>JAWZYV010019641.1:0-1317992 GCA_038373885.1 Cheiracanthium punctorium | reverse complement strand
GAAAAGAATTCCTTCTGGTAAGTGAGTGAGAGCGTTGCCTCCGTAATGCTCAATATGATTAGGGAATTCTTTTTTCTTTCCTAAGGCCGTAATGCATGAGAATTCTCTTTTGTAGTCCTGAAAAAAAACTATGCATATCTTATATACACAAAAACTGATGCAGGTCGTGAGCGAGAGTCTATAATATGTATACCAAACTTGAGCTCAATTGAATCATAGTTAAGGATCTTTAACCCTCATACACGCACACATACACTTGCATACGTACATCACCATAAAAATAGCATAAATGAATTCAGTTGGCCACAAAAATCTCAATTTTTTATTAGGTTTACACTACATTCTTTACCATGGTACATGTTCGGAAAGCAGAAATAGTTGCTTCTAATTAGTTAATTAATTTAAATTTTCTAATTAACTTGGAAACCTTTTGATGGCATTAATGTAAACAAAGAAGGATATCAAAATAATACTATACAAACTGCTTATACGTGAATAACTTACTTATGTAAATATGGTATCCCATACACGAAAGTACTTTTGAGGGGGGGGGGGGTTCATCACTTTTAATGGTTGTGCAAGAACCCTTAACTGTATTTGGAGAAAAATCTGATGTGGACACCACATGACTTCCTTGTACGACTATTAAATATTTTCGGTGCGTTTCATCAAACTTATTTCATTTAAAAGCAAACAATGCTGCAAAAATGCTTACATTTAGTGATTTCTAGCCAAATATCTCAGATATCACCAAGCTCGGTTCAGTTTTATAAAACTTGCTTGTGTCATTTAATTTGGAGATACTTCGCCAAAAGCAGCCAATGGCAAGTTTGGGAGATTTCGGAAGTAGCTAAAATAGCGTTTGACTACAAAGTAATAACTTTAATGAATCGAAGGTAATGTTATGAATAAGTAGCTAAAATAGCGTTTGACTACAAAGTAATAACTTTAATGAATTGAAGGTATTGTTATGAATTTTGGGGGTAACACGCTGTTCGGGAGTTTAAACTAGTTTAAAATTTGTATTCTACGCGTCAAATAATTAAATTTTGCACTTTGTTGCATCAAAATTGGCTAGAACGAGAGATATGGAGTTTTTGAGTTTCCCCCATTGGTTAACATAGTGTTTTCTAGAAATCTCCAGAAATATTGATTCTAAGGCTTTGCTGAACTCACTTTTGGAGAGTTATTTTTGGCTCCAAAATTGGCGATATTTCGCCAAAAAGGCTCCAATCTTGGCGAATTCTTGGACATTTGGCATGTTTTTTCCAATGGGGCTTGTAAAGTTTGCTTTCCAGCATTAACATCACATAATAGCCTAACAATATTACTCTTCTATTACGCAATCAAAATCGAGTTTGATGTAAACCATTCTGGAGATAGTTTCCACTAGAACCTTTTCCGGTATTCTGCGTAAACTAAAAAAGGCAGCGGATTGCACCATTGAGTCAGTTTGCTTTTGTCTCGTTCAGAGAACAGACGTCCATGAGAGAACATAAGCTCAGTATTAGCGCTTATAGAAGCAACAATTTGCTTGATTTGAGAAGCTTGTTTGGGAATGCTATGTGCGAATTCTTCATTTAGGAACTATTTATGATTTTCCTAGAGTATTTTCTCTGAATTTTAGCTTGTGGAAGTGTATTATTTTGAGTGTGAAATACATCATCTGTGAAAGCTTCTGCACTAAGCGGCCTGTTATAAGCAAGTTACTAGCTGTTAGTGCTGAGAATTTTGTACTGCAAATTGTTCGACGAAGTTCTAGAAGCAATAAATTTGTGTTCCATCCTGACAAGTGGACATTTATTAGGAATTTCTACACATACTGGACTTTAGAACTATGAACCCAGGAACTAAGCTGAGTTTTTTGCAACAGTATCTGTAGACTTTTATGGATGGAAACCTTTTTAGGTGTCCCTGTAAATAAATTACTCTGTCGATTGCAATAAAAAAAGATGCAGAATTTCATGTGCAATTCAGTTCTAAATACAAAATCTCAGCATTCTACGGCTTAAAGTTTTAGAGTTATGCCAAACATGTTATTATTTTCGGTGTCAAATTTGTCGATATTTCGGAAAAACTCGCCAAACTCGATGACAGTTGGCGAGATTTCAGGCATGGCCCAAACTATGGCTGACTGTAGTCATAAAACATTTAGAGATATGCGAGTTAGGTGCATACATACATACGTAGCGTACGTACGCCAGGAAAATAACTAGTCAAAACGGACTTGCGGTTGTCCAGATGTATTTTCCATATATTTATACAAACTTACATGTATACGTTGAAATGTCACGCAAAAACTCTCTAAAGTGAATTTAGAGATATTCAAAATTAATTTTTTTTATCAAAATCTGCATACTGAACATTTTCGCCATCACTACTTCCTTTTACTTCGTACAAGGAAGTAAAAATAGATCTCGCAAAGTTAAAAACCCTCGGAGTAACATGTACCAACATCATTTGGTAACATCTACCAACTGCACTTCGCTTACCTTTGCTTATTTCCCCCAGCTTTTATCAAGGCCTGCTCCGAGTATCATTTGTTTGTTACAAAGTTACGTGACAACACGATATGATCTCTCATTAAATCGAACCCTGTCCCTGCTAAAAGGCCTCTTAGGATTTAAGTGCACTTATCCAGCAGTTACCTTGACAACGGTGATTTTGTGCTATGCTTTTGTTGTCTCACTGGATAAATTCGCCAAGTTAAGTATCTAAGGAATTGAACTGTCCAGTTGAATGATTCGGACGCACCAGAAACGTTAGATTTGTCAGGGGCTGCGTTAAACAAAAATTCAGACTAGTATTTCATTCTTGTTTTGCTTTAGGCGTAGTTCCATGCTTAATGAATCACTCACATGCAATTTCAGAAGAGCAGGATGTCGAAGCACACAGAAAAATGCGCCCATAATTAAATAAATCATTATGTATTGGAAATTTCTTGCCCCTGAAGTTTTATTATAAGCTTCCAAATAAGCAATACCCGGTGTTTCAAATTGTTTAATCAGAGGCGGATCTCTTAAACTATAGATAATAGCATTTACCTCTCGTTACAGAAAGTTTCCTAATGATATGCAGTAGCTTTCTGTGAAATATGTTTTTTAACAGGAAGGTTTTTTTTTAATCGAAAAATTTTTATCTGGTGACGCTGTCAACCCACCCACGTCCAACCCCTCCCCCCCGAAAAAAAATTGAAATAATAAATAAATAAATAAAAATATTTTATATAGTGACCCTGTCTACAAAAATTTGTAAAACGATTGTCTAGCTATAGGAAGTCATTCACTAAAATTTTTTTCTTTCACTATATAAAATGTTTAATTAAAAATAAGTTTTGGGAACATTTAATTCATTTGAAATAGGATTAAGAGAAAGGCATTTTAGAAATGAATACAGGGGTACAAAATTTTAAAGGTGCACTGAATCAAAAAATGTTACAGTCAATCCCTACAGAAATTAGTAGGCATATACGCAAGAAGAATAGGACTAAGGTTCAAAGTAGAATTAATCCTTAATCCCTATCTAGTCATTCACAGGCTATGAAATTTATGGGGCTTCCATCACACAAATTTTGCCAATGTTTACATTTTTTACTAACAAGTGATAGTAAGGTTTCATATACACTTTAGTTTATAAAACACTTCTTATGGTTATAAAAGACCCGCAGATCTATTGTGATCATAGTGATAAGCATTATTATTCTATCGAACTGAGAAAAATGTATTATGACCGATTAAATGCATATAAATGGCTATCCCAAAACGAAACATAAAGCTATAGCATCTTAAAATTTATATACGAAGACGCGGGCAAGATGGCGTACCTAAAGTTGGAAGTACAAGAAAAATAAAATTATTGCATTTACATAATCTCTCTTGTTTATGTAAACTTCATTGAAATTCAGTCTCTCGAATTTTTTTTTTTAGATTTTTTTTTTTTAATTAAAAAAGTCCCTCCCATCTTGCTCCATGAGTAGAGCTAGGTGGGGTGAAGCAATTACCCTACTGTAGTATACAGAATTCGAGGATGAATGTTGCTTCATCCACGCATTATCTGTTTTTGAAAGAATGTTTGGGCCCGTACATAAGAAAACAGCCAACTTTTCTCGAGCTGCTTTGATTTTGCTTTCTAAACTTGATTGAGGCACTGCAAATATCTTCGCTACTGACATGTACGCCAGTTTTCTTTTTATAACAGCATCCACAGCTTTAGACAAGCTTCCTTACGGCCAGTCCCTCTGCTCCTCTCTCTCTTGTATTTTTTCAGCAACCTAAAACAATGTAGAACCATAATTAATACCCATGACTCATCTTGCCTCATTTCAACTAGTCTTATATTTAAAAATATTTATGCAAAAAAATATACAATAGAGAAATTTACAATTTCCTAACTGAAAGCTTAAATGCTAACGTATAGAAACAACTTTACAGCTAATACAGTCAAACCTCATTAAGACGAAGTCGAAGGGTAGCAAAAATCTTTTCGCATTAACCGAAATTCATGTTAACCAAACAACTAAAGGTAAGATGCGATTGAGGAGCTGTTTTCCTTCGTCTTAAGAGAAATTTCGTGTTAAGCGTTTTCGTCTAAACGAGGTTGGATTGTGTATAGAACTAGAATTTGTCTTGCAATCACGTACGAAACAAACCAGAAACGTTTGCAAGACGTTTCCTTTGTCTTGCACGCGTACCAAAAGGAAAAAGCAAAAAAATATTTTTAACACAGTAAACAAAAGAAACACATGCGACAGCGGATGAATCAGCATGCGCATAAAACCAATATGGCGGCGCACATTATTATTCTCGAACGCTAGCTGTTGACCAATTATAAGGCATTATAAAGGGATGGGGCATCCAGTCTTGTCTGGCCTAACCATGGCACAGTGGTTATGTCACTGGAAATGGTAGACGGGCGAAGTGTGAAAGTCCCGGGTTTGGGTCCCATCACACGTCCGTCGACCTAACCTTTCGGAGTTTTCCTTAGTTTTCTCTGAAACTTAGCGTAAATACGGGTTAGGACCCCTTAGAAAGACCCCCCACGGAGTTCACCCCACTCATAGACTTAGATCCCTCGTGCAGATAATCCTACAACACAGCACCAGTCTTGTCTGCGTTTGCCCTACTATTAATTCACACTCGTCTAACACTGTTAGCAGATTTATTATGTGTGCAGAGTCACTTATTATCACCATCATTTTAAGGTGGAATATGTTACTCCTAACGTATGTATAGAAAAAAAAGGGTCTCTAGATCTGTGTCACGCGATCAACGTTTCGATCGTCCGCCATCTTGCTGGTAGCTAAGTCGAGCGATGGCAACGGCTGCCCTTTTTTCAGCATTGGGAAAGGGTTGCGCCTCAAAGGGTTAAAAGTACCTCATTTTAACTTTTCTTAATGCAGTTCTTGTGTGTTAAAAAAGGACAGTTGTATTCGAAAGCGCTTTATAATCGATGCTTTGTTTGGATTTATCAATTTACTCTAATTTATTGTTTATTTTGAAGTGACAGTACGCTGTTAACCCGAAAAATAAAAAAAAGCGTGTCCATTTCTGCATTAAATTAAAATGTTGATAGTTATTATTGTTTAACATTCTTCATTTTATCTCAAGAAGAGCAAAACAAATTAGTAAAATCGATTCAGAAATGTTTTCAAAGAGTATCTTTTTTTTTTTTCTTTAATAGGATGTTTTTCCTATATGGCTACGATTTCGGAAATTTTGTGATTTCCATCCGTTTCAATCAGTGAGGAATCCAAAACTCACAAAGAAGTTTGTCGTTATGCCTGTCCGTGATGCTTTATTCTTTCTTTCGTGTATCACGTAAAGAAGGCTCGAAGAAAATGGAATTACATTTTTTAGCATGTGATAGACTGTCGCTTAGTTTCAGTTCGGGCAAGCCAAAGTCAAAAATACCGTTTAACTGAACAACATTGCTATAAAATCTTTATGATTTGATTTTTAATCTATAATCATTGCTGAAATGCACATCCAAAGTCGGCCGAAATTGGACCACGGCAACACACCAAAAATACAGACTTCAAGATGGCGAAAATAGCTAATCTCCATTTAATGCAGTCAATATAGTGCACGTTTTTGTGTGAAAATACGTTTCTTCATATTATTTTAAGCGTATTTAAACAGCACTATCTCAAACACCACATGTTACAGATTGCACAGACTATACCGGACGTATCTTAACTATCTGAAGAGCAACCATTTCCCAATGCTGGGAAAAGGGCAGCCGCGCACAGCCAGACTGTGTCAAAGATGGTCTCCAGATCTGTGGCACGCGATAAACGATTCGATCAAGCACCATGTTGCTGGTAGTTAAATCGAGCGACGGCAACGGCTGGCCTTTTTTATCAGCACTGGGCAGTCTATCCCCTTTGTTCTTTTATATAAATGTATTTCCATCGTATTCTTCCAGTTTTCAGCAGATGTCGGTGCTGTTAAAATAATCCTGACAATTTTACTAATAATCGACAATTTTTGCGGGAAATGATGGGCTAAAAAGTAAAGGATTCCCGTATAACTATAATAGACCCTGCGGACTGACAACAGTCTAAACGTCAAAGTTGTGTGTCCTCACGGTGAGGACACCACGCGTTAAAGGGTTAAACAGTCTACATAGGTACGTAGACAGAAATCAAAAGATGCACAGCTTCACTTTTTTATCAGCAGTATAGCTTTCATTAACCTAGACGTATGTAAAGGCAGGGACGAAACCTACTTCTGTGACAGCAAATTCTTTCTTATTCAGGAAGAAAGACTTGTTTGTGCTTTTGAAATGAAAGTGCAGTTTTTTATTGTTGTTTCATCTTTTTCCTACCAAACCATTCATTTCATCGACTAGATCTGAAACAAACATCACTTTCCAACAATAGTCCAACAAGTATGACGAACAATGTTTTGGAGTCTCATTTTCGCACTCATTGTTCCTAAACAATACGTGTTACTAGATATTTTAAAACAATTGCATTCTTTGCAAAAACTGATTCAGACAATGTAGCATGTTTAATGTAGCAATAGACAGTTAAAATGTCGTCAGACTTAAAGAGTAACTTAATGTTCTGGGGCCTCGCTGCCGCAACGACTTATGGAGTATACTTGGTGTCCAAGAAACTAGGTTTATTTTCAACGCACGCATCTTCTAACGGACATTTTCAACTCAGACGTAGTTATTCGACGTTTCTACATGACTTAAATGATTTCTACAACTATCTTCCTTATGAATTTTTAGAAACTCAGCAATTTGAACCAACAGTAGAAGGAATCCGACTTGAAGAAATTACCTGTGATAAAGTTGAAATAAGCAAAACTCCCTTAACTGAAAAATCATTTGAGGATGGTGCGACTTCAGCATCAGCTGCTAGTGAGCAGACATTTCCCAAGTTGCTTGCAATAACATATACAGATGAATTGCAAGCTCCACCTTTTTGCGTCGAAAATGTTCCACTCCTGGACAATACAGCAGCTGGCATCGTTGATGATACCCGTGACACAAGTAGTGTCCCTGTAAAGAGAAAATGTACCACCAAAAGACTTAGAAGGTTTTTTCGAAAATTTTGTTGTTGTGGATGCGTCAAAGTGAGTGATTAAGAATTTCTGTCCGAGGAGAACATAGCACCATTGCAAGAATTATGAACATTCCATGTTGCAATTCACAATTGGAGTCTGTTCAAAACCACCCGATTTCTCGTTTGACAAAATGAACCAATTGTTTCTGAACTCAATTGAAATCATGAAATGAAATATCAAAGTGCTGAAACGTCAAACTGTTTCGAACTATTAGCTGACACATACTGAGTCAGAAACAAACTCGAATTATTTCTCATTGAATCGAGCCTGAACTCACTCCGTTCGGAATAAAAACTTGTATGAACTACTATATGTCAAGCAGAAACTCGATGTGAATTCATAAACTAAGCGGCCTGAAATAATAAAGTGTTTCGAACTTTAGGCTTGCCTTGAATAACAGTCTGCTTTAAACATTTTTTCCATTCTAAGAGTCATTGATGAAATCAAACAACGTCAAGGTTGGAAGATCAGACTATACCGATCTGACAGCTGATAATGTGTTGACTCATCATGAACAAACACAAATTGTTTCTTTTTCAATCAAGATTGCACTACTTATATTGGGCATGTGTTTAACACCTTTCTCACAGAATTAAAGGGATAAGTTATAAATGAATTTTCTCATCAAAGCTGAAACGCCCAACTTTTTCGAACTTCTAAACTGCGACTGAAGCAAGAACTGTTTTCAGAAACCAAGCCTGACGTGAGACATTGCATCGTTTCGGACTTTAGGCTTAGGTTGTATAACAGTCCATTTTGAACTCTTCGTGTTCTTTTTACAGATGATGATACGTCAGAGTATTAATTCAACAGGAGCGAGTCGTTTATGAACTTAAAACTTTCCGGCTGAAACACCAAACAGTTTCGAACTTTCTAGCTGAGATGTGTTCCGAGTCAAAAACGAACTCAAATAAATTTTTCCTTCTCAAATTGAGCTTGAACTGCTTCAAGTTCGAACTGTAAGCTCACATTCATTACGAGTCAAGTATGAACTCTATGATCTCAGTGACTGAACCTGAAATAGTACAATGTTATGGACGTCGGGTTTAGCATGAGTTATGAGTCTGCTTTGAACTCTATTTTATGTACATTTCATGATAGCTCACATTCATTACGAGTCAAGTATGAACTCTATGATCTCAATGACTGAACCTGAAATAGTACAATGTTATGGACGTCGGGTTTAGCATGAGTTATGAGTCTGCTTTGAACTCTATTTTATGTACATTTCATGATACTGTATACTCAACTGGAAAATCTTTCGGAAATAAAACAAAATTTTTAACAGATAAAATGTCTCGTGTATTTATTTTTCAAATTTCTCATTTAATTGTGTCAATGTCAGTTTTTAAGCAAAAAAAATCTCATGTTGGCATCACATGACTTTCTGGTACGTCTATCATATTACAAACTTTTTACTGAAGTTTGGAGATTTCTCGCCAAATTTAAGGAATATCCCCGAGCTGGGTTCAGTTTTATTCTGAATAGCAACATTTTTCAGATTTGCTCTTTCCACTTTCTGCTTTATTAGTATTCACTCTACTGTGTTTGTAGTTGTTAAAAACTTTTTTTTTTTTTTTTTTAGCACTAGGGTGCTATTTCGTTCAGTCCCAGATTTTTCTCTACGCGACTTTGACGACATGATTTGCACACATGTTTTGTAGACATGAACTGTCACTAGGGATGGATGCGAGACGGAAAATTGGCGTCTCGCGTCTCGCAAAACAGCCTAAAAGCGTTGTCTCGTCGCGCAAAATTCCTACATCGTAATGTTAAAAATGTTTGTCTCGCCTCGCAGAAAAGCTGTAAACCTATGTCTCGTCTCGCAAAAAAATCGTTTCGCGTCCATCCCTGTCACGAGAAAGATGTTTTCAAATGTGTTTGCCAGATAACGCGGAGGTGGGGGGGGGGAGATTAAAATCTTGAAAGTCGCACCAGGTTTGCAATCTTTGACAATTGATCTTCACGTTTGCTGCCAAAAAATAACTACAAAACCTAACTAAGCTTGGTGATATCTTCCGAATTCGACTAGAAACTATAAAATTATAGTTAGAATATGCCTGGCAAAGATTGTAAAACAGTTTTAGTAGGCGATTTTAAGATAGATTTCAATTCCAAAGATGTGTTTTATGGAACAAGGGAGAAATATACGGCACATTAATGAATAATGATACACATTCCAACTGAATGGAAAGAAAATAGGGATAAATAGCACTTCAGTGCGTATTTAAAATCTGAAAGCGTTTCAGATTTTCCTACATTTTTTTTTTCTTTTAGCTGACGAAGGGTGAATATTTTTTACCTGAAATGTGGGAAATGAAATAAGTACATACTTATTTTTGTTATTTTACAAAATTTTAATTATTAAGTTGATAGATTTAATACAATGAATGAAACATTCATTGTATTAAATCTACCAACATATACCAGTCGAAATTTCTGCTTTTCTCAATTCTTTCTTTTTTTTTTTTTTTTGTACGTGGAAACTAATTTTTCTTCATCATCGCTTTAGCCTTGGCTTGTTTGCCTTTTTCTAATGCTGTAAAAATACTGTGTATTTATAAGAACGTCTCCATTGCTATATTTAACACAGCTACTAATTACCATACAAATGAACCAGCAGACAGTGATAGTCTGAAACCTTTTAAAAGATGGAATGACCTTCTTCTTGCCTTTTGTGTTTGCTGTTTAAATATCTATACAAATAGCTTGTTCATTCTTAAAACGGGATAAGGCTGAATAAAATTTCCTGAGCAAGGTTTGTTGGCATACCCAGTACACTTGCCCCATAGTCAATGCGCCTACTAGCCCTACATACGTTTCTTCACAAAGTAAGAGGTAACTTTCTTAACTTAAACAATCGAAATAAACTACTTACGGGGCAGGTAGAGGGAATTTTATACCATGAAAAAATGTGTGCCTGTAATCTTTACGCGCGGTTGAAGTAAAACTTCTTTGACGTTTACGACACATATCACTGAAATGATTAAACTTTAACTTAATATCATATGATAATTTAATTATATTTATTAGTCATGTACTTTACAAAGATTATATAAATGTAATATTCATATTATTCATTGGAAATAGGTACTTGAATGTCATCATAATTGTTTATGTATGAAATTATAGGTTTATGGTAACTACAATGTGAAACATAAATTTTACTCTCTAAATTTGCTAATTTTCTTGAAAATACAGCATCTATCGTTGTAACGCGTTGTTGATTGAAGTCGAGAAGCATTCATAGTTAGATCAACTTTTTCTTTTAAAAAATCAATTAACGGCTGAGATTCTTGAGAGCGAAAATTAACATTAAAATCTCCAGTAAGAATCATCGGTAATTTATGATAATTACTTAGAATCCAGGAAGTGTCCATGTTGTAGTATTATTCTTTAATTGTTTTCTTATACCATTGTTCCGTCTGGAGGTCGGGTTTGAATGGGGGGAATGTCCATAGTCTAGTATTATATTAGGTTGTAACGAAAGTTTTCCGCCACTTCAAGTATTGCCTACACAAGCAGTTCGCGTTGGTGTCTTTGCCAATATTTTGTAAAACGATTTTTGTTATTTGAAAGAAAAGACTTGTTTTAGAGCACTGTGTTGTGAAATCCGTAAAACAATAGCGTTATGATTAAGTATAAGGTGTCTGAAATGGAACTACCACGCTACCAGATTGATCCATCATTTACTCTCAGTTCTGTCGCAAAAAGTCAGCTACAGAATGACACTGAATCATGTGTACAGCTTACGATACTACTATTGTATCATATGACACTGTGAAGATTTGTTTCCGAAAGTTCAAAAACGAGGACTAGGATATTAAAGAAGCAGAGCGCTCTGACCAAACTACTGATGTTGATGAGGCCCGCCTACGAGAATGTGTGGAAGAAGATAAAATATTCATCCACGAGAGCTAGCTAAAAGAGTTAGACTTTAGTGCCATGTCCATTAGTCGCGCTAAGCATCGCATAAACTTGACATATAAGGTCAATAGCTGGGTACCGCTTCAGCTGACTCAAGCAAATCTGGCGGAAAACTTTCGTTACAACCTGATACTTTAACTGTGTTCGTTAACTGATGTTTTCCCCTGTTTGTTGGGTTCGCATGCAGGTAGTGTAATTTTTTTTGTGTGTTTTTCTATCACAGTATTCTTAAGCGTTGATTTAGTCTGCTGGTAGGTTTCGAATTATTATTCTGTATCCGTGTTTTTAAACTGCAGGTTCTGTCTATCGTTTGGGATTGATTGCAGCAAGGGTCCGTTTCTTTGTGGTGTTCCATCCCCGTGTTAAACCGTTTCTTGCTCCGTTTCGAGGTTGTGTTAGAATCCGCGGAGTGTCCATTTGTTATTCTTTTATTTTGTTCTTAAACCGTTTGCAGCCAGTGTTTGTTTCTTTGTGGTGCTACATGCCCGTATTCTTAAACCGTTGTATATATCATATCATTATATAAATATATATATCATTACTATATATATATAATATATTAATATATCGTACATTATCACTACTATATATATCATTCATTATAAATATTGCGTTCACACAAACTACATTCTTCTGAAATTTACTAACATTTCTTAAAATACAGCTTTTGGGCAAAATAATAACAGACATGACATACATAATATTTAGGAGTTTAATGGCTTAACGGCCAATGTAACTGGCATTTGAGAAATAATAATATCACTTTGCTTCGAAACTATTGCCTATTTTCACTACGAAATAGTATTATAAGACAATTATGTAATTAAAACACATGTGAAGCCAGTAATTACTATATATCACGTTCATAAGTCTACGTATTTAATTTTTTGAAGTTCTGCTAATTCAACGATCTCCATTTACTTCGCCTCGATGGAAATATAAACAACCTGAGATGCGTAGAAGCAGAACATGCTCAGTTACCCACTGTGCGTAGCGCCATCTGTTTGCAACAACGGCGTTATCCAACTTTCTAAGAGAAGTGTCCCCTCCTGTAAATTTACCTTCGTGGGATCGAAGTAGGATCCTCCAACAGTGTTCTTAAACGAAAATTTCCCTCTGCTGTTTAGGTTCGTTTGCAGCCACTGTCCCTTTAATTGTGGTGTTCCATCCCCTTGTTCTGTCTGGAAGTTGGGTTAGAATCCAGGAAAAGTGTTCTTAAGCTGACGTTTCCATCTACTGTTCCGGTTCAATTGCAGGCAGGAAATATGAGGAATTTTTTGCCATACAAAATGTATATTGTTCATTCAGGAGCGTAGCCAAAAATTTTTCATGGGGGGGGGGGGTTACGACTACTGCAACTCACATATATGCATACATGTGTGTGATAAGAGGGTGAAGAACATACATTTTGTATGGCAAAAAATTCCTCATGGGGGGTTACGACCCCCCGAACCCCCCGTTGGCTACGCCCCTGTTTCACTACATTATCACACACACATATATATGAGTTGCAGTAGTCGTAACCCACCCCCATGAAAAATTTCTGGCTATGGCCCTGGTAGATGTACCTTCGAAACGTTTATTGATCTCTGAAAGATACGGCTCTTGACTGTTTTTCTCGCCGTTCCTTTCCCTATCAGGTTCCGCGTATTTTTAGAGGATGGATTCGGGGAACGGCAAAAGCAGGTCGAAAAGGTAGATTTTTCAGGGGTTCTTCTTTTTCGGAGGGCGCTTTTCGTGGAGTATGACATATACGTCACTTCCTTTACTAAGCGTTACTTCCGTCAGAAAAAAAAATCTGAGTTACTCCCTTGTCGCCACTAAAGAAGTTTTACTTCAAAAATTTCGTCGTAAGTTATAAAACTAATCTGTTAGGAAAATTATTGGGTAAACTAATAAGGTGGACAAGCTGGGATTTCTTTTACGGTAATCAAAAAACGTGACGACGTACTCTAAAAATTGCACGAATTTCATAAACTGTACCACAAAACTTACCCTTACTAGTTTCAATTTGTGAGCTTCTAAATGGTTCCTCTAGATTACCCATCTTGATATTTTTAACCAGATTAAAATAAATAAAGTTTCTGAACAGTGGATAATTTAAATCGAGTATTTCAGATTCCGTATGAATTGCCTCTATTTTCAGACACGAGCATAGCATTTTAATTGTTTTAGTTATGTAATGGCGACATCAGATTATGAATTTTCATCATTTTTGAAAAGGCGCCATTTAACTAACGTAAAATAATTCTACATTAATATACCCCACCGTAGTTTCAACAGAAGAGACTTCCTGAGCTCTTTTCGCTACGCCCTATGTACTGGGTGGTTTCTTCAAACTCTTACGTTTTCTTTTCGTAAGCCGACGGTCCATCGAGTCATTCTAGACAAGGCCGTAGCCAGAAACAAAAATTCGAAGGAGATGCAGCGCTTCAGGAGGGGATTTGTAGTGATAATATTTTTTTTTTTACCTTTAACTGATCTCCAGAATCAGCGCATATAAAAATCAAGAAGGATAAATCATGCCAAAAGCATCTATTGTAAAACACTTTCCAACACTCTATCGCACACACACATCCCCTAAGCATATAGACTTTGCGTAGCTTTGCCATAACGCAACACAACACAGTAAATCAGATAATTAGAGCTCGAGTAATGAATTTTCAAGATTCCCATTGAAATTATCATACCTTAAAATTGCCATATTAGGTATTTTTTTTATTTCCCGTGAAATTATGAAAATGTCTCCAAGCTGGCTTCATTTTTCGAAAGATTTTTTTTTTTTCTAGTGCGAAGTCGCTCCAGTAGATCATTCGTTTACGTTCGCATAGCTTGGCTTATGGTGAAAGAGGCATTTTTAATAACTGATGAAACATTTTATTTATAAATATTAATTTAAGAGAAAAATATGAAATATCCATAAGATTTAATTACATTTGTTTTCATGCATTTCGATGAAATGTAGCCAACATTATAAGTAAAAAAAAATCACAATTATTAAGTACACAATTAGAACATAAACTATCAAAGTAAGCATATTTGCATGAAGTATGTCAAAAAAATGTAATAATTACAGCCAGACTTTCTAAATAAGTTTGAAATTTTTTCCATGAAAAAATAATGATAGCATAATTGAATAGTTTATTCATAATTCTGGATTATGCATAAATATGAATTAGACATTAAAACTCAATTGCAATTCAAAGCTCATTTTTAAGTTATCTAAATATTTACAAAAAAAAACAACAGCTCTCAGAACTATGAAACCGAATATCTATGTTGACATCAGTGATCAGTTGAGAGGGGGGCTATCTAAAAGAAAAGAATAATCTAAAAAGTTCTCTAGCAAGATGATTGAATTCTATTTACAAGTTTTTATTTGTTTTGGTTTTTATTTACAAGCAACGATTACGCTGCGCAAATTAATAAATGAATGGTTTCTTTAAAAAAAAATTATTCTGTGTTATTATATAGTACAAATTTATACATTAAGGATTTTTTTTTCCATGAAATTATTATCTAGATAGACATATAACAATATATATACAATGGAACCCACTTATACATCCGACAATACACACATACACACACACGCGTGAATGTGTGTGTTATAAGAATATTTCCTAGATTTGATCAAACATTTTAAGTGGAAAACATGTTAAACGGAAAGCACTAAGCATAAATGATAAAAAAATATAAACAGATTTCTTTTATAAAGGATAATTGAAGTATTATATTATAGTTTTATCGTCTCTTAAAATAAAATTTGAAAAGTACGAACAGGAGTGTCATATAATAGCCATCCTGACTTCGCGTCCATATCAGCTTATGATACAAATGGGTTTAAAGGTAGCTTGCTCAAATATATGTAAGTAATTTTAAAATTCAGTTTAGGAAATCTTAAAAAAGCTTTGCGAAACTGAACAGCGGTCAAAAATGGGTTAAAATGCTTGTGATAGTAAAAGGGCCACCAAAGTTAGGGCCCCTTGGCCCCATCTAAATATGGCCAGGCTTTTGAATTACCGTACTGCCTTTCCTCTGTTTACATATTATTTTTCTTCTACTCTTCACAGTTTTCTTTCTTTTTTCCAGTTTCTTCCTTTATCCTTTCCTTTGTATGCCCTAATAGCACAACTGTCACCCGTGACTAAAAAGTGACCACGCGAAACAGTGACATTAGAGTCACAAAGAGTCGCTGTGACGCCGCCGTTTAGTCACGCCACAGTCCCTATGTCCGCCCACGGTGACGTCACAATGCGACCCCGCAGAGTAGTCACAACTGCGACGACGGTTGCCGCTGTGACCCTTTAGTGACGACACAGAGCGGTCGCAGTCACAGATGTGACTACAATGCGTCGTCACAGCGTAGTCGCGATCACACTGCAACTGAAATGTGCCGGTACATAGTGGTCACAATGGCGACTCCGATATCACAAAAGTGTCGCAACCGCAACGCTCGTCACGACATTAGTCGTATGGGACTATTTTGAAAGACAAGCAATTATTAGTTTTCAAAGCAAATTAAGAGAAAGCGTTTGAGGTCCCTAAAATTTCGTTATAACGGTATTTTAAGTTTTGTACGTTATTAAAATGTGGGACATTCTAGTTTAGTTATGCGTCAAACATGCTTTTTAGATTGGTTACACGAGGGCTATCTGCCTAAGGAGTCAACAGGCCCATGTTGACAAGATAAACATAACTAGAAAATTCCAGATAATGATGAATTAAAAAAGTAAAAACAAACATTTCATAATACTAATATGTATACTTACATTTTAAGTCACAAAGAAGTCGAATAACTGTAACAAGATATGAATGCAGCCATAGATTGATGCAGTTAGCAACATGAAAACAGTAAAAGTAAAAATTTACCTGTAATGTTTTCCCGACTGTTTAAAAAATGTAAAATCCAATTGTAAAACTTTGAAATCCACTTTCTGTATACATAACCAGCAATATATCACTGCAGAAGCAAATCTTATTATAATTACTATTGCTCCTAACAGAGATATCTTACTGGTCTATAGCAATAACCTTCTCGAAAGTCTGCAACAACAACCGGGAAAACTGTATCCTAAAAAGCATATTTCATAACTGGCTTCCCGCTCAACGTTCTCATAACTTTGCAAAACGAAATGAAACATCAAAATTAAACGAGAATGGGTTACTATACTCAATCGACACGAAAACTCGCCAATCTTCAAATGCATAAAAAATTCATTTGTACTTCGTATAAATAATCTGAATTAATATAGCCAAATCCGCGATAACAGTTCGAATCCTTGGTGCCTTATCGTGCAACCGTGAGATATTAGTTGACCCTGGGTAGATATTATTGACCTCTTGCTTCCCGTAAAGAGATCCGTAAAAGGGTGTGAAATAGAACATTTGATTTGAGAGTAATCGAAACAGATTGAAAGAAACGATATGTAAATAAATACTGGTTCATTACTGAATTTCTATCAAAATAGCTCCAGGAGCTCTAATTTGTTTTATTGTAAACTTGAGCATTAATTACCTAATTTATATTTAAAAATTAAGTAATCTTTTGTTTTACCCCTGCTATATTTAATTTAATAAAAAATGTCAATAGAAACAATTATGTAGGCTGTTAAAATTTTTAATTTAATCTAAAATTCTCTGAAGAAAAAAATACTACAGGAGCTGAGCTCTCATGCAAAACCCTGACTGGTCTTCACGTAATACTCTCTAACATATTTCTACACCCTAATTCGGTAGATTTTAAAAGGGGCTTAACATAGAAAAAAGTCTCCAAATATGTTTTTCAGGAAAAGTTTAGCAAAATTGTAAAAAATTAATATAAATTATAAAAATGTTAAGATTAAAATTCATAATTCTGTACAAAGTGGGGGTTATATACTGTCATATACAGAGTGGAGGTTCCACTGTCTGTGTAGTAAACATTTTTATACATACTGAACTCGTTTGTATTATTTTAGTTTTTAGTACTAAAATATTTGAAGGCATAATATGAACTTCTCCCTTTACATCCCCCCCCCTAAAAAAAAAAAAATAAAAAAAAAAAAAAAATCTTTGCAGTGACCCTGCCTTTGGGTGCCCGGAACTTCTGCACCGTATGAATGTGAAACAATATTATTTAATTAAAATAACGAAATTTTATGCCAACACTACGAAATATATACAGGCCCATTACTGCCAAATAGTGCTGGCGCGGTACATTTTAAGCAGTACCACGCAGTTAACTTTTTTGTGCATGTCATAGACACATGGCAGTAGTTATGTACCGGCTACTACCGGCTACTAAACACTAGTTATGTACCGGCGCATATGCACTTTTCAGGCACTGGTACTCCAGTGACTTCCAAACGTTGACAATCTACCTTGCTCCCGGTATACGGCACTTCGCTAGCACGACGGGTACCCGGCCGTCATTTTGCGGGCAGTTGTGTGTTTGCTGGGTAGTTGCTCACAGGGCGTGACATGCTCAGTGACGTAAACGTTTATAAGAATATATGTATTTCATTATTTCCTTACACAGACTCCGGTTACAATTCTGAACTCTTGTACTTTTTGTAATAACTTTTTTTTTATAAATGATATTATTTTTAAATGAAATAATTTATTTTTAAAATTAATAACTTCAACTATTGTCCACTACTTTAAAACTATTAGTTTTAAAGTAGTAGCGACTAATATGAGATTTTTTCATATTAGTCGTTATCACTTTAGCATTTGCTCTTAAATATTTGAAATAAGGTATCACTCAAAAAATGTGATTACAAATAAGTTTGTTTGCTAAGTCGCAAAGAACAGTCACTATGACGTCACAACAACCGGAAGTCACAAATCAGTCCCGCAATGACTTCACAAAGCGATCACTTAGTGACCGATTACACAGTAGTCACAGGGTGACTTCAGAGTGACGTCACCTGGTGACTGGTCACAAAGAACGGGTCGCAGTGACCACACAGTGGAGTCGCATCACTCACAAGTGACAATGTAACTAGTTTGTGATATAGTCCTGTGACAGTTGTGACCCTCTGTGACGTTACAGCGACTGTTTTGTGACCAACTGTGCTATTAGGGTGTTTTGTATATCCCTCGTGATGTCCTAATTTTAAATGTTACGGGTTGTGTGTAAAGGAGATTCAAGTTAAGCTGTAGAGCTTCAGGCAAAGTGTACCCTCCCTTCTCGAGATGGCATACCTCCTCAAATACAGCACTGCAATCTGATTGAAAAGTAATTCGTATCGTAAATTTATGCGAGACGAGACGACTTCTGTCTCGTCTCGCAAAGTATTTCCTTTCTCGTTTTGCAAAAAAATCGCCTATCCCGTCTCGCAATGTGAGACGAGAAAGCGAGACAATGCGATATTTCTCTCGTCTCCTAATATTTCGGGAGAGGGGGGGGGGATCAAAACCCCTTGATCCCATGCCCCTGGCTACTGCCTTAAATCTTAGTTTGCAAACTTCAATGGGACACGCAAAAACTATGCTGCATATATGCATCTTGATACTATGATTTCTGATTTTAGGAAGATGTTAAAAAAAAAAACTTTCTGAAAGTAAATCTGTGCGCGTGTGTGTGCATGCATGCATAAAATGTCCCGCAAAAGTGAAGGAAGCAATGGTTTTCGCTTAAAACAGAACCAAAAGATTTGTATTTCAGGATGCAAGAGCTAGTGGAGATGTCATAAATATTCAACGTTCCTGGAGATTTAGTATATCCACTAGAGTAGTGTTCGTGATGATGTTTGAATTTGCAAAATTATGTATTCTTCAAAGAACTTCTGCCTTTCAAAGACCAGCGGCGATATATAGACGGAACTGAGAAAATAAAGTGAACGATAACGATAAATTATTGCGAACTCATTGAAAAAGAAACGTTTACCGACATAATATTAAATGCGCATACACGGCTGCCTAACTATCAGGGTAGTGGACCTGCCAAGTCAAACAAATGGCTGATACCAGGAACGCTTTTTCGGGAGAAATTCAAGACCATTTTAAACTTCCTATATTTCCTTTTCAATTGGAAGCTGAAGCTTGAAAACTTCGTTTCAGATTGAACCTGGCATACTGAATAAAATTATTAAATTACAAGTTTCTAAAAAATCTAATTCCAAAGACAGCTGATATCAAAGTTCCGCTATTTCGTCGCTGAGTGTCACCAATCATCTAAAATCCTAAGGTATTTCTAGCAAGACATCCAACTTGAAATTGGGCATACAGCTAGAATTTGGGAAGAAAGGAAAAAGAAAAGTCTAAAACCAGTAACTTTTCTTCTTTCTTAAGAAATTATAAGCCAAAAATCCTTCTTTAGTATTAACTAGGGTCAGGCTACATACTAATAATAACTATATGACACGACTTGCGCAACGAAGATTCAGCCCCAAGGTTGGTTAACCCTTTGAGGCGCAACCCTTTCCCAATGCTGAAAAAAGGGCAGCCGTTGCCATCGCTCGACTTAACTACCAGCAACATGGCGGACGATCGAAACGTTCATCGCGTGCCACAGATCTAGAGACACCTTTTTTGACGCAGCTGGCTGTGCTCGCGCACAGCCAGTTGCGTCTTTGGGGGTACTTGAATGACAAGGTGTATTTTCACAATCCACAAACTGTAAATGAACTTGAAAAATATATCTCTGCTGCTTGTTAGAACATATCAACTGAAATGTTTGCAAGGGTGTCTGCGAATTTCGTCCTCAGATTGCGCAGCGTTACTTCTGCAAAGAGTGGTTATGCCCCACCAGTGGCCGAGCGCATTTGCGTTCTCAACTAGGAGACGGGAGGTGCCTGTTTCAAGCCCAGATCGCGTCCGCCGACCTAGCCGTTCGAAGTTTTCCGTGGTTTTCTCCAAAACTTAAGGTAAATACGGGTTACTACTCCTTAGAAAGACCCCACGGAGGGAACCCCTCCCCTATTGTGTTGTCCACTCAGACGATTCCGAAAATACATGTGTTCCAATTACATCACATCACATAACAACAGTGGCTATTTTAAAAACTTTGTTTCACATATTTTCCTTGTCAGCAGCTCCATCTTTTGACTATGTGAATAATTTTGAAAATTGGAAAGAATAAAATCACTGGTTACCTTATCAAATTTCAGGCAACCGTACATTTCTATCGCCTTCCGTTTTTCTTTAATTGATTTTTGAAGTAAAACTTCTTTAGATGCGACAAGGGAGCAACTCAGATTTTTTTTCTGACGGAAGTAACGCTCAGTAAAGGAAGTGACGTATATGTCATATACTCCACGCCAAGCGCCTGAAAAAGAAGAACCATAGAAAAACCTACCTTTCCGACTGCTCCGCTGCTTTCGCCGTTAGCCGACTTCATCGTGTAAAAATACGCGGGACTTGTTAGGGAAAGAAACGGCGAGAAAAACAGTGAAGAGCCCTATCTTTGAGACATCAATCTTTATGTATATATCAATAAGCGTTTTGAAGGTACATCCAACATAATATTTTACATGTAATCCTAACCTCATAGGAGGTTCTCGATAATCCTTATTTTTAGATGAATAATATACATGGTTTTGGAAAAGCACAAAGAAATGGAACCTGAATGCAATCAAACCGGAACAGCAGATGGAAACGTCAGTTTAAGAGCACTTTTCCTGGATTCTAACCCAACTTCCAGACAGAACAACGGTTTACGAACAAGGGGATGGAATACCACCATTAAAGGGACAGTGGCTGCAAACGAACCTAATCAGCAGAGGGAAATTTTCGTTTAAGGACACTGTTGAAGGATCATACTTCGTTGTTGCAAACAGATGGCGCTACGCACACTGGGTAATTGCGCATCTTCTGCTTCTGCGCATCTCAGGTTGTTTATATTTCCACCGAGGCGAAGTAAATGGAGATCGTTGAATCAGCAGAACTTCAAAAAATTAAATACATAGACTTATGAACGTGATATGTAGTAATTACTGGCTTCAGATGTGTTTTAATTACATAATTGTCTTAGAATACTATTTCGTAATGAATATAGGCAATAGTTTCGAGCGAAGTGATATTATTGTTTGTCAAATGCCAGTTGCATTAGCCGTTAGGCCATTAAACTCCATTAAACTCCTGACTATTATGTATGCCAGCCATGTCTGTTATTATTTTGCCCAAAAGCTGTATTTTAAGAAATGTTAATAAATTTAGAAGAATGTAGTTTTTTGTGAACGCAATATTTATAATTATATATATATATATGTATAGGGTAATGATATATATATTTATATATAGTAATGATATATATATTTATAATGATATATATATACAGCGATTTAAGAATACGGGTGTGTAACACCACAAAGAAACAAACACTGGCTGCAAACGGTTTAAGAACAAAACAAAAGAATAACAAATGGACACTCCGTGGATTCTAACCCAACTCAAGACGAAGCAAGCAACTGTTTAACACGGGGATGGAACACCACAAAGAAACGGACCCTGGCTGCAATCAATCCCAAACAATAGACAGAACCTGCAGTTTAAAAGCACGGATACAGAATAATAATTCGAAACCTACCAGCAGACGAAATCAATGCTTAAGAACACTGCGATTGAAAAACACAAAAAATGTACACTAACTGCATTCGAACCCATTAAACAGAGGAAAACATCAGATAAAGAACACAGTTAAAGTATAATACTAGACTATGGACATTCCCCCATTCAAACCCAACCTCCAGACGGAACAATGGTATAAGAAAACAGTTAAAGAATAATACTACAGCATGGACACTTTCTGGATTCTAAGTAATTATCATGAATTACCGATGATTCTTACTGGAGATTTTAATGTTAATTTTAGCTGTCAAGGATCTCAGCCGTTAGCTGATTTTTTAAAAGAAAAATTTGATCTAACTATGAATACTTCTCGACTTCAATCAACAATGCGTTTCGGTACAACGATAGATGCTGTATTTTCAAGAAAATTAGCAAAATTAGAGATAAAATTTATGTTTCACATTATAGTTACCACAAACCTATAATTTCATACATAAAAAGTTATGATGGCATTCAAGTACCTATTTCCAAAGAATAATATGAATATAACATTTATACAATCTTTGAAAAGTACATGAATACTAAATATAATTAAATTATAATGCGATATTTATTTTAAGTTAATGTTTAATCATTTCAGTGACATGTGTCGTAAACGTCAAAGAAGTTTCACTTCAATCGCGCTTAAAGATTACACGCACACACTTTTTTTTGCTTAAAAATTAATACAGGCACAAGTAAACAAGATGAGAATGAATGCATGAGGCATTTTATCTGTCAAAAATTTTGCTTTATTTTCAAAAGACAGTATTTTAAGTATACAGTATGAAAGGCACAGAGTTCAAAGCAGACTCATATTCATTCTAATCCTAATGTCCGGAACACAGAAGGTTTAGTCTTTGAAATTATAGAGTTCGTACTTGACTCGTAATCGGTATGAGCTTACAGTCCGAACTAGAGAAGTTCAAGCTCGATTTGAGAAAAAAAGTATTGGAGTTCGTTTCTGACTCGGAACCCATCTCAGCTGCGAAGTTCGAAACTGAAAGTACAAAAACGACTCGTTCATTTTGACTTAACGCTCCTTAATGTATCATAATCTGTAAAAAGAATATGAAGAGGGGTGTTTGAAATAGACTGTTGTGTAACCTAAGCCAAAAGTCCGAAACGGTGGATTGTTTCAGGCTTAGTTTTTGAAAAGAGTTCTTGCTTCAGTCTTCGTCTGTTTAGCAGTTAGAATTGGTCAGGCATTTCAGCTTTGATGTTGTGCAAATTCATTAATAGCTTGCCTCTTTCGCTGTGTGAGAAAGGTTTTAAACACATGCCCAACATAAGAAATTCGATTTAAAAAGAAACGATTTGAGTTCGTATATGATTAGTCAAACCTCAGCTATCAGATCGAAACAGTCTGGTCTTCTAGCATTAGGTTGTCTTATTCCGTCAAAGACTTTCAGAAAAATTTCAAGGCAGACTCCTATTTTAGTCAGACCTAAAGTTCGAAACACTGTATTATTTCAGACTGACATTTTGAATTAACAGCGAGTTCCTGCTTGACTTATAGTCAGTATGAGCCTTTAGTCCGAGCAAGAGTTCAGGCTCCATTTGAAATAATATCTTTCAAGTTAGTTTCTGACTCAGTACATGTCATCTAAAAGTTTAAAACAGTTTGATGTTTCGGCCTACATATTTCGTGAGTTCCGAAACAGTTCGTGCATTTTGTGGCAGGCAAAGAAATTGGGTGGTTTTGAACAGACTTGAATTGTGATTTGCAGCATTGATTAGTCTTAGTTCATGCTGCATCTGACATCATTCCTCAATTACGTGCTTTTCTGACGCATCCACAGCAGCAAAGTTTTTGAAAAAACCTTTTAATCCGTTTGCCCCTTTTTCTTTTTGCAGGGACATTAACTGTCTCACAACTATCATCAACGATGCTACCGGCTTCATTATCCATCAGTGGAACATTTTCGTCACAAAAGGGCGATGCCTGCAGTTCATCCGTATATGTTATTGCCAGTAGTTTTGGGAATGTCTGTTCGACAGGAACTGCTACTGAGGTCCTACAATTATCCCCAGAATATTCCTCAAGTCCTTTTTCAATCATAGGAGTTTTATTTATTCCGACGAACAGTTCTTCATCAGAGACATCCGCATTTACTTCTTTAATTTGGAATCTCTCAACCGGTTCTGCAATTTGTCTCGTTTCTGAAAATTCATATGGAAGATAGTTGTAAAAATCATCCAGATCATTTATAAACGTCGAATAACTACTACTGAGCATACGTCCGTCAGAAGATGCGTACGTTGAAAATAAACCGAATTTCTTCGACAGCATGTATACTCCGTAAGTCGTTGCGGCAGCGAGGCCCAAGAACATTAAATTCCTCTTTGCGGACATTTTAGCTGTCTACATTAAACTGATACTGAAATCAGCATTTCGAAGGAATGTTATTGTTTTAAGACATACTACAGCATTCAGCATTTCGAAAGAATGTTATTGTTTTAAAACATACTACAACATTGTTTAGAAACAATGGGTGAGAAAATGTGACTCATAAACGCTATTCATATACAGATTACATTGTTGAACTATTGTTGAAAAAGAAACATTTGTTTCTTACCTTGTTCAAATCGTCAGTAATTTTCACAACACCCGATAGTATATCCTCATGTGTCGCTCGAAATAATATGTTTATTTCCGGTTCTGATAATATGATCAATGACAAAATAACGGAACTCTTCAATTCGTTTGAGCATACAAACGATACTCCGACAAATCTTTTCGGAAATCCGGATATCTTCAATTCGTTTGAGCATACAAACGATACTCCGACAAATCTCTTCGGAAATCCGGATATATTAGTGATGGAGATAGCTTTATGGTGCAATATTTTGAAATCGTTTCTCTCTCTCTGTTTTTAAATTACAATTGTTTATAGAAATGTTTTAGTATCTATGTATATAAGTAAAAATGTGTGTATGTGTGTATATTCAGCGTTCATATAGTCAATGAAAATCATTAAAACTAAATAGGATGATAAGTGTATACGGTACAGATGTTAAATTTAAATTTCTGAAGCTTTACTGAAACTTTATCAAAAAGTTTTTGAAATAATTCCTCAATACATGAAAGTTTTGTTCTACTTTTTCCTTAACACTTTTTCACAACCAATTTCTTTTTTTCTGGTAAAAAAATTAAAAAAAAATGCTTTAATGCATCAATTACAATATAAATATCTATGAAAGCTGAAAAAAATGAAAAATTACTTACCGGGGATGGGCAAGGGATGAGTGGGAGAAAATGTTCCATTGGTATCTCTTAGTGTCCCACATGCGTCCCACTAAGGGATCTATTGGAGGAAAATTGCACTGGATTCTCAGTTATATCAAGGAATGCCGGTGGGAGAAACATTCACATTAATACAAAGCATATTTATTCCATAGGGTCATTTAAAAGTACCTGCGGTATATATATGTCCCGGGGGTTGCGAAAGGGGTTAAACCATGGCTTTAATGCTACTAGAAGCATGAAGTAAATCAATGGGATTTATAAAATTATTTAAACATCTTTCGAATAAATTACATTCCAAACTCTTTATTGGAATTTCATCCGATATACATAGTCTTCGCTAAGCGCAAACAACTCGATTACAATACCATGGGGTGGATAATTGTAAGCTGTTAAATGAATCGAAATAGTTATTCTCGCCGGGATTGCTTTAAAGGAATTTCCCATAGTTTTCATAATAGGAACAGATGAAACACTGAATAAGCTGTCTATTCGAATGTGCATTCGAAAAGTACTTTTAACCCCTGATTCTGGGAGATTATAGTTAAAACTATCGGAATATAAATATGTTAAAGTAAATGAAGATTATACCCTGAAATTTTACAATAATTTATTTTCGGTAAATCATTATACAATAGAATTGACTCAGAGCGCATGCAAGTAAAACCTTAATCCCATATAATTAAAACGTTATTCTTTTTTATTTGTTAAACTCTGTGATTATCTTTTTAACGTTAAACTATAACAAATTAAATTAAATCGTTTTGTATAAAGCGCACACCGAGAATAGAAAAAGGGGAAACGTTTTAGGAAGACCCATGTTTTTTTGTCTGTTTTTTTTTCCTTCTTTGTTTTTTTTTTTTTTTTTCCTTCCTTCAATCCTTCTGAAGCAAACCGATTCTCATCATCCTTTTCTACCAAAAGCAAATTCTTCAACAGCTAGCACCACTTATATTTTCAAGGTGAATTTATAAGTTGGACCAAATTACAAACGCATAATGTACAAGAAAAAGAAATCATTCCAAATATTTAATTCAACATATTATAGTTAATATTTTTGTGCAAAATGAGAAAAATTTTGTGCAAAAACTCTTTTACATCATTTTAAAGATAATTTAATACTGATTTCAACACAAAAAACTAAATTAAAATATTTGCAACACAAGAAAGGTAAACGGTAATAACTATCGAGATACATTAGATATTGAAGATTGCAGTGAGTTATCAGCAGTTTATAAGGTAGGTCAAATTTTATATTATAGCTTCACCTCGATGTTTCATTGATCTGACGGGAGTTTTAGACTCAGAAAAATAACAATGATTCACCCGGAAAGTTATAAATTACAATCCACTTCATCGCTGTATTTGTTTTTCATATTAAAGTACTTATAACTTTTATTCTATTGCACATATTTAAATTTCATTTTGTATATTGAAATCAGTGTTAAATTCTCTTTAAAATGATATATGAGTTTGCATTTTGTGAAACGTAGCACTTCCTATAAGCATACAAAGGTAGAAAACCCAAGCATTTCCAAAAGTGTCAACAATTTTGGCCACCACTGTATATAACATATAAAATTAAATACACTCTCAAAATACAAAATTTCTATTAGCTTCTTTCAAAAATCTATAGGGGCGTAGCAACTTTGGTTTTCAAACATACGATTGTATCGGGATCTAAATAAATTTATCTCCCCCCGAAGTAATATATCTCCCCTCTTTCCTCCCCCTTATGAAGCTCGAACAGCCGAGTTTATTTATTTATATATGAGTGTATATAATAATACTTAAATTGTACTAGGGCCCGTTAAAATGAATTTTTTTATTTTAGTCTACAGATAATTTTTTCTTTTCCTTGTCTGTTGTGTTGAAGCTAATAAAAGTTTCTACAACAGAAGGCATTTGCCTAGTTTGTTGTTGTGCGTTCTCGTTTTACAAGTAGATTCTTTGTGGAAAAAACTTTTTTATTGTATTATGAAACATTTATGCCAATAGTTCAAGCATTTTCACACAATTGCAATGATTGAATATGCTAGAGTTGTTTAAACACTGCATACATTATACAAAAAATGAAAAATAGATATTGTATTCTCTCTAGAGATTTATCTTGACTAACTAGTTAACAATGAATTTTCACATAAGTTTTAGATAGAGGAATAAATCACATTTAAAATTCTAATGAAATTACATTCTTAAGTGTATACTATGCTCTCTGCATTATTTTAAAATTACTATTACATAAATCTATAATTATTTCTTTCTTCTTTGCAGGTAAGATGTATTTCCTTGCCAACTTCACTCATTATTCAGCAAAGTTAATTAATTACAAGTAAGTGTTAATTTTCAAGTCTCTGGGTACAATTTTTTTTCAGAATTCCTAACTTTCTGAACTTGTGACGCGTGTGTAAGAATCCTTAAAGTTGATAAATATTCAATAACAAATATACATATGTAAATAATCTAGAATAAATAATGCGCATATAATCTTTACGTATACGCTGTGTTCCAAATAAGTAATCAGCCTACTAACATTACATTCACGCTAAGAATTTTATTTAAATTTTCTGTATCTCCATACAATGCTTAGATGAATTATACAAGTAATTGAAAGCATACTGGAAGTCCAAATTGTGTACCTCCTTCAGCCTGTTGGTCAAGGACAATGGAGTGATTGGCAATGCACCGACTCAATGCGCACTACACTTGAAACAGTTTTGACTTTTGAGCTTCAAAACATGTGTGCGTACTCGAACACTCACCCTATTCTCCTGATTTCGCACCAGCTGCCTTTTTTCTACTTCTTAAATTAAATATGCTTAAAAAGTAAACGTTTCAGTGGAATTCGTTGGCGGATCCGGAAAAGGTGTCACAGAGGCACGTAAGCCTCTTCTGCTGACTAAGTTTAGCTATAAATGACTGACTTATTTTGCAGATTCAAATTCATTTATAAGAAAAATGAGACATACGAATTTTGTGCCCCTCCCAGATTCTTTTATGGATTTGAAGCAGGCGACATTTAAACAAAATGTGTATAAGTTGTTAATACGTTTCCAGCAATATTGTGGGCCCACCATAACCGAGTGAATAAAGACACTGAACATAGTAGATAGCTGAAGTGTGGAGTTCCCGGGTTTGGGTCTATCGCTCGGCCTTCAATATAATGGTGTGGAGTTTTGATCGGTTTTCTCTAGATGTAATGTGAATACGCAGGAGAACCGTTTAAGGGGCCAGGTACCTTTGAGCAATGAAAATATCTCCGAGTAATTTACTCCAAAAGTAATGATTTTTAACACTTGCAAATTTCACCAGTTATTTAGAAAGTTATTATTAGCCTTTTACAGCTCTTCGAAGAGTTCTATATACTAAATTAAATTTTTTATAATTAAAAGTATTCGAGCTCAGATTTTGTCTTTTTGTAGTCTTGCGTGCAGAATTTCATAAAATATATGCATCGAATTATTTTAAAATTTGTTACAGACATAGAAAAATAGCTTATTATTAAAACGACAAAAATAATTTTGCTGGGACTCTTCTTTCCTTTAAAAATAAGAATAATTGCAATTTTTAAAACTATCATTTGCATAATTATGCAAATAAATGCAAAAATTATACCGTTACATGCAGCCCAGCAAAATTATTTTTCGTCATTAATTTAAGGATATTTTCCTTTAAGTTTTGAAATTTTTAAGTTACTGTTCTACATATTAAGTTAAATTTTTATTAAAAAATTTAATTCAATATGTAGAACTATTCCAAGAGCTGTAAAAGGTTTATAAAAGCTTCCTAAATAACTGGTAAAAATTGCAAGTTTACAGAATTGTTACTTGTAGGGCTATTGCATATGAAGTTATGGTCAATTTGCTTTAGACTTTCTACGCTCAAAGGTACCTGACCACTTAAAAGTCCTCCATCGAAGGTACCCTTCCAGATAGCCCCGAGTAGTTTATTTGCCTAAATGCACAATACACAATTTGCTTGCTTATGGGCTGCTTAAAAAAGAACACCAGTAATTACTTTAAAAACCATCGATGCAAATATTAGCGAAGCTTCATGCCCTGTGCGATAAGTAAGTAATGAGACTATTAACGTTACGTGCATTCATATTAAGAACTTTATTTAAATTTCACCGTTCCAGGCTTTTAACCGTTTAACGAGCGGTGTGCTCGACATAAGGACACAAAACTCTGACATTTTGGCTGTCTTGAGTCTCGAAGAATGAATTTGGTTTCAATAAAAAGAGGTGAAAAAATAGCTTACCTTTATCTGGTAATTTCTTGCTCTGTGGAGTCTAAAATTTAAAGAGAATCAAGAAATAGTTTGAGTCACTACTACTCATAAAACGATCTCAACTTACATTGCTTGTTTAGGGCTTCTTAATCCTTTAATACTTTGAGGCGCAACCCTTTCCCAATGCTGAAAAAAGGGCAGCCGTTGCCATCGCTCGACTTAACTACTAGCAAAATGGCGGACGATCGAAACGTTCATCGCCTGCCACAGATCTAGAGACCATTTTTTTGACAACAGCTGGCTGTGCCGGCACAGCCAGCTGCGTCAAAAAAGGGTCTCTAGATCTGTGGCAGGCGATGAACGTTTCGATCGTCCGCCATTTTGCTGGTAGCTAAGTCGAGCGATGGCAACGGCTGCCCTTTTTTCAGCATTGGGCAACCTATCCAGCTGTTCTCGCATTCTTCATTTTTTCAGCAGATGCCAGAGCTGTTAAAAATAATCGTGACCAATTTTTTTACGGGAAATGACTTGCTAAAAAGTAAAGGATTCTCGTGGAGCTATGCCACCCGCAAATATTTTTATAGAAATCAAATCTATTCTTCGTGACAGGCAACATTCAAAACGTCAGTTTGGTGTTCCCAGAGCGGGAACACTGCGCGTTAAAGGGTTAATGAGCGGTGTCCTCGCAGTGAGGACACAACCCTGAAATTCCGACTGTTTTGATTCACGACAAATAAATCTGATTTCAGTAAAAAATACTTAAGAGTGACATAGTTACAAGAGAATCCTTTGCTATTCAGCACATAATTTTCCGTTAAAACTATCAGTTATTTGTAAAACTGATCTCAGAATCCTTTTTATGTGTACTGACATCCGCTGAGAACTGGAAAATTGCATGGGATGAAAATACATCGATAAAGAAGAAGAACTGGATAGACTGCCCAATACTGGATAAGGACAGCCGTCGCCGTTGCTCGATTTATTACCAGGAACATGTTTAGTTCAGCTAGTTCACCTAGTTAGTTTTCCAATGGAATAAAGTTATAACTTACAACGACATTCAAAAACAAAAAGAAATTCTTTTCATTACATAGGACCGTTATAGAAGAACGCAATGTTACGTTAAAAGACAATATAAAAATGCATAAAAAATAACAATTTTTATCGGTTTCTGCATGCTTGTAAGTTAGAAATATTTGCCAGTAAATGCAACTCCCTTGAAAAGGAATTATTCCCCGAGAAAAATTTCTGAAACATAACAATAATACAATAATAATAATAATAATATGAATTTTAAATTTTTAAGTTGAAGAATGATGGATGAATTGAGAATAATTTAGTTAAAAAATGGTGAATACAGGAGCTTAGTGGCAGACTTTTACAAATGAGCTCTTCTCAGAGACTTAAAATTAGTGTTTCCAGAAAAACATATTATCGATTTACTCATATAGTTGGCTTCATTATAACTAGATTAACCATTATAACTATTATATTTTTTCAAAATTAGGATACAAACAATGTAATAACGGATTACCTTAGTACAGTCTTGTGTATAATTTCTTGGAAAAAAATCATTTTAAAATGAGACATTCGTGAACCTTCATCCTCCATGAGTACCTGAAAAATGATCTATTTTCATATATCTTCCAAAAGAAGAAAAGATTACGTAAAAAATGTCTTATGATTGGATACGAAGTGTGCTTATATGTATAAAAAATCCAATTCCCCTTACCGTCAATGTCACGGTTTGGTTTTTGGAAACACGGAAACAAAATGATGACTGATATGTATCTCCTGACCTTGTCTCGAAATGGTAGCCTGTGTATAGGATGCAGAAAAAAAAATTGCTAATGGAACGCATTTGTTAACTAGACTTTTTCTAGCAATATCATTATAACTACTACCTAATGTAATAAACAAATCTGTTTGATAGTATAGTTCAAGAAAAAAATATTACATTTTAATTGGAATAAACGATAGGAAAATTGTAGTTTTTATTTTAAAATAAATACGTATTATTGAAATGAGATTATTTTGTAATTTCTTATTTTTCCTTTTACCTATTTTTTAACACTTTCCAACAAGGTTGAAAAGTGTTTATGATTTCGGTTTGTCTGTCTGTCCGTCTGTCCGCCCGTGCTCCCGTAAATATGCATCGATTACTAAAAAATTTATACATGTTATTCCGATGTACTCTACCATGTACCGCATTCATAGTTCTTCTACAGAAGCATTCAAAAGATTTCTAATACATTACGCTGTATGGGCAGTCATTCTTTAAAGCGTATTTTAGAGATATTCAGTTATTTGAAATGAAACAAAATTGTTATATATTATTAAGGATTTCAAGATAAAGCTGTCCATCGAAAATACTGTCTGTATGATGCATAGTTCTTGTACAGGCGCACTCAAAATAATTCCAATACAACGTTATGGCACAGTTTTAGAGACTCATCCATTTCAAACACAATACAATAAGTATAAAAATGTTACTCTTTACAGTTTACTCTTCAGTTGAATGATGGAAAAAACTTTAAAGCTCTTTTACGGTGTCTCACAAAATTACATTTATAGAGAAAATACAGAATTTTTAATCTCCGAAATTTCGCGAGATTTAAGGACAATACATCGCCAAATTGGACGCAAAAATGTTGTTGTGTTGGAAAGTGTTTTATAATCGATGCGTTTGGCATGATTTATCTTTCTTATTCACTTTGGTTTTGCAAAACACGAAGGGCATCTTCGTCTCAAAGATATATTTATTCTTCTAAGTGCGTTTTCAATCGGTAGATTATTATTGAACATGCTAAAAATATGTATTGACAGAGTTATTTAACGTGTGTCCTAAATGTATAAACAAATTAAAACTTTTTCTTAAAAATCCCCCTTGTTCATGGACACATTAAAAGATATTAGCTCAATAAGTGAACTGTAAGAAAATCAATCTTGAACGTGAGGAATAAGATCTGCTCATTATATCTCCTAGGAAGTTAACAAGCATTGAAAACTATTTCGCTTATCGGATTTAAGTGATCGTTGTCTAAATTTGTGAACCATCTTGTCACTTTGTGAAAATAACGTCTGATTTACTTGATTCTGACAAAGTGTGGTAAGTAGTATAATTGGCATTAATTACAGAGGAGAAAGTGGGATAAGATGACCAACTTACGCTTCGAATATTTTTCAGTTTAGAATCTTGAAATTTACAGAAAGACTTTATTGAACCTTTACTAAATAAATAAATAAATAGAAAAACATATTTCGAAATCGTTCCCATTAGGTTGCATAGAAACAATTTCGCTTAGGTAAATAATAAAAATGGCACAGATAAAACTGAAGTTCTGACAAATTACCCATAATTATGAAACAAACACTTAATCAGCCTTACGAAAATTACGCAGTTTGTGCACGTTAAAAAATCGAAGAAACACAAAAAGGGAACATAGCACATTATTCGATGAATCGAAGCACTAACATCTCACAAAAAATACAGCATTTAGTAACTCGTCATCAGCTATCACGGCAATAACACTATTCAAATCACAATGTCAATTGTGTAGGTCTGCTCTCCATATTCGCAGTCACACTGAACTCACAGCAAGAGAGAGGCATATTTATAGATTTCCCAGCAGTTCGCGAAGTATCAAAACTAGTTTTCAAAATTTTGATCCGGCAATTTTGATCTTGAAGTCGCACCACGTTCTGGAAGGCCACTTGAAGCTGATGAAGACACAAAAAAAAGCATTAATTGATTAAAATCGAATAACAACTCGTGAGATCTCTGAAAGATTAAATTTATCAAATTCGACCATTCATGATCATTTGAAACGCCTAAAAGCTCGACATAAGATTCCTCGTGGTCTTAACCCTTTAACGCGCAGTGTTCCCACTCTGGGAACACCAAACTCTGACGTTTTCACTGTAGCCAGTCACGAAGAATAGATTTGATTTCTATAAAAATAGTTGCAGGGGACATAGCTCCGACGCGAATCCTTTACTTTTTAGCACGTCTTTTCCCGTAAAAAAATTGTCACGATTGATTTTAACAGCACTGACATCTGCTGAAAAATGGAAGAATGCGAGAACAGCTGGATAGATTGCCCAATGCTGAAAAAAGGACAGCCTTTGCCATCGCTCGACTTAACTACCAGCAATATGGTAGTTAAACAGCTGGCTGTCGTCAAAAAAAGGGTCTCTAGATTGGTGGCACGCGATGAACGTTTCGATCGTCCGCTATGTTGCTGGTAGTTAAGTTGAGCGATGGCAACGGCTGCCCTTTTTTCAGCATTGGAAAAGGTTTGCGACTCAAAGGGTTAAAAAACGAAATGACTTTCCGAAAAACCCAGTAACTGCTATACACTACTGTTTTATATAATTCATTACCAGTAATGGATAAAGAATTAAGGACTGCTCCAGTCTTTTGGGAACGCCCTGTACATTTACTATACACATACTTTACAAGTAACGAAAATTTCACTTCCGTTCATGTAAGTAACAAATATTCAGCTTCACGTACTTAAATTTTAATAATAATAGAGATTCTTGATTACGTCCTCCCCACTTTTCCCCCACAATCTCTGCAATTTCCTTCGAAAAATGAATAGGAGAAAGATCGATATCTTTTCTATAAACGGGAAGCTGCTTTCAACAATAATTTTTTTCTTTATGAAAATATATTTCAGATATTTTATTCATAGCGGTATTTAATTTAAAAGTCAATGAATTTTTTCAAGGGTTGTTTTACTTTAAAGGTGAAAGATTTTTAACAGTTTCAAGTTCGAAATTTTAAGATGTATTTAATGTACAACCGATGCACTTACATGACACATTATACAGTAAATTTCCAGTAAATAAAGACAGCAAAATCCAAACAAACTCTAATTCGAAACGAGAGCAAGATTAAAATTAGAAAAACAAAAACAATTCCTCATTCGCCACATAATTTCTTTCTTCAGAAGAAAACATAAAACTCATTAGTACATATAATTAACAGTGCATGTATTATCTAGATGCAATTATCTTCAAAGTAACACATTATGCAGTAATTGAACTTTCGCGTGCTTAAGAAACCATAATAAATTTCTTGAATCTATTTAAACATCGCGGGTAATTCAATGTCGCGAAAAACACACTCCTAAACAATAAATTGAAAGACACTGCGGTATTTAATTAATCTCCTGTTGCGGTTTACGTAATTTCGTCTGAATTTAAATTCTGAATTCCATGTGATATGTAATTAGAATTAATATTGATTTCGCAAACCGGTACATAGAACGTCAGCAGTGTTTCACCAAATGCTCGTTTCTGAATTGAAAAGTGTCAATCAAGCTAACAATGCGTTATTCTTTTAACGCTAAAGCTAGCTTCCTTTATGCTATTATAGTACAGGATAAAAATATGAAGAGTAATTTATATAAAGAATAGCTGCATACCCGTTCTTCGCACCAAAGGAGTAAAAAAAGAGTCGAAAAATACTGTTGATATCCTCGGTATAGAAATATCTACAAGAAACATTGAATGCTTCGTGTACTTCTTGAATATGATGGCCATCGTAAAAATGAACAGTTGTGACGTAATTTTTACGTGAAGCGCATTACCCTTTCTGAATTTCTGATGCTACTGAAAATTCCTGAGATCAAAACAATGTCACTTACGATTCAAACGACATTTACGACAATTCACTTACGATTCAAATTTAAAATAAATAACTATTTTAATATTCTATTTACAGGGATCGATACGTACAAAAATTAGGTGGGTGTGACGGCCCCTTCACAAAATTACAATCTACTTAAACGGCCCCTTCACCAATTTACTATTGTTTAGAATGGCTCCTTCAGAAAAATACAATCAATTAAAACAACCCTTTATTGGTATTTTACCCTATACTTTAATTTGTTTTGTAAATTATTTTAAGACTTCTATATTTTGACTCTATGAAAATTAGAATTATAATTCACAAAAGTAGATGTCGGAATTTACAAAAATAGGTATTGAAATTCACAAAAATAAGCAATTTTCACAAAGTATGGGACCCTGGAAAACATTCCTGGATAGATCCTTGAATTATCATAACAGCTAAGATAATATCGGAATTCCTTACTTAAACTGTCAAATTCATTATCAAATGAAAACTAATTTTTTAAAGCTCCTAGTTTCAAAAAGTAATACGTATTATGAAATAATGAGTATTAATTCGCATAGAGTATTAATGAGTATCAATATGAGTATTAATTCGCTATAGCTTTAACATTTTTAATACTATTGTAGCTATTTTGAAGTTTTTCTTCCGCATGTGACGCAACAGACTTTTCAATTTATCAGAGCTACATATGCATACTATGCTCTCAGGGATGCCCACCACCCCTAAACATCATGGCTCAACCCCCCCCCCCCACACACACACACACACATACACACACACAACATCCCAACGATTTTAAGAACTTTGTTTAAGAAGTTTTTTAAGAACAATTTTAAGAAGTTTTGTTCATCTGGTAAAAAAAATTTCAAGTGAATTTTTACCCTTTAATTTTACCAATATTATGTAACTTGCACTTTGAAGAGATCTAATTAACAAACCAGCAAGATGGCGGACGATCGAAACGTTCATCGCCTGCCATAGATCTAGAGACCCTTTTAGACGCAGCTGGCTGTGCCGCACAGCCAGCTGTGCCCGCTTGTGCTTCTCTCCTTCTACCTGTCTAAGTCATTTATCGCTAATACCTACGCATCTACTAAAAACAAATAGAATCCAATCGTCGGTATGAGATTGTAAAGGGAAGGAATGTGAGTCCTCTCTCTGCAGTGATAAAAAAGTACATGGGGCTTCCCGCTGCAACGGAAAAAAGAAGTGAACAGGGGACTTGCCAGCGTACAGAGGTTACCGGGAATTGGACGTGGCTAAGCTTTTCTCCTTCTACCTGTTGTGTTCTAATAGTCATTTATCACTAATACCTACGTACCTCATAAACTAATTATTATTGTTATTATATTCTCTTCTTTCAAATGCAGTAAAAACCATTGGAATCAAATCCTTGGGCATATATACATAAGATTAAAACTTGAAATAATTATAGATGAATTAAAAATTCAGTTTTTTATAATTATTTTATTAAAAATTCAGGTTTGTTTGCATGTAATGTTCGCAGTGGGTTCAATTTATTTATAAATACACTACTGGTCAAAAGTATTGCAAGTTTGAGAAATCTAACTATCGTTTCAAGAATAAACCCAGAAAAAATAGACAGGAAATTTGCCAGATTTAATATTTTTGAGAATTTATGTAGTATAATTGGAACGAATGCATCTGAAAATCACCAAAAAACAAAATGAGAGCTTCAGGAACCAATAATTTAAGTTGGCACCATGAAGCACCGAAGGAAGTGTTGTAAAACATTCTGGATTCCATATCTAAAAGAGTGGCTGTTGTAATCAAAGTCAAGGCTGTTCAGCAATATAATAAATGATCTTTAGTTCAATTGCATTTATTTAAAATCCTCTTTTTGCAGAATAACTTGAAATTAATTCTTTATTTAATTTTATTCCGGCGAGCCAAAATGAATTATGATTTCTATAATAACCAATATATTTTTTATCCTATTTTTTTTTCAATAAATTAAAAAATTATCTTTGTTCTTTAACTTAATGCTATCTTGTCTTTCAAGTAACTAATTTAACATGTTGACATTAAAAAATATCAATTATATTGATTTTTAATTTTGACGGGAGAGAGGGGCTTAATCTCGAAAAGGATTAGACTTCTGAAACTTGCAATAGTTTTGGCCAGTAGTGTATTTTTTGAGGTTCTAATTATTTAGTAACTATCTTCTCGGGGAATTGATAATTTGCATAAAATACTATCATCAAATTCTTCAGAACGCATATACCTCCTAATGCAGCGATTTCAGATATAGTCCCCATGTTTGCTTGTATCTGACGAATGCTTAAGGGAGCAAGGGTTTCCATCTTTCTCACACTCACCTCTGCCTTCCCCCTGCCACGGGATTGGGATTCCCGTTTGAAGCGCGCACGATCTTGAGAATGATAAACCATGAAAAAATGAACACCGTCAGTTTTCTTGGTAACACTTCAGCGACGTCGCGCCCTGTCCACTTTCCCCTCTCGTTCCTTCATTCACTGGAGCCCTCCAAGAGGCGAAAAATGGTCGAAAACTGGACCAAACATAAAATAAGTAAAAAAACTATTAATCCGATTAATTTCATTTTTACTGCATTAACTTTCTCTTTCCCTATTTAGTCAGTGTGTCAAATTTGGTCTAGATCCGTCAAACGGTCTGGACACCTATAGAGAACAACCAACCAAACAAACAAGATCTTATATATGTATATATATATATATATATATATATATATATACAGGGTGTCCCAAAAAGTTAGTAACAGGCTTTAATGTTTAATCGATTAGAGAAAATAGTGGTCAGTGTAAATTGAAAAATTTTTGAAGATGCATATAAAGTTGACCTAAACCACTTTTCAATGGCTCTAGAAGGAAAAAACATCACGTTGAACCATCGCTTTTCAAGGTTCGTACAGAAATTATAAAAGAAAATCTTGTTTTCTACTCTAGCAATAAACGTTTACAATGGGTTTACATATGGGGACTATCCAAAATCATGTATAGTCCCCGATCATCTTTCTTTAAAGATATCTCTTGAGACGTTGTACGATAAAAGGCTCATATTTGGTACAGGTACACCACCTTATTAGTGTATGGGGCACATTTTACTAATTGGGAACGTTTTTGAACGGGAGTCGTATACTGATTTAAAAAGTGTAACTTCAATTAAATTAACGAGATTAACAATTTAAATTAACGAGAGGAATTTTTTCTTAACGGAGTCTTAGTTTGAACATTTTTTTCAATTTACACTAACCACTTATCTCGAAAGATAAAAAATTAAAGCCCTTTACCACCTTTTCGGGACACCCTGTATATAAACATATTGTTTAAAAAAAAAAAAAAAAAAAAAAAAAACAGGAAAACATCGCAATGAGTTGTTCTTTCTGTCGACTGAGAGAGCGATGATTATTATGTATTATGCATTTTTACTGTTTATGGAATATTCCAGGGTATTTTGTACACATAATGGTGATATTAAATTTATGCAGAAAACACTAAATGCATCTCTTAGAAGAATAGACTAATTTACTCCTTCTAAATACATTTCTTCAAATGTACCATACAAACATTTCCGTCTTCCTCAACGACTGAGATAAAAACTTCAACTTCACTCCTAAAAACGCAAAACTAATTATTTCTGTAATTTAACTACCTCAAATGCTTTGCGTTTCCGTCGCAGACATTCTAAATTAAATTCTGACAGTTTTTACTTTTACTTTAAAACGAGACGTTTAAGATAGTTGCATTAAGGCAATTGCTAAATTAAAATTTTAACCCAGGCGTTTTTGAAATTCATTACATTGGGTTTTATTCTGTAATTGAAAAAGTTTTCGACAAAATTCTAAGTTTAATTTTTAGATTGTAGTAAGATGTGATGAGATGCTCAACTAAGGTTTTTAATTAATTTGCTAATTATTCAGGTCGATCTTGCGTTGCTGGGATATGTTAATGAATTGTTTACCGATTTGCTTTGTAACTTTTGAATTCAATTTATTCGAAGTAAATCCTACAGGTAAAATTTTCACTTTATGTGCCAAATAATATAAATTATTTCAATTCCTACTCCTGCCTTTTCCTTAACCCTTTAACGCGCGGTGTCCTCACCGTGAGGACCCAAAAATTCGACGCTTTGACTGTTGTCAGTAACGAAGAATAAATTTGATTTCTACAAAAAATACTTGAGGGTGACATAGTTAGCCGATAATCCTTTATTTTTTTTAGCACGTCACTTCCCGAAAAAACTGTCGATAATTTAAAAAGCTGTCAGGATTATTTTTAACAGCACTGGCATCTGATGAAAGCTGGAGAATACGATGGAAATACACTGATATAAAAGAACAACTGAATAGATTGCCCAATGCTGAAACAGGGCAGCCGTTATCATCGCTCAATTTAATTACCAGCAATATTGGCGGTGGATTGAATCGTTCATCGCTCGCCACTGATCTAGAGACCATTTTTGACACAGCTGGTTCTATGGCCGCATAGCCATGCGCACGCGATGAACGATTCAATCGACCTCCATGTTGGTGTTAGGAATGAAGAATGCGAGAACAGCTGGATAGATTGCCCAATGCCGAAGAAAGGACAATCGTTGCCATCGTCCGATTTAGCTACCAGCTAGATGGCGGACGTTCGAAACGTTCATCGCGTGCCACAGATCTAGAGATCCTTTTTCTGACGACAGCTGGCTGTGCTACACAGTGCTACACAGTTGCTTTGACACAGCTGGCTGCGCGCACAGCCAGCTGTCGTCAAAAAAGGGTCTCTAGATCTGTGGAACGCGATGAACCTTTCGATCGTCCGTCATCTTGCTGGTAGTTAAGTCGAGCGATGGCAACGGCTGTCCTTTTTTCAGCATTGGGAAAGGGTTGCGCGAAAAGGTTAAACTATTCATACGATGCTTGAAACGTGGTGGCAACACTGCTTCATACGCACCGTGTGACGGAACCGAATAATGTCACTTAGGCAGAGTGATCAATTTAAATAAGTACCCGTTGGTTCTTTCACCTTTAAATCTGATAGATGTTGCGATTATTCTAACACTCAACTATGAATGTTTGAACCTTGTTAAAGATTGGGAAGCTTTATTTTAGGAGCTTTTCTCAACCCATAGCAATGAAATCTGCTATTTTGTGGACTGAAATAGCCGATACTAAAGTAGGTCTACCTTTAGTCGGAATTGCCTTTTTATTTTTATTTTCCGAATATGTACCATGTAAGGAAAGTATTGCAATCATGAAAAAATTGCACTTCGAGATTTTGGTGTGTTTACACGTTTTGAGGTCTTCTGAGTTCATTTATGCTATTTTCATCAGATATGTATGTATGTGAGTGTGAATGGGTATGTGGGTATGTGAGTGAACACGATAGCTCCTCAACGAGGAATTCGATTGAGCTGAAACTGGGTATATATGTTATAAACCACCGTCGCAAGACCGGTATTGATTTTGGTGTGTATAGGACTTATAGTTTTCCTAAAGGGCTACGACAAAGATTTCTTTTACATTATGGAATTTGGGGAGAAATTCTTGAAAGTGAGCTAGCGTTAAATGGTGCATTCGATTGAGCTTCAATTTGGTATATATGTTTGAATTATTCATCGATTAAAATTCATTTAAATGCTTGGTAATGATCTTAATCGTAAGTGTTCGGAAAGTTGAGTGTTGTCACTTCAGATTTTTTTAAGTTTGGGAGACAATTGTCAACACTGTTGTACTGTTACAATTTTATTTCTAAGGAAAACAAAAATGGAAACACAGAATGTTACTTAATCCAGTGGTAATTTTATTTTTGAAAAATATAATTTAATTCCAATTTTTTTTACATTATCATTTATTACAGCAAATGCTGAAAGAGATTAAATCTAAATAAATACAAAATTTAAATTTTTATATGCCCCCCCCAAGAAAATTTCCAGTTAGTAAAATGTTCCTCATACATTAATTGGGTGATGTGCGGAGTTTCAGCCCATCAGTTTGATGTTACAAAGTTTCAGGCTTTCATCATAAAACGGCTCAGAGATATGTTAAACTAAACTTCGTCAGGGGCTATGTAATATCAGTAATAGCAAAAATGCTATTACTGACGTGGGCATTTGAAGTGGGTTTTGCTTTCGAGAGCCATTGAAAAGTGGTTGAAGTCAGCACATATTTGTTTTCATATTCATCATCAAATTTTGTTCATCTCATTAATGCATGGGGCTACTAACCATGCATTTACTCACTGGGATTCTTTTTGTAAGGGGGCCGTATAAAAATTTAACTTTTGTATTTATTTAGATGTAATCTCTGGAAAATTTTAGTCGATACCGTAAAATTCTATAACTTTATTTACATAACTTTGAAATTTATTGTAAATGTCTACTATCAATAGCTAAGGAATTAAATTGTAGATCATGATTAAATTGTTGATTGTGTGTTTTTGGGACCCCCTGTATATATTTATCAGATTCATCATGGAAGTAGCATCGGCCGAACACGTGGAGAAAATAAATGTTTACACATATGTATATTGCTTCATTAGTCTGCGGGGCACATTTTACAAACTGGGAATTTTTTGTGTGGGGTCGTATACAAATTTAAAAAGGATATTTTATTTGTCACATACCTGCAGTCCTTTCCTGCCTTATTTTAAACATTATTTTCAATTTACATTGTCCCTCATCTCTAATAGATAAACAACCAAAGCTTGTTGTCTCCTTTTTGGGACTCCCTTTATACTGTTAATGCCTAGCATTTCCAAGTGCAAACTTGCAAAAAATAAATATTAGCTTCCAGAGGAGCATTTTGAGTATATACAGGGCGAATCTAAACTCTTGGGCAAAACTTTAAGGGGCGATAGGGCACACAATAAGGAATCGTAGTTACATAGCAATCAGGGGTCAAAAACGCAGTTTTAACTTACCCGGTAATACTCACTATGGGAAAAACATTGATGTGTCCGTCTAATTTCTTAACCAAGTTTCATAAACAATAGGCTCTTCTCCAAAAATATCATCCACGAAATAAAATGGAATTTTTAAACTATCCATTTTAGTCTTTTGTTTTCGAAGAAAAATACATTTGTTTCTGACGAAACAATGGTCGGAAAGTGCCACTGTTGTTTCGGCACTTTTTTCCGATGTGATTATTAGCAGCTACACGAAGACGTTGTTGACCCCACATTGCTATGTGATTCTGATCCCTTATGATGTGCCCTATAACCCCTTAAAATTTTGCTCAAGAGTTTAGATTCACCCTGTATGTATTCATTACCATTTCAACATTTATCTATTAACAAGCACCTATTTTTAACCCTTTAACGCGCAGTGTTCCCGCTCTGGGAACACCAAACCTGACGTTTTGACTGTTGCCAGTCACGAAGAATAGATTTGATGTCTATAAAAATAGTTGCGTGTGACATAGCTCCACGAGAATCTTTTACTTCTCGTGGTACCCCAGACAGTACATATGCTTAAATCAAGCTTGACATTTTTTGAATTTGACGTATTAATACAAGCTTGACATTTCAATTCAATTTAAGCTTGCATAAGTCAAGTTGAATTGTCAAGCTGGAATACAGCTTGATTTTCCCTTTCGAAAGCGTGCGTTGATGGCGCCATCTGTGAAAGAGAATGGACATTAATTGTCTAGCGTTTCTCAAATTTGCTCATATTAAATAAAGAAAAGTTCGTAAAAGTTGTGTTTTATTTTATTATCGCACAAAACCTGGACATTAGAACACGCAAGGAGAAGGAATGAATGGGATAAGCTTCTCTGAAGTGTAACACGAGGGGAGTTTTAGTTTTATGTACATCTAATTAACATTAGTAATTCCATTAACTAATTAATTAGAGCTAAAAATAAATTTTAATATAATTAACACAATTTAGTTAGTTAATATACTTCACTTTATGGATGGTAGAATGAGGCGCAATCCGGCATCCACAAAATAATTAATCAGTCATAAATGTACTCGACCATAGAATTAAAAATAAAGATTCTATATTTCCAAATATGGAAATTCTTCAAAATAAAATACAATTATACTACGAAATTGATTTCAAAATCAGTCGTTTGTCTCGATTTTGGCCAGCAGTATTGCTCAACATGAGTGCTGCGATATTGAAAGTTTTAAAACGTGTCCTGCTTTTAAGTTTATATTATGCTTAGTTCCCTATTAGTAGAGTCTATAAATCACACATAACATTATTTAAATTTTGATTCATCCCATGGAAAAATAAAAGAAACTTATCGGCATCGCCCATACTGATCGATCTGGCCAGAAAACGGCGTGACAACAGTCACTTCAAACTTTAGTCATAGCTGCGCGAGGCTTATTGGCAGAACGGTTAGCACGCTGGCCTCCCAGCCCATAGTTCCCGAGGTCGAACCCAGCCGCGGACGTTTGATGGGAACAGATTAAAATAACTTAAAATTTCACCATATGGAGGAAAATGCGTGGAAAAATAAAGTATGTGGGGCGAGTTCGCCGACGGGCGCCCGTGCATTTAGAAATTTTTTAAGCTTGATTCAAGACCCTTTTTTTGACGACAGCTGGCTGTGCGCGGGTACAGCCAGCTGTCGTCAAAAAAGTGATCTCTAGATGTGTGGCACGCGATGAACGTTTCGATCGTCCGCCATCTTGCTGGTAGTTAAGTCGAGCGATGGCAACGGCTGCCCTTTTTTCAGCATTGGGAAAGGGTTGCGCCTCAAAGGTTTAAAATACTTTTATTCTAAAGAATTGAAAATAATTTCTCCTGAACAAATGAAAGTCTACTTCGTATGTTATGACACTAAGTACAAGCACATAGTTGCAAATTAATCAGTAATCTGATAAAAATCGGTAGGGTGCGTCCCAACAGCTGGAAGCCAATAGCATAGAGGGTTGCATAAAAATAAATCTGATCTTAAAATGCTTTTTTCGATCGTCCGCCATCTTGTTGGTAGTTAAGTCGAACGATGGCAACGGCTGCCCATTTTTCAGCATTGGGATAGGGTTGCACCTCAAAGGGTTAACCTTCTAATGCACATGGTAGCATATATACTACCATTCTTTTTAAACGCTACTTCTTTTACTGGAAAAATGTACCGAATCTAATTGTGAAGTCATAAAACCATTTCTTGCACCTATAATTAATAATAGTAGTAGTTTGAGTCAACAGATGCCAGCATGAACGGATGAAAAGTGTTTTAAAAGCTACATGTGTGAAGTCAACAAAGAAAACATGTTTCCAATGATAAGTTTTTCTATTATTTAATTAATGTTTAATATGAAGAAAAAAATTAATAATTACCATTTATATGTGAGAAATTGTATCCTTTTCCACTAGTTAAGAAATATATTTTTAAAAAGTTTCCCTTTTAATGTTTCAAAAAATTTTAAAATCATATTGCTGCCTTTGAGCAAACATATAAAAAACAACCTTTTTCATAAATTTTATTATATATACATTGACAAAAAAAAAAACACCATTTCAACAACAAAATAATATTTTGCTTGGGAATTTCTTAGAGCGGGCATTATAGAGTTAAAGAATTTTTACGCGAGTAAGTAAATTCTTTTCTAAATTTATTCTCTGCTTTATTTCAGTATTCTTCGATTATTTATTATTAAATACTTTAGAAAAAAAATTACTTTTCGCTTTTTCGTATATAAATTTACTGAAGATGACGTAAGCATATTTTTCCCGAAAGAGAACTTTTCGAAAAGGAATTTCCTTTCTCGGGTTAACTGAAGGCAAATACTTCCAAAATAGCAGGGAAGAATTTAAAATGCAATATTTCTCCGAGCCCAGAGAATATTTTTCGTTTAATGGTTTTGAAATTCAGGGTTTCGACATCTTTTCTTATGAAAAAGGTGCTGAATGGGAAAAAAAAGAAAGTAAAACTTTACATACTGTCTGATATTTTTAAACCTCCCAGCATCATTGACAACGAAAAAAAAAAAAAAAAAAAAAAAACGTGTGCTTTGTTTGACTCAGGAACAAGTTTAGGAAGATTAAAATAATCAAAACTTTGTAAAATAACACATACCAAAGGAATCTAACAAACTGCACTTCGATCGAAAAAAAAATTCGATCTTCTTCAGCAGCAGCAGCAGAAGTCCATGCACAGACTGAGACTGGAGACTGAAAAGAAATTAAACAGAAAACAGAGCGAAGAGCGAGTTGTCAATCGGAAGAAGGAAAAAGTAAGAAACTAGGGAGAATAAGATAAAGGGGTGGAAGTGGGTGGATAAAAATAAAATATGGAACAAAAAATAAAATAAAATACAGAAAAAAGAAATAAAGAAAAAAAAATTGCACCCAGTCTCAGTCTGTGTATCCACTTCTGTAGCTGATGAAACATGTGTGCAGTTTGTTAAGTACCTTATATGTATTTTATTTTACAAAGTTATAATTATTTTATCTTTTAAATATCAATTTATTTTGGGTGTACTTCATTCAGTTCAGGAAAGTTCGCACGTATCAGAGTGAAGGTTGCTACGGAGTTTGCTTACTTACTATTGAACCCAGGTTTAAACCTCTCGCACGATGAAAATATGCAATGATAAGATTTCTATATTATGTTTTTTCACTCCGGTGGTTCTTTTTCATCACTGGCCTAAAAGCGTCAATGGGAGCCAGGCTTGTGAAAGCGTAAAGTTTTGCAAGCGAGGCATTCGAAGACCAATCCCGAGAAAAAACGTTGGCAACAAAAGGGGAGTCTCTGGCATCAGTCTGATGTCTGTTCAAGTGTGGGAGGGAGCAGATTAACCCTTTAACGCGCAGTGTTCCCGCTCTGGGAACACCAAACTCTGACGTTTTAACTGTTGCCAGTCACGAAGAATAGATTGGATTTCTATAAAAATAGTTGCGGTTGACATAGCTCACCGAGAATCCTTTACTTTTTAGCACGTCATTTCCCGTAAAAAAATGATCACGATTCTTTTTAACAGCACTGACATCTGCTGAAAAATGGAAGAATGCGAGAACAGCTGGATTGATTGCCCAATGCTGAAAAAAGGGGAAGCCGTTGCCATCGCTCGGCTTAACTATCAGCAAGATGGCGGACGATCGAAACGTTCATCGCGTGCCACAGATCTAGAGACCCTTTTTAGACGACAGCTAGCTGTGCCGGCATTGGGAAAGGGTTGCGCCTCGAAGGGTTAAAAATGAATTTGTAGTTAAAAGAGTTTAGAAAAATGCTATACTGCCATTTGGAAAATTTATGTGTACCTTGTGCTTGTGCATGGGTCAAGCCAAAGAGAATAAATAGGTGGAGTGAGCAAGAGCATAGTTCCGTTATCTCGAGGAGGAGAAATTTGAAGCAAAGACCTCCCAGCAGAAAGCAGAATAAAAGTTACTCTATCTCACAAGTTATCCCTTTGTACTACATTTTGCTTTGGAAATATTAGATGCCCCTGATCTTCCTTGTCTAATTCTACAATTTTGATTGTCGTTAAATCACCACTGGGATAATAATTCGGTTCTTACATTAAATATGAAATTAACGAACTCCGCAGAAGTTTGATGCAGTAATTAATCAAGAATTTGTAGCTGAGTATGTATTTATTACTTGTCAATCCTAAAACATGAATTTTGCATTGCGCATTATTATTTACGCAATTTTTACAATGTCAGAAAGAGTCGAACGACGTTATGTAGAACACTACTTTTAGTAAAGTAGTGGCCTCCCTTTCCCAATGCTGAAAAAAAGGCAGCCGTTGTCATCCCTCGTCTTAACTACCAGCAAGATGGCGTACAATCGAAATGTTCATCGCGTGCCACAGATCTAGAGACCTTTTTTTGACGACAGCTGGCTGTGCGGCGTCAAAAAAGTTTCTCTACATCTGTGGCACGCGATGAACGTTTCGATCGTCCGCCATCTTGCTGGTAGTTAAGTCGAGCGATGGCAACGGCTGCCCTTTTTTCAGCATTGGGCCAGCTGTTCTTGCATTCTTCCATTTTTCAGCAGATGTCAGTGTTGTTAAAAATAATCGTGACAATTTTTTTACGGGAAATGACGTGCTAAAAAATAAAGGATTCTCGTGGAGCTACGTCACCCGCAACTATTTTTATAGAAATCAAATCTATTCTTCGTGACTGGCAGCAGTCAAAATCTCAGAGTTTGGTGTTCCCAAAGCGGGAACACTGCGCGTTAAAGGGTTAAGCTGAGTATTTAAAAAAATAGCGACACAATAAGCGGAATAGAATATGTGAAAAGGCGTATTGAAAAGGTCGGATATCTGAAAGATGATGTAATATGCGGGCGGACGTCTAATTCAGGTGACTTACTAACGAGATTTGACTGTATTAAAATGTTAATTGATTGCGTCGGAAGCTCTAGAATTTCAGACCGATTTTACATAAGCTGTACTATCTGCACTACACATTCTGATGATTGGTAACAGTTCAGAGAGTTATAAGACCTAAAAAAAATCTGAAGCCTAGTAAATCATTGTAAAATTTCTGAAGCGCGAAATATTTAGTAAAGTATTATTGAATACTTGGGAAATTTTTATAACTGGCTTATGTTTGTTATGGAACATCTTAAAAAAAAAGAAATAAACTAAGCCTCTCATTTAGAAATTTCATTTTTTAAAAAAGTTATAAATCACATGACTTTTTAAAACTGCAGTCTCATGTACCCAAATGAATGCTGGTATATTTTAAACCACGTATTAGGATTGCTGATTTAAAAGTATTTCAATCAAAGAAATGTTTTCTCTTAATGTTCATACCGTTTAAAACAGCTCTTATGATATTTAAAAGTTATTTATTTTAAAAAACAATATTATACCAGGCGGAAAATTAGTTCGCTGAAACAAAATCTTATTGATTTATAGCTGTAAATATACTGTTAATAACTAATTATATGTATTCAATCATTCTTTATCAATGTGTTCAATCACCCCATACATCACTGGGACCGTTGATTTTTCACTGTCACCACCTTTCTGGAGCAGCAAGAAGGTTTGATACTTAGCTCAAATAGGCATATTTACTTTTTGTTGTGACGTCAGTAAGATAAGTTAGATATGATAGATGCAGGATGTATCCTAATGCTTTGCAGTCACTCGTAAAAGTATGTGAGTTCAAGTTAAATATTCTTTTAAGGATTTTGAATAATTGTTTATCATTCCCCTAAAAATGTGAGATGGAATCTCAGGAAGTAACCACAGTTTTTTTTATACAATAATTCATTTCCTTTCAGAATACTAAATCAATTCTTTAAAAATTGGACTTTTCATATTTCTGATACTTTTTTTTCTTTGTTCTGAAACTTTTACAGAACATTTCTTCTATAGTATAATTAGGGCCAGATGAGGGGAAATGGGGCTATATTGAAAAGTGCACTTTTCCTTCATAAAAGTTTAGATGTTTCATTATTTTTGTTTATTTTTAAGAACATGATAAGTATTTTTAATGAAGTTTTAGCTTCATATAATAACACTAATGTGTGCAGAACTTGTTGTGTTTGCTCTAAATATACTGCCTGTAAACAATTGATACTGAAAAACTTTTTTCTAGATTCCTTATCTATATAAATTAAACAATGTGTAAACTGTCCGTTAGTTAGTTAGTTAGTTTGTTTGTCTGTGTCTCGCGTAACTCCGAAACGGGGTATCGTAGACCTACCAAATTTTGTACGGAAATTCTCCATGACAGGTCCCAACACACCTCGAAGCGATTTCTTCGAAATTCGAATTAGTTTAGGAGATATTGATAAAAAACCGGTCAAAAACGCTAATTTTTGCTCTCCGCAATTCCGCGATTGTAACCCCCGTAGTGAAAAGGTGAGAAATAAGCATCGAGGTTGCCATGTTTGGCGAATTTAATAAATGATTAGATTCTTAAATTAAATATAAAAAAATAATCACTCTTTTCTGTTTTGAATATTTCCTAGGTTATTTTTTAATTAAAATATCATCTGCGTGGGAAATTAGGATAGGAATGCAATATTTTTTATACGTAAAAGAATAAGGACTTGGAGATTTCTGAGACATACGTATAACTGACATGTTCACCCATACGTTCTGAGACATACGAAAATAAAAATGGCTGATATAGCGAATTAGAGAAAGTACTAGGTTCTACCGATTTTCACAGTTTTAGGCTTAGCGCAGTTTACTGCGAGGGAACTGAAATAGGTTTAGGTTTGTGTGTGTAGGTTTTATTAGAATACGGCGTTAAGCTTTAATTTTCCATGCAGAAATAGTGCAATTATTAAGGCGATTTTAAGCGATCGATCTTCTGAATTTCCCCAGAATTAAGTAAATTGATTTAACTTGGGGGGAATGCCCATGGGCGCCGGAGCATAGGACGGCAAGGGGGGCAATGCCCCCGCTGGATTTTTGTATGCAGTATTTTCCCTTGCTTTTTTGCTCTTTCTAACTTGGTAACCATACGTTGAAGTAGTCTTTGCCCCCCCCCCCACTCCCCTGGAGTAGTCCCCTGAGAAATATTCTGCCGGCACCCATGGGAATGCCGCCAAATTTCAAAAGAAATGAAATTCTCACATTTGGTAAATTGGAATAAATAAAATGCGTTATAGTTGATAATTTAAAATACGTCTATGCTACTTTTCAATTAGATGCCTGCATTAATTTTTGGCGATCGAACCATACACAAATAACTATTTCCCATTTTGGTTGCTGTTAAATCAGTGCTTAGAATGATTCTCTGAAAAAAAAAAAAAATCTCGCAAAACAGCGTATGCGGATTCCTTCTTTAGTACCTTTCTTAGAAAAGTTGGCGATAAATATTCAAATGTAGTGTAACTCCGTGTTTAATAGCATGTGTTTTTTTTTTCGTTTGTACTGCTAATTCTATGGCACGATTGAGATGAGCCAATGTTACGAGCAGATGGATAAATAATTTTTTTAATCCCGCCAAACAGGGTATAGTAAAATAGGAATTCTGTATAAATACGAAAGTTTTTGGAGATGAACGAGAATGTTTTTAAGCCTGGTAAATATAGCTGGTATATCCTATAAATTATTGCATTTATTGTGAAGTTAAATTTTGGCTATTTGCCATGGACTATCGGCGTTAATTACGCCAATATGGCAGTTCTAGAAAGCATAGATAAATTTCATTTCATGTTCTATTTTTAATATTGCTACAGTTTCCGTAGTTACGGAATCCGTTGTTGCCACTCAAGCTGTTAAATTTAGCAATTAAGTGAAAACACTCATTTCTACAGCTCTTGACTCGAAAAATGAAAACGCATTGGATATGACACAATTAGAAGATTACCACAATCACCACGTCAATAACGCGAACCTGTAACTTTGGTTATTTTTAACTAAATTCATTTTCAAGGTCTTTAAGAAATCCTGCATACTATGTCAAAGCCTCATATCTTAATTCCGATTTGTTTGCAAGAAAATTGATAAATCAGTATAAACTGAAGCAATGAAACTTTGTAAGCGTTTTTCTTGAAACGAGTAAAATGTAGATTGACGTCTTTGGTGTAGAAGTGGCGATAGGGAGAACAACTTAATACAGTAACGTTAATGGGGAATGATAATTGAATATGCGCATGCACAAAGACCCAAAAATCAAGAGAGTATGAAAAGTCAGGAATATGAAATGAAAGTCAAAAATAAATCAAATAATACGAGATATAAGTAATAATAATACGATGACATTGCAATCATGTGTACAACAAAGGTCCCAATTGCTTATAATATTCCCCTAGCAATGACTTAGTCCGACAAGTGACCGAGCGCTTAGCGCTCTGAGCTGGGAGACGGAAGGTTTCTGGTTCAAAACAGGTCGCGTCCGCCGACCTAACCGTTCGGAGTTTTCCTGTATTCCATTCGGAAAATAAAACTGTACTCGCAAGATATATATGTTAGGAAACATATATGACTGGTTTCCTCCAAAACGTAGCGTAAATACCAATTAGGACCCCTTAGAAAGACCCCCACGGAGGACACCCCCACCCCTTGACCTAGATCCCATGCGTGGAGACTAGAAGCAGGATAAAGTAAATAAAAAACTTTGTAAAAAACACACGTAAGATGTTATAAGTGTGTTTCATCTATAACATCTTATGTGTGTCATCTTTTGTTTTTTACAAAGTTTTTTATTTACTTTATCGTTTAACACCAGTATTTTGAGTGTTTTTTCCGTAGAAGCAGGATAGTCTCCAGATTTGCAGAGAGTTCAATTTAACGCCCAGCGTCGTGTGCAACTTATAGAAGCATTTCTACGATACCGGATCCATCGAGAAAAAGCCTGGGAAAGGTCATCTAAGAGAAGCTGCTTCTTTTTTGATCGCCAGTGACACTCACGTAGTTTTTGTGCCATCATGTTGCAGTCATCTCAGATTTGCACTCATGAAGTCAACGTTTCATCACGATTTAAATATTTTTTTACTTTTATAAATTCCGCATAAATGGGTTTAATTCGAATTATATGTGTAAGGAAAATGTTCTTTTCCTACCGTGCGGAGAACGGGTACGCAGCCAGTAATTAGATAAAGCAATTATATTTTGATACTTATTAGACGAGAGACTTCAAGAGAACTGGGTGATAAAAAATATAACTTCTATTTATAATTTTTTTTTCTCTGAGGTGGGTAAAATGGTGGTATGGTTAGAAATAGTGAAGTTCTACGTAATACTCACATTTTATTTCTCCATTAGTAAATATTACTCGAGCAATAGTTTTAATCAACATTTTAATTTACTGTTTATCGTCAGAAATTAATTTGGAATGCGTGGAATCAAGTAATATTTGCCCCATACTGAGTGAACCCGAATTTTATATAATCCAATCATTACTTCTTCAACTAAATATTTTTGTAAATAATCCTTTTCTATGCTTTTTTTTCTTACAGTATATTTAGGAATACATTGAATTGTGTGCATTTTATTTCATTCGTAGCATTAACATGGCTTTTAATAAAAATATACAGTTACGTTTGTACTACCTCCATTTTTTCCCATGGTGGAGGAAAATGGTGAAATCAATACTAGCCTAATTAAAAATGACACCCTACAAAAGTATTCTGATAAAATGGTACATTTTAATCTGTATAAGCCAGATGTATATAATATGCATCAATAGTTTGATTAACATAAATGTAACAGCTTGATTTTAGGACTTTTAAGTAAAAAATACATGATTTTCCCACCATTTTCCCCTACCTGCCCCTACTCACTCATACTATGTTCGCTATGTTTAATAACTAATTGAAGCATAAAAATGCAGTTATATTTTTTCTTGCTATAGAAAATTTCGAAAGTTCAATTCAAAATATGACAATTGATGAGCAATTCTTAAAAGTGCATTTAAAGAATCATTTTTAAAAATCATTTAAAAAGTAATAACGGGATATTTCAATCCTATATTCTATCAAAATTGCCAAATTCCTCTGAAGCATGATGTCGGTTCATTACAGTTTCGAGAAGCAAACGTATGGATTATTACAACGGTAGTTTTAATGTAAAAAATATTGATCTATACTATATATATTTATGTAACGCGCTTTATGTTGTGTTTGAAATAAATATATAAAAACTGCATCTCACATTTAAAAAAAAGACTCACATTTTTTTCTTCTTTTTTCTGTGTTTTCCGAGTTTTATAGCCTCAGGTATTTCCTTCCACGTGCATAAGAAAGTACTTTTCGCTAATGCGCATTGAAAAAGAATATTATAAGTTCAAAAAGTAGAATTTTCAACTAGACACGTGCTGCTTACAGCAAAGATTTTACTCCCTCTTTATAATCAATTTTCGGTTTTTAATTGTTTTGTGAGAAAGCTTAATAGGAATGAAACAAAATTTGGGTTGGTAACCATTTCCGTTTTCTAGGTGTCTATCAAAAATAGTGTAATTCACTTTTTAAAAAATCATTGCAATTTGAAATTTATCTTATTAACTTTTTTTTAGTGTTTATGTTACCGTGAAAGTCCGAAATTGGGAGAATGTCGACTTTCACCGGTGAATGTCAACATTCACATAGTCCGCTTGATGTATGTTCGAAATTTTTGCTAAATGTCCTACTTTCTCACTTACACCGGCAAATGTCGACATTCACCATGCACTAACGCTGAATGTTGAAAGTATTGAAAATTTGCATTTTCTTTTCCGTATTTCAGGTGTGGTAAAACCAAGGGTGAGTAACTTCTTAATAATGATTGAAGATGTACATACATAAATGTTAAGCATTTAGATTTTAGTTTACACTTAGACAATACAGAACTTGGCATTTATACTGTAGTAGACTCTTCTTCTATAACCATAGAGAACCATGGATTTATGGGAAATAACCTTCCCCCAACTGTTTAAAAATTATTTTGCTACGTTTTCTGCTTTTCTGTTGACCTCGGCTTCTCTTTTTGACATCCGCCAGACCCATCTGTGCTTGTCGACATACACCAACGACAGTCCGAATGTACTAGAATGTAAGCAAATATTCGGTCTTTGACCAACGAATTTGGTATGTGTTGACATTCACCGATGAAAATCGACATTCTCCAATTTCGATCTTTCACTGTAACATATACACAAGATGTTTTTCAATTTACAGATATTCCACGTTTAAGCTCCTAGTTTTCCCACAGCCCGACAGCTAGCTGTGCCCGCGCACAGCCAGCTGCGTCAAAAAAGGGGTCTCTAGATCTGTGGCACGCGATGAACATTTCGATCGTCCGCCCTCTTACTGGTAGTTAAGTCGAGCGATGGCAACGGCTGCCCTTTTTTCAGCATTGAGAAAACGTTGCGCCTCAAAGGGATAAACAAGCAAACGAATAGCAACAACAACAAAAAAAGTTATTGCACAGGCTCGATCTGTTGCACGTGACTAATTGTGATTAAAATCGTGCAATAAAACATTTTCGTGAAAAACATTCATATTTTCGATATCGAGCATAAAAAATGTTCGATAACGTAAGTAAGTAATCTTTATTTCTTCGTAATTAACTTTTTAGAGTGTAGCCATAATTTTCAGACATCCTGTATTTTTTGCCTCTCTCTTGCTTTGAAGATGGGTGCATACTTTATTCTTTTCTTTTCATCCTTCTATGTGATAAAATTTTTTGAATGAAGTCAGAATCTGACGAAATTCTTTTCATAATATCGAGCGCGTATTAAAAAAAGATTTTTTTATCAACCACCTCGCATACATTTTTTACTATCTAAAGATGCTCTCTCCACTAACTTAAATGGATTTCTTTTTCGAAAGTATTTCATACATTGTCATCAAGTATGATATAGGAAGTAATACATCATAGAAGATAGAATATCAAAGGAAAATATCCCCTTCTCTATGAAAGAGTGCTGCCTTACGATGTTCATAAGTATTTCTCACTTGACATTTATCCTTTTATTTCTAGACATTGCTGTAAGTGATACCGTACTGTAAGTGCAACATTTTTTGGAAGGAATTGAACATGTTCTAATTAATTTCCTAAATTTGATAACTTATTTTGCACTAAAGCAAACTTCCAAGGATTTGCAGCTTTGAAACAAACGTGCTTTCCAACCTTTATTATTAGCCGCACAACTTCGTTTCAGCCTTTATGGTTTTTTCCTGTAATTTGAGGCTTTATTGAAAAAAAAAACCTGATGTGTCCAACACATGACTTCCTTGCACGTCCATTAGATCAAAAATATTTTCGACGCACTTCCTCTAAATTTATTTGTTTGAAAGAGATAAAATATCAATAATAGTAAGGTTTAGCAATTTCTAGCCAAATATTTCGATATCGCCAAGCTGAGTTCAATTTGAAAGATTTCCTTCTGACACTTTATTTGGCGATATTTCACCAAAAGCCGACAAACTTGAGATAGTCAGCGAGATTTTGGGGATAGCCAAAGTAGTCAGTGAGCACAGACCTTCAATGAATTGAATGCATCTATACACCTCAATGTATTCAAGTCATTTGGCTCACCATGTAAATAAATTCTCAGTCGATTGCTGTCAAAAAAGATATTGAAAACAGTTAGATATTACAATAGTTCTAAATACAAAGTTAAAAAAATCTACGGGTTAAAGTTTTAGAGTTATACAAAATAGGAAATAATTTTTGGCGCCAAATTTGGCGATATTTCGGCGAAACTCGTCAATGTCGACGACATTTGGCGAGATTTTAAGCATAAACCAAACAATGACAGATTATCGCCAAATTTGGCGATATTTCGCCAAAACTCGCCAAGAACGATGACAAATGGCGATACTTTGGGCATGGACGAAATGACTGACTATCGCCAAATTTGGCGATATTTCGCCAAAACTCGCCAAGGTCGAGGACAGACGGCGAGATTTTGGGCATGTACCAAACAATGACTGTCTACAGTTGTGTTATAATGAAGATGTCCATAGACATTAAGGTACTGAAATTCTTTTCGGTGGTCCTGTAAATAAACTCTCCAGTAGATTGGAACCAAAAATCGAGATGCACAACTAGATGTTACAACATTCTTATATATGAAATTTCATAATAGTTTTTGAGATTTGAGAGTTAAATATGCACACACGTACACCAAAAGTCGCCAAGCTTGGCGACTTTTGGCATAGTTCTTGAGGGAGGCACGTGACCGTGGTCGGACCATTACCTAACTTATGTGGTAGGACGGTATTGTGCTTGAAATGGATGAATGCCCCTAAAATTGCTATTGACCGTAATGTATTGGAAATCTTTTGAGTGTTCCTGTAGCAGAACTATAAATTATAAAGACACTTTTTTTAATAGAGAAATTCATTTTCTAACTCTTTACAGCATATATCACTTCTGAGTCGTTTGAAATAGCCCAATACCTCTAAAAAACGCTTTGATGAATTTCGGCCCATAGAGCGTAATGTATTTCGAATCTTTTGGGCGGTCCTGTAGATAAACTATTCAGTCGAATGGAACCGAAAGGGGAGGTGCACAACTAGATGTTACAACAATCTTAAATATAAAGTTTCAACATTCAACGCCTAACAGTTTTTGAGATATGCCAGTTTAATGAATTTCGGCCCATTGAGTGTAATGTATTTCGAATGTTTTGGGCAGTCCTGTAGATAAACTATCCAGTCGAATGGAACCAAAAGGGGAGGTGCACAACTAGATGTTACAACTATCCAAAATATGAAGTTTCGACATTCTACGCCTAATAGCTTTTGAGTTAGGCGAGTTTAATGAATTTCGGCCCATAGAGCGTAATGTATTTCGAATCTTTTGGGCGGTCCTGTACATAAACTATCCATTCGATTGCCACCAAAAGGGGAGGTGCACAACTAGATGTTACAACTATCCAAAATATGAAGTTTCGACATTCTACGCCTAATAGCTTTTGAGTTAGGCGAGTTTAATGAATTTCGGCCCATAGAGCGTAATGTATTTCGAATCTTTTGGGCGGTCCTGTACATAAACTATCCATTCGATTGCCACCAAAAGGGGAGGTGCACAACTAGATCATAGAACAATCCTAAATATCAAATCTCAACATTCTACGACCAATAGTTTTTGAGATATGCGAGTTACATACATACGTACGTACGTACGTACAGACGGCATGGAAAAACTGGCCACAGTAGACTCGCCACTGGTCAAAATGAGTTGCAGACGCGTTAATATGATCGTGCATGCTAGCCTACGATGAGATGCATCGAAAAAATTTTTAAAATTCAATTTAGAGGTAGTCAAAATCGGTTTTTATGTCGAAATTTGGCCCCCAAAATTTTTCGGGATCACATTACTTCCTTATACTACGTACAAGGAAGTAAAAATGGTTACACATTTATGATTCCAAGTTGTAAATGCTTATTGAATCATTTCCAATCATTCCAATCCATCATGTCGTTCTTTCTTGACTTTAATCCTTTGAAGTGCAAGTATTTTCATCGTAAGTATACGGAAGAGCATCTGGATATACTGCCCGACGCTGAAAAATTGCAGCCTGAAAAAATGTGTACAGTGTAAAGAAAAAATCAAATTATTTTACAGTGGTTTTTCTTCATCTTTGGGCTTTTCTGTTCTAGTATTTGCATAAGCTGATACTTCATCTTATATAAAGTCATTTAGTGGTGGTGTTTTGGAGCTAACTCTTCGTGAAACTAGATACATTTTTAACTCTTTGAAGCGCAAACATTTTCACATCAAAATAGAAGACCATATGGACAGATTTCCCAACGTTGAAAAAGTGCTGCCGTTGCCATCGATCCATTTAACTACCAACAACATAGCAATAGATCGAATAGCCCATCTGGTACCATACAACTAAAGAAGTTCTCTGACATATGGCAGCCACATTTTCCGCATTTTCAGGACTGCGCTGTGCAGTCAGTTGTGTCAGAAAACTTCTTGTTGTTGTTGGTTTAATGGATTCAAATTGGTTGGTGGTAAAGAGTTTCAAACCATGTGGTACTACTTTAATACATTGACAAGCTATTATAAGTGTGAAAACTGAAAATTAGCGCTACTAGCACTAAGGTTTACTAACATAGTACTAGTTCTAGTGTTTTCTCCTTTTTCAATGACTAAATGCGGAAAGGCTTTATGCTATCGATTCGTATTTTGCGGCATTTGACGGAAATCTTCAGTTTTTTACATCTTTAATATAATTTATCATGTATTCCAGTAATACCATATGATTTTAAAAAAATATTTATCTTTTAAAAAGCGTATGAATAGCAGGTTATAAGACTCCTGCGAGAAAATTATTTTTGTTCTAATTTATACACCTAACGAAAAATGTTTGGGATTGTTATTATTTTCTGTTATCTCCCAAACATTTGTCAGATGTATGTAGTAAATAGAATTTTTGGGTGCAATTAATAAATTGTCATTTGACTTCGTGTTTGTATTGTATATTTAAAAGTGACTGTTTTCTGTCAGTTTTTTGACTCCAACTCTTACAACAAAAAAAATTCCCCGCCGTACGTATTAGAATTTCCCTTCCACACAGTCTTAATCCTTTGAGGCGCAACCCTTTCCATATGCTGAAAAAAGGGCAGCCGTTGCCATCACTCGACTTATCTACCAGCAAGATGGCGGACGATCGAAACGTTCATCGCGTGCCACAGATCTAGAGACCCCTTTTTTGACGACAGCTGGCTGTGCGGCGTCAAAAAAGTTTGTCTACATCTGTGGCACGTGATGAACGTTTCGATCGTCCGCTATCTTGCTGGTAGTTAATTCGAGTGATGGCAACGGCTGCCCTTTTTTCAGCATTGGGCAATCTATCCAGCTGTTCTCGCAGCAGATGTCAGTGCTGTTAAAAATAATCGTGACTATTTTTTTACGGGAAATGACGTGCTAAAAAGTAAAGGATTCTCGTGAAGCTGTGTCACCCGCAACTATTTTTATAGAAATCAAATCTATACTTCGTGACTGGCAACAGTCAAAACGTCAGAGTTTGGTGTTCCCAGAGCAGGAACACTGCACGTTAAAGGGTTAACGTGGAAAACTGGCAATAATCCACACTCACGAATTTCGCTGCAAGTACCCATATGAATATGGTTATGATCCACACACACAATGTAGGTGTTTGCTCAGATTTTATACAGACATCTTACATGCCCACGTGACCAGTTTATGTAAACTTTTTCTTTGCATATTTTTACTTCCTTGTACGTAGTATAAGGAAGTAATGTGATCCCGAAAAATTTTGGGGGCCAAATTTCGACATAAAAACCGATTTTGACTACCTCTAAATTTAATTAAAAAATTTTTTTCGATGCATCTCATCGTAGGCTAGCATGCACGATCATATTAACGCGTCTGCAACTCATTTTGACCAGTGGCGAGTCTACTGTGGCCAGTTTTTCCATGCCGTCTGTACGTACGTACGTACGTACGTACGTACGTACGTACGTATGTATGTAACTCGCATATCTCAAAAACTAATGGTCGTAGAATGTTGAGATTTGATATTTAGGATTGTTCTATGATCTAGTTGTGCACCTCCCCTTTTGGTGGCAATCGAATGGATAGTTTATGTACAGGACCGCCCAAAAGATTCGAAATACATTACGCTCTATGGGCCGAAATTCATTAAACTCGCCTAACTCAAAAGCTATTAGGCGTAGAATGTCGAAACTTCATATTTTGGATAGTTGTAACATCTAGTTGTGCACCTCCTCTTTTGGTTCCATTCGACTGGATAGTTTATCTACAGGACTGCCCAAAACATTCGAAATACATTACACTCAATGGGCCGAAATTCATTAAACTCGCATATCTCAAAAACTGTTAGGCGTTGAATGTTGAAACTTTATATTTAGGATTGTTGTAACAGCTAGTTGTGCACCTTCCCTTTCGGTTCCATTCGACTGAATAGTTTATCTACAGGACCGCCCAAAAGATTCGAAATACATTACGCTCTATGGGCCGAAATTCATTAAAGCGTTTTTTAGAGGTATTGGGCTATTTCAAACGACTCAGAAGTGATATATGCTGTAAAGAGTTAGAAAATGAATTTCTCCATTAAAAAAAGTGTCTTTTTCATTTATAGTTCTGCTACAGGAACACTCAAAAGATTTCCAATACATTACGGTCAATAGCAATTTTAGGGGCATTCATCCATTTCAAGCACAATACCGTCCTACCACATAAGTTAGGTAATGGTCCGACCACGGTCACGTGCCTCCCTCAAGAACTATGCCAAAAGTCGCCAAGCTTGGCGACTTTTGGTGTATGTGTGTGCATATTTAACTCTCAAATCTCAAAAACTATTATGAAATTTCATATATAAGAATGTTGTAACATCTAGTTGTGCATCTCGATTTTTGGCTCCAATCTACTGGAGAGTTTATTTACAGGACCACCGAAAAGAATTTCAGTACCTTAATGTCTATGGACATCTTCAATATAATACAACTGTAGACAGTCATTGTTTGGTACATGCCCAAAATCTCGCCGTCTGTCCTCGACCTTGGCGAGTTTTGGCGAAATATCGCCAAATTTGGCGATAGTCAGTCATTTGGTCCATGCCCAAGGTATCGCCATTTGTTATCGTTCTTGGCGAGTTTTGGCGGAATATCGCCAAATTTGGCGATAATCTGTCATTGTTTGGTTCATGCTTAAAATCTCGCCAAATGTCTTCGACATTGACGAGTTTCGCCGAAATATCGCCAAATTTGGCGCCAAAAATTATTTCCTATTTTGTATAACTCTAAAACTTTAACCCGTAGATTTTTTAACTTTGTATTTAGAACTATTGTAATATCTAACTGTTTTCAATATCTTTTTTGACAGCAATCGACTGAGAATTTATTTACAGGGTGAGCCAAATGACTTTAAATACATTGAGGTGTATGGATGCATTCAATTCATTGAAAGTCTGTGGTCAATGACTACTTTGGCTATCCCCAAAATCTCGCTGACTATCTCAAGTTTGTCGGCTTTTGGTGAAATATCGCCAAATAAAGTGTCAGAAGGAAATCTTTCAAATTGAACTCAGCTTGGCGATATCGAAATATTTGGCTAGAAATCGCTAAACCTTACTATTATTGATATTTTATCTCTTTCAAACAAATAAATTTAGAGGAAGTGCATCGAAAATATTTTTGATCTAATGGACGTGCAAGGAAGTCATGTGTTGGACACATCAGATTTTTTTTTCTCAGAACACGGATGCAAAAAGATATAAATTTTTCCTCAGCCGATGGCCTTCTACTTCCTATATTTTATTCTGGATATCAATGTGTAACCTTGATTTCTTGATATCATTTCTGTTACTTTTTTCAGCCTGGTATTGTAACAGAGTTCCCGGGGGCCGTGATAGCCCAGTGGTTAAGGCGTTGAACTCGTAACCGGAAGGTTGTGGGTTCGATACCGGCGTACCACTAAAGACCACCGTGTACATGCGGTGTACCTGCACGTTAAATCCGTGGTTCCGAAAGTTCTCTCCGCGGTCGCTAACAGTTTACGAGGGGTGCTAATATTCAGAAGTCCCCCACCTTCTGATGAGGTTCCAAATTGTGGTGGGAAATTCCAGGAAGGACGTATATGTAGCTCTAAGCGACACATTCATTGACGCGAGCTGTCCTCTCCTGGCAAATAAACAGAGTTCCTGGACTGCTATCCTCATATGAGCTATAACACACGAATTCTTTACATCCGAAAGTTTTTAAACAATCGAATAAAATATCTCGGGGAAAAAATAACCGCTTACATAAACTGCAGTTATGCGAGCAAGTAAAACATATGTTCAAGGAATGAACAAATATCCTCATTCCTTCATGTACAAAATGACAGTTTCGTTGAAGGTTAAGCTGGGGCATGAAAAATGCCACATTGCCAAGTGAAAATCCTGTGGCGAAAATTTCTGGGTTTTTTTTGCACGTGAAATATGTCCTTTAGTTAGATTATTCTTCTCTCAAAAGTATCTTAGAGAAAAGAGCTTGTTTTTAATCCATATTTTTTTGTTTACAATTAAAAAACTTTATATTTGAAAGAAGGAACTTAGGTCTTTTTAGTTGGAAATGATAGTTAAATAACTATATGTATATAAAACTCAAATTTTTTTCTTATTTAAAATTTTAAACAAAAATAAATATAGCAGACATTTTTACAGACAAAGTCTGAAAGAAAAAGAAAGAAAGGATAAGATGTACGAATTTTAGATACACAAGTTTCTCAGCAAAATAGTTTTGCAGATAGGATTTATTGCATTGGGCACAACGCAATGTAACGCAGCCAAGGAGGTAATCCTTCAATTTTCTCCTCTCCTGACAACATGATTAACTCTACAATAGAATGCGCAGTTTGCTGTTGAACTTTTCAAAAACTTATTTTTGAATAATCACGTGTTCCTGAGTAACCACCTGTCATATATTTCAAGAAAAGTAATTTCACTATTTACACGATACATATTTGTACTCGATTAAAGATATTGCCTCTAGATCGCAACCAACTTATTTCTAGTGGATTTCTTTCAAAATATTTTTATTGATTCTCGTCAGCTATGAGATACGAAATAATGCATTGTAGAAGATGGAGCATACAAGAAAAAAAAGTCTTCATTTCATGAATGTTTCTTTTTTCTGTAAGATGTCTAAAAACATTTTCTGCCTTGTTTGTTTACCACTTTGAAGCCGAAGAGTGTATTCTATCTCTCCAAAAGATCGATAAAGTCTGTATGATAAGATATTTAAGTAACATCTTCGAGCAAAATCTTTCTAAGGAGTTACAGAATACGTTTTTAGATAAATTTCAAAAGCTCGAGTTCTGTTTCATAATAATTTGTATTAACCCTTTGACGAGTAAGCAATTCCCAATGTCGAAAATTGCAGCCGTTGCCATCGCTCAATTTAACTACCAGCAAGATAGCGGTCGATTAACCTTTGAGGCGAAACCCTTTCCCAATGCTGAAAAAAAAGGACAGCCGTTGCCATCGCTCGACTTAACTACCAGCAAGATGGCGGACGATCGAAACGTTCTTCGCGTGCCACAGTTCTAGAGACCTTTATTTTGACGGCAGCTGGCTGTGCCGGCCACAGCCAGCTGTCGTCAAAAAAGGTCTCTAGATTTTTATAGAAATCCAATCTATTCTTCGTGACTGGCAACAGTCAAAACGTCAGAGTTGGGAGTTCCCAGAGCGGGAACGCTGCTTGTTAAAGATTTAAAGTTCACCAAAGACTCGTCCATTCCCACAGTTTAAGATTGTAAATTGTTATGTGGGATTTTTTAGTTTCAAAATAAATGTATATATATTACAATTGGATAGAAAAAGTTCAAAGCGGACTCTTATTGATGTAAAGCCTAAAGTCCGAAATATTCCATTATTTCAGGCTTAATTTCTGAAGTCACATTGAGTTCTTGCTTGACTTATAATCAGTAGGAGCCTTTATAGTCCGAACACTGTTGATTCAGGCTCGATTTAAAGTGAAATCATTCGAATTCCCTTCTGACTCAGTACGTCTCAGCTAAAAGTTCGAAACAGTTTGATGTTTCAGCTCTGACGTTTCGTAAGTTCAGAAGCAGTTCGTCCATCTTGTCAAAGGCGAAGAAATCGGGGTGGTTTTGAATCGACTCCAAGTGTGACTGGCAACTTTGTTTGGTCATAGTTAATTCTACGGTGTTACATTCTCTTTCGACAGTATTTCTTAATCACGTGCTTTTTTTTTTTGGCACATCCGAAGCAGCAAAAATTTCGAAAAAACCTTTTGAACCGTTTGCCACTTTTTCTCTTTACATGGACATTACTTGCGCCATGAATATCATCCACGATGCTAGCTCCTTCATTATCTATTAGTGGAACATTTTCGACACAAAAAGGCGGAGCCTGCAATTCATCCGCATATGTTATTGCTAGTCGTTTAGGAAATGTCTGTTCGATAGCAGCTGATGCAAAAGTTTTAGCACCATCAGCAAAATTTTCCTCAAATGGCTCTTCAATTACTGGAGTTTTGCTTATTTCAAGGAACAATTCTTTATCACACCTATCCGCATTTATTTCTTCAGTTAGGATTCCTTCAAGTGACTGTGCAACTTGTTCCATTTCTGAAAATTCATAAGGATCATAGTTGTAGAAATCATTTAGGTGATTTAATAACATTGAATAACTACGACTTATATGAAAATGTGTGTCGGTAGATGCATATGTTGAAAATAACCCGAGTTTCTTGGACAACATATATACGCCATAAAACGTTGCGGCAGCGAGGCCCGAGAACATTAAGTTACTCTTAAAGACTGTCGACATTTTAGCAGTCTTGAATGTATACTTAAGTTATTATTTCCGAAGAATGTTTTATTTATTTGTTTCAAAAGTAGTGCATCAATAATGTTCACAAACAATGAGTGCGACAATGTGAACCAAAAACATTGTTCATACACAGAGTGCATTTTTAAACTCTTCAAGTATGTCAACATTTTCACTGTGTATTGCTACATTAAACATAAAATGAAGTCAATATTTCCAAAGAATGTAATTGTTTTAAAATATCCTATAACATTGTTTAGAAACAATGAGTGCGAAATTGCGACTTAAAAACATTGTTCATGGACATACTACATTGCTGAACTACTGTTGGAAATAGTATTTATTTCAAGCCGATGGAATAATATCTTGAAACAAAAAGGCCAAAACAATAACAAAAAACAGATCATTCATTTTCAAAAGCACAAAAAAGTCTTTCTTCCTTAACGAGAAAGAATTTACTAACACAAAAATAGGTTTCCCCTCGTCTTTACTTAGGGTGGAGCGAAAAAACTTTATTTCGAAATTCACATTGCCAGAGTCAATATATGGTTTCAAAACTAATTAGAACAAATTGTCTCAAATTTCAGCTCAAAATATTGCCATCTTCAGATACCATACCTCAAGGGAATATATTTGTAGTGTTTTTTTTAAAGTTTTTAATAGATTTCCATTAAAATAATAATGTTTGATTATTTAATTGAATACTTGATTACTTTTCTTAATTTAATTGCTTATTAATACATTGTTGTCAGATGTCAGTACTGGATATCGCAGATTTAGAAGCATACGTCGTCTTAGAATATAATTCAGAATTGGAAGATGCGTCTGAAAATGATGACGATTTCCTTAGTCAGGAAACCAAACGCGCACAGCCAGCTGTCGTCAAAAAAGGGGTCTCTAGATCTGTGGCACGCGATGAACGTTTCGATCGTCCGCCATCTTGCTGGTAGTTAAGTCGAGCGATGGCAACGGCTGCCCTTTTTTCAGCATTGGGCAATCTATCCAGCTGTTCTCGCATTCTTCCATTTTTCAGCAGATGTCAGTGCTGTTCAAAATAATCGTGACAATTTTTTTACGGGAAATGACGTGCTAAAAAGTAAAGGATTCTCGTGGAGCTATGTCTCCCGCAACTATTTTTATAGATATCAAATCTATTCTTCGTGACTGGCAGTAGACAAAACGACAGAGTTTGGTGTTCCCAGAGCGGGAACACTGCGCGTTAAAGGGTTAAAGCATTCAAATAAACGATGCGTTTACTAAATGAACTTTTTAGAGTGCAGTGTATACCGTTTTCTTACGAATTGGAATTTAAACCAGTTTAGTAACCTTACGTCGAAAAAAATTAAAATGGAAATAAGAACTTTTTCTTAACTTTCAAAAACGTGAAACTAATTATTTTCGCAATCTAATATATATAACAGTTTCACGATCCCATCACACTCTAAATTAAATTTTAAATGTTTTCTTTCGTTTAAGACCTGCTAAGCCAATCATGAAATTATAATTTTAAGTAAGGATTAATTTTTTCTTAATTCGTTTAACCCAGATTGTCCTGAAATTCAAAATGATTTAAGCTAAATTTCAAGATAGAATTTTAGATTCTTTTGATAACACATAACTTGTGCATTCTCTGAGATTTATATTGAATGTGCAGATTTCTCTTCTCTGGGTTTCATTTTAAACCTCTAATGCCCACTATAAGAAATTCCCGAGCAAAAAATTATTTTTAAATAACGTAAATATAACAAAAAATTGTGAAATTGTTATTTTTTATATATTTATTTTTTTTCAAAGGTTATCATATATGCTGTCATGATTTTAAAAATTTTCTAAACATAATAAATTGAACTTTTCTAAAAATTACTTTGCATGTAGTGAAAAAGCATACATTTTCTTACATATAAATGGCAGTTATTAATTTTTCTTCAGATTAAATATTATTAAGATAGTGAGAAAGTTTATCATTGGAAATATATTTTCTTTGTTGACTCCATCCATGTTGCTTCTAAAATGTTTTTTACCATCATTGCTGTCACCTGTAGTCCTAAACTAGTATAATCATTAATTAAAGGTACAATTAATTCGTTTATGACTTCACAATTACATTTCGAAACGTTTTCCGTAAAAGATAAGCGTTTAAAGGATAGTAGCATGTATACTACCATGAGCATTAGATGGTTAAATATCCGCCAAGGGTAATAACAATTCCGTAGCAAACACATTCATTGTATCCAGCAGAAATATGAATCTGAGAACATATGTAGTAGATTAAATAAATTTAACCCCTTCACATTTGAAAATGAAAGAGGAATGGATTGTTTAAAGGAAATTATCTTTTCCTCATCAGCCCTAAATGAAATTTCTTTGAAATTTTTGTGCTTTGTGGAATTTATTCTGTGCTATCTTATAACGTTAAAAGTCTGCTGGTACTGGAGAGCTGATGAGAAAAAATACTAGAAAACTTTTAGACAGACTGTTCTGTTAAAACTACCGCGAGTTATATTGACGCAGGATTACTTATCATTTAGTTAGTTCTAAGGCATCTTTTGATGACTGTAACAAACACTTTTAATTTAATGTACAAGAAGCATTTATTAACACGGTATATTGTGCTTTAATACATGTTATGACAAATGCTTCATTTTTAAAATTCTTAATCTAACGTTGTAATTGCATAACTGAACAAATTAGAAGATCGCGTTTGTATCTAAAAATAAAAACTGAAATACTTAATTTAAATATTAAAATCCCCTATGGTTCAGCAGAAGAAAATAGTTTATTTTTATCTCACCAAAAATATAAAACTGCGTAAATTCGAAGAACCATTAGGAATCGCACAAACTGCAAGTTTGCTTTGGTATGTCGATATGACTTAAAATTTGTGACAGAATTTATCAATTTCACGCAATTTTCAGATTATGACACTACGTTTATGACTGCCCAAAAGGAAATCCCACCTACTGCAGTTAGTCCACACAGTTAGTTTTCTAACGGAATAATATTATAACTTACGACAGCTTTAATTTTTTTCATTACATAGGACCGTTATGTAGGAAAATAATCCTGCGTTAATACACGATCCTAAGGGCGAGATTCAAGTAAAACACAATTCGAACGTTTTCCGCGTCCAACAAGGGAATGTTCGAAATATATCAATGTTTAATATCATGTTTCGCGTGTCATTGGGCAATCTATCCAGCTGTTCTCGCATTCTTCCATTTTTCAGCAGATGTCACTGCTGTTAAAAATAATCGTGACCATTTTTTTACGGGAAATGACGTGCTAAAATGTAAAGGTGGAGCTATGTCACCAGCCACTATTTTTATAGAAATCAAATCTATTCTTCGTGACTGGCAACAGTCAAAACGTCAGAGTTTGGTGTTCCCAGAGCGGGAACACTGCCCGTTAAAGAGTTAACAGGTACACGAAGACGACGTTTCCAGCCCCACATTGATAATGTGATTCAGAATCGTGTTGGTCTCCTCTATCACCTTTTATAGTATTTCTGACATGCGCAAGTTTTGAATCACTCATATAAAGCATAATGTTCGTTTATAAAACGTAACTTTGACGCTTTGTTTCCTGAACAGTATAAAAAATGTTCCATCGTATTTCCACTCGATTCTCTGGTCACTAATTGCATTCGACGATCGTCCTTTAAATTAAAATTCTCTTAACTATGCTAAATAAAAGGAATTCCATCTTGGCGAATTCATTTTCACATCATTCAGTTTTCTCAGCTAATTTCCATAAAAATAATTAGTGAGAGGGAAAATATTAATTTCCGCTTGCATTATTGCTGCTATGGGAAATTAAAGTACTGAAAATATATTCTAGCGAAAGTGACAGTAGATTTCTTACTTTTATAGCACTAATAAGATAAGTTGCGTCAGGTAAAAATGAAAATAGCATGGATCAATAAAAGGAAAGTCAAAGTAAATAGAAATCTTGAGTACAGTTGGAAATCTGCTTTTGTTGTATAGGGCACAAGCAGCGTATAGGACTGTGATGTAGATCACATATTAATTCTTATTTGCTTTCTGTTTCTTAAATTTAATCTATTGAAAATCAAGCATTCTTAACTTACATTTCTGTTCTCATTTTTCATTGTTTTGGCTTTCAAAATTCGTATTCCGCTTTTCCGGCATGCAATAGCCTTTAAATTGTTTATTTATCTTGTCAGACTGGAGCCTTCTGGGCTAAAAATAGATTCCATTACGTCAGATTTGCAATCGTAACGAATTTCTGCTTCCCCTCTGCAGGATTTTAAAATTTCACGAGACTTTTGAAATACGTCACAAGCATTTCGTCATAATCAAAACGATGTTGAAGTTTCCGCCATTCTAATTCGCGGGAACTCAGACTTGTTTCTCAGGATTACTAAGTTTCACTTTTACGAAATTAAAATAAATAAAATGTTTCACTTCTGCATAAAATATATATATATTATAATTAATACCATTTACAAGTCTGATTTGGTATGTATTCCTCAAGGCCGTAGCCAGGAAAATTTTTCGGGGGGGGTTTCAAGTTTTATGTTTTAATATGGTACTTTTTTCAGCACACTGAAATTAAAATTAAACAAAGTATGATCTCCAGCTTTGTGTTTTTTCATTTTTATTTAAAACGCGAAAATAATGCATCCAAATTGAAACAGTGCTATGTAAGCAATATCCTATCGGCGTAGCGAACCTCTGTGTCAGTGCAGCCTTTAAAGAATGACAAGCACTGTGTGACAGAGCAGGGCCGGCTGGACCATATAGGAAAACTAGGCGACTGCCTAGGGCGCTGACTCGAGAGGGGCCACACTCGTGTAAGGGGCATTTGGACGCGGATTGCCTGGAGCTTTAAGAAAATACCCCCGAAATGCAAGACGAAAAGGACGTCCATTTTTTCCCACTGTCGAAAGAATTCGGAATCTTCTTTGTGTGTGTGTGTGTGATTATGGCAACGCTACACTAGGGCGATCTGCCAAGGGGGGGGGTGCCTTGGTAGGAGGACTTTCCAAGGGGTTCTAACGCGTATTCACGTTACATCTGGAGAAAACCTACCAAAACTCCAGACCGAATCTTCTTTGTAGAGGGGGTGCAATTAGGGGAGAAAAGAGCAGTTGCTGTCCGCAGTGCCACTCTCTTTTTATTCTAAGGAGTAGCGGACTGGTTACGTGAATAATGCAACGTAGGATCTCCCTTCCGGTCCACATGGGTCGAGACTGGAGCCTACATGTCCCAAACTCCAAAAATCACAAACTTATCACTCTGACTTTTTTATTTATAGAGGTCATAAACACGATACTGTGAAACTGTTTCGTGTTTCGATCTCCGATGGAATCCAGAGATGACTCACTATTTTTTGTGGAAAGAGAAATTTTTTTATTTACGATATTTCTTTTTTGTCTCTCTCTACGTGTAAGGGGGGGGGGGAGTGAAAGAAGAAGAGAGAGAACCAATGTGGAGAAGCATTGAGACGAATGTGAGCTTTTGCTCAATCATACTGCTTTCTAATTATGGGATATGTAAATACTGTGTAAAATTGTGTAAATAAAGCAGCCGTACATAGTGTACTTAGGGCACATTTTTGCTACCACCTTCACAAATTCCTACTACTATGATACATTAAACACTGTTTATTTAAAGAATTATTTCATGAGAATCAGAAATTCTGCTTGCAAGTGCCATGGAAATTGCATTTCCTTTTGGCCATACTCAGAAGACAGGTATGCATATAACGTACAGAGAAAAGAGTAGCATATTTAAGTGAAATTTATCACTTTGCGATCCTCAGAGAAACACAAATAAAAAATTACATGCGGTTTGAATGAACTGAAGTGCAATAATCGTAATTGGCAGTACAAGGGATAATTTTTTTTCTACGAACAGTAAGTTATGTGACTGAAAATTTCGGGGGGGGTTTGAACCCCCAAAACCCCCCCTTGGCTACGGCCTTGGTATTCCTGTTTCACAAGTGTGAGAATTTGATCACTTACCGTTTGATGGTCGAACTGAACAGTTTAAGTTGCCAACAGTAGGTTGCTGTTTCTATGGTAGCAGAATGTTAAAAATTGAAAAAAGAAATTGTTATTCTTTTTAAATGCACAAAAATGAAATGTGTTGAGCGTAGTTTTTCGATATACTAATAAAAAGTATACTATATTTCTTTTAATTCTACTAAATCTGTGTAAAATTGATAAATTACTTGCGCCGTGAATCGAAGAGGGGTTTAGAAATAGTTTAGAATTCAATCAAGATAGGCTTATTATTCATTAACCCTTTAACGCGTAGTGTTCCCGCTCTGGGAACACCAAACTCTGACGTTTTGACCGTTGCCAGCCACGAAGAATTGATTGGATTTCTATAAAAATAGTTGCGGGTGACATAGCTCCACGAGAATCTTTTACTTTTTTAGCACATCATTTCCCGTAAAAAAAATGGTCACGATTATTTTTAACAGCACTGACATCTGCTGAAAAATGGAAGAATGCGAGAACAGCTGGATAGATTGCCCAATGCTGAAAAAGGGCAGCCGCTGCCATCGCTCGACTTAACGACCAGCAAGAGGGCGGACGATCGAAACGTTCATCGCTTGCCACAGATCTAGAGACCCTTTTTTGACGCAGCTGGCAGTGCCGCACAGCCAATTTTTATTGTATAATTTTACACACAACAAAATGCTTCCACAGGCTAAAATTCAGTAGAAATTCTCGAGGAAAATCATAAACACCTCCTTAGGATCCAGGAGTCAAGAATACACACACAGCATACAAAAACAAGCTTCTCAAAACAAGCAAGATATTGCCTTCAACGGCAGAACGCAATAATAAAGATCACAAGGCTCTTTGTGCTCTTAACAGAATGCAATGAACTAAAGGAGCGTTTGATCACAACTGACTGACGGGTATACCTATACCTTATGCCGGTATTACGAGAAAATTCCTGTGAAAGCCAGCTATTGAAAATTCCTGATCAATCTCGAATTTTTATTGTATAATAGAACTATAATTGAGTGATATTTGGCTATTGTGTAATACTAATGCAGGGAACAAACATTACAGGCCTCTTTAGAAAAATCGCGCCAAATGTCCGAAATGTCACCAAACTTGGAGTTTTTGACGAAATATTGCAAAGTTTGGCACCACAAATGTCTCCAAAAGTGAAGTCAGCTAAGCTCTAGCACCAATATTTCTTAAGAATTCCAGAAAGCCTATGTTGCGCAAAGGGGACATCCAAAACTCCCTATCTCGTGCTCTAATTAACCGAATTTGATGCAACAAAATGCAAATTTTAATTATTTGACAACGTAGGATAAGAATTGTAGATATTTAACACTTGAAGAGGCAGAACAAGCCAGAAATTAGTAACAATCAGGGGCATAGCCAAGAAGGGGGGATAGGGTTCCCACCATGAGGTTTTTTTTTTGCCTTACACAATGTATTTTCTTCACTCCCTTATCACACACACGTATACATATATGCGAGTTGCAGTAGTTATAACCGCTACCCCCAGGAAAAATTTCTGGCTACGCCACTGGTAACAATATATTAGTATTTCAGTAGCTAGATATCAAAGCAATTGTTCTTAAATCGCAAGTGTGATCAACATAACTTTTACGTGGCAATTTTAAAAATGGCATTAATAGTAAAACGTTAGTAACTCTGAACAAAGAATATAACATCTGAAACTATTTTTTGCAAAACTTGCGATTCAGATTAATTGGACACAGCCCACGAAAATTGTTTTAATTCTATATAATTCAATTGGGAACATTTCAAGATGACCAGTGCATGTTCCATTTACCTTTCCGAATTTTAAAATATTTAGTGTTTGTCTTTGAGAACCATTTCGTTGAAAATTTAACATAAATAAGCCGAAAAGTAAAGAAAAAAAAATATTAGGTACTTTCGAAAAGTATCTGTTATTCGAATTTTCGGTTATTTTCAACATATAAAAAAAGTCTGTAAGATCCATTTGAACTGTTTCTCAGATAAGCCAACAAATGCAGAATAAAAAAATCATATGGCTATTTTCCACCCATGGCGTCTTTTCATTTTTACGACTTACGCATGCCTGTAATCAATCGTCATTTTCACTAAGGTTGCCTATGAAATAGTGCTCCATATGTTCCTTATCCTGGAAATTGAAATAATGTCGTAATTAGCACATCACAATATTTCAGGTATATCTCACGTCACCAACAGGGGGCAAATACCCCTGATTTTCAAATCTGTGACTCAAATGAAAACCAGTCTCAGGAAGGAACTAAGAGCATAGAAGGTTAATCTTTGCCTTAGTCGAATAACAGTCTTAGATCTATAGCTGTTATTTAAAACTAGCTGAAGTACCCGTTCTTCGCACGGGAATGACTGGACTTTTTGATATTACGATTTGTGGTGATTACTATTCATTGTAATAAAGAGATATAGCAAAATGGATATCGCATTATATTGTGTTCAATAACCATGCATACCAAATTTCAAGGCAATCATTTGTACGGCGCAGAAGGCCATGCGGCGTAGCGCAATCTAGTGGCGAGTTTTAGCAAAACGGATACGGCGAAAATATTCTTCGCATTCAGATATCGATGAATACGAAATATCAGGACGATCGGCTGGACAGCTGTGAAGTTCATGTGTTGACGCGACATCTAACGCGAAACTCTTCCCCGTGTTCAAATATCTATGTATACCTATTTTCATAGCGATCAGTTGCACAGTTAAGAAGTGATACACTGCAGCGCCATCTAGTGGTTAATTAAATTAATGATTTGCTACAGTGCCGTCAAGTAGCGAGTTATAGCAAAATGGAAAACGCCAAAATATTCTCATTGTTCAAATAGCTATGTATACTGATTTTCATAGCGACCGTTTGAATGGTCAAGAATTTGGCCTGCTGCAGCGTCATCTAGTGGCGAGTTAAAATAATAATGCATTGCAGTGCCATCTAGTATTGAGTAACATCAAAAAGAACACAGTTAGAATATATTCTTCGTGCTGAAATGTGTAAGTATAAGAAATTTTATGCCGATCAGTCGAACGGTATAGAAGTTGATGCGTTGCAACGCCATTTAGCGGCAAGTTACAGCAAAATGGATACTGAAAAATATTCTCCGTGTTCTAATATCCGCGTGTACCCAATTTCATCGAAATCAGTTGGACGATATTCGCATAGTAAACGGCTAAACGGAATAGAATTTGACGTTCTGCTGCGCCACCTGGTGGCAAGTTAGTGGAAAACGGATAGCATAAAAAGCTTCTCCATGATAAAAGACTTAGGTGAACCAAATTTCATGGTGCAACGGTGCTCAACGGTGCTGGAGTTTTTTAACCTCATACACACATACCAACATTCATTTTTATCTATAACGAGTGTCATTATATATCCCAGTCTCAAATAAAATCCAGTTTCAAATCTAAGCCTCACCAAAGTGCCAACATACGCCATTTTGCAAGCGTTTTTTCGGGAAATCATTCGAAGCATTGACTTAGCAGCAATCAATATGGGAAATGGTTCGACCGCGAAAAAGTAAAGCAAGCCTTTATTTGAAAAGTGGAATCCTTTAATACAGCCGAATTTTTTAAAATTATCAACTATAACGTGTTTTATTCATCGTTACTCCGATGTACTAAATGAGAAGATTTCAATTTTCTGAAATTTGGCGGAATACCCCCAACTTAAATCAATGTACTCATTTGGCGAGAATTCTGGAGATAGATCGCTTGAAATCCCTTAACAACTGCATTATTTCTTCACGGATCATTGAAATTTAACGCTGTATTCTAATAAAACTTTTGCACTTGTTTTCAAAAATCTATTTCCTTAAGCTCTCAATAAATTGCGCCAAGCCGAAATCTGTGCAAACCGCTAGAACTCACTTTCACAAAATCGGCATTTGAGCCATTTTATTTTTTCGCCAAACTAAAAAAATTTACCTATTAGCCTCGGAAATCTTCAATTCTTTTTGTTTTGCGTATAAAACATTTCATTCCTGCTCTGATTTCCCATGCACACGATATTATAATTTTTAAAAAAATAACCTTACGAATATAAACTAACAAAAAAAAATCATTATTATTCTTTTATTTTTACTTTGAGAATTTAAAACATTTTATTCGGCAAAATCGCCACACATGGCAACCATGATCCTTATTTCACACTTTTTTGACTACAGGGGTTACAATTACTTAAAGCTTTTTGCGTGGAGAGCAAAAAAAAATCTCTTAAATTCCGGGAACGGGTGGACTTTCAAAGTTTTAAAGTGGACTACGATTTATTCTATATTTTTTTACATATCTGTGCTAAATTTCAGGCCGATAGGTCAATTTTTGTGGATTTGTATACGAATCAAATCCACAAACAAACAAACAAACAGAATTTCATTTTTATAAGAAGATTTGTTAATTAATTGCTTGAAACTGTTGTTAAACAAAACATCACTATTAATTGATTCACTGGTTACCTGCATTTTTAAAAATTACGTGCAAGTGCTTTTCTTTTTATTTTACAAAGTTTTTTATTTATTTTTTTTCTAGGTAAGGATACCCAAATTGTATCTGGACTTATTTTATGATGAAACATCTATGGATATACGTTTCAAGGTAAAATTTTGATTATAATTTTAGCACTTGTAATAAACTACTTCCTCTATGATAATTAAATATCAATCAAATTATAGTTCCGCTTATGCGGCTCGAAACAACGAAGCATCAGTTTATGAATATGAGCCTCCATTAAATTCAACTTAACTGTTGCGTAACTTGCATAAACAAACTTTTGAATAAAGTTTCATTTAACCCTTTAACGCGCAGTGTTCCCGCTCTGGGAACACCAAACTCTGGCGTTTTGACTATCCAGTCACGAAGAATAGATTTGATTTCTATAAAAAATAGTTTCGGGTGACACAGCTCCACGAGAATTCTTTACTTTTTTGCACGTCATTTCCCGTAAAAAGATTGTCACGATTATTTTTAACAGTACTGGCATCTGCTGAAAAATGCAAGAATGCGAGAACAGCTGGATAGATTGCCCAATGCTGAAAAAAGGGCAGCCGTTGCTATCGCTCGACTTAACTACCAGCAAGATGGCGGACGATCGAGACGTTCATCGCGTGCCAAAGATCTAGAGACCCTTTTTTGACGCAGCTGGCTGTGCTCGCGCACAGCCAGCTGTCGGGCATTGATGAATTTGGGGGCCTCCATCTATGAAATTTGTTTTCTTTTTCATAAAATTTTGACATAAAAAATAATATTTCAGAACAGCATTTGAAATTAGGGGCCCTTTCGAGCCGGGGGCCCTGGGCAATGTCCCGATTTACCCATAAGATAAAAAGGCTCTGGCCGGACCCTCTGTCACAATAAATCAGATATCACTTACTAAGCTTCAAGTTTTTAGCCCTTTGACGTTTCTAGATGTACACAACCTGTTATAAGCAACTATCCCTTAGGTAACTTTGAAGTTATGAAATTTAATTTATTCATTCATACACCATATATTAATTATTGCTGTATAATTTTTTACCTGTCTAATAACTACAATCTTGTGGCAGTATCAACAGAGTATTCGAACAAAAATACTTCCAGAAAGAAAAATAATCTTCTATCTTGCTTAAGGAAACACAAAGTATCTCCTTTCAAATATGATTTTCTTTCTTAGCTATACAGAATAATGCATTTTAAATTTAAAATTCAGTAAAGTATATGCGTAAAGTTTTTTTTCCCTATTTTTTATTATTGTGATTTTAATATAGGTAAATTATTCAAAGTGCAAGAAGTCGTAAAAACTGATGGATAAAATTGAATTTGTGATAAGGAAATTTAATCATATTTTTAATGGGATAAGTGCTTCACCAGATAAATTGAATAATGTGTCTAACCACTTTTCTGGAAGTTAGAAAAATAGGGATTCATTCATACATTTGATATTTTTTTAATATTTAATATAGATGGAAATTTTAAATAAATATTTACTAAACTAAATAATTTACAATGTAAATAACACAACTGACTATTATTATATTCGTTATTTTAACATTATACAGCAGATGATATACTCAAAATTATAATATAATTATACATCAGAATTTTTGTCATTGCTAATAATATGTTAGGAGCATTTTATTTTGCTTTATTAATTACAAATGCTCTGCATTTTCTTTAAAGAATATATGTAAGTTAATTATTTAAAAAAATATCCCGATATATGAAGCCCTATGGGCGCGGCGGGGGGGATCTTTTCAACCTATCTAAAAGAAATTCCATATATCGTTATTTTAAGGTATACGAGAGATACAACTTGTTGTAATTATAGCTCCACTTTGAAACAGTCAAAAAAGGAAAACTACTCGACCAAATGTTATCAAACTTGGTGCTCGTGTAAAGAAGGTCATGGTAATTTATTATCCGTGATAAAAAGAGTAAAAAAACTAACCAAAAATGGCGCTGTCAGCAATATTGGTAAACGATGTGAGACATGAAGACATCAGTTTAAAATGTTTGTGATCGTTTCTAAAACTGAAACTGGGTGTGGGGTGGGTCAAGTGGCGGATCCACGGGGGGAGCTCTGGGGGCTCGAGCCCCCCCCCCAGAGCTAGAAATACACTATGAATTAGGGAAGTTAAAAAAAATTTGTAAATTTTCACATGAACTGAAATTAAAAAAAGTAGCACTGTATATACAGTTGACTCTCTGTTTAACGACGATCTCTTTCCAGAGACGATATTTCAAAGTCCCAGCAACTCCAACGTAAAAAATTTCTATTCAAAGACGATGTCGTTTCTGTTTAACAACGATTTTTTTTTCATCTTACGCTACAGGAACAAGGGAAAATTTTTTTAAGAGTTCGAAAAAAGTGTCGGGGAATGTCAAAAGTGCAATTCGCAAGACAATCTCAACTACCTGAGTGTATTTTGAAAGGTATTTTAGAAGCAAAGAGAAAATTCTTGAAGCAGCATAAAAATTTAGTTCGGGATCCAAATCCAAACGGCCGAAAAGTCAATGTGGTCGATTGGAAGAGTTTGCCAAGGCACTTCTGCATGCAAATGGTTGCATTAAGCAAGAGCATCCAACATTCTAATTTCTGGGCCCTACCATGGCCGAGTGGATAAGACACTCGACATGATAGACGACTGAAATGTGAAGGTACCGCGTTTGGGCCTACCGCGCGGCTGTCGATCTAACTATCTGGAGTTTTTCCAGATGCTTTTCTCCAGATTTAACGTGAATACACGTTAGAACCTCTGAAAAAATCATCTGACTAAGGCAACCGCCCCCGAATGCAGATGCCTCTAGTATAGGCTTGCCACTTAACAACACATAACTCCAATTTCTGGAGGCCCGACCAGTGGCTGAGCGCATAGCTCTCGCAACTGGGAGAAGAAAACTGCCTGGTTCAAACTCAGGTCGCGTTCGTCAATCTAGCCGTTCGAAGTCGTACGCAGTTTTTTCCGAAACTTCTCATACATACGAATTAAGACAACTTAGAAAAAACCCCACGTAGGGCACCCCGTACTCGGCCTAGATGCCTCATGTAGATAATTGTTCGTATTACCAAAATAAATTAAAATCAAGCAATTACTGCAGTGCTGTTATTCTGGCAGAAAAATTTGGAAAGCAAATTTTCAGGCTTCGTCTCGTTAGCTAGAAAAATTCATTTGGAAAAATGGAAGCTGACGCATTTCACATTTGAGAAAATCTGGAAGAAAGAATAACGGGAACGCGAAAAATGAAACAACTGACTCATTTTGATTTTCTTGAAACCTAATTTTATTGTATTGCTTGTTTTTACTACCTTTTTTAAAGGTAACTTAAAATAATTTTTTGTGGATTATAAAATAATATAATGATAATAAAAGTAACATCTTTAAACACGCCAATATATCGAGAAAAATATTCACAGTCCTAAGAATGTAAAGTGTAAAAGATTGGTGTTGGTGCTGTAGGATTACGGCCAATTATCTGCACTTGGAATCTAAGCCGATGGGTGGGGTGCACTCCGTGGTGGTCTTTTTAAGGGGTTCTAACCCTTTTTTACTCTTAAGCTTCGGAGGAAAGCACGGAAAACTCCGAACAGTTTGGTCGGTGGACGCGAACTGGTTTTGAACCAGGTATCTTCCAAAGTCTAAAGGGTAAAGTTATTCTTTTACAAATTCTGTTTATGGAAAATCTCTATTTAAAAACGATTTTTCACATTTTCACGGTTCCTTGAAAGTCGTTAAATAGAGAGCAAACTATATATATACATATACCAAGAATATTTAAAACCAATACTTATTGAATTCTTATGGACTAAACATAATTGCTCTATTTACAAAAATGATAGAGCTTTTATTTTTAAACAGAAGGAGGGACAAATTTTATTGACTCGCTATCGCCACAGTGGCTGAAGCACAGTTCCCAGTTTTATTTGTACAGTGGAACCTCTCTAATGGAACTACCCTTGGGAAGAACAAAACTGGTCCCCTTATAAAGACGATCACCTTACAAAGGTGGTAAAGTGTGAAAGTGTGATGGTTGTAAAGCGAAATTGCATTAAAGTTGTCACTATAGACAGACGATCTCTTTACCAAGGTGGTCACTTTAGCAGGTTTGAATGGACGACGGCACACTGATACGGGGGGGAAAAACTTCCGTTGCTCTCTCCATTTTTAGGGTAGAGTTTGAGGTTTAGCGCAGAAATCTTTTATCGGTAAACCCCAAATTGCCATTAAAAAGTTGTAAAATTAGCGACGAGAATGCCCTCTTACCCACTGCAGTCACGTTAGACGCAGCGGCAATCAGCATCGGCCTTAAGTGATGTTGAACCATAGATGAACAATCCAACACTCCGGAATTTGTACAGCTTTCATTCTTTCAACTGCTCTCATAAGTTGTACGTATGGGTACAAATCCTCATTATAAAAGTAAAACATTCTAAGATATCAGGCAAAGCGAGTACCTGGCAATGTATAGCTGGTCTGATTTTAAAAAAGAAAGCCCAAATTGTAGATAGCAGGTAATAGTGATAATAGTTGTAAATAGCAATTGAGGTTGGTTTATTACAGTCCTCACAGAAAAGGATGGGACTTGCTTAATCTGGAAAACTTAATGCCATCCTAAAATGCTAAAATGTATGCTGTGAACACTGTATATTGCACGGTGGCTGTGAAATGGGTTCAATAATGCATTCGGCAATTATACTCTGTACACACTAAAATGTTAATGGGTAGGGCCGGCGAACAACAACATGAATAAAGGTCGTTGCTGATTAGCCACGTCTTGTCGTCACTACAGGGGTTAAGGCGACATTTTTCTGTCGAAATTTACGACCTTGTAATGACCAGTTGGGATCTATAGCAACAAAAGATTCATGTGTTAAACTTAAAACATCGCCCTCCCCCTCCCACACACACAATGGAGAGAGGAACGGAACATTTTTTCCCCCGTATCAGCCCCGACGGCCATTGAAACGCATAAAACACGTGGCTTATGAGCATCGGCCTTAACTTGATCGGTATAGGGCGCACGATGCCCCCCCCCCCTTTCCGAGTTTTCTTTCGACGGCTCTTACAGCAGACAACATACTTATTTAGTTGTGATATACCATGTCCAATTATACACTGGGAGAAAAAGTATTCGGAAATCAATGTATCATCCTAATGAAAAACGGAGCCCCCCCCAGATGGCTTCTCTGGATCCGCCCCTGGGTGGGTCTATCTCAAAATCACTGCTTATCAAAGCAGTTTAGCTGAAATGGAAGGTGAGATACACCGACATGTCCGTAACATTCTTCCTGATATGCTAAGAGCTGCTGTTGAGAATGCCACAATACGATTCAACTTGCTTTCGGACAATGGTGGACGCCACATTGAACAATGAACGTGCTTTGTTACACGTTTCAGAAACGACTACGAACATTTTAAGCCGATGTCTTCATGTCTTATTTCCTCACTGATGGAGAGTTTTTGAACTTTTCATTTTCTCGGATAATAAATTCCCATGACCGCCTTTACACGATTATCAAGTTTGAAAAATATTTGATCCACTAGTTTTGCTTTTCTGACCATTTCAAAGTGGAATTTTAATTATGACTACCCTGTATTTCTTACCACAAGAATCAATTTCGATTATCGGTTTCTTATTGGAAAGGGGATACTTTCGGAGTGATGCCATGTTAATTTTCTCATGTTCTGGTGATATGATACAAGAGAAAATAACAGAACTCTTCAATTTTTATGAGCATATGAAGGACACCGGCACAAATCTCTTAAGAGTGTCGGGATATGAATTACCATTATGACATCACAGTGAAGTAGTTCAAAGTATTCTATTCTTCTAACAGTTGTACTTGTTTTCAATTTAAAAAAAAAGTAAAAAAGAAGTTTTAAAACTTAATAAATTTCTTTTATTGTACAGCGCAACTTTTATTTTACTCACGAGAAATATTTTTCTTGCTCCTCTGCTAGACTCCCATAATTTCAGTTAGAGCAATCATCCAAATGGATTTTAGTCTTAAATGCATTTATATCTTTCCCGCTCTTTATGGCGGGCGCTACCAAACGAACTCCTCCGATACAAAATGAAATTAGACCGAAAGCTTTTATCGCGCCCGTTTTTAAAACAATGAACTCCGATTGAATTACTTTGCGGTCGTTGCCGTGGAAATTCAATTGCATTTCCGTACGAAATGATTAATTCTTTTAATCTTTAAAAACAGCGCATGGTTTTATAGTCAACAACATCTGGTAGTATGCAGTATGGTATCTAAGGAGGAGCGAAAATGAGTCGATCGCCCTTCCCTCGAGAGCTCTTAACCCTTTGAGGCGCAACCCTTTCCCAATGCTGAAAAAAGGGCAGCCGTTGCCATCGCTCGACTTAACTGCCATCAAGATGGCGGACGATCGAAACGCTCATCGCGTGCCACAGATCTAGAGACCCTTTTTTGACGCAGCTGGCTGTGCTAGCACAGCCGGCACATTTTATTTTTACTTCCTTGTACGGAGTATAAGGAAGTAATGTCATCGCTAAAATTTCGGTAGCCAGATTTCGACAAAAAAACCGATTTTGACAACCTCTAAATTTACTTTTAAGAATTTTTCGATGCATCTCATCCTAAGCATGCGTGTACGTTCATATAAATGCATGTACAACGCATTTTGACCGACAGCGAGTCCAGCGAGTCCATTTGACCGACAGCGAGTGCCCGACAGCGAGACTAGTTTTACCCTGACGTCTGTACGTACGTACGTAACTCACATATCTCAAAAACTAATGGTCCTAGAATGTTGAAACTTTATATTTAGGACTGTTGTATCATCTAGTTGTGCTCCTCCCTTTTTGGTCCCAGTCGAATGGATTGTTTATAGAAAGATCCACCCAAAAGATTTTAAACACATTACGCTCTATGGGCAGAAATTCATTAAAGCGTATTTTAGAGGTTACTAGGCTGTTTCAAACGACTCAGAAGTGATATATGTTGTTAAAGGTTACAAAATGAATCTCACCATCGAAAATAGTGTTTGTATCATTTATAGTCATGTTGTTACAATTACATTAATTTTCCGAGCGATTTAAAATCGTCTTCTCATGTAGCTTGAAATTACAAACCCGAGTAAGAAATATCCAATAACTTGGTTCGTGGAGTACCTATAGTTATAAAGCAGCGGTCTCTGTAGGCAACAAAACTGCTCTCTTTCTCTTAGAACAACGCCGATTACTTCGTTTGTATAAGGATTCTCAAAATTTCTTTACAAGGACCATTCACATTTATAGTGGCTTTGAATGTTCATCATGAAAATGAAAACACTCTCATACATTTAGGTTTTAAGTACAGTGATTCAAAATAAATATTTTATTGGCTTTATATTTTAACATGTTCGCTCCCAATATTGCAAGGGCACGCAGACAGCGACTTTGCCTTTTATCGTCTTCGCTCCAGAGGTTCACATATGTGGACACCCGTGTTTTCCACTGTTAAAGAGATTCTTTTGTACTTTTGAACTGACGTACACATTCTTGGATGCTTTAATTTTGAATAAAACGATTTTTACTCTTGTGAATGGATAAATTCTGCACACTTGCGCACACATTTTGTTTTGTTTTGCCGTTATTTATTTTTGTTTCCCGTTCCACAAAAAAAAGTTAAATATTATTGAATTTTATTTTTTTTTAATTTTTAAATTTAATTTTTTTCAAAATTCATGCAGATGAAAAGAACCTGTAGGACATCATTTATCTTTAAAAGTTTTGTGACGATCTTCGTTTGTGGGTGATAACTTTTTACTGCTGAAACAGATTGGGAATTAGGCTTTTATTCGAAAAATTATTGAAAAATATGCTTTCCTGTTGTCTTTTTTAAGTGTAAGGTTTTTTTTTCTAATTTATGAGATTATTCAATTTGAAGTGTGAGATGTGTGTTGAGTACTGAAGGCATGGGCGCCGGCAGCATAGGGCTAGAGGACACTTGCCCCTCCCTGGATTTTTCTACGCAGGGTTTTCCCTTGCTTTTTTGTTCTTTCCAACATGGTAATCATACGTTGAAGTAGTCTTTGCCCCTGCCCCTGGACCCTGGAAAATATTCTATCGGCGCTCATGACTGAAGGGAAAATTGCTGTAACCGTGTCCTTCCAACTTTGGGAGCAAACCGGTTAAATGTTTCTTTCCTTGTATCAATCTCGCAGTGGAAACCTGCGCCTCCTTTTAAGTGCCGCCTTTGGCATGTGCTCTTCCTTTAAATGCCTAGGTTTTAGTTATTCAAATAAAATCTTACTGAAAAACTCACATTGTCTTTTAAAGTTTTCTCAACTGCATATCGAATAAAAAAATGGATGAAAAAATATTCTATTTAATTTCTCTGGTCAAGCATTATTCACACGCTCTGCATATTTTAAAACTTTTAATCTCACCAAATTGCAAAGCAATATTTTCTCATAATTTGACAAGAAAGAAGCAGAAAAGTGTAAGCTCTCATTTTCGTGGCTCAATCCCGATATCAAATAACTCCCTGGCCGGTTGCTATGGCTACCGGGTGAGCTGTGACGTCAATACCTAATGGCGGGAAGATTCTTTAGAACACAAGCAGATGATTACACTTACGACATCTAATCTACTTTAAATGTATTTCTTTTTTTATATTTCAAAGGCAAATTTTTGTTCCTTTCTCGTTACTCATTAATGCATCTTGAAATTTAAAAGGCAGTGATTGGATATATTGCTGCCTGAAAAAAATTTCAGTTTTTCTGAAAGCAATCAATATGTGTGTGCGTGTGATTACTATTACATACTACTTAAATGTATGGGTAGAGATACGTACTAAAGAGTAGATTTATCGGTGTAAAAGGTTTTAGAAGATTATAAACACCTTACCATTCCCTTACTGTACATTTTTTTCATTTATTTATAGTTTTATATTTTATTTTTATCTAACCTCCTTTTTTTTTTGCTTCTTTTATTCTGCCTGGTTTCTTGCTTTTCCCTTCTTCCGATTGGTATCTCGCGCTTCGCTTTTGTTTTTTGTCAGCTTTTTCAGTCCCCAGTCCCAGTGTGTGTATGAACTTCTGCTAAAGAAGGACAAACATTTTGTCCCGAAACGTGTGTCCTGATCGATAAGTACCTTTTATGTGTGTTATTTTACGGAGTTTTAATCATGTCATAATAAAGTGGTCTGTTTGTCAAATTCAACAATTTTAACCCGGTAGATTGTAGAGGTTGTTGGGTGGAAAAAGTAATGCAGAGATAAGTAATAGTACATAAATAAATCCTGCGGTAGTTTCAACAGATATCTGAAGGCCTTTTTCTTTTCTTTTCTTTTTTTTTTTTTCTTTTTGTAACACTTTCCAGAAAGATTAAGAAGTGTTTATGAAATCAGCTTGTGTGTCCGTCCGTCCGTCTGTGCTCTAACTCCCGTAAATATGAATGGATTACTACGAAATTTATGCATCTTATTCCTATGTACTGTTTCATGTAACGGATTGAAAATGGTAAATGTAGCATCAATAGTTCTTCTACAGGAACACTCAGAATAATTCCAATACATTACGCTCTATGGGCAGGAATTCTTTTAAGTGTATATTAGAGATATTCAGCTATTTCAAACGAAGCAAGATTAACGTATGTTATCAAGGATTACAAGATAAAGCTCTCCTTCGAAAATAGTATATGCATCATTAATAGTTCTTCTACAGAAGCATTTAAAATGATTCCAATGTATAACGTTTAATGTCAGTTTAGAGACTTCAGACACAATAAAGTATAAAAATGTTTATACCAGTGGCGAATTATTGCAAATTTGTCGGGGGGGGGGGGGGGGTTAGTTTGTCGGTGGAGGCGGTTAGAAGACTGACATATACATTCATTTTATGGAAGTAAAATGGGATCGTTTACATTAATTTCTATTTTCTCGGGGTCGCCCCCCCCCTTTAATCCGCCCTTGGTTTATACCAGTTTACTTTACTCTTCTGTTAAACGGTGGAAGAAAACTTTTAAAGCTCTTATACAGGATCTGCGTTATATTTATAGCGATAATACAATATTTTTTAAAGATTAACTTTTAAAGATTTAACTCTGAAATCTCGCCAGATCTAAGACAATAGATCGCCAAATTTGGTGCAAAAATATTATTGTGTTGGAAAGTGTTCTTTAATCGATGCGTTTGGCATGATTTATCTTTTTCAAAAATTTTTCTATTTATTTATTTCTTTTTTATATTTGATTATTTAATTATTTATTTATTTAATTAATTTTTTAATTGTTTATTTTTGTGTGCGTGTGTTCTCATTACATTATAAGTATATCGCCCGATGAGCATTGAAAAAACACTACTAACCCACTTTTCGAGATTTTGTGCTTACCAGATAGCAGGATCAAGTCATAGATTTTTTTCTACTCCTTTGCCAATCAGATTACGTTAATAGGCTTTGTCATTCTTGCAAATAAATCCTTAGATTACTTATTTTGTCAGCTGAAGATTACTGTTTACTGGCTGAAATAATAGCGGAAATGTTTGTCACAGATTACGGCTTGATCAGTATCATAAAAATCAATATCTTGATGTGAGATCTTAATTGTAGAGAACAATTACAAGATAAAACTTTTAAATGCATTATAAATGGAACACATACAGGGTGAAAATTTTTATCAAATAATGTATAAAATGAAATAATAGTATTAATATATCAATAATAATAATAATAATAGAAATAATATATAAAATAATATAAATAACATTAATAAAGTAAAATGAAATAATAGGAATATTAAAAAAATTAAAGTTTTCAAAAACTATTGACTTGAACAGTTTTAAGTTAAATTTTAAAATTAACTAGAGGATATTAGAATTTATTTTATAACATGTTAGATATCCCTACTAGCAATTTTGCCCGGGGCATCATCGGCTGGCTACGTGGCCGGTGGTAGCCCGAGCAAAATTGCTAGTAGGGATGATCGTCATCAGTGGCTCTGGTGAGTCACAGATGTGATTAAAATCGCAAATTCTGCACAACTCAAAATTAAATAGCAAAATTCCGCACAACTCACTGAAGTGTCGAGAATTCTCTCTACCATTACGTCAAACTTTTTTAATCACATTTTTGATTGTTGTAACCAGGGGTCAAAATTTGCGGTTGCCGACTTGCCCGGGCAATGAGATTTTTAAATGGGCAAGTAAAACAAAAAGTTCAGTTGCCCCTCGGGCAACCTAGAAAAACTTCTATTTCTGTTTTTATTCCTGAATAATGCCAATTTTATGAATAAAAATCATTTTTGAGTTTCCTTTTTATCTGGGGAGGTCCTATGGTACGTCGCGCCCCTGCAAACGTAAAAGAGGCCCTTTTTATGCTTCAGATCAAGCTTTTCTCAGTTTTTGAACTTTTGTGCCGGCACAGCCAGCTTCGTCGGAAAAGGGTCTCTAGATCTGTGTCACGCGATGAACGTTTCGATCGTCCGCCATCTTGCTAGTAGTTAAGTCGAGCGATGGCAACGGCTGCCCTTTTTTGAGCATTAGGCAATCTATCCAGCTGTTCTCGCATTCTTCCATTATTCAGCAAATGTCGGTGCTGTTAAAAATAATCGTGACCATTTTTTTTCGGGAAATGACGCGCTAAAAAGTAAAGGATTCTCGTGGAGCTATGTCACCCGCAAACTATTTTTATAGAAATCAGATCTATTCTTCGTGACTCGCAGCAGTCAAAACGTCAGAGTTTGGTGTTCCCAGAGCGGGAACACTGCGCGTTAAAGGGTTAAGCATGGATGGGTTGAGTATGAAAAATGAACAGGTAAATAAAAAGAGTGAGCCATCAATATGGTACGTCCTGCTTATTGCCCCTTCTCTATACTGTTGCACTAGCACACACATTTTCCGTTCGTCTTCCAACAACTTATCTAATTATCGCTAGTAATCCATTTTACTCTCCGTATAACTTCTAAAATCGAATTACTGCTCCAATAAATAATTAAAATCATTCAGTAAAAGAGAATCCACTGCCGTCAGCTAAATTTCCTATTCTCCGATCAGAAACCTATAGTTTTGAGCCTAATCCATTTAAAGAGAGAACTCATCCATGCATTTACGTAAACATAAATTGAAAATGTGGGCTCTTTGAAAAGGTTTTACATAATAAATAAATTTATATTTACATGAGTGTGTGCTTTGAGCTTTCAGAGAAATTAGCTGAAACAAACAGCTGCAGGCAGCGGCTCAGTAATAAATTAACAGGGAGACAATATTCTAGCTATTTATCTATTCATTTTAATCGTATGTGATGGATGGAAGATGGTGGATTTTGCACTAAAATGTTTAATTAATGAGTGAAATGTTAACAGTGTAAGTTTTATTATAAGTTAAAATGCAGACATATTTGTTCAAAACTGCACTAGAACCGATATCAGTTTTCTTATTCTAATCTGATGTCAGTAAAAGGTATAATCGTACGAGATAATAATGTATAATATTCACTTTGCAAATTTAATTATCATAGTATCCATTGGATCATTTTGGTGACTTTACATACAGGGTGTGCCAAAAAGGTGGTAACAGTTTTTAATTCTTAATTTATTAGAGATAAATGGGCCGTGTAAATTGAAAGAAAGTTTCAAAATAAGGTAAGAAAAAATACTTTCGTTAAGAATACTTTTCGTAAGAAAAAATTCTTTTCGTAAATTTTCAAAAAGTTACACTTTTCAATTTTTATACCACCCTAATATGAAAAAAATTTCCAGTTAGTAATAAGTCCCCCATGCTCTAATGAGGTGATGTACAAAGTCTGATAATCACATCCTAAAGAGTGTCAGAAGTATGAAGATACATATATGCTGACTTAACCGTCTTTTCAATGGCTTTCGAAAGGAAAAAAAAGCACGTCAGATGATCGCGTTTTTGGAGTCTTAAAGAAATTACAAAAGAAAACACTCTTCTCTCTCTAGCAATAAACCTTTACATTCAAATTTATGTGCATCCCTGCACATATTTGTTTTAAGATATTTCTGTGACGCTTTATGATGAAAAGCTGAAATTGTGTACATCACCTAATTACAGTATGAGGTACGTTTTACTAACTAGGGAGTTTTTTGTGCGGGTGTTTTACACAAATTTTAAAAATGTAATTTTTTTTTTTAATTAAGAAGAGGATTTTAAAAAAAAACACAATTATTTTTTCCTACCTCACTATCAAAAGATTTTTTTTCAATTTATATAGCCCGCCTATTGCTCATACATAAAGAATTAAAGCATGTTACCTCCTTTTTGAGACACACCCTGTATACAAGATATCCCAATAATAGAGCGACACATTTTTAGGGGAGGTAGGCCACATGAAGGATACAGAATCACACAGCAATGTGAAGTCAACAACACTGTGCTCGTAGACCGGTTTTAATAATCATTCCACAAAAGATAGTGAAGTAATAGTAACCTTACCTTATGAATTTCCCTAACAAACGGTTCGTTCTCCAACAATTACAGAATCGAGATGGAATACTATTTATAACGCTGAATTTTAGTTCAATATTTACTATGAATAAATACTGTAAAAGCACTCATTTTCGCGAACCGTAATTATCGCGAAAATGGAGATTTCGGTTATTTTGAGAGCTGAGAGTTTCGCGAATTTTATATGAATAGAACCGAGAGATGAAAAATCCTGAAAGTACCTAAATATAGAACCCCTTTTGCATAACGCATTTTCCGAAACTTCATTTTACCCGAAAAGTTCGTCCCCGCCCCCACACCATTTTAAATGGCTTCAAAGAAGCTGGTATAAATCTTGTAAGTGAGTGAGCTGCATTCTGTTAGTGGTATTATTGTTTTGTATTCAAGAAATAGTTGTATAGTATTCAAGAAATGGTTGTAAGGAAGAAAGTTGTCAAGAAAGTGTTTGTAATTGTGGCAATAAATCATTAAATTTTGGTAAGTGAAAAATTTCTCGTTTTTAATTATTATTTGAAGCGAAAAAAAAAAAAAGTTTTTCACGAGGATTTAATTTCTGCGATTACGACGGGCTAGCGAAAATCGCGAAAATTAAGGCCTTGCAAAAATAAGTGCTCTTACAGTAGTTAGATTTTGGCAAAGCATAGTAGGAAATTTCACTAACACTTTCAACACCTTCAGAGAAGTGTTTTTTATTAACCGATCTGTAAAAGCAACGTTTTTGACCCCACACTCTTGCATGATTCTGACTCCTTTAGGTGAGCCCCACCTAAGCGTGTCTAGCTATATTTTTGAGAAGCTCTGCCTAATTACTGTACATGAATGTTAAAAATCACATTGTTTTAAAAGTATAAGTTTCAATAAATATACTAGTAGCATTTGTTAAACAGCAAACTGGTTTTTTTTTTTTTTTTTAATAACGGAATACTTTTGCAGAAAAAATGAGCCTTTTATGAAAGAAAATTAAAGAAAAATAAGGGGAATTAAAGAAAAATGGGGGACTCATAAACCCCCATGAGAAATGTTTTGACATACAAAATGTATATTCTTCACTACATCATCACACACACGTATACATATATATGAGTTGTAGTAGTCGTAACCACCCCCCCCCATGAAAAATTTCTGGCTACGCCCCTGTCTCTCTCTCTCTCTTATATATACATACCGACACCGAAAACGCCTTGCAGAAAGTAAAATGCTAATTACAATTGTTAAAGAATAAAATGTATAGTTCATGTATTTAATATACAGCAATGGTTTTCGTGATGAGAAGAACTCGCATTCAAGTACGTCATCCAGGCTGGACATTATCAAAAATAAGGGGAAAAGCTTTTACAATACATGCCCGTCGGCAGAATATTTCAACAGATTTAACAAATAAAACCTGTATTTTCGTAACTGACAGTTTAAACCGAATATATGAGCTCTCGTGCCTCTTTTGAAACCCCCCCCCCCGATCAGTTTTCCTTTAATCTCGAAAAACGTGTTTATATAGTTTCAGGGTTGAAGACTAATTAGCTTACATTTTGACCTACATTTTTTCACTTAAACATTCCAAATTCTTAACAGTCATCATAAAATATCCAGTAGAAATACAAAAATGTTCTGTTTTATCGTGGAAGAAGACGTCATTTTGGTTGTTTGAACAAATTTTGTCCAATGGTCAAAGCATGAGTTGCTTTAACCCACTCATGCCTAGTGTCCCTTTTTTGAGACGACATTTTCACTATCAGTCAAAACATTTTTTAAAGTAAAAAATGCATTTTGTTGAAATTAAATTGGCTAAATCAATTAAACGTTTGTTGAATCAAGAAAACGAAGCTACTGAACTGCTTAACTGAACAAGTTTCGTTCAATTTAACAAAACACTTTTTAGCGAGTAAAAATTTCCAAAATTGTATTTTATTCCACAAAAAGTAGAATCTTTTAGCTTCGAATAAATATTTCAGTCACGTCTGAAATAGAACATTTATTTTTCTATAAATAGGTGCTGCTGCTGTTCTTTTCTCAATTTCATAAAATCTTATTCTAGTCTATTTATTATCCTTATTTGTTACTTAAAAAAAGAAGATATGTTTAGACGAACATGCCTGCCTCTTTTTCATGATCCGTAACAAGTTTCTTTAAAAATGAAAGAGGTATTTTTAAACCGTCTGTATTTGTCACGTTACAACTCGAATTTGTCATTTTCTTTGAAAGAAAATTAGCTCTCCCGAAAAAGTTGATATCATTTTACTTACTTTTGAAAGAAAATAAAAGAAACTACATATACTTACAGCGATTTAGAGCAGTATGTTTTTATTTCTGCAAGAATGTTTGGTACTTGAGACAAACTTCATATTTGTTTGTGGGTTGCGGTAGCAAAAATTTATTTTGAATTGTTTTTCATATTTTAGATAAATTTTTTAGTTTGTTTACTTTCTGTTGGACCCTTTAATGAGCACTTTAAGAAATTCTCAAGCAAAAAAATCATTGAAATGATGTTATTGTCAAATAACGTAAATAATTTTTTAAATATCTGAAAAAAAGCTATTTTTTATAAGTTTTTTCAATGGTAACATACATCCTATAAAACTCCTCTAAGCATTATAAATGAAACTTTTTTTTAAATTATTTCATGTCAAGTGAAAAAACATATATTTTCTTACGTGTAAAAGGCAATTATTAATTTTTCTTCATTTTAAATATTATTAAAATACTGGAAAAACTTACAATTATAAACATTATTTTTGTGGTTGTTGATTTCATTCATGTTGCTTCTAAAATATTTTCCATCCATTAATGCTGGCATCTGTGGAACCAAACTATTACATTTATTAATTACATGTACAATTAATGGCTTTAAAATTTAAAAATTAGATTTTGGAGTGTTTTTTCAGCAAGAAAAAAAAAAAAAAAAAAGCATTCAAACATGGTAGCACATATGCTACCATAGGCATTAAGAGTGTTAAAGAGGTTTGTTCTCGAGGTCTTGGGTTTAAGTATCCCAAATGCGACACTTTTCTAAGAGTACCTTCTGATTATTGGCACATTTTTTCAACCGCGTTGAACTAACTTCATGCTGAAATTATTGCATGTATTTTCCTTAATTGTATCGCAAAACGAATTTTGTTGTGCCTTTAAGTTCTCTTACCCTGTTATTTTATCTTAACCTGTCATTTATTCCGGAAGTCCGAAACTCCCTCTTCGAAGAAACAAAGCATGAAGAGTAAGAAGAACCTGATGTATTAATAATGTATTTCTGGCTGACAAGTTAATTTCAGAATGAAGCATCGACAATTTAGCCAGATAGATAAAATTGTTCTCGTTTCTCATTAAATGAAGGGCATCCGCTAATGCAGCACAGACGCAGTCAAGGAAGTTTTAAAATTTATTCAACTTTTACTAACAGTTGGACAGCAAAAATATACTATAAGTATTATTAGGCTAGTTGCGTACCCGTTCTTCGCACGGTAGGAAACAAAAGATTTTTCTTTCGCGTGTATTTGTTTAAATCCAAAGATGGAAAATCTTTAAAAAAGTCAAAATTACTTGTCTCGAGACTTAAAATTTGCGTCATGAATACTAACATGTGATCGTTGCAACATGATGATACAAAAATTATTTCAATGCCAACCGCGATCAGAGAAAGAAGGACTTCACGGTATGCAGACGAAACTCTTCACTTTGAAAATGGCTTATTTCTGCATCATTTAATTCAGTACAGTCTTGATAATCTGACATACATGGAACCAGACAACCGCCGGATTATCAAGATCCCTTGCTTTTAACACTAAGTCATGTGCTCTCGTTTGCTGAGATACGTACAGATCATAGAACTCAGATAGATTATACAACAGTAGATAAATACACTAGGTAAATGCTAACTAGAAATCAAATTTAGCCCATAAAGCTGCCCGGCATCCAGCCCATAAAGCTGCGACACCAACCGCCTGAAAAAAATACTGATTTTTTTCGTTACCGTAACCCCCTTTTACGGTGGTTATTCATCTTAACTGGTGAAAATACGAACTTGATAATGTCTTCCAACATATTTAACCCTTTAAGGCGCAGTGATCCCGCTCTGAGAACACCAATCTCTGACGTTTTGACTGTTGCCAGTCACGAAGAATAGATTGGATTTCTATAAAAATAGTTGCGAGTGACATAGCTCCACCAGAATCCTTTACTACCAGAATCCTTTTTTGACCAGTATCCTTTTTTGACCAGAATCCTTTACCAGAATCTCCACCAGAATCCTTTTTTGACGCAGCTGGCTGTGCTCGCGCACAGCCAGCTGCGTCAAAAAAGGGTCTCTAGATCTGTGGCACGCGATGAACGTTTCGATCGTCCACCATATTTCTGGTAGTTAAGTCGAGCGATGGCAACGGCTGCCCTTTTTTCAGCATTGGGAAAGGGTTGCGCCTCAAAGGGTTAAATGTCAAAAATTACATGACGATTTAACTAAGTACAATTGGTTACTCTCTTAGGAGGGGTCTAGACCCCTTGGACTCCGCACTCGTGTGCGCCCCTGAGCGGACAACATCCGCGATGGTCGGCGGATCGGAAGACAATATCACATGTAATAATGTTTAAACCCTTTATCTGCTGACGGTACTTAGAGGTGCCGTTAAATTAAAATTGTATAAAAAATAAAAATCCATTCATTGTAAACATTCCTTTGAAAAATCCCTACCAAACACTTCATTTAATCAGATTACATCACGATTTCATGTTCTATCAGAGTAGACTGTTTTAAATAGACAGCTTTCCGCTCACTTTCTAATCATGTCGAGTCCCCTCCTCCCCCAAAAAAGAGCATTAGTGAATTTTCAGACGTCTGTTTTATGATTAAAGGATTAGATTTTCTAAAAGTGTATCAATCAAAATATTACTTGACGTCACCGAGCAAGCTTGACAGCAGGCTGTGCCGCACAGCCAGCTGTCGTCAAAAAAGGGTCTCTAGATCTGTGGCACGCGATGAACGTTTCGATCGTAAGCCATCTTGCTGGTAGTCAAGTCGAGCGATCGCAACGGCTGCCCTTTGTTTTCAGCATTGGGCAATCTATCCAGCTGTTCTCGCATTCTTCCATTTTTCAGAAGATGTCAGTGCCGTTAAAAATAATAGTGACAATTTTTTTTTCGGGAAATGGCGTTCTAAAAAGTAAAGGATTTTCGTGGAGCTATGTCACCCGCAAACTATATTTATAGAAATCAAATCTATTATTCGTGACTGGCAATAGGCAAAACGTCAGAGTTTGGTGATCCCAGAGAGGGAACATTGCGCGTTAACGGGTTAATCATCAATTGGATTTTATTCATTTTACAGTGCAATGAATCAAAGGTTATTTTGTACACGCACTGTACTAACGATCAGAAATGTCTTATAAAAATTTAATTTCACAGTCTCCGCATATCTACAGCACAGTCATCAGCAAAGTGTTATAATAATAATTTTGCCGGCACTGCGTCTGCACTCGCAATTCTCCTTTTTATTCTCCTAGCAAACTGTTTCAAATATTGGATACGCCACTCCATTTCCTTACTGTGTAACTTTACCCCCATCCTCGTCTTATTTCCTTAAGCCTGACACCCATCTCTCTGTCTCTGTTTAGAGAAGCAAAATATTAATAGAAAGAATGCATTAATAATGCATTTCGCCCTGACGAGCTAATTTCGCGTCGGAAATTCGCCTACGAGAGATATTGTTTATAGAAAAAGACGGGACATTTCTCAGCACCTGATTCAATAAAGGGAGCTGCTTTTTAAGTACCGCCAGTCATTCTGTATTTTAAACATTTACTCAATTTGCCGGCGTCAGTTTCAGGAATAATTTGATTTCTGTATTGTGCGTCGTATATATAAAACAAATCTATACTTTACACTGAATAATTTATTAAATTTTGGAAAAAAGCTCTTAAGTTTCCTGTTAAGAAATGAAAGGACGTTTTACTTATTCCCGAAGTGTTATGCGTGACACTCAGGTACTGATTACTATCAGGGCATTCGGGGCAAGCCCCCAAAAGAAAGGGGCCTCCCAAATTACTCTTTAAGTTTCAGAATTTGCCAATTTCACTGTCAACCCATTTATGCCAAGCGTCCCTTTTTCGGGACGGGATTTTCGCTATCAGTCGAAAACGTAATTTATTTTTCCTAGCCTTTATTCGCGAGTATTGAACCTCAACTCCATAATCAAATATATTTTAACATTCCCAAGTAGGATGTTGACATTTCAATGTTTATATATAATGATTTCAAAAGAAATCATTCCTTGTTTGAGAAGTTGATATCAGAAATTTATGTATTATTGCTCGTATCAGCAAAAATCGAGGAAAGTCGCAAAAATATCTGGGCCAAATTGATTAATCTATATAAATGAAACGAAGGCGGGTTAGTTACACCATTTATAACTCAAGAACGGCTGGACTAATTTTAATGATATCTGATTTGTGGATTTGTCTCCGCACCGAATAGCAGAATAAATAACGGATACCACTAGGTGGCGCTGCAGAATGTCGAATTCTATTCAACCGCTTGCTATGAAAATACCGTTTAACCTACTTTATCAAAAATTGGTACGTATGGATATTTGATCACAGAGAATATTTTTACATTATCCATTTTGCTATAACTTGCTACTAGATGTCGCTGCAGAGCGTCGAATTCTATACCGTTCGATCACTTGCTAGGAATATACTGTACAACCAATTTTAATGAAAATTGGCACACATGCATATTTTAACATGGAGAATATTTTTACACTATCCGTTTTGCTATAACTTGACGCAAGATGGTGCTGCAGTGCATCACGTTCTATACCGTTCGACCCATCGCCATAAAAAATGTCATACTTACAGATTTGAGTACGGACAATATATTTTAACTTTTCATTTAGCTGTTACTCACTACTAAATGGCACAGCAGCGCGTTATTACTTTAACTCGCCATTAGGAGGCAATGCAGCGCACCATCTTCTTGACGGAACAATTGATCTCTATGAAAATTGATAATATACATAGATTCTTGAACACGGAGAATATTTTCGTGTCATCCCTTTTGCTACGACTCGCTACTTCACTGTGCTGTAGCACATCATTACTTTAACTCGCCACTAGATGACACTGCAACGTATCAACTTCTTTCTTTAACTCGCCGCTAGATGGCGCTGCAGCATATAAAGACTGCTCTACTGGTCGCTATGAAAACTGGTTAGATGAATATTTGAACACCGAGGAAATTTTGGTGTTATCCATTTTGCTGTAACTTGCCACTAGATGCCACTTCAAACCAATAGATTCAAGACCTTTCAGCTGATCGCCATGGAAATTCGTATACATAGATGTTTGAACGCGAAGAATATTTCGCCGTATCCGTTTTGCTATAACTTGCCTTCTGTTCTGTTCAACCGCTTGCTATAAAAATACCATTCAACTCATTTCGGTGAAAATTGGTAAACACAGATATTTCAGCACGGAGAATACTTTTACGCTATCCATTTTGCTATGACTTGCCGCTAGATCCTGATACAGCGCACCAACTTCAAAGCCGTTCGACCGATTAATTTTAAGAATTGGTATACTTACACAAGACGACAGCCGGCGCAGCCTGCTGTCGTCAAAAAAGGGTCTCTAGATTTGTGGCACGCGATGAACGTTTCGATCGTCCGCCATCTTGCTGGTAGTTAAGTCGAGCGATGACAATGGCTCCCCTGGGAAAGGGTTGCGCCTCAAAGGGTTAAATGTATTCAACAGAAAAAATGAAAGGACCATGGCTAAGAAATGTTCTTGGAAGTGATTTAAATCTTTTGGTACCACTGCCGCACATGAGCGGTAGCCACGAAGCTTTCTCTGGGTGCTACCGCCGCCCATTTGTGGCATCCACAAAGTGATGAACTACAGCCGCTCCACCAAAAATCGGCATTCACGGAAAGTTATGTGGGTATGACTAATATAGCTGAAAACATTTCCGGAATACAACTAATTACTTTTTGTAAACCGTATACTTTTTAAGTATTTTTTTCAAAACAGCAACCTAATCAACAACTGAACTCAGACATTTTGCTACACTCTAACACAAAACTACTGTATTTACACTATTAGTTTTGTTAATTATTTTATTTTTGTGATATTGGATCATATTATTGGATCCATTTACTTTCATTGATGTACTGTGAAGAAATAGATATGAATGTAAAAATGAAGCGCCAAGCCTGTTTTGTTTGACTTCCCCTTCTCATTCGCAAGATAAGATTTCGTCGGAATCGGCTTTCGTCCGAGGATTGATTTCGCTTGCGACAAAGCAGTAACAGTAACTGATTTAACCCTTTAACGCGCAGTGATCCCGCTCTGGGCACACCCATCTCTGACGTTTTGACAGTTGCCAGTCACGAAGAATAGATTGGATTTCTATAAAAATAGTGGCGGGTGACATAGCTCCACGGGAATCCTTTACTTTTTAGTGCGTCATTTCCCATAAAAGAAACTCTCACGAATATTTTTAGCAGCACTGGCATCTGCAGAAAAATGGAAGAACGCGAGAACAGCTGGATACATTGCCCAATGCTGGAAAAAGGGCAGCCGTTGCCATCGCTCGACTTAACTACCAGCAAGATGGCGGGATCCCACAATCTCGTGCGGGATTGACATTTCATTCAAATAAAAATTAATTTTAATAGAGAAAAGTAGGAAAAGGTAAGTTTATAAGCGCTATCAGGTTTAATACTTTATCTTAATTCATAATTAAAACAATACCTTACATAAATATGAAAATTATAGCCATGATATTCTAATCCCGCAAAAGCGGTATTGCATCCCCTAGAACGCACCCTTAAACTCCCACGAAAATGCAAAATATTTCGCATCTATCCGCATCTGTAAAATACGGAATTTGCAATATTTGGTACTTATCGTTCCTAAAAAAAAAAAAAAAAAAGTCACCAAGCCGTGCGATAAAGCACATTTTAGCCAAGATGTACTTGCGAACAACTGTGATGAAGGCCATAAAAGAGATACAGATCTCGATAAACTGTGTCTTCCAATTCTCCAATGCCAAGGTGAGCGTTAGACAGCAGTTTCAATCATCATATTTCATACTCTTGAAGAGAAAATAATAACTATTATATTTATAATCAATCAGTCTTCAGTGTATCTTTCTATTCTAAAAAAAAGTAACGGCCGCTGTCAAGAGCTTGTTGGGCTATCTTTACCTAAACCGTGGGGATTTGAATTTTGAGAAACATGTCCACGGATTCGGAAAATTCTGAGGAACCTCATAAGCTGGCTTAAATTTCGAAAATCGAATTATTGTACAGGATATTAATAAAAAACTGAAAAAATAAAACATAATGGTTGCCAGATTTGGCATAAAATCATTCATTACTTTGCAAGAAAGCAATTCCAAGTACGTAGAATCGCGTGATATTGACGAACATGAAGTAGAATTACACCCATTTTACGCTACATTAAAAAATATATGAAATAAATAACTCAAAGTGTGTTACACAAAGTTGGCAATTTTCAAATAGTAAGTTCGCTTAGGAAACAGGAGTTTAGAATGAGCGATTATTCGTTTTTTTCAAAACAGAATAACTAATTGTAACTGATTTTAAAAGCGCCATTTTGGCATTAGGTACGATCTGGCAAAATGGTTTCGAAGCATGGTGAATTTAAACCGTGAGTTCAAAAATGTTAGAACCCAATATCGTGAAAATGAAAAAATAATTAAAATGCTGATTATTTTAAAGCTGGTTCGGTCCAGCTGGAGTATTTGCTACCAGTAGAAATATTTGGTGGCATTCACTATGCCATTATAGCAGTTATAGTACACTTTGGATATTTACCTGCGCGGCGAGATGATATAATTCGTGGTACTAAATACGCCAATCTAAAAAAGGATTATGTTTATGAAAATATGAATAACGGTTTTCCCGGAACCTTACATGAGCAGTAATTATAGGCTGTGAGCATGTGCTAATCGCCAAATGATGAAAAGTCACCGTTGGTGGCAAGCTGTTACATAGTTTTTATCAAAGAAAACATATAAAGTACTGTTTTCTTAGAGCTAATTATTAACTATACGGTAAAATCATACAAGACGGTGCCCCTCATGTAAACACGGCGATAGCCGCTGGAGCTTGGCGATCGCCAAGTGCGAGCGCTACGGATCTTGGCGCCAAGCTCCAGCCATGGAGCCAAGCCACCCTGGCGACCGCCAAGCTTCAATGGCTATCGCCTTCTTGTGACGAATAAACACAAGTATTTACCACTAAAATTTTTACAAAGAAACACAAATTCTAAGTAAATGACACTATATAAAACAGTCAAATCCACAACAAAACATTAGAAAAAGTAGATTAAAGAAGCACTTACCTCACCTTTCCCACCTCATTTTTTAATGGAAGGACCGGGAACATCCATTAGAACGATGAAATTCCCCAAGACGAAATAAAGACGAAATTCCCCGAGACGCTCACTAACTTACGCTAAAGGGTCCGTAAAACGGAATCAAAAACACAAGGAAAATCCAACACAAACTTATTCCACTCAGAATCAAAGAACACCAAACTTCAATCTTCATGCAATTAACACTAAATGAAAATTCTATACTTCAAATGCACCGCGTTTAATTTTCAGAATTGCCAGTCAAATTCTGAATTTAAAAAAAAAAAAAAACGATTTTCCAGACCAACATGTGATAAAAAATCCAGACGACTTTCAAGTTTATGACGTCAGCTTTACATATGTTCTCCAAGGGCAGAACGGGAACTAGAAACTCTTTCGGAGGAGTGCGCAAATTGTGAATATTCATTTTATCTAGTGTAAAGCCTGCTAAATATTGGTAAAAGCCCCATTTATGTAGTGTAATAACATTTTTCTTGGAGGGGGCGCTCGCCCCTCTGCGACACCCCCAAAAAAACATCAGTGGGTCCGGCCACCGCCTCAAAAGGGCCCCCTCGAAAATATGCTAACGCGGGCCCCTCTGCGAGACCCAAAAAAAACATCAGTGGGTCCGACCAACGCCTCAAAAGGGCCCCCTCGAAAATATGCTAACGCGGGCCCCTCTGCGAGATCCAAAAAAACATCAGTGGGTCCGGGCGGGCCCCTCTTCGAGATCCAAAAGAAACATCAGTGGGTCCGGCCGGGCCCCTCTGCGAGACCCAAAAAAAACATCAGTGGGTCCGGGCGGATACCCTCTGCGAGATCGCAAAAAATTCATCAGTAGGTCCTGCCACCGCCTCAAGGGGCCCCCCTCGAAAATATACTAACGCGGGCCCCTCTGCGAGACCCAAAAAACATCAGTGGGTCCGGGCGGGCCCCTCTGCGAGATCCAAAAAAAACCATCAGTGGGTCCGGCCACCGCCTCAAAAGGGCCCCCTCGAAAATATGCTAACGCGGGCCCCTCTGCGAGACCCAAAAAAAACATCAGTGGGTCCGGGCGGGCCCCTCTGCGAGATCCAAAAAAAACCATCAGTGGGTCCGGCCACCGCCTCAAAAGGACCCCCTCGTAAATATGCTAACGCGGGCCCCTCTGCGAGATCCAAAAAAACATCAGTGGGTCCGGGCGGGCCCCTCTTCGAGATCCAAAAGAAACATCAGTGGGTCCGGGCGGGCCCCTCTGCGAGACCCAAAAAAAACATCAGTAGGTCCGGGCGGATACCCTCTGCGAGATCGCATAAAATTCATCAGTAGGTCCGGCCACCGCCTCAAGGGGCCCCCCTCGAAAATATGCTAACGCGGGCCCCTCTGCGAGACCCCAAAAAAAACATCTGTGGGTCCGGCCACCGCCTCAAAAGGGCCCCCTCGAAAATATGCTAACGCGGGCCCCTCTGCGAGACCCAAAAAAAACATCAGTGGGACCGGGCGGATACCCTCTGCGAGATCGCAAAAAATTCATCAGTAGGTCCGGCCACCGCCTCAAGGGGCCCTCCTCGAAAATATGCTAACGCGGGCCCCTCTACGAGACCAAAAAAAAAACATCTGTGGGTCCGGCCACCGCCTCAAGGGGGCCCCCTCAAAAATATGCTAACGCGGGCCCCTCTGCGAGACCCAAAAAAAAACATCAGTGGTTCCGGCCACCGCCTCAAAAGGGCCCCCTCAAAAATATGCTAACGCGGGCCCCTCTGCGAGACCCAAAAAAACATCAGTGGGTCCGGGCAGGCCCCTCTGCGAGACCCAAAAAAAAACATCCATGGGTCCGGGCGGGCCCCTCTGCGAGATCAAAAAAAACATCAGTGGGTCCGGCCACCGCCTCAAGGGGGCCCCCTCAAAAATATGCTAACGCGGGCCCCTCTGCGAGACCAAAAAAAAACATCAGTGGGTCCGGCCACGGCCTCAAGGGGGCCCCCTCGAAAATATGCTAACGCGGGCCCCTCTGCGAGACCCAAATAAAACATCAGTGGGTCCGGCCACCGCCTCAAAAGGGCCCCCTCGAAAATATGCTAACGCGGGCCCCTCTGCGAGACCCAAAAAAAAGCATTAGTACAAGTTGAAGCAAATTAGAATAGTAGACGAAAGAACAGGAAAAAACGAAAAATAACAATAACGCATGCGCAAAACGCAAATTAACAGCTTAGTGACGTCAAATTGAGCAAGCGAATTCGTTACATTCATCGATACATACATTCGAAAATATGCTAACGCGGGCCCCTCTGCGAGACCGAAAAAAAAAAAACATTAGTACAAGTTGAAGCAAATTAGAATAGTAGACGAAAGAACAGGAAAAAACGAGAAATAACAATAACGCTTGCGCAAAACGCAAATTAACAGCTTAGTGACGTCAAATTGAGCAAGCGAATTCGTTACATTCATCTGCTTACGTCACACAGGAGCTAGATTAAAAAATAACTATTACGCATGCCCGAAAGTGCAAGAAATTTCGCATCTTTCAATAGTTCTAAATTATCCAATTTACAATATTTGACGCATTATCATTCCTTCAAAAAAAAACGTCGCCAAGCTCTACACATTTCTTTATGGTTGCCAGTCAAACAACTATCGGCAGGGTACTTTACTAACGTTGAACATCGCTCACGATGTCGCCAGAACCAAGGGGCACCGGATACGGAACATAGACCAACTATACATTTACGCAAGTCGCCAAATTATGAAAAATCACCATAATTGGCTAATACGCAAGGTGTTCCATGGGTTTCACACAATTAAAAATAATGCGAAGTTTAAATTTTTATGATCCAAGCAACATGCAATAACCAAGCAATGTGTAACTCGGTAACATTCTATCTGATTCAACCACTGTGTTTTGTTTCTTGAAATTATGCCTTTTTTACGAATAAGCTTTATTAGGGGCCCGAATGCCTCATACGAAAAACCAGCGTAACTAGTCTAGGGGGCCTTGGTCCCTAGTCAATAATATTAAAAAAATATATTTCTGCGAAACAACTTTATTAATGGATTACAGAGACTCAAATCTGCTAAGCTGTGCTACAAATTTTCAACATGGATTAAGAAAAATAAAAATCATATGGTAAAGTTTGACTGCTGTGATTACTTTCTAGCAAGAATGTTTGATCAGGTTGACTGCTTTCTTTATCACGTTGACGGCTTTCTTTATCAAGTTGACGGCTTTCTTTAGCACTACGCTTTTGCTGTGTTGCGGTCTTAACGGACTTTCTGTTGTTACTTCCACTCCTTTTCCGGGTTTGGCTCCTTCTTTTTGGTGAGGATTTCCTTTTTTGTCCGCTTCTTTTCTTTGCAGGTTGCTTGCGTTTAGTTATCGCTGGCTGTTTTTTCGCCTTTCGTTTAAGCATCGCTGATCGTCTTTTTTTCCTTTCTTGGTACGGGCGTATGCTACTGCTTTTCCCAGGTCCGTCACTAAGATTGCGTTGCACATCCTGATTGGCACCCATGTAGTTCTGTTTCACTTGCAACGACTTAATGCCGGCAGCCGTTTTGTTAGACTTTGTTCTCGATGCCTGCGTGGATTTCAATCTCGTCTGTCTCAGAGGTTTTGAGGCATTTTTTGGAATTCTGCGAACAGCTCCAGTATTCTTCGATTTGCTTGTTGATGGCTTCTTTCTTACCTCTTCTTCATTTTCGCTTATACTTTCCAATGAACTTTCTCTTCTGCTCGAGCCAGAACTGCCATTTGAAATGTTGCTAGGCGAGACTGCCTTTCCACGATGAGTTTTTGCTCTTCTATTTGAAGTTATCCGAGTAGCCTTTGATTTTCCTCCGCGACTTTTTGAAATTGGCTTAATCGAGTTCTTCCTTCCATTACTCTTTGCTGCTGTGCATTTGAAATATTTTTCAGCAGAATCATATTGCAAATTTATTTCATTTTTGTTCCAATCAGACGAAAATAATACTCCAGTATGAATATCTTTAAATTTAGACAAATCCATGATTGATTTTAAAATTTAGTAACGAAAGAGAAAACTTGCAATCAAATCAATATGCAAAGAGAATACTGAATTTTAAATAAAACTGAGGAGTTGATATGTATGAAAAAACAATAAATTTTTCACGTGATGAATATTATATGAGTAGAAGGGTTATTCCAAGTGATAAATTTTTAAAACTTGAGAAATTGTTTTGCTCGTGATGAAATTATACTGTCAGAGACTGTCTTGTTTCAGCTTGAAACAAAATTATAAGAGCATGCCATCAGAATGACGTGATTGCACTTTCGATTTGAAAATGTAAAGTTGTAATAAACCTCTAGGGGCTCGATATAATGAGGCATATGACAAGCGCATGCTGTGTCATGGTTACCTTTTTAAATCTCTTCTCCTATGTCTCGTCAAGGCTAAACTTGATCACACTCTCTCCGTAACTCTTTCTCACTCGGATACAAGTTTTGAAATGGTGCTAGACAGGGGAGATGTTAAACGGTTATGGTTCTCGATGGAACCGGCTTTCGTCATCATTAGGTTCCTCTTAAGCCTATTATAAATCCAGCAGGCTCATTACTGCTTTGTTTGTTTCCCAACCATGTAGTTTCAGCGAAACGAAACCATAAGGCGGCAGATACGTTCAGACGATAGCCGCTCTACGTGTTTACCGCCTCATGGTTTCACGTGGTAACCATGTGGTTAGGAAACAAACAAAGCTAGAATGATTCAGCATGTGTTAAAGGAGCTCTAGTTCCTCACAAATAAATAGTTTTTCCTCCACACCAGTTTAATTCGACGTTACGTTAAATAACGTGCGAAAAAAAAAATTGAGTAGGTTTGATTTACTCTTTGTTATCTTAGATTTAATGTTTCATTCATACTGTTGAAATTGTCTATATACTGCTACACTGCGAGAAGACAAGAGTCATGGGATAGCAGTATGCGAATATAAAGATGGCAGTATTATTGCCTACAAAATGTATAAATGGGTTATGCATTACCAGGCCTGTCATTTGTATTCAAGTTGTTCATGTGTAAAGGTTTCTGTTATGATTATCTTGGCAAGACGGGAATTAACGAACTTTGAATGCAAAATGGTAATTGGAGCTGGATGCATAGGACATTCCATTTCGGAAAGCGTTAGAGAATTCAACATTCCGAGATCCACAGTATCAAGAGTGAGCCGAGAATATCTAATTACAGGCATAACCTCCCACCATGGACAACGCAATGGCCGACCGCCTGTACTTAATGTCCGAGACCAGCGACGTGTGCGTAGAATTTTTAGTGCTAACAGACAAGCAACGCTGCGTGAAATAACCGCAAGAATCAATGTAAGACGTACGTCGGACGTGTCCGTTAGGACAGTGCGGCGAAATTCGGCTTTAATGGGTTATGGCACAGAAGACCGACTCGAGTGCCTTTACTTACAGCACGACATCGCCTGCAGCGCCTCTCCTGTGCTCGTAACTATATACCCTAGACGACTGGGAAACCGCGGTTTGTTCAGATGAGTCACGATTTCAGTTGGTAACAGCGTGTGATAGGGTTTCTTGTGTGACCAGACCCCGCAAAGCCAAGAATTCATGTAGTCAAAAAGGCACTGTGCAAGCTAGTGATGGCTCTATAATGGTGTGGGGTACTTTTACATGGCATGGACTGGATTCCCTGGTTCAGCTGCACCGATCATTGACTGGAAATGGTTATTTAGCTACTTGGAGACCACTTGCAGCCATTTATGGACTTCATGTATCCAGACAACGACGGAATTCTTATGAATGCTAATGTGCCATGTCACTGGGCTACAACTGTTCGCGACTGGTTTGAAGAAGCAATTGATTTGGCTACCTTAATCGCCCGACATGAATCCCATCGAACATTTATGGGACATAATCGAGAGGTCAGTTCGTGCACAAAATCCTGCACCGGCGACGCTTTCGCAGTTATGGAGTCTATAGAGACAGCAGAGCCCAATATTTCTGCATGGGACTTCCAACGACTTCTTGAGTCCATGCCACGCCCAGTTGTTGCACTTCGCCGGCTAAAACGAGGTCCGACACGATATTAGGAGGTATCCCACGACTTTTGTCACCTCAGTGTGTAATTTATGTTCATTCTATGTACATTGCGGTGACGGCATTAACTTTTATTGTCCAGGGCAAATGACTAAAAGAAAGAAATAATGGAAAGGGAGGTCTGCATCAGCTGCATTCAGCATGAGATTTAAGTTTTTTAAAATACCACTCTTAAATTTGGCCGCTTTAGACAGCGCTTACTCTTTCCTACTTATAAATACCGCCCTGCAAGTAACACAATGCCTTAGTTGCCAAGTGCATTTCCTTGCACCTTGTATTGTCACTTGCTCCTTAACATTAGGGGTATCCTCACATCATCAATTTCATGGTCTTCCGATGCTGTCATGTATTTTTCAGCAATTCGAGCAACAACTGAAGCATCATAATCTTCTTACTCGTCGAAGCATTGCAGCTTGTAGTCAATGGATAAAAATTCTTCGTAATTTTTGACCTATTAAAGTTCTATTGTATGGTCCGATTAAACGGAATTTCGGTTCAAATAAGCGAAGAATACAGTGCGTCCCAAAAGTTTATAGACAACAGATTTTTTTCATTTTATAATTGCAAAAGGTGAATAAATATTTTAAAAATCATTTTAATTATAATTAACATCAAGACAATAATAATACTATACAAAAATAATATCACACAATCGCAGACTTTGCGATAAAATCTAAAAATGAAAATTTAGTGTCCCAAAAGTTTATAGACAACTCACTTTTTTTTCTTTCACATTCAAATTTTTGAGCCATTTTTTCTAATCACTACAAAAACTCGATCAGACATACTCCAAATAAGAGTTTGAAGAGATTCTGGCTTTAGAGAAAACCAACTTCTTCAATTTGCCAACCAACTTGACAACCAACTTCAATTTGCAACTTTAGATCTTGAACTGTTGCAAATTGACGCCCATTAGCATATACGTCTCTAGTTAATATTCCTCAAGGGTTCTCCACTGGGTTCAGGTCATGACTTAGGTCTGGCCAGTCCAAAACAGCTACTTGGTTTCGTCTAAACCACTGCATTGTGGAGTTTGAGACGTAAATGTTGAAATTGTCTTGCTGATATATCCATTTGTGCTCCCCTAGCAACTTTCCGAATGGGAGTAACTGTACTTCAAGTATTTTCTGGTAATCTTCGGAACACTGGCGACCTTTTTAAAAAATAATATCGGCAGTTTCATTATAGGAAAATGCTCCCCATACCATGAGTGAAACCCCTCTTTGCTGTCTGCTGAAAAAGTTTGCGGTTCATTGCGAATATCGTGCCAGTAATATGCCCATCCATTGGGGCCATCTAAATTGAACTTGTTTTGATCACTGAACAGAACACTCAACCATTCATCTGTCCAGTGCTTTCGAGTTGCATCTGTTTATGTGCTTTCGAGCCCACTGAACACGAGCATCCTTCTGCCTTTTTGTCAAGTTTGGTGAACGAAGCATTTTGCAATAAGCAAGCAATTTACTTACCTGCAGCCGTCGATGCACCGTGGATTTTGTCACTTCTCCAGAAATTGATCATGCAGACCAGTTATGGATTGAAGCTAACCTGAAGATCTTTCTGTCTTGCCGTTTAGTTGTTTTCTTTGGGCACATAATGCAAGATTTAGCTTTCAAATTCTCACCTTTTGACAAAATTCGATAAATACCAGTCCTACTGCGTTCAAGTTTTCTTGCAATATCTACAACTTTCATTCCACGAGCATCCAAACGATAGATTTGGGCAATTTCAGTTTCAGAAAACTGCACATCACGAGGCATCTTTACAATCAGTCGAAGAAAGAAAGACAGCTTCGCTTTTATCTCAAAACGCTATTGAATGGCTAGTACATGACCTTGAAACATGCAAATTTGGAGATCAGTACTCCAATCAACTTTTAACTCCGGTTGTCTATATATTTTTGGGACAGCATGATTTCGATTTTATTTTTTATATTAAATCTATGACTGTTTGAAGTACTTTAAGCATTTTACTATTTCTGTTGCGTCAATACATATTTGCATAATTTCTTTCTTCTTTCTTACTTGTTTGATTAACTCTTAAATCCAAAAAACCACTAGTCTATAAACTTTTGGTACGCACTGTATTATGCTTGTGAAATAGGATTTGTATCGGTTCTTTAGGATTTGGTCCAATTAAGCGTCTGGTCCAATTAACCAGTGGTCCGATTAACCGGAATCGACTGTATATATTAGGTGGAGGGTCAATTTTTTTCCGCTTTGAGAGTCTGAAATCGCCGCTTTGGTAATCCGTGAAATAAATAAACAAAGAGAAAAAAGAACTCACAAAAATACATACACACCTTACACATAATTTAACCCACGCGTAAAAAAAAAAGCTGTTTGTTTTTCCATATTCATTTCTGATCTGCCAAAGATCAGACCTGTTAGTGTGTGGAGTGGAAGTCTTTCAATAAATATCGGAAGAGGAACAATTCGTGGAGAAATTTTATAAAAAGTACTTAAACTAAATAAAGTCTTGTAATGAGAATTTTCTTCGAATTAAGCTCTCTGAACTGCAACTTATTAAAAATAATTATGGACTTTTTAACAGTTCATAATCATAAGAACATTTCAGAAATAAAATCCAAAGTAAATTATCTGTACGGAACGCAGTTTCTTCAAGAACCGTTATTCGTAGTATAATGATTTACAAATAACCATTAGTATTCGGAGCAAATCTATTTCATGTTTGTTAATTTGCCCGTAATTAGCTGAGATATGTTTTAGTACTTCACCCGTCTATCTTGCTATGTTCTTCATTCGATAAAGCACATTTCATTGTCTTCCGTGTGTAAAAGTAATTAAGAAGTAGAGAATTAAAACTTGTTTCCCACTTTTCCGAATAGAACAAACCAATCGTGTTTTGATCACGTGACAGCTCGATTTGTTCGTTGGAAGGATTCTGGGGACTGAACTGGGAACTGGGGACTGAAAAACGTTCGATTCGAACTCGATCGCGCGCGTTTCACTTGAATCTCGCCTTAAGTGACTTTATCATGCATGTATATAGCACATAAAAAATTAAATATCCTGTCAAAATTAGAGAATTTTCTATTTTGCCCTTCAAAATTCTATAGTGGCGTAACAGGTTCCGTTTTCAAACGAGGGATTTCTCTCGGGATATAAAATTAATATAAAGAAGTAAATATTTCTATAGTCGCCATAACTCGTAACAATGTCCAGGGATTATAAAAAATTTTAAGAGCCAATAGTTGCACATTTTCTGAACCATGAGATTAGCTTATAAATCGTTCGATCCTCGGTAATAAAAGTGCAAACACCGTTCAGAGAGCGAATTTTTCTTGACCTCTGTAGCCACATAAATCTGCGTGAAATGCTGTTCAAATAAAAATATATTTTAAATAACGAGCGTTCGTTTAATACGTCGACAGCCACATCAATGAGGATCGGGGCTGGCCTTGTGCCCCCGCCGCGGATTATCAACGAGCCGTGGCCAGACACAACGACTTTTAGCCCTGAGCGAGTCCAGCTCAGGATTCAAAGCGGGTTCTCGCCCGACCAGCTGCCATGCTTTCATATATACAGGGTGAATCTAAGCTCTTGGGCAAAACTTTAAGGAGTGATAGGGCACACAATGAGAAATCGTAATCACATAGCAATCTGGGGTGAAACGCAGTTTTAACCGGTAATAATCAGGTTTGGAAAAGCATTGAAGCGTCCATCTAATTTCTTAACCAAGTTTCATAAGCAATAGGCTCATCTCCGAAATTTTAATCCATGAAATAAAATAAACTTTTTAAACTATCCATTTTAGTCTTCTGTTTTCGGAGAAAAATGTATTAGTTTCTGACGAACAAGGGTCGGCAAGTGCACTGTTGTTTCAGCACTTTTTCCGAAGTGATTATTAACAGCTATACGAAGACGATGTTGCCGATCCCACATTGCTATGTGATTCTGATTCCTTATTATGTGCCATATAACCCCTTAAAGATTTGCCCAAGAGTTTAGATTCACCCTGTATATATATGTACTTACATGTTTATAAATCGGAACTCCTCGGGTAAGTCCCCGGGTCCTACCTCTTCAGAAATAATAATCTTGTAATACTGCATTGCCTCTATGACATGAATTTTTCTATGGCAAAGATAAACACTCGTACTGAAAAAAAATCGCGGCTTAATCCTCCCTGAAAACTCTTCTACCTACATGTGTGTGGGGACGTCGCCCTTTTTAATTCACACAACTTAGAAAATACCGGATGCACTGAAACTGATGGCCTGGAACCAATACCTGATGGCCTGGAACCAATCCTGCTCCTGGATCAAACATTGAAATGCCGCGCAACATTTTTGCATATTCGCCGTTTTGACGAGAAACTAATGGCCGTATTCACCAAGTACTTGGCACCCGTGTTAACCCCTTCAGACGTTAAAAGGACATCAAATATACACCCATTCGACATCTGACCCTCGTTTTGGTGGACTAACATTGATGAGACTTGGAAAACTAATTAATTTCAGTGAAACTTCTATGAGCGACCACCTTTATTAAACGACCCCCTCCTCCAACGACCAATTCTTTAAGGTGCCGATATTGTCTTTAAGGTGCCCGTTAAAAGATCCTCTAGAAAAAAAAAAAAAAAAACAATCCTGTATAAGCGACCGATCCCGGTTCGTTAGCCGAAAATTTTCTTGCATTTTTTCGGAAGTAAACAAAACCCACATTCCAAACCAGTCGCTCTACTGCAAATTGACAACAAATATAAGTACATGTATACTCGTGTCCTGCGGTGGCCTAGTCGCTAAATTCCGTTACCGTAGGAACACGGAAAGTGAAGGCCGGTTTGGCCAGTGCATGGGAGGGTGAATTGCTCTCACGGGTGAGCTGCTGTGGGACCGCCTACGCTGATAGGATCTGGTGCACGTAAAATCCGTAGTGGATTCCTTGTCCTCCATATTTAACGCTATCTTTGGGGGTGCTAAATTCAGGGGGTTGCTCCCTCTGGAATTGATTCAAACTTAGGGGATCCCAAGCTAAGTCGGACTTCTTCCCTTTGGGGCTCATTAAAATGGAGGCCGCACCTTCCGCCCATCGCCTTCCTGTATGTAGGATCTGGCACCGCTCAGCGGTTGCCAGAGGACATTACAGCAACAAGAACAGGTACACTCGTACACATCACGTACAAATCTTGTAGGTTACAGAAGAGACATGTCTATGTCTAAGAAACGAGTGATTTACTATTGGAGCTGTGCCATTTACTAAAGTGAAGGGGCCAACTGCCCCCCCTTCCAAAATTAAAAAAATGAGACATCACCTATTTGAAAACAGTATTTTTTAGAATAGGTATATAGGTATATAGGTCGCTCACGAGAAGTTTCACTGTATTTACAAAACTAAAAAATTATATTTCGTTATTACTCGAATGTATTTCTGAATGAGTGACCTCTACGATCATACGCTAAATTTGATGAATTTGGACTTAAAAGTACGCAATTAGCTATAAATGTTTACAATTTGGTATTTTTTAATTCTTAGCAGTCCTAACTTGTTTGTTTGTGTGTGTGTTATGGCAAGCCTACACGAGGGTCATCTGCCTAAGGTGGGTTCCTGGGAAAAGGTTTTATTGAGGGGTTCTAACGCGTATTCTCGTCACACCTGGAGAAAACTGCCCAAAACTCCAGACCGTTAGATCGACAACCGAGTGTTGGGTTGGGACGCGGAACTTTCACACTTTAGCCATCTACCATGTTCAGTTCTATATCCACTTGGCCATGGTGGAGGCTTCCTAATTTGTAATTTTTATTTTTATTTATTTATGTTCTGTTGTAAAAATCTGCAGCAATTTCGACAAAAAAAGGAATTCCCTTTTTTTAGCGTTCTTTTCCCGTTAGGTGGGGTAAACTGGGAACTACTAAAATCAATATCTGCGATTCTAGCAAGCCAGTGAATGATCAGCATTTCACACGTGAATTTTAGGGCGTAATGTAAAAAGGAAGTGAATAGATATGTTGAAATTCCTGTTAGTAACTGAAAGGAATTCTTCCTGTTCTGCATTTGCAGAGTATTTTCAGATTCCGAAGTGCTGGGATAAACTCCCTTGTTCGGTTGTCTGTCACATTATAGTTCTCATTATCCTTTCCCAAGCCCTTGCAAGTCTACAAGCACATCATAAGTAGATGACATCATAATAAGTAACTGGTTAATTAACGAAATCTCTTATAATTTTTAATATTTAACAATGATGGCCTTTTTTTTTTGTCTTAATGTTTTTAGAAGCTTGGCCTAGTTTGGTAAATTCATTCTGGCAACTCTGCTAGTAGGTGATGATAAGATGTCAATGGCGTTAGTTGCTTCCATTTATATGTAAACTGGACTTTTATTTAGATGCCAAGATGTATACGAAACGACAGCAGAACGACATCCACTAAGTCACATGACTCTTCGAGTGCAAAAGGATGTGACCAAAATGTCAGCACCGCAGCCTGCCTATCTCGTTAGCTACGGTTTCCCACTAAATAATTTTTTATTTATAAAAATATTCTGCTATGCCAACAACTTATTTTTAATAGTCATTTAGTAACAATTGCCATACAAAACATGAATGCCAAATATGTCCCTTTGTGAAACAAGGGATAAAAATATTAACATATTCATATAAAAAAAGCGGTTGTAATCTGTGGTTTGATATCGATTTATTCCATACATCATCGTCGATAAAAATGTGAGCATCTCATAAATCTTGACAGCAACACTAATGGAGAAATATACATATACGTATATATCTTCCAGGCATTTAAAATGTGATACGAGGAAAACCCTGAAAAGTGAAAATTTAAAATTTATGAACGCCGAAAAACATTTTTTCTGTCGAGAAAATCAATTTCTATCTCAGTGCATCTGAGGGATAGAAATTTAAAACGATTGTGAAAGAAAATATATTTTCGTTACGCCTCAGAAAATATTTGCATTCTATATGGGAATATTGTAGCTTTTTTTGAGTACTGAAACGCGCACTCTGTGGGAAATAAAAAATGTCAGGTCATTATATTTGAAATCAGTAGTGCAAGTAAAAATAGAAAGAAATTTTTGTTGTCAGATTCGCAATTTCACCATGGCAGATTTCCATTCGTTTACACTTTTGGTCTTCATTGTCAGAAATCTTTCACTATTAGAGCGGTGAAAATGATTAAACAAACTAAGCAATGACGGATAATATAAACCATTTAAAAGTACGCATAACGGATTGCATAATCTTAATCCTTTAACGCACAGTGTTCCCGCTCTGGTTCTCTTTCCTCTTGACTCTCTTTCGTTTAAACTCTTTCGTTTTGACTGTTGCCAGTCACAAAGAACGAGAATCCTTTCCACGAGAATCCCTCTTCACGAGAATTCTTTACTTTTTAAGCAGGTCATTTCCCGTAAAAAATGGTCACGCTTATTTTTAACAGCACTGACATCTGCTGAAAAATAGCAGAATGCGAGAACAGCTGGATAGATTGTCCAATGCTGAAAAAAGGGCAGCCATTGCCATCGCTCGACTTAACTACGACTCTAGATCGACTCTAGATCTGTAGCACGCGATGAACGTTTCGATCGTCCGCCATCTTGCTGGTAGTTAAGTCGAGCAATGGCAACGGCTGTCCATTTTTCAGCATTGGGAAAGGGTTGCGCTTCAAAGGGTTAAAGGAGCAGCTTTTGCTAGCATTCAACTACAGTGGAACGTCTGGGGAGCGACCACCTTCCGTTCCATCGGTCGTTAAGAGATGTGGTCGTTCAAAGAAATATAGATATTTGATAGCCCCCCCTTCCCCCTCCCCACCCACCCCCAAAAAAACGCTAAGAAATATTGTTTGTATTGTTATTTATAAAATTGCTTCTAATGCATATAATTAATTACACGAAAATATTTTCGTAATTAAGATTTTTTATAAATCGTTGTAGCGCGAGACCACTGTATAATTACGCATACATTCTGTCAAAAAAGTTCCGGAAATTGGTCATTTAAATAGCCCGCCTAAAGAGATTGTCAAAATTCTTTTTGTCGCCAAGTTGGCACAACTGTCCTCTATACTGACCCGGAGTTAGAGCGTTATCTGTCATTTAGTTTGTTCACAGTGCTCGATTTTGTCAGTTCATTTCAAGTGTGTTTTGCGATTTTTGCATTCATAAAACGCATGTAACTGGTAAATATCGGTTTACGAGTTTGACATGCAAACCAGTCAACAAGCTTCGGAATGGCGCCTTCCAACTAAGCCGAAACCAAAAAAAAAAACTCATCAAAGTCGATCAAAAGTCAAGATAATGTTGACTGTTTTCTTTGATTATCGCGGTGTTGTGAACGGAATTCTTTCCTGAAGGTCAGACGGTAAATAAAGAATATTATCTGAGCGTTATGCGGCGATTGAGAGAGAAAATTCGTCGAAAAAGGCCGGATTAGTGGAAAGAAAACTCTTGGATTTTGCACCACGACGACGCGCCATCTCACAAGGCTATCATTGTGAACGAATTTCTGACCAAAACTTTGTACAAACAAATCTGTAACTTAACAAATACTATCGAACAACCACCATATTCACCGATATCGCTCCAGCCGACTTTTTTCTCTTTCCACAACTTAAATTATCACTTCGAGGCACCTGTTTTCAGTCGATAGAAGACATAAAAGAGATTTTGCTGCGAGAACTGAAGTCGATTCCGAAAACTCCGTTTAAAAAATGAATGGATGATTCGATTATTCGTCGGCATAAGTGTATTATTTCGAAAGGGGCCTACTTTGAAGGCGATAAAATAAATTTGGATGAATAATAAACATTTTTTGTTTTATTGACTAATTCCTGGAACGTTTTTGACAGAATGTATTTAAAGAACAATGGACTGAATTAGTATAATTTTAGGTTGAAATTGAATATGTTACTAATTCTGGGTCTTTAATTTTTTAGTGCTAAATTAAAAACTTCGTTTTTCCCCCGTCCGACAGTACTTTCCTCTCCATTTTATTTTTTACATCTGACAAAAGATCACTTATCTTGATATTCTTCACGGTTTCCGAATTCGCCACAGTAAAATCTATTTGCGTTGAAATTTCCATGGCTGTGATTTTAATGTCGTAATGTTCAATCTCGTCATCAGATGAACTTTCCTTCTCAGACTCTGTATCAGTCCTGAAAGGTATAAAAATACAAACACATAAGTCACATTATTGACACCATTAGTGCAAAAACGTAAGGAAATCGAAACATCTATCCCATTTTTTTTACCATGTTACACAAGCCTCTTTTGGGTGTTATACGAACAATGTCAGAATTTTTCTTCCGTGTTATACAAATCCTTTTTGTACACTTTACTTCCGGGAAAGAGGAAGAAAATTTCGGGATAATAAACGGGGTTCGGTCGCTTATAGAGGGTTGTGTGACTCTTCTAGAGGACTTTTTAACATTTAGTAGAAGGGATTAACAGTCTGCGCCTTAAAAAATTTATCGTTGGAGGAGGGGCTAGTTAACACAGTGGCGACTGTGTCAAAAAGGGTCTCTAGATCTGTGGCACGCGATGAATGTTTCGATCGTCCGCCATCTTGCTGGTAGTTAAGCCGAGTGATGGCAACGGCTTCCCTTTTTTTCAGCATTGGGAAAGGGTTGCGCCTCAAAGGGTTAATAAAACGATTATTAACAGGTAAATGAAAATAACGTTTCCGATCCCACACCTATATGATTCTAAACCTTCTTGGTTTCCTCTATCACCCCTTAAATTTTTCCCCATGAGTTTCGAAAACCCTGTATAAAAAGAATCCTGCTGTAAAATGTGTTTTTGTTATTTGTTGTTGTTGTCGTGTCCACCATAGGACCAAAGATGTTTGGCACAACCTTGGAGATATCGAGGCAGTTAACCGCATAAAGGTCTGCATTGGTGAAGCAATCAATAAAATGACAAATTAGTGGCGTCTTAACAGCAATCGCCTTCCTATCATGCTGTAAGAAATGATAACAGAAAAATTCAGTATACACCCTGTAAGAAAATAATTTATCTCAACTTGTTTTTGTTTCGAAAAAAACTGATTCTTTATTTATAAAATTAAAAAAGGAAATTTGACACACTCAATTACATTTTAGTATACCCTCTTAAATAGAATATAAGGCAGATTTTCTATGTCGTTTTAGTCATATAGCATAAAGTATTAAATGCTTATATTCTTTCTAGTTTTACCGTATTGGCCCGAATATAATGCGACCCCGAAATTTTTCATCAAGATAATTAGAAAAATTCTACACTGCTGGCCATCGTAAATGCAACACCCTGAAGGAAGCATGCAAATAATATGAAATTTACAACATGCATTAGCTGAGGTGAGATATGCAAATGATTAGAATTTCAGCGCAGACGCACATCAAGCGCGCCTGTGGCGCCACCTCAAAGCGCTATTTAAGGCTTGGAGATTTCGACGGTTTCAAGTACAGCAATTGTGTTTTTCTTGCTTTTTTTTCAAAAAAACGATAAATTATGCCTCGTAGGAAACAACGATCATCTTTTGATCAAGTATCCGAGTTTGACAGAGGAAGGATAGTGGCATACCGAGATTGTGGGTTATCTTTCAGGGAAATCGGTCGTCGTATTGGACGAAACCAAACAACTGTGATGCGGATATGTGATCGTTGGGTGCAGGAGGGTACGACGGACAGACGTGATCGACCGCATCGACCTCAGTGCACCACGTCACGTGATGACAGGCAGATTGTACGCATGGCAGTGACGGACCGCTCAGTCACATCACGAACCATATCACAGCAGATTCAGTCTGTAACGCATCATCCAGTGTCTGCGCGTACCATTCGACGTCGTTTACAGCAGAATGGTCTGTCCGCAAGACGTCCGTTGCTTTGTCTACCTCTGACGCGGAACCACAGACGTCTCCGCCGCCAATGGTGCGATGAAAGAAGGATGTGGACGACAGAATGGAATGAAATTCTCTTTACTGACGAGTCACGCTTCTGTATGCAACACCACGACGGTCGGATTCGAGTCTGGAGACACCGTGGAGAGAGGATGCTGAACAGCTGCATTATGCACCGTCACACTGGTCCTGCACCGGGTATTATGGTATGGGGCGGTATCGGATATCTCTCTCGCACTCCTCTAGTACGCATTGCCGGTACTTTAACCAGCCAGCGCTACATCTCCGAGGTGTTGGAGCCAGTTGTCCTTTCTTACCTTCAGGGCTTGCCAACAGCCATATTTCAGCAGGATAATGCACGGCCACACGTGGCACGCATTGTCCAAGGGTTCTTCGTCAATCACCAGATTGAATTGCTTCCCTGGCCGGCGCGCTCTCCGGATCTTTCGCCGATAGAAAACATGTGGTCCATGGTTGCTCAACGACTGACCCAGAGTTCATCCCCAGCTGTCACACCAGATCAACTTTGGCAACGTGTGGAAGCTGCTTGGTCTGCTGTACCCCAAGAACACATTCAAAGTCTCTTTGAATCAATGCCGAGGCGTGTGGCAGCTGTGATCTCCAACAACGGCGGCTACTCTGGGTACTGATTTTGGCAGGAACCACGCTTCATAGAATGCTGTAAATTTAATCATTTGTTACTTGGTCAACATGTTATCTACACAATAAATTTTGTTGTGATATCTCTTGTTTTTCTTGGTGTTGCAATTTGGGTGGCCAGCAGTGTATATTCCGGCCTCGAACTTAACGCGAGTAAGGTTTTTTACGGACAATGATCAGTCAGAAAACACCTCGTTATATTCGGACCAATACGCTATTTTTTTCTGTTACAAAAAAATAGTTCGAATAGTTTTCATCATTTCCTTATCCTTGAGTGGGTGTACAAAATAAGTAAATAAATGAAATCATATATTTTTCCTCGCTATAATTTTCCTATTCTTTGCTTAAGAGTTCCTTGACTTCAGCGTTCTTTTAACTTTCAGCCTTACCAAACAGCTTTTGACTCACTCGAAACATTTCTATACTTCTCCATTATCATCATAATTACTTCCAATAAAATGCATAGAAATCAGAAATTCAAACCTTGAAAGTTTTGGAGATATTTAAATTAAGTATTTTAAGTATCTCAAATACTTTTTTCGAATAGAAGCTAATTAGCGTAACATTCCATTTGAGGAAGATTTGAAAAACATAATTACAGTCATAATGTAGCATAAGCATCTTCAAAGACTTTTATTCTTTTGAATAAGATTCAAGTAAGTTGACGTGATGTGTTTGTTCGCAAACTGGAAAATGCAGCTCGAAAATCTATTAACAGAATTAACCCTTTGAGGGGCAACCCTTTCCCAATCCTGAAAAAGGGGCAGGCGTTGCCATTGCTCGACTTAACTACCAGCAAGATGGCGGACGATCGAAACCTTCATCGTGTGCACAGATCTAGAGACCCCTTTTTTGACGACAGCTAGCTGCGTCGATCGTCCGCCATCTTGCTGGTAGTTAAGTCGAGCGATGGCAATGGCTGCTCTTTTTTCAGCATTGGGCAATCTATCCAGCTGCTCTCGCATTCTTCCATTTTTCAGCAGATGTCAGTGCTTTAAAAAATAATCGTGACAATTTTTTTATGGGTACTAATGTATGCGGGCTAAAAAGTAAAGGATTCTTGTAGAGCTATATCATCCGCAACTATTTTTATAGAAATGAAATCTATTCTTCGTGACTGGCAACAGTTAAAACGTCAGAGTTTGGTGTTTCCAGAGCGAGAACACTGCGCGTTAAAGGGTTAAATACAGGAAAAGGTTCCCAGAGTAATGTCGGTTGAAGTCCTACAATCCCTGTCTTTTATATTTTGATACAAAATTAATAGGAAACAGTGTGAGCTTTTATTCATAGAAGTGCTTGAATGTCGAATGTATTTCTTGTTCTTTTCATGAATAGGTTGTTCCAAAACACTTTAACTCTTTGAAGTTTAACCATTTCTGAATGTCGAAAAAGGGCAGCCGTTGCCATCGCGCAATTTAACTACCAGGAAGGTGGCGGTCGATCGGTGAATAGTCCGGTGCGTGCCACAGCACACAGCCGGCTGTGTCAAAAAATGGTCTCCAGATCTGTGTCACGCGATGAACGATTCGATCGACCGCCATGTTTCTTGTAGTTAAGTCGAGCGATGGCAACGGCTGCCTTTTTTTCAGCATTGGGAGAGGGTTGCGCTTCAACGGGTTAACTAGGAAAGTAGTTTAAATGAATTCTTTTTTGGCATATCATGATTTTTCATTGTAAAAAACATTAAAGTGTAACTGAAATAAATAATAAAATTAGTGTTGTGTATATGTTACTGTTAAAGACCGAAAACGGAGAATGTCGACTTTCACAGGTGAATGTCAACACATATCAAATACGTCCGTGAAAGACCGAATATTTGCTTAGATTCTAATACATTCGGACTACACCCGGTGTATACATTCGGACTACCACCTGTGATTACATGGTCCCCTATGGTTATAGAAGGAAAGTCCACTATCAGTATAACTGCCAAGTTCTGCATTGGCTAAGCGTATACTAAAATCTTAATGCTTAGTATTTATTTAGTACATCTTCTATCATTATTAAGAAGGCAAGTAATATCGAGCATCCTTTCTTTATCTCACGGAATCTAAAGCTACATTAAAAAAAAAAAAAAAATCCTTGGCTTCCCTATCACGAAATTTAAATTCTCCACGGTTAGTCCAGCAGTGAAAACTCCTCAAAAAAGTGACGAACCCCTGGCCTAACCGCGATTGGTCACTCCTCTCACAAAGAGAGCGGAGAACGTTACGGCACTCTTGGTACGTTTCACTGTACTTGAAATACGAAGAAGAAAATGCAAGTCTTCGGCATATCCAACATTCACCGTTAGTGCATGGTGAATATCGATATTTGCAGGTGCAAGTGAGAAATAAGGATATTTAGCAAATACTTCGGACTTACACCAAGCGACTGTGTGAATATTGACACCGGTGAAAGTCGACATTCTCCAGATTTCGGATTTTCACGGTAACATATATGAAAGGTGTTTTGACTGATGGAATTTGCCAGAAGTACTTTGTCGGGTTTCGTAATGAAGATTTCCCATTGGAATTTATACTTCATTCTAGAAGACTACATGAAATTAATAATGGTGAAATCGAAAGGTTTGAAAAATATTAAGTTGAACTACATGAGAGATATCTATGATATATCCAAATCAATTCATATTTTAATGTTTTCTAACTCGTACAATATTTGCTGGCAACTAATGAAAGTTTGTATTTTGGAAATATTGTTGACTTGAAGACTTGAAATATTAAATGAAAAAATTGGGTCAGTAATGAACTTTCAAATCTTGTTTTCCTGTTTGGTTTTTAGACAATTCCCAAGACAAAAATTACTGTGTAAGATAATTTAGTACATTTATCAAAGGTGTCTGGAGAGTTATGTAGTTATCTATTTTTTAAAGTATAAATAGGTAACAAGATTGTTTTGAAATAGGCAATACAATGACAATTTCTTGAACTCATTTCCCAGAAGACGCAAAACAATTGAAAAGCAAGAATGATAATATCACCTATTTGTGGAAACCTATTATTTTGCAGTGTGTATACTTTTAAATACATGTTGATGTTTTCTGATAATTCTGATAATTGATCCGAAAAAGTTTATTTGCTTATTTATTTTTAAGATTTTTATGGGTAAATGTTTACATATCTGCCAACACTACCGAATATAATTCACCACTTTTTGTAAACACACATATTACACTTTAAAACTCTGTTTTGAATAATTCCCCGGCATAATTCATGAAATTTATTTTTGTAGATCACAACCCGATAACAGATTTTGAAAATAAAACTTCTCACACGACACAGCAAGATATATGCATACATTTTTCAAAATAATATAAATAAAATTCTCGTACAAATCATATAAAGTATTTTGTAAAACATCGAAATGTAAGTATATATTTATTTTATATAGTCTTTGAATAGATTATTTTTCAAAGTGTATCTTCATTTCTAAAGTAAATATCGTCCAACAATTATAAAATTAACGTTGTTTTTACAGTTTCCATGAAATATACATAAATTTGAGTGACAGTGTCAAGTACAAACCAAGAATTTGTCTTTACAAATTTTTGATATTGAAAACAACTTTTAAGATTAAATAAGTTTGTAACTCATAATAACAGTGAAGTTGTATTTTTAGTTTTCAAAAACGGCTGTAATGCCCAAGCGTAGCTCTAAAAATGTCAGTGTTGAACTTGTGACTTAGCTTTGCTGAAGGAAATTAACAGTCTTAATAGACGTCCTTATATCTCCGGTGTTTACTGCTGCTATGACGGATTCATATCATTGGCTGTTAATGTTGATTTGTAAAGTATTTCGATATTCAATCATGCATGGCGTGTATTTTCGGCGGGTAAATGTCAACGCCAACTAGATTTTAAGCCAAGTGTTTGAGATCAAGATATCATCTTAAGGAACCAATCTTTTGATGGATATTTTTACTACAAACGTTTGTAAATTTTCTGGTGGTTTTGCTTGAACATTCTTTAGATTAGGACAAAAAAAATTCCTGTTTTAAATCTAATTTTCATTATTATCTATACATTTAATGCAGAAAATAATGAAATTTATTTTTAAATCTAAATTTTTATGAAACACAGAAGCAATTTTTTCATGTTGCTAATCCTGCTATCTCCTGTAGAATATAAATAATGAGTAAAACATTATGTTTCGGCAAATGTGTTACTTCCGCAAATAAATGCGGTATTTGTCCGAAACGACGGTGTCTATCCTACTTCGAATTTTGATCAATAACAGATCTGCTAGGTTCTTTCCAATCCATGGGGGCCCATACCTATGGGCAGGGAGGGTCCGTCTCTCCTTCCCTAGCTGTTATATTACCGTGATAATTTACGAACGGGTATAAAGTGGTTCAACACTAAAATATAATATTCTGGTGAAGGATCCTTACTTACCCCTACCCCCACCTACAAATAATAACATGGGAGCCCATGTTCCTTTTCATGTGTTTTTACCCAAAGACGCTCTTTCTCCGCATTATTACAAACAATAATATTATACTATTACAAATAATAAATATGTGATATTTAAAGGCATTCATTACAGAAATCTGGAATTATCCTGGAATTGTTAATCCTGGAATCCATTGTTATTTTCCTGGAATCTCATCCAAGAAAATAACAATATTTTCCTGGAAGGCTGGAGTTTCAATAAATATTTAGTTACGACCTGGGTTAAAGATCGTTTTTCTGAAAGTAACATGAGATATTTAGATTTATTGTTTATCAAAAAGCGTGTGAAGGAATATCTTAAAGTTTCGGTCTCTTTCAATTTGATTTTTAAACTGTTGAAAAGTTATGTGATGTGTTTTTTTTTTTTTTTCTAAGAACTGGGGGCCAAGGTCCCCAGACTCGCTACGCTCGCTTTTCGTATGAGGCATTCGGCCCCTAATAAGGCTCATTCATAAAAAAGACATAATTTCAACAAACAAAACCCGAAGATTGGATCAGATAGAATGTTACTGAGCTACACATTGCTACGTTCTTGTATGTTCATAAAAATTACATAAAAATTTAAACTTCACACTACAGTAGACCCCCTCTCCCTCATAACACGGAAGATATTTTGTTATGGGAATCCGTGTTGTACGGGTCCTGAGCTATACTCCACCTGGAGTGCGGACTCAGCTTATAATCGCTGGAAAAATTATTTGCACTCCTCAGAAACACAATGATATTTAATGTTGCCATTCAAAAGTTATATTAATTAGGAGCTAAAGCGTAATAAAATCAGAACATCTGTTTCAGCTGTATTTTTAATAATGTAAAACCTATTGGACACTTTGCGAATTTGCCACCCATGGCGATTTTTCATTATTTGGCGACATGCATGCATGTAAAGTTAATAAAACCTACGGAACAGATAGGATAGCTTGCCACCAATGGCTTTTTTTCATTATTTGGCGATTTACACATGCTCACAACCTATAATTACTGTTCATTTAAGGTTACAGGAAAACCGTTATCCATATTTTCATTTACATAATCGAAGGCAGGTGCAGATTGGCGTACTTAGCACCACGAATTATACCATTTCGTCGCGCTAGCAAATATCCAAAGTGTACTATAACTGCTATAATGGCATAGTTAACGCCGCCAAATATTTCTACTGGTACCAAATAATCCAGCTGGACCGAACCGGCTTTAAAATAATCTGCATTTTAATTATTTTTCATTTTCAAGATATTAGTTATTCTGTTTTGGAAAAACGAATAATCGCTCATTCTAAACTCCTGTTATCTAAGCGAACTATTTGAAAATTGTCAAATTTGTGTAACACATTTTGAGTTACTTATTTCATATAGTTTTTATTTTGGCGTAAAATGGGCGTAATTCTAACTCATGTTTGTAAATTTCACGCGATTCTAGATACTTGGAAACGCTTTGTTGCAAAGGAATGAATGATTTTATGCCAAATCTGACAACCATTCTGTTTATTTTTTCAGTTTTTTATTAATATCTTCTAAAATAATTCGATTTTCAAAATTTAAGTCAGCTTAGCAGGTTCCTCGGAATTTTTCGAATCTGTGGGCACCTTAGTCGAAATTCAAATCCCCACGGTTTAGGAGGAGATAGGCCAACAAGCTTTGACAGCGCCAGCGGCCTTTACTTTTTTTTTAGAATAGAGAGATAGCTTTAAAGTCTCTGCATTAGAACTGTGCACCTATTCATTTTGAAAATTGGAGGTTTCTGTCTCAAAAAATAAAATTCTCATCTTAATCTGAAATATATTTGAGGGAACCTTATAGACATATATAAGTTTAAGCCCTATCTTCGCCATGTTAAATTCATCAAATTTGTGTACCTTTTTATCAGAAATAATAAAAAATAAAATACATTTTTTACAACATTTAGAATAATGTGTTTTATATGCTTTAACAAAACAGTTTGAGGATGTGTCGAGAATTGTTCATTTTAAACAGCAGAATTCTAGCAGAAGTGCAGATTTAAAAGGGATTTTTAATAAAAAATATATTTCTTTTATATTTTACGTAGAAAGAAATTGGAGTGTTAAACATGTATGTGAAACATGTTCTAATTGCTGTAATATTTTTATAACATTATCTCTTATTATTTCCGAGAAAAGGGTACATAAAGTTCACGATTTTAGCATTCTGGAGATAGCGCTAACCCAGTAGACTTAAAATAAAATACCTTGATATCCTGTAATTACCATCTGCTTAATCTTCGTGAATTATTAAATGCTATTAGTCTCTAATGCAAAAAAAAAGCATGCCGTAAATTTTCTGTGGCATATTAATTGTTAAAAGATCTTTCATTTATATATTTTTCCAATTTATGTTGTACTCTTCCTCAAAGAAGCTACTTGAGACATATTAGCCTTTTCGCCGTACGTGATATTCCCACGATTAGAGCTTCCAAAAAACTCAAGGACTTCTGTAGTTTTCCTTGTGATAACAGAAGCTCCAGTCTCTTATCGCACGACACTTTACTGTATTGTACGCGTCGTTCCTCTTCTGTTAATAAAGAGATTGGAAAGCTTATTAAGTAGAGGAAGATTGTTTGCCAATCAGGTAAACGAATAGCGAGTGTTGGGGGAAGGCAGTTTTTAATAATGTACCAAATTTTTGATCCAGACTTTTCATTAAACCATTAAATGCAATTTTAAATCGTCTTTCATTTTTTAAACAATGAACGGGTGAACAATTTTGAGTCGCATTTTTCAATTTCTTTTTCTTTCATTCTGTAATTAGTTATGAAAAAAGTATAGAAATGATACACCATTAATTGTAATGAAGCAAGAAAGACAAATAAGGCTCACAAATGGATAATGATGCAATTTCCGACATAATGGAGCAAGCAGGGGCATAGCCCGGGAGGATCAGGATATATTCCGAGAAATTTTTGGTTTAGTTTGATTAAGCTTTATGCCTTGCAGAAATTCCTTTATTCATACACGATTTATTTTATATGCTTCCTCCCAGGAAAATGTTTGTTTGTTTGCCAGGAGAGGACAGCTCGCGTCACTGAATGTGTCGCTTAGAGCTACATATACGTCCTTCCCGGAATATCCCGCGACAATTTGGAACCTCATGAGAAGGTGGGGGACTTCTGAATATTGGCACCCCTCGGAAACTGCTAGCGACCGCCGAGAGGACTTTCGGAACCACGGATTTAACGTGCACGTACACCGCATGTACACGGTGGTCTTTAGTGGTGCGCCGGTATCGAACCCGCAACCTTCCGGTTACGAGTCCAACGCCTTAACCACTGGGCTACCACGGCCCCCAGGAAAATGTTTCATGACTGCACTTCTGGAAGCAAGGAAGACAAATAGGGCAGACACATGGGTTATGATTAACGTTCACTTGTATTTAAAACTAGTCGCCTTCGGCAACCAGTTTTGGCCGTCGATGTCCGCGACTGGCTTGTGCAACCTACGGCACACGGGCTTCTTCGCGACCGAAATTTACAGCATACTAAAATGGGGTAAGAGAGTTTCAATAAAAGCTTTTTAAAATTTGTTTATCGAACTCGTTATATTGTAATTTCGGGATTGAAAATTATTGGCGTTGTTCTCGGTGTATATAAGAGGGGACTGAGCACCCCCTTAGTCTGCGTACAAAGGGTAATTACAGCTGTATATTGATGTCTTGAACCCATCGCTCAAAATAGTACACGGTAAAAAAGGATTTAAAATTATATATAAGTTTTGAAAACTATATATTAAAATTTAAAAATATATTAATTTTTTTAATTCTATGATTTAGTGCGTAACAAACACGATTTGCTGTAAAGTACTTTAATAAATACAATTGTTAGTAGCAAAAAAGTTTCGGTACTTACGTATTATCTCGGCGGTCATTCCCGCCAAACTATTTATCCGTCAAATGAGTTGCCAAACTGTTGCCAATCATATACAAAACCATTAATAATTTCATAAGCCCGGCATTTCTCTCGGCAAAAAAATCGCTCGACTTGGCGGACCGTCGAGATAATACGTAAGTACGTAAGTTTCGAAAAGTGGTATATCTGCTAAATTTTCGATTTTTAAGAATTTTTTCTGAAAGTTCGCTATTGATACAGGTTTATCGTTTGTTACAGTGTATAATACAGCTTTTTAAGAGACATTCTAAAAATTTTGAAGTGCATTGCATAATTAGTTTATTTGTATTTATGTACCAAAATCAGATGATTTTTTCGAACTACACCGTTAATCCTCTTGAAACGGACATTTTTAATGATTTAGTTAACAATATAATTCACAGATGTCGCCACCAAACAATCTGTTGTGCCTTTTCTCTCATCGATCGCTTCTGTGTTTTCTTTTTGAAGGCGTGATATCTCGCTAGATATTTAGAGTTGAAAGTAGCGGCAAGTTAAAAAAAGGTTATTTTTTAGAGATCTTTCGAACTGTACAAAAAGGTTTTGCTTTTAGTTATCGATGAAAATGTCGTTTTTGTCAAAATTTCAACATGGCCGCAGATGGCAGATGCACCGGGAGCGATGAGTCGATCCCGGATCCGTTATCGACAGGACTTTTATTATTTAGATATGAAAGTGTTTTAGATCTGTTTTCTTCCGAGTAAGATCTTTTAAAAACCAGGAGGACTTTAATAAAAATGGCAGTAAAGTGCAGGCCCGGACTGGGAGGGAGGGGCCCGCCCGTCTCAAATGAAGGGGGGCCCGGGTTATTGTGCAACCGATAAATAATAGAATGTGTTAACTTTCGGGGTATGGGGGAGGTATGGTGTTATGATTGATAATTAATGCATTAATAAAATATTGATCTATTAATTCATATGCGTCATTCATATTAATTAATCCCTTGTTCATTCGGGAACCCTCACTCAAAAAATTTTGAGAACTACATTTAAAATGAAGTGTTTTGAAGCCTTCTGGGGCGAAATTGCAGCTGCAAAAAATTTTTTATGTGTCAAACTTAATTCAAGTGCTATGAGTATAGCACTATTTTTTAATTTTCTTTATTTTTCCTGTTTGGGGGCCCGTATTAATGGAACAGTGTTGACATTTTACAATGAAGTACAGTAAAACTCGCTTAAGACGCTCCCGCTTAAGACGCTTTCCCGCTTAAAACGCTTTTTTCCGTCAGTCCCTGGACATTTCCTATACTAATCAATGCAAAATCCGCCTGATAAGACGCTTTTGTTCTGCTATGTGTCGTCGGTTAAGAGGCTGTTCTCGTATTTCTGATGAAGCTTTCCCCCCCTTTTTTGAAAGGTATTGCAATCCCCTCGAGATTAGTCACGGTAAACTAACGCTCTAATACCCCATGATAAGAATCCATTCATCCAACACCCTTCTCTTTAACGAATAAAGGATAACGAATTACAGCTTATATAAAAACGAATATTGAATTTGGAAGAAATAATCGCAGATGCCACGATTGAAGGGATTGAGAAAGAGGATGCCGACGAACAAGAGGAAGACGAGAAACGGAACCGACAGCTATGCCTACTATTGGCTTGTTTTATGTAAGTGAGCTGCATTAAGTACTGTCCTCTTTGGAACATGCGGAGGAAATGTTGACGTACGTCAACAAAATTGATAATTTTCTTATTGCAAAACATACGCAGAATCTTAAGCAAACAAAAATAGATGCTTTTTTCCCCTACACATGAGAAATGTGAAGTTCGGTGCGCATTATATTTCTCATTTGTACAATATTATCTATGCAGTATAATAGGTATCTTATGTAATTTCTAAATGAAGAGCAATACATACGTACTTTTTCTAAGCACTTAGATTTTGTTCTTTCCCAATTCACCTTAAGACGCTTTCCCGCTTAAGACGCTTTCCCGTTTAAAACGCTCTTTCAAGTTGGTCCGTTGAAGAGCGTCTTAAGCGAGTTTTACTGTATTTATAAACATCGAGGACAGGTTTGTGCTTTTCAAAATTTTTCGACATTAAAAAATAAATTTTAAAAATGTTAACTGTTCTTTTTACTGTAATTAAAGATGCTGAAAAGAAACTGATACACATGAGTCCATTCGAAGAAAATACTTCTCAGGCTTATGGCGTAAAACAAGTGTGTTTATTGCCAGTATTGCCAATCCAAAAGATTTACAGCTAAATTCAACGACTTTTCAATGCGTTGGGAAGATAAATCTTCTATTTTTGAATTAGCGACGTTTTTTTTATTATTTTTATATTTGATCTAGAGACATTTCACATGAATCAGCAGTATTTTTTCAAAATTTAAGTTTTTAAATTCTCAGTCCCTGCAATGATCTACTGCCTAAACTTCTTGTACAGTCAAAACCACTTCAATTTTTTTTTCCCGAATGGTTTCCCTGACCGCTCTTAAAGCTAAACATTGGTGAATATTAAAAAAAAGCCATATATTATGGCATAGTAAAAAAAATGCCATAAAACATTTTTAAAATGAATGAAAACAACTGTTTTTTAAGTATCTAACGCCAAATAATGCTCTAACATGATTTGCTACCATTGCTAAATTTTTAAGCAATTCTTAAAAATGCAATTATCTTCAAAAGATCAAAATCGCATTATCGTAATTCGCTGTTCATCTCGTTAAAGAAACAAAAAAGCATTGCGTATTATTTTAGTTAACTGCTGAGTGAACTTAATTTTCTAGAACAATTTAATGAACTCTCTAAGAAATGATTACACGCCGAAATTAGCCCTAGGAATGAAGGGGAATAGATGGCACAAAATGCTTACGAAAGAAGCGTAATAATGATTTTAATAATTTACCTAATTTGATTTTATTTATAACGCCATATTTCATCGTAATTGGGGGAATGGCGTTTGTTTGCGTTTATATTAATTAATTTACGGAATGGTGTTCATTAATATTCGTCATTATTCGTATTTCAAATATATTTTTGTTGTTATTTTAAGACATCTGATTTGTTTTGTTTCACTCTAATGCATCATTTTAAAAAGATATCAAGAATTTGGGATTTATGAAAGATAGAACATTTTGAATCATTGAACAGATTTTTTAGTTTTCCCAAACAAATGTGAAAAGTGCTGGTGACATGAGTTCGTCGGTCCGTTTCTCCGATATTTTAAAGTCCATAAATGTGCATCCATTCATATACATTAGTACTACTGTAGGGTGGATCCGGGTCAGTTTCGGATTCAAACTCGTTTTGCTTGTTTATACAAAATTCGAGGTAATTAGTAGTAAGCACATCCCTCGATTTACAGCAGCGATAGGCAAATTTTTAAGGCTCGCAGCGGCCTAGTCATCCTGTAAGAACACGGAAAGTGAAGCAGCACCGTCTTAGGCAGTGCTTGGCAGGGTGAGTCCTTTCTTGGCTGGTCTGCTATGGAAAAGGGCACGCTAATGAGAGCGGGTGCACTTAAAATCTGTCGTGGCTACTTAGCCCTCCTTGTTCAAATGGTACTTCAGGGGGTGCGTATTTCAGGCCCCCTCTGGAATTGGTTCAAAATTTGGAGACCCTGAGATAAGCCGGACTTCCTCCCACTGGGGCTCTTAAAAATGGAAGCTGCTTCCTTTCGCCCATTGCCGTCGTATATGGAGCATCTGGCACCGTTCCGCGATTCACAGAGGCCGTTAGTAACAACAGCAACCCATTTGTCTGGAACATATCAAAGAAAAAAAAAAGAACAGCGGACCGATGTACTTTTCCCTAACACTTTTGAAAACATCTTACAAATACACTGCTGGCCACCCAAATTGCAACACCAAGAAAAACAAGAGATATCACAACAAAATTTATTGTGTAGATAACATGTTGACCAAGTAACAAATGATTAAATTTACAGCATTCTATGAAGCGTGGTTCCTGCCAAAATCAGTACCCAGAGTAGCCGCCGTTGTTGGAGATCACAGCTGCCACACGCCTCGGCATTGATTCAAAGAGACTTTGAATGTGTTCTTGGGGTACAGCAGACCAAGCAGCTTCCACACGTTGCCAAAGTTGATCTGGTGTGACAGCTGGGGATGAACTCTGGGTCAGTCGTTGAGCAACCATGGACCACATGTTTTCTATCGGCGAAAGATCCGGAGAGCGCGCCGGCCAGGGAAGCAATTCAATCTGGTGATTGACGAAGAACCCTTGGACAATGCGTGCCACGTGTGGCCGTGCATTATCCTGCTGAAATATGGCTGTTGGCAAGCCCTGAAGGTAAGAAAGGACAACTGGCTCCAACACCTCGGAGATGTAGCGCTGGCTGGTTAAAGTACCGGCAATGCGTACTAGAGGAGTGCGAGAGAGATATCCGATACCGCCCCATACCATAATACCCGGTGCAGGACCAGTGTGACGGTGCATAATGTAGCTGTTCAGCATCCTCTCTCCACGGTGTCTCCAGACTCGAATCCGACCGTCGTGGTGTTGCATACAGAAGCGTGACTCGTCAGTAAAGAGAATTTCATTCCATTCTGTCGTCCACATCCTTCTTTCATCGCACCATTGGCGGCGGAGACGTCTGTGGTTCCGCGTCAGAGGTAGACAAAGCAACGGACGTCTTGCGGACAGACCATTCTGCTGTAAACGACGTCGAATGGTACGCGCAGACACTGGATGATGCGTTACAGACTGAATCTGCTGTGATATGGTTCGTGATGTGACTGAGCGGTCCGTCACTGCCATGCGTACAATCTGCCTGTCATCACGTGACGTGGTGCACTGAGGTCGATGCGGTCGATCACGTCTGTCCGTCGTACCCTCCTGCACCCAACGATCACATATCCGCATCACAGTTGTTTGGTTTCGTCCAATACGACGACCGATTTCCCTGAAAGATAACCCACAATCTCGGTATGCCACTATCCTTCCTCTGTCAAACTCGGATACTTGATCAAAAGATGATCGTTGTTTCCTACGAGGCATAATTTATCGTTTTTTTGAAAAAAAAGCAAGAAAAACACAATTGCTGTACTTGAAACCGTCGAAATCTCCAAGCCTTAAATAGCGCTTTGAGGTGGCGCCACAGGCGCGCTTGATGTGCGTCTGCGCTGAAATTCTAATCATTTGCATATCTCACCTCAGCTAATGCATGTTGTAAATTTCATATTATTTGCATGCTTCCTTCAGGGTGTTGCATTTACGATGGCCAGCAGTGTATTAATGTGATGAGTGAGACTGCAACAGTATTATTGAAATTTCCTTATTGTCAGGTTTTAGCTACAATGCACTTGTTCTGAGAAAATGTGCTATATTCTCATCTGTCGGGTAAATGGCATTCTTCCTAAGGTATATACAGGGTTTGTATTACAAAGAATTAGATTGATACTGACATAGCTCATTAAATTTAAAAATCTTCAAAGTAGCTCCCTCTTGAAATTATACAGAGCTTCCAGAGTGTTTTCAATTGCTCGGAGGACACCGTCGACAGGAACTTTCTCTCCAGGATGCTTTGAAGGTACCTCGTCCTGGAGTCTTGAATGGCTTGGACATCTTGAAAATGTCCACCTTCATGACCTTCTTGAGCCGGGAGAACAGAAAAAAAAGTTTCATGGTGGCCGGTTTTCGTTGTACGCAGGATGTAGAAGGAAGGAATACTTTCCTTGTCTCTCGCACAATATTTCGTCCACCAGTTCATCACGCAGATGATCCACATTTCCCTTTGTTTTGGCGGTTGAAGGTTGGTCTACCCCTCTTTCGTCTGCAGCATCTCCTCACTTCTTGAAGGCCTTATGCCAGTTAAAAACAATCAGTTGACCTAAACACTCATTGTAGAATACTATCTTTAACCCTTTGAAGCGCAACCATTTCCCTATGCTGGAAAAAAGGGCAGCCGTTGCGATCGCACGATTTAACCCTTTAACGCGCAGTGTTCCTGCTCTGGGAACACCAAACTCTGACGTTTCGACTATTGCCAGTCACGAAGAATAGATTTCATTTCTATAAAAATAGTTGTGGGTGGCATAGCTCCACGAGAATCCTTTACTTTTTAGAACGTCATTTCCCGTCAAAAAATGGTCACGATTATTTTTAACAGCACTGACATCTGCTGAAAAATGGAAGAATATGAGAACAGCTAAATAGATTGCCCAATGCTGAAAAAAGGGCAGTCGTTGCCATCGCTCGACTTAACTACCAGCAAGATGGCGGGCGATCGAAACGTCCATGGCGTGCCACAGATCGTGCCTCAAAGGGTTAACCCTTTGAAGCGCACGATTTAACCACCAGCTAGATGGCGGTTGATCGAGTCGTTCATCGCAGAGACCATTTTTTGACACAGTTTGGCAGAATTCAGCATACACTCGATTCCGATTTGCTGCAAAGAACCGCCTTGGTACCGCAAAAAGATGATCCATCAATGCTGTACATTTGAATGAGATATTAAAGCTAACCGAAAATCGTAAAAGTTACGAAATTATTTTGCTTGTTACGTAATTTTTACATCACATATTATTATTTGAAATTGATATTTAGTCCGATTCATTATACTCGGGAAAAATAAGTATTCTTATACATTACGGTGGAAATTCTTGAATATGCGCTACCGTCTATATTGTACATTCGTTTCGATTCGCTAGCTCTTGATTCATATACTATTGAGGAGCTAGCGTAAAATTCCTGAAAGTGCGGTAGCGTCTACATACATTGTGCATTCGATTGAGCTCGAATAAGTACGCATATTATCGGTCACTGTCTTACATACTGTACAAATGTGGTGTTTACAGTTTTTTTACAGGACTGCAAAAAATATTCTTATACGTTGCAGCCTATAGACTAAAATTATTTGAAGTGCACTAGCGTCGGAACTCTATATCCGATTGAAATGAATCAAGTTTACTGAAACGCTCGGTGAAGATCAAGTGTTCGGAAAGTCCAGTGCCAGATTTTTTTATAAAATGTAGTGAAACTGCTCACACGTTATTTAATTCAAAAAACATGTGTTGTTGCTATTGAGGAGCAAAGTGTTTTGCTATGGGCATGTATTCTCTGTATTGCTATGGGCATGTAAAAAGTAATTCATTCAAGTTTCCAGTGAAGAAAATACTTGCTTACGCACGTTTTACTCTACTTAGCTTGAACAAAGGAGAATTAGTTTTGAAATTTTAACAATATGCTCTTCCAAATTAAAGAAAAACCAATTTTTTTTTTCTTCTCTCTGTCTCTTTACTTTTGCCGACTTCAAAAAAAGGAAGAGGTACTGTGTGTTCAACGTTTATTTTTTTTTAATGCATGTAAAGCGATAAATTTTACCTCTTAAACCGATTTCCGAAATTCTTTTTTATTGGAAAGGGGATATCGCAGGAGTTGTCACTTTGCTCACGTTCAGATGATTAGGGATGGACGCGAGACGAAAAATTGGCGTCTCGCGTCTCGCAAAAAAGCTGAAAATCTCTGTCTCGTCTCGTAAAAAATCGTCTCGCGTCCATCCCTACAGATGATACTATTTCGAAAATCGGAAAAAACTGTGTTTTATAAACAATTGCTTAAAGAGTTGCAGTAGCAGTGGTAGTCGTAATACGTCCAAAATCGCCAAGGTAGGCTACTTAAGGCGATTTATCACCTAGTTTTGAGTCTAAGAATAAGTTCCCGAAACTGAACTGAGCTTGTCAAGAAATTGCCAAACCCAAGTATTTTACAATCGGAATAATAATACAGCATGGAGGTTTGTCAAGGAACAAGATGAAACATTTTGTGGTGCTAAATAACCGATCTGCCAAAGATTATGCATAAGAATATTTAGAAAACTGTTTTAATGAAAAACTTAATTTGTAAATGATTGCCGACTGTGTGCGTGCGCAAATTGCGCAGAATTAAAAGTCGCCATCGGTGGCATTGCGATGGCGGCTATTTCCGAATAATTTTCCATCATAGTGAGGTAATTTGAAGTCGGTTTTCTTTTTCTTTTTTTTCTCTCAGAAAAGTCGAAGTAGACAATATCTTCAGTATCATTTCGAGATCTAGAATTGAATTTCATGAACATTACGCATTACAGATTAGAGGACATTATAGGGAATTCAAGCGATATAAATTACACCAAATCTTATCGGAAATTGCTTTTCTAGAGTTCGGTTTCTTCAGAAACTTTAAATCGATTAATCCAGACGTTGAAATCGAAAATTCTTCAATATTTCTATTTTTTTGTTTAGTTATTTTTCTGGGTGTACAGTTTCAAGTTGATATTGTTTGAAAGGGAGGTTTTCCTGTAATCGCATCTTTTTGACAGCACAGTCAAATTTTGAGAAGAAAAGGCATTTAAGGACGATTGAAAAAATGTTCGTACATAATAAGTAAACAATGTGTAAGAAATTAGCACAAACTGCAATCGAACATTTTAAGTCATTGCAGAGGAGAGGAGGGTATTATGGAATGCAACTATTTACATTTCTTACTATAACTTTACAGGTTTTTGAATAAAATCCCCAAAATCATCAAGCGTTTATACCACAACCAATAGTACTGAAATGTCACTTGTAAAGAAATTGTTATTTATTTTGTTGTTTAAAACAAATATTTAAAAAAAGTTACTAATTGAGTTTAATATGAGAAATAGTCAGGTAATATGGAATAGGTGGCTTAAATCGTTGAAAAACTAATTATACTTCTTAAAACATAGTCATTTTTAACTATAAAACATTGTTTTTAAGATTATGTTCAAGTCATTTCTGCGTCGAGTGTTTTTTAGAAAAGTCGCAGATATACTTTTCTTCTTCTGCTCCAATACAGTCACGGTGAGCCCACAGAGAAAACAGCCGAAGCACTGAATAAAAAATATCTCTTCGTTGATCTTCGGGGAATTTCCTTTTATAAAAGATACATTCAGCGTCTTTGTTTTCCTGTTCTTTAGTTGATGGCAAGAAATCCATTACAATATTACTCATTATTCCACAATACCCGACACGCCATCTGGAAAAATCAACGTTTAAACTGATGGGGAAAAGACAGTTACCTAAAAAGCAACCACAGTGCAACAAAATACAAGTCTTTTAGTGTGCATTATGTTTCACATCAATATTCAAGTCACGTATATACTAGTAGCTAAAAAGGTTTGAAAACCTATCTGCAAAAACTCTTGAAAATCACAATACACACTTTGTTCTGTAGGGAGTCGTACGACAAGTGTTCAACTCTTACGGAATTGTAACACGGGAATCTTTCTTTTGTAGTTCATGATATTCCCACAGGACAACAGCAACTAACAGAGCATTTTCCATGAATTCAGCATTAAATATTTTCTGACTATTCCATAATACCCGCATCTCTTCTACTATTATAAAGAAGCAAAAGGGAAACATTGGTATTTCCTTAATTTAATGCAAAATTCTTAATTTTATCCTTTTATCTGACTGTTGGTAATGCTTTTTAATTTTAAAAATTCCTTAATCGATCGCGTTTTGATTTTTAAAAAAGACTTTATATTTGGTGGGAAGGAGCACTAATTAAGTCCTTAAATGTAAAACCAAGCAATAAATTTTGAACTATTTTGTTTGTATTCAATAAATCAGAAACTTGGGCATACATAGTACAATACGGGGTTCAGCTCTGGCCCTCAATCAGCACCAATCCGACCCGCCACAATTTATTCTGATTACACTGCAAAATTTATAAGCAAATCTTACTAACCAATTCAAACATAGAATAACTGGCATGCATAAGGAAACTGAATATTTTAACTATCATTAACGATGTGAGACTTATCCTAAAATTTTGCGGTGTGTTGCAAAGCTAGCTAGATCTTAGCCCTCGGGAAAATTACTTCGCTCTCCTCTCCGCTTCTTTTAATTAAATTAGTTCGGTTACAGCATAAGCACGAAAATGAAATTTAAATGTTTTAAACTTGCGAATTATGGTTTGTTTTATATAGTAAAAAATGAACTTATAATAAAAAATCTTTTAAATTTCTTTTTACTGAATAACTTAACATTTTATGTGTTGTTGGGCTTGTTTTCTTCTGTACAGTTAATTATTCCTTTTTAAAGTGTATTGTTACAATCATATTGGATGCTTCTAAGTGAGGATAAAAATATTGTTATTGAAATTAAAAATTCCTAAAAATGATACATTTTTTTTTAATTTTGTAAAGTAATAAGGATAATTAATACTTAAACAGAAAAATAATAAATCTACAGAAAAATAATAATATAGGAATTTTTTTAATTTTGCGAGACGAATCTTCCGTTTTACTTCATGAAATCCTTTAAAAATATCCAAAAATGCATTATCAGACATTGTAGCACCTCTCGATAGCAGGCACCATCGAGACCACCGTATATGTCAGATAACAGGGACTCTCCGCCATTGAAGAGTGAGCTAATTGATACATAAGTCATGCTTTTTAAATGTAATGTTGCATATGTTGACATACATTAAAACTGATAAAAATAAATGCATTTAGCTACCTAATCTTGTAGAACGACAGTTCTATTAGTGACGCAGCCAGCCCCAACCAACCAACTGTAAAATTTCACGGCACTTATATTTACAGGTAGCTTTTCAATTTTTAAAAGTGTCTCTTCTGGATCTCGGAATCCGCTCTAACGAATTTTTTACAATTAATATATGATTTTAATCGGTGCCAAATTCGATGAGTGACGTCTCGGTTAAGCTAGGAAAACTCGTTTTTTTTTTTAATTTAATCCAGTTCAAAGAGGGAACTATTTAACCCGCGTAAGGAAATACGGAAAATGATCTTGTTTCAGAGGCGGTAAACAAGGCAGGGAGTATGAATACAGTGCTGTTGCCGGACGCGCAAAGAAAATATTTTTTAAGGATAAGTAGGCTCTTAATATTTTTTTCGGGGGTGGGGGTTCAATTAATCATCAATTTTCATCACAGTATTCCAAATTGTTATAAATATGCTCTGGACAAAATTGATGCAAAGAATTGACCTAAAAAATCTAAAGGGAAATGACTTAACCAGTTGTATGTAATGCAAGTCCAAATGTAAACCAGTTTGGTCTTAGACAGCTACTCCCTTTCGCTTCCGATTTCTGACCCGTTGACTTCAGTTCTGTCCCATTTTTGCTAGATGAGCTTTGTGTTACTGTCGTTTTTGTTTTATTTCATTTTAAAAAATAATAACAGATTATTATATACTTTACTTATTTTTTCTGTAATTTATTTTGCTATAATTAATAATTAAAAATAGTTAAGACTTTGAATTAAAAAGTAATCAATTTAAGTATTTTTTAGTAAAATTCCTTCCTAACTTTTTCTATAAGTATTTCGTTTCTCTAGTATTTTGATAGCTATTTCTAATTAAATTAAGTCTTTATTTTTCTAATATTATTAACTCTATTTGGAAAATTCAATATGTAATTAATATTTCAATGAATTTTTTCCTTCAGAAAGCTCACATAATTAATTAATAATTATTATTATTTAGTATTCAAAGGAAAATAAATAGTAGTTTTACATACTAACTAGTTTTAATAATAATTCTTTTACTCTTCATGTATATATAAAATTTATTGAAATTATTGAATTATAATTTTAAGACCAATATTTTTTCCAAATCTTAGGTTTTCTGACTTTTATTTTGTATTCCTTTAAATACCAGATTTAAAATTTTGTTCAATACTTTTCAGATAGAAATTTGATTAATTAATCTAAATTTATACATGCAGTATATTTTGTATTAGACATTTAAAGGCCGGAGATGGCATCTAAAACAAGATGTTGTGCCCACCCGAGCCGAGTTGATAAGATACTGAAGATGGTAAATAACTGAAATATAAAGATCCAGGGTTCTTCTCTACCGGATGGCTGATAATCTAAAAATTCAGAGTTTTGGACGGTTTTTCACACGATGTAACGTAAATACGCTTCCGAAGCACTAAGAAAGTCAACTGCGCAAGACCCTCCCCTTACATAAGCAATACGAAATACTCCTCGTGTAGGTTTACCATAACACAATACAATACATCCTTTTCAGAAATAGTTATATGCTTTTAGTGTATGTTAGAAAAAACTGAAATTAAATTAATAACATAATGTATTTCTTAAATTTATAAAACACACAAAAGCAGATATCAATATTCTATTAATTACTTACTTGGTGAAAGACAACATGCAGCACGTAAATTTATCAAAAATGTGGCTGCCTTTTAAATCTATCAAAACAGCTTAATTAACTTAGTATTTTAAAGCCTCTAATTTATGGGAATCATTGACACCAAAGTTTTTTTTTTTTTTAATCAGGGTGGGTGAGGGTGAACCTTTACTAAATTAGTTTATTTTGGTTTCTACTCAAGGGATGTGAAGTAGGTTTCGATTTTTAAACCGACAGCCTTAAGGAAATTTTATTTTAAACTTCTTTTTCTTACCATTTTAAACCACGGAAAACTCCGAACGATTAGGTCGGCGGGCGCAACCTGTTTCGAACCAGGCACCTTCCGTCTCCCAGTTCAGAGCGCTATGCGCTCGGCCACTGATGGGGCCCAATAGTTATATAATTATAGTAAAAAGTTAACTTACGTTTAGCATTAAACTGAATGCAAATTTATGAAATAAAATCAAAGATGGCGGCAGGGATACTAATCTGTACTCGACCCAAATTATAAATAGAAAATTACTCAAAAAATTATTGATTATAATCAGTATTATGCCTCTTATTATAAAATTCTAACAAAAACATGTGAATTTTCTGTTACATGTTACAAGAGAACTTGCTGTGACTTTTTTAATCAAATAATCTGATACTGCATGAAAACAGGTTTGTATATTTATTTACATAAATTAGTGTCAAGCAAACTTCTGAAATTCGCCCGTGAATCTAATTTATTATCTTCTGACCATACCCCTAAAAAGTAATGATATCCCCATGCAAAAACCCTTAACTGGTTAAAAATTTGTGACCCAGCATTTTACTTTATAGATCTATGAATTTTAAATATGGGTCTTAAAAATAATGATATCAAATTTTGAGTGACGCCTTGCTGGGATTTTTAAAGATTTGTTTTTTAAATTCCATTACAGTTACTTTTTTATTTTCTAAAGAAGATTTACGCATTTAAGCAATGCTTTTAATTATGAAATACACTGTCAAATATATCACACTTCCACTGAGTCTATATAATGTATTCAAATGAATTTATTTCAATAATTTAATTTATCTTTTCCGTCACGCTATCCAAAAGGGCAAGTAAAATTTACGTAAATATTTAGTTAGCGTCATAGTAACCAAACTAAGTGAAATGTATATGAAAATGTTGCTTGCCCTTCTTCATTTGAATACATTATATAGACTCAGTGAAAGTGTGATATATTTGACAGTGCATTTCATAATTAAAAGCATTGCTTAAATGCGTAAATCTTCTTTAGAAAATAAAACGAAAGTAACTGTAATGGAATTTAAAAACAAATCTTTAAAAATCCCAGCAAGGCGTCACTCAAAATTTGATATCATTATTTTTAAGACCCATATTTAAAATTCATAGAGCTATAAAGTAAAATGTTGCGTCACAAATTTTTAACCAGTTAATGGTTTTTGCATGGGGATAAAATTACCACTAAAATTAACCATCGCTAAATAGAAAACCTTAATTTTTTGGCCAATAAGAATATTCCATTTATATATTAAATTTAGTCCGTGCTCATTAGTATTCGTAAAAAAGTGTTTGCAATTCTTTCGGACACCTGAGCGTATTTCTGTTATTTTCCTTCTGTTTATTCTTGGCAATCATCAGTATCCACGTAATCTTCAGTTTCGAAGCTTGGATTTGCTTGTACACAGCTCGAAATGTGTACATTAACATTTTCAGTAGATAAATTATCATTAGCTCTCAAATATAGCTCTAAGCTTTAGAGAGGTCTGATGTTTCGCCTTCGTTTTCATAATTTCTCTCAATTAAAAAGTTTGTCTGTTTGTTACTTCCAAAGCCGGTTTTCTTAAAGCAGTTTCTACAATGCAAGAAGAACTAATATTTTGAACAATCTGATATCCATACTATCCATATAGTAGTATGAAAAATAAAGACCGTTCCGTAGTGGCCTAGTCACTAAACTCAGTTCCCATAAGAACACGGAAAGTGAAACAGTACTAGCTTGGCCAGTGCTTGGGAGGGTGAACTCCTCTCTCGGCTTTACTGCTGTGGGACCGTGTACGCTAATAGGGACTGGTGCACGTAAAATCTGTCTCTGGCTCCAATGTCCTCTATGCAGAAACTGATTTCAGACCTGGAACAGGCATACCAAATGTAATATGCACATTTGGAGAATTTTTTCATTGTTGAAATTAAAATAAACCCAGACATTCACTGAAAGCCTGTTCGTTAATAAGAATATCCGCTAAAACGGCGAAACACATTATGCGCCTATCTCAAGAGCCTGGGAATTACAAATTTTATGCGTGAATTGGAAGGGTCCGCGAACGGGGAGTGTCCGTTAGTACTTAAAAAATAAGGTTTCAGGGGTTTACAACAGCCCCTTAATATATAAATGCTATATCAATAACTCGTTTGATATTTTTCTATAGAGAATGTAGGAAAATTTCACGTGTTTCGATACAAAAATAGACGAATTCAATGTACAATATCTTATTTCTTGAGAAAAATTTATTCTATCGACCGAACTGCTCTCAGGGTAGTCCCAATAGGAAAGAAAAAGGAAAGGCTGTCCCAGAAAACTTCAAAAATTCGATTTAGAATATCTTACTCATGTTACAGTTTAATCGAAAGATTTGAAGGTTGGATTTAGCTTCGTTTACTGGAGCAGCTTAAATATTCACATAAATCATACACAGTTAGGAATAAAAATTTTCTGATTATTTTGCGATTATGTACTCGTACTTAGTATCACACAATAACAGAAGACTTTTATTTTTTCCGTAAAGATCATTTTCATTTCTTTAGAATAAAAACATTTTAGGATCAGATTTATTTTTATGCTATCTGTTCCCGGCTGGTGGGGCGCATCCTACCGATTTTTATCAAATTACTGATTAATTTGCAACTATGTGCTTATACTTAGTGTCATAACATACGAAGTAGACTTTAATTTGTTCAGGAGAAAGGATTCTCATTTCTTAAGAATAAAAGTATTTTAAACCTTTGAGGCGCAACCCTTTCCCAATGCTGAAAAAAGGGCAGCCGTTGCCATCGCTCGACTTAACTACCAGCAAGATGGCGGACGATCGAAACGTTCATCGTATGCCACAGATCTAGAGACCCTTTTTTTCACGCAGCTGGCTGTGCCAGCGCACAGCCAGCTGCTTGAAAAGGGGTTTCTAGATCTGGGGCACGCGATGAACGTTTCGATCGTCCGCTATCTTGCTGGTAGTTACTTCGAGCGATGGCAACGGCTGCCCTTTTTTCAGCATTGGGAAAGGGTTGCACCTCAAAGGGTTAAGCACACTCGTGTTGCAGACGGCCTTACTGAAATTCTACCTAACAGTCTTAAAATATCGTTGATATCTTAAATATGAAACATTTGATGTACAACCTACGTTTTGATGCCAGAAATGCATTCTGTTTCCGCGACGACCATGGCGCTTTTGTGAATGTTTGTGACATAACTTTTGCAAAACAGCTTATAACCATTAAACTCCTAATGCAACTTCACACTTGTTACATAATACTGACACCGATCTCACGTGGGATTTACTCTTGCCATGAAATTCGTTGTTGCCACTTTAATTGTTAAATTCAATATTTAAACGAAAACGGAAATCGTTCTTGGTCTCGTAAAACGAAAACACATAAATATTCCAGTCAAATGAATTTTAAGAAAATATTATCCGTGCTCAAATGTGTAAGTATACGATTTTTATGGAGGTCGGGGTAACGGTATAGAAGATGCGTTGTAGTGTCATCTAGTAGCAATTTATAGTAAAATCGATAATGTAAAAATATTCTCCGTGTTCAAATATCCATGTGTACCAATTTTCATAGCGTTCAGTAGAACGGTGTAGAATTTGAGGGTCTACCTAATAGCGAGCAAGAGGAAAATGGATAGCAAAAACACCTTCTCCATATATATATATATAGATATAGATGGGAATTATGTAGTCAAGTTTTAAACAAAACATACTTCTTTTTATTCTAATATCGGAGCGGACGAATGTTGCGCTGCAATCATAAGATATTTGATGTCTCTAACATCCTAAATGAATATGTTTTACTTAAATCTTTTTTGTTCATCGCAAACTATAAAAATTATCCTTACATACATCAGTACAAAATGCTACATTTTTAGCTACCAAAAATGAAAATTTTACATGGCTTTTTTAAAATTTATTTTATAAATCACATATAAACAACCCTTTTTGTAAGCAGAAAATCAACAAATCAAGCTTTATCATCATTCTAAGGGATCATTTACCAGCGTTTAGTGGTTTGCGATCCTCTAGGGGTTTGCGAGTTGAATAAAGGGGGTTTTCAGGAATAATATTATAATGGCAGAATTTTAAATTGTTCGCTTGTAAAACATTTTTGAAATAGTAAATTTACATGCATATGTACAGTGCACTGTAATTTGAAAGCTAAACATCAAATGAGATGAGGTTGGCCCAAGTACATAAATTATATTTAATCAAACCTTGTGTAATTTCGACTAATTATATATTGTACCAGCTCTTTCATTGAAGTTCTTCCCGTAAAAATAATTTTTACTAATTATTATACCGTAATTTTAGTATGGATCGATGGTTAAAAATGGCTCGTTTAATCGAGTCTGACAAAATACTGGACAAACAGTCAAATGTCGTTCTTCAACTTGAGCACCTAAATTTCGAAACAAAATAGGCGATGATTCTGAAAGCTGTAAAAAGCTACTATCTTACCTGCCTAAAAATAAAGAAATAATTAGTGATCATGGTGAGAAGAATTTATTGGTGATCGTGGTGAGAAGATTTTATTTTACAGGGGAAGAGACAGAATCTAAACTACTTATTGTAATCGGCAATGAAGTTCTTACCAACAACTGATAATACTTTAAATGATACTGTAAAAATTTTAAACTTTATAAAATCATACAAACTTCTGTCTATTACAAGCGCTGTGTTAGGACTTTTCTTTTCTACTTCACACAGAAGTTAGATGGGTCTCTCGTGGAAAAGTTTCATACGCTTGTTTAAGTCTGAAGTTCAAGCTCTCTCTGTTTTCTTTAATTATCTATTTCATTAGTCCTTCCATGTACTTGATATTCTTTGGCTGCAAAATATTGCATACAATGCATTAAATGAATTAAATATATCATTATAAGTCGCTGATGTCACTATTTTTACTATGCATAATACAGTGTTGTCCAAATTAAACTTCCCCAACTCAGAGGCTTGTGCAGGATGTTGTATGGGTCATACTGTAACAAAATTTTGAAAACAGACACTTCAGATCACGCGCTCGTGATTTATTAAAAAAAAATATTAGTACAAGAAGTTGCCGATAGGTGGCGCTGTAACACTAGTAATTTGCATGTTGCAACAACGTGATTTGCAGAAGTAAAGCTTCTGCGCAACGTATCAAAAAGACGAGCCCTACAAAAGTGGAAGACAGGCGCTGCACAGGCAGGTGTTTCCAGCTCGCTGATGCACAATGGCGACTTTGAAAAAGCTCTGTTAGTGAAACTTTTCTACCAGAATGATGAGAACTTTTGTGCAGCGATAAGAGCATTCCGTCAGCTGAAGAACTTAAAACAAGGCTCAATGACACCATGCGCTTTACGAGACATGACGAAGAAGTTCGAAAGAACCGGACAGCTGGGAATTTTACCAGATAGATGACGACATGTTGTGGATTCTGCACGCATACACGACGTTGCTTTGGCAGTCGTGGACGCCACTAGTCATTCGCCACATGGGGTTGTCAGTGTGCCAACTGTTTCTCGTGCTGTTGATATGCCCTATTCGACCACGGCACACATATAGAACATCTGTAGAACGTCTTGTTGATCCGCAGCGCCACCTATCGGCAACTTCTTGTACTAATACTTTTTTTTAATAAATCACGAGCGCGTCATCTGAAGTGTCTGTTTTCAAAATTTCATCACATTATGACCCATACAACTGGCTGCAACGGTCTCTGAGTTGGGGAAGTTTAATTTGGACAACCCTGTAGAATAGGAACCATGGTAAAAAAAAAAAAAAATTCAACTTTTTGATCCAGTGTCTCGAAATGAATTATTATTTTGACTCTCAGCCGCCTTTCGTCAGAAAATTGAATTAAATTTGAAGGAAAGATTAAAATGAAGACATTTGAATATCTAAAACACCTTCAGCTCATTTTCGATGACTATTTTCCTAATACACGCAGTATACTCATATCAAAAAATTAGATCTAAGTCCTATTCAAGTTTAGAGACCACTCTAACGTTACTGAAAGGGGAAAAATCATTGAATATTCCTGTGTCAATTCTCCGAAAGCTTTTTTAAATCAGAAGTCAATTAAAGATCACTCTTTAATTGACTTCTGTCTGAATGTTGCAGATGAATATACTGTTTTGTCAAAAAAAGACATTAAAGTTACCGCTCTGCACAACATATCTATGTAAGAGAAAAAGGATTCTCAAAATACACTTACTTGAAAGATAAATACAGAAACGGATTTAATACTGAAACTGATCTAAGATTGAAACTATCAGACTTTGAGATAACTTTGAATGTCTTTGTTCGATTCGGCAGCCACAAATATCCCATTAAGAGTGTCTTTTAATTTTGTTTTCCAAATTTAAGGGCTATTTAACCAATTCTCACCACATTGATTTAAAGATAAAAATTGAATGACTTTCATTAAATTTACATTATTAAACAGAATTTAATAATCAAGTAGCAAGTACAATGAATGTACCAAAGCAGTACACATGTACGGTATGGTTTTGGTACATAAAAATTTCATGACTTAGGCATGTACGTCATAGTGCACAAGGATTTAACTATATTCATTTTCTTAACTGTCTGTAAGTTGGTGCTTTTATACCTGATGAATGGTGGGACTTCGCATATTCTGTTTTTATTTCTGTTTACTTGTGTGTTTAATAAAGTTCATTTAACAATTAGGTTAAATTTGTGTTCTTTTTTTTTTTTTTTTTTTTTTTTTGTAGCTATCATTTTAGTTTTCCTTAATGTTTGTACTTCACACTTTTCGTATCTTATTATGAACTATTTTGCGATATGGAAATTAAGTGTTCTACCAAATTTTATTGTTTTCTTGCCTATTTCTAACGAATGCACAAGGGGTTCGCCAATTCCTTTCGTATTTTAGAAGGGGTTGGCGAAGAGAAAAAGTTTGAGAACCACTCTTCTAAGGAATATGTTTTCAATTTTTTTTTTTCTGGTAAATATCGTCAGACATTTGAATAATTCTCAAAATCTAGATAAAAATTAAAATATCATTTCTTCACAAAATATTTTTGACGCCTAAACAGAGCAATACTTGGTCCTAAAAAAAGCCGAAATAATTGTTCTCCAATAACGAACATAAACAAATGTAAGCAGGGGCGTAGCCAAGGGGGGGTTAGGGGGGTCATAACCCCCCCTCCATGAAGAATTTTTTGCCATACAAAATGTATATTCTTCACTCCTTTATCACACACATTTAGGCATATATGTGAGTTGCAGTAGTCGTAACCCCCCCATGAAAAATTTCTGGCTACGCCCCTGAAAGTAAGTGATACGAGGGTTGCTATTTATATTTCTGGCCTAATAATGAAACAACAAATATTTATGACCGAAATTGGTTTTATTGTTTTCCAAAATATTCTCCATGATGATCAATGCACTTTTGTATGTGTTTGAACAATTTTCGAAGCACCTTTCCCACTCCGATTGAGGTAATTGCAGAAGATGCGTTTTAAATGCATCAACCGCTTCTTCGGGTGCCGAAAATCTTTGTCCAAGTAATTTATCTTTGATGTACGGGAATAAAAAAAGTCATTGGGTGCCAAATCCTGGCTTTACGATGGATGACCCATCAATTCGATGTTTTGGATTTCAGAAAATTCTTTGTTTGAGCCGATGTGTTAGAGCTCGCATTGTCATGATGAAGAATTATGCGTCTCTTCTTCTGCCTTTTTCGAATTTCTCCGACGACTTCTGGCAAACAAATAGTCGTGTACCATTCAGAATCGACCTTCCTGCGTTGCTCTAACGCCACTGTCGCCACGTGACCGGTAATGCCGAAGGAACAGGCAACCATTTGTTTCTATGTGCTTCTTGCTCGAACAATTTTTGTTGGATTTTGCTCGTCTTGGAAGACCCATACAGTCAATTGCTGTTTTGTTTCCTGCTCATATGCATAGATCCATGATTCGTCACCTGTGTAGATGTTATACACAGCCTTTGATGCACCTTGATTGTATTTTGTCAGCATTTCCTTGCACCAATCGATACGAGCCTTCTTTTGAGCGTTTTTCAGAGTATGTGGGATACAACGCGAACAAATATTTTTTACGGTCAAATGTTCATGCAATATCTTATTGATGCATGTCATACTAATGTCCAAAGACACCTCAATCTCACGGTATGTCACATGACGGTCTTGCTTAATCAGTTCTCGCACAGCACCGATATTTTCTGGCACAACAACTGATTTTGGACGACCTGCACGGAATTCATCCTGGATCGAACACCGACCACGATTAAATTAGTTATAGCAGCTTTTTACAGTGCTCAAAGGATGGTGCTTCTTCGCTGTATAAAGATTTAAGTTCATCGAAGCACTCTTGTCTTGACAATCCACGTCGAAAGTTATGAAAAATAATTGCACGAAAATCTTCACGAGTCAACTCCATTTTTTTAACGAGATGAATTTTTAAATTTCCTGAAAACAACACAAATCAAGCTGAAAAGGCAAATCGTTATGAAGAATTTATGTTTACAAATATCAAATTTTTGATTTAAATCGCCTGCGATCGCCTAGCAACGCTTTCTGTTACCAAGGCCAGAAATATAAATAGCAACCTACGTAACATAGGATTAATTTACTAATAATAGCAGTTCTCCATTATATGTATGGAAGAAAATTAATCAGATTCACCATAACCATAAGATAAAATATGGTTTACTGTCACTCTTTATTAATAATAATAATAATAATAATAATAATAATGTAATAGTTTGAATAGTTCTCTCTACATGAGACAGATATATACACAATCTATTTGATTCTGAAAATTCATAAGTTAACAATATGCAAATATAATAAATAAATGTGAAGCGTATAATAAGTGATGATAAAAATGCAATTTGAATATCAAGACAATACAAAGAAACGCAAAAATAATAGAAAAAGAAACTTTTCGTTGCATCACGTAATTTTTTAAAAAGTTTCTCCTATCAATGACTAGAGCACTATATTTCAGGAGATCCATCCCATCTAGTTCCTCTAATCCACGACAAGAGCACCATATTTGAGAAATTTCACCAGTTTTTCCAACAGGGGTTTGGCTGATCATTTGTATTTTCTCTGTATCACATCTGTATCTGAATCCAACTATACAATTTTAATCTGCAAACCAACAAAAAGTTTTGCAGCAACCTAGCACCAATATTTTGTCTTAAATAAATTGTGAAAATTTACAAACGTAGCAACATTTTTCAAATATGAAAATATCCTAAAAAAAAAAAGGAACTATAATTTTTAGCAATTGAAGAATCTAACAACTTTACAACTTATAAAACTTTTGCGTTTTAATAAAGCTACTTATAAATATTTAGTGTTATTGATGAAACAAAAAAGTATAAATGTATAATATATTCTTCGCAGCTTCCAAAAATCCTTTTTTTTATCAAATACGAAGAAACAAAAAACTTGCAATTTCAAACATTAGCATAAGAACTTCACTTCGCGAAAACTTTAAAAGCCTTCCGTTATGAAAAAACAAAAATTCTTTTTTTATTATAAAATACTATTTGAGCAAATTTTCAAGATACATTTCCTTATTTTGTAAATTTTATTCTTCTATAGATTACAAAATATATTTTCGGCTAAAGCGTAAGCAGAAATTTTTCTTATAATCTAAAAAGCTGCCTCAAGTATGCATGTTTGCGAATCTAGACTGTGTTAAATAAACTGATTTGTGCTTATTTAACAAAATAATGGCAAAAACGAATTTAGAAGTCTGGAATACATTTCAAATGCTAGAGAAGAAAAAAGTTTCATCTTAAAACTTATCTTCTGATATTGTTTATTGGCAGGCAATTTATATGCAAATTCATCAAGAAGTCCGGAAAACTTACTTTTAAAAATCTCGTCGTACATCGCTGCTACGATAAATTTTCTCCTATTCACTTTTTTCCCCCCTTTGTAATTGACGCACTAGATTCATTCAAAGGAAACATTCCCGTAAATTAAATCAGATCAGTTGAGTTATTTTAGCTCCTTACAAATTGGTTTCCCATCGAAAATCCAGGAATTGGAATTTCAAATACATTCTTTCGGCATTAGGACAGAAAATTTCAGAGAACGTTGATATATATAGACGACTCATTTTTTCTATCACATTTGATAGCACAAACATGCAGTTTGTGAGTTCACCCTGAGATTATAAAGATGATATACAAATTGTAATTTTTCTGCGAAACGTATATACGGAATTTTCTAAAATTCGCCTACTGATAAATGGGAACTTGAATTAAATTTGCTTGTAATAATGCTTTTCTATTGGTTTATAGTAAAAATGAAAATTAGTTTGTATTTAGACTTTTCTATTACTTTATATAGAAAATTACAATTTTTAAAAAGAACTGTAGAGCCTTTTCGGAATCTAAGTTTGTAAACGCAATTTATCCGTTTTTAAAGTTCGAAGCTTGTTAAGAGTTATATATTGGATACTGAAACATGGCAATATATTAGTATATGAGCAGCGATTTTAAGCTTTAATTGCCTAAATTTGCGTTGTAATGCAAAAATGTGTCACTAAAAGCCTCTTCAGCAAAAATAAAATACTCTAGTAATGTAATTTTATTTATATCCTTTACTTGCCAAATATACTCATGTCCATAAATTAAGGATAATTCAGAATCACACAGAAATTGATCTCTAAAATAAAAATTTCACCTGTGGAATGATCACACACATCTTGAAGAAGAATATGCAAATTACAGGAAACCACCAGATGGCGTGGATGGTACGTCACAATGACGAGAGTGTAAGAGAGGGGTATATAAGGAATGGTGGCAAAGAAGTAAAATTGTTCACAAGCGCTGTGAAAGCCTTTCAGTGCAAAAACCGCATAGTTATGGCACAAAGGAGGCATTTGGGTGATGTTTTACGTGGCAGAATTATCGCACGACTGGAATGTGGACGTACCCAGCTGGAAGTATCCGAGGAACTTGGAATCGCCCAGAGTGTCATCTCCAGGCTTTGGCAACGATTCCAAGATGATGGTAATGTGAGTAGACGTTACAGCACAGGTCGCCCCCGAGTTACAACGCCGAATGAGGACCGCTATTTGGCAGTTACTGCCAAAAGAAACAGACGGAGTACAGCATCAGACCTGTCTCGTCAGCTCTCTTCAGCTACCGGTACGACAGTTTCAAGGCAGACCGTGTACAGACACTTAGGGCACATTGGTCTATATGCTCGTAGGCCTGTCAGATGTGTTCCACTTACCGCAACTCACTGTCGCCTGCGATTAACCTGGAGTAGAGAGCATGCATTGTGGACACCGCAACAGTGGTCTTGTGTGATGTTTTCCGACGAGTCTAGGTTTAGTTTGGAGTCTGATTCTCGCCGGACATTCATCTGGAGAGCGCCAGGTACCCGTTACCACCAAGAGAACACCATTGAAAGACACCGTTACGGTGGTGCAGGATGGCTCGTTTGGGAAGGAATTATTCTTGGTTCCAGAACTGACCTGCATGTTCAGAGTGTAACGATGACAGGCCACATCTATCGGGATGTCATTCTGGAACAACATGTACGTTTGTTTCGGGGCGCCATGGGTGCTGAATTTGTGTTTATGGATGACAACGCCCGTCCTCACCGTGCAAACATTGTAGACGAATGCCTTCAATCGGAGGATATCATCCGTATGCATTGGCCAGCATACTCACCGGACTTGAATCCAATAGAGCATGTGTGGGATATGCTTGGCCGACGAATTGTAGCCCGTCAACCCCCTCCCACCTGTCTACCGGATCGTTCGGGAGTGCATTCCTTGATGAGTGGTGTAATATTCCCCAAGATCAGATTGATCATTTGATACTCAGCATGCCTAGGCGTTGTCAGGCCTGTATTGCATCGTCCGGGAGACATACTCCGTATTAACCATCCTACTAACTATGTTATACTGTTTTTTGTAAATAGTTCTTTTTTGAAATTTGGTCAAGGGAGTAAAACTTGCAATTTTTATTAATTATGTCAAACATATAGCATCTTTTTTGCTCTTTAATTTTTGTTTAATAAATAGACTTTACAAATAAGTCAAATTTGTTTTGCTTCTTTCTCTTTCTTTGCCTGAACTTCATTATCCTTAATTTATGGACATGAGTGTATAATGGGTCAGTAACAATTAAATATAAAGAATAGAAAATTGTTTGTTAAGGAAATAGATATAAAATATGAAACCTCTTTAAACTTTATGACTCAATGTTGGATTTGCATATATATTGTCCGCAAGTATATTCTACACTGAAAAAAATGTTTTATTGAATCAACAAATAATTTTTTTAATCAACAAAATTATCCTCTTGAAATAGCGCCAGCGAAATTTTGTTAAATTAACAACATTTTTAAAAAATTATTTGATATTTCAACAAAACATTTTGCCAATTTAACCTAAGAATTTTGTTAAAATAAACAAATATTTTGTAAATTTAACCAAACTATTTGTTCAAATGGTTTGTTTGGGCTAAAATTAACTAAATTATTTGTTTGAATTAACAAAATTTCTTTGTTTAATTAGATAAATTAAGCAATGTAAAAATACTTTGTAAGAATGAGAAAAAAGTGTAGTATGTTGCGAGTAATGTTACTTAAGTACAACTGCTTCCCTAATTCTATTGTTAGTAATAATAATATAAACTGTCTCAAGCTAACTTATTCCATATTATTTTTAATGCTGTTTTCGCGTTTATATTCCATGTTGGGGCATACCTGATAAATGATTACTTGTTTCGGTGTATAGTTTAAAATTTAATGCTAATTACAATATCAACGAATCTCGAAAAATATTATACCTATGAGAAAACACGAAACAGTTTTTATTTTAACAACAGGGGCCATTTTTTGGGAGAAGCATGCGAACTACCTAAAACTGAAATCGGGAAAAAAAACAGAAACAGTTCACTCGGGGTGAGCACGAAACGAATGAAATATATAGTAGTGCAAAATTGCATCCGTCTATTATTAAATCAGATAAGCATTTCGTTGTCTGAGCTATCAATTTTGAATATATATATTTTTTATTGTAGCACGAAGGCGGATGTGATTCTGACGCTTTAGTTTGTCTGACAAATCTGATAGTGAGTTGTTTAAATTACCTAGAGACAGATCAAAGAATTAAAACAAAATGTAAATTTTAATGAATAGGTAAAATAATTAAACATACTTCAGAAACTTACGACTAACTCATTAAAATCCTAATCAATTAGTATATCCTATATTTGTTGTTGGTGGTGTAGTCTGGGGTTTCAAGCTTCGTTCAGGCGAACGGTTTGGTACTCCTGAATATTCGCGGTATGGTAGAATTAGCCAGATGAATTGCAAAAAACATTGCTAATTAATTAAATCTGTGCATCAATCAAGAGGGCACAAAGCACAAACGAGGGTCGGGATGCCCCCAAGGAAAAGACACCAGGGCTCAAAAGCGGATTACAAAGGAGAAGTATCGTTAGAATATGCCTGACGAAGATTATTAAATAGTTTTAGTTGTCGATTTTGATATAGATTTCAATTCCAAAGAAGTGTTTTATGGAATAAAAAATGATAAACACGGTACACTCAGGGATTATGATGCACATCCTAAACAGTATTTATAAAGGTGAAGTATAGAATTTCTAGGCGTATATTATAAGAGTTTTAGTCGCTAATATAAATTTCGATAGTTGCAACTAAGATATACAGATTATTTCCTAACCATAATAACAAATGCTTGTCGATTATGCGTATGGGTAAATCCCCAAAGAATCACCAGAAAATGAAAAGTCGCCATTGAGGAGAAATATTTAAATATTTGCTAAAAATTAATAGCTTACGAAATATTTAAGAATTTTGAAAATTTAGCTCTGTCACTCAAATGTTCGGTCTGAACCTTGCGAAGTTTACTGGACTGTTACATAGCAATCGAACAAGAAATCTGAAATTACATATTTCATGTTGATTTGTGGTTTTACCAACACCATCACTCACCTAGAGTCTCTTTTGCAGCCGGCGGTTCGTTGGCCAACTCCCGCCTCACCCTCAGCTCTCGCGGGGGCACCCCGGTCTCCCTCCGCGGGGGGTGTCCGCTGGTGGACGAAGGGGTGCAGGCTGACCTCTCGGCGGACACCATCACCTACGACTCGGACGATGAGATGGTGAAGCGGCGGTCGGCTCTCGTCCTGCGGAACAAGAAGGGACACCCCATCTACTCCAGGGAAGACATCAGGGAGCAGTACTGCATCAACAGGAAGGAGGTACTAGTAAGAAGTTTGCTTCTCCACAGTCTGTGGGGGGCATAATAAATTGGAGAAATGACTCACACGAAGAAAGACATTGAAAATATTTAACTGCCTCGTTATGTATTTAGTCTTTTTCCATATAATTAGCCTCTACATGTTCAGTATTATCAGTCCCCTGACCGTATTAACCTTTTACAGGCCAATGTTCCCAGTTAGAAACATCAAATTAAAAATTTATTGAAAAATTAAATTTTGTCAATATTCACTTGAAAAAATTGGCAGATATAGTGAAAAGATCGCTTGATTTTTCGAAATGGAATTTGCATTTCTATCATTAGTGGAAAACTGGATTAAAAAAATCACAAATCTAGCCATTTTCATGAATTTTTACGGAGCTATTTTGATACAGCCTCCCCCTCCCCTCCCCTTCAAACTTAATTCTCATACCGTTACTTAAAAATAAATCTCTTATTTACTCTAATATTTCACTTATTAAAACTACCCCTAAAAGTATAGTCAGAAATGACCAATGTTTCCACCTGGGAACACAGTGAAAATTGGAGGGGGTACAATTTTTTTCCCATTTAAATGACTAATATCCTTTAAAGAACGCATCTAAATCGATGGGGCAAACCATGTTTGCCCCATCGATTTAGAACCATAGAGATCTACTATAGGAGCCGACACTCTTCAAAGCTACTGGCTGGGTTGTGGTCCCTAAACTAAATTTCAAGCATGTAAACATTGGTAATCGAGTAACGTGCAGCGATCCTCGCGGTTAAAGAGTAAAGCATTTAACGCGCTGACTGCTAACTTGTTTTAAGCGTTTTTAATTTCCCAACCCAACAAGAGGGAGTTTTTGCACTACGTTTCTTCTCACGATAACGCTAACGTTATATGCCATCGGACAATACAGCGCATGCGCACGAATAAATTCCGAAACCTGATTGGTCAAAGTACTCCAAATAGCGAATAGCGTTAGCTTTAATAGGGAGTTTGTGCATACCGTTTCCTCCTACGCTAACGCTAACGCTATCCGCTATACGGAGTATTTTGACCAACCACGTTTCGGATTTTATGCGTGCGCATACGCTTTATTGTCCAATGTCATTTAACGTTAGCGTTCCCATGAGTGAAACCCGGCCTGCACAAACTCCCTACTGTTAGAAGAAGCGTAGCGCAAAAACTCCCTATTTGAACGAGATTATAAAGGCGAGCAATAAATTATGTTTTTCACTTTGTGTTTACGTGACTGTCCTGGTAACAAACGAATTAAAAAAGAAAGAAAATCTTCTATATTGAGATGATTTAAAAATTGAGTTTATATTTGTTACGAGTGTGTATATTTATCTTGGAGGAACGAATCGTAAATATGGAGTAGGCATCCGCTAGTTCTTCTATGAAGAGAAAATGAAGTAACTCTAAGAGTAGCCTTGGGGGGGTCGGGGTGGCTCGATAAATTGTATGAGCTACAAACGGTTCTTTAACTCCGAGCCATACCCCCATGGCTATGCGTAGGGTTACTTCATTTTTCACCCCATAGAAGAACTAGCGGACGGAGGAAAAACCAGTTACAGTTGTGGCTTCACTTTTTCCACCTCGTGCCTACTCCATATTACTCTCTCCTCCAAGTTTCAGGCAGTATTTTGTATTATATCGGAGTTTATTATGCCTTACAAGGCCGCAATATCAACAGAATTCAGCCTACACCCGATTTCGATTTGCTGCAACGAACCGCCCTGGTCCCGCAAAAAGATGATTCATCAGTGCTGTAAATTTCAATGAGATATTCCAATCTAACGCAATCCTGAGAATCCCCCTTCATGCCTCCTCCATATTATTCTCTCCTTCAAGATATTTATGCCATAAAATGGCGTTGAGTTCATTACTGAGTTTTTATATAACTAGGAATGGATGCGAGACGACTTTTTGCGAGATGAGACAAAAATTTTGGGGAGTTTCGCAAGACGCGAGACACTTGTTTTTCGTCCCGCATCCATCCCTATAAGTAACATAATATTTTAATATGAGTTTGAGTTTGCCGGAATTTAAAGCTGGGTACAAATTTATCGCCGCATGAAATAAATGTAAATACTGTTTGTTTGAGTATGATCTTCATTATGAATGAACATTTTTTTAAATATTGTCTTCTCTTAGATGGCTACACAGCAGTTACCGAGTGAGGTGTTGTGCCATCTATATGCAGCAACGGCGTTATCCCACTTTCTAAGAGAAGTGTCACCTCCTAAAAGTTTAATTTCGTGTATAGAACACAGATATTTCAAGCTTATATCGACCACTGTCCACTTTGCGACTTAAAACGAATTAGTGCCTCCCGTATTTTTTAACTTAGCTTTTTTTACCATCCGCTACGTATCTTAAAAATAGTTATTGCAAATACAATTCTTAAGCATGCGTTATTATCTGGATAGGATAGATAGACTGTGTGTACCACATCTTGTATTAACAAGAGAACTTGATTTTGTTAGAACTTGATTTGTTGCAAACACGATACGAACAGAAAATGGTCCCATACACTTTTTCCGCAGAAATTTGCAGGAACATATGGCTCTGTTAGAAAGCATGTAATTCCAGTCTTTCAAAGTTTTGATATTCATTTATAACCATCCTGTACCAAGCTTTTCTATTCTTTTTTTAAGTTGCAAAACTTTATGAAGTTTCTATTTTAAGTCTTTTTTATCTGCCTACATTTTTAGAGTTTCGCATTCAAGTACATTTATATGGAGCATTCTATTTACCGATTTAACTTCAGGAGAATAGGCTCACCCAGTTTCAAACCTGAAAACATAAAAAGAATCTACATACGTATTTTTGTCAGTACAATAGGATGCAGATATAAACCCCTTTTTGACGTACATTTTGTTGACATAAAAGATTGACGTTATTTGAGATAAAATAGATGCATAAAACTCTACACTGTAAAATGTCTAACATTATCGATCTCGCCTTAAGCTGCTATAAAAAAGTTTATTTCCGATTTTACAGCACTTTCCGTCTAACGACAACCCATAAAATAAAATTCAACGTGGTTCTAAACTTTTTGCATCATACAGAAGTACATTCGGCACTTTTATATTGTTGTCATGTAGTATTTAGGTTACCAGTTTTTCTATGTTCTCATGTCGAGGTCATTAGGTATTAAAATTTTATTTCAATTTCAGGCAACAGCACTGCTTTACTGTTTGAATGTTTTTAAATTTTTTCACTGTGTCATGATAACTTCCTCACCAGCAAATGTTAAAAGTATAACAAAATAGAGATTGTAACACTGGACGATAAATGCAATACTGGTATTTAGTACCTGTATGCTGTTATTAATAAGAGCAATTATACAGTGTGCCCCTAAAATCCGTCATCACCACAATAATTTCGGAATGGCAAGAGCTATAGTCATGGGGTCTAGATATAGTAAGGTTGCCATGTGCTGAAAGGCTCTTACAGTGTCACCTAGTGCTTAAATTTGGAGTTGGCGCTCTTATTTCAAAAACGGTACGAGGTACGGGAACAAATCATTTACACTATTGTTTAGAATCATCAATTTAGTAAGAAAAGACACCTTAATTTGCACATGATGCTCATTAGTTCGCACTATAATGCTATTGATGGAAGGCATAAAATGCACATTTGTTTGGTCAAATTTTTTAAAACTGCACTTACCAGACAAGCTCATTTATCCTTCATGCTAAAAGTGTTTTACGTCAGCAGCAATGCACATCTGGGCACTGGTCAATTTAGCCTGCAATTTGTACAATATGGCTGGTGATTTGCGGGCAAAAGCATCAATAATACGCTTTATGAGTACATAAAATAACAACAGATGTGCAGCCAATAAGTTAAATGAAGCTCTTTAATATAAAAAAAACAACGTCCTATTTATAGCTACCGAAAATACTGGCATTTTACTTTAACAAATACTCTTTTCAGGAAGTTGAAAAATGCCATGAAATACTGATTTTAGGTATATCAGAGTACCCGTATTGCAATCACTTTACCCACACCTCCAAAGTTTCATTACAAGCTGTATTCTCACGATTTTCATTACATCAGTGCAAATAGTTAGAATAAACTTTATATATATATATCCATCATGCATTTTAGTTATTATTTATTTAATTGAATATAAAAAATACATATTGCCTTATTTTAAGAAACTGGAGCTTTGGGAATGCTTAAAATTTCAAAGTCTCCACTTATGTACAGTCTGTCAATGAAATAGCCAAATGCCGTTCTTGCATTACACTTATGCATACAAAAACGCCACCAGTCGGCGACGATTGTCAATATTTTTTTTTAATTCCATTTTTCTCCCGCCCCCTTTTCTTTAGTAAGTGTACCGATATTGGTGTATTTGGTTTCATTTGGATTATTCCTTCAAGCTACAGACAGCTCTAAATTGAGATACCTATTTTATAACCATCCTGTACTTTCCACAAATTTTCAGACAAATAAATTGGATAATTTGTTTCTAGCGGTGGACACTTGCCGTTTGCAGGCATTAGCCACTACCAAGGCTGGAATTCTGTCACTTTATATTAGAAACACCTAATATATGGACCAGCGTTACCTTCTATGAAGGAACGAACGAAATGACACCCAAGCCCACGCAGGGAATTGAACACGGACCCGTGTTGTGGCAGAATGGTTCTTTAGCCACTACACAACTCGGGCGGCTTTGTATAAGTGTAATTTTATAAACGTACCCTGGTGGGTAAATGAAATGTGAAAAATTGTGGATTTTGATTTTGAGTATTTAACTGTGTTTCATTAATTTGTCTTGGTGTTTTTATTCTAGGTCGAAGTGCTGGAAAATGCGCGTTCTTTAAAGTTCCTCGGTTGCTTTCCGAATCCTCATGACAGTTCCCCTTGCACCAAAAACTCCTTACTCTTCTCATGCATCCATAAGAAAAAGCACAAATCTCATTCACACCACGCGCAAAGGCGGTCCAGTAGCGACGAAAATGTCTACGCCCCACCCACCGACATCGCAAGCCCTACCCCATACGACACGGACGACACGCGGTCGAAAGAAGACATCTGCAGCACGGACGACGAGGAGTACACGCTGTCGGGATTTCGCAAGAGGCCCAAAACTTTCTACTGCGATCCCAACAGGTCTCGAGAGTCTGAAGTGTCCTTGGCGCCCCAAGGATCCATCAGAAGCCGGAGGAAACTGGAGAGTTCAGCGAGCCTGGGGAGCCAGATGAGTTACGACGAGAGCGAAGGCGAATACGCTGCAAGAAATGCCAGGAGGCCTTCACAGTTGAACATCACTGCCAAAGCCAGGAATGATGTAATTAACTATCCTTACTTGAAATTTTAGCTGCATACAGTGCTAAAACAAATAAACCCATTACCAAGCGAAATCTTTTCTTAAACCTTAAACGAGCGATGTCCTCGCCGTGAGGACACAAAACTCTTACCTATTGACTGCTGTCAGTCGCGGAGAATAAATTTGATTTCTATAAAAATACTTGAGGGTGGCATAGTTACAGAAGAATCCTTTATTTTTTTAGCACATCATTTCCCGTAAAAACTGTCAGGATTATTTGTGAAATTGTCAGGAGTATTTTTAACAGCACTGGCTATGATGGAAATATTAGGTTGTAACGAAAGTTTTCCGCCACTCCAAGTATTGCCTGCACAAGAAGTTCGCGTTGGTGTCTTTGCCAATATTTTGTAAAACGATTTTTGTTATTTGAAAGAAAAGACTTGTTTTAGAGCACTTTGTTGTGAAATCCGCAAAACAATATCGTTATGATTAAGTATAAAGTTTCTGAAATGGAACTACCACGCTACCAGATTGATCCATCATTTACTCTCAGTTCTGTCGCAAAAGGTCAGCTACAGAATGACACTGAATCATGTGTACAGCTTAAGGTACTACTGTTGTATCATATGACACTGTGAAGATTTGGCACCGAAAGTTCAAAAACGAGGACTAGGATATTAAAGAAGCAGAGCGCTCTGACCGGACTACTGATGCTGATGTGGCCCGCCTACGATAATTTGTGGAAGAAGATAAAATATTCATCCACGAGAGCTAGCTAAAAGAGTTAGACTTTAGTGTCATGTCCATTAGTCGCGCTAAGCATCGCATAAACTTGACATATAAAGTCAATAGCTGGGAACTGCGCGAGCTGACTCAAGCAAATCTGGCGGAAAACTCGTTACAACCTGATATATTGATATAGAAGAACAACTGGATAAACTGCATAATGCTGAAAAAAAGGGCAGCCATTGTCATCGCGCGATTTAACTACCAGCAAGATTGCGGTCTATCGTATCGTTCATCGCGTGCCACAGATCTAGAGACCATGCGCGCACAGCCAGCTGTGTCAAAAAATGGTCTCTAGATCTGTAGCACGCGATGAACAATTCGATCGATCGCCATTTTGCTGGACTTAAATCGAGCGACCCGTAAAAATTGTCAGGATAACAATGGGTGCCCTTTTTTTTGCATTGGGAAATGGTTGCACTTCAAAGGGTTAAATAGCAAACCTATATTTTTGACAGATGAGTTTAGAATTCCTCCGTTGTGCACTACGGGAAAAATGAAAAGTCACACTTGCTATCCATTCAGCCGTCGTTCATCGTTCAGCAAACTTATTTATACCAAAATAAAGTGTTGTAAAATAAACAGTGCGCTATTCACAAGCAATTGGGATATGTAACTGCTGTACGAAGGATGACGGCAGAATAAAGGGCAGGTAGACCTTTTCTTTTTGTAGATATTTATCTACATGTGTGTACAACAAGCATCTGGTCTGCACAGAAAAAGCCTTCACGCGCTTTCGTTTAAAAAAATGCTCTTATACGTATATACCATACATAACGTTAAGGCTCTTAGATTGCACTCTTTCGCGGAGGTAATGTCACTAAATATGCAGTTGTCGTCAGTAGAACGAGAGAGTCAAGTTTCTAGTTGCTTCTCTAAAAATTGATGCATGAATGATATTCAAATTTCTCAATAAATAATTTAAAAGTACTCTTTTAGCTATGTAATCGAATACGTGCTTTTTTATACTTAATTTATTAGAATTATTACAAGATATGTTTTACTCCTTCTACAAACAAATTTTTGAAAGTCAAGTTTATTTTATAAGCTTAGAAAATAATAATAATAATAATAATTAATTTTAAAAAACACTGATTTAAATGTTTCGGCATATTGTTAATGGAAAATTAAAATTTATTAATCGAAATTTTATACTTTGCATTGAACTAAATACGTTATGACCATCTATTGATCGTTGTAAAAAAAGGGGGGTGTGGGGAATCATGCTGAGCAATGAACATTTTCAATAAATAAAGGGAAAATGTTTACAGCATTTTTAGATTATCATATTAGAGAAGTATCCGAATAAGCATTTTGGAAAAAGTTGAGTATGTATCTTAAAAAGAATTTACAGCTAATCTGTGCTATTCGTTGTATACTACAAGAGTTACTTGTTTAAAAACTAAAAGTCAATTATATTTCGTAAGATAACGCGAAAAAGGAATGCATTTAGATGTTTGGATCTGTTCGGATTAAATGGACTTAAATAGTGAACGGAATCCGATGTAAGAAATACGTTATTGAGAGATAATTAGACACAATTGTTTGAATAACGTAATATCTTCCATCAATTGTAATTTATTCTATTTTATTTATTCATTCTCTGATTCTACCTTAACATTTGGAATCCATCAATTTGTGGGCAAAAACATGTGATGTCGGATTTGGATTTGCTAAATCTTAACAACAAATGTGTCCGTATCAAAACTAATTGGGAAAGTGTTATTTTGGTTTCAACAAAGATATCCTTAGGTTTTTGTAGTTGCTAAATCATCTCGAACGACGTAGTGTGATCACTGCTTTGGAAAATGGTATAGATTAAGAAATGAAGTTTGATAACAGGCAGGGCTATATCTAAGACAATTGAGAATTTCGAAGGTTCTTCGATGTGACACCCCTCCCCTCTCCCGAACCTTGAATCTTGAAGAACCAATATCTTCCGTAACGTGTATGGATTTTTTCCGTAACTTCTTTCAATACATTTTCTTAATTATTTTTAAGTAATGGAAACATTTAAAATATTCCTTAATCGTTTATACTAAAGTTCTTTAATATAAAACTTCGGTGTTTCAAAGAGAACGACACCTCAAACTGTTGCTATCTCTTATTAAGTGAATAGCACTTTCTTTTTTTATTTTGCCTACCCTCATACACAACACAAGCAACAAATTAAGAATATTTTCAGTCTAGATGTCTAGTATAGAGAGATTATGAAGAAATACAATTGTATATGTTTACACTTACCTATTCAAGCTAGTATGTTTTCTCTTCAGCCATTCTAGATAGTCTTTGACACCAAAATCGAGGGCCCTCGGCGAACGGCGTATCCGCCTATAGGTAAATACTCCACCGATGACAGGTGGAAATCTAAAGTAACTTCCATTCCATTTTCACGATAGCTCTTTGCTTGCTCACAAATACAATGCTACAATAAGATGGCACAAGCATTTCAGTTATTCACTTCATTTGCACTTCAATTATTCTTTTTGAAGACGATTTGTGCTAGTTGGTCTTTGTTCAAAAATCCACTTCTGCACCTTTTTTCAACAGAGCACTTTAGCAAGAGATCGTAAACAGTAGTCAGTAGCGAATATGAGGCATTTTTTGCCAACTGCGGAGGGAATCACCCAACAAGTTATTGTGGGTGTTCAATACATCCTTTCTTAAAAAAAAGAAGTCACTGGCTCCTACGCTGAGTCAACTCACTATTCTTCATTATATCACAAAATTTAATAGCGACAGGGGATATCCGGGAGAAGTAAGTTTGAATCAATTCAGATTTCTGAAAAAGATCGCCTGTTGGTTTTCATGAAAGAGTGTTCGATTATAGGTAAAAATGTAAGTTCTATTGTGATGAGATGTCACAGTCAATTTTACCTAGTTTCCTCGCTTTTAAATTATTGTGAATATTCTGCAATAGGCAGAGATCAGACATAGGTCGGGAGGTGTACAAGTAATGTGTAGAAGTTTTTACAAGAGTAAGACTTTTGTCACAAATATACACAGTCCAGTCACATTAATGGGACCACCACCTACTTTCAACGTCAACGTGAAATAACCAATCACAGAAGGCAGAGGGCAGCACATTGCAGTGGAGTGTATACAAAGAATGTCCTAGGGCATCGGAAGGCATTTCAATTGTTGGCGTACTGCAGAAACGTTGCGATTTATGGAATGTTCAAAAGGGCATGATTATTGTCTTGCGGCCCAAGGGTGGAAGCATTTCGGGAATGGCTAATTTTGTGAACTGTTCGCATGCCGCCGTGGTAAAAGCATACCGTGTATAGCAAAATGGCCCTATCCAAAATCAGCGGCGTGGCACATGTGGTGCACCACGGGCTATAGATGACAGAGGCGAACGAAGGCTACGGAGAAGCGTTCGGGTGAATAGACTTGCAACTTTTGAGCAACTGACGGCCCAGATGAACCAAGGGGCTACCAAGAGTGTATCCTCAACAACGGTTCAGCGAACGCTGCTGCGCATGGGCCGCAGACGCCTGAACGCCGCGAAAGCCTGGTTAATGCACCTATGCTGACTGCTGTTCTTCGGCGACGAAGGCTAGAATTTGCACGCCTGGACCGCAACCTGCCACAGAGTGGCGACAGGTGGCTTTTTCCGATGAATTACGTTTTATGCACCATCGAACAGATGGAGTTGGCGTATACGGCTTGAAACATCTGAAAGCAAACACCCTGCCTGCCTTCCGGCCTGCAATCCAGGCTGGAGGAGAGAGCATTATGGAGAATGATTTCTTGGTACTCATTGGGTGCTCTCATCATTGTGGACGGCACGATGGATCAGCATAAGTACGCATCTGACCTAGCGAACCATGTCCAACCGTACATGCGCATTATTTTTCCCAAGAATGATGGCATCTACCAGCAGGACAATGCGAGATGCCATACAGCTCGCAGTGCATGTGCGTGATTCGAAAAGCACCAGGATGAGTTTACCGTACTCCCCTGGTCAGCAAACTCACCGGATTTAAACACAATCGAAAATCTGTGGGACCACCTCGATCGGGTTGTTCACGCTATGGATCCTCAACCGCGTAATCTAGCGCAGCTGGCCACGGCACTGGAGTCGGCATGGCTCAAAATCCCAGTGCACACCTTCAAAAACCTAATTGACTCTGTTCCTGCATGTGTCGCAGCGGTCCGCTCTGCCAAAAGTGGTTACTCTGGCTTGTGACAGGTGGTCACATTAATGTGACTGGACTGTATATTTAAGTAGCAAACGACCACGTTTGTTGGTATTAAGTCAGTTCGACGCAGTATTATACGCATTAAAATTGCAACCAAAATTGTATTAGGGTGGTAATTTATAAATCTTATCTAAATCTTCCGTGGGAAAGACAACATTATATTTTAGATAGATAATGCTAAGTAAAAATTTCTTGTTGTTAATGTTTATCATAACACATGTGACTTCTAATGTATTAAGGCTTAAGTCTGTAATTTTATATAGTGTGGTATATTGCTACGAACGTAAATGAATTGCGCATTTACACGGACCATTTTATGAAGAGTGTAATCTAGGATATTGTAGTTTCTGTTAGGGTAAAAAATAGTCTCTCTTAAGAGCAAAATATCAACACTGTTGCATATTATAAAGTCTCAAGTTCAGCAATGATGTTTGAGAGTCCATTCGCATTCCAGCATAAAAAGTAAATAAAATTTTTAGTACTATTGCAGACTATCATGGAAACTGAAATAGCTGTTGGCTGAGATTAACTTAAAAATATGGAGAGATCTATCAAGCGAGCCCCCCACTTTAAAAATAATTGCACGTTGTTTAAAGAAATATATAAGTTCATTGCGTTCTTCACATGGGAAACATTTTTTGTCCCTTCGTGGGATGTATTTGAATGTTCCCGCTGATAAAAATCCGCTGATCCTTCCCTGTACAATCGCGTAAAGCGTTTTACCTCTTTATGTGAAACGAATAGTCGGCCTTTTAAGTGGCTCTAAAGAAAGTGAGAAAAGGGCTGAAAAAGTCGCTTGAAGCGAGCTCCATGTTATTGGGAAGGAAAAGAATTTAAATGAAAAATAGATGTATATGATAAGTATGTTTCGTATATATTATTCTTTTCTTACTCCAGCTGTACATAAACTTGTTTCTATATTTAACATGATCATGCCTCACAGAAAGGGGGGGGGGCTTCATGTATTTAATAATTGAAAAAAAAAATCGTAAGCAATAAATTTGGAAATGTAGCCTTGAAGAATCTAGAAGTTCCATGAAATAAAATTTGTCTTGTCATGTCATGAGACAAAATATTTTTCACTAGGGAAGAGGGAATGTTTCTTTGGGGGGTAGTTTCATATGGGGGAATTATGGGTCACTCTGTTTCTTGGGCAAATAATGGTCACTCACTTTATAGCAATAAAATAATTTTTTTTACAAAACATCTAAATTATGCCAAGTCATGCTGAAACATTCTGTTTTCTCATATCAATTTCAAAAACTATGTAACTATAAAGCAAATAAGAGGTAAAAAAGGACTTTTTACACTACTACAAAAACTTCTTTAAAAAAGATTGTCTCTAAAAATCCTGATTTACTTGAAGATTCGTGTCAGCGAAACATTTTGGATAAAACAATTTTGTTGTTGCTGCTTTTAACTTTCAGATGGTCTATAGCAGATGATCTTGCAGATGGTATGCAGACGCTTTTCATACGTACATATACTTTTTCTTCATTATTTTTAAAATTAATTTTAAAGTATGCCGATTTATAACCCCAGTTTATTGGGATAATTCTTGGTCAGTGGTATTTTTTTGATATTTTAGGTGTATTCTTTTTTTATTTTTGTATAAATAATATTAGTATTTACTATAACTGTTATACTTTACTGTAAAATTATATTATATTTTAAGTGGGAGATATATATAGTCCCGCAAATGCAAAACGAGCTAATTTGGAACTGTTTACTGATGAAGAAACTACGATAAAAAAGTTACAAAAAAATTCCTCTTTAGAAGATTCCATGCTTCAAGCAATTCATACTGTACGTGAAGAGCAGAAATACTTTCTTGTGTATTATGATTAAGCTGACCAAACGTCCCCAATTTCATAATTTTTTTTTTCAGTTTGTCCCCAAATGTAAAACAACTGGGGGCAAAATTTTAATTAAAACAGTTATTTCTTCCCAATTTGAAATCAATCATGTTTCCTTTATTTTATGAATGTTAATAATGTTTTCGTTGAATAAACTAGAGCTATTTTTAAAGGAGCACTGAATTTATAAAATATCCCCAATTTTTGTTTCAGAATCGGTAACACAACGCTGATTTGTCCCCAATTCTTTCTTCAGAAGTAATCTTCAATTTTTTTCTTAAATACATCACATTAGATAATTTTTAAAAACCTAGACATTAGATAATTAAAATTAATTAAAATTTATGTTAATTTTTTTAATGTGAACGAAAAAAAACAATGCATGCGTTGATACATAAAGCTTAGCATTCAGTCTACTCCGTTTACAAAGCTTTATTTCTACAACTTAATTCATTTCTATTCTTTTAAAGTTACCCTTTTCCATTTAACAAGTTTCAAATATATTACTTCTTAAATCTTTTTACTTCACTCTCTTTTGCAATTTAAAATATTATCTCTCTTTTTAGTTCGTTTATTTCGTTTCCATGCAAAAATATCCACCTTTTAAAAAAATTGCAAAAGGATTGTTCTTTTTATAGTCTCCAGTCGAAAAGTGAATTATGCAGAGCTCGTACGGGTCCTTAATTTCTAAAATTCCTAACTTTTTGAAAGCTGTTCTAAAACGTTTGAGATATTCAAGAGAACTTTTCCCCGTATTTTAAAATATCGGATGCTTTTAAAATAACAGAGCCACTTCGGATATTTTTAAGACACTATTTCAAAAGTTTGAAATTTTAACAAACCCGGGATCCATATACGAACCCTGTTATGATAAAAACATATTTTTAAAATATTTTGTAGCTTAACTCCCTTTTTTGTTAAATATTTATCACAGAAAAATTATTATTAGAAGTAATGCCTTTTTTTTTCTTAACCGTATAAAACAATACATCCCATTTAATCGTCATTTTTTTTCCAGCGTTTAAAAGGCTTGAAAGAATTTCGTCTAAAAACTTTTCCTGCTTAAGCTATTTTGATCTTTTGAGAAACATCTTAAGTGGATATCACTGTAATGTTTATATTTTGGATTGTGATTATGCGTGTCTCTAAAGCTAAATGCTTTTTAAAAGCTTTTATCTAGTTTCACTGAATTCGTGCAGAAGAAAGATTAGAGTTTCTATTCCGTGAAACACGAATTTAGTTCGTTGTTCTCTCAGTCTGTTCTGCACTTTTTCAAACCTTGTAATCAGGTGTTTTTTTTTAATCCAAATATCGAACTACAAATTTCTAATTAGGTTTAGTGGTGAGTTTTAAGTGATATAAATGTTAAAACGGGCGGAGGGGGGACGAAAGATTGATCTCTTCCTATTTACCTATTAAACCTAAAAAAAAGGTTGAAATTTAATATTCATTCATGCACCATAAAAGTGCATCTTGTATGCATGTGAACACGCTCGATTGGTGTAAAGCACGCAACTGTCAGTGTCGTCTAAGTGAATTTCGGGTAGCTCAGACGAACAACAAATGTGATGTCTAAATTGAAGTCCCGCAGCGGCCTAGTCACTAAGCTCCGTTCCCCTAAGAACACGCAAAGTAAAGCAGCTCCAAGTTGGCCTGTACTTGGGAAGCGTGAACTCCTCTCTCGGCTGGACTGCTGTGGTACCTGTACGATAATGTGAGCTGGTGCACTTAAAATCTGTTCGCGACTCCTGTGTCCTGCGTGTTCAAACGATACCTCTGGGCGTGCCGATTTCAGGTGCTAGGTTTCTCATTTGAAAGTGGTTCAAAATTGAGAGACCATTCATTAGGGCTACGTTGGTTTGCCTAATAGGCACCCCCATAATGAGATGACCAACATCCGCCGCCCTCGTTGTGCTAATGCCTCAATTAGGCCGCTGATCCGGCCATTAGAAAGGAGGGAAATTTCTAAATTGACTTCGGGCAGAAGAAACATTTGTTTTTATTCCATAAAGCCCGAATTGAGCTCATTTTTTTTTCTGGATAGGTTTTAAATATATAATTCATTATTTTCACAACGAACGTTTCTTTCAATCTGTGAAGAAAAAACAAGTTGTTGTGGTATTCCCTTTGTACAGTTAAAAATCTAAACTCCCTGTCACAATATCCCGTATAAGGGCCAAGGCCTGAGATACCCAGCCACTCTTTCTTGATCGTGGGTCAGGGGTTCAGGATCATATGCTCCTACCAGATGGTCAGTCAGACGCGAGCACCCCAGTGTTTAGTTCCCCAAGTAAACTAGGTCCTAATTCATCTTTGCACAGTTTATCTCATTTTTTGATTTCTCGCTATCACATTTTGAGAATTTTATATGAAATTGTTTGATGATTCAAACCGTTATGGAGAGTACTTTGTAAGATTTTCAGGATCAGATAGTGACATTTCTGCAGAGTTTCTTATCAGATTTAACTTTACAAAAAGAAATAACAATTTTTTAATATTTTATTGATAAAAAGAACGCAATTAAACAGCAAAAAAATTTCCAATCCTGCAGAACATCCCGAAACATATGTAATGGTTAAGGGATTAATATCTAATCTTCGTCAATCACCGAATAGCACTGCTAACCTTACCAATGTAATCTTTACTTTTGAGTTCATTTCTTACGAAAAAGAAGTTGTTGCTAGAAGTAAAAGAGTTTGCTTAAACATATATACTTATTTATTTATAACTTATTTACATTTAGTATGGATTTTAACATGTTTTCAAGTCAATATTTATTCCAGCCAATTTGCTTTTGTTATTTCTTTTAGAGATTCCAGCCAAGTCGCAGTGTAGACGAGCTAAATGACAGGCGGGAAGTTGTTGACACGGGCAGGAACGCCAAGACTCCGGATCTTTCTCTTGATGACAGGCGTCCAAAGCACGTGAGCTTCGACAACGGATCCTTGGTCCGGAGTAATACGGTAGCTGGGGGACTCGAGGAGGTAGGGAACGATTTTGGGGGTGGACCCGTTGCCACCTCCACGCCCCTTAACTCCCAGAGGAGAGCATTTTCACCGCCTCCCAGAAGGAACAGATCTCAAGAGAGGCTTCTGGATGGTTTCATCATTGCAAGACCACCTTCAGAATTTAGTGACAGGCCGTCATCAGTAGCTTCAACGAGCAGATATGTTGATATCTGCTCAGGTAGGTTGAAGTTTCTATCTTCTTTGTCAGTGTACTATTCAATACACCCTATTAGTTTTAAAATAATCATCAATTTCCTATTGCAGGTTTAGTAACTTAACCCTGTAACGCACAGTGTCTTCGCAGTGAGGACACATCTCTGATATTTTGGCTATTTTGATTCACGAAGAATAAATATGAATTCAATTAAATACTCAAGAAGGACATCTAGACTGCCCAGTGTCGAAAAAGCGCCGCCGTTGACATCGCACTGTTAAACTAGCAGCAAGTTGACGGTCGATAGAATCGCCCAGTGGTTGCCACAGAGCTAAAGAACATTAGCTCTGTGGCACGCACTAGGCGATTCGATCGACCGCAATATTGCTGGAAGATAAATAGTGCGATGGCAACGGTGGCGCTTTTTCAACATTGGGAAATGGTTTTTCTTCAAATCAAAGGTTAATGCACGTGCGAAGTATCTGGTAGTCTGACAATTACAATCAGTTATAAGTAATACTCGAGTTGTAGCACACAGTACAACTTATCATCAAGCTCTGATTTACGGATTCGAGTATGAATTTTATTATATTCCGTTAAGTACATGTTTACTTCAAATGAAGTTGGATTTACGCAATTTTACTAACACAAACTCCTTCGCCGTCACTTTTGTTGAGAACGAGTTAAGAAGAATTGGTGCAATCTAAAAATGTTCCTTGTAAATTCCCTCCACTTCAGTTTTCCTTGTCCTTTCAGGTTACCGCGGAGGCTCCCTGCAGCACAGACCAAGGCGTGCCATCATGAAAACGCAGGCCACGCAGACAGAGCTGACCTTCAAAGCCCGCTTCCTCCTTCCCGCTTACCTGACGCTGTCTCCCAGGGCGACGGCCCCCCAACTTCTCCCCGTCAACCACTACCCTCCGTGCCACAGGTCTCACAGATCCAAATCATCCTCTTCTGCCAGACATCGGTCGTCCACTACGGGTACAGGACGGGCCATCACCAAGAGCCAGTCCGCGCACAACACACTGGGAAGTGATGACTCGGACGACGAGGTAAGAAGTCAATCCGCTTGCGACAGTTGGATCAGACGCACACGAGCGTTATTTTACCGAACAGCAATGCTGCGGCGCCACAGCGATAAAATGATCATAGTATGCACTAACTTTTTTACTAAGGGACCGAACGTGCAAGTTTGTAATTCGCGGCAGCGGCACCTCTTGTACACGCAGGGACCGGTTTGCCACCTGCAGGATGTGCACCACACAGGCGGTCGCAAAAAGAGGGCGGCCAAAATTTACTCATTGTTTTTATTTCATCGACTTTGTAATATCTTTGTATTGCACAGAAATACTTTGTAATATCCTTGTATTGATATATTTATATACATGATCTGATAGTTGAATTTGCGCACACGTAATCTCGCTAAATATACTTCATGTAAAATAACATGTTAATTCTGCTGAAAGAATGTTTTTCCTTTATTGTTCCACAAGAAAAAAAAAATTATTTTCATGCTAGATAACTTTTTGTTTAACATTAGCGAAAATATACCGAACTAACGCAAGCGGGTTGGCGACGACCAGAATTGTTACAAACATTAGTGCTGTTATTACAGAGGATATGTTAAAACACTAACATAATTAAAACACTGTGTTTGGCTTTATTTGTAAAAATCACGACTCGTTTAATGTTTCAAGATTTGAAGGATTATTACAGTTTAGAAAGATTTGATTCATTGAATCGGTCATCTAAAACAATTCAATCAAATCTATCTTAACTATGAGGAATATAGCATCATATGCAAATTTAATTATCAAATTAGAAGTACCACTTATATTTTCAAAGTAATCTTTCGCCACTTTCAGACAGAAATACCCGCAGACGTTGTCAGTACGTCTAATCATATTGTTATTACTTATATGGAACTGAAATGGATATTACGATGTCACGCATAAAATTAATTCCATAAAATGTATTGTAATTATAGCTTGAAATCGTCGGAGAAAACAACTTATCTATTGTTGTTGCTGTTGTTACTAATCTCATATTAGTAACAACATTGCCCAGTATTATTGCCCAGGAAATCTCGACAATATCCATAACTCCAAAAACATCTAAAAAGTCTATAAACAATAAAAGATCCTGAAGGATCTCGTTCTTTCAAAGATCCAAGCAAGATAAAATATGGGGCGGGGTGACCATGTCAGCCCTACACCAGTGGCACTCAGGGAAGATCTTCTGTCCCTGCTGAAATGCGAGTGCTCTTATATGGCCACTCATGAAGGGCGAAAAGGCCGTTAGATATATTCTACGCGAAAGCTGAAAAAACCCGTCCCGGGCTTCTTCCAAAATACCACGAGTGATTGGGAGGAATCCTTCCAAGTTGGCTTAATTCCATCTTCCTAAGTGAGGAGATCTCGCTATATGTGAGAGCCCCTCAAGGTCCAAACCCCTCCTCGGCAGCAGTCCTTGCCGGGTAGTCGGCCCTTTCATTTTCGTTGATCCCAACATGAGATGGGATCCACTGAAAGTGAATAGAGTGTCCAGAAGAAAGCCAGACAAGAAAATCTAAGATGTCCAATCTTGTCTTGTCCAGAACAGTCCAGTTAGATAGGTGTTGAATTGAAGCACGACTATCAGTTAAAATCCAGACATCATGTACTTGTTTTTCAATTTCATACGCGTATTGCAAGCCCCTCCTAATAGCAAAAAACTCTGATCTAAAAACTGGTCAAAAGTTGGGACTTCAGACTTCCTATCTTAAATACCACAGAACCAATAAAAATAGATATCAACACTGCACTGCCAGAGATTTACTCATTACTACTGCTGCCATCAGTGTACATCTTCAAAGAAGATTATGGGATCCTACGGATAGTCTGCAGGGCTAATTGCTTAATCAGTGAAGAATTCTCAGCAGTTTTCTTCACACTTACCTAATATCTAAAACTTTTTTTTTTTAGATCTAATATATAAAATTACGTACACGAATTTTAGAGAAGCTATTTTCTAAAGTAAAACTCAATAGCATAAGCACTGTACTTCTCTGGCAGTGGTGTGAGCAATAAAAATTTTGGTTTTCTACTGTCTATATGTTGTGCTGGTTGAGGTCAAATTAAATTTTGCGCTGACTGAAAAACATTTAGACAAAGAAAAATATTTAAAATATTTAGCTGCCTCTTTATGTTATTTAGTCTTTTCCATGTAACTAGCCTCTGCTCGTTTAATATTTACAGTCCCTGCCATATTAATGTGACCACAAAACATATTATACCCGAAACACCAGTGTTCGCTCCCCTCCATAGATTTTCCCAACGATGGAAAAGTGTAGTGGTTGCCATCTCTGAATTTTGTCAATGGAGAAATAGAAACGGTTGCATTTTTTCAGTGTTCGGGCCGTTAAAGCAATCGATTCAGATGATATTTCGTTAATCTATCCAGTTTTTATGCACAGAATAAAAAAATGCATTTTTTATGAAAGTCACATTAATATGGACAGATTCCGTACATTGACTGTTTCCTCTTAACAGGTAATGGAGGTTGATCTGTCAACTAAGCAACAAAGGCTGATACGCTCATCAGCGAGCAGGGCTTCCATCCGACGACAGAGGGCGGTCGAAGAGGAGATTATGGTCTCTTTCAAACCAGTGCCGTCACCTCCAAGAGCTCCCGTTGAGGTATTCACCCTTTTTCACGTTTCTATTCTCATTTCCACTGGCTTAACTGAGTGGGCTTGTTTGGATTTTTCTAGAGGAAGTTTTAACCCTTTGACGCGCAACCCTTTCCCAATGCTGAAAAAAGGGGCAGCCGTTGCCATCGCTCGACTTAACTACCAGCAAGATGGCGGACGATCGAAACGTTCATCGCGTGCCACAGATCTAGAGACCCTTTTTCGTCGTCAAAAAAAGCTGTCGTCAACTCTGCAAATGTTGCTGGTAGTTAAATAGAGTGACAGCAATAGTTGCACGCTAAAAAGTGTTTTGCTGAATTTAACAAAACTTGTTTGGTAGCTTTATTTTGTTGATTTAACAAAATGTTTTTAATTTTAACAAAACATTTTTGTTAAAATTCAGAACGAATGAAATATGAAATCGCTTTACAGTCAACGCATGAAAAACTTAACATGCGTTAAGGACATGCGCAGGGGAGTGAAAGACAAGAGCCAGACGTAGAGGAGAAACTCTTGTTTACTGAAGAGCGAAGAATTTGCAGTTATATCTGCGAACACGTTTAAAAATGACTAATATCAAATAAGAAAATAAATTAAATTTTGCACAGTTTGTTGAAAATTTCAAAGGTAAGCCTAATTAGATTATCTATTCATAAAAAATTATATTTATATTTTAGTGTTTTGTAAGTTCTACAGATTTAGCTCAGTGTCCTTTAGACTAACTTAGTTAAAACAATCAGAATAACTTTTCAACAATGTAACGGGCCGCAAATATGTGAGGATGTAAAAATTTTAATATATGTATAGTCTCGATTAAGATTTTTTTTGGGGGGGAGGGAGGGAGGGGATCTTGAATATAGACTAAGCTGGACAATGTATTTATACATTATATACAGATTTCGAAAATATTTTTGTAGTTTAAGTTTTGAAGCCGAACGCACATATTTAACATCGACATCGGTTTTATATAGCAAACAGTTTAATTTGTATAACACGCCAAAAAGAAAATCACTTACGGTAAGCACTCTTCTTTTTTTTTTAAATATTTTTTCTAAGAGAAAGTACATTCATTTTCCAAATGAAACACTCTACAGATAAAAATGTTTATTAGTTTCGTATTTCGTTAATCAAAGCGCTGAAGTTCTGCTAGTTAAGTGATTGTACAAAGTTCCCATGCCGGAACAAATGCCATAAAGACTGCTAGTTTTATGTCTGTCTATTTGGAGAGACAATACATTTCAAAGTAATTGACGTGTGTAATTTTTTCTCATCTGCTGCAATCTAGATCATTATTTCTAAGTCAAATAAGCCAGGTCTCCTTACAATATAAAATTACAAACGCAAAAAGCGATTTTGGATTGACTTACCAAGTTTTTTGTATGAGAAAAAAAAACTGGCATTTTATTTCTCGATTTATAAAAACACTAAAATGAGAAAATGTTAATTTTGATGAATAGATAAATTATTTAGTCCTACCTCTGAAACTTTCAATCAACTGTTTGTGGGTTAAAAAATGCAACAGTGAAATCAACAAAATAATTTTGTTAAGTGAGCCAGCGCAACATCAGTTAACAAAGAAATTTTGTTAATTCAAACAAATAATTTGGTTGATTTAAACCAAATAAGCCATTTAAATGAATAGTTTGGTTAAATTGACAAAATGTTTGTTGAAATAACCAAATAATTTTAAGAAAATAATTTTGTTAATTCAACAAAAACATTTTGGAGCTGTTTTCACCGGATAATTTTGTTGATTTAACAAAATTTTTGTTGATTCAACAAAACTTTTTTTCAGTGTGCACTTTTTCAGCATTGGAGACTTTTGGACAGTCTCTCCAATTATTCTTCTATATCGATGCATTTTCATAGATTACAGAACATAAATGAAAAATTCATTTTCGGCAAGTTATGCCTTAGTCCTAATATCCCCGGACAAAGCTGAGCTACGCAGCTTGCAATTGATGATTTATACCGTGAGTAATGTGTACAAAAGCAAAGTATTGCCGAGTAACTATGTCACCTCACCCTTCAATATTTTAATGAAATCAAACTTATTCTTCGTAACTAAATACATGGAAAATTAGCCAACGTTTGAGTATTTTTGCGACTGACAGTCAAAATCTTTAAGTTTTGTATCCTCACGGGAGGAGAGTTAAAATGGGGGCTTTTTTTCCCCACTTTTTTTATTTGAATATTCTATTTAATAAAAGTGAGTGAATTTCTACCTTTCTAAAAGGTTCTGATAGGTGACAGACCTGTTTCACGGCCATCTGATCGGGAACATCGCAAAATATCAGCCATCTACAGAGACGGTGGACAAAAGCAGCAGAAGGAGACACAGGAAGAGTTTTTGGAACGTTCGAATGCCGTCGAGATCACCATCCGAACGTGCAAGATTACCTCTCCGATCACACCAGTGTCTGTGACCTTGACGGAAGAAATCAAAACCAGTGACGTTAAAGTAAGGACCATTCGCATATTGTAGTAAGCATTACAGGTCATGATCATATTAATATGACTACCAGCAATAGTGTTCTTTTTCTTTTTCCTTTTTGCGATAAAACTTCGATCAATAGTACATTGCTGTTTTGCATTAGTGGCAACTCGTTTGTGAATATTGCCAACAAATTTCTATTAGTATGACAAAAGTAGAGTTGTGAGCGAAACATCCATGTAGTGTTTCCGAACTACATCAACAGTGGCGTAACCAGAAAATGTTCATGGGGGAGGGGGGGGGAGGTTACGACTACTGCAACTCACATAAATGTGTGTGGTGTGTGGTAAGGGAGTGAAGAATATACATTTTGTATAGTGAAAAATTCCTCATGGGGGGTGACCCCCCTATACCCTCCTTGGCTACGCCACTGTTCATCAATCATTTTGCCACTACTAAGGACCGAATTGCTGGCGATTTTATTATGGGGGCACTCAGTGGACAGCCATCGTTGCCGCTGATGAAGGGATGGATGAGTAAACAAGCCAGACATCGAACCCAGACCCACAGTTGGATAAAATGGTTCTCTAGCCACTACACCACCTGAGCAGGTCCAAGTATTTTAAAGATATTAAAAAATAATCAGCAGCTAATGTCGTACGAACTAAAAACGATACTTGTATAATACTTGATTTACTAAATAAAATGCATTTTTAAATAATATTCATTATTTTTAACTAACGCTAGTCTGCGATTTCTTTTTTACTATCTTTGCCGGTCTGCAGATGTAAGGTTGGCAAAAACTAACATAGAAGAAGGACTAGATAGACTGTCCAAATAGCCCCAGGTATATAGTCAAAGAAATCTTTTGGCTCTGTGGAACGTGATTAGCAAATCGATCGACCGTCATCTTGTTGGTAGTTAAGTCGAGCAATGGCAATGGCTGCAGTTTTTCAGCGTTAAGCAGTCTATCCAGCTGCTGTACATCAATGGGCTGAACATTGGCGTTGTGGGTAGAGCATACAGTAGAGTTTATACTAGGGTCCCGCTATTCCGAAAATCCGTCTATTCCGAAAAGAGCTCAGAAAAAAAAATATCGACATTTTTAACTTAAAAATAGGAAAAATTAAAAAGACTTTCGTGAAAAACGTACATTTATTTACGCCTGAAACCAAATTTGAATGAAAGCTGCTTATTTATAGTACATATCGGCTCCATTTATGATCCTCCGCACTTAATTTACGCCTTAACAGGTCAATACGTTGCTGTAATTCATGAAATTCGCCTATTCCGCTAAGCCGAACCAGTGTTCGGTCCCAATTAGTTCGGAACAGCTAGATTCTAATGTATTCTTATTTATTAGAAAATTTGAATTTCATCGCATATCAATTTCTAAGAATTTTTTTTCTTTTTCAATTACAGTGTTTTTATTTAAAGTAAACAGAGATATTTAACGAATGAGTACAAATAGAATTCTAAATAATTCTTTTAACAGATATCTTAACTATTCTTAAGTTCTTTAATTTATTACGAAAAAATTACTATATTTCATGCTCCTGAATATTCATTAAACGCGTTAATTTAGTTTTCATTGCGATTTTTTGTAAATAATTTCGCACATCCTAAAGAAATTAATTTTTCGGCTAGCTTCCTATAACTTCTGAATTCTCAGGTGGAAAAAAGAGTTTTTAATTTTTTTTTTCTTGGAAGATACTTAAAACAACCCAACAAATCAGCTAACACTTCCTTTTCCCGCAACAGCCATAAATTTAAGTATCATAAATAATTAGTTTCGGAAGCTACGGAGAGAACTGCCAGCAACGTCCTAAAAAACCTGTCAGACAATCAGAACTTAAGTCTTAAACCTTTAAGCAGTATTGTGTCTCAAAATCAACTAGTTGGACAGGGGGAAATTTATTACTTGAGAGTGTTTTCTCCATGACATGCTGATACAAAAAATCACAGGCTATAACTGAACTTCCCCAAATAGCAGGATTCTACGGTTAAAACGGATGAGCGGATTCTAACAATATTTCGTATATAGAGTGTACATGAGATGCCTCTGACAAAAGCTTGTTCGGCTATCTTCTCCGAAACCATGGGGATATGAGTTTCGACGAAGGAGTCCACGTATTCGGAAAATTCCGGAGAACCTGATAAACTGACTTAAATTTCGAAATTCATAATAAAAAAACAGCATAACTTTCTCAGCGTATTTTATCAAATTGGGGAATTGAGACTTCGGTAAACTTTTGTACAAATCAAGTTTTGATAAATTGTTAAACAGCTACTTTAGAGAATCATTGCATTGTAGTTTAATTACTTCTAGTTTGGCTTGAATCTCCTCGCAATTTATAGCGAATGCCGAAGAAAATGTTTGTAAGTCACCTTCTAATTTTTTAAAGTCTTCAAATCTTCTGCTGAACACGTTTTCTGAGTGATTTAGTTATCTAACATAAAAATTAACTTTTTCAGTGGTCAATTCAGCGGGCCGGATCAAATCATGTCGCGGGCCGCCATTTCCCCATCCCTGCACTAAACAGATAACTCCTCGGTGCCTTTTTAAAGGCAATTTTTGAGCTTGAATGATTTCTTTCTGAAAGTTGCATGAGACATGCAGATTTGTCGTTAGTATTAGTCCATAGGCGTGTCGTTAGTATTAGTCCATAGGTGAAGAAACATTAATAACCTTCCCCAGTGTTTCCCATTGAGTGTTTGGTTTGCTTTTAAAGCTGTTCAAAAGCCCAGTGATGACGATCGCACTTCAGGTAGAGCACTATTAAAAAACGTCCTCGAGTGCATATCAAGTACATTTCATAATCCAAAGTTAATGGCAATCGGCTCGTCCGTTTCCTCTACAGAACGTTGTTTATTGGAAGAAGTTTAATTATAACCACCCTGGATATAAAATGTTTAACAAAATGCTCATATAACAAATGCTCATATGTTTACCAAAATGCCCTGGATATAAAATGTTTAACAAACGTACCTGCTTATTAAAGTTATTTTATAGACTTTAATAAGCAGGTACGTTTCTAATACTTCTTTAGTAGTTGAATTATGTAAGTTTCGTACAGTTTTTCTTCTCACTGTAAATTAAACAATATGTCAAAGCATAATATTTATGACTCAAATTTTATTCAATACTAGCTGCGTGCCCGTTCTTCGCACGGTAGGAAACGAATATTTTACTAAAATCTAATCGTAACTACCTATGCAAAAGCAAAATGTCAAAAAGTTCAAGTAGTCCTTTTGTTGAAACTACCGTAAAATATATTGCGCAACGTATGATTATGGTTTAGTTAGTTATAAGACGCGATCGTTAAAAAATTATGAATATAACACTTTTAATTTCACGAAATAGTTATTAACGTGGTATACTGTTCTTTAATCCATATTATCCAAACAAATCTACTATTACTACCAGAGATAAAAATGAGATTACTATCTATTACTTATATTAATATTATCTATCTTCGTTTCTCAGTTTTTAATGCTCAATTTAAAGATACAGATTAGACATTTTAAACCAGTGATGCCTTTCTACTTTTTGGTGATTCTGTGAAATTTATGCATTGCCATTAAAACAGATCTCCATATATTTTTAAGCATAATTCTTGTCTCATCGGCGTATTTAGCACAGCAAAATATTTCATCTCGCAGTGGTGGAAAACATCCAAGCTGTACCAATTTAAATATTATTTAAATCCACCATGGTTCAGACTCGTGAAAACATCAAACTGTGTAATCTCGAGTAACTATTTGGAATCGCTCAAATTGCGAATAGGTAGTTAAATTGCGTTGCAGAGTTTACGAATTTCAGACAACTTTTAATCTATGACGTCACGTTCTGACCAGGGTAGTCGAATTTAGTCATTTCGCGCAGTAGTTTTCAAACGGAGTAATATTGAAACATACGACGTTGAAAAACTCTCGCTTGCAACAGAACTTTATTAAAGTTAATTTGAGAGATATTGGGGTTATTCCTAGCTAATCGGTATTTCAAATATTTTCCTCGTGTATTTTGCATCTTGTGCCGACATTTGAATTTCCCACGATTTAAAAAAATGCAAGTTTCCTTTCGTTATTATGGTTGCTGAAAAATCACAGAGCTCAAAAATCGCTAAGGGTAACACGCGCATTAAACAAAATACTTTGAATTTTTATAATAGTAATTTTTGCGTCAAAACCTTTCAATGTAATTAGATTTCTAACTCATTTTCATGAGGTCAAAATGACATCATTCTCAGTTGCGATATCTAACATGAATTAGTGAAAGAAGAAAAAGAAAGAAAAAATACGTTATTATATTTTCTACAAAATCTGATAATCTGGATGGAAGTTTATTATTTCGCTCGTGCTGTAATTTTTTGTCAAAACTTGTTAACCAGGATTTTTAATGCATTTTTACAGTGACATAAAAATGACGTCAGTCTCACTTGAATTATTGAAAGTAATAAATAAATAAATCTAACTTTGTTAACTATGCTCACGAATGTGCTGAAATCGGTTATTTGAGTAGCTTTCTACCCTCAAAATTGCGAAAAATCGTAAAAAGTTAGAGAACCCGGACGAACAAACAAACAAACATACTTTCACATTTATATAATAGATTGCATGAAAACTTCGATTATTTTTAAAGAAGCGCAGATATGTTAATGTTCTATTTTTTTTCATATTTAATGCCTTTTCATTTTTCGAGTTTTAAGAGATGTAGATATTAATGATTTCACTTATTGTTATATTTAACAACTTAAGTGGCAACAACGGATTCCGTTACTACGGAAACTGTAGCAATCTTTAAAATAGAACATGAAATGAATTATCCATGTTTACTTTGCTAGAACTGCCATATTGGCGTAATTAACGCCACAAATTGATGGTAAATAGCTAAAATGAATCACCAATTAAACTTAACAATAAATTCAAAAATTTACCCGCAATCCTTACAATACCCACAATTTTTACCACTCTGAAAAACCATTCTTATTCACCTCCAAAAGCATTCGTATTTTTAAAGAATTCCGATTTTATTACACCTTGTTTGGTGGTATTAAAAAAAATATACAAGCATACGTTCATAATATCGACTCATTCCAATCGTGGAATGTAATTAGCAGCACAAACGCGAGAACACACTCTATTAAACACAGCGTTACACTATATTTGAATATTTATCGCCAGCTTTGCTAAGAAAGGTAAAGTAGGAATCAGCATACATTTTAATTTGCAAAGCAAAAAATTTATCAGACAGTATTAGTTATATGCCATTCTAACAGTTACTAGAAAAAGAAATTTCCGTAGCACTGCTTTAATCAATAAGAATCAATGATTTTTTACACATTCGATCGCCAAAGTGCCAACATACAGCATTTTGCGAGATTTTTTTCAAGGAATCATTCGAAGCATTGAAATAACCGCAACCAAAATGGGAAATAGTAATCTATCACTCATGTGGTTTGATCGCCAAAGTACAACAGGCATATACTTGAAAAGGAGCAGTATTTTAAATTATTAACTATGTGTTAATGTGTTTTATTCATCGTTAACTATGATGTACAAAATGCGAGAATTTCAATGACCTTAAATTTGGCGGAATTTACCCTCACTTTAATCAATTTACTTAATTTGGTGAAAATTCTCAAGTTAGATCGTTTAAATTCGCCTTAATAACTGCATTATTTCTGCACTAATAACTGCTAAATTAAAAAAATTAAAGCTAAACTCTAGTAAAACCTACACTTGTTTTTAAAAATACTATTTCGGTACGCTCTCAGAAAATTGCGCCAAACCCAAAACTGTGAAAATCGGTAGAACTACTATTTTCTCAAAATATACCATATCAGCCATTTTTTTTTCGCCAAACTAAAAAAAAATTATACATATTAGTCTCAGATATCTCCAAGTCCTTATTCTTTTATGTATAAAAAACATTGCATTCCTGCCCTAATTTCCCACGCAGACGATATTTTAATAAAAAAATAACCTAGCAAATATACTCTAAACAGAAAAAAAATGATTTTTCTTTTATTTTTAATTCAAATGTCTAAATCATTTAATAAATTCGCCAAACATGGCAACCTCGATGCTTATTTCTCACATTTTCACTACAGGGGTTACAATCGCGGCGTTGCGGAGAGCAAAAATTAGTGTTTTTGACGGGGTTTTTTATTAATATCTCCTAAACTAATTCGAATTTCGAAATTTAAATTAGCGAAAGACCTTCCTCGGAATTTTCCGAATCCATGGACAACTCGATCGAAACTCAACTCCTAGCGGTTTCGGAGGAGATGATGTTACACACAGACAGACAGACGCGCACAGATTTTAATAGTATAGACTAGCTGCTTACCCGTTCTCCGCACGGTAGGAGACGAATATTTTCCTTACACACATATAATTCGAATTAAACCCAGTGATAGGAATCTCTAATAGTGAAAAATTGCTGGAATTCTGACGTAAAGCTGACTCCATGAGTGGAAATTTGAGACGATTGCAACATGATGACACAAAAACTACGTCATTGTCACTGGCGATCAGAAAAGTAAGAACTTTACGGTATGCAGACGAAACTTTTCTCTTTCGAAAAATGCCTTATATCTACATCATATAATTATCTTTAGGTTTAATTTATAGCATTCATACATACCATATGAATAACATTACATGATGTTGAGTACTATTTTATCTCATCTTGCATTTCGTAAAGCGTGGACAATGCATTAGCACAGTTATGTTGCAGATGACTTTATTAAATTTTACCCAAATTTAAAAAACCTACACGGAACAATCGATGCACATTGTACGTTCAGAAACCAAAAATGCATCCTGTTTCCGTGAAGATCTTGTCGCTTTCGTAAATGAAAACATTTGTGATGTAACTTAAGCGGAAGAGCTTATTACCCTTACTGAACTCTTAATACAGTAGCACACTTGTTACATAAAACTAACGTTGTTCTCACTGCCAATTCACACTAAATAAATAACTAATTTCATATTTTATTTTTAACATAGATTAATTGCATAGTGTCAAATTCAATATTAAACAAAATCTGAAGTCGTTTCTAGAGCTCTTGGTCTTGTAACTGGAGTAACTGGAATATATATGAAAAAATAAATAGAACTTTAACATATAAGTAATTTATATGAAATATTCTAAGCACATTGGATCCCGTTATTCGGAAAGATTCCACAAACGCCATGGGAAGAAAGAGCAATTAATTTCATATTATATTTTGTATTCCTTGCAAGCGCCTTTGTTATGTACATGATTGCAATATCATTCTCGTACACGATGCTTATCCTATAGTCTCTGGTGATTTATTTTGGATTTTCATTTCATATTCCTGACTTTTCATACTTTTGAAATTTTGTTGCTTTGCGCATGTGAATAATTGATTATCATTTCGCATTACGGCTACCAATTAAGTAGTTTTCCATATCGCTTCTTTCACGTTAACGACGTTAATCTGCCTTTTTCTAGTTTAAAAAAAAACGCCTACAATGTTTCAATGCTTCAATTTAGACACACAGAGGGGTTAGGCAAATACGCACCCGACGAATTGCTTCCTTATGTCCGCCGAAGCAGCATATACCTTAGCGTGTAATCGGGACCGTCGTTATTAGCAACCGGGCCTGCTTCTTTGTTGCCACCGGAAGAAATGAGTGAAACATTGAGGCCTAATATTTACATTTGCGCTGTTCGATTGTATGCGATTTGGGAAACGGCGATTTGGGGATTATAAACGTTAATTTATTTTATAATTAAAAAACAATTTTGTTATAGTTTTGTCATAATGATTTAATGACAAGGTGTTTTAGATGTAGGTAATAATTTTTTGAAGATTGCGCTTTTTTTATGGAAATAAATCGACAAATTCAATCATAGAATTCGAACTTTAAGTTCTGAATGTAAAGGTAAGTGTACACTTGTATTTATAAATTCTACAAATTTATAGGATATAAAGCATGTTATGTGAATTAATATTCATGTGTTATTTATAAATCATTTTAATCTGAAATCGTTTAACTTGGGTAGTTTATTATTCTAGTAAATAAGCGTGCGTTGTAATACTAGTTAGACATTCTTATCTGTTTAAATCTTTCCGTTGAAAATGCCATTTATCATTTATTATAAATGCAACTAAATCTGTGATATTGGTCTCAGTGCAGAAGTACTGTAAAATATGTTATTTATTTTTGCACATGTTTATGTAGAAACTTAACCCAATTTATGCCTAGTGTCCCTTTTTTGGGACGGCATTTTCGCTATTAGTCGAAAACGTTATTTATTTTTCCTAGCCTTTATTCATGAGTATTGATCCTCAACTCTACAAAATATTTTAACATGACCAAGTAGGATATTGATATTTCGATTTTTATGCATAATGATTTTAAAAGAAATCATCCCTTGTTCAAGAATTTGACATCAGAAATTTATCTATTAGTTCTGTTATCAGTAAAAATCGAAGAAAGTAGCAAAAATATCCAGGCACAAATGGGATAAATTGAAGTTAATATTTTGTATAAGCGTTTATCATACTCAAATTCAAAGTTCCATTTAGATAATGGCTATAATAAAAAGTAATTAATTCACTCTTTCGTTTGTTTATGGTTTACTACATTGTTTAGCGCAACTTGTGAAAAGGGATCTTGAAATTTTTCAAGTCCTAGAGCTGTTAGTTTATCTTAATTTGTATTCAAAGTCCGTGGAGCAGTTTTTTTTTTTTTTTTTTTTTTAAGCTATAACCCTAATATACAGCAATGCAGGGACGAAAACATTTGTTTTCAATCGCCAGTTAAGAATAACTTTAAAAAAATGTGTTGGAATATTAGTGGTATTTCCTAGTATGGTTTTCTATAATTTATCATTTTTCTTTGGAGAAGAAAAAGTATGTGGAACTAACACTGAAAATTATGAATCATTTTCATTTCGAATGGTAAAATTTTCGATAAATAAACTCATTTGAATTAACCAAAATAAAAACAGTTAACAAACGTGTTTTATCATACACTGTTACGTTATTCTTAATCCTTTTGATATATTTTATCTCCCCTTTAAGTTCGTACTACTATTTATGGGACACCCTTTATTTTGTAATTCATTCTAAATGTTTCTCGTTAAATTAATTTACATTATTTTTCATGTAAATACCACGGACTTGCAGTGCACAGGTTGTACTTATAATTATAGCAAACATTCTTCTGATACCAACGCCTTACAAAAGATTAAAAATTAAATAGTATATCAGTACTTAAATTTTGTATACGTGAATTGTAAATATCAAATATTTTAAATTCTATTTCAGCTCCTCGTCATATATTTTGTTAATATATTAACCGAACAATATTTAATAAAGGAAAATTTAATAACTACTAGTTAAATTTATTTTAAAAGTAATAATGGTTGTAACTGCTTTGAAAATGTGAAACTTAAACATTCAGTATAAAGAAATGCATAAAAATGTCTGTATCATTTGTGTATTCGTTTACTTTAATGTATACTAAAAGTCCGCTTAATTTTTTCATGTATATTAAAATTCAAGCTAAAATAATGAATCATGAGAGTGAGCACTACTTTGTTTTTCCTTCAAATTACATGCATCTATTTACTTTAATGTCCGCGTGTATCATAGTAAAGGAACTGTTAATGAGTTCGTCCTTGAATTAGTAACGCAATCACTACTTAAAACTACATTTAATAACGTTTCAAAGCATCGGAAAGCTTAAAAATTGCTTGATGTATACGGGAAGACGCGAGCATCCGTAGGCCTCTTTGGATGACTCATCGAAATACACGCGCAGGCCCGTTACTAATAGCGAAGGCCCCGGTGTAATGTGCTTCTCCGGATAATGTGACATCAAAACAGAAGACAATGACGTGAAAATGACGTCACACGCGAAGGAAATATGTTAAAATTCTGTTTGTTTCATATTTAATGCGTTTTCAATTTTTTGGGTCTTAAGAGATGTAGAAATGAGTGGTTTCACTTAATTATTAAATTGAACAACTTAAGTGGCAACAATGGATTCCGTTGCTACGGAAACTGTAGCAGTGTGAAAAATAGAATATGAAATGATTTATTTATGTTTACTTTGCTAGAACTGCCATTTTGGCGTAATTAACGTCGGCAGTCGATGGCAAATAGCCAAAATGAATCACACATTAAACTTCACAATAAATGCAATAATTTAAAGTCATTACCAGCTAGTCTAACTGGGTTTTAAAAATATTCTCATTCATCTCAAACAGCATTCGTATTTATAAAGACTTCCTATTTTACTACACCTTGTTTGGTGGGATTAAAAAATATTATCTATTCATACGCTCGTAACACCAACTCATATCAATCGGGGCATAGAATTAGCAATACAAATGATAAAGTTTAATTTTCTGAAATTTGGCGGGGTTTCCCTAACTTAAATCAATTTATTTAACTTGATGAAAATCATTTAAGATCGCCTTAATAACTGCATTATTTCGGAACAGAAAATTAAAATTTCAGGCTAAATTCTAGTAAAACCTGCACTTGTTTTTAAAAATACTATTTCTTTACGCTCTCAGTAAATTGCGCCAAGCCTAAAATTGTGTGCAATCCACTAGAATCCACTTTCCCAAATCGCCATATAAGCCATTTTTTTTCGCCAAATTATAAGGTTATGCACTTTAGTCTCTGAAATTTACAAATCCTTTTTCTTTTGCGTATAAAAAATATTGAATTCCTGCTCTGATTTCCCACGCAGACGATATTTTAATTAAAAAATAACCTAGCAAATATTCGAAACAGAAAAAAAATATTATTCCTTTATTTTTAATGCAAGAGTGTAAATCATTTAATAAATTCGCCAAACATGGCAACCTCGATGCTTATTTCTCACATTTTCACTACAGGGGTTACAATCGCGGAGTTGCGGAGAGCAAAAATTAGTGTTTTTGACAGGGTTTTTTATCAATATCTCCTAAACTAATTCGAATTTCGAAATTTAAATTAGCGGAAGACCTTCCTCGGAATTTTTCGAATAAGTGGACACCTCGATTGAAACTCAACTCCCAGCGGTTTCGGAGGAGATGATGCTACACACAGACAGACAGACGCGCACAGATTTTAATAGTATAGAAGACTAGCTTGCGTACCCGTTCTTCGCACGGTGCGAAACGAATATTGTCCTTACACATATAGTTCGAATTAAACCCAGTGACAGGAATCTCTAATAGTGAAAAATTGCTGGAATTCTGACAAAAAGCTGACTCCATGAGTGGAAATTTGAGACGATTGCAACATGATGACACAAAAACTACGTCATTGTCACTGGCGATCAGAAAAGTAAGAACTTTGCGGTATGCAGACGAAACTTTTCTCTTTTGAAAAATGCCTTACTTCTCCATCATATAATTCTCTTTTTTTAGATTTAATTTCATACATACCATATGAATAACATTACGTGATGTTGAATACTATTTTATCTTATCTTGCATTTCGTAAAGCGTGGACAATGCGTTAGCACAGTTATGTTGCAGATGACTTTGAAGTTGAAAAATTAAATTTAAACCTTATTAAATTTTACCTAAATTTAAAAAACCTACTCGAAACAATCGATGCACATTGTCCGTTTAGAAACCAAAATGCACCCTGTTTCCGTGAAGATCTTGTCGCTTTCGTAAATGAAAACATTTGTGACGTAACTTAAGTGGAAAAGCTTATTACCCTTACTGAACTCTTAATACAGTAGCACACTTGTTACATAAAACTAACGTTGTTCTCACTGCCAATTCACACTAAATAAATAACTAATTTCATATTTTATTTTTAACATAGATTAATTGCATAGTGTCAAATTCAATATTAAACAAAATCTGAAGTCGTTTCTAGAGCTCTTGGTCTTGTAACTGGAGTAACTGGAATATATATGAAAAAATAAATAGAACTTTAACATATAAGTAATTTATATGAAATATTCTAAGCACATCGGCTCCCGTTATTCGGAAAGATTCCAAATAACGCCATGGGAAGAAAGAGCAATTAATTTCATATTATATTTTGTATTCCTTGCAAGCGCCTTTGTTATGTACATGATTACAGTATCATTCTCGTACACGAGGCTTATCCTATAGTCTCTGGTGATTTATTTTGGATTTTCATTTCATATTCCTGACTTTTCATACTTTCGAAATTTTGGTACTTTGCGCATGTGAATAATCGATTATCATTTCGCATTAAGGGTACCAAGTAGTAGATAAATAAGAGTTCTGCCCATGCGCAGCCATGTTAATCGTGCGCAGCCATACAAGTGCTTTCCCTAGGTTGAGCGGGGAAGGGGGCGTGGTCGGACCGGATGTGGGGAGAGGAAGTTCAAAGGGTTGATAAGAATTTTTTTCCTTTTTTTTCAAATAAGGGGACTTGAAATTTTTTCAGACTTTAACAATTTTCTCAAATAAGGAGACTTGTAATTTTTTCAGACTTTAAGATATTTTTGAAATAAGGGGACTTGGAAAAATTTTCAGATTTTCACATATTTTTCAAATAAGGGGACTTGTAATTTTTTTCAGATTGTGACATATTTTTGAAATAAGGAGACTTGGAAAAATTTTCAGACTTTAACAATTTTTCAAATAAGGATACTTGTAATTTTTTTCAGACTGTGACATATTTCTCAAATAAGGGACTTTAACATTTAGTATCAAAATAAGAGACTTTGACATAATTTTAAATAAGCTATATGAATTACACCTGAAATAAAAAATTTTATTATAAAATGAGGACCCACCAGCCGCCCGGTAGAATTCGTCTACCGCCTCATTTCAAATAAAAATTCTTACTGTGCCTTTCCCCATCACGCTAGCCTCGCATGAATGGAGACAGGGCGTAGCACAGAGGATGCGTTGTTGTTTTTGTTTCTTTAAATAATAATTAACTATGTGGAGCAAAGAAATGAACAACATCCCCAGGAGGATTTAGTTTTCTTTACCATTTAGTAATAGAACCAATGCAAATTGAATAAATGTTGCTTAATACATACTTCTAATGTTTAGCTAATTTTTGTATACTGATTATAGCATATATTTAATAAGTAACAGTTTACTAGAATATTAAAGTAGGGTTTAGGATACCCATACATTTTCTACAAATTTCTTCTACTGTTAGGGAAGTGAGAAAATTATACCATAGAACGATTTTAGTACCTATAGTTTTTACAAATAATGATTTAGATAGTGTATGAACTTTTTTATCTAAACATATTTTTTTTCTTAAGAGATTTTTACCCAAGTTTTAATTTTAAGTTAAATAAGTTAATTTTACAACAAATATTTTTTAACCAAAGTTTTAATTTTAAGTTAAATAATTTTACAACAAATATTTTTTTAAATTAATTTTACAACAAATATTTTTTTTAATCAAGAGTTAATTTATTTTTTAACCAAGTTTTAATTTTAAGTTAAATAATTTTACAACAAATACATTTCTAAATTTATTTATTTTTTAACCAAGTTTTAATTTTAAGTTATATAATTTTACAACAAATTTTTTTTAATCAAATGTTTTTAATTTATCAAGAAAAAAAAATTTTAATCAAGTGTTTTTAATTTTTAGCTAATTTTTTGTATACCGTATTTTTGTTAAGTAGCCGTTTAACATTAAAGTAGGATTTAGATACCCATACATTTTCTACAAATTTAATCTACTGTTAGGCAAGTGAGAAAATTATACCATAGAAAGATTTTTACAAATAATGATATAGTCTTATATTCTATTGCGAGAAAATCACTTTAACCATATACCCCCCAAAACTCAAGTTTTTGTATACGAAATGCATGAATACGCGTTAGATCCCCTTAGAAAGTCCTCCTACCAAGGCACCCCTCATCCTAGGCAGATACCCCCGCGTGCAGGTTTGCCTTAAAACACAAACAAACAAAGTATTTATCTAAACATTTTTTCTTACCCACACATTTTTGATAAATTTTAGGCAGCGATTATACTAGTTTATATTTTCTATAGATCAATTAGAGAAAAAATTACATTTTTAGTAATCCTACAAAATATTTTTACTGTATATCACAAGTAGAGTAACTTGATTTATAGAATTTCAATACGATACGAGTTAGATTGTTTATGTGCAACACTCATTTCAGTTTGACTATGAAAGCATAATTTTATACATGCATTAATATTTTTAGAGGTATGCACTTAACCTATTTTATAGAAAGGTGAGCATAACTAGCACAAACTTTTAGACTAGATAGTACTATTGTTAGAAAGTTGAACTATTGGAAATAAAAATTGAAGATCCGTTTTAGCACAGTTTATACTGCATGTACATAAAATATCTTTCAACTACTTAGATAGTTTAAATCGCAAATCATTACTTAAACTAAAAAATACAAGGTTTTTACTTACGTGAAGGGACATCGCTAAATCTTCGAGTCTCTGGACAAAGTACCAACATCTATACGGCTAGCAAGACCGGAAAATCGAATAATGATTTAAAATACATTATCCCTAATTCCCGGTCCAACTAGCACATGTTCATTCATTCTTAATCTTGGCTGAAAATAGTAATAATATTTTGACACTAAAAACAAAAACACATTTGAAGATATTAAACGCTTTAAAAGTAATTTTTTTTCTTATAACAATTTACCAGATTCACAATACTATTTTATGTAGGATAAAATTAGTTAGCAAGCGAAAATTTAATCTTAGTTAGAATTTACTGAAATACAAATACCATGCATGCCTTATTTTCTATTAGGAGAAAGCCCTCAAACCCCAGTTTTTGTATACAAACTGCATAAAGTACTTCTACCGATAATGCTATTAATATTAATTACACTGGATTACCAACTTAAAATTTCGCAAAACACCAAAATACAGAAAAACATACATTAACAAAAAAATCACACTTAAAAGTACAACACATCAAAAGTGCAACTATAAGAACCACATAATTATTTTCAATTAGAATTACGGTATCAACTTATATGTAACTAAAATAATAGAAAATATTACACTTACCCTATACTTGTACACGCGAGAGGTGAAAATAATAAAAATACATAATAATTCACAAAAGAATGATTGAAGTAAAATCCACGTGCCTGTGATATTGCTGATAACAGAAATTTAGAGATAAGAGAGTGCCTTGAGGCTCTACAGAGCCGGTACAATAAGAGTTGGCCAGTTTGCCGATAAGATAAAACCAGGGAGGGTGCTAGGGGTATGCAATTGTGGGACACGTGTTTCATTCTGCGTTCAAAAATGGGGACTTATGGATTAAGATCATGTTAGATTAAAGCCATTTCAATAAAAATCTATCCTTTTTGTAAACATGGGCATTATATCCTAAATTAAAATATCAAAGTTAAGCTACAACGATTAATATATTTTACGTAGTTTAGGAAACTAATGAATCATTAAATTAATTTCTGTGAAACAATTAGCAAAGATCATTGTACTAAAGCAAATTATTTTTGTTAAGTTTTGATAAATAACAGTAATAAATTATAGGCATTGCAGATGAATGAGTATTCACGTATAAAATAGGTATTAAAATTATTGTTTAAAACAATTTTTAGAATAATAAACTAAAATTTTTATTTAATAAAGTCATAAACTAAAATTATTAATTAAAACTTGTTAATAAATTAAACATATCAAAATTTTACACTCAATTTTTTTATAGACTTAAATTTTACATAGACATCCTTTTAATAAATGCATAAACTAAACTTATTGTTTAAAACAATTTTTTACAATAATAAACTAAAATTTTTATTTAATAAATTCATAAACTAAAACAATTTTTACAATAATAAACTAAAATTTTTTTAATAAAGTCATAAACTGAAATTATTAATGAAAACCTGTTAATAAACTAAACTGATTACTCTAAAAGATAGCTAATCACAACATATATCAGAAAAAATATAAGCAATTATAATACCTGAAAAATACCGGACAACACTCTTGTTGCATGCGGACAAAACATCGGTCAGCTCGGCTAAAGAATTCTTAGGTATCCGTTGCAGGAGAACTTACCTACGCCCAACCTACAAACTCTACAAATTTAACGGCAACTGATTTTCTCTTATCAGGTATCACAGATCAGATAAGAGATAAGGAAGTGACATGCGCAGAAGACACGTGATAGTGACGTGTGCAAATCTGTGTTGATTGAATATCCGGTAGGTTTCTGGCAGGATGTACATTGAGTGGCAACTCTCTGTAACAGGCTAAGACAAGTTAGATGATGCAATATCTACTGGGTTGAGGAAGGTAGAGGGCGCTTGGGTAATCACGTGATTTTTTAAAGAATCAGTATAGAGACATTTTAGTTAGATAAAGTGGTCAGGTGTGTGTTGCGAGACTCCCTTTACACTGTGTGCGCCTATACTTAAGACGTGTGTTTTAATTGATTTTTCGCCGAGTTTCAAAAATGTGTTTGCTTGAATACACTCCCGAGTTTTATACTCAAAGTGATGCGGATGTGTTGCTGCAAGAAATAATACAATTGCCTTTAGATGTAAAGCCTCTGCAAAGTATTGAAAAGAAAATTTCCCCCGAGTTTTATACTGAAAGTGATGTTGACGTGCTACAGCAAGAATTGTTTCAATTACCCCTGCAAAGTAGTGAAAAGAAAATTTCCTCGACCCGTAAAGTAATTACTTTTGCTGATGAAGGAATCAATTACAGTTTACCTGGAGCAACAGTCTCTGTTTACTCTTGGATACCCATTTTGCAAAAAATACGTGAAGATCTACAGAAAGTGACAAATTATGAATTTAATATGGTACAAGTGAACTTTGGCTCTGAAGAACAACCTAAAATTGAAGACGGCAACTACGAAGATTTTAATCTAGACCTATCATCAGGTGTATGCATTCTAAGTTTTGGATCTAAACGAACTTTGGATTTTAAACCAGCGAACTGTGAAACCGCTACCATTAAATTAGAACATGGCTCAATGTGTAAGATATATCCCCCAACCAACAAACTTTTAACGCATGGTATTCCTTCTGAACCTTATGTGACAGACCCGCACATTAACCTAACATTTGCCAAAATGTACATTTATGAGCCTTCCCCGAAAAGGGCAAAGTTGGACGATTGGACGGACGATCTTTACCATAGCTTATATGCTTCTGTAAATAGTACATGGCACTTGGAAAGACTTATCTACGTTTCACTTCACGATGAAAGAACTGACTTGAAGATCCATATTAGACAATTTATTCAGAATGCCCAATTAGACTATATACCAACCGGTCAGGGAGTCGTGATGAACCCTTCCACATGGATCGAATTTATTGTAAAACTATTAGATTTTAATATAGGTCATAGCAATAGCTCTTTTATTTGTAATAATCAATTATCTGTATTTAATGATGATGGAAAATGCATCTTACAACAAATTTACAAAACCGCAGATTCATTCACGTTAAATCCAATTTCCTTAACACTTTTAAATGATCAAGTAAAAAAACTTTGCGAAATGAGAAATGAAATATTGGAATGCATTTTAAAAACGCTATATACGACGACCCTGCCTCATTTAATTTTAAAATTAAAGCCGCAAAAATGTAACCGCGAACCCCATTGTAATTACGATGAAGCTAAACAACAATTAATGGATATAGTACATCAGGAAATTTTTAAAAACATAGGCCGGGTTCAAGATCATTCTTCGCATAGGATACATGCCTGTTCGAATAGATCACATATTGATGAGCGAGAGGGTCTTATAAGTAGTAAAGCATGGTTTACGGTTGACATGCCGTATATTGCAAGAGAGATATGCGAGAAAAAATGCACTTGTCATTATGACGGAGAATTTTTTTCAAACATTTTCATTGAAGACTATATGAAGTATCTTCAAAATGAGCTATTTAATTCATTTTTTCAACCGTTTTCAGATTTTGCGAATTCCAAGGATGACAAAACATGTGTAATTATGTGATGTTATTGGTGTATAACTAGTATTGCGATTGTAAAAAATATATTAAAACCATTGTGATTATGTAGAAAAAGTTTGCTTGCTTCTACAACAGTAAGATTTTACTGATTTGTGCATGATTAATTGTGGATTACACTTTGAAAAGTTATTATTTTCTTAATTGTGTAAATAGTTTGTGTAATTTAAAATATGTTTTTGTAAATAAATAAGTTTAAACATGAAAACTTTTCTGTGTTTTCTTTATGTGTATGTGCGTGTTGATTACTTGCAAAATAAAAATCTATTAAATAAAAAGTGATAAAGTTAGCATACTTGGTCACGATTTAAGGTTCTCGTTTTATACTTATCTTTTATACACTACAAGGTAGAAAGTTAGAAATTTAACAAAATTTATTGAAGCATGTACTATGGAAACATTAATCTACTACATAGAATTAAAATGTTTTGATTAAAATCATAAACTTAAGTGTGATAGGTAAATTGTGTTACATGAGAATTCCCAAAGTACTAATTTTTTATAAAATGAACTTAGCTAAAAAAGTTAGTTTCCATAATTTTATAACTTAATCGATTTTACAGGTTTTTCAAAAATAAAGTTAAGTGAGATAAAGAAACTTAGTATTTTTAAATAAAGATTTTTTAGGTGTTCTTTAATGTAAAGATCTTACCATATTTTACTTGAAGTAACAGAATATTTAAAATCATACACTATGTTTTTAAAACATTAGAGTATTACCTTGGCATATTTTTATAATTTTTATTAAGTAATGGGCTTGAATATTTTTATGAGAAATATCAACTAAGTGCACATGTTACACATTTTACTGATTGAGATGGTTATGCTTACAAATTTTAAATAAATATGCTCTTACTTTTATACATGTTACTTGTTCAAACTAAGTATACTTTTGATTTGTATACGTTTATGAGTTCTCATAAGTTATGAAATTATTTCTCGAAAGGAACTTAGCTATTAGAACTTTGTAAATTTCGTAGAAGTAGTATGCTTAACATGTTTTTGATAAAATAGATTTAAATGTGGTACAGAAATGATCAGCTATTTTAGCATAGATGTATAAACTTATCTTTATGTAAACCTTAACTAAATAAAAGTAATATAATTTATGTCTGTACAAAGTGAGGGACTTAGGCTATTTTTCAGAATTATCAAGTAAAGGGTTTTACAAAATACTTAGTAAACTGCATTAATAGATTGTAAGGTGTAATTTTTTCTTTTAGAAGTTTTGCACATTGGTATATTTTATGTTCTGATAAGTCGTTGAATATGTTCTTGAAATAAACTAACATATCTGTACTTTGAAAATTTTATAGAAGTGACGAACTTTGGTATTTTTAGAATGTTACGAACTTGATACATTTTTTCTGAAGTGCTAGATATGTGAAATTGTCTTTTTAGAAACATTGAATTATTCAACTTAGTACATTTCAGTTACTCTTTCAAGATAACGGACTTAGAATTTTTTACAAATAGCAAGCTAGTAACTTGCTAAACATGCTTCTTGCAAATATTTTTAAATACCGTTCTTAAAAATCACAGTGTCTACTTAATTTATTATATTTTAATTTGTTTATTTCTTTTAGTAGTTACAACTTTGATAATTTTTAAGAACGGTATTTAAAAATATTTGCAAGAAGCATGTTTAGCAAGTTACTAGCTTGCTATTTGTAAAAAATTCTAAGTCCGTTATCTTGAAAGAGTAACTGAAATGTACTAAGTTGAATAATTCAATGTTTCTAAAAAGACAATTTCACATATCTAGCACTTCAGAAAAAATGTATCAAGTTCGTAACATTCTAAAAATACCAAAGTTCGTCACTTCTATAAAATTTTCAAAGTACAGATATGTTAGTTTATTTCAAGAACATATTCAACGACTTATCAGAACATAAAATATACCAATGTGCAAAACTTCTAAAAGAAAAAATTACACCTTACAATCTATTAATGCAGTTTACTAAGTATTTTGTAAAACCCTTTACTTGATAATTCTGAAAAATAGCCTAAGTCCCTCACTTTGTACAGACATAAATTATATTACTTTTAATTAGTTAAGGTTTACATAAAGATAAGTTTATACATCTATGCTAAAATAGCTGATCATTTCTGTACCACATTTAAATCTATTTTATCAAAAACATGTTAAGCATACTACTTCTACGAAATTTACAAAGTTCTAATAGCTAAGTTCCTTTCGAGAAATAATTTCATAACTTATGAGAACTCATAAACGTATACAAATCAAAAGTATACTTAGTTTGAACAAGTAACATGTATAAAAGTAAGAGCATATTTATTTAAAATTTGTAAGCATAACCATCTCAATCAGTAAAATGTGTAACATGTGCACTTAGTTGATATTTCTCATAAAAATATTCAAGCCCATTACTTAATAAAAATTATAAAAATATGCCAAGGTAATACTCTAATGTTTTAAAAACATAGTGTATGATTTTAAATATTCTGTTACTTCAAGTAAAATATGGTAAGATCTTTACATTAAAGAACACCTAAAAAATCTTTATTTAAAAATACTAAGTTTCTTTATCTCACTTAACTTTATTTTTGAAAAACCTGTAAAATCGATTAAGTTATAAAATTATGGAAACTAACTTTTTTAGCTAAGTTCATTTTATAAAAAATTAGTACTTTGGGAATTCTCATGTAACACAATTTACCTATCACACTTAAGTTTATGATTTTAATCAAAACATTTTAATTCTATGTAGTAGATTAATGTTTCCATAGTACATGCTTCAATAAATTTTGTTAAATTTCTAACTTTCTACCTTGTAGTGTATAAAAGATAAGTATAAAACGAGAACCTTAAATCGTGACCAAGTATGCTAACTTTATCACTTTTTATTTAATAGATTTTTATTTTGCAAGTAATCAACACGCACATACACATAAAGAAAACACAGAAAAGTTTTCATGTTTAAACTTATTTATTTACAAAAACATATTTTAAATTACACAAACTATTTACACAATTAAGAAAATAATAACTTTTCAAAGTGTAATCCACAATTAATCATGCACAAATCAGTAAAATCTTACTGTTGTAGAAGCAAGCAAACTTTTTCTACATAATCACAATGGTTTTAATATATTTTTTACAATCGCAATACTAGTTATACACCAATAACATCACATAATTACACATGTTTTGTCATCCTTGGAATTCGCAAAATCTGAAAACGGTTGAAAAAATGAATTAAATAGCTCATTTTGAAGATACTTCATATAGTCTTCAATGAAAATGTTTGAAAAAAATTCTCCGTCATAATGACAAGTGCATTTTTTCTCGCATATCTCTCTTGCAATATACGGCATGTCAACCGTAAACCATGCTTTACTACTTATAAGACCCTCTCGCTCATCAATATGTGATCTATTCGAACAGGCATGTATCCTATGCGAAGAATGATCTTGAACCCGGCCTATGTTTTTAAAAATTTCCTGATGTACTATATCCATTAATTGTTGTTTAGCTTCATCGTAATTACAATGGGGTTCGCGGTTACATTTTTGCGGCTTTAATTTTAAAATTAAATGAGGCAGGGTCGTCGTATATAGCGTTTTTAAAATGCATTCCAATATTTCATTTCTCATTTCGCAAAGTTTTTTTACTTGATCATTTAAAAGTGTTAAGGAAATTGGATTTAACGTGAATGAATCTGCGGTTTTGTAAATTTGTTGTAAGATGCATTTTCCATCATCATTAAATACAGATAATTGATTATTACAAATAAAAGAGCTATTGCTATGACCTATATTAAAATCTAATAGTTTTACAATAAATTCGATCCATGTGGAAGGGTTCATCACGACTCCCTGACCGGTTGGTATATAGTCTAATTGGGCATTCTGAATAAATTGTCTAATATGGATCTTCAAGTCAGTTCTTTCATCGTGAAGTGAAACGTAGATAAGTCTTTCCAAGTGCCATGTACTATTTACAGAAGCATATAAGCTATGGTAAAGATCGTCCGTCCAATCGTCCAACTTTGCCCTTTTCGGGGAAGGCTCATAAATGTACATTTTGGCAAATGTTAGGTTAATGTGCGGGTCTGTCACATAAGGTTCAGAAGGAATACCATGCGTTAAAAGTTTGTTGGTTGGGGGATATATCTTACACATTGAGCCATGTTCTAATTTAATGGTAGCGGTTTCACAGTTCGCTGGTTTAAAATCCAAAGTTCGTTTAGATCCAAAACTTAGAATGCATACACCTGATGATAGGTCTAGATTAAAATCTTCGTAGTTGCCGTCTTCAATTTTAGGTTGTTCTTCAGAGCCAAAGTTCACTTGCACCATATTAAATTCATAATTTGTCACTTTCTGTAGATCTTCACGTATTTTTTGCAAAATGGGTATCCAAGAGTAAACAGAGACTGTTGCTCCAGGTAAACTGTAATTGATTCCTTCATCAGCAAAAGTAATTACTTTACGGGTCGAGGAAATTTTCTTTTCACTACTTTGCAGGGGTAATTGAAACAATTCTTGCTGTAGCACGTCAACATCACTTTCAGTATAAAACTCGGGGGAAATTTTCTTTTCAATACTTTGCAGAGGCTTTACATCTAAAGGCAATTGTATTATTTCTTGCAGCAACACATCCGCATCACTTTGAGTATAAAACTCGGGAGTGTATTCAAGCAAACACATTTTTGAAACTCGGCGAAAAATCAATTAAAACACACGTCTTAAGTATAGGCGCACACAGTGTAAAGGGAGTCTCGCAACACACACCTGACCACTTTATCTAACTAAAATGTCTCTATACTGATTCTTTAAAAAATCACGTGATTACCCAAGCGCCCTCTACCTTCCTCAACCCAGTAGATATTGCATCATCTAACTTGTCTTAGCCTGTTACAGAGAGTTGCCACTCAATGTACATCCTGCCAGAAACCTACCGGATATTCAATCAACACAGATTTGCACACGTCACTATCACGTGTCTTCTGCGCATGTCACTTCCTTATCTCTTATCTGATCTGTGATACCTGATAAGAGAAAATCAGTTGCCGTTAAATTTGTAGAGTTTGTAGGTTGGGCGTAGGTAAGTTCTCCTGCAACGGATACCTAAGAATTCTTTAGCCGAGCTGACCGATGTTTTGTCCGCATGCAACAAGAGTGTTGTCCGGTATTTTTCAGGTATTATAATTGCTTATATTTTTTCTGATATATGTTGTGATTAGCTATCTTTTAGAGTAATCAGTTTAGTTTATTAACAGGTTTTCATTAATAATTTCAGTTTATGACTTTATTAAAAAAATTTTAGTTTATTATTGTAAAAATTGTTTTAGTTTATGAATTTATTAAATAAAAATTTTAGTTTATTATTGTAAAAATTGTTTTAAACAATAAGTTTAGTTTATGCATTTATTAAAAGGATGTCTATGTAAAATTTAAGTCTATAAAAAAATTGAGTGTAAAATTTTGATATGTTTAATTTATTAACAAGTTTTAATTAATAATTTTAGTTTATGACTTTATTAAATAAAAATTTTAGTTTATTATTCTAAAAATTGTTTTAAACAATAATTTTAATACCTATTTTATACGTGAATACTCATTCATCTGCAATGCCTATAATTTATTACTGTTATTTATCAAAACTTAACAAAAATAATTTGCTTTAGTACAATGATCTTTGCTAATTGTTTCACAGAAATTAATTTAATGATTCATTAGTTTCCTAAACTACGTAAAATATATTAATCGTTGTAGCTTAACTTTGATATTTTAATTTAGGATATAATGCCCATGTTTACAAAAAGGATAGATTTTTATTGAAATGGCTTTAATCTAACATGATCTTAATCCATAAGTCCCCATTTTTGAACGCAGAATGAAACACGTGTCCCCAATTGCATACCCCTAGCACCCTCCCTGGTTTTATCTTATCGGCAAACTGGCCAACTCTTATTGTACCGGCTCTGTAGAGCCTCAAGGCACTCTCTTATCTCTAAATTTCTGTTATCAGCAATATCACAGGCACGTGGATTTTACTTCAATCATTCTTTTGTGAATTATTATGTATTTTTATTATTTTCACCTCTCGCGTGTACAAGTATAGGGTAAGTGTAATATTTTCTATTATTTTAGTTACATATAAGTTGATACCGTAATTCTAATTGAAAATAATTATGTGGTTCTTATAGTTGCACTTTTGATGTGTTGTACTTTTAAGTGTGATTTTTTTGTTAATGTATGTTTTTCTGTATTTTGGTGTTTTGCGAAATTTTAAGTTGGTAATCCAGTGTAATTAATATTAATAGCATTATCGGTAGAAGTACTTTATGCAGTTTGTATACAAAAACTGGGGTTTGAGGGCTTTCTCCTAATAGAAAATAAGGCATGCATGGTATTTGTATTTCAGTAAATTCTAACTAAGATTAAATTTTCGCTTGCTAACTAATTTTATCCTACATAAAATAGCATTGTGAATCTGGTAAATTGTTATAAGAAAAAAAATTACTTTTAAAGCGTTTAATATCTTCAAATGTGTTATTTTGTTTTTAGTGTCAAAATATTATTACTATTTTCAGCCAAGATTAAGAATGAATGAACATGTGCTAGTTGGACCGGGAATTAGGGATAATGTATTTTAAATCATTATTCGATTTTCCGGTCTTGCTAGCCGTATAGATGTTGGTACTTTGTCCAGAGACTCGAAGATTAGATGTCCCTTCACGTAAGTAAAAACCTTGTATTTTTTAGTTTAAGTAATGATTTGCGATTTAAACTATCTAAGTAGTTGAAAGATATTTTATGTACATGCAGTATAAACTGTGCTAAAACGGATCTTCAATTTTTATTTCCAATAGTTCAACTTTCTAACAATAGTACTATCTAGTCTAAAAGTTTGTGCTAGTTATGCTCACCTTTCTATAAAATAGGTTAAGTGCATACCTCTAAAAATATTGATGCATGTATAAAATTATGCTTTCATAGTCAATCTGAAATGAGTGTCGCACATAAACAATCTAACTCGTATCGTATTGAAATTCTATAAATCAAGTTACTCTACTTGTGATATACAGTAAAAATGTTTTGTAGGATTACTAAAAATGTAATTTTTTCTCTAATTGATCTATAGAAAATATAAACTAGTATAATCGCTGCCTAAAATTTATCAAAAATGTGTGGGTAAGAAAAAATGTTTAGATAAATACTTTGTTTGTTTGTGTTTTAAGGCAAACCTGCACGCGGGGTATCTGCCTAGGATGAGGGGTGCCTTGGTAGGAGGACTTTCTAAGGGGATCTAACGCGTATTCATGCATTTCGTATACAAAAACTTGAGTTTTGGGGGGTATATGGCTAAAGTGGTTTTCTCGCAATAGAATATAAGACTATATCATTATTTGTAAAAATCTTTCTATGGTATAATTTTCTCACTTGCCTAACAGTAGATTAAATTTGTAGAAAATGTATGGGTATCCTACTTTAATGTTAAACGGCTACTTAACAAAAATACGGTATACAAAAAATTACTAAAAATTAAAACACTTGATTAAATTTTTTTTTCTTGATAAATTAAAAACACTTGATTAAAAAATATTTGTTGTAAAATTATATTAACTTAAAATTAAAACTTGGTTAAAAAAAATAAATTTAGAAATGTATTTGTTGTAAAATTATTTAACTTAAAATTAAAACTTGGTTAAAAAATAAATTAACTCTTGATTAAAAAAATATTTGTTGTAAAATTAATTAAAAAAATATTTGTTGTAAAATTATTTAACTTAAAATTAAAAACTGTTGATTAAAAAAATATTTGTTGTAAAATTATTATTTAACTTAAAATTAAAACTTGGGTAAAAATCTCTTAAGAAAAAAAAAATGTTTAGATAAAAAAGTTCATACACTATCTAAATCATTATTTGTAAAAACTATAGGTACTAAAATCGTTCTATGGTATAATTTTCTCACTTCCCTAACAGTAGAAGAAATTTGTAGAAAATGTATGGTATCCTAAACCCTACTTTAATATTCTAGTAAACTGTTACTTATTAAATATATGCTATAATCAGTATACAAAAATTAGCTAAACATTAGAAGTATGTATTAAGCAACATTTATTCAATTTGCATTGTTCTATTACTAAATGGTAAAGAAACTAAGCCTCCTGGGGATGTTGTTCATTTCTTTGCTCCACATAGTTAATTATTATTTAAAGAAACAAAAACAACAACGCATCCTCTGTGCTACGCCCTGTCTCCATTCATGCGAGGCTAGCGTGATGGGGAAAGGCACAGTAAGAATTTTTATTTGAAATGAGGCGGTAGACGAATTCTACCGGGCGGCTGGTGGGTCCTCATTTTATAATAAAATTTTTTATTTCAGGTTTAATTCATATAGCTTATTTAAAATTATGTCAAAGTCTCTTATTTTGCATGAGAAATGTCAAGTCTGAAAATTACAAGTCCTATTGAAAATTGTAAGTCTGAAATTTTTCCAAGTCTCCTTATTTCAAAAATATGTCACAATCTGAAAAAAATTACAAGTCCCCTTATTTGAAAAATATGTGAAAATCTGAAAATTTTTCCAAGTCCCCTTATTTCAAAAATATCTTAAGTCTGAAAAAATTACAAGTCCCTTATTTGAAAAATTGTTAAATCTGAAAAAATTACAAGTCCCCTTATTTGAAAAAAAGGAAAAAAATTCTTATCAACCCTTTGAACTTCCTCTCCCCACATCCGGTCCGACCACGCCCCCTTCCCCGCTCAACCCAGGGAAAGCACTTGTATGGCTGCGCACGATTAACATGGCTGCGCATGGGCAGAACTCTTATTTATCTACTACTGTACCAATTAAATAGTTTTCCATATCCCTTCTTCCACGTTAACGACGTTAATCGGCCTTTTTCTAGTTAAAAAAAAACGCCTACAAAGTTTCATTGCTTCAATTTATACACACAGAGGGGTTAGGCAAATACGCACCCGACAAAAGCGCTTCCTTATGTCCGCCAAAGCAGCACATACGTTAGCGTGTAATGTGCTTCCTTGCATAATCTGACAGCAAAACAGAAGACAATGACGTGAAAATGACGTCACACGTGAAGGAAATAAAATGAAAAAAAATGCAGAATTGCCCGAAAAAACTTCGGCTATTTTTAATGCGCAAATATGTTAAAACTCTTTTTGTTTCATATTTAATGCGTTTCCACTTCTTTGGGTCTTAAGAGCTGTAGAAATGAGTGGTTTCACTTAATTATTAAATTGAACAACTTAAGTGGCAACAATGGATTCCGTTGCTACGGAAACTGTAGCAGTGTTAAAAATAGAATATGATATGATTTGTTTATGTTCACTTTGCTAGAACTGCCATTTTGGCGTAATTAACGTAGGCAGTCGATGGCAAATAGCCAAAATGAATCACACATTAAAATTGACAATAAATGCAATAATTTAAAGGCATTATCAGCTAGTCATACTGGGTTTAAAAAATAATCTCATTCATCTCAAACAGCATTCGTATTTATAAAGACTTCCTATTTTATTACACATTGTTCGGCGGGATTAGAAAATATTATCTATTCATACGCTCGTAACACCAACTCATGTCAATCGGGGCATAGAATTAGCAATACAAATGAAAAAGTTTAATTTTCTGAAATTTGGCGGGGTTTCCCTAACTTAAATCAATCTATTTAACTTGATGAAAATCATTTAAAATCGCCTTAATAACTGCATTATTTCGGAACAGAAAATTAAAATTTCAGGCTAAATTCTAGTAAAACCTGCACTTGTTTTTAAAAATACTATTTCTTTACGCTCTCAGTAAATTGCGCCAAGCCTAAAATTGTGTGCAATCCACTAGAATCCACTTTCCCAAATCGCCATATAAGCCATTTTTTTTCGCCAAATTATAAGGTTATGCACTTTAGTCTCTGAAATTTACAAATCCTTTTTCTTTTGCGTATAAAAAATATTGAATTCCTGCTCTGATTTCCCACACAGACGATATTTTAATTAAAAAATAACCTAGCAAATATTCGAAACAGAAAAAAAATATTATTCCTTTATTTTTAATGCAAGAGTGTAAATCATTTAATAAATTCGCCAAACATGGCAACCTCGATGCTTATTTCTCACATTTTCACTACAGGGGTTACAATCGCGGAATTGCGGAGAGCAATAAGTAGTGTTTTTGACGGGTTTTTTATCAATATCTCCTAAACTAATTCGAATTTCGAAATTTAAATTAGCGGAAGACCTTCCTCGGAATTTTCCGAATCCGTGGATACCTCGATCGAAAATCAGCTCTTAGCTGTTTCGGAGGAGATGATGCTACACACAGACAGACAGACGCGCACAGATTTTAATAGTATAGACTAGCTGCTTACCCGTTCTCCGCACGGTAGGAGACGAATATTTTCCTTACACACAAATAATTCGAATTAAACCCAGTGATAGGAATCTCTAATAGTGAAAAATTGCTGGAGTTCTGACGAAAAGCTGACTCCATGAGTGAAAATTTGAGACGATTGCAACATGATTACACAAAAACTGCGCCATTGTCACTGGCGATCGGAAAAGTAAGAACCTTACGGTATGCAGACGAAACGTTTCTCTTTCGAAAAATGCCTTATTTCTACATCATATAATTCTCTTTTTTAGCTTTAATTTATAGCATTCATACATACCATATGAATAACTTTACATGATGTTGAATACTATTTTATCTTATCTTGCATTTCGTAAAGCGTGGACAATGAATTAGCACAGTTATGTTGCAGATGACTTTATTAAAATTTACCTAAATTTAAAAAACCTACTCGAAACAATCGATGCACATTGTACGTTCAGAAACCAAAAATGCATCCTGTTTCCGTGAAGATCTTGTCGCTTTCGATAATGAAAAAATTTGTGACGTAACTTAAGCGGAAAAGCTTATTACCCTTACTGAACTCTTAATACAGTAGCACACTTGTTACATAAAACTAACGTTGATCTCACTGCCAATTCACACTAAATAAATAACTAATTTCATATTTTATTTTTAACATAGATTAATTGCATAGTGTCAAATTCAATATTAAACAAAATCTGAAATCGTTTCTAGAGCTCTAGGTCTTGTAACTGGAGTAACTGGAAGATATATGAAAAAATAAATAGAACTTTTTTGATCGAACTTAGATAGAAGATCTTTTGATAGAACTTAGAGATGATGCTACACACAGACAGACAGACGCGCACAGATTTTAATAGTATAGAAGATGTTTGAATTGTTAATTATACGTTGAAAATACTGTTAAGTTTCTCAAAAGTAATCCGCATTATCTTCGCTATTATAATATATTGATAAAGGTACATCATTTTAACATACTGGCACATTGTTTCGACATACAGGTATATTATTTTGAATACTCCTGTAAAATATGTATACATGCGATTCGTGCAATTTCTAAAAGATTACATTCTATAATATATAGTATTATATAAATTTTTAGCAAGTAATAGATATTTAAGGCAATTAGAGCATGCACGGAGAAAAAAAAATGAAATCATAAACATGTGTATAACTATACAGGGTGTCCCAAAAATTACGCAAGATTTGAATTCAGGGTGTGCGGAGTACTCAACGCTGCATCAACGAAATTCAGCCACATTTATTCGAAAAGTCCTGGAAAATTTCGACAAAAGAATACGTTGCGTATCCAGTAAAGTAATGGAGGCCATTTGCCGATATGCTATTCTCTACGCAATCCTATCCTATGTACTCTATGTTTCAATAAAAACAATATAGAACTGAAAGAAATAACTGTGTTTTCTACTTAATTCAAATCGTGTGTAAATTTTGGGACACCCTATATAATGATCAGTTACGACATCGTATAATGATCGGTTAATCATCAGCATATAACTTTTCAGCTTTGTTGAAAGCCATTAAAAACGCTTTGTAAAATTAGTAATGCACTTACCTCTTTCGTGATTATCTGGGCACTTGAAATCGCACAACGAAGCCTTATGTAAGGCTAATGTTATTTTTACGAGAATTCCGAGTGGCCGGAAATTTAACGATCACACTTAATTAGTTTCAATAGCAAAGAAGGATAGGGGAGGGAAGTGGAAAGTGCTGAATAAAGTTAAATCCAGCAAACTGCGCAGTGAGTTTAATCAGCCGTCTTTTGGAACATTCTTTTGGTGATGTGTTCGTAACAATGTTTTATAATTCTTATAATTAGCATCATCATTGGATTTAATAACATTAGCAATGTATGCTAATTTTGTCATACAGCTGATAAATTTCTAGAATTTGGACATTATATTTACTTGCTTCTTCATATCGGAAGAACTATAAACTTTTGTAGTCATGAAAAATTCGTTTATTAAAATCTTTTTTGTACTAAAGATGATTTTTAACGTAGTTGAAAATTGTTTACAATTTCAATTTATCACCCATTCTGCCTGTCTCTCAGGCCGGGATATATTAGGTTGCAGGCGCGTAGCCAGGAAAATTTTTCGGGGGGGGGGATATGCTCCTGGAAAAAATTTCGGGGGGGGGGGGATATGAACTTATATGTGTATAAATAGACGGAATTTCATCACTTATCCAAAATTTCGGGGGGGGGGATATATCCCGATATCCCCCCCCCCCTGGCTACGCCCCTGTTAGGTTGTAACGAAAGTTTCCCGCCACCGTAAACATCGTCAGAAAACAGTTCGCGTTGGCAATTTTCTCATATTTTGTCAAATGATTTTTGGCATTTGAAAGAAAGAGACTTTATAACACTGTGTTATGAAACCTGTAAAAAAATTTAAGGGAACAAGGGACGTTAAAATTCAAAATTTTCAATTTTGATTTTTTACTTGTAATCATATGTAAAATTGTTTAACATAAAATCATAGTTGTTTAACACAATAGTTTGCATCTGTATTGAAACTAAAAATTAAAAAATAAATAATTTATTAAATAAAAACTTGATACTTTTATTTTTAAAAAGCGACTTCTATTTTTTTACTTAAAATATCCCATGCGCATTCCAAATTAATAAAAAGCTATAATTTTTTAAATATGCACTTCCATTATATGTATGAACATATCTGTGCATTCATTTTTATGTGTGACAAGGTTAAGCTTTGTAAAAAAAGTTAAATTCATGTGAGATGAAGCTTTTTTTCAAATTTACATCCTATTGTTCCATTTAAATTCCTATATCTCTATTTATTAACTTTTGTTTGAAAATTCAATGCACAATTATGTTCATATATGCATTACAAGTATACTCTAAAAAAATTACAGCTTTTTATTAATTTGGAATGCGCATGGGATATTTTGAAAAAAATATTGAATGCACATTTTTTTCTCTAAGATATTAATATATTTTTGAAAAAAGATTTACTTTTTTATTTTTAGTATTAATGTAGATGCAATCCTTTGTGTTAAACAACTTTACGTATGATGTGAGACTAAAATTTAAGAAATGACAGTTTGCAATTTTAACGTCCTTTGTCCCCTTAAGTACAAGGTGTGTCAAATGGAACTATCACTCTAGAGGATTGGAACCATCATTTACTTCCAGTTGTGTTGCAAAAAGTCAGCTACAGAATATCAACGAATAATGAGTACAGCTTTAAATACTATTGTTGCATCACGTGACACTGTGCAGGTTTGGTACCGAAAGATCAAAAAGAGTTATCTAAGGAGTTAGTTTTTTAAGCAGATGTGGCGGAAAACTTTCGTTACAACCTGATAACTGCTGTAAATATGCATCGATTGATATCAAATTTATATTTATTATTTATTACATACTTTACTGTATGCACTGTTGAAAGCTGTGAAGATAAACTGAATATTTGTTATTGCAGGAGCACCTAAAACAGCTTCAATGTATTGCTCAAAGTGCAGTTAAGGTTCAATATAAAGGCACTTTGAAACGTCTAGCTCAAAACAAAGAGCTTGAGAATTATTGTCAACTTTCTTATTTCGGACAGTACACATAAGCGTAGCGCCGTTGGGGACCAAGGGGAGAGTGCCTTCTCAATTTTGTTTAGAAAACTAGTTATTTAAAAACTTTCTTTCTAAACTTGAAGAATCCTTGCAATTTTTACTCTTAAAGCTGTTGTGTACTAACTTCGGAAGTCGATCGCCGCAATGTTATTCTATGGAGAAAAGGGCCTTCACTACTACCACATTTCGAAACGAACTATTGTATATTTTTCATCCATTCTTTTTTCCCCTTAATTTTAAAATACTGATCTGCACTTACTTTTTAAACAGAATTTATCTATAGCAATTAGAAGTACATTAATTACATCTGAAAATAACATAAAATGTGTCCAGAAAGAAAACTTTCTTACAAGGTGTAACTTCTAATTGCCTTAGATAAATTCTGCTTAAAAATAAATGTAGATCACTGTTTTCAGATTAAGGATCACTGTTTTCAGATTAAAACAGAAGTACAAACACAGGATAAGGTAAAAATACCTTCCCCCATTTTAAATGCAAACAGGAAAACAATTTGGGTTTTCCAGAGAATTTTTGCAAACATCGATGAATTAAAACAATCCATAACAATGCAGCTGGCTGTGCCGGCACAGCCATTGTCGTCAAAAAAGGGTCTCTAGATCTGTGGCACGAGATGAACGTTTCGATCGTCCGCCATCTTGCCGGTAAATAAGTCGAGCGATGGCAACGGCTGCCCTTTTTTCAGCATTGGGAAAGGGTTGCGCCTCAAAGGGTTAAAAGGGTCCAAAAAATTATATTTCAGTGTTAGAATAGCTGCGACATCCGCCATATTTGAGGGTTATAAGAAAATAAATCGGGTACTCTTTTAAATTGATCACCCTGTATTCTATGGTGAATCACATTTTGAAACACGATAAAACTACCCGAACTTAAGTCTCGATTACTATTGAGGAAAAAAAATCGACGCCGTTATTTATATTTCATCCTCTTTAATAATAGAAAAACTAATATTATACATCTTGGAGTTTTATTATCAGCTGAATTCCATTGTTATATTTGTGATGTATATTTTCGCTGTATTTATCGTTAACAGAATAAAAAGAAACTCCCATAAAAATCAGGAAAGTATCTTTCCATATATTTTTTTCCCTAGGCATGTGAAATCATTTTACGAAGCCAGAAATATCTGTTTATTTTTATGGGGTTTTTGACTGGCCGTAAATTTCAGGATCGCTGTTAATTAGCTCCGATAACAAGGAGAATCGGTAAAAAAAGCACTCGTTGCAAAAAAGTCACCAGGCCGCAAAATAGATTTAATCAACAACCTTCCAGCATATCCCTTTTCAGCCATTTGTGTTCCAAGACTTGAATGAATTACGCATGCATGATCGATTTTGTAAATTAAACTCTTTGTTTGGATGTGTAAAAACTGTCAACTTAACAGAATTGATTAACTTGGGATTTTGTAGCTAGCGCTTGGTTTTCTGCTCACATCATGAAGGCTATATGGGTAATTTTGGATTTGTACTCTATAGTCGATATTAAGACTCATAATATTTAAAAATTTATGAAATAATGATACCGGGTGTCCCAAAAATGACTGATGGATTTTGAAAGTCAATAAAAAAAAGACGGAATGCGATAGATATGTATCGTTTGCGGCCTTATTCTAAGGAAATCAGGGAATTTTATCCCACCAAATTTCAAATTTAGTTAACATTTTCACCCACAGGTGGTGCTGAAAACAATGAAAAAATAAAAACCGGATGAATATTTCGCAAGGACTGTTGCAAAAATCTAAACAATGACATTTTCAATGCAGCCCCCATTTGCTACAACAACGTGGCGCAGTCTGAGGCAAAAATTTCCAGGCATCCGTTCAAACATGTCACTTGGAATTGTCTCACATGCAGTACAGATGTGCTGCTTCAGCTCCGCACTTGTTTGTGGAGTTTGGTGGTATACCAAATCTTTCAGGTCCCGACAAAGAAAAAAGTCGCAGGACGTCAGGCCTGGTGCATAAGGAGGCCATGCCATGCCACTTTGCCGTGGTTTTTATTTTGTCATAGTTTTCAGAGCCACCTGTGGGTGAAAATGTTAACTAAATTTGAAATTTGATGGGATAAAATTCCCTGATTTCCTAAGCATAATGCCGCAAACGATACATAGAGGAGAGGAGGTGATTATGGAATACCATTTATATTTCTAACTGTAACTTCATGGATTTTTAAATAAAATCCCCCAAAACAGCATGAGTACATGCTATAATTAATCGTAATGAAATGTCAATTGCAAAGAAATACACAATTTATTTTCTTGTTATAGAAAAAAATATTTTAAAAAAAAGTTACGAATGGAGTATAATATGGAATAGTCGGGTAATATGGAATAGATGGTTTAAACCGATGAAAAGCAGTTTATATTGCTTCATATATAGTTATTTGTTACTATAAAACAAATTTTTATGTTTTGTAGTTCAAATCATTATACTGGAGTCATTTCTGCTTCGAGTCGATTTAGAAAAGTTGTAGATATAATTTTCTTTCTTTGCTCCGATACAGTCATGGTGAGCCCACAGAGAACAGCTGGATCTTTGAATCCAAACTTATCGTCGTTGATCATTAGAGAATTTTTCGTGACAAAAGATGCATTCAGCGTCTTTGTTTTCCGGGTCTTTAGTGGATGACATGAAACCCATTACAATATTACCCAGTATTCCATAATACCCGACACGCCATCTCGGAAAACGAACCTTTAAAACTAATTGGCAAAACACTGTCATCTAAAAAATAACCACAGTTCAACAAACTACCATTCTCTTAGTGTACATTATGCGTAACATCAATGTTCATGTCACGTGTTTACTAGTAAGTTAAAATGTTTGAAAACTTATCTACAAAAACTCTTGAAAATCACAAAACATACTTTGTTCTGTAGCGAGTGGTACGGCAACAGAGAGCGGTCAACTCTTACTGCATTGTAAGAAGGGAATCTTTCTTGAGTTGTTCATGGTATTCCCTTGTGGCAATAGCAACTAACAGAGCCAAAAACTCGGTATTCCATATTTCCCGACTATTCCATAATGTGTGTGGGAGGGGGGGGACAGTTGCCAATGTTGCTCTAGTAAGTTACGCCTATGGTACGGGGAAATGACGTCTCCAAAAAGCGAACACAACCACCATATAATGAAATTATTCATTTTAATGAATCTGTTTTTTTTTTACATCACTTAACTAACAAAAGCAGGTACAGTTACATGGAATCACTGAGAACAGGGCCTGATTATCGCACAAGCCAACAAGGCCACCACCTAGGGCGCCCAAGTTTTAGGGGGTCTCAAAATCGTTCAAATAATTTAAGTTTTATTCTTTAAAAAGTTTACAGAAACAGGAATGACAGTAAATAAAGAGGTGCACTATTAATGTTACAAAAATATTTGTTTACACTGTATTCAAGAACAGATTCATCACGATATCCACCATGGAGCATTTATCGATATGACTTCATTTGGAAAGTATATTCTACGCATTAAAAATTTGTGGATTTTAAGTCAAAAATTTTTGAACAAAGGGAAGGGGGGTAGAGCCCCAAACACCGTCTTATGTACACCACTGCAAAAAATATTTGTTCGGGCATTGTTTTAGTCGGACATGCTTACCAACTTAAAAACTTACAGCTCTTATGTAGGACCTTCGACTTGAAGTAAATATAGATTTTTAAAAAGAGTTTTTAAATCATGCTTATGATTAAAAGATGATGTAACAGAAATAAAATAATTGAGAAAACTTTCAAGCTCAAACACTTATTGATAGAGGAAAATTCATCCTAGATTATCAATCATCGGCGTAGGTGCTAAGAAAATACATTAAATATTACTTTTTTTTTAATGTATGATGTATAACTTTTAAAAGCTTGAAGTGCTTAGGTCAAAAGAAGTATTACTGTACGTTATATATAAACTAATTTTTACATCAAATAATTTCCTGTTACAGTTATATACATCTAACAATCACTTTTCGAAAAGTGCTGCTTCACTAAACATCATCTATACTTACACTGACTTGCCTATCAGCACACTGCACTTTTACAAATGACGAATGTTTAATATTATTGTGACCTAAATTTATTTAAATCCAATTACTGTCTGGTACATTAACACATACATCACTTCTTCATCAAATTTTGGTAAACTAACTGCAAAGCGCAAACAATTTGTTTGTCAATCACATGCAGTCACCTACAATTTGCAACAAATTGTAGCGTAAACTCGGAATCATTTAAAACTAGTAAATCTATTAATGCCATACATTTCGAAAAGGGTTTAAAAGATACACGTCTGAAAAGTTTCTCTTTTGATTTCTAAAACTACTTACGTTCTTTCTTTATTTTTTTAACTTACTGCTTGTGAAAATTGGCTTTGGAAAAAAAAAAAAAACTTTCTGGACATGATGAAGGTTTATTTTTCTTACTTTGGAATTTTTATTTACCTTCTTTCACTTATTTGTGACTCAGTAAGAGTTTAGGAATTCTATTTGACTTTTCTATAAACAGTATGGTTGGAAATTTGAAAAAGCTCAGAAAACAACACTTAAGGTAGAGACAAAAAACATGTTGTTTATTAGGAAGACGGGAAAGTACTTTTTTTTTTTTCGTATGTCAATATTTTGCCTGAAGCTAATACGAAATATGACATGTTTTCTGCGGTAGTTGCTCGATAAGAGAGGATTTTCTAAAATTCATAACGTATAGGGGGTAAGGGACTAAAACATTCTTCTAGCACCCTTCTCTGCCTATAATATAAAAGACATATCCACAAAATTCTTGCTGTAACATGCGGCACGCACGAATATCTAAAAATCTGTTTCAGGAAATTTTGAAATTCATATGGTGAAAGAAATATTTTGGATCGATGGGTGTCCACCCAAAATAATCACCCAAGCCCCTCGCATACAGGAAAATTTCGAGTTGTGAAATAGGGTATATTTACGACTTTTTGAAACACACACAGTTACTTTAAGCATTTATATACACACACCTAGAAGAACCGTTTGTTATCCATTCCATAATTATGTATTCTGATTTCCTTCATAAAGTAAGATATAACGCCAGCTCTAGACTGGGACGGTTTGGGTTTGCTTCCATCTTCAGTGATGTTACGACTGATGAAATACCGTTCGCTGACTGGCTTTCTTCTTGAGTAGCGGATCGTGGATAAGTTGTGGATATTTTTTTTTTCAAAATTCATATAGCTGAAAAAAAATCTTGTAGGGCATCCTTTATCTTTAAAAGTTTCTTAGCAATCTTCGTTTACGGGTGATAACAAAATTTTACTATTAAAACAGAGATTGGGAATTTGGATTTTATTCGGAAAATTAATTGTAGATGCGCTTTCCAGTTGTCATTTTCAAGTGTAGGATTTTTAAAAAGAGTCATGAGTTTTCTGTTTAATTTGAGATGTAAGATTCATTTCGGGTCTGAAGATGTTAAATATCACTTACTTATCCTATACTAATTGCAGGCCTCCACAAAAGAAATCCCGAAGGAAAAGCCCCCTCCACCTCCACGTAAAGATGTGCCTCCTGCTTCCAAACCACCAGCACCCAAGGTCTCCGAGGATCTTCGGAAGACGTCCAGCGAAGAGAAGCCGTCTCCGGAAGAGACTTCCGAAGTTTCTGGAATGCGCAGCCCGGGAGGGAGGGTCATCGGACGCAACAGCCAGAGAGAAGGAAGCGTCGAGAGCTCCTCCGCAAAGTCCAGCAGCGAGTCCTCAAAGTACCTCAGTCGATCTGACCAACCAGAGTGGATATCATCGAGCGCCGAGGTACATATTTCAGTTAGTTTTGCTATCCCAGTGGGATACATCAAAAATACGGTGTCTGAGCCATTCAAAAAGAGATCCTCGCTATATGAGCATCTCAAAAGTCTTCAGAATATCAGGTGTAGTAATTAAAACTATGTAAAATAACACTCATAAATTTAGAGAAGAAGATGGTACTATGGAATAGTCGGAAAATGTGGAGTCTAAGGAGAAGAGGACATGGATCCTTCTATTATCCCAATTGAATGCATCAAAAATACAGTATCTAAGAAGTCTAAAAACGATTCTCGTTGTTGAAGCATATCAAAAATCTTAGAAAGACAAGGTATCAGTTGAAATAATTAAAACTTCTTAAAATAACACACATAAACGGTACTTTCATGAGTATGCGATCTGATAGATTAATATTTCTTATATGCGTTATATTTTACACAAATTCTAATTATTTCAGCTTTTAAATACCAGTTTCTTGAGTAATTTTTGTTAAAACATCAGGTGTCACACAATATTCCAGGCATAATATGGTGGCAGTGTCTAAGCTCGCTGTCGCTGTCCATGACTGTTTCCTGAAGTACTTACACCCCTTCAACGTAGTTTCTTCTCCTCTCTTCACAATGTATAATCTGGAATAAATCATAGATTGTGACCTTGTGATCCGTTTACTAAACGTTCTCTTGTGGGTAGTAACTTTAAAGCCAGGGTCCTTTTGAATAGATGGGCTATTCGGATCAGCTATTTCAATTGTCACTTTTGTTTGTTTGCTTGTATTGTTTGCTTTTGTGTATGTAGTATGTTAAAGCAAATCTACACGAGAGTTATCCAAAGCAACTAGAAACAGCAACGGGACAAAGATTCCAGTTGGTTGGCGAGACATCCCTACTAGCAATTTTGCTCGGGCTACCACCGGCCACGCAGCCAGCCGATGACGGCCCGAGCAAAATTGCTAGTAGGGATGACGTAATAAAACCTCACGGTGTCCTCAATATGGTTTTAACGATGATATTTACTTTTATGCAGCCTGAGTGTCCCGCAGTTGTCTGGGCGCTAAACTCTGTTCCCATAAGAACCGGGAAGTGAAGCAGCATCCGGCTTGGCCAGTGCTTGGGATGGTCTACTCCCTCTCGGCTCGACTGCTGTAGGATTGTGCACGCTAGTGGAAGCTGATGCGCATACAATCCGTCGTGGCTCAATGTCCGTTTGGCTCATGTTTAACGCTACCTCTGGGGGTGCCGATTTCAGGGGGTTGGTCCTTCCTCTAATATTGGTTCAAAATTAGGGAACCCCGGACTAAAGTCGGACTTACTAATACTGGGACCCACTAAGAATGTAAGACCCCCCTGTGGTGTAGAATCCAGTGGGAGACATTTTATATTTGCGAAAAGTAATTTATGCTGTATTATCGTATAGTAGAAATTACGCAACAACCAGGAACTCCATGCCGATAGAGATATTTTATTGACATTATCAAAAATTACAGGTTATTTAAGGTTAGTGCGGTGGCTGGCAAAATAGCGATACGAGACGTGACCTGTTGGGCAGAGATCAAAGCATGAAGTGTGTGAGAAAAGGGGCTGAGAACCGAAAGCCAACCTGGCGATGGAGCTGAGCGCTAAAAGGAACTACCACCAAATAAATCGCCAGATTGTAAAAATTGAAAGAAACGTTGGGCCTTACGTGTGTATGCTAAAATTTAAATGTGACACGCCACAGAAGTGATCAATAGAGAAATAATGTAACCTATGCAAAATTATTAATGCCCCGTGGGAACGAATAAAATAAAATAAATTCTCAGACAAAAGGCACCAACATATTGTATTGCTAATGCTAAAACCATAGTAATTTAAGAAAAAGTTAAATAGCACAATGGAGAGATGGGAGATTTAAAAATGGCAAAGAGTATTAAATTTAGTATAGGTGAAGGGAAAACAGTAGTAATTTAAATGTGTGAATTAACTGTAAGAAAATTAATTATAAATATGTGATTAACTGCATCACACCCCCCCCTCCCTATCTGCGGGGGGGGGGGGGCAACGTTGAAAAAGGCAGAATTTTTCCCAAAAAAAATTTGTTAACAAAAATCGAAATTTTGGGAGGGAGAGGAAGACCGGAAACCCCTTCCCTTTCCCTAAATATGCCCTTTGTAATGGAATCAGTTTGGTAACAATTATGATACGTATGAAATTAGTTTTCCATGTTAAATTCTAATTGCAAATGAATATGACATCATTTTTATTTCACGACTTTCAAAATGCATCAAGAACTTATTGAGGATAACGCGCTTTACGGAAAAACTACTTCACTAAGGTTTACTTACAGGTCTGCGGCGGTCTAGGTAGGCGCGCCGGCGGCGTTGAACACCGATTGTACACCGCGGCGTACAATCGGCATCAAAACTTTATAGAGAAGTGTAACATAAACTAACAACTGCTTATTTTTTTCTGGATACATCTTAATGCTAGTAACATATACAGTTTACAGTTTCTGAGTCAATGGCGTAATTTGATAACTTTAAAAACTGTTTAACCATTGCATTATACCCCAAAAGAACATAATCTTATCGGTTTGGAAAGGTTAGCATATAAGTAGATAGTGTATGTGTGCGTGTGTGTGTGCGTGTATGTACGCATACACCCATTTTCCCTATGTCCTTTTCAAGAACAATTTCCCACACCGTGGCGCGCCGCCACCGTCGGGTGTCTGAGGTCGTTGCGCGGCCGCTAATTTCTGTGCGGCGCAGACCTCTAGGTTTACTTTTACGGCAGCCAAAATATTCACGAAAAAAATTAATGTTTCATGTAGATACTTTTATATCTCTGATATCAACAATGTTTTAAGATCTTCTATATGCTAAAATTTTACCAAGGTGTTCTGCAGAAAGACTGAGATTACACATCGTTCACGATTTGGGAATTAGAAGACAAAATAAAACAGTGGTTCACATCACCATTTGAGGTTATTTTAAAACTAAAAGCATAAAGACGAAAATATCCTTCAAATGCACTTTGAAAGCGAATAGATTTGTTTGCAAAACACCTTTACGTTCTGTTTGATCTCAAATAACGCTGAGATAAATTTTGTGTTATCATTTTTCATTTTCGTTGGCATCTCATGTAAGTATTTGTACGGCAAAATTTATGTTACGAGTCAAAGAACTTCTCACATTCTGAAATTTTTTAAGGATGAAATTAATTTCACTTACATCGATACCAAGAGCATTGATTCTTTCCGTCACGGTATAAAAAATTCGGAAACGTTACCCCAAAAAATGGGGCAGCTCTTGTAGTTTAAAATTGCGGAAACGTTTCCGAACCATGCGGGTAAACTATTTAGAAACGTAAATACTTTACCCCGAAATATGGGTTATGTTTCCGAAATCGTGAGTTCGAGTAGAGCATCGGTAGGTTACGCTATACTTTCGGAAACCTTTCCGCTATAAGTACGTAACGTTTCTGAATTTTTTTACTGTGTACGAAGAATGGGTACTCAGCTAGTAATACGATAATATTTGAATCCCTTTTATTTCGTTTTTAAATTTTCTCAAAAAAATTTACTGGCCTTAAAGTTTTTACTCAGACTGTAGTAAATAATATACGGCTGTAATTAACAAATACACAGTACTAAAAGAATCTGGGGCTTTAATATCACTAATTAACGATATAATTAATGTAACAACTGGTGTGTTTAAAAGAAGTGCTCGACAGTCAATCAAATTTATCTAGTATCTATTTCTAGTCGCCTATAGAGTTATCTGCCCATATGGGGCGTGCCTTGGATAAGAGCACTTTTTAACCCTTTAAAGCGCGTGTTCCCGCTCTGGGAACACCAAACTCTGACGTTTTGACTGTTGCCACTCACGAAGAATAGATTGGATTTCTATAAAAATAGTTGCGGATGACCTAGCTCCACGAGAATCCTTTACTTTTTCGCACGTCATTTCCCGTACAAAAAATTGTCACGATTATTTTTAACAGCACTGACATCTGCTGAAAAATGGAAGAATGCGAGACCAGCTGGATGGATTGCCCTATGCTGAAAAAAGGGCAGCCGTTGCCATCGCTCGACTTAACTACCGGCAAGATGGCGGACGATCGAAACGTTCATCGCGTGCCACAGATCTAGAGACCCTTTTCTGACGCAGCTGGCTGTGCGCACAGCCAGCTGCGTCAAAAAAGGGTCTCTAGATCTGTGGCACGCGATGAACGTTTCGATCATCAGCCATCTTGCCGGTAGTTAAGTTGAGCGATGGCAACCGCTGCCCTTTTTTCAGCATTGGGAAAGGGTTGCGCCTCAAAGGGTTAAAAGGTTCTAACGTGTATCCATGTTACATGTGAGGAAATTAAATTAATATTTCAACTGTATTTACTAATTACTTACCGAAACCGAGTTTTTGAAGCATGCATTTTTCAGAATAGAACGATTTTTAATAATATTTAGGTATATTTTTCTCTTTCTGGTCAATCTTTTGAAAGAAAGGTCTCTAATATGTCACTGAATACCGTAAACCAAATGCATCTGTTTATGCTCAATCTTTTTTTGCTGGGCTTGCTTTCTGGGATCGCCATCTAAATCAGGTCCAAGCACGCAATGTGTTGTGATGGCATTTTCGCAACTTCAGCTAAAAATAGCCTCTTTATTTTTAAATTCTTAGTAAATTTTCCCAGTTGTATTACAAGTGTTAGAATATTTTCCTATTAGGATAAAGATTTGAATTCATAAAAAAATTATATTTTGTAATGTTAATATAAATGCACGCACACACAACACACATAGTAATAAATTAGTATAAAATTTAATTAATAAATTTTATTTTATGTCCTTATATAGAGAAATTTTCTGATGCTGATGTGTAACCACAGGAAAATTAATAAAAGCTTGCTTTTAATGTTTTCTTCATACTTAAAGTTACGATAAAGTATACATGGCATTTCTAAATGTTTAATGGCGTTCTTTGTCGTCCCCAATCTAATAAGAGAAAGTTACAAAACGTATTTAAAATTCTATTATAAATGTACAAGGAAACCAATCCGCTGCCAACTCATATTTGAGTAAAACGATTTCTTGTTTTCTACTCTTAAATAGCATTCAGATATTTATTTTATTTATTTATTGTGTGTGTGTGGGGGGGGAGGGGTATGGGTGGGTGTAAAGCTTGAAATACCAGAACAGAGAAGTCTCAAATCTCATTAGCCGCTGTAACTTCAGTGCATCTACTTACATTCGTTGTATTTCTGCAGGGCTCGTGTTCTTGTCAGGACTATGTATCGAATGATGAATCGATGACAATGACAACGGATGACGCCATTCTTCATCCAGAAATAAGGCAGGCGTTAGAAGATGCTGAGAGGAGGCGGCAGGAATACCTGGAAAAAGTAATTGCAAAACATTTCGTTTTCTCTGAACATGAAATCGTATTTATTCTCGTACGGAACAAATTCTACTCTTCAGAAAATAAAAGGATTAGATATGAATAAACCTTTAAAAAGCTTATTTTCAATATTAAACAAAAAATATAAATGATCCAAACTCATAGGCTAATATAACTCTTCCAAAATAACTGCCCAGCTTGTGTAAATATTGCCAAATCATTAAGACTTTTTAATTGATATTTATTTATTTTCAACAAAACGGGTGAATCTTGCACTTATTTAAGCTTCACTACAATTTTTATTTTTTCTAAAGGCTCTACTAAAAGGTTTTTTTCTTTAATAACGCCAGAACATCGCATTTGCTCTCTATAATTAACCTTTACCAATAGAAATTATATTTGACTGCTTTAAATTTAGATATATATTTAACTAATTATAATCTCGTTTATTATCAAAACATTGCTAATTATTCATTTTTCGTTCGGTATATCATAGCTGGTTCTTCCATAAAATCAAATATGTTTTTAATTTGTAATTTTTTGTTTTACACTGGTATCTGAAAATTAGTTTATAAACGCAAAATCTGTAATAACTTAAGAAATACTCTGTTTATTGTATCAAAATGTGGCATAAAAATAGTACATATTTTTATGGAAAAAGCATAGAAAACATAGCAATAAAAAATGTGAATTGTTAGTTAGACACGCTATATGAAAAATGTTTGAATCTTCAAAGTATATCTCGCGCAAGATCTATCTACCTAATATCCAGCCTCTTTGCAGGACGGATTGTGTAGCAGTGCATTCAGGCCGCACACTATATTAGGTAGACCTTTCACAAGATGTACTGTGCCAAATTTTGTTACAATAAACCAAATATTTCTTTTACAGATTTTATGTTTGTAAATTTGTAACCTAAATTTTTTTGCACACCAGCTTATAATCGTGAAGAGTTGGTGGTAATGTCAGAAATATTTCAGACCTCGTTTTACAGTGAAATAATTATATCTACTAATACAAAATTCAAAATCGTGCTTTTGATTTACTTAAAAGAAGTACGTGAAAAACAAGCATTGGGATAAAATGGTTGATTAACTCTTTCCGGCGAAAGCTTTTTTATCCCATTTTTCTGTTTTTGTTTATTCCTGGATTGATAGTTAAATTTCTGACATCATTTTAACGAAACATCGATAACTTTTCTGTGAAATATCTGTCACACTGTTAAGAATTTGCATAACTTTTTGTCACCCTTTATCATTTTATTTATATTATCATTCGGTGAACAGGAGTAATAAAATTGACTAATGACAATGAATTTTCGAAATCAGCAGCATAAGTGTCACAATTATGTGGTTAGAATGTGCAGCCACTTCGTGTGAAAGAGTTAACTTTTTCAAAACCCACTTGTATTTTCCTTGTACATTATTAATAAGCATTGATCATTAAATGTATCTTCATAAAACAAGAATAGGAATGTGGTTTTATGTTGGGGTTTTATGTTTTAAAAATTTCGTAATTTGTTACACAAAAAGTAAATTTTACGCTTATATAATACTCATAATAAATTATTATATTATAGCAAAAAAATATTAATTCATTCTGTTGTGAAAATCACATATTCATTATCAATTAATCCTGCAAAAATGCATGCCTATATATAGTCAAGCTTTAGCTCATACCATAAGCGTAAAGTTTTCAAAATGATTGGGGGGGCCGGGCCCCACAACAGAATATATTCACGTCAGTGGCGTAGCCAAAGGGGGGGTGTTAGGGGGATCATAACCCCCCATGAGGAATTTTTTGCCATACAAAATGTAAAGTATTCTTCACTCCCTTATCCTACACCCGTATACATATGTGAGTTGCAGAAGTTGTAACCCCCTCCCCCCCCCCATGAAAAATTTCTGGCTACGCCACCGATTCACGTACACCCTCCAAAAAAAGAATTCGAGCAAGAGAGAAATTTCCAACGTTGGTTTCATATATTAAAAATTATTTATCATTGAATATGAATTAGGCTATGTATAAATAGGACTTTCCATATTTCTATCAAGTTGTGCGTTTTTCAAAAACTCAATTATTATTCGCAAATCTAAAATAGGAAATTTCTCTCTTGCTCGAATACTTTTTTTGGAGGGTATACATATAACTTACTCATAGCTGCCAACTACTACGGAATATAATTAACCACTTTTTCTACATGATTTTTCGGCTTAAAATATAGCAAAATTTTTGTGCTGCGCGCGCGAGCTGGTTACTATTTTGAAAAAAAAATACTTAAAAAATATACTGTTTACAGAAAGTGGTCAATTATATTCCATAGTAGTTGGCAGCTATGACTTAAGTGTAAATTATTGGAGGCGTTCGAGCTCTATGGGTCCATAGAATTCTACACCTATGTAAGGTAAGTATCCATGTTAGTATCTTCCTACTATGTTATAAGTTAAAAAAAGAAGCAAAGTAAAAAATCCAAAGGAAGGGGAAAAAACATTTTCTATGAGATAGTGCATTTTAGATACATCTGAACTTTTTTTCATTTCATACTTTACATTGCATAATCTGATTTTAATGAACTAGAGCCTGGCGAGGGCAGCTTATAGTAACATTGTGTGTTACGTGGCGTCACAATGAATACTAAATCATGATTGAAATCGGAAGAAGAAAATTTTTAAAAGTACAAGTAAAGGTTTTTCTTAAACGTCTGTAAATGGTGTGAAATACTTTATTTTATGTTAGTATAAATTAGTTTTCTGTATTTAGTGGTAAATTATTGGGTGGGCTCAGCCCCTATTCACAATTTATTGGGGGGGCTCGAGCCCCACGGGCCCATATAACTCTACGCCTATGGCTCATACTATACGGCGTATTTACGTTTAACTTGACCGACCTTTATTTTTGCAACCGTCAGTTCTAGATGCATACTTCCAATCAAAGATGGCCAAAATTAGACGCAGAGGGACGATAGTGAAAACAAAAGTGAAAAAATATTTTATGTAAATTTGTATACACCCCTCCAAATCTTTACATTCATGCTAATCGCAACACAAAATCATTGCAAGCACAAAAACTTCGATGTTTGTCCGAACAATATTTACAAATATTGAAATTTTGTACTCTGAAAGGGAAGCTTTCTGGAACAGAAAATTACCGAAAATTGCTGCAAATTACCGAAGATTGCAAACAATCGGTGATTTTCACAATGTTAAAGTCAATTACCTGTGTGCTATTCGTCGGATCGTTTTACATGTGTGCACAAAATTGCAAGCTGATGAGTCAACTAGTGTGGATTTTCAAGCATTTACAGGGCAGACCTTTTTCATTTTTTCGAATATAGGCGATAAAAGTTTTCTTTTGGATTAGTATAACCTGGAACCGTAAGCGAAATCTCTGAATCTTCATTATAGCAATAACTTGGATGTTTTTAGCTTAAATGTTGTCAATCTTGTTCAAATGCTGTCAGTATTTCCGATAAGAAAGCAAGTATTACTTTCATGCATTTTTCCAACTGACTGCTCTATTCATCTTAGTTTAACGAGTCATTTAATATGTTAAGAAAATTTCGACTACTTTTGAGTTTGATGGTAAAGAGTGCCCCAAATTTGCTCAAGATTTGAATTAAATAGAAAATAATTAATTTAGTGTTGGCAACGAAAAAAAGAAAAATAGTTTGACAGTTCACAGTTAAGGTTTTAATAAAAAATGTACCACTATACGAAATAACAATTTTTCATTATTGAACAACATTAAAAACATTAAAGTTTGATTCATGATGAATTTCATGAAGAATGATGGCCTCACCATGGCACAGTGGTTATGCCACTGGAAATGGTAGACGGGCGATGTGTGAAGGTCCCGAGTTCGGGTCCCATCGCGTGCCCGTCAACCTAACCGTTCGGAGTTTTCCGTGGTTTTTTCCGAAACTTGGCGTAAATACGGGTTAGGACCCCTTAGAAAGACCCCCACGGAGGGCACCCCACCCATCGGCCTAGCGCCCCCGCGTAGCTAATCGGCCGTAATCCCACAAACAAACAAACAAACATGAAGAATGATGAGAAAGATCATGGGATTTAACTCTTGGATTCCTTTCTATGGGGTTGTTTGAAGTCAAAGGTCCATGTTAGGTATGGTCAACCTTTGAAAAGTTTCGCGACAAACTTTAGGATGTTAGCGAAGTCGGGGTCGTATAATTGGGATTTATATGGGATTTTGAATGGGTTTACGGGTTTTATACTAGGTTTTGACATGTCCTTCGGGCATCCGATCAAAACTCGTTGCGAGCCACATCCGGCCCGCACTCCGGAGGTTGCCCATATGTAGTCTATGTCAACAAGCCTACATCCACCTGTGCATTGAAGGCGAATTCGCGGAAAATCCAGTGCTGCATCAGTGAAATTCAGCGCATTTAAGTAAAATGAATTTGGAAAATTTCGATGAAAGAGTGCGCATGTGCCAGAAAAGACGTGGAGGTCATTTGCCCGATGTGCTATTCCATACATAACCCTGTCCTATGTGCTTTATGTTCTAATTTTTAAAAATGCAATTAGAAAAAGCAGTGTTCTATTTTATTCAAATTCTATTTTATTGCGTGCATTTTCGGACACCCTGTATATATTTGTGACCAGTGAGCAGCGATTTCATTGGTTCTCTCAGTATTAAAACATTTGGTCATTTCTTTTTGAGCAAGTTTGTGCTTTCAAGGTGCAGTACTCTAGGGAATTAGGTAAGAAGCATGGAGTTGCTGTACGATATAAGAGTAATTTTTAACATCTTCGAACGAAGTTGGAAATAGTCTACAATTTCTGTTTCTGTGTCTGTCCGTCCACCCGCAGCCTACCTGACGGAATATCTTAAACTAGTCATAAATTTTCCTTCGTTTAAACAAAATTCATTTCCTTGTTAAAAAATACTGTGTGTAGTATTCAAAGCTTTACCGCTGGGGTACTCAAAAGAATACCCCTAGATTACGTTGATTCTCTATGCATCAGCTTACAACTGATACAGTTGAGTCGGAGAGTAATTTACATTTATTACTGAAATTAGAAAAGGAAAGTAGTAAACCATTAGTGAATTCTGTTCTGTCATCAAATAAGTTACTAACAGCAGTGTTGGAAATTATTTTACAGTTAAAACATGTACTACTCTTTATGAAAGCATTACAATAGCCTTTTTCTTTACCATTACTTTGCAGTACAGAGAAGTAAAATCTAAAAGCGATGCACACTTTGATGACCCAACATCCCCAGACAGTGAATCTTCTAGTAGCATCTTCACAGAGAGAGAGACATCGAGAAGCGAGGTAAGATTAATGATATTCTACGGGCTACGCATAGTGGCAGATCTAAGGAAGGGAAGGCGATGTGACAATTGTCCCTTCCGTAAGCGAATTCTAAATTAATCCTTTGAGGCGCAACCCTTTCCCAATGCTGAAAAAAGGGCCGCCGTTGCCATCGCTCGACTTAACTACCAGAAAGATGTCAGACGATCGAAACGTTCATCGCGTGCTACAGATCTAGAGACCCTTTTTTGACGACAGCTGGCTGTGCCCGCGCACAGCCAGCTGCGTCAAAAAAGGGTCTCTACATCAGTTCCGGCTGTACCACGATGGTCTATAATTCCTATACACCACCGGCGATGATCTAGATTTGCGCTCAATCGAATGTGCACAGTTAAAAAGAGATTGTGTTAACTCACATACACACACATATACAAGGTGTCCAGCAAACAACACACAGATTTCAAAATTAAAAATATCAAAAACAATGGTTAATAGAAGAATTCAGCAAACGGAATGTTTATTTAATAGCCTGTAAAAATTTTATAAAGAAGTTTCGAAATACTAGTACATTGCAATAGCTGCTAACAGACAGTGGTGTACACAGGTTTCCATAAAGCGTAGAAGGCGTTAAAGACGTAATCTTATTCATAAAAGGCATATTCTGAAAGCTGAAAATTAACCCATTAAGCGCCAAAGCTTAATGGGGCTTGCCAATTTTTATGCATTTTCGTTACGGTAACATCTATTTTATATTTTTTTTCTTAAAATATCTTAACGCAATTTACGAAATACACGTTTTATATAAACATTTACACTATATAACACACCCTATAGTATAAATGTTTATATAAAATGTGTATTTCATAAATTGCGTTAAAATATTTTAAGAAAATATATATATAATAGATGTTCCCGTAACGGGAGCTTTGGAGCTTAATGGGTTAAAAATATATGGACTTTATGTTAAAAAATCTTCAACAAGAGGCAGCTGGAACCCCCAAACACCCCCTTGCGTGCGTACCTCCTAGCAGATGGATCTGCACGTCAAAATTGATTGACGACCATCATGTATAAATATAAACTCATTCTCTGCAACCAACCACAACACAGTCTTCTCAAAATGTGCAGCTTTCGATATAGAGAAGTCTCACAAACCAATAATGATATTTGTCATCACAGCCCGTAATATCTCAACGGAAACGGATTCGCACACCATACAAATCGACGATTAAAGCTCATCCAGCGTGTTGGGGTGGTCAGGTAGACAGTATCTTTCAATGTGCCCTACAGAAAGTAGTTACAAGGAGTCAACGGAGGCCTGGGATTACAACGCCATCTGTCAGCGGTGTTTTTGTAGCTACCACTCGAAACTTCTGTATAAAATTTTTACAGCTTATACAATAAACATACCGTTTTCTGCTAACTGGTCTTTGTTTCTCTGATTTTTAACTTTGAAATCAGTGTTTTATTTGTTGGACGCGCTGTGCATATATCACAATAAAAATAGCATAAAGAATTCAGAATACCACGAAACGTGTTATACATAGAAATCTCGCTGTCGATTTTTTTTTATTTACAATATTTTCCTCACATGATACATATTCGGAATGTAAAAAATATATAAAGTAATAAATCTCTGTTTCTGTGTTTCGTTGGGTTGTACATAAATATATACCGTTAGACTAATCGGATCTGAATTTCGCAAACATGTAAAAATACATAATACAGAAATAAGTTTTATCTACCTTTAAAATCTAAAATCATTCAGTCAACTGATTCTTTGTAACACTTTGTAATTTTTCTTAATTTTCAATTCTTAAATCTTCTCTACAACACATATAGTGTGTCCCATCTAAGTAAAGCCACCTTGATTTTGTGCCGTAACTTGATGTGAAGCAGACGAATAAGAACGAAACAAGTATATTAACCCATTTATGCCTAGCGTCCCTTTTTTGGGACGGTATTTTCGCTATTAGTCGAAAACGTTATTTATTTTTCCTAGCCTTTATTCATGAGTATTGAACCTCAACTCTACAAAATATTTTAACATGACCAAGTAGTATGTTGATATTTCAATTTTTATGCATAATGATTTTAAAAGAAATCATCCCTTGTTCAAGAAGTTGACATCAGAAATTTATCTATTATTTCTGTTATCAGTAAAAATCGAAGAAAGTCGCAAAAATATCCAGGCACAAATGGGTTAAGAAAGTATACAGAAAAATACGTGTTTACAAGAAAAAAAACTCGCTCCACCTCGGCAGGAATAAAAAGTAAATGTTCTATGTGTAAAAAAAAGAGAGAGAAGAGTGCCCCTTCGAAATAAAACCAATACTGTTAATAGCCAATATTCGCCATGCTTGCATGTGACTTTGAACAGTCGATGTGGCATACCATTTACCAATTCTTGGAAAGCGGTAACATCAATATTATCATAGTGTTAAAGGATGGGGCCTTCAATTCTGCCAGAGACCGAAACTGTCTGCTATTTGCTTATCCATTCCTGCAGAAGATACCCCACGCATTTTCTTGGGGATCGAGATCAAGAGAAAGGAGCAGACATTTCATAATGTATAATAGGATAAAGCAAAAAGAACTTTATTTCAAAATTCAAACTGCCTGAGATTAAATGGTGCGAAATTGATAAGAACAAATTGCTTCCAAATTTCAGCTCAAAATAATGTCATCTTCAGGTTCCACAACTCAAGCGAATATATTTCTAGATTATTTTATTAAAATAATAATGTTTAATTAATTAATTGAATAATTAGTTGTTTACGTTTTTAAATTGCTTTATTAATACGTTATTATCACATGTCAGTACTGGAAATCGTAGATTATGGAATATACCTCAGAAAAAGATGACGATTTCGTTAGCCAGGAAACCAAATGTCGGAAAACGACTGACGATGAGATTCCCTAAATCTCCAAGACAGACCAAATGCCCGAACTAGCTTGTTCTTGATAGAGCATTTGTATCTGAATAATTATTCAATTATTTAATTAAACGTAATTATTTCAATAGAAATTCATAAAAGACTAAAAAAACACTGGGAATATATTCGTTTCAGGTGTGGAACCTGAAGATGGCAATATTTTGAGCTGAAATTCGGAGACAATTTGTTCTTATCAGTTTCGCACCATTTAATGACTCAGGCAATGTGAATATCGAGAAAAACTGTTTTTTGACCCACCCTAATGTACAACTTATCGAAAAACTCTTTTCAAGATGATTTTGCAATGTGAATGAGTCCTTGTCCTGAATGAAAATCAAACTTCTCCCTGCAAATAAGTGGGTTCCTAGCATTTCTTGGTAATCAGTAGCTTTTATAATGGCCTAAAGAAAAATCCAAGCTAAGTTTACCTACAGGTAAAGCCTCTCAACACTGTATCATAAACCTCCATTTTCTTGTCTTTTTGAGAAGATCTCCTTGTGTCATGTCAACAGAACGCAGCGTCGACTGGGCCATCCAAATTATTAATTTTTTATTCATCTGAGACCATAACACGATACCACTGATCTTTCCAGGTTTGATGATATTTCGCCAAATCCACTCTGCTTGGGGATATTGTTTAGGAGCTATTGTTTCTTCTCCAAAAGACAAGAAGGCGGAGGCTCTACTTATAGTGTGAGGCTTTTCCTGGTGGTAAACTTGACTGTTTCTTCAAGCCATATGAAAGCTACTGATTACCAATAAATACTAGAAACCTGCCATCTGCGGTGAGAAATGGTGGTCAAAGTTTGATTTTCCATCAGGACAACGACCCATTCACATTGCAAAATCCTCTTAAAAATGGTTTTTCGATGATGTATCATGAAATATCCTGCACTTTTCTCTTGATCACAATCCCCAATAAAATGCGCGGAGTATCCTCAGTAAGCATGGATATGCAAATGTCAGTTTCAGTCTGTGGCAGAATTGAAGGCCGTCATCATTGAACACTTGGATAATATTGATGTTACCGTCTTCCAAGGATTGGTAAATGACATGCCACATCGACTATTCAAAGTGACATGTAAGCATGGCCAATATATTGGCTATTAACAGTTCTGGTTTTAATTCGGCGGGACACTTTTCTCCCTTTTTTACACATTTATCTTTTATTCCTGCCCAGGTGGAGCAGGGAGTGAGTTTTTTCCTTGTAAACACGTATTTTTGTTCATACTTTCTTAATATAGTTCTTTCGTTCTAGTTCGTCTCTTTCGCATCCAGTTACGGCACACAATCAAGGTGGCCTTATTTAGGTGGGACAGCACTGTATACCAATAGGTTTAATACTTACTCTGACAGAGAATACTTTAATTAGATCTGACACTGATTTTAAAAAATTAAACAAGAAAACGATAGTTTCGATTAATCTATGATTTTATGGAAATTGATTTTGCAGTTCATTTTTTGCGATTCACATGAACATAAATCTTGTTTATTTGGCCCTTGTCGGCCTTTGACTTACCTTTGAAACGGCCTTTGAAACTTCCCCTGTACCTGTCGGCCTTTGAAACGTAAGCCCGGTACTCTTGGCTTACGTTTCTCCATCTTGATTTCAGATTTCGACCAGCAGTTCCAATCGGGTGGCCAAAAGCGAAACGGAAGAGGACGAGAGCTCGGATTACGTGACGGCAACTGACCATTCCCCCCATTCTCCGCACAGAGTGGCAATCAGAAAGAAAGGCACCCTGGACGACGACGAAATAGCAACCTCCTTTGAAAGTTTCAGCTCACCCTCCAAAAGCAGCAACCATCTTCATGTAAAGTCATCCACCTCATCTTCACTTTCGCCATATGATGGGTCGCCTTCTGATTTGGAGAAAGAAGGTAAGAAGGAAACGGGGTGTGGCTGTTTCGTGGACACGGCCCTGTGTTTTACGTGAATGCGTGTACGTAACGAGTAATATTTTCTTTTGGTTTCATCGGGTTCAGAAAAGAAATCCAGTTAACAAATAATTACTGTGTTATAACTTTATTATTGATAGGTCTGTGATGCGGAAAGTACGACCGTAAACATTCTCTATATTTTAATTTGGCTTTTTCGACAAGTATAGGACGGCATTCCTTTTTCTATTTCCTATTTTTACTTTCACACTATATATATATATATATATATATATATATATATATATATATATACACGCAATAACTATTTCACACTAATGTTTTATGTACGCAACCGATAGATCTTGACGAGAGCTGACGATTGAAGCGCAAACGAACGTTCTAACTTCTCAGAGTCCAAATTTATACTAAACGGACATTATGTGGCGCAGCGAAAAGACCGCAAAATGGCGGTTCTTCCCCCCTCCGCCCTAAACGACGCGTCGCAGTCAGAGCCTTATTATCGCATGGGCAAATCCGGACTTCGCCCAGGGCCCCCCACTCGAAAGAGCCCCCAATTTCAAATTTTGTGCTGAAATATACTTTTTTATATCAAACTTTTATGAAAAATAAGACAAATTTCATAGATGGGGAGCCCCCTGTTGGTCATAATCGGACCCTGGTCGCAGTCCCCTCTCAAAGTAACGAATTTTTTTATCTTTCAGCTATCAAATGGTGTTAACAAATTTTGGATGTAGATGATAGATATGTAGCTGCAACATCAAACTGTATCCCCCGATTTTGTAATCATCAGTTTTCCGAATTGTCTCCCTCCGTGAAAGCAAATTTAAATACATATTCACCTCAAATATATATATTTTTCGTTTTATTTATTCATGGAGTAAACCTTTGTCGCAACTACCAACCTGTATTAATTGTGTTGGGAACAGCTTTGATTTTTGCCCCCAATGACGAGTTTTCATATTCTGGTGATTCTTTGGCGATTTTATCCGGAAATCAATACTTATTTATTAGTCTCCACATATACGTAATCATTGGCAGATTAAAATTGCCAATTTGGCGTATTTAGCACCGCAAAATGCTTCATCTCGCCTAAAAATATCCAAGCTGTGCCTTTTGCTGTTACATGCACATTTCAACATTATGACACAAAACATTTGTCAGTTTTACTTTCCATGTAGAAAGAACTTCATGTTTTGTAGATGAAACTATTGATTTTTCAAAATGCTTAAATTAAGATTTTCAGGTTTAAATTCTAGATTTAATACTTCAGAAATCACATACATATTATAGGGACTGAATTTCGGTATCAAAATTTTATTAAACAGGAAAAGACAGATTATATAATTTTTTTACATTTTTGTAAATTATAATGTAACGTATCATAATGTAATTCCTAATATAGATAAAATAGGGATACATCTATGTAAATAAAACTATACTTCTGTCTGTACATTACTTAGAATTCAAATATTTTGCGATTTCTATCCGTTTCAAACACCTGGGAACCCAGTACGTTTGTCCAAAAAATGTTTGTCAGTCTGACGTTTTGTCATTCTGTCCGTGCCGCTTTTTTCATTCGCGCATAGTGTAAAAAAATGACACAAACGAATTAAATGAAATTTAGTGACATAAGAAGTATTCACTCAAACTATAGTGGTCAAATTTTAAAAAATATTTTGATTAGATTTTGATATTTTCCGGAAATTGTTTCAAACTGCATAAATTTTTGATCGCACATCACGTAATAACGATTAAAGCGAAAGAAAGGAAATTTGATGATGTAATGGGGATCACTCAATTTAAAGTATAGCCATCGAATTTTTTTACGATTTTGACTAGATTTTTGAGACTTTGCAAAAATCATTTCAAACTGCTTAAATATTTTTTTGCGCATCACGTAATAATGACTAAACCGAATGAAATGAAATTTGATGACATAATAGGTTAACATGCAACTCAAATTATAGCTGTCGATTTTTTTTTAATTCGAATTAGATTTTGAGATTTTGCGGAAATTTTTTCAAATGTGTAAAGTTTTGTTTGTCCGTCGCGTGTAAGCCACTGAAGCTAATGAAATAAATTTTAGTGTCCTCGTAGGTAGTTACTTGAACTATAGGCGTCAAAGTACTTTAAAATTTGGATTAGATTTTGAGATGTTGCGAAAATTAAGTAAATGTTCGTTTCATTCCTGAAAACTATGGATGCCAAACTTGTTTTATATATTTCATAGATCTTGAGATGGTGTGAAAATCGTGTAAATAACAAAAAACACTCAAAAAGAAACTGATGTATAAAGATGAAATAATTAAAACTTTGTGTAATAACACATATAAAATGTACTTAGCCTGTACTTTGATAAGTACATTTTATGTGTGTCAATATACATAGGCCTTCATCAGCAGACATCCACACACAATGTCAGTGGACATTGATTGTGGACGTCTGCTGATAAATTCCGACTGTTTTTATGGCCGAAACGCGCGTACAGTCTGATAAGTACATTTTATGTGTGTTGTACAAAGTTTTCATAATTTCAAATATCGTAAATATTTGTTCTCGTATCCCTCAAAAATGGTATAAGAGAACAGAAAGTAACATGATCAGCAACGAATAAAACAATAAATGTCGGAGGGTTTTTTTTTATTATTTTAATAAATTTTAAATCTTTTTTAAAATTACATTCCTCCTCCCCGCGTTTCTTTTTTAGGGGAGGGGGACTTTAAGGCGCCTTGGAAGTAACATATTAGTTGATTATTCAATTTAAAGACATTTCGTTTATATTTTTATGTTTATTTGCTTTTTTAGATTTTGCGAAAATTGTGGAAAATTGTGTGGGGTATAATATTAAAATATCTACAAGCAATCAAATAAAATTTACTTAACGGCAATAAATGACCTCTTTAAAAGTTCATTCCACTAAAATAAAACCCTAATTTCGAAAATAAAATGTTTTCTAGATAAACAATTTCACTCAGCACTTACTTACTCTCCAACCTGCTAACTTTTAATGATACGCAGAAGTTATAATTGTTCTATATACATATTTGCTACTATGCTACTTCTATATTCTTTGTACTTCTACTATGCTGATGAAAATTCAAGATTGTTGGAAAATCTGCATTACATTCTAACCCCTCAAGGATGGGTGCGTCAACTAGTAATAAAATAAGATTGTGTTGGAAAGTGTTTAAAATCGATTTTCCAGCATGACTTAAGTTTCTAATTTAATACAATTGAATTTCTCTTTGGGAACACTTCAATTTTCGATTATACACAAAAGCATTAACTATATAATCTATCATTTAAAGAATAAAACTAATTAAGAACTCTGTAAATAACGTAAATATATTTTTATAATCCTATATAGTTTCGCTGATTCCTAATTATCTAACTCACTGTCACAATCCACTCCAAAATAAAACTTTTAACACCATTACTCTAAAAAAGATTAAAAAGTTAAGCACGGAAAACGAAATAAAATCCACACTGTTAGTGCAATCAGCTTGAAATTTTCCGTAAGTATGTAAAAAACGTACCTAAAAAACAATGCGCTATTTTAAAAATCTGAAAAATCCATCCGTTCTATAATTTTAAATGATTTTTCGCTATTTTCAGCTCCATTTTATTTAGAGTAAAAAAAAGATTATCATTTACTCTGCAAAATTAGGCGTCGCAAGTGATTGAAATAACGGTTATCAGGCTTTGAAGGGAAAATTACAATTACAATTCACTTTAAATAGTTATTCTAGATCTCCCAGTTTAACTTTTCTTTCACATAATTAAAGTATTTTCTCTGCATGAAGCTTTGAAATGGGAGAGGATGTTCCCAGTAAACCAAATCTTTCGAATGCGAAAAGTTTCCGCAGAGTATGCAATTTTGATTTCGGTATATAATGAAATTTGAATATGAAGTTATTTATTTTAAGTGGGCAAAGATTAAATACATTGAGTGTGAGTGTAGACATACTTTTTGTCAAATGTTTTTACCTACCAGTTGAAATTGCCTCCACAGCGTGCTTTATCCTCTAGTTTTTTGCAATAAATATGTTTCATTTACAAACTCTTTATTAATTTCATTTTTGCTGTTAGGAGACGGAGCTGAAAAAGAAGAGCTTTCACCCACTCGCAGAAGATCCCCGGACGTCGAGGATGTTAGCCTTTACACATCGGCGGCGTTGCCACCCGACGACCTGGAATCTTCTGACGAATCAACAAAGAAAGAAACTCCGCCCACCACCCCCTCTACTGAGTCCGAGGAAGGACTCACACCTTTTCACAAGTACGTATTTTTACCGACTTCAAAAAAGGAGGAGGTGCTATATTCAACGCGTATGTATATATTATAAATGCGCAGTGATAATTTTTTACATCGTGGACCGATTTCGAAAAGTCAATTTTTATTGGAAAGGGGATAGCTCATGGGGATTCCATATTAATTTGATCACGTTCTGATGATATCATTGGGGGGGGCGTGTTTTTAAACCATTGCTTAAAGTGTTACCAGTAACTGCGCTTGTCTTAATGTCAAAAGTCGCCAAGGTTGGCCACTTTCGGGGATTTATCTCTAAGTTTGGCATAAAAAAAATAAGTTCCCAAAAGAGAACTCCGATTGGTGATATCTGCTATATTTGGCGCGAATTCGCCAAACTCTACTAGTTTAGAATAGGAATAATTTTTCGTTCAAGTGAAGTAATTTGAATTCGTTTTTCTTTCTTTCTTTTTTTTTTAATTATACTTGTTTTTATCTGTAGAGCTTTTATTCGATATTCTTAATGAAAGAGATTCATGTGGAAGACATGAAAATTTGTTTCAAATGAAAAAAATTAATTTCAGAGAATGAAAATTTAGTTCTAAAATTCGACATTAGAGAACTTATCGTTAATTAAATGCACATTTAGCCTCGCTGCAATAGTTGCATAATTTTTATTACAGCAAAACATATTCTAAGTAATGATTATCATTTTCAGCTGCTCTCTGAAATCTCAGTGCTGAGCACATATCTTGAAATGGCATCTTAAATATCCAGTAAAATTCTTAAGACGTAACTCTTTACCAAAACCGATTCTCTTTTTATCGCTTATTGTTAATTGTCTTTTCACTACAAATATTTAATTAATATTCCAAATTGGTGGTCCATTTAGACCAATTTTTCGTCCCTGAAATAAATTCTCATTTCTTTATTAAAAAATCCAAAAAATTTCCCAATTTTCGGACGAATGGTTTTGCCTGTAGTCATTATTCAAATTAATTATTTTCATTGGGAAATCCTTTATTTAGTTTTATGAAGCGCATGAAAATAGAACAGTACAGTGAGAAAGAAATTTTTCCTTTTATATATACTTAAAAAATGTATTTTTATCTTGTAGGCCTAATAATCGCGGCGCGAGTGGTGGTACACCAGATTCGGACCGTGCAAGCGATAACACACCCCTCTTCGATCCTTCTCCAGAACCATTATCTAGCTTACAAGAACCTCAAACAGTCATAGAGATTCGAAGCGAAGCCACCTCGGAAGAGCTGCTATCCATGGGAAACGATTACGACGACGACGACATGGACAAAATCGATGACGATGAAAGGTTGGCGAATCTTCTATTTAGAGAAATACCCAGGACTGTATTCTGCCCTGTTCGTTTAAGCGAACGTTTGGATTTGTGATGTAATTCGAAACGTATGCTAGAATGTAAACATTCGGTAGGGAATATCTGCACCTAAATCTCTACCGTACCTGTAAGAATACCAACATAAATTAGCAGGTTGAATGACGTCAATTTGATCTCACACATTCGATATATTTGAACGTTCGCTTGAATGAACGTGTTAGAATAGAGCCCCCATTTCTCACACAAATCGTTTCGAGCGGTCTGAAATTGATTTGGCCGGAACTGATAAACTATATTAGAAATGGGCAGCTGACGTCACACGTAAACATGGTAGAGCTTTGAGTGGCAAAAACATTGGACAATCTCCATTAAATAGCCTGTAGGATCTGAATCTTCTGCCACTCAAACGCGCCTGTAGATCTGCTTGTTTACACTTCTTCCCATTCCTAATTGGTATGGTCACATATTTCACGACGGTAAAAATGGCTTGATACGGAATGGTTCGCTCAAAGCGACTTCGGGTTCCTATTCTATTTATTTTTACCCAAAGACTGTTTCGAGAGTACTCGGACCAAAGGTAGGAATCTCCAGACTGATGAGCTTATGAAAGACGACTCGAAACAGTAGCTTTAGTAGTACCATGCGAATGAGTAGAATAGTAGTTACTTAAATTATAATGATTTCTTGAATTGTTTTAGAAAAATCTGTATTTCAAAAAGTACTGTATTTGAATATTTTCTCTTTGAATTTATTTATTTTTTTGAAATAGGGCTTTTAATGTTATATTTCACATTGACGGCAGCCATAGTATTAGTAGTTGCAGATATGCGGTGCATTTCTCAAGACGGTAATAACAGTTTGGCACGAAACGGATCATAATTGCTATGTCTGCTCCAAACAGTTTATGTATGAAAAGGATTCTGTTCATAAACTCATCAACTTGTGCGTCTAGTTTTTGTGCAAAACCTAAAAACTGGAACAAGTGCGATTAGTAGTAGTTTCCTTCGACTTAAAGAATGACTTTAGTTTGTTCAGTTTCGTTGCATTGGTAATGCATTTGTTTATCACCGAATGTCCTTTACGAACGAAAGGAACTTAACAAACAATTTAAAACTGAATCAACTGGCTCCTGTCTCAGTTGATTCAGTTTTTCAACTAACTGTACTCAGTTGACTTTGAAAACAACTCTCAACTGGTTTAGGTTTGAAAAAAAAGATCTTTCAAGGGCGCCTAAAACTCCTGTCTCAATTTTCCTGTCCTAGCACCAGTCTTAGTTGATTTAGTTTTTCAACTAACTGTACTCAGCTGACTTTAAAAACAACTCTCAACTGGCTTAGGTAGAAAAAGAAAGAAATTTTAAGAGCGCCTAAAACTAAAACTAGTTACATGAGTGGCAGCAGTTCAGAGTTTACGAACCCGCCCATTACTTTATACCGTTTTCTTAAAATTAGGGGTTCTTCCACAGAAATTCTTCAGGAGAGCTGTTAGTTTGTTATGCAGAGATTGTTGCCACACTAGCTGCTGTGCTCGTTGTCATGCTCTGTATAGAGTCTTCCAAGGTAACATTTCCCATACATCACTTATAAAAGGGTTTCTTTCAAGTGATAGAAAAATATATTTGGGACTGACACGAAATATGCCTGAATAGAATCCAATTTCAGTGATCCAAATCGGTAACAGAAAATTTGGTAAACTTATATTAAAAAGCCACCCACGTTGTAAACTGGCTAAAGAACCATTCTATCACACCACGGATCTGGATTCGATTTCCAGCATGGGCTTGGGTGTCGTTTCACCCGCTCCTTCCTGGGAGAGAACTCTGGTCCAGCTATTGCCTCCATAATAAAGTGACTAGTAATTCCGACTTTAGTGAGGCCATTCCCTATAAAGGGCAAGCTCCCTCACCATTAGAAGAAAAAAATATATTAAAAAACATAAGGGTGAAATATAGAATTTCTTTCCGTCTTTGAAGACGGTCGAAAACCGCGATAGATTGAAGCCACAAAATTCGAAGCGCGATATTGCGAGGGACGATTGTAGTCTTTTTAGTACTTTTCAACAAGGTTGACAATCAACCATTTCTAGTACACTACCATCTAACTATATTCTTAGCTAATGGTCCAAAGACTCCCTCAAAAATTTCACCAAATCTCACCAATTTTGTCGACTTTTTGAAATAAATTCCCAACTATGACAAAAAAACTTTCGAAAAATGAACCCAGCATGGTATATTTTCATTCTTTGCCGGAAATCAAGAAATGTTTCTAGTGTGATAACATTAAGTTGTGACGACTTCAATAGGAATTTCGAAAATCCGTAACTCGTCCTCTAATTAATCGATTTACATGCAACAAAATTGCAATCTTTGATTTTTTAGTGCGTGGAATATTTTAGACTGTAAACCTTAGCATGCATACCTGTCAGAAACCCTTAAAAAGATCCTGTGCCCAAGGAATCACCCCTTATATTAACAGCCCTCGTGTCGTTTGCCTTAACCACAAAACTAAAATCTCGCCAGATTTAAATACAATACATCGACTAATGCAGCAGAAGAAAAAAAAAATTGGAAAGTGTTTTATAATTGATGCGTTTGGCATGATTTATCTGTCTTGTTTGTTGTTGTAATTGTTCTCAAATTATCTGAGTTTGGCAGCCCCTGTTTGTGAGATGTCACATGGCAATTTATGTGCTTTTCCTCAATTGCAGCTTCCCCAGAGGTAGTCGGAGTGATCGTGCAGGGTCTGAGTCATCTGAAAGTTCCAGTGTCCTATCTGGCTTGCAAGACATGGAATCTACGGCCATGGGCATAGATTCGGTCTCGCGGCTTCAGATGGGATCCTACCCCGTTCTAGATATGCGGAAGGCTGGCGATGAGCTGTCGACTGTCTCAGAAGTGTCCGAAGAGAGCAGCAAGAATGGAGTGGTCCGGCAAAGAAGGTAACGGGCGTTATGTACGGGACAAGGATGGATGAGAGTACACGCTTATTGAATCTCCCGTTGTAAAGAAGAAAGAAACAGTAAATTAAAAGATTGATGAAAATTTGGTTAATCATGATTAACCCTTTCCCGTTGTACGTCTACTCTAGCATTTCGACAAAACTAGACATTGCGGCAGGTTCCCTTTGTCATACAGATTTGGGTTCTCGTAATGTATTTCAATGGGTAAAATCCGATTTTCAACATTCAAAAAAAGTATGAGTTGAAGTTTTTTATCCGACTTCAAAAAAGGGGGGCATATTATGTTCAATGCATGTATGTACAGCGATATATGTATGTACAGCGATAATTTTTAACCGCGTGGACCGATTTCAAGAATTATTTTCTTTTTTTGGGAAGGGGATAGCTCAGGGATGGTCACATATTAATTTGGTCACGTTCTGGTGATATTATCATTCCGAAAATCAATGAGAACTATGTTTTTAAAACATTGCTTAAAGGGTTGCTAATAACGGCTCTGGTCTTAATGTCAATAGCCGTTAAAGTTGGCCACTTTTGGCGTCTGAAAATGTTTCCAAAACTGAATTCCTCTTGGCATATCTTCTATATTTATCGAAAATTTGCCAAATCAAACGATTTTACAATGGGAATAATGGCATAGCTTAGAAAGGTTTGTCGGTACTAGCATGTGTCAAAAGTCACCAAATATTTCCCCTTTTGGCGATTTATCGCGAAGTTTGGCGTCAAAAAATAATTTGCCAAGTCAACTCAATTTGAAGATATGTTATATTTGGCGAAAATTTGTCAAACCCTGCTAGTTTAGAAGGAGAATAAATTTTTCATTATAAAGAAGTAATTTGTGATCTGCTTTCTTTTTTCTTTTTTTTAAATTGTACTTGCTGGATGATTGTAACGGACTAAATTATGTAAGTAAGCCTTCGATTTTGATTGTCCAGCCCTTTTGAAATACAAGGTGTACAAAAAGTCCCTGACACATTTCAAAATTAAATATAAAATCAACTGATTGGGTTACGAGATTGCGGTTTGTACCATAATGCTTCCTATGATGAAAAGCTTTGTTTAAGCAAATAAAAAAATAGTTTCAAATTTCACCCATAGATGGCGCTGCTTGACTTTACATTAAGTTGAAATGCGTATTTCATTTGAGACTTAACTCCTATTGATTTCTTCCTGTGGGGGTATGTGAAGGATAAAGTTTACTCCTCTCCTGCGCCTGATATCGAAGAAACGAAGAGGGGAACCACACGGGTAATTCAATAAAAACCACAAGCAATGCTACCAAATGCGTGGAGTGAAATTGAGCACTGTTTGGATGTGGTTAGAGCTACATCAGGTGCACATATTGAAGTATGGTAGCTGGTTATGCTTGTATCTGCTTCACAAAATAAAAATGCTGAATATTTAATGATGAGTTTTTATTTTACTGTTTCTACAGCGCCATCTATGGGTGAAATTTGGAACTATTTTTTTATTTGCATAAACAAAACTTTTCATCATAGGAAGCATTTTGGTACAAACCGCAATCTCGTAACCCAATTAGTTAATTTTATATTTAATTTTGAAATGTGTCAGGGACTTTTTGTTTGCATCATGTGAGAGGATATTTTCGAAACTCAATAACAATTTCGCTAGATCCATTATGAACCGTGGTACGAGATATACTGGCTACTTTGCTGACATTTCGGCCGAACCCCTTTGTCCCCGAAGAGTCATGTGACCAAAGGGGTTGACCACCTTAATCCGATATAACTATAGTAAGATAGTCACATCCGCTAGGTCACGTAACTCCTCTACACACAAGTAACTCCTCCTTTCCGTACACACCCACACACAGAAAAAAAAAAGTTCGACCAAAAAGTCAGCACCGCGGCCTGTATACTTCGTCAGCCACGCTATAAACCAAGCTCGAATCAAGCCATTTTGTGAATTGAAAATAATGTCGCTAAAACTATCGATTTTGATGACTCAATTGTGAAATTTACTGAACAAAAAATTAGAGGAAAGAGATTCTAAGCATCATGTCAAAGTACGTTTTATTGGATTAGAGCCTAGAGAACAGAGCTTGCAAACAGTTCAGATTTCATTAAATTGTACTATAATAATTATAAAGGTATGGACAAGGTACTTTTACTATGAAGAAGAAAACTTATACCAAGCATTAAAACTGGCTTAATAAAAAAGGTTTATTAATTCGTTTAAATCATAAAATTGTGTTTACAAAATAATTCAAATTTTGCCCTCTTTATTATCCAATTGAATAAAAAATTATTTTATCAGTAAATTCAATTTTATATTTTTGTGGAGATAGGGGTGACAGGTTTAAACACCACCCCTGGTACTGTCATACTTTGCTCCACCTCTGTAATATATGCATTCTTTTTCTGCTGAAAAGCAAAAACCTTTTCTACATTTTTCGAACAAAAAGCGAATTTCCCAATGTCGGATCCTAAAACGTCTTTGTTTTCGCCGTAGAAAGAAGTCGGAACATATAATATCAGAATGTTCATCCCTCTCCGAGGAGCATCGCTTCGAGACAGCCAGGGGTGCATCGAAACACTCTTCTTCGTCCGAGTACATTCCTTCAGAGACAACCACAACACCGGACAGTACGACATCGGGTAGCTTTGTTCTGGACAACGGATCTTTCACGGAGAACGGATCCTTCAACAGCCTGTCCAATCACGAAGACAGAACAACCGAGTCGCTCAGCTGCGTTTTGGAAGCTGTTAGTCGAGAAAAGGAGGTAAATATCGAAAAATACTTAAACCTTTAACGCGCAGTGTTCCCACTCTGGGAACACCGAACTCTGACGTTTTGAAAGTTGCCAGTCACGAAGAATAGATTTGATTTCTATAAAAATAGTTGCGGGTGACATAGCTCCAAGAGAATCGTTTACTTTTTAGCACGTCATTTCCCGTAAAAAAAAATTGTCACGATTATTCTTAACAGCACTAAAAAATGGAAAAATGCGAGAACAGCTGAATAGATTGCCCAATGCTGAAAAAAGGGCAGCCGTTGCCATCACTGTTGCCTTGCAGCTGGCTGCGCGCGAGCACAGCCAGCTGCGACAAAAAAGGGTCTCTAGATCTGTGGCACGCAATGAACGTTTCGATCGTCCGCCATCTTGCTGGTAGTTAGTCGAGCGATGGCAACGGCTGCCCTTTTTTCAGCATTGGGAAAGGGTTGCGCCTCAAAGTGTTAAGCGATGTCTGATCTTAAGTATCATTCAGCATCTCGACGTGACTTATCACTGGCGTCATCCGAGTGACAGCCGACTGCTCATCCTTAGCACAGATTCCACAGTCGTGATCCTATTAAACCCTGTAACTATATCGATAATATGGCTCTTTGCCCATTATCTCTGTTGATTCTAATCACAAGTTCAATATTATTTCTAAGTACCAATTTGCAGCAGAATGTTTGGACGAACACAAACAGCCAGGGGATTGAGTGGGAATCGAACCCACGGTTGTACACTCTGGCTATTAGTGTGGAGGAGAACAGACCCTTAACCTTCAAACCACCATCCGCCTTCTATGTATGATTTCAAAATTTATTGTTTTTCTTATAACAATGCATCAAACGTTGCATTTTTTTTCGCAAACCATTTTCTTGTTATTTACGTTCAAAACGGATCAATCATTTAGGTCAGTCATTTAGTCAGTCACGGGACAGTCCCTGTAGCTAATTATTTTGAAAATTTTCTCATTGTTCCTCAAAATCATTTCGTGAATCTTATTTTTTTTTTTTTTTTCTATTGACAATTTATTAGGAAGTCAAATGTGTTGTTCATTGAATCCTTTGTTATAAAAGTATATTAAAGTATAATATTTCCCGACATAAGATAATTTATAAATTCATAGTGATTTATTATGTTTTGTTTTTAAAAAATGTCCTTTATTTTCTAGTCTGATTCCAAAACTAAAAGTGGAAGTGAATCACCTAGCGAAAGTTTCAAAGATAGCAAATCTTCAAAAACTCCTCTACCAGATGACGATCATACAGAAAAACGTGAGTATTTCGAAAAAAAAATTTCATTATCTGAAAATCTTGTACTACTAAATTAAAAATGTTTAAACATATCAAACTTACATGCATTGCAAATTGTTGTAGATGAATTATCTGAATTTTCATCACAAATTGCTTTAAATATTTTTGTCCTGTGTTATAATATTTTCTTGGATATTATAAGACATATTTTAGAGGAGGCTGCACTAAAAGTGGCAAGCTCCATTTGAGGCTGAAAATCAGTTTTGTCCATATAGAGGTTGTCAATTTGTTCACATATACAGAGAAACTATTCACTCAAAATATTGTAAACCTTAGATATACGAAAAATTAAGAATGTAAAATGCTACGAAAAATAATGAATGATATCTAATATGCAGTAACCTCACCATAACCGAGTACTTTAATGCTAGCGGGTGTTAGATTTGATTTGAATCCACTGAATACTTTATTCAGAGTTACCCAAAAGACTTTCAATACATTGAAGTATGTAACTTCAATTCATTAAGTCTGAGTTCAATGACTATTTGGGCTATACCCAAAATCTTGCCAAACTTAATGGCTTGAAGGGTTTTTTTTCCATTCATGTTATTTACACTTTCGTTCCTTGATCTAAAAAACACGCATTTTAATCCCGCGGTCTCCTCGCTGTGAGGACACAGCTCTGACATTCTGGCTGTTTTGATTCACGAAGAATAAATTTGATTTCAATTAAATACTCAAGGAGGACATCTAGCTAGACTGCCCAATGTCGAAAAAGTGTCGCCATTGCCATCGCACTATTTAACTGCCAGCAAGATTACCGCCCAGCCGGCTGTGTCAGAAATGTTTTTGAGCTCTGTGGCACGCACTGGGCAATTCGATCAACCGATCGAGTTAAATCGTGCGATCTTAACGGCGGCACTTTTTCGACATTGTGTGCCGACATTGATAAAAGGTTGCGCTTCAAAGGTTTAAAATTTCATTCAGATTCGCTCTGGAAAACTGAAGCTTTGGACCTCTGAGAATCATCAGTTTAGTTTCAACCACCTTGCGTAAGAACTTTTTTTTTCTTCCTTTCTGTTCAACAGACGTGAAAAGCGATGTCGAACGTCACGGTGCGTCTTCCCCAGCATTCAGCGCAAGCGATCAGTCGGAGAAGTTGGTCGCCTCTTCCACGCTGTCTTCTTCTTCGTCCGTGAGTCACAAGCTTGTCAAAGGACAGGAGAACCAGTGGACCAGAAGGAAGGGGCCAAATCACGCTCTGTCCACCTGGTGCAGTGAGGGGGCCATCCCCAAACAGAGGCACCCGGAAGAAGGAAGAAGGCGGAAAGACAGGGCAAGAAATAAGTCGGAGCCCAGGGAGCATGTTTCCGCTTTGCAGGTGAGTTGCAAATATAAAACATTCGGTCATTTTCATAAGGCTTTATATTTAACAGTACTATACATTAGGGTAATCTAAAAACAATATTTGTAAATCTTTGTCACCTGAGTTCTCAAAATTTGTATATTGATATTAAAGAAAGATGTATGCAAAATTTTAATGGTTTAGAACATCTTGGGAGCTTAAAATCTAGAAATTTTTGAAAAATATGCATTTGTTAAAAGTTCTACTAAAAAGAGCTCTTTTCTGGATTATTAGGCTCCAGAGGTTTTAGAAGTTGTATGTTTGTTATGAATTAGATGTATTCGAAATTTGGAGGGGCTAACGACGATGTCTAGTCGTTGCATATCAAGTCTGAAACCAAACAATATTTGAAAATCATGTCCTTTTTGTAAAAATGGCGTAAAACGCAAACTTTTTTTTTAATGAATTAGTCCCGGTACAAAATAATAAGATTCGCAGGTCTTCGGTAGTATAACCACAATCATAATGACACTACCCAGGACCCATTACGTTCAGGTGGCTGCGATCCTAGTCTCACCAATGCCTAGTCCCCCAACCACACAATTATTAGAGCATGTGTTTTAATAAGCTATGTAAATAATGACTTCCAACCGTGGCATTTTCTGTCAGTGTAATAATCTAGATTGTATGAAAGCACTTTCTGATAGATGGATATCCAGCAAATTCTGGAGTGGCTGCTAGGTGGTTTGAAGTTGGCAAATGCACCATTGAAGATATTCAGTTAGATTAGAAAATTGAGTTTCTAGATTTCGGATGAAGCCTTTGTTCTTCTAATATTTGATGTTTCGCCACCACAACCAGTGCATATGAGAGTTCCAAGATTAACGGATTTCCATGTCAAACTCTCCCGACTTATGAAATTGTCTCGGTCTTATAATCAGATGGTGACACATGGCCGAAGTAGTATGTTGAACCAGATTCGATTATAAGCGAGATAAATATGGTCTTCATGGCAAACCCTTTGGTGTAGTTTGTCGTCAACCGATTATTTCATGTATCTCGTTTTGTCCTTCCTCCTGTCAAAATACAATCTATCGAAATCATTAAAGCCTTCTTCCGTCTCTTTCTGTAATGCACTGCGAATCATCTCAATCCCCCTCTTCTAACTTTAATTGGATCGGGAATCAGTTGAGAAGGTTTCTCTTCGTCTGTATTCCTTCGGCTTTCCAGGACGTGAAATAAAGATGTGGGCAGAGTAATTCCTCTCAAACCGATGTATCGCATGTGTAACAGGCTGGTGAAAACACTAAAAATTTTATTGTACCTTGATCACTTGTGAACACTGTGATGCAGATCATCACATATCTTATTTTAATTATCAATTACTTAATTGTTAATTATTTCTAAATTTAATCTGTGTTCAAAATTTATTCTTTGCACTTTCACATTCGATTTGGATTTTTCTTCGCTTCGCCTGTAAAGTTTTATTTCTGCACCTGCCGTATTTAAAAGCAATCTTCCGTTTTCATTTATTTTTCCTTTTTATTTCACTTTTGCATTTGCAAAGCCTAGCGTTTCAGTTTCGATGGTTTGTTTATGACCATATAAGGCATCAAATCTATAAATAACATTGGCTTTCATTTTGGGTTACAATTTAGCTGATAGATTTTTTGTTTTATCCTGTTGGCGCGTCGGGGATTCAAAAATAATTATATAGAAATGTACTTAACGCCTACTGGCGTCACGTTACTTTCGCACTTTGTTTGGCGTGTCTCTTTGGCGTGTTTTGCTTCTGTACTACTCTCTTGGCTTGCGTTTCTCGTGATCATTCACTACTTAGCAGTTGTCTAGTGAACCCGCGTATTTTTGGGGTCTGCCCAGCCTCCGTAGGACTTAATATTTTTGAAGTTTATATATGTGTGTTAATGTATTAAGTAAAATTAAAATGCCACTATACGATGTCTGCTCCTTGAACTTTCAATCATGGATTAAAGTGACTTTTATCACGGCTTAGTTTTTGAAGCTTTGAACCTGGGGAAAGCTTCCCCATAAACACCTCTCCTAAAGAAGTGGCAAGTAGGTATTGAGCGTTTTCTTCAGTCCTTTTAAATTCTCCATCTTCATTTCTCTTTCAAATCAATCGGGACAGCTGGAGACATATTCTGGACATTAAAACTTTCATGCCTCTTATCCTCCACCAATCATAAAATTTCCTTTTCCAGCCTAGGTCCCTGCTGGTATGCCAATGACTCTCGTTCCGTTTAAGGCATGACCATGTTTGAGCCACACCTACTCTGGGAAAATTCGGTACTTTTGCAAGCTGCGATATCCATCACGGTCGTGTGGCTAAGACACTGAACATGGACTGATGGACCATGGAACAGATGGTCGGAGTGTGAAGATCCAGGATTTGGGCATGTCGCGAGGTTGTTGATCTAACGGTCTGGAGTTTTGGTGGTCTTCTCCAGATTTAACTTGAATCCGCGTTAGAACCCCTTAAAAGTACACCGCGAAAGGCATCCCCCAAAGCGGATGCCCCTCATGTAGCCTTGCCATGAAACGAAACAAAAGAAACGTATCTGCCAATTTTTACGGTTTTTTTAAGATTATCAACCACAACTTTTAAACAGTTTTATTTTACATTAAAAATTTGGATTTATTCGAAAATCAAATCACCAAAAAATGAATTAGTTATCCTCCGAAAAAAAAAAAAAAAAAACGTAAATATTTGCATATATGGCAATGAAGCATCCTCACGTGCCGATCAGGAGAGCACACATAGAGCGCCACCTGTCGATTTCTACCCATGCTTTCCTTTGTAATTATGGTTTCTAACAATGTTGTCTACTTTTCTAGTTTGTACACGAAGTTCCAGGACATCCTGTATACTAGTATACTGCGACTATAGAAGGGTTTCGAAAATTGCTTAGGATTTTAGAAAGGGTTCAGAGGAAAAAAAATATTGAGAACCCTTGGGTTAAAGTAATTAAGCAAAACCACAATTAATCATGCTTATAAACAATTCAATAAGTTATTTGAGTAATTTCTCTAATGAGCTTCAAACATGTTGCTTCTCTTATTCAAAACATAACACAAGCATTTTAATGATCAAAATAAAATATAAATTAATTCATCATTTTAACAACTGCATCGTTAGCACCATATGTTCAGGAAATACTTTTCGCATAAGAAAACATTTTTCCCCGAAGTAGATAAATGTGAGATAAAAATCTATAGCTCTTCAGGCAATGATTAAATTTACATGTTCATTTTTTACTTCTAATCATGTTCATTTGCAATACCGAAGAGATCTTCGCTCTTTTTTTTTTTTTTTTCTGTAATTTGAGTAGGATGTTCAGACAATATTAATAATGCTAGTTGCAAATTAAGTTTTCACACTGAGTGAAACAAAAAGCAGTACAGTCGACCTCAAATGTAATTCACTAGACATCACTGCATATAAAATTTATTATTGCAGGATAATCAAATCCAAAATAGCGATTTCGGTGCCATTACGTTTCTATTTCCGACTTTTTTATGTATACTTATTCAAAGTAGTGGAAAAGTTTTGCCCAAGGAAAATGAAATCTTTTTTTTTTGGGGGGGGGGGAGGGGGGAGGGCATAGATGTTCAAGATGCTGAAAAACTTGACAGATCATGTATCTGCTTTACGGGTGTGTGTTCTTGGCTTTTTTGAAGAGAAATCTTTTGTTGCAGCAGTAACCAAGAATTTTGATATTCTGTGTTGCTAGTAGAAAATGAGTAAAGAATTAAAATAGAGGATCACTAGTAATTTGACGTACTCCTGTCAATACGTGGTTGGGAGCCAAAACAATACAATTTTAACCCCTTATATGTACCGGTGAAAATCAATGGTTTTCGAGAAATACATTTTTTCTGTAATAACCCAGAAATCGACACTCAAGTGCAAATTTTAAAAAGAACTACAAATTAAATGAGTTTCATTTTATTTTTATAGCTGACACTTTAATTAAGGTAATTTAATCATAAAAGTACAAAACCACTTCAAAATTTAAATTCACGAGCCACTGCATGCATTTTTAACACTTTCCAACAAGGTTGAAAAGTGTTTATGATTTCAGATTGTCTGTCCGTCCGAGTTCTAACTCCCGTAAATATGCATACATTTCTGCGAAATTTATATATGTTATTGATTTTTAATTTACGTGTTTTCTTTGAAAAAATTTTGTTTACTTCAAAAAATATTATGGCAGTAAGGGTACAAATTGGTAATAAAACAAATCTCTAATTAGCTATCCAAAAAGGTATTAATGTCCATATGAAGACATGTAATTCATAAAGAAGGGTAAACTTTACTTATCGCAGGTAAAAAACGCCGAAGGATGCGACCTAGTTCGTCGTTTACGATCGTCAGTTAATCGATCAAAGTCAACTGAATTTCCCAATTTTAAAATCTTACTTGAGCCACCTCAGTATGTGAGACTGAAACGAGTGTGTTGTGTCATGATACACCTTGTACGTTTATACATTTATCAGTGTATTTTCACGCAAATGCATTTCAAAACTTTGATTCTATGGGTTTATCGGATTTATTCCTTGACACGCGGTGTTCTCGCCGTGAAGACACAAAACTCTGGCGTTCGGACTGTTGTCAGTAATTAGAATAAATTTGATTTCTACAAAAATACTTGCGGTGACATAGTTACACGAGAATCCTTTACTTTTTATCACATCATTTCCCGTGGTAAAACTGCCAGGATTATTTTTAACAGCAGTGCCATCTGCTGAAAACTGGAAGAATAGATGATGGAAATCAGGGATGGACGCGAGACAGAAAATAGGCATCTCTCGTCTTGCAAAACAGCCTAAAAGCTTTGTCTCGTCTCGCAAAATCCCTATTTATATATCTCTTCTGATAAATAATATATACTTATATATTATTTATCGTAAGGTTAAAAATGTTTGTCTCGTCTCGCATCCATCCCTAATGGAAATACATTGATATAGAAGAACAACTGGATAGAGAATGCCCAATGCTGAAAAAAGGGGCTGCGTCCAAAAAAAAATGGTCTCTAGATCTGTGGCACGCGATGAACGACCCGAACGACCGCCATCTTGCTGGTAGTTAAATCAAGCGAAGGCAACAGCTGCCTTTTTTTCATCATTGGAAAGTGGTTGGGCTTCAAAGGGTTAAACGTGTCTTGCTGACTTTTACTGCGAAGACATTTTTCTGACGACGATTGTCTCCGCAAATACCTACACAGAATTAATATGGCTTCCGATATCTCTTACCCTTCTTAGTGCGGTAACCAAGAAGAAATGGACATGCTTCACTTTGTTTTTGTCTTGCTTTGCCCCCCCCCCCCGCTCCGTTATAGGAGATCTATTGCATTTGTAAAATTTAGCCCGTACAGCAATCATGTTTTCAGTGACGTTTTGCCGACGTTTCATTTCGTACATTCGTCACATCACTGATGTTAAGTAAAAGCACAGCTTCTGTGAAGCCCCATCTTGTCAAACGTGACGCTGCAGAGTGATGTTGAGGTGTAATCGATAAAGTTAGTCTCAATGTGACAAACGTGTGACGTTACAGAGACGTCCAAGTTACTATGATATCCATGCTGGTCACCGTGTAAAGTCACAGAAACTGTCCCAGGCGGCCATGTAAGCAGATTTCCTTTGTGTGAGCTTGCCATAACACAAAACTCAAACTCGAACCACAGGTGTCCATTTGTCTGTCGCCACAGCCTCTCTGAGACGTCCACATACTGTCACGTGAAGTCACTGTCACAATGTGACTAGTATGCATACGTACTGCGACGTCCCAATGCTGTATGGGAAGTTCATGGATTAACCGGGTATCTTTTTCATACCATGTTTTCTTGTTCTTTTTATTGACAAGTGTTGTCCTATTGCTTTAGATATTTAAATAATTATGATTTAAAAATAGAAAACCGACTTCAAATTCACCATAACAAAAAATTATACCGAACAGCTTGTGTATTTGTCACACATGGCAAATTTTTCATTCATTGGAGATTTACCTATTCATTTCCCAACAAGACTGCTATTAAAATAGTTCTCCGAGTATTCTGTTGTGTAATCCTTGTTAGATTCATATCCCCACAAAAATCTTTCATCTCGCCATGTGGCAAATATCTAAGCTGTACCATATATCCCTATTGAAAAATAGTAGGGTTTGGTAATATCTTGTCAAGTATAGAAGAAATTGCAAAGTTGATTTCAGTTTTGAGAACTCATTTTTCGACGCTAGACTTGTTGATGAACTCAACAGAAGTGGCTAACCGTGACGACTTTTGCCATATTATGACCAGCGCCGTCATGGCAACTGTTTAAGCAATGGTTTCAAAACACGTTTTTTTTTCCAATTCTTGGAATGGTGATATCAGAACGTGACCAAATTAATATCGAATCACGCCTGAGCTATCCCCTTTCCAATAAAAAGATTTTTGGAAATCGATCCACCTGGTAAAAAATTATAACTGTACATGCATGTAAAAAAAAGATATAGAAAACAGGAAGAGGTACTATAGTACCTCTTCCTTTTTTGTAGTCGGTGAAACATAAATAAAAGCCAGTCTTGTCTTTTAGAAAATGGCAATTTAGTTGTGATTTTTTATTTGTTTTGTTTCTTGTGTTCATATGCCAATTTACTTCTGATCGCAGTTCGCCAGAGCAGATCGAGCCAAGCGTTCCAAGAGCCGCAGCCCCGAGGACAAGCTAAGCGACGACGAGTCCTCCGTTCGCTACGGCAGGAGTGCCGCTGCGCCCCTGTGCTCCCAGTGCAGCGAGAAGATCGTCGACCCCCCTTTCTCCGCGCCCCCCGCCTGGGACCGCGGGTACTCGAGGTCGTTCTGGGAGGGCCACCACCACCACCACCAGCCTGTCATGTGGAGACAGCAGAGGGGCTACGCGGACGCGTCCAGCTACGGAAGGTACGGCGGCCCGTACTGCCACATGCCCAGATCTTGGTCCACGGACAGTGGTCCCTCGCCTGCACCAGATGTGGAGTTGTATCCCGATGAGGATGAAGATTCAGGTGAGGCCGTGAATATCGAATTCGATGTCGTTGCAGCAATCATTCTTTTTAGAGCAATAAAAACACAGTAGAACAACTGGATAGACTGTCCAACGCTGAAAAAGTGCAGCCGTTGTCGCAACCCAATTTTACTACCAGGAAGTCCCGCAGTGGCCTAGCCCTAAACCTACTAGCAATTTTGCTCGGGCCATCATCGGCTGGCTATGTGGCCGGTGGTAGCCCAAGCAAAATTGCTAGTAGGGTAATATCTGTTTCCTTAAGAACACGGAAAGTGAAACAGCATTCCGCTTGGCTAGTGCTTCGGAGGGTGAACTCCTCTCTCGGCTGGAGTGCTGTGGAACCGTGTACGCGAATGGAAGCTGGTGGACGTATAATCCGTAGTGACTCCAACGTCTTCCACGTTTATACAACTTACCTCTGGGGATGCCAATTTCAGGTAGTTAGTCCTCATTTGGAACTGGTTCAAAATTAGGGGACCCCAAGCGAATTCTGACTTCCTTCCACTGGGACTCATTAAAACGGAAGCCGTCTCCTTACGCTTATCGCCGTCGTATATGGGGGATCTGGCACCGCTCCGCGGTTGCCAAAGGGCGTTAGAGACAGCAACTACCAGCAAAATGATGGTCGATCGAATCGCCAATTGATTGTGTACAACCAACTGCGTCAAAGATGTTCTGCTCAGTGGCACGCGATTGGCTATTCGATCGACCGCCATGTTGCTGGTAGTTAAATTGAGCCATGGCAACGGTTGCATTTTTTCATCGATGGGGCGATCAAATTAATCTATTCTGTTGTTCTTATATATCGATGAATAAAAGAAAGCTAAGTCAAGAATCAATATACGAGGATAGACATCATAATAGTCAGAATATACTCTCAAAAAAATCCGATACTAGAGAACTTTCTTCTGACAGGGACCTAGGGCATTTGCTGCCGTATTTTGCAATCGGAGAATCTGAAAAGCAATCTTCTTAACAGAAAAATAATTATTATTTTTATCCATTAAAATTGCACTTAATGAAACTCATTTTCGTCTACTTACCATATATATCTAATTTCATATTCTACTTTTAACATGGCAGTTTCCGGGTAACAGAATCCATTGTTAGCACTTAAGCTAGTAAGTTCAATCATCCAATGAAATTGAAGTCATTTTTTGAGATCTTAGTCACGGAAAGTGAAAATACATAAGTATGAAATAAACTGGACAGTAATTTACTGGCGTTACCAAAATACTCGAATTTTTAATGCTGTTCTAGCTATTTTGCATTTTTTTTTCGCATGTGTGACAACATTTCCATTAACCTCATTAGTTGTAGTAAAGCTGATATATCATCCGGAACCGCACATGCTAATATACGCAACTGCAGTACCAGAGAAAGCATTCTCTGCTGTGGGAAAAATCGGAATCATTTTGAGAACTTTAGTACCGCAGATGAAATATATCCTTAATATTATTTATTATGTATGCGTTTTTTCCATTTTTAAACCGTATATAATATACACAGTATTTAATTATAATCACAAGGTGATTATAATTAAAGTTCCACTTTAAAACGATTCCACTGGATTTCATTTAAAGTGGAACTTTAAAGTTCCACTTTAAACGAAAAGGAAAACTGCTGGACCAAATATTAGCAAACTTGGTAATTATGTAAAGGTGATCAGGGGTTTTATTATCCGCGGAAAAAAAGCTAAAAAATTCAACACCAGGGGCAAGGACGTATGTAAGGGGAAGGGGGTCAGGGTTCCGAGTCCCCCCCCCCCCCGTGAAGAACATTTTGGAGGGGGGTTCAAAAATTTTGAAGGGGGTCCAAACGGTTAAGAAGGCAGTATTTATCTCAAAATGACACTATATTATCATTTTAGTAACAAAAATCAAAATGTTCTTGGGGGAGGAGGTTCGGACCCCTAGACCCCTCCCTCCTTAAGTACGTCCTTGCCCCTGGTGTTGAATTTTTGAACTTTTTTTTCGCCGATAAAAAAATCTCCTGACCACCTTTATACAATTACCAAGTTTCATAACATTTGGTCCAGTTGTTTTATTTTTCTGATAGTTTTAAAGGGGAACTTTAATTATCATTACCCTGTAGATATATAAGGCTATGTTTACTGAAACATTTTAAATTAACTTAAAAATGTTGTTGTTGTTTCTTATCCCCTCGGTGCAGATATACTACACTAAGTCCAAGAGACGTTGTTGCACAATAGATTCAAAAACTTTCTCCTGTTCGTCCGACAATTGACTCGAGGCGCCAATGCAAGGAAGAGATGGTCAGGAGAAGCGCGAAGTGAGCACACGCAGGATGGGAAAATTTTGTCTCTTCCTGAAATTTTGAGGCATTTCAGATGACCTGTTCGGAGTCTGGCCAAAGCAGTCTGCGCGGGTCTAGGCCTTCTGCAAGACAAGGAAAAGCCAGGGTATTTCACTGAATACCAGGGATGGGCAGGTGCGATTCGCCAGGTAGAATTGTTATTAGATTTATGGATAGTATAAATCTCTGATGGCTGCAAGGTAATAGATGAAGGGATCGGAAAGTCACAAGCCCTTTTAGCTAGCTGCTCAGCATTCTCATTTCCATTGACCTCTACATGCGAAGGAATCCATTGAAAACAGACAGTTTTGTCAGGTCCCAGATAGGTAAGCTTTCGATAAGGTACTCAATGTCCAGGTTGTTCAACTATTTTGGGCCAATTTTTTATGCACTGGATTGAGCTTCTGCTGTCAGTTAGAATCCAGAAGCAGTCTTTACCCGATTGAATTGCAAAATCTAGAGCTTTGTCGATTGCAATGAGTTCAGACCGAAAAACGGAACAATGATCTGTGTTCCGGAAGCTGCATTTTAGCTCTTCTTCGGGAGTTTTACAGAAGATACCACTTCCCGCACGACCTGAATCTAACTTGCTTCCATCGGTAAAAATTTTTAAGGCATAGGGAGGAATATTGGAGATAATTTCTTGCGACAGCTGTTTTAGGAGCTCTGGGGTTTGGTCCTGTTTGGTGACGCCAGTTGAAAGATTTGGTGATCAAGGAGTCAAGTTATTTGCTGAGGCTGTTTGAAAAACTTGATAACCATACTCAAGTATGGGCCGGACAAGTGAAAATAGTCATTCGGAGAGTATAGGCGTCCCCCCCCAGTCTCTGTCGAAAGGTAAATTGCTCCGGAGGTAGTAAGCTGTTGGTCATTAAGTGATGAGAAGTTCTTCACAAAATCATGCTTCCAATAAGCTTGCAACTAGCACTCTTATTAGGCTTAAGGATAGGAATAATGGTTGCAGACTTCCATTGCTTTGGCAGTGTACCAGTCCTCCAAGACAAGTTGAATGTAGGTGTAGAAGTCTTTCCTTACAAACGGTGCCCCTGTGTTTCAGGAAATGACCATGAATGCCATCGGGGCCGGGAGATTTAGAGGGATCCAGATTTTCGATTGCACATAAAAGTTCAGACAGCTTAAAGTCTTGGTCAAACAGAGAGTTTGATGAAGGCACATCCCGAGATATACTTTAGGACCTGAAGACGATTTCTGGCCTTTGCGGGTAAGTTCACAATATGCTTATTGCAGTTTAATTCAGCATCAAGAGTGAATCTGAGGTAAGTAGAATTTTTGAGCTCAGTCTATGGTTGTTAAGATAAAGATTTGGATAGCAGTTAAGGAGGTGTCTGTCTGAATTGAAGAAGCAACTCAATGACTTTGTGGCGTTAAAATCAAGTTTATGAGTCTCGGGAAAGTCTTGGACAGTCAACAAGACTCTCTTCAGAAGAGTTTCCATTTTTCCAATAATGAAATCGCTGTTCCAGATGACTACATCATCAGCGAATAGGCCGATATTGCATGGGAGAATGCTTTTTAAAATTCCAGAGATAAATATTGAAAAGAGCGTAAGGCTCAAGACTGATCCCTGAGGGATGCCTTCGTACATCTTGTGAAAATTTGAAAAGCTGTTGTTAAATCTGACGTTAAAGGACCTGTGGTTCAGAAAATAACAGAGATATAGCAGAGTTCTGTCTCTGATATCAAATTCTTGGTAGCATTTATTTAAAAGTTTATACTTCCAAACCCTGTCAAAGGCTTTAGTCAAGTCGAGGAAAACTGAAATAGTGTGCTTTGCTGGTTTGTTGTTCTGGACATCTCTGGACATAAAATTTGGAAAAAATGGGATTTTGTCGATAGTACTGTGGCCTCTTCGAAAGGTAAATTGCTCCGGAGGTAGTAAGCTGTTGGTCATTAAGTGATGAGAAGTTCTTCACAAAATCATGCTTCCAATAAGCTTGCAACTTGCATTCTTATTAGGTTTAAGGATAGGAATAATGGTTGCAGACTTCCATTGCTTTTGCAGTGTACCAGTCCTCCAAGACAAGTTGAATGTAGGTGTAGAAGTCTTTCCTTACAAACGGTGCCCCTGTGTTTCAGGAAATGACCATGAATGCCATCGGGGCCGGGAGATTTAGAGGGATCCAGATTTTCGATTGCACATAAAAGTTCAGACAGCTTAAAGTCTTGGTCAAACAGAGAGTTTGATGAAGGCACATCCCGACAAGATTTAATCATGTTCTTGATAAGCTTAGCAGACCGTTTGTCAGAATTTTTAAAGTTTCGTCTTCCAATGTTAGAGTAGTGTTCATCCAGGGCCTCTGCACTTTTAGAGTCATTCACTTAAAAATATTTAATGTTTATAATAATTGTTATATTAGCTACCGATTAAAAGTATAATATTTCAAACAAAATTATTTTTAAAAAATTAAATGCATATTCAAATTTTATGAAAATGTTTTATGTTAGGTCTGTGCTGCTATCGCTTTCGTGGAGTAAATTAGATCAATCTACAGACAACTGCTTGAAAATCACGGAAACGATGTTTTGTTGTTTTCCGAAGATAAAAGATAGCCTATGTGGTAATTCAGGACATGAACTATATTCTAAATTTCATCCAAATCTTTCCTGTCCAGTTGTTTCAGCGTGAAAACTTAACTAACACATAAACTTCAGCATTTATATTATTAGTTTTACATGCTTAATTCTTTGAGGGAATTATGCTTTTTTTGAGGAGGTGGTAATATATGCTATTTTTACTGTTAGTAGTTACTTCGTTTTACACCTAAGATTACATTTATCACACATTATTTCCATTCGAAATATCATGGTAAAATTTGCATTGAACTGTATATATTGCAGAAAGCTATTGGATTCGATCCCGTTTCATATGGACACATTTTGGTTTTTGAGATGAAATACAACCTTACTCATGAAATGCCCCATTTTGTGTATGTGAGCCTTCGTTTGGTGTACAGCTTACTTCATACTCTAAAAAAAAAAAAAGTTATGTCACTTATAAAGTAGTAAATTAAGCTGAAATTAATCATCTCCATTTTATTTATTGATTGATTTAATTTTATTTTTTCATTTCTTTGGTTAAATCCTTACCTTTTTATTAAAATGCTATAGTTATCTCTTATTACACTGAATGTTTGCTTCTTTGTGAGAAAGTGCAAAAATAATTATACTTAAGCAGAATTATACAAACAAGCACCGGTTTAATAAAGCTATACCACAAAAACTTTTTTAAACTAGAAAAAAATTAATGCTTTGTCGCGTGAGAAAAGTTGTGTGTTTGTGTATTATGGCAAAGCCTACATGAGGGGCATCTGCCCACAGGGACAGTGCCAGGGAGGAGGACTTTTTAGGGCTCCCACATGTTCACGCTTGCAAAAAGTTGAATTTCTCCTGTGCTGTAGTTTTCAGAGTCAAGTTTTTTAATGAATGACCCTGCATTATAATTATTTCTGCATAAGTCTGAATTTTTATTTTCAGGCGTGCATTCTGAGAGCTACAGAACAGCGTCTTGGATATATATATCTGACTACGATGAGCTAGCTGTGTGGAAAAGACCGGAAGAACCAGAAGGTAATTGGTGTCATATTCAGTAGTTCTTGCAAACATTTTGTAAAATTTTGTAAACATGCTTTATTGGAAAAAGCTAAGCACAATTTGCATTATGAAAAACGAAAAATGACGAAAAAAGATTAGTGCACACATTTCCTTAGTGTAATGTGAAAAAAAAAAAAAAAGTTAGTTTGAAAGCTCGAGATAAGTCTTCAAAATAACGAGAAGCTCTGGTCCGTCCCATTGTTTCCCGTGTTAAAATTTGCTTTATATACAGTGCTCCGGGGAAGAAAAAAAAACTTTTCATTTTAATTTGGCAGTAGTAATGTTTGACAGTTAACTTGTGCGCCAAAAAGCTATTGCGTGTTTCATGGAAATGTAGGTATGTTTAGCGATCATACAATTAGTACTGGATGCTGGGACGGCTTTTGGCTTATACAGGATTGCCTACGGTCAGGAAAACCCAGACTTGAAACTTGAGATGGTTAGGAAATTTCATTTTAGCAACAAAAGTCATAAGTTGAAAATTTTCGCTGAAAACCTGGAAAATCTGGAAAATTATCTGACGTTTGCATTTATAAATTTATTTTACATTTTCTGTATATCTGGGAAAAAAGAAAATAACAATAAAGACAAACAATGCCAAACGCATCGATTATAAAACATTTTCCAACACAGCAATATTTTTGCGCCAAATTTGGCGATGTATTGTCTTTAAATCTGGCAAGATTTCGGAGATAATTTTTTTAAAAATGTTTATTATCACTATAAATGTAATTTGTACCCTGTAAAAGAGCTTTAAAAGTTTTTTTCATCGTTTAACTGAAGAGTAAACTGTTTTAGACATTTTTATACTTAATTTTATTGTACTTGAAATGGATTCACGTCTCTCGTAATGTATTCGAATTCGTTTGAGTGTTCCTGTGGAAAAACTATTAATAATACAAACACTATTTTCAATGGAGGGCATTATTTAGGAACCTAGGAGGGCATTATTTAGGGCATTATTTAGGCCACTTAATAACACATACGTCAACTTTGTTTCCTTTCAGAAAAACAAATACCTCTCTAAAGTCACCATTATTGGCGACTTTTGGCGCAACTTTTGAAGGAGGAAGACGATCGTCATCGGACTATTTAGCTATTTTTTTTAGTAGGATAGTATTGTGAGTTTTAAATAGATGCCTGTCTCTAAACTGCCATTGAACGGAATGTATTGGAATTATTTTGAATATTCCTGTAAAAGAACTATTTACAGTAGACACTATTTCCAATGGAGAGCTTTATCTTGTAATCCTTAATAACATGTTTCAATTTTTTCTCATTTCAACTTGCAAGTGTCTCCAAAATGCGCTTTAAAGAATGACTGCCTATAAACGTAATGTATTGGAAATCCTTTGAATGTCACAGTAAAAGAACTATAAATGCTACATGCACCATTTTCATTAGGGTACATGGTACAGTACATAGGAATAACATATATGAATTTCGTAGTAATCGATGCATATTTACGGGAGTGTGAACTGACGGATAGATGGACAAACAGACAAACCGAAAGCATAAACGCTTTTCAACATTGCTGGAAAGTGTCAAAAATGACTTGGCGCGCAACAGTGGTGGATAAGTTAAATTATTTGAGGAAGGCTTAGTTTGAAAAAAAAAAATGTTACGCAAAAGCAATATTTCTTTTCCTCTTTTAACTGAAATATCTCCCACCCCCTCAAAAATAATGTGTGTGTATATATATATATATATCCGCCACACTTTTGCACATGTATCAGGTCATATTTAGAGCATTGCAGGTATACGGTAAGTAATAAATTACTTATAAATGCATACTTCATAATCATCCAGATCGCATTGAAATATTCAACTTTCTCTGACTCTTTCTGTTAAAATAAAGTTTTCTGAACATCCAAGATTATTCAGGGTTTTCCTGATCAGTGGTAACTCAATCTACGCTAAAACCTCTCAGCATTTCGATCTAATTTCATGATCTTTACCCCACCTATGAAAACATGCAGTAGGGTTTTTGGTGCGCAATTTAAAGGTCAACATTATTACTAAAATATTATAATGTCAGCTTTTTTTTCGGCAATTTATTTTTTCCCTACATAAAGCTGCGACTTCCTCTCTCTTTTTTTATATGTAGAAAAGTACGAAAGTTTCAAATGATACAGTCTTAATCACTGTGACTAAACTGATTTAAGACATGGAAATACATTCCAGATAGACAAAACCAAATCGCAATTCGTTTATTACATCTACAGGCTAACAATTAGTGAGCTACATAGAAAAAGAACCTTGATAGTTTTCAAAACTTTGCGTTGTTGAGATTCAGTTAAAACTTGCCGGTTGAATGCATATCATGTTGGTTTTTTAAATTTTATTTATATATATTTTTTTTTAACATGCGCACACTAATTGCTGCTGTTATTCATTTTTCGAATTAAAATATTGAGAGTTTCTGAATGTACATCGGTTTTAACGCCTACTATTTCAGTAATAACTTGCATGAAAAAAAAATTACTTGCAGTTTTAAATTTTAGAAGGCGTTGTGAATTAATAAAAACGCATGCTTTATTTTATTTAAATACTTCAGTTGCAACAGAAGACGTTAGAATACTTAAAAAAAACTGTTTATTTAAAAATACTATTGCGGAATAAACATATTAAAAGTAACGGCTAGTGGCGACCAGATAAATAATTACATGTTTCTAGAGCAGTTGAATAAAGGTGAAAGGATCTCGAAAAAGATGCCAACAAGGAATTTGACATTGGCGAGAACATAAACATGGCCGCGATAACCAACGCCAATCACAGAGCTGCAATAAATTTAAACCAATAAAATTAAAGTAATCAAACCACGAACAAATAATTTTAAAAGTTGGTGCATGGCATCAAAATACCATATGCCCAAAAATAATGCCAAGAGAGGGAAAACAGAAATCTGTTACGATTGCAAATCTGACGTAATATAATCTATTTTTAGCTCAGAAGGCTCCAGTCTGACGAAAAATAAACAATTAAGAGGCTGCATAAGCATAAAAAATTAGCACGAAAAATTGAAATTTTTATCCATAATCCCAATATAAAATGAGCCTGGAAGGGGCTAAGTTGTGCAGCGCATCTGAAGTTGTATGTAAAAAAAAATGACGCATTATATGCAAAAGGTTGGCCATCCTTGTCATAAATTAAATCAGAATATTTGCAGTAACATTTAAAAATTCATTAAATTTTTTAACTTTAAGTTTTCGAAAAAATTATTTTTTTATTTCATGTAACTCAATAACTGTTACCCTGTATATAAAGGACAACAAAAATCATTTGCACGATTAAGCAGTTTTTAAGCTATGATTTTAAGACTAGCCCAGTTTTAATTGCTTTATTGTCACTCAAATGACAGCTACACTTCCAAACGTAACTGTATATCATAGAGATCGAATCTAATGAAACAAATAAAGTCCTTTCCATTAAAAGCTGCATTTAATTCATTTAAGTGACAAAAAGCTATTTTTACGTATAAAAAGAAAGAAAGAAAGGGACAGAAGGGTCATTAACGTATTTTTCTTTAGAGAACATCTGCTAAGACATCAGTTTGGAGAATTAGCGGAAAAGAAGTGACTCGGTTTTCTTTTTCCTTTTAATTCGAAATTTTGCGAGAAATAATTACTGAAGATGACTTTTTGTGCGTTGTCTTTATGTAAGACAGAGTGAGAGCTAATATAAGTTGCGCAATTTATTTTTTTCTTCTGAAATTTCTCATCAGTTTTTTACAGCACATTGTACGTTAACTGGCCTGTGTCACACACAGTAAAAAAAAAATGTTCGCTTTATTAGAAAGAAAAAATGAGATAGTTTTTTTACGCAGTATTTGTTTTCCAGAGATAAATGTTTGTCTTAAGCATGTGAGTTATCTTCGAAAATGTTATTACATGCTAAGATAAGTCAAATTTTAGTAGACGTTTTACTTAATTAAACGTGCCACAAAAAATAAAGACAAATGGAAATAAAAATTCCCTTGGGCAGAACATAAATATTAGCCATTTGTCTATGGTTTCATTAAAAGCAGCGATTCTTAAACTGCAGGGTGCACCCTGAGGGGGTCGTGATACCTACGTGGGGGGTGCGAGGATATCGAAAAGTCGAAAATAAAAGATTATTTTTAAAAATTATTAAGTTACTAGAATAAAGCAAAAACAACACACATTCAAACGTAATAAAGAATGAAATATATATTTACACTGATATAATATACTTATAAATGCATCAGTACTGAAACAATGTATTTAATAATTAATTGATCAATATTAATATCAATACTAATATTATCATTATGTGCATATCAGTGGCGTAGCTATGGGGGGGAGGGTTAGGTGGGTTACAACCACCCCTCATGAGGAATTATTTTTGTCATACAAAATGTATTTTCTTCACACACACACTCACACACAACATATATATATGCATGTATAAGAGTTGCAGTAGTCGTAACCTCACCCCCTGAAAAATTTCTCGCTACGCCACTGATAGACATCAATACTAATATTGATAATTATTGTTGGCGCCCATGGGCCTGTCTTGTACAGCAAAGTTTTTCAAAGAAAGGTTTAATATTAGAGATTGACACTCTGTCGCATTGTAGCTTTAGCGTCAAAGTACACTATTATTGTACTCATGGGGTATTGCTATTATATAGGGTGGGTGGGGGGGTGGGGAAAATTATTATTGAAAATTGAGTCGCAAATATTGCAAGTTTGAGGACTGATTAAAATAAGTGAAAATTTTATCACATCCTACAACAAAGTTTCCTATTGCAGTGAAATGGAAATGTCTGCCAGTGTTTTTCAATCTGTTCAGAAGAACTATTAGGTTGTAACGAAAGTTTCCCGCCACCATAAACATCGTCAGTAAACAGTTTGCGTTGGTGTATTTGCTCATATTTTGTCAAACGATTTTTGGCATTTGAAAGAAAGAGACTTACTTTGTGTTATGAAATCTGTAAAAAAATATAGTTATCATTGAGTACAAGGTGTGTCAAATGGAACTATCACTCTAGAGGATTAGAACCATCATTTACTTCCAGTTGTGTTGCAAGAAGTCAGCTACAGAATATCAACGAATAATGAGTACAGCTTTAAATACTTATTGCATCACGTGACACTGTGCAGGTTTGGTACCGAAAGTTCAAAAAGAGTTATCTAAGGAGTTAGAAGTTAGTTTTTCAAGCAGATTTGGCGGAAAACTTTCGTTACAACCTGATAGTTTCATTTTGTTAATGGTTCGAAAATGTTGGCCGAAGAACTTATTCTCCATATTTCCAAACAAAAGAAAACTGCCCGGCTCCCTTTTGGGGTCATATGGTTGATAGAATCACAATTTCCATTGCAATATCTGTAGCAACCTTCGTATTTGGTGAACTGCATTAGATCAGGAGTTTTATAATGCCATCGATTAATCTGTCACGTCATCGTTCGATGACTACCATTTTCCAATTCTGCAATTTTTTCCATCAGGAGCCGGCTATTACAGTTGTCCCTCTATAATAAGAATTTGCTGTAATTAATACCTGCAGGGGCGTAGCCAGAAATTTTTCATAGGGGGGGTTACGACTACTACAACTCATATATATGTATACGTGGGTGTGACAATATAGTGAAGAATATACATTTTGTATGGCAAAAAATTCCTCATGGGGGGGGGGGTTATGACCCCCCCCCTAACCCCCCCCCTTGGCTACGCCCCTGAACACCTGCTCCGAACAAACTACTAATATATCGAAATTCCAGGTCATGTAAATTTTGCATCGTTGCAGTAATTAGATGGTGAAGAAAAAGCCGTATCAAAATAATAATAATTGCAGATGCCATTAGAAAATACTTTTTCCTGTAGAATAACATGGGACTTTGCAGCTTCATTTTGACTGATCTATATATAGGCGACTTGATATCGCCTTTAACCCTTTAACGCACAATGTTCCCGCTCTGGGAACACCAAACTCTGACATTTTGACTGCTGCCAGTCACGAAGAATAGATTTGATTTCTATAAAAATAGTTGCGGGTGACATAGCTCCACGAGAATCCTTTACTTTTCAGCACGTCATTTCCCATAAAAAAATTGTCACGATTATTTTTAACGGCACTGACATCTGCTGAAAAATGGAAGAATGCTCGAACAGCTGGATAGATTGCCCCAATGCTGGAAAAAGGGCAGCCGTTGCCATCGCTCGACTTAACTACTAGCAAGATGGCGGACGATCGAAACGTTCATCGCGTGCCACAGATCTAGAGACCCTTTTTTTGACGACAGCTGGCTGTGCGCGGGCACATTCTTTTTTCAAACTTTCACAGAAAGCACTAGACAAAAATTGACTTTTTAAAACTTCTGTTTCATTTCACTGATGAGATTTTTGGAGACAAGCCCATTGTTTATAAATCTTGGTTAAGAATTATACTAACACTTTTCCCTAAGTGATAATTAATAGGTAAGTAAAAACGCGTTTTCAACCCCACATTGCTATGTTACTTTCATTCCTTATTATGTGCCTTATTTCTCCTTAAAGTTTGTCCCAATCATAATGGGACACCCTGTATGTATAAAGGGTGTCCCAAAATTTACGCAAGATTTGAATTAAATAGAATATTAATTAATTTGGTGTTGGCAACCAAGAAAACAGTTTGACAGGTGACTAGGGTTGGTAAAAATGCACCTCTATGCGAAAGAACAACGCGTTTTCATTGTTGGCCAACATTTCAAAAATAATGAAAGTTTGATTGACGATGATTTTGATCATGAATGATGAGAAAGATCATTTGATTTAACACTACTGGATATTTTTCTGTGGGGGTTATTTGAAACCAAAGGTCCACGTCAACACCGTGCATTGAATGAGTATGTGAGGAGGACTCAACGAAATTCAGCCACATTCGTTCGAATTGGTCTTGAAAATTTTCGACAAAAGAGTGCGTATGTCCCAGCAAAGGCTTGAAGGTCATTTGCCCGATGTGCTATTCCACACATAACCCTATCCTATGTGCTTTATATTTCAATTTTTAAAATATGTACAATTTTTTAAAAAAAACCTGTGTTTTCTATTTAATTCATATCTTGCGTACATTTTGAGACACCCTATAAACGTATCTGTATTTATTAATTCAGTGTCCGTCTAGATTAAACAACCTCATGTTTTTTCATGAGGAAGCTCTTTTAACATGTGTCTTTGTCCCTAGAGGAGGCTGAGGCATCCACTCGAGGCACTTTGAGTCGTTCTGATTCAACTGAGTCCACTTCTTCAGAGCACGAGTTCCTCAAGCAATACCAAGCCGTCACTCATCGCATGATTCACAGGAAGTCCAGCGTGGAAATGTACAAAAGAATAGCCACGAGGACTTTTGGTGAGTATTCATTTGATTATTTATATTTCGATAAATAAATAAATTACATTATGTTAATGAATAAGTAACATTATACTTTGCGTACTGAAACGTGGCTGTTCTTCCAGCAAAGATCTTGTTTTTATGTTCACGAGTACCTAGTAATTAGTGTGAATATTATCTTGGTAATTAATTGGTGATTACGTAGGCAGATTACCCACGTTATTTGAGAAACGAAACAATTTCCTGCACTTTAGTTGATCACTCTAGCTAATCAGCACATTACCTAGATAATCTGTAGAATAACTAATTTCTGCACTTGAGCAGTAACAAAGTACAAACAAAACTATGTTTAAAAGTCTGTTGTAATGATTTTCCATATTATCATGAAAGACTACCAGTTTTAAGATTCACGTTGAATTAATACGATTATTTCTTTCTTTCAGAGATTGACAAGAGAGTTATTGTTCAAAGGAACAATGGAGAATTCGGTTTTCGAATACATGGAAGTAAGCCTGTAGTTGTTTCTGCAATTGAGAAAGGTAAGAGCACTCAAATAGTAACACTTAACCCATTCGCATCAATTGAGTGACACTAAAAATAAAAGAAATTTGTGGTTCTCAAATTTTATACTTCTTTTGCTACATATGTTGATTGCTACATGCATGTGACTGATTTTGTTCCGTTTCAGATACACCAGCTGAGAACTGTGGCCTCGAAGTCGGAGACATTATAGTTACCATCAATGGTCTTAACGTATTAGATGCTACTCACTCAGAGGTTGTTCGACTGGCTCATACTGGTAAACATCAGGCAACCAGCTGCTCTACCTTTTTATCACAATCTTAAGTCTCAGTCGAGTTATACCTAGGTTTTTTTTTTTTTTTTTAGCGGTTTTACTTGTTTATAAAGAAAAATATTTGAATGATTCATCACATTGCTTAGATCGCAGTAGAACCTCGATTATCTAAACCCCACTTATCTAATGTTGAGTTTAGTGCCACGTGTTAAGCGGGTTAATGAGCTCAAGCCAGCTGTCCAATTTAACCGAGGCATCCCTTCGAATTATCCGGAAGAACTTGGGTATAAACTTCAGCAAATCAAATTTAATTACAAATATAATATATTAATTTATTTACTATCTAATTACAAATATAGGGTAGAGCGGGGTACAGTGGGTCATTGAAGATATTTGTGGTTGAATGAATAGTTTTCAAATGAAAAAAATTATTTAAAGTAAGTACCAAACAACTTAACCCTGTGGAAAAAGTTAAACATGTGACTTTCATTATGGCGCGAGGAAAGAGCCATTTTGTTTTCTGATCATCTGCATGAAATTTGAAGAAAGTAAGACTTTATGTTATTACACTTGAAAATTTTCAAGTAAATTTGAGTTATTTGGTATGTTTATATAGTATAAATTACCTTCTTTTCTATTAGGTTCTATTTAAATGAATATTTTCACGATTTGAAATTTTGAGTTGAAAAATACTACATTGGTTCATATGGGGTACACAAGGTCGCTTGAAATGGGGTACAGTTGTAAGTACAAAAAATACAGATTGGGGAGAGATACTGATTGGAGAATTTTGATAGTTAGAATTGTGAAAAAAACTGATTTTTTTAAAAGTAGTCTTATTTCTACTTTTTCTAAAGGTGCCTCTGAAAACTTGTACTCCAATCCCTATGTCTTTTCGCGTTTGGTTGAACGTATTTAGAAATTTCCTTTTTATTATTACTAGCAGTAGAAGCAGTATTTATTTAAATTGGATCCAGGTTAACCAATTCCTGTGTCACTAACCAGGATTTTCTTACAGCAACCCTTTACTCATCAAGTACATCCTTGCTTGTATATCAGATCACTGACAGTCTTCAAACCGGCTTGGGCACTCAATGCCGTCTCTCAGATTACTGGAGTCAGGTGACTTTCCATTTCGTTTCAGATAGGCCGTGCAACAATTAATGACCAATAGGTAATCGAGTGAAAAGTCATCTGACTCTCCTAGTCTGAGAGACCATATTGAGTGCCGAAGTTGCTAAAGATTAGTCATTATGAGATGAGCGTTGAGAAACACATCACTGAGCATTTTTATTCTTTATCATTCGAGCCAAAATACCATCAAAACATTTCAATGAACGAATATAATAAATCATTCATATTCTTGCATATTCTGTTCTCATTAGGCACAGAAGTTCTCAAGATGGAAGTGAGCCGAACGTGTCACGTTCTTGCACCCGTCCTCCACGATTCTCCCCCACCTCCTGTTTACTCAGGTTACCTGCAAAGACTAAGTGCTAGGAGTGTCACGGGAAGAAAATGGTGCAGAAGGTGGTTTGCTGTCAAGCTTGATGGTGCACTGTACTGGTTCAGAACGGAGAAGGTATGGCTTCACTTGGTCACTACGAATCATGGTCGTTGGCAGCAAAGGGCAAGGGAGGGGCACCCCCCTCTCCTAGATTTTTGTATACCATTTTTCCTGCTTCTTTTTTTTTCCATCATAGTAACCATATGTTGAAGTAATCTTTGCCCTCCTCCTTGGAAAAAATTCTTCCGACAATCATGTTACGAATTAAGGAAGAACAGTCACTGTCCCTGTTTTAAGTTTACCCCCCGTTCTTTTTTTTTTTTTTAAGATAAAACTTTTACAAATAAATTGCTTTTTTTGCCCCATATATTTAATAATACCTAGATAAGGCATTTAATGCTCTTAATCGTGTACTTTTTGATGCCTAAAACTTACTCCAACTATGCCACTACCATGTCTACATTCAGTGTAAAATAGAATATTTATTGCATTTTCTTAGGAAAATAAATAAATTCAAGGGAAAATATTTAGATACAAGTACTTCTTTAAATGCAGATTGTCCTAAAATAATTGGAAATACCGTTATCATTTAAGTTACTGGCATTCTAAACATGTGCATGCTGCTGTCATGGCTACCGTTTGGAAGCAACAAGTTTTCTCTTATGCTCAATCTAGAGATTTCTATATCTCTGATTTGCATTAGGGGCAAATCTTTCGTGAATATCTGCCAACAAATTTTTATGAGTCTATAAGTCATTTATTACAAAAGTAGTGTTGTGTGCGAACCATCTATATAGAAGAGAACGGGATAATCTGTTCAAATGACTCCAACTTGAAACAGCTGCAGTGCGGTCGCACAGCCAGCATTGTCAAAAAAATTCTTGTCTGTGTGGCATATAATTGCCGAGTTGATCGACCTCGAGTTGTCGATAGTTAAATCGAATGAAAGCAATGGCTGCACTTTTTCTATCCAGCTGTTCTTCTATATCGTTCTGCGGAAACACTGGTGTTTTGGGTAGAAAATGGCTTGTGGTCACATTAAGATGGCCAGGGACTGTATGATATCAGAAGCTATAAGCCGGAATCACACTTTTCTAAAGCCAACTGGATTACAATCTAAGTGACTGACGTGAAGTTACCATAAATGGTCAAAGAAAAATTTTTAAAGTATTCTTTTACCAACTTTTTAATGGCTGTACACGAGAGTCAGATTTTTTTTAAATTAAGACAAAAATTTTAATTTATTGTAAGATTTACAATTTTAAATAACAACGTAGGCTTGTATGATATGATCATGTATTGCATTTCGTTGTCTGCTGATATTGATACAAATTCGATATCCATGAGCTTCACCATATATGGAAATTCCTTTACGAGTCACTCGTGCTTTCCCAATATTTTCTCAATATATATGCAGTGATTGGAAAAAAATTTTAGAATCTTGTTTGCTGCTTACTGGATCATTTCTGGTTAGCTATTTCTTAAGTACAGTATAATTATAAAATAATGTGAAATGCTTAGAGCCCTCTAGCAAATAAGTATTGCACGAGACATAACCAAATTAGATGGGCGAGCATATTGAACCATGAAACTCCGTTCTTAAAGAAAAACAAATTACTGGTAACAAAAATCGCCAAGACGAGAATTCTTGGCGCTGTTTGCAGAATAAAATACATTAATTTGCGTTTTAATATAATCGCGTTTTTTCGATTATGAGTATAAAAGGAAAAGCGCGGGAATTCTTGAAATTCTGAGGCCAACTGGAATGAAGTAGTTGCAACTTTTTTTTTTCCAGTCTAACCGCTTTCCGTCCTCGGCCTGACTGCTGTGCTAGAGTTCCTGTAATTTCAAACTGCTGCATCATGTTTCGTATGTTCGTTATGCTCATCGGTCTACTTCGTAACTTCTTTAACCGTCGAAATTCACAAAGAGCAGCTAAGGCATTCTTGTACTACAGCTAACAGAGATTGACAAAGCACTGTCCTGTAAGAAGAGAGCCGTTGAAAGTCAGTAGGCCACAGAATTATGAAAATTTTCTCACCCTTTACCGTTATGCTCATAATCTCAACAAAAAGCGCCATTGTGCAAAGGCATTTTATTCGGCAAACAGCACCAATATTTCCCTTGGTGGCGACTTACGATACTAATTTGTTTTTCTTTAAAAATTGAAATCCCATGGTCTACTGTGCACGCTCATTAAATTTGGTTATGTTTCGTTCAATTCTTTACTCACTGGAGGGCTCTGAACACCTCATGTTATTTTTTAAAGCCACCTTGTTTGAGGTAAAAAAAAAATATTATGTCAGAAAGTGTTTTATGACTAATATGTTCAGCAGGATTTACCTTTCTTCCTCTAATACTATTAGTCTCAACTCTTAATGTAGGAACTAAAATATTTAGTGTTTTCCATTCCATTATTCAATACTTAACAAATAGTGACGCCTACTCCTGTATAGCTATATAAATTAAGATCAAAATCAAACTGTTTCAGAGGAATTAATAGTTGTTCACCATCCTTTTCTGACGATTTGTTCCTTTAATATTTGCAGGACTATGAGCCCTTGGGTGCTCTGGGTTTGCAGAACCAGACTATCAGCCGAGTGCCCGAGGCAGGAGCACCCCACGCCTTCAAGGTGTCCAAGTTCGGGGAGTGCCCCTACTACTTTTCAGCCGATGACGAGGACACCGCCACTAGGTGAGTACAAAGGACATTTTAAATAGGGTAACTCCAGGGAAGTCGCTCCATATGGGACAGATGCCGCACCCCTTGTGTGTCATGTAATAATCGATAGCTGGCATCAGACACTCAGTGTAGGAGCGCAGTGAGATTTCCTTAACCAGTGTATTGCGTGAATTCCATTTCAGTGGTTTACTTGTAGCTTTACAATCCTTATTTTGAGGTTAGTGCATGATTTCACTATCCAAACTTTTAAACATATAATGCTTAAATACGTACGTACGCTAATTACTAAATCCATGCATGATTTCGAAGTCAAGACTATGTTTAGCGCCTGTATAGAGTAATGTGCATATGATTACGCCATTTTCCTTTCCATGGTCAAGCAAATGTGATGTGCGGCGTCTGTACTGTACAAAATGCATGGCATTGGATTCACGTGTTGGATTTTGTTCGATTTAATTAATAATTATGTACGTGAATTTATCAATAACTATGCACTTGCGTTGTAATGAATAGTAATCCTATGTATTTGTAATGAATGATTGATTCATAATTCAAATGTAAATGCACTGTAGTATAACACTTTTAATTCAAATAATGTACAATAAATAATTATCAACACTCTCCACATTATCAAATTAACTTCATTGCAGAATAACTATTTAGCTATCAATTAAGTACAGTTTTTTAAATAAATAATCGAAAATTATGGCACCTTCACAGCTAGAAAAAGTCTTCACTTATTTACAAAATCATATAGATTGTACACAATTTGTACAAAAAGTAGATATTTATTTTTAAGTATTTTGTAAATATGCACTTGTTGTGTTGCATTTTATGCATACTAAAACAAAAATTTGCATCATTTTTGTTCCTATTTTGAAACGATTTTCAGAAAAATTTCAAAGTCTAGCCGAATTTTTTTTTAATCCGAAGCCTATAACTTAAGTTGAGAGATCACCTGTCATGTCACCAAATTTTATTTCATTCGCTTCAGTCAGTTTTGAGTGATGTGCGAATAAAAAAAGCGTCACTGACAGAACGATAGATTGACAAACTTTTTTTTTTTAAACGGTCGTACTTGGGTCCCAGATGCTTAAAACGGATAGAAATGACAAAATTTTTAATGCCAAGTAGTGTACAGGCAAATTCAAATTTTATTTATTTAGATGCATAAAAGTTCCCATTCCGAAATTGAAACAACAATCACTTCAGATTTTAGTTATTTCATTCCGAGTTGAACCCGTCTGGTGGTTAGAACGCTCGCCTACCACGCCCTGGGTCCACAGTTCGATACCAGTCACAGAAAGTAGAAGGACGCTGTTAAACGTAACTTGAAGTTCTTGCGCATAATAACAGATGGCAGGACTAAAATTCAAAGAAAGAAGGAAGAAATCTCAGTAGGCAAGAGGCGGTGTATCTTTGACGTCACAATCCACCTTTTTCCCATATGTATATGAGCTTGACGATCTCGTGAATTCAGTGCTTTTCCCCATCCCAAAAGTTCCCAACGTGCCTAAAGAAGTTTTCACTTCAATAAGAAATACATTAAGGTCGGTATTTTATATGCACTACATATTTATTTCGCACAAGATTTTGTTAGTGTTTCTATGTAGTACGTTTTAAATAATTATTTATTTGTCTATTTGCAGATGGATCAGTGCCTTGAATCAAGTTGCTGCGACAGCTTCGCGGGTAAGCCCCTTTTGTATTTACTTAACCTTCACCAACATAATATATGTACAGATGTCTTTTTTTTCCCAGCTCATAAAGTTCCACACTCGTCAATTCGAATTCCGATTGATCTCTCGTAAATAATAAAAATTAAGGGTCACCTAATCTTGAAGTTGCAGTTGAAAGATGACTTATATTTGAAAATCTTAAATTAGAAATGCGAAACACCGATCTTTAAGTTTGGCTTGAAAAAGTTCTTTCTTTTTTTTTTTTTTTTAAGAGAATCATAAATTAAAACTTGCATGAAATGCAAAATCTCTGTAACACTTGGACAGATACTACACATTTAAGTTAGATTATCACCAAGTTTCCTTTAAAACTGGTATTACAGTATTAATCATTATTGCTTGTTATCACAGACGAAATCTTTGTCAAAAAGAAAACTTCTGAATTTTTACATATACTGTAACACTATATTCGACAAAAAAAAAAAGAAAAATTAACAATAAATGAAATATTTTATGTAACGGGAACCGGGAATACACTTTGAGCTCTGGTCGGAATAAATGGGTCTGGCCGGCCGCTGCTGGTTGGTATCGTAGTCTGGACCAGGCTTCCTGCGGTGCGCTGGGGCAACCCCAATCATCGTTGCTGTACGGCTATCCTAAAGTATTCAATAAATACTACTTGTTTAGGCAAACATATTTTATTTTAGAAAATCACTAGAAAAGTGTCTATGGGGCAAGAGATATCATAAAAGCTCGCTCTCTCGACGGTGTTTACACTTATTACCTAGGGTCACGTGAATTATAAGTAAATCACATAGTTCAAAAAATGAACATTTATTGGGTATTAAAATGCCCTGGTCTCGTACTCCCTGGAAATTCTTGAAAACTCTGGTGACTATGAGACAGAAATACATCAAATGCCTTTTTATTAAATTTAGATCCCGATATAAATCCTTTGTTTGAAAACGAAAGCTTTACGCCCCTATAGAATTCTGAAGATAACTGATAGGAAATTTTTATTTTGAGAGGATGATTAATTTTTTATTTTATATATCCAGGGTGTCCTAAAACCACTGACCTGGGCTCTTATTCCTTAAATATGGTTCAGAGACATATGCTATAACTTACAAAGATGCGTAAAAAAAAGGTGCAGAGTTTTATGGTATCGATGAAATTCAGGAGTTTAAATCCAAAATATTTCTTTTTATAGTGAAACACTGTAACTTTGTACATCACTTAAATGTATATTATTTACATCACTTATACACTGGAGAGCCAAAAAAACTGGTACACCTGCCTTATATCGTGTAGAGCCCCCACGAGCACGCAGAAGTGCCGCAACACGACGTGGCATGGATTCGATTAATGTCTGAAGTAGTGCTGTTGGTACCTGACACCATGAATGCTGCAGGGCTGTCCATAAATCAGTAGGAGTAAGAGGAGGTGGAGATCTCTTCTGAACAGCACGTTGCAAGGCATCCCAGATATGTTCAATAATGTTCATGTCTGTGGATTTTGGTAGCCAGCTGAAGTGTCTATCTGAAGAGTGCTCCTGGAACCACTCTGTTGCAATTCTGGACGTGTGGGGTGTCGCGTTGTCCTGCTGAAATTCTCCAAGTTCGTCGGAATGCACAATGGACATGAATGGGTGCAGGTGATGAACAGACAGAATGCTAACGTACCTGTCACCTGTCAGAGTCGTATCTAGACGTATCAGGGGTCCCACATCATGCCAACTGCGCACGCCCCATACCATCACAGAGCCTCCTCCAGCTTGAACAGTCTCCTGTTGACAAGTAGGGTCCGTGGATTCATGATGTTGTCTCCATACACGTACACGTGCATCAGTTCGATTCAATTGGAACCGAGACTCATCAGACCAGGCAAAGTGTTTCCAGTCATCAACAGCCCAATGTCGGTGTTGACGGGCCCAGTCGAGGCGTAAAGCTTCGTGTCGTGCAGTCAACAAGGGTACACGAGTGGGCCTTCGGCTCCGAAAGCCCATATCGATGATGTTTCGTTGAATGCTTCGCACGGTGACACTTGTTGATGGCCCAGCATTTGACTGAAGGTTGCATTGTTATAAACGTTACTTACTGTAACGAGCTTGTAATGGATTAATGTATATAAACTTCTATAGAACGTCATGTAATTTAATTCTTTTGGGGGTTCCTGTAGGAGAACTATAAATGCTACAGATACTATTCTCGACGAAGAGCCTTAATATGTGATCCTTAATAACATATGTTAATTTTGGTTTTTATTTTAAATAATCTCTAAATTTTGCATTAAAGAATGATTACCTATTGAATGTAACATATTGGAATTCTTTTGGGTGTTTCTGTAAAAGAACTCTAAAGGCTACATACACTATTTTCAATAGGGTACATGGTTAAAACATAGGAATTACATAAATTTCGAAGAAATCTATGCATATATATTTAAACAGTTAAAGAACGGACGGACGGACGAACAGACAAGTAGAAATCGTGAACATTCTTCAACTTTCTTGGAAAGCTAAAAATGAAAAGGTAAAAGAAAAGAGAATGACCCATATCTCTGATAATATGCTTCGACGCACTTCTTGTCCTTTCCTATTTGTGCTGCTAGATGTAGTATGAAAGCGTGCTAGTTATTAACACTCTAATACCCACTATAAGAAATTCCCAAGCAAAAAATTATTTTTCCGTTGAAGTTTTATTTTTTAAGTCAAATAACGTAAATATACGTAGAACGTAAAAAAAAGTAGTGAAAAAGTATATATTTTCTTACGTGTAAATGGCGATTATTAATTTCCTCCCTATATTAATAAATATTATTAAAATTTATTAATATAGGGTGGATAATATAGGGATATTAATAGTTTTGACGACAGCTGGCTGTGCTCGAGCACAGCCAGCTGTCGTCAAAAAAGGGTCTCTAGATTTGTGGCCCGCGATGACCGTTTCGATCGTCCGCCATCTTGCTGGTAGTTAAGGCGAGCGATGGCAACGGCTGCCCTTTTTTCAGCACTGGGAAAGGGTTGCGCCTCAAAGGGTTAAAGTGCTAAAGAGTACCGTCCCTTACTAGTGCATAGTTTTATTAAGAAATGAGAAACATAAAATCTGTGCTATCTTCTGTTGTGTGTGATTGCAGGCAGACCCTTACGTAGACGAAACTCTACGGAATGCTCAGCTGCCACCAGGTTCTATACCCAACGTAGACTGCCAGGGCCCTCTCGGTAAGCTGAGTCAGCGGTGGAAGGCTTGGCGAAGGCGATACTTCCTGCTTAAAGACGCCTCTCTCTATTTCTACGCTGATCGAAATGCCAAAGTCGCCTTAGGTGAGTAGTGTTGCCTCCTAACAAATTACATCGCAAATCTGATTGCAACTACGGTGATTATTGGATATTGGATATAGGTCGATCATCGACGTATTCTAAAAGAGCTAAACGAAATTTGCCGGTAAGATGGCGGCTGTGGGCCGTAATCATTAAGTTTACGTTATACGCATGCGTGCATTACTAGTAGATTGCATCATAATCGTCGCTAGAGTGCGCTTATGTAGCTAATCATTAAAGGGGGTCGAGTATTTTCCTTTGAAAGGCTGAAGCTGTTTCGTCCATCTGCCGCTAGTCGATGATCTTTCGATATCCAAGTCCGTAATTGCAACGTACCACTGAAGACCACCGTATGCATGCAATGTACGTGCACGTTAAAGTCCCCCTCTTCGTTTGCTAGCAGTTGGGGGTACGAGAGGTACCAGTATTCAGACTCCTCCCCCACCCTCCTTTTGATGAGGATCCAAATTGTGGCGACAAAACCCCAGGAAGAGCATATGCAGCTTTAAATGAAACTGTGGCATGATCTGCTCTTTCTTAGCAAAGAAACAGCATAACATAACCAAAATATAAAATTCAAAAATTTAGTTACTCAGATTTTTGAATAAAAAGCTCAAATTAGGTATTCATATTATAGGGTAACGTCATACATCCTGTACAATTGGTATATGTGGGACTTTTGGAATTGGTGTAGAGGCTACAAAAAAAAAAAAAAAAAAAACGCATATTGTGGCCTATAGATGAAAATTCTTGAGGGCCCGCTAGTGCCTATATGGTGCATTCGATTGCGCTGAATTAGGAACACATGTTATTGGCCCAAGCTCCCTTCAGAGGAGATTTTCGAGAACAGAAGTGACCGCACGAGGATTATGTGTTTACATTCAGCATATTTGTTTATTTGGTGGCAAGCGTGCAAAGGAGAACGTTTGGCTCTTTTTTAATTCATTCCGTTCGTGTATCATGAGATTGAGAATCAAGATGACTGATTAGAGTAATGAAACAAGTTTAAAATTTTTAGAACTTTTCGCAAGGGAAAGAGTAATATGGAATGCGAAACTAAATAATCAAAAGTTGAAACGCAAAGTGCACGATGCGTGGGAAAGGATAAATTTAAACGTGGGAAATATTTCTGTGGATGAGTTAAAATCAAAAAGCCCTAGAACGACACCTAGTTTAACGTCTTCCATTCCCAGAGGTCGATGGGTAAGTGTGCACAAAAATATACTATAGAAGTGGACACTCTTCATAGCTGCTTACTGGAATTTTTGGTACCCAAACTAAATTTCAATTATGTAAACATTGGAAATCTAGTAATGTGCAGATATCCTAACAGTTAAAGAATAAAACATTTACCTCGCTAACTGATAACTAGTTTTACTTGCTTTTAATTTCCCAATGTAGCATGCGAACGAGATTATGAACGCGAGCACTAAATTTTTATTATTTTTTTCACTTTTGCTTATTTGTTAGTCTTAGTAACAAATGAACAAAAAATGTTCCATCTTGAGATGATTAAAATATTGAGTTTTATATTTGTTGACGAGTACGTATATCGTGACTAACGAAAAAGAGCTTTTAGTCTGCTACAGTGTATATTTACGCCATAAAATGGCTTTGAGTTCACTACTGAGTTTTTATGTAACATGAATTCAATATTTTAATATAAGTTTAGCGGAAATTTAAAGCCGTGTCAAAGAAAAATTATTACCGCATGAAATAAATGTAAATACTGTTTGTTTGAGTGTGATCGTCATTATAAAATAACACTTTTTAAATATGTCTTCTGTTCGATGGCTATACCAGCAGTTACCAAGGGAAGTGTCTCCTCCTAAAGGTTTAACTTCATGGGTAAGTGAAAAGGGAGTGTGAAAAACAAAAAGATCAAAAAAATTTCTTCCAGCCGAGTGATAAAATTTCAGCGCCAAAATATTCGGTGTCGGGATTCTGATTGCTGTGTGTGAGAGAGGTGTGACAGAAGGGAACTATGGCAAAATGTAAATCCTCACTGTCTTTTGAAACAGTGATCACTGCTGGGCATTTAATGGGCAGTGAGAAAGACAGCGCGGGTAGCTGAATGTAAATGGGGTGTAAAGTTCCTTGAAGTTATTTAGACTGTTTCTGAAGCCTATCCATTTCTCTTTCGTTTCAGGTCTCTTTCAGTTGCATGGTTACAAGGTCCAAAGTTGCAATCTGCAAGGCAAAAAGAATACGTTCGAAGCCATACCACCGGAGCCTAGGCTTCGACATCTTTATTTCTTAGCGGATACAGAAAATGAAAAAAAGCGGTCAGTTACTTGTCCATTGGAAAATTACATTTCATTGGAAGTTACTTTTCAGATTTTATAAACGATGCTTTTGCTCGATGCTGTATCCTGTCCCATTTATCCCCACCCCTTGGGACGAATGTCACATAATTGAGGTTGAAGAAGGAAAGTACAAAATTTTTTCAATCCGGCGTGGCATATTATTGTTGTTTCACAACACAACTGAATTGACTCAAAACTGATACTAACTGATGTATTGACAAGAAGTAAGGTTAACATATTTAACGAATTAAAATAACTTTAACTGATGAGTTCATTCAGATTTCCAGCTACCAGTGCCCTAGGCCCCTAAGCTCATTATGCTTCTTCCATATCCTTCTTCTTGGCACTGGCTGCTCTCCGCTCGTACCGAAGTATCTTGTACCACCCCTTGTAAATTTGTTTATGCAGAGTGCCGTCTTTCAACTTTCCAGGTTAAAATTTCGATGGCCTCTCCTTGATTACCGTAATTCTTATTTTTGTAGTTTGGCAATTTTCTGATATTTTCAAAGACTGTTGTGATAGGGTATTTTGGGGCAGCTGATATTTTCACAGTCTCGCACATTATACCTCCATCGCAACAGTTCTTGAAAATATCAGAAAACTGGTAACCTACAAAAATAAGTACTACTGTTTTCAAAGAAAGACAACTGAAATTTTAAAGGGCTCATATTAGGTTATGCTTAAATCTTTTAAATGTTACTTTCGATATTGCAAATTACACAGCTCTTAGCTACTGATTTTAAAATATTGAAAATGTATAACTTTTGTCTTAATATGATTATTATTATTATGATCTTACTCTTATGCTTAAATTTTTAAAATGAAAAACAATGGAAAACATAATGAATGAAAGAAACATGCCACATTCATCCCAACCACTATATAAAACAAAAAATAGGGTAGTACACAGTTGTCAATGCTCTTACTAAATATCATAAATAATGTAAGAGATTGCGCTTTTCACTCTATACGAGTGTACTAAACTATAAACTAATACATAATTTCCTAATTACTACTTAATTTAAGTTCTTAAAACTTACTTACTTTGATGAAACACAGTTTGAATTTTTTCTCTTCTTTTATGGTAGATACAACTCTCAAACGCAGTATGATAAATTAGCTCTGTACTGCCATTTATCAGACAAAATATCAAGTACCCAATTATTACAAAACGTTAAAAAAGATTGTGGTCCCATTCAACCCCACTCTCTCCAATGCATTTTCTGGTGGCATCATTCAAGATGTCTGTAGTCTATATCACATATTTAATATCAATTGTGACTTTTTTTTCTATTTCTTAAATTTGATCTATTTAAAATCAAGCATTTTAACTTTTATTTCTGTTCTCATTTTCCCTTATTTCGCTTTTCACCAAATGCAGTAGCCTTTTAATTGTTTATTTTTCCTGCTGCCGGACGCCTCCTGGGCTAAAAATAGATTTTATTACATCGGATTGCAATCGTAACGTATTTGTCACTCCCTTCTGTTGCCTCTTTGTTTGCGCTTATTTTGGCATACTTCATTTTTATGCCATGCATCAAATTTAAAAATTACCCTATCGAGGCTTGATTAATTTAATTTCATTGGTCTAAATTTATTGTAGCTCTGTAATTGACGTTGGCCAAATTTATATTCTCGCCAATGTCAAGTTCTGTGTTCGCATCTTATTCGGCTGCTCTGGTAGCATGTATTTTTCTGGCCATTACCAGACAGCTATTTTTAATATTTTTATTTTCAGTAGTTTTTCTCAATAAATAGTTTTTTATACTTGATTGATTGCATTTAGAGATTCAAAAAAATTTTACATTAATGCAAATCGAGAATCATTCAGTAGCGAACTGTCTGTATTATTAATGACAGAACTCTTGTAACTCTAACATTTTCCTAATCTTATTTAATTACATTTGTTAATTTAATCATTATAAGTGCATTTATATCTCTTCAGAAGTCCGACAGTAACTTACTCGGTTAAACCCGGTTCTCATCAGACCACCGAAAGTGAAGCAGCCCCGGCTTTGGCCAGTGCTTTAGGGGGTAACTACCTCTCTCAACTGAATCTGTTGTGGGACCGTGTACACTAAAAAGATCTGCTGCACTTAAAAATCTGCCGTAACTCCAGTGTTCTCCAGGTTCAAACGATATCTCTATGAGTACCAATCCATTTGTTAGGTCTCTTATTTAGAAAATGTTCAAAATTAGGAGACTGCTCACAGGAGTAACGTTGGCTTGCCTAGTAGGCGCCCCCTAAATGATATGACCAACATCTCCAGCCCTCGTAGAGGTAAAGTTTATAGTCGGTAGATGATGAGGCAATTTGATTTTCTTTAGATAGCATATATCAAATGCAACCATGTTTACAAATTAAACAAACAAAATTTATTTTTATTATAAATTCCATTCTCAAATATTTTCGTAAATTTACATGAAAATGTGACGTATATTTAGAATTGTATGCTATGTGTTTCTCTATATTTATCCTCGTATTTTCTAATGTTTTTCCCCACTGATATTACTTCACTGTATTCATGAAATAGTATTTTTATCATAAAATTTTCACTGCTTTTCTATATTTTGCTAGGTGGCTGGCTGCACTAGAATATTCAATAGACCGATGGATTAAGATTGGATAACGATGAAGAAATTAGTTGCCTATTACCATCTTCATAGCTTGATTAACAAAACTTGTGGTCCAATTCATTATCTACGAGGGCGATGACTGCTTCTACGCACTCATTGTAAATGCCATACGTCAATCGGTCTTTTGTACTATGAATCAGCTGACCTTCAAAGATAATCAAATGCATGCGGTTTCTAGATACACCCAGCGTGATTGCTGGGACAATTCTTAAAACTGTATTACGTACAGTACCACGGAAATAAAATACATTATGAACAGACACTTTTCTTAAGAGGTATTTACTAGAATATGAACTAATTAACTCTGTTTTATATGGTAAATATATATTAAATATAATGTAAATATATAAATATATATATATATATATATGAACTGAAAAATATACATTTTAGAGAAATTATTTAACCTGATGTGCGTGTGTGATTTGCTGTTCCCCAATAACACAAAAATTCAGCGCCGTAGATAAATTGGATTAGCGAGAACTAGATGGTGATTTTACTCAAGAATTTCAAACTATTGAGTAGCTTATAATTTATGAGTAATCACTAGAGATGAAATGGACCAATTACAAAATAATGCCAACACTAAACTACTTTTCATTTTTTCCTTTGTATTTATTATTCATCTTTTATTATTATTGTTGTTGCTGTTATTATTATTATTACTATTACGGAGGGGAGATTTAATACTTAATCTCTCAAAGTAAATTTCTTTTGAATTTTGATGCCATTAATCATATACGTGAAGTAGACTATGCTGAAAATGAAAATAAATATAAATTTATTAGTAAAGAAGTAATTTATAGCAAAAATATTTCAAATTTTATGCTTCAATTTCTTAAAATTAAAATTTAATTTGGTTTATTTATTTAATAATATTTTAATGGGATGCTTTAGTCCTTCAAAAGCGACTTCTTTTATAATTTCTCATATTTTTTACAATTTTTATTGCTATGATTTAATGTAGCATTTTTTATTAATTTTATTTATTTATTCGTTTATATTTGAGTTGGGTAGTAACAATCAAATAAAAAGATACATAAAATTAATGTTTAATTTATTTATAAATCTGTAGATTAGTTGCTTGTGTTTCAAATATTCAGGACAGGTAAAAAGGTTAAGGTTTCCATTTTTCTGCATCAGTCATCATGTTTCTACTAACGACAACTACAAGTTGAAATTCAGAAAACAATGGTTTAACAGAATCTTATTATGCTATTGTTTTCAAAATTAATTTAATTCAATAAAAACATTATTTTAAAAACCTGTATTAAAATTATTAAGGTTTGAACTAATTTGTACAAAATTCTAATGTGTTTGAGCTTATTAGTTTATTTTTAAACACACCAAAAAGTTCTGGTGCTATTATTAACCAAAAATAAATCACTTTAAATAAAACACACATAAGCTCAAAATGAAGATTTATATATTTTTCAAGATAGCAAAGTGACTTTTCTAGTCAGGGGCAAAAATATTACTAAGCCTCACGAAACTTATTTTAGTGATATATTTACTTTTCTTATATTTGTATGGATTAGTGAATATAATATCCCTGCCCATTACCACTTAACACATACTTTGGGATTTACTTAGTACGTTTTATGGAAAAATTATGCAGAGTATCTTTCACTTATGCATACTTGATATTTTTATTAAAATAATTCAATATGCAGTAGGAACTGATTCACAGGGTAACTGATATAAGTCCTTCAAGTCGACTATTCAAAAATGTGCCAGAATTCATCTCTAGTACGTACTCAGTTTACTTTCAAAGTATGACTGTGTATGTTATATTAAAATCATTTGTAACTGTTCTCGACTTAGTGAAAATTTTTTAATTTTAGTACATTGATTGACATTTTGTTTCTAAACTGTCACAAAATTATTTAATAATGCAGCTGTGGCGGATCCAGAAGTTTCAAGGGAAGGGTTTCAATGGTTTTTCTAGAAATTCAAACAATAGAATTATAACATTCTATTAAATAGTTGTTTTCTTAAAGTTATCTTCCTTTACTTTTCAAAAATAAGCAGGACAAAGCATGCTTTTTTTTAACCTGCGTCTAAACTGTTTGCTCAGATCATTTAAAAAATGCAACTGAGAAGACACTTCTTCTTAGGCCGATGTTGTTTCCCATAATGTTTCTCTGAATGCTCTGATAGGGTCTAGCGCGCAATCACTGAGTTCCGGCGGAGCGTTCTAGAACCATTCTGCGAAACATTATTGGTCCAAGAAGGATAGTCTTCTCTGCTGCGTCTTTCTGGTGATGAGATCGTACAGATTAAACATGGGTTTGATAGTGGCTTTAAGTGCTCTCAAGAGTGGTGCGATCGCCTTATCCCTCCCTTGGATCCGCCACTGGCTATCATGTATATTGTTTTGTCATTTATGAGCATGAGTATTTATAGATATGTTACTGGTATGCTTAAGAATAGAACTCTTTATATTTAAATCAAGGATTTTCCTTGCGAGGACCTGCATTTTTATTAAAGAATATCTGCGACATTTTCCCGTTGGATTGAAGCTGCGAAATCCAGTGTCAACCTATGGAGAAAATTATTTTAGTCATATCATACACTAATTTCATTGCTCCATATATTTAACCACTGGTATGAAACATGATTTGAAATTTCGGTATCTTCCTATTAATATTTTGAATTTCGAGAAACCGTTTCTTCGAACATTAATCGGATACAAAATAGGGAGGAAAGAAAAAAGACATGAAACTATAAACTAAAAATTGCTGAACTTTAGGTGTATAAAAAATTTAGGTATCGTAAATAATGCATCGTGTAGCTATTCTGTGGCTTAAAACTGTCAGTAATTAACGATGTTATCAGTGAAATAAATTTCTCTTACATTTAAAAGAAGTTTTGTAGTTTCATCCCTAGCAAAAACTATTGCCTCAAGCATGCATAAAAGAGGAAACCGTGAAGTCCTGTGTAATTAAAGTCCCACTCTGTGTTCTTTGAGGCCTTATCAAGGGATGAATAAATTAAAGCACTTCCACAACTTTCAGGATTGCGAATCTTCACATTGTTACTAACACCAGGCGATATTTCTTGAATTAAATCAGATTCATCCTACTATATAGTTACGCGGATCCCTGACTCACTGACTCTGGAACAATTCCGGTTCAACCACTCCAAGATAAAACTTTTGCCACCGTTACTCCAAAAAGATTAAAAAGTTAAGCACAAAAAAAATAATAAGGTCCACACCGTTTGAACGATCATCTTGAAATTTTTCAAAATGTTGGTAAAAATAATATAGAAAACAATGTGCGCTACTTTAACATTCTGAAAATCCACCCGTTCCCATTTTTTTTTTTTTAGCACATTTTCCAATTTATGTTGATGGCAGAAGCGATAAATAAATTTCCGACATTTGTGTGGTATGAAGAATGTATTTCTTCTTCTAACAATATGAATAAGATTGGGAAAGATTCTCGTTTTACTTATTTATCGCTAAGTATTTTGTGGATTTATTACTCAAGAAATTAAAATAGTAAAATAAATTATTTCTTAAATATTTTTGCGATCTACAAATTTTACGACCATCTAAAAATAGATCGCTGAGCGTTAATAGGTTAAGCGATATTTCGCCATTTTCAGATCCATTTTATTTCCGAGAATAAAAAAGTTAATCATTTGCGTGCCAAAATAAAGTGTCGCATTTGATATTGACGTCATATTGAAGTCACGGTCAGCAGGCTTTGAAGGGAAAATTGCCTTTCCAATTCGTTTAAAATAGTTTATACATATTACCCATTTTGTTTTATTTTCCCACAAATAAAGGGATTTCCTCTACGTGAAGCGTTGATGTAAGAGGGGCTGTTACCACAAAACGAAATCGTCCGAATGCGAAAAGTTCCCACGCCTTTCTAAAAGAGCATGAAATTCGATTTCGGTACATAATAAAAATTGAATATGAAGTTATTTATTTTAAAGGGATAAAGATTAAATATATTTGGTGTAGAAATATTTTTATCAAATGTTTTTTCTAGCGCCCGTTGTGATTACCTCCACAACGGGCTTTGACTTCTAGTTTATTTAGATGGCACAAATATAAAATTCAACGCCAGCCCTACAAGTCAGCTCACTCAAATCAGATTTTCTATCAAACTAAATTTTGGTGTACTCCCACGTCTCTTTCAGCTTCTATGTGATAGATCTCATTCTTCTGTTCATTCCAGCACATGTTCTTTCCACAGCGCTCATTTACGTAAACGTCATTAATTCGAAGTTTATTTTTACATCATGTTTCGTGCAGTGTTCATAGCTGGTGCGTTCATAAAGTTATCAAATTTTTATTCATATCCAACGGGAAAAGAGAGGTATAGGGGTTTAGGAAGTCCACTGATAACATGTGCACAGTTATCGATATTTTGTGTCAGTCTCTTCTACCTTCTGTGGCAGAATATTATTATTCTAAAATCTGAGTATTTTTTCTACCAGTGTTTAAAGCATTCATTTGAATTTTGAAATACGGATTTTGCAAACATACATTGAATATTTAAAAATAATGGCAGAAAAATATCGAAAGTTTAGATAAGACAAATTATACAGAATGTGAGTTTCTGGACAATAAAGAAAAGACTGAGGCAGTATATCAGCCATTGCATTGCGAATCCTGTTAGTGAAACTTTTTTCCATAGGCTGGGATTTCGCAGCTCCATTTCAAACTAGCAGATGTCACCTTAAAATGCCACTTTTACTCGAAAGCTTAAAGCAGGGCATTAAGCTTTCACGAGTCGAGACACACTTATAAAACTGTTACGTTTTTCATGACACCAATGTTTGAAAGACAACAAAAGGGTTTTTTAATTGAAAAAAACTTCTTTGTGTATTTCCATGAAACACATTCACCTTTCATAAAAATTGAATGTTTTTAAAAATCAAATTTTAGTAAATCCCCTACTTGAATTCATCCATAGTTTCACCCTTACACGAACTAAAAAGGAAATATCAGAGACACTACTAAACTGTTTGGAGATATACATTTATTAATTCTTAACTACATCGCGTAAATCTTTTATCAGAACGACTGATTTTTAAGTTTTTGAAAACTTAAAATTTTTATAGCTATCGAATAAATATGGGGGTAAATTGTTGGAACTATTTAAATATCATATGAATTAACTTACTGCAGTTTTATGCTTGAGTCATTACAGAAGAAATTCTATTAAGCAAATCACAAAGACAATCGGTAATAGTTGATTCAAAAACAGCTTAACTATTTATTTACTGTGCATTGCCTACAAATTATCTGAATGATTACTTTTAAAATATTATTTTATCTTAACCCAATCATGAAACATTTTAAGTTATGCTTTCAAAGTGTATTTTTTTCATCTGTTCTTGCAAATATTATAATGTTTTGTGTAATTTACAATTGTTTGAATTATCCTGTTTTGGTATCACTGTAAATTTTCCTTTTATTTCGTATCCATGGGAACTACGGTGCTGAAGATACTCCCAAAAAGCATACTTACCTACTTTACCATTTCCATGCTGCATCTTACCAGCAGAGAAAATGTTTATTATTCCCTATCACATGCAAATAACTATATTATATAAACAGTGATGCCTTAATAAAAAATTGACTTAGATAACCAGGTACATGAATAACAACGACTGGATTTTGTTGTTGTTGTTGCTGCTGTCTACAATAGCGATACAGGCTGTGGCTAACAATTTTCGATTATGTAAACCTATACCAGACTCAAGGGCGAATTAAAGGGGGGGACCTCCCCCCCCCGAGAAATAAGAAATTAATGTAAAAGATCCTATTTTACTTCCATAAAATGCATGTATATGTCAATCTTCTAACTAACTGCCCCCCCCCCTTGACAGCAATAATCCGCCACTGACCAGACTTAACCCTTTGAATCGCAACCATTTTAACATCGATATAGAACAACAACTGTATACACTGTCCAACAGGGGAAAAGGCAATCGTTGCCATCCCTCGATTTAACTACCAGCAACATGGTGTTCCGGGCGCGCTTATGGCCAGCTGTTTAAAAAATAAAAGTTTTTGGCTCTGTGGCAGCGATTGGCGTTTCGATCGACCGCCATGTAGCTGGTATCCATTAATGGCAAAGACTGCCCTTTCTCAGCGTTAGAGCCATTTAACCATAATTTTTTGCTGCTACTAGTGACAGCGGTGAAATTAGGTGATTTTACGGCACGACCACCGCTCGTTAAAGGGTTAACCTGCTCGCTCTCATCGCAGAGACGCAACAAAACATATTTTACTTCCATAAGGCGATGCACGATATGGCGATACTTCCATATACAAGAGCTGGAGCATCCGCCATTTTTAGGCTAAAAAGTCGCCCTAAAAATCAAGTCGACCATTGCTTTAATACAGGCGATGGCTTTGTTCTCACGCTTTAAAGCAAAAAAATTGCTTTATCTTTCAAATCAAAAGAATATTAAATATGGGTATCTCTTCAACTTTTTTATTTCGAGTTATTCTAATACAAGATATAGATTGTTCAATTCTCCAACTTTCCAACAGAAGAAAAAAGTTAATATTGAATTGGCGCAGAGATTCTTTGAGAACCTGGATTACGTGGTCACCTGCGATGAACACGGCAAATGGGCATAAATATGGTGGCCATGCATAGGTCAGTAAATAAAAGGTTCAGCAGTAGGAGCTCTACTCTTCCATGCCCAAAGTTGGTTCCTAACGATAGTCATTCAGCTCTTTAAACCTGGTTGCCTCTATCGTTGCAAAGGTTGAACGGTCACGATTCCCAATCTTCAAATTTTAAAATTTTAATTTTAGCAGCAAAAGAAGTAACAATTTTATCAAGCGAGCCCCTTAATTTATCCTTAGAAACATTACCAAAAGTTATCAACTTATATACAAAAAATGCACGATACTTGAAATTTTTAAGCAATTTTTTATTCAATAAATAAAGAGATGGGGTAATGTGTTTGAAGGGAGTGTGGTCACCTTTACCCAGAACAACACGGATTTTTGGCCCAGCTTTGTCCGGAAATTAAGTTATTATGCGAGATTAAAATACAATGATATTATACCAGGTTTTTAAAAGTATGTTCTAAAACAGGGTTTCTTAAACTTTTTGGTGTGGGGACTCCTATTTGCGAAATTTTTGTGGGACCCCATAAGCATTGCGCAAATCTGATACACGCGTGAATAAAATTGTCAGTTTCTTTACTTATAATGTAACATGCTATTGCAGTTGTAGGTCATAAATCTCAATTTCTAATTTTAAGATATAGAACGATGTGAAAATTTTAATTGCTTGAGTCGATTCAAACATTAACTATAGTCTGTCCATTAACCCTTTAACGCGCAGTGTTCCCGCTCTGGGAACATCAAACTCTGACGTTTTGACTGTTGCCAGAATAGTTGCCAGAATAGATCACAAAGAATAGATTTGATTTCTATAAAAATAGTTGCGTGTGACATAGCTCCACGAGAATCCTTTACTTTTTAGCACGTCATTTCCCGTAAAAAAAGTGTCAGGATTATGTTTAACAGCACTGACATCTGCTGAAAAATGGAAGAATGCGAGAACAGCTGGATAGATTGCCCAATGCTGAAAAAAGGGCAACCGTTGCCCTTTTTTCGGCACTGGGAAAGGGTTGCGCCACAAAAGGTTAAAGACGAAAATTTCGTAAAATTATTATAATAAGTTATAGAATAACTAAAATTGTTAAAATTTTTGGCGACCCCTGCTGCAGGTCCCGCTACCCCAACTGGGGTCGCGACCCACAGTTTAAGAAACCCTTCTCTAAAATTATGAATAATAATAATAATAATGACAAAAAGATTTTTTTAAAATCGATATATACTGATAACAGGGGCGTAGCCAGAAATTTTTCATAGGGGGGGGGGGTGTTACGACTACTCCAACTCACATATATGCATACATGTGTGTGATAAGGGAGTGAAGAATATACATTTTGTATGGCAAAAAATTCTTCATGGGGGTTTATGACCCCCCTAACCCCCCCCCCCGTGGCTACGCCTCTGACTAATCTATATAAATAAAATTAGACTTTATTCTGTACATTTCTTGGAATTCAAAAATTTTGCGATTTCTATCCGTTTCAAGCACCCGGGAATCCGATGCGACCCTCAAAAAAAGTTTGTCTGTCTGTCATTCTGTCCTTCTGTCATTCTGTCCGTGACGCTTTTTTTGTTTAAGCATCACGTAAAAACGGCTGAAGCGAATGATATGAAATTGGGTGTCATGATAGGTGGTCACTCAACTTAAAACATAGGCGTCGAATTTTTAAAAAATATTGATTAGATTTTCAGATTTTGCGAAAATCGTTTCAAACTGCGTTAATTTGTGTTCAAGCATCACGTAAAAACGACTGAAGCGAATGATATGAAATTGGGTGTCATGATAGGTAGTCACTCAACTTAAAACATAGGCGTCGAATTTTAAAAAAATCTTGATTAGATTTTCAGATTTTGCGAAAATCGTTTCAAACTGAGTAAATTTGTGTTCAAGCATCACGTAAAAACGACTGAAGCGAATGATATGAAAATGGGTGTCATGATAGGTGGTCACTCAACTTAAAACATAGGCGTCGAATTTTTAAAAAATCTTGATTGTATTTTGAGATTTTGCGAAAATCCTTTCATACTGCGTAAATTTGTGTTCGCACATCACGTAATAACTGCAAAGGTGAAAAAATGATATTTGGTGAAATGATAGGTGGTCACTCACCTTAAACTATAAGCATCTAATTAAAAAAAATCCATCAGATTTCGAGATTTTGTGAAAATCGTTTAAAACTGAGTGAATCTTTGTTCCCGTATTACGTAATAACGACTAAAACGAATGATACGAAATTTGGTCACACGATAGATCGTTGCTCAACATAAACTATAGGAGTCCAATTTTTTAAACCTTTTTATTAGATTTTGAGATTTTGTGAAAATTCTCTCAAAATACGTTTATATTTCTTCAAACATCACGTAATAACGACTAATACGAATGATACGAAATTGAGTGATATGATAGGTAGTTGCTAATCTTAATTTATAGGCGTTGAATTTTAAAAATATTTTGCTTACATTTTGTGATTTTTCGAAAATCGTTTTAAAATGCTGAAAATTTGTTCCAGCATCACGAAATAAAGACTGCAGGGAATGAAACGAATTTGGGTGACATGATAGGTTGTCACTCAACTTAAATGTTAGGCTTCAAAATTTTCAAAAATGTTGATTAAATTTTAATATTTTGCGAAAATTATTTCAATGTGCTTAAATATTCGTTCGCGCATCCCATAATTACGACTAAAGCGAATGAAATGATATTTCTTAGTTAGACTCTAACCTGTAATATTTTAACAATACATGAAAATTATAACTTCGCTTTCTTTACTTTGGCAACATACTACATCCATTCTGTGTACTCCTACAATGCTGACGAAAGTTCTTGCTTTTTGGAAATTTTCATTCACTAACCCGTCGAGGACGGGTACTTCAGCTAGTAACATATATTAGTTGAATACGGGTATGGGCAACCTTTAGAAAGTTGCGGGCCAAACTTTGAAAACTTAATGTTACTGAAGTCACGGTGCCGTATAATTGGGATTTATCTGGAATTTTCAATGGTTTGTATGAGTTCTGATGTGTTGCGGGCGCCGGATCAAAAGCCTGGGCCGGCCCGCAGGCCTATATGGGCTTTAATTTAACCGAGTATAACTCATATATTAAATGTAGTAATCCAAATGCAAACAAACCACTGTTTTTCATTCGATACATTGAGGCATGGAAATGGTAGATGGTACGTTCGTATGTATTTTTGTGGTTGATGGGGATCTAACAGGAATTGTTACTGCATTGATGACCATGTAGTGTGTAATGTGAAGGTGTCGGTTATTGTTACTGTTATAGCACGGAAATATTTCTATTGTAAGTCAATCGCAAAAGGTAAAAGTGTTCAGAGGATATATATTTGCTCTTATTTAACCAGTAGCACTTTACTGTTGCAACACTGTTCATCCGAATTCACTGTAAATCCGAACGATTTTCCTGAGGTGCTTTGATTGCAATATTATTAGATCATTACCTTGTATAAATTTTTATGCATTATCTTCTTTAACCCTTTGAAGCGCGAGAATTTTCATATAAATTTAAAATACCAACTGAATAGACTGCCTAACATTGAAAAAGTGCAGTCGTCGCCATCTATCCATTTAACTACCAACAATATGGCGGTCGATCGAACCACTCATTAGCACCACACAGCTAAAGAAGTGTTTGCGACTAACAGTGAAAGAGCTGAAACAAGCAACCACCGCGCATCAAAGTTTTAATTATCGAAATACATTGCTTTGAAAAAGTTTATTATAATTAGACATAAAAGCTAACTAATTTCAGAAGCATTCATATTCATGAGACTCATGGATTAAATTTTCCAAAATACATATCAATGCTTAAAAGGTGAAATTTATAAATCTTTTGAAGAGTCCGATGGCGAACTATGCATTATTCATCGAATTTTAGCATCAACATGTTTACTGTAGTTTGATAACGAATACTAAACCGGGTTATGTTTCATAGCTGTTAGCAGATATTTTAAATAAACTTATAATGTTGGCAAAATGGCAGTTTCTCGGCATTTTTAAACCAGAGAACAAAACTGAAAGTTCAAATCTACTGACAATTTTTTTTAAAACATTGCCAAAGAAACGGTATTTCAAAATAATATTTTTTTCTGAAACAAATACAGTAAAACTAGCTTCAGATATTGCATATCTATAGTTCCGATTCATTTCAATTGTTTAATGCGTTAATTTCCATTTAACAGCTCTCGTTTCTTTTGTTCTACAGAACGTATAAAATTTTTTACCCGAAACAAATTACCTAAACATCAGATTATTTTAATAGTGTTCAGTAAAGTTGTTTTAAACATGTGTAGGATTCGCACAGATTAAGCATGCGCTTACGTCTATGTTTAAAAAAAAAAAAAAAAAAACTTTCAGTATATTATAATATACTTAATGTAAAATTCTAAAAAATTTGTACTTGATGTAAAATTAAAAATTTTACGAGATAGATACTTTATTTCTTTACCAAATATCAACTAATTTGGTAGGTATGCTGAAATCGTTTGAGCACATTACTTTACCTATACATTTCTGTGTATAGTGAACAAAGTAGGTAACAGCTCATAGGTCATATATGCATTCAAATAAAGTAAACATAAGTGTATTTATGCTCAAATATTACTTATGTGCATTCAAAGGGTGTAAAAATAAAAAATGAAAATATAAAAGTGGTTTTAAGCTGAAACACATTTGCATTATTTAATTTTTAAGACGTTTTATTTCCCCTTTTTTAAGCATTAAAAATTATGCAGTTTTGAAATTGTGAAAAATTTCATCATCATGCTGCATGTTAAAATCTATTGAAACTTTTAAAATTTTTGATTCACTGCGAATAAATATCCACTCAGTCAATGATATTAATCCCTTGTGCATGAGACGTAGAACATGCGTATGTTACGAAATACTCTATAATAATATACATGAATTGTAGTTTGATGATGGCAATTTAATAAAAGTTATTGAATTTTTAATCTTTAATCCTAAGTTAATGTGGCGTGTAAGTGGTTAATCTTACGAAAACTACAGTGTTCCAAAAATTCCAGTTCTCCTGACATATGTATTTATTTTTCACGCTTAAAACTATTATCTTCATACTAATTCTAAAAAACACTTTTTACAATCACGTAGAAAAAAATACTGAACTTAACATTCATAATAAATGCTCAAAATATCTACCTCTTTCTAGGAGGCAAATCTAAATTCGTTTACGCTTGTTAATAGATATGAGTTTTAGCATGCTGTCCTTTCAGACAGCATATCAATAAAATAAATTATTCCTAAAAATAAGCTGCTGCTAGACCTCATTAAACTGCTAATTTATAAAAGTTATGTTCTTAGGTCCATAAAACTTTAAGAAGTATTTTGTTAGTTACAATAAATGAGGCTGAATACGTGCATCGAAAGTATAAGTTATTTACTTTTGGTGATCGAAAACAGCTTTTCTTCGTCACATAAACTCACAGAAATTTGTAACTGTTATGATTTATAGTAATAGCTGTGATGGCGTGGCTACCAAACCTGGCGAAAGAATCAGAAATTAAAAACATTGTCTCCTTAAGGAATAATTGATGGTTCCCATCTCTCTCACTGTCCTCCGAAATTCAACGCCAAATATAGAAGAAATTGCCAACCTGGATTCAGTTTTGGGAACTTATTTCTGGTGCCATATTTGGCGAGCCCTAACGATTTTCAAAGTATTACTAAGAACGTCGCTACGAGCAACCCTGTAGGCAAAGGTTAAAAAATGTTTCTTTTCTAATGACAGTACCGTTCCAATAGTAAGGCTTGGCAACTTCTCTGGATAAATATAGAAGATATTACCAACTTGGATACAGTTTTGGAAACTTTTTTGCTCCAGACTTGGCGATAAATTACCCAACTTTGGCGACTTTTGACTTAAAACAATCACCTCTTGGTATTCGTTTAGGCAATAGATTAAAAACGTGGCTTTTTCCAGTTTTCTAAATGAAGTTATCATCATCGTTGACCAAATTAATATGGAACCACACACATAAAGCAGCCCCTTTCGAATTAAAAAAAAAAAAAGAATTTTCGAAATTAGCCCGCGTAATTAAAAATTATTGCTGAGCAAACATGCAAAAGAGAAAAAGATTCAGACGAATTTATATCCTCCTCCTTTTCGAAGTCGGTTAAAAAAGTACTTTAAAATCGAGGATATTAACTCGTAAAGCCGCCAAAAATCAGATGCTACATTCAGGATTAGGACCACAACTAGAAGAGAGTAAACGATACACGTTTCCAGAGCTCCGTACTGAAGGAGGTGCCAAAATCAGTTATAATTTCAAAGACAAGAGAGCCTAAATAAAGGTTTACTCCCTGGCTGACGAGATATGTGTGTGGCTACGATGCTGACATTTTAGCTACACCCCTATGCATCCGAAGAGTCAAGAGACTGACCAAGGGGGAGTTAACCATAGTAGTAAGATGGTCATGCCCATTGTGTCACATTACTCTTCGAGTGCAAACGGGTGTGACCAAAATGTCAGCAACGCAGTCTGTATGTGCATATCTCGTCAGCCACGGGTTTGCTCCAAGTGACGTAATCTCTAGTTGTGGCACTGGCTGTATTCTCAGAATCCACACATTTTTTTAAAGAGCTATTAAGAAAAGAAAAGATAGACAAAACGCTACTTTTTTGGCTGCAGTTTGATAATGATTTCACTGACATCTATCCTTTCGAAAATCAAGTCTCTTATTCTGTGCTTCATGCGAACTTTAGCAGAGGTTTCAGCATGTAATATACACTTTTCCCACATCCAATAAAATAAATAAATAAATAAGTAAAAAAAATAATAATACTGAAGTACGTTAATGTGGAATTTTTTTTTGTGTGTGTGACGCGCTAACTGCTACTAGCTAAATAAGAACAAATTCATTATGTACTTACTATTAAGTGAGTGTTTACTGCTTGTATTTGAATTGTTGAATCAGTGTTATATATGTCCTAGAAAAGGAAGTATTTATGAAATCCCTTAATGGTCATTAAATTGATATTGAACGTACTTTTTGTTATTTATTGAAAAGCTTTAAAAAAATTGTGATGCTGTTATACTTCAACATGATACAAATACCTTTCAAATGCTCTGTAGCTAATCAATGCATATTTATTCGTTTTTAATATTGACTTTTAGCAATGCAGACAAATTCTAAGTTTACTACCAAGCACATTCTTGAAAATGTTATTCGACATTAACTTATTGAAGTATCATTTTTTAATCATAAAATACAAATTTAGAAATTTAAGGTTTTGAGAATCCCTATAGGGATAGAACACGAAATCTCAGTTAACAATTTTTGCTTATGATTTTTTAACCAACAATGCCTTTCTTTGGTTTTAAATTCTCAACATTTTTTCAGTGTACCGCAACTCTATGATTTGATCAAACTTTTAATATGCAGAGTGTCCCGAAAGTAAGAAATTTATAAAATTATATAGTAATTTCATTTATAAAATCGTACATCCTTAGAAACCTTAAATCTATTGATATTTACCATGCGGTTCTAAAAGTGCACTAAATTTTATTTTTTATGTGCAAGGTGTTCCAAAATTTTCAGTATGCATTCCATATTTAACTATCTACTTTTGTTTATAGAAAGGCAATTATATATTTTATCGAATGAAATCTACATTTTTAAAGTGGTATGTTAAATCAGTCTGTATCATATGTTAAATAATTTTCTGTAAAATAAACACATAGCTTCTTAATTATATTCTTTACAGTTCATGAAGCTACATAAATTTAGAATAACTATTAGCTTGTATAAAACAATTTTCGAAAGATAAAAGTACGTAATCTCACACTCGAGGGTTAGATTATATTTTCAAATTTGATTTTGATAGTTGAATGTTTCAATTTTGAATAATCTGTATGCCTGTGTTGTGAGATTTTTTCTGAACTTTTGAAGATACTGTATGCTAAATTATTTAGTCAAAATTAACTTTTTTTTTTAATTTATGAAAATTTTTCTATTAACATAATTTATTACTTTCACTTTTCCCAGAAAAGCAGTGATTCATTTGCTCAACTTTTATCATTGAGAATAAAATAACAATGAAAAATTTACACTTTAAAAAAAAAGAATAAAATAAGCATAATCTATCAGCAGATCAAATCATTCCTGTACGGTTTAATATTAAAAAAATATCCATCAAATAAAACCAATTTTTACTTTTAAAAAATTTCATTTTATATTTCTTACATATTGTTGATTAAAATTCAGTTACTGATACGGATATTATCGTGATGAAATCGCAAAACTTTCTCCATGACTTGTACTAAGAAATTATAACGGTAAACAATATGTAATAGCGATCTATGATATCAATATAAGCAATGAAAGTGCTGGCGGATTCAGTACACTAGAGATTTTAAACCAAATTTACTATCATATTCAACAATAACTTTCGTCGCATCCAAAATCTCCCATCTTTTCTCAATAATAAACGACTTTCTGTAAATAGAGAGAATATCTTAATTTTTTTTTAATTAATAATGACGCTCCACGTGATCGTAGAAATTTTTCTATATTCTAAGATAAAAATTTATGTTGACAAAAAGTGGTTAATTACATTCCGTAAAAGTTGGAGACTGCATGAGTATAGCTCGTCATTGTTCTATATGGCATGTAAAACCAATGACGAGCTATAATCGTCTTTTTACCGATAGGAATTGAAATATCTGTTCAATAAAATCTTACAATATTGAACTCGGCATTTACGAGTTTTTGAATGATAACTAATGTATTCCTATTTAAATTGCTTCTCATGGTTCTCATAGAAATATTATTCAGTTTAACACTCTTCCATGGGCGATTTTTTAATATTTTTTTTTAATTTACAAAGTTTTAGAGATTAAACTCCTTTAGTATATGAAAAATATAGAATCACGTCAAAGGATATCGGTTTGAGAAGAAAATAAAATTAAAAGTAAATGTCTCATTGTAAATCGCAACTTCACCACTAACCAATGTAATAATAAATAAATTAAAAGGTAAATGATGATACTTCTTTAAGCTCTTTTTAAAATAGCATTAATATGAAACAGTTTGTTTTCTGAAATGTTATTTAATGATTTTGAATTCTTTATTCTAAGTGAAAATTTGTAACTTTTAAATTATCTATCTAGTTGCATTTTAGTTTTTATCTATATTATGCATTACATTTATATTTATTATTTAAAAATAATAATCATAAATATTTACCAATTACAGTTTCTTTTTTAATGTCTGAAATTCAAAGTTATTTTAAATCAAAAGACTACCTACACTAAACGAATTTTACATTTTATTTCACTTCAGGTAGAAGTGACTGCTTTTTTGATCTTCGTCTAGATGTTTTAATTGGTGTAAATCTAATTTAACTGGGATTGTATTTCCATTGCTAATTTTCCATCGCTATAATTAATAGAACTAATAAAAATGATATTTTCATATTTCAGCAATTAAAATGATCGGATCCGGAAATTTAATCATTCCACAGAGAATATTCTATGCATTTTCAACACTGTGCAGTATTATCAGAGCTTTCCTGTTTATATCTATACATATAAACACATTCATATGATACCATACACAATCAGTATTATAACATAAAAAATTCCTTATATTTATATGTTTGTAAATAAGCAATTTATGTTATTCAATTTAGATTTTATACTTCGTTTTATAAATGTTATTTATTTTTTATTTATTTGACATTATACTTTTAGAAATCATTAAAAGTCATTGAATAAATTTTACAACACCCATATTGTATATCATATCTGAAATTTATCAGTTTCTATCACTCATCATAGTAGACTATTTAACATATTCTTACCTATGAAACTTTCTAAAAGTCCACTTAAAAGAATTTCTTTTATTTGAAATTTTAGATCTGTCAAAAATACACTAGAGAATTGTTATGGTACTTTGTACTGACTTCTTTTTCTATAAATTTACCGTATATTTGTTCAGTTCTATTAAATTCAGACAGCATTAAATTCTGCAGTTGTACTTGATTTTATGTATTATGTTTTTATGACACAGTAGTTCTGTAGATTAACTTATGAGTGGAAGACTAGTCATTTAAGTTTCACGTTAATCCTTTAAATTAATGTATAAATCAAACCTTATTTTTGTTATTTGTGTTTTAGAACTGTGCAACTTTTATTTATCATGATGAAAGGTTGTTTAAAATTTGTTACTATTACAAAGTTTGTATTATTTATTAAATTATAATTCGTAATATTTATTTCTTGGTTGTTTATTTATTAAAGCTAGCACTCATATTAATAAGTAAGCAAACGTAGTTTGGTGTGGAAGATAGCGAATAAGCAGCACAAAACAACGTACTAGAGAACCAATACAAAAATTAAAACAGCATTTGGCAAGTTTTCGGCATGTATTACATGCCGTCTCGTCAGTGCTAGAGTTCTAATATAATACCGAATACATAAACCAATTGATGTAACAAGCTTTTGAAGCTGACGACAAGAAGATCGATAATACCACCGACAGATGCGAAAAATTGATAACGCTAGTACAGAGCTGCTGCCACAGCTTGTTCATTTTCTTCTAATATTAGTCCCTGATCGAGATCTATGGCTCTTTTAGACCTTCATCTCGTTGTTCTTAAGTACGAGATCATCTTTACTTTAAAGTACAATTTTACAGTACTACCTTTGAACAAACATACACATCCATGGGCTAACGGGATCTGAACCCGAGATCAAATTGCTCGCATATCGGGCAACAGCGACTGATAAGACTCGCATTGCTGTCAGTTGTAAACGAACATGTATATCGGATTTGTTTGCTTGGCACGCGCACGCGCGAAACCGCTTATAAATCCTCGTCAGAAGGATAACCCAAGAGGGAAGGTGCCCTCCGTGGGGGGGGGGTCTTCCTAAGGGGTCCTACCCCGTATTTACGGTAAGTTTCGGAGAAAACCACGGAAAACTCCGAACGGTTAGGTCGACGGGCGCGCGATGGGACCCGAACCCGGGACCTTCACACTTCGCCCGTTTCCAGTGACCACTGTGCGGGTCCGCACAGTGATCACTGTGTGGTTTGCCTCACCATGGCACAGTAGAGCACAGTACTCGTAGAGCATCCATGCTGGGGCGTAGCCAGAAATTTTTCATGGGGGGGGGGGGCGGTTACGACTACTACAACTCATATATATGTATACGTGGGTGGGACAATGTAGTGAAGAATATACATTTTGTATGGCAAAAAATTCCTCATGGGGGGGGGGTTTATGACCCCCCTAACCCCCCCCCGTGGCTACGCCCCTGCATCCATGGCATTCACTACCTATTTAAAGGAGGTGTTTAAAGGTATATCCATCCTTACAGCCTTTATTAGACCTCTATCTAAGAAATATTTATTCCTAAATAGGAAAATAATGACTGAGACAGAAAATTTTCAAAATTTAGGAAGGTGAAAAACGTCGTACAATCGAAATTGTGCGTCTAATAAACGAATCATTTTTGCATTAAAATAAATAGGAATGAATTAGGACTTCACGAAAACGATGTATAAATGTAAAAGTCGTTTGAAGGAGAAACGTATAAACGGTGGTTTATTGTATTTTACTAAGAAGTACATATCTTTCAAATTACATGTTTGTTTATATTGGATTTATCAAAATAATTTTACAGGGATTTTTAATTCGTTATTGACCATGTTTCACGCTAATTATAATGATTTTTTCCTACCACATAAGTTAGTTAATGGTCCGACCACGGTCACGTGCCTCCCTCAAGAACTATGCCAAAAGTCGCCAAGCTTGGCGACTTTTGGTGTACGTGTGTGCATATTTAACTCTCAAATCTCAAAAACTATTATGAAATTTCATATGTAAGATTGTTGTAGCATCTAGTTGTGCATCTCGATTTTTGGTTCCAATCTGCTGGAGTTTCTTTACAGGACCACCAAAAAGAATTTCAGTACTTTAATGTCTATGGACATCTTCAATATAATACAATTGTAGTCAGTCATTGTTTGGTACATGCCCAAAATCTCGCCGTCTGTCCTCGACCTTGGCGAGTTTTGCCGAAATGTCGCCAAATTTGGCGATAGTCAGTCATTTGGTCCATGCCCAAAGTATCGCCATTTGTCATCGTTCTTGGCGAGTTTTGGCGAAATATCGCCAAATTTGGCGATAATCTGTCATTGTTGGTCCATGCTTAAAATCTCGCCAAATGTCGTCGACATTGACGAGTTTCGCCGAAATATCGCCAAATTTGGCGCCAAAAATTATTTCGTATTTTGTATAACTCTAAAACTTTAACCCGTACAATTTTGAACTTTTGTATTTAGAACTATATTATAATATCTTTCAATATCTTTTTTGACAGCAATCGACTGGGAATTTATTTACAGGGTGAGCCAAATGACTTTAAATACATTAAGGTGTATGGATGCATTCAATTCATTGAAAGTCAGTGGTCAATGACTACTTTGGCTATCCCCAAAATCTCGCAAACTATCTCAAGTTTGTCGGCTTTTGGTGAAATATCGCCAAATAAAGTGTCAGAAGGAAATCTTTCAAATTGAACTCAGCTTGGCGATATCGAAATATTTGTCTAGAAATCGCTATACCTTACTATTATTGATATTTTATCTCTTTCAAACAAATAAGTTTAGAGGAAGTGCGTAAAAAACATTTTTGAATTAATAGACGTGCAAGGAAGTCATGTGTTGGACACATCAGATTTTTTTTTATCTAAAAGAACGACTTAACTGTTTCTATAATCTCCTTCAACAGTAAAATAAGTAAAAATATTAATAATAAGTAAACACTTACTTAAGTAAGTCTGACAAATCTAAGGATTTCAAGTCACCAAATAGTGTTACCTCAAAAATCAAAATTACTGTGATTATGGGCATTTATTTCTGTTTAAAACAAGGTCTTAAAATAGGGGCTTGGTGATGCAAATGCCCTGGCTCCTGGACTTCAAGCCTATATAAGACTCAAAATCTTTATACTTGGTATCTACCGTACTTTCAATAGACTGCTCAAAACAATTAAAGGTTATTGTAAGTTTTCTATAAAATAACGGTATAGGAGAATTTTTTGCAGAAATTGGAAGAAGACAGTCGAAAATGCAAATTTTTCACATTTTCAAACTTCGGAGTATGCAAATTTTTAGTTATACGTTAAAAACGACGATTTAGTGGCAGCGAACGAAATATGGCCTTCAACATTATAAAAGATAAAGTGAAATAGAATAATCGACATTTCGTAAATGCTTTGTTTTGGTTAGTGCGAGGTCTCAAAGAAATATTTTAACTGAATCAGAAGCTTGGAGAGTTGTCGGTCAGTTAGAAAAGGCCAAACACAAGTCGAAGTAGCAGAAGCCATTGGAGTCGCACCATGGGCACCGGCAGAATATTTTCCGGGGGGAAGCGATCACCGAAGGCGGTTTACGCCAACCAATACCCCCCCTGGGGAAAACCTGGATGGCCACCCCGGACCAAGGGCATACCCTCGGTGCCGAGCCCACGAACTTTATTTGAATCCAAAAATTTATATTAAGTTACAGAACTCCCACTGGGGATTAAGACATCAAAAGAACAAAGAAAAACATGAAGGACAGTAAAAACACTAAAATACATACAAATGAAATAAACACTAAAAACTACTAAAATACATACAAATGAAATACAATAATAAAAGTACAAAGAACAAAAATAAAGAGTCACCAAAGGCGCGAATCTAAAGAAAAACCAGTTCTAGAGTTAAAACACTTCCGGAGACAATACTTCGCGCCGAGACGATTTAGAGGTGCACGATAAATAAGATGATATATTGCTAGACCAAAAAGATAATATTATAACAAATATTCAACAAACAATGGGTTAAAAGGTGACAATAGCGGACCGGCCAACCATGACCAACTCACCAGATTAATTCCTTTTTTTTTTTTTTTTTTTTTTCTCTTCCTATTAAACGCCAGGTTCCCAGTTACACTGTATAACAAAGGTCCCCGACACAAGCGCCGAAACTGCAGTATCAAAACAGTAAAAACTATACCCACTCTAGACACAGAGCCAGGTATACCGAACCACCAACTAAAAATCACCAGTTTTAAAATCGAAAAAGAAAAACCAAGCCAGGTTTATTAGTCAGTAGCCCGTCCGCTTTACAAAGTTGTGACAAAAGACTTGTGATTAAAGCTACAATTAGTTCAACTATTAGATTAAAAACTACATTTACAGTTTAAAAAGATAACATCAATACAAATATCACAGTAGGCCCGACAAGAAGTTAAAATAAGTCAATCTTGGTAAATTTAAAAGTTAAAACACACAAGAGTCTAAAATAGTTTAGCTAGAGAAATTTGATTAGTGACAACCTTTTACTTAAAATTCAATTATTCATAAAACTTATATTTTATAAAAAAAATCTGATGTGTCCAACACATGACTTCCTTGCACGTCCATTAGATCAAAAATATTTTCGACGCACTTCCTCTAAATTTATTTGTTTGAAAGAGATAAAATATCAATAATAGTAAGGTTTAGCAATTTCTAGCCAAATATTTCGATATCGCCAAGCTGAGTTCAATTTGAAAGATTTCCTTCTGACACTGTATTTGGGGATATTTCACCAAAAGCCGACAAACTTGAGATAGTCAGCGAGATTTTGGGGATAGCCAAAATAGTCAGTGAGCACAGACCTTCAATGAATTGAATGCATCTATACACCTCAATGTATTCAAAGTCATTTGGCTCACCATGTAAATAAATTCTCAGTCGATTGCTGTCAAAAAAGATATTGAAAACAGTTAGATATTACAATAGTTCTAAATACAAAGTTAAAAAAATCTACGGGTTAAAGTTTTAGAGTTATACAAAATAGGAAATAATTTTTGGCGCCAAATTTGGCGATATTTCGGCGAAACTCGTCAATGTCGACGACATTTGGCGAGATTTTAAGCATAAACCAAACAATGACAGATTATCGCCAAATTTGGCGATATTTCGCCAAAACTCGCCAAGAACGATGACAAATGGCGATACTTTGGGCATGGACGAAATGACTGACTATCGCCAAATTTGGCGATATTTCGCCAAAACTCGCCAAGGTCGAGGACAGACGGCGAGATTTTGGGCATGTACCAAACAATGACTGTCTACAGTTGTGTTATAATGAAGATGTCCATAGACATTAAGGTACTGAAATTCTTTTCGGTGGTCCTGTAAATAAACTCTCCAGTAGATTGGAACCAAAAATCGAGATGCACAACTAGATGTTACAACATTCTTATATATGAAATTTCATAATAGTTTTTGAGATTTGAGAGTTAAATATGCACACACGTACACCAAAAGTCGCCAAGCTTGGCGACTTTTGGCATAGTTCTTGAGGGAGGCACGTGACCGTGGTCGGACCATTACCTAACTTATGTGGTAGGACGGTATTGTGCTTGAAATGGATGAATGCCCCTAAAATTGCTATTGACCGTAATGTATTGGGAATCTTTTGAGTGTTCCTGTAGCAGAACTATAAATGATAAAGACACTTTTTTTAATAGAGAAATTCATTTTCTAACTCTTTACAGCATATATCACTTCTGAGTCGTTTGAAATAGCCCAATACCTCTAAAAAACGCTTTGATGAATTTCGGCCCATAGAGCGTAATGTATTTCGAATCTTTTGGGCGGTCCTGTAGATAAACTATTCAGTCGAATGGAACCGAAAGGGGAGGTGCACAACTAGATGTTACAACAATCTTAAATATAAAGTTTCAACATTCAACGCCTAACAGTTTTTGAGATATGCCAGTTTAATGAATTTCGGCCCATTGAGTGTAATGTATTTCGAATGTTTTGGGCAGTCCTGTAGATAAACTATCCAGTCGAATGGAACCAAAAGGGGAGGTGCACAACTAGATGTTACAACTATCCAAAATATGAAGTTTCGACATTCTACGCCTAATAGCTTTTGAGTTAGGCGAGTTTAATGAATTTCGGCCCATAGAGCGTAATGTATTTCGAATCTTTTGGGCGGTCCTGTACATAAACTATCCATTCGATTGCCACCAAAAGGGGAGGTGCACAACTAGATCATAGAACAATCCTAAATATCAAATCTCAACATTCTACGACCAATAGTTTTTGAGATATGCGAGTTACATACATACGTACGTACGTACAGACGGCATGGAAAAACTGGCCACAGTAGACTCGCCACTGGTCAAAATGAGTTGCAGACGCGTTAATATGATCGTGCATGCTAGCCTACGATGAGATGCATCGAAAAATTTTTTTAAATTCAATTTAGAGGTAGTCAAAATCGGTTTTTATGTCGAAATTTGGCCCCCAAAATTTTTCGGGATCACATTACTTCCTTATACTACGTACAAGGAAGTAATACAATAGCCTTAATTAAGAACATTCTTATTTAAAAAAAAAAAAACATTTAAAAGCAGTAGTTATAGTGAAACACCGATATAGATATCACAACAGGCCCACCGCCCGACAATAGCAGGAGGATATTGTTTCCAGATAGATTTAGTGATAAGAGCCCGCAGTGGCTCGGAAAAACTGAGTGATATTATCTGTATTTTTAAAATTCAACTATTCATAAAATTCATAAAATAATTTTATAAAAATACATAAGCTTTGATTAAAACATGCCATTTCATATTTAAAAGATGACTGTAGTTAAAAGCATTTGTAAAATTTAAAAAATTGGCCTTATATTAATTTGCGCGAAGATTGCCCTGGTATTTTGATCTCAATGTCTGATAGATATTTTTGAGGCTCCCAATAGTTCGAGATTTGCTGAGTATATTGCGTAGGCGAGCCTCCACATTCGCGGGACATCTGACATTAAGAACATTATAACCATGATCACAGGGTTCAAAGATGTAGTGGTTTGATGTTCCCTTAGAGCCACAATCACACATGCCGTCATTATGTTTGCCCAGACGGAAGAGATAAGCAGGGAAAAATCCCTTTGGGGGGGGGGGGGCTAAGACTACTTCAACGTATGGTTACCATGTTGGAAAGAACAAAAAAGCAAGGGAAAACACTAAATACAAAAATCCAGGGGGGGCATCGCCCCCCCTTTACCTATGCTGCCGGCGCCCATGAGTCGCACAAAGGGTGATATCAAGGATCCGGAACCATTTCATAGAGAATGGAAATGCAAGACGACAACCAGGGCAAGATCATAGATTTGCGACAACGCCCAATGAAGATCAATATTTAACGCTGACGGCTCGAAGACACCGAAATATGAATGCCACTCTTCTTCAACAACTTCATTCGGCTACTGGTACAAGAGTTTCAACTCAAACTGTCCGAAACCGACTCCACGCTGCAGGTCTATATGCTCGCCGACAAATGGTATGCGTTAGGTTAACAACAAGACATCATAGGCCCCGCAAGGAGTGGGCAACAGAGCATGTCAACTGGACGAACGACGAATGGAGCAATATTCTTTTCTCTGTCGAGTTTCGCTTTTCTGTTCATCCTGATAATAGGCGTACTTTCATCTGGGGGGAACGTGGCACTAGAAGCACCCCTGCGTTTGTGCTGGAAAGTGTCATATTTGGCGGTGGACGAGCGATGGTCTATGCTGGTATCTCCATTGATGGGCGTACCGATCTCCACATCATTCGGAATGGAGCTTTGACCGGTCGTCGGTATAGGGATGAGATTCTCAGACCTTTTGTAGTCCCTTACGCTGCAGTAATTGGACACAACTTCATGCTACTGCCCGACAAATGCCAGCCACATCGCCCACGCTTGGTAGATGACTTCCTTTTCAAGGAAGGAATCGTACGAATGGAATGGCCAGCGCATTCTCCGGTGATGAACCCAATAGAACATGCTTGGGACAATCTAGGCAGACGAGTTTCTGTCCTAACACCCCCACATACTCTCCGAGAACTGGAAATAGCTCTTCTGGAGGAGTGGGACAGAATACCCCAGCTCCTCATTAATAGCCTCATTGACTCCATGCCTCAGAGGTGTTAAACGTTGTTGGTAGTCGGGGGAAATCATATCCCCTATTAAAAGCATTTTCTTTCAAGGAAAACCCTTTTTTTATTCGTTTTTTCTCACATGCACAAATTGTGATTTTTTTCCTTTTGTACCCAAATGCTCAATAAAATGCATTATTTTCTCCTAATCATATGTATTTTTTCTCTCTTATATCACATCTGTCGAATATATATCAATCATTTAAGCAAGTGCCCAGCCGCAAGATCCACCCGTTAACTCAATATCCTTTCATTGTTTTGAACAGTGTAATAAAATTATATGCAGGAAGAGGATGGAGTAAGGATACCTTTGAACTTGAAAAATGTTTCATATCTTTCTACAGATTTGAAATCTGGTGAAAAATATTTTTCTGCACACATGTGCTGTATGTCAATCCATCAATTAGGGGTGGCATATCTTTAAAGACATAGAGCTGTTTCACGTACGTCATTATCACTACGTACATCTTAGCAACCAACTTTTTTTGGTCAAACATTCTTTCATTTGAGAATGGTCACTGGCCGAAAACGTGGCTTTGTATCCCTAAATAGCCGAGTTGACCAAAAAAAATTTCAGTGACTTCACGTGAAAATACTCTATAATACAGGAGTGCATGTGGTATTACGATTTTAAGTGAATAAAATATCACTTGAGCGTCATTGATTTCCAGACTTTTCATTCTCAGATATGGCGTTTCTTAATTCCTTCAGTCAACAACGTATGCCTGTTTGTTCTCAAAAAAACCTAAACACATGCGATTTGTTTACTTGGAAGTCCATGGTGAGAACTTTTACTTTTCTAATAAACTATTGAGTTTGCCACCTTGATATTTGGTATGGTAACATAAAACACACTATCTTAAAAAAAATAATAATAAGTAATTTCATTTAGACTAAAAATAAATTAAAAGATAACTGTAGTAAAAAACTTATCCTAAAAAAAATAATAAATTATTGTTTTTAAAACAAGTTCACTCTGACATCTGTTTGGTATTTTTAAAGAAACAAGCTAGTTAAACAACTTGTTTCATTGTTGGAAAGTTTCAACTGTTTACCTGAAACAGATTTTTAGAAATGTGTACGAAATCATTAAAAAAATAATGCATTTTGAGAAAAAGTAAAAAATCTGATGTGGACAATACATGACTTCCTTGTACGTCTATTAAATCAAGAATATTTTCGGCCCACTTCATCTTAACTTATTTTGTTTGAAAGAGATAAAATACTGCAATCATATAGCATATAATCCGCATTTGCATTGCATTGCTCTTAGAAAATATTGTGTAAAATTTTAAACAAAATGAATTTAAAGAATAATGAAATCCTCAGAAAAAAGTTACAAATAAATTAAAGCATAATTTTTAATTTTAAGCAAATTGGTAATTAAAATACAAATTTATTATTTTTTTGCATGTAATTTTTTTTATTTTTATTTTTTATGTATTTGGATAGCTTTAGGAAAACACGATTACATTCTTAACAAAAATATTTTTAATAATTAAAATCCCCATAAACTAATTATTTTTTTATTTCAAAAGCAATAAGAATCACTAGACACAAATCCTTGGGCATGCATACAGTAGATGAAAACATAAAATAATTATAGACGAATTAAAAATCTAGGTTTTTATGATTATTTTATTAAAAATCCATGTTTGTAAACAAACCTTGAATTTTAATAAAATAATTACACACGAATTAAAAAATTCAGGTTTGTATACAAGTAGTGTTCGCAGTGGGTTTAATTTATTTATAAATATTTTATGAGATGTTCTCATTATTTAATAACTATCTTTTCGAGGAACTGATATTTCGTATAAAATACTATGATCAAAATTCATCGAAAACATACCTCCTAATGCAGCGATTTCAAATAAATCCTCCATGTTAGTGGTTCTTACTGTGTTTGAAATAAAATGTAATTACTTTAAGGAGGGTTTATTTATTTTAAAAACTAATTTCGTTAAAAATTTAACCGTATTTTCTTAAAGCTATCCAAATACATAAAAAACTCAAAAGGAAAATACGTGTAAAAATAAAAGTAAACAAATAATTATACATTTGTATTTTAATTATTAATTTGCTTAAAATTAAAGAACTATGTTCTAATTTGTTTATAACTATTTTCTGGGGATTTCATTAATTCTATAAATTCATTTTGTTTATTATTTTGTACGATATTTTCTAAAAGAAATGCAATGCAAATACGGAGGGAAAACGTAAAAAATAAATTATTTTCCTGCCACCAGATGGCAATACCAAGTGAAAAGAAGAATATAATCTGACTATGCAATGTATGTAATTTTATGTATGTATTAAAAGTATTATTTTCTAAAAGAATTTGCAAGTTTTTATTTTTGAAAAGCATCATTTTGCTGCAAATGATCAAACAAGCAATAAATGACACATTGATACAAAAATTAAATTTAGTACGACCATTTAATACAGAATCTAAGAGCAAATTGCATTATTTACAGTGTTGCATGCGATAACGCAATTTAAATACTGTCATTTTGCATTTTCAGTTTTTTACAAAGATTAATCCAAGTTATTAAAACTCTAATGTGTTAAAAATCAAGGAATATTTTCACATTTTTACAAGTAATCCAATAATACACGAAGTTTTTTAAAACTCAGATGCGCGAAATCCGGACCAGCTGATCGATATTTTCCCCGGTAAAAGCGCCCTCTAGCGGCGATATCTTCTTGCCCTATTTCGCGTTTTCAAGGCGAACGTAACAGGCTTAACACAACACAATCCTCGTAGGCTACGATCTGACGAACGCTTACGGGAACAGAGGAACGTTATACAAAAAGTTTCTTTCGGAAGTAGTTCGGATACCGTAAACGTTATAAGTGCGCATGCACTGTACTGTTCAACGTCAATTAAAGTTATCGTTACCGTGAGAAAAACCTCTGCGCAAAACTCCCTAATACTTTAGAGTCTTAGACACTACATGATATAAACAACCTTTTTATTAGGGTGCTTACTAGGGTGCTATTTCGCTCAATCCCAGAGTTTGTCTACGCGATCTTTTAGACAGGTTTTGAAAATATGAACTGTCACGGTGAAGGTCTTTTCAAATGTGTTTGCCAGATAACGTGGAGGGGGGGCGTTAATAAAATGTTGAAAATAGCACAAGGTTTGCGAATTTTGATAAATGACTGCTAAATTTGGTACGAAACGCGACGATCTGTTACAAATGTATTACGAGTACAGTTAGAAAACCCTTGGCGAATATTGTAAATACCTTTATTAGACGATTTTAGTATAGATTTTAATTCCGATAAAGTGTTTTATGGAACAGAGAAGGCAAATACCATACACTCATAGATAATAATACACTTTCCAAATAGAGTTTATAAAGTTGAAGTATAGTTTGACTATACCTGGCGAAAATTGTTAAACAGTTTTGATAGGTGATTTTAATATAGATTTCTATCCCGAAGCGGTGTTTTATGGAACAAGGAAGGAAAAAACGGCACACTCGTGGTTTAGGATGACCATTCATAACAGTATTTAAAATGGTACAGGATAGTTGGAATGAGCTTCGCGACGGCTATAAAACAGTTTTGCAGGCGATTTTAAGATTGATTTCGATTCCTAAGATGCATTTTATGGTATAAGAAAGAGTTGATACCTTTCGTATTTTAACGATCCTATTCTCGTCAACCTAAAAAGTCGCCGCACTTTGGCGAGCTTTGCAGTCATGGGTCTCTCAGAGCTATGCACAAGCTCCAATGCTCCCAAAAGAACTAGGTGAAAACTAAAGTGAACAAATGAGCGATAAACGCACCATTTAAGGAATTTGAAGACACTTAATTTTAAAACTAAATTAATTGGCAACCCAAAATAAATAAATAACGGAATGCTGTATTTGCATGTTGTTCCAAATCGCCATTTTAATTCTAAATTACGGTTGCTAAATGAATACAAAAAATCATCATGGGAACTGTATAAGTTTAATTAACGCCACCTTGGCGAGAGTCGGGGCTTTAAAGTAGTAATCAACCCAAGAAAGACAAACACGATATACTCATGGATTATGGTGCACATTCGAAACAATATTTAAAACGGTGAAGTGTAGTTGGAATATACTTGGCGAAGATTGTAAAATAGTGTTAGAAGCCAATTTTAAGATAGATTTCGATTCCAAAGATGGGTTTTATGGAAGAAGAAAGCACTTTAGTGCGTCTCCCATTTTCGAGGACAGTGTTTTTTTTTTTTTTTTTTTTTTTTTTTTTTTTTTTCAATTTCTACTCAAAATGTAAAAAAGCGATTGGGGACAATTTTTAACTATCACATTGTTTTTAAATTAGATTACTGTTACGTTTTCGGCCAATGACCATTCTCAAACGAACGATAAAGTTGGTTGCAAAGGTGTGACGTTGTGATAATGACGTAGGTAAAAGAGCTCATTGCGACACAAGTGTGCAGCAAGGCATGAATTGCCAGTAAGAAGTTGGAAAGCAGCCACTGCTACGCGCCTTGTTTTTGCAGGAATGTCCATCACAGAATTTAGTCCATATATAGCGTCCATTTTGCAACGTAACTCAAAGTAATGTTACGAATTTACGGGGCAACCCGCTGGTCTGGGGCAAAGTAAGGTAATTGTAAATATAATTTTAAACTATTAATGGCAGTTTTTATTTAATCCTAGACACCGGCCTACTATTCACTTTCAATAAATCTGGGGCCTCGTCCTCACAGAACCGTTTTGCGAAGAATCTGATGGATATTATGACGCAGTATATTTTTATGACGCACTATATTTTTGTTGTGGTGTTTAAGAATTGAGTTCGGATAACACATTTTGAAGTAAATTAATTCTGTTATTGCATTAAAATGTTTCTAGTTGACGCTCCAGGATTGGCGGTTGCCATTGAAACGGAAAAAAAGCTGCGAATTAAAGACGAAAATTTAGCTGCTACATCAACTAATTTTCGAAAATACTGGAGACAGAAAAAATAGAGATCGCATCAGATCGTTCTCTGGGTTTGCCTTCCCACCAGACGGTGACGAGCTGAAAACTAAAATCGCAAAAACCAAAACGGAGTTTACGGTAAATAATTTAATTACGTTAGCTAATATATTGCAAATTTCTAATGAAGGTACGGGTGATGAGCTTGCCACTCGAATTGTCTCTTGCTTAAACAATTTAGAAGCACTGACTGTGCAAAACGTACTGTTAAAATGGAAACTAAATCAGTAATCAGAAGCTATTCATGAAGTACAACCAAATTTTCATTCAGAAATGCAAAAACAAATATCCATTCTAAATATCCCCATAAACTCCCTTTTTGATAAAGTAAAGTGACGATTATAAAAGAGCACATTTATAACAAATTAAGTAAACCGACGTTAACCTCCATAAACATAAACATGATTTTTTTCCGGAATGAAGGTGAATGAAATCGTTTGGCTATTTTAATACAACTATTTCTATTGATAACCACACATTCCAAACCGATCTATTCGTTGTCGGAAATAATTTAATTGCTCCAGACGCTATAATCGGGACTGACGTTATTAAGCAAGGCGAATTCCCGTTTAGTGCTGAAGGCGTTCAAATTAACCCATTTGTGCCTAGATATTTTTGCGACTTTCTTCGATTTTCGCTAATATCAGCAGTAATAGATAAATTTCTGATGTCAACTTCTTGAACAAGGGATGATTTCTTTTAAAATCTTTAGGTATAAAAATTGAAGTGTCATTATCCTACTAGGTCATGTTAAAATATTTTGTGGAGTTGAGGTTCAATACTCGTGAATAAAGGCTAGGAAAAATAAATAACGTTTTCGACTGATAGCGATAATGCCGTCCCAAAAAAGAGACGCTAAGCATAAATGGGTTAAGGATCCGACCAATAAAAAATCTTTCATCCATGCAATTACTGCTCTCGAAAATAAAGACGAAGTGGATCTAACTCACATTCAATGTCCTGAATTGCGAGCCGAATCTGCGCAAATAATTCATTCTGACAAACCACACAAAACAAAACACGCTAACGTCATCTTGCACATTGTCGTAAAAGATGATAATCCAATAGCTCAACGACCGCGTAGATTTTTCCATGCTGAGAACGACGAGATTGGACGTCAGGTGCATAAATTATTAGATGAGAACAAAATCAAACCTTCAATTTCCGACTACGCATCCCTAGTCGTATTAACAAAAAAGAAAAATGGCGAATATAGAATGTGCATCGATTATCGGAAAATAAATAAAAAAAATATCAAAGACAAATTTCCCCTACCGCTAATTGAGGACGTCTTAGATAAGCTGCACAATGCAAAAGTTTTCACAATGTTGGATTTAAAAAACGGGTTTTATCACGTAGGTTTTTTCACGTATTGATGAGGACAGTAAAATTACACATCTTTTGGGACTTCAGAAGGTTCGTGGGTGTTTAATAAAGCCCCATTTGGTTTATGTTTATCACCAGCAGTTTTTCAACGCTATGTTTTTCAAGTTATGCACGAAATATTACAAGATAACACCGTCATAATATACATGGATGATATCATTATCCCATCAACTGATAGGAAACAGAGAATAGAGAAATTAGCGCGTGTGTTAAATTCGGTCACAATATGGTTTCGATTCACAATATGGTCTCGAATTCAATTTTAAAAAGTGTCACTTTCTAAAACATAAAACTGAATTCTTGTATCATACAAAACGAAACGATTCGGCAGTCACCAGACAAAACTAAAGCCGTTCAAAATTTTCCAGAGCCTCGTACCGTAAAACAAATTCAACAATTCCTTGGCTTAACTGGCTATTTCCGAAAGTTTATAAAAGGCTATTCAACTATTGCGAAAACCTTAAGTAATTTATTGAGAAAAGAAGAACCTTTTGTTTTTGGTACAGAACAGAATTTAGCTTTTCAACAATTAAAAGACGCCTTGTCAAGGGACCCAGTTTTACTTCTTTTCAATCCAGCTGCTAAGCTTCAATTACATACAGATGGTAGCAAAAACGGGTACGGTGCCGTTCTGCTTCAAGAGTTCTCAGACGGGTACCACCCTATTTACTATATGAGCAAAACAACTAAGCCGCATGAGGAAAATTACTCCAGTTTCGAATTAGAAGTGTTAGCAGTCATTGAAGCACAATTATCTCCACGGAACACATTTCCAAATTTTTACAGATTGTTCGGCGTTCAAACAGACTATGAGTAAACGAGACTTAACACCCAAAATTGCCCGATGGTCACTTTTCCTGGAGAAGTTTGACTATGAAATTTTGCACCGACCTGGAAACCAAATGAGACACGCTGACGCATTGAGTCGCTCACCCGTCATGGTTATTGGGTGTGATGACATCACATCTAAGATAAAAACTACACAAAATACCGATGAATACATTAGCACTATTAAACGTTTGCTGAATGAGGGTCAAACTCAGGAATACTGCATTCACAACGACATTTTGTATAAGCAAATAAACGGTAAAGAACTACTCATTGTTCCATCTGCAATGCAGACAGAGATCATTAAAAACGCTCACGAAAAAGGGAATTTTGCTGTTCAAAAAACAAAAGACATTTTAAAACTTCACCATTATTTTCCTCGATTGCGAAGTAAAATTGAGCATGTCTTAGCTAATTGCATTCACTGCATTCTAATAAACAAGAAACGAGGCAAGGGAGAAGGTTTCTTGCACCCAATCCCTAAAGGTGACACGCCACTGCACACATACTTCTCGATTTTCTGGGACCCTTACCATCGACTAACAAAAATTATAACCTTCTATTCACTGTCATAGATGCTTTCAGCAAATTCACTTGGATTTATCCTGTCAAATCGACTTCTACCGCGGACGCATTGACTAAGTTAAAGATTCAGAAAAGTATATTTGGTAACCCATCACGCGTAATTACTGACCGTGGAGCGGCGTTTACATCAAATGCTTTCCAAGAGTACTGCAATAACCAATCTATTGAGCACGTAAAGATCACTACCGGTGTACCAAGTGCAAACGGGCAAGTAGAACGAATCCATAAAACTTTAATCCCTGTGTTAAGCAAACTTTCAATAGATGAACCCGAGAAATAGTACAAACATGTCCCAAACCTGCAAAGAATTCTAAATAGTACCATAAGTTCGTCCACCAAAAGGTCCCCATTTGAAGTGCTTATCGGCATTAAAATGAAGAATAAGGAAGACAACAAAATACTCGAAATTTTGGACGAAGAATATACATCACACTTTATTCAGGAAAGAGAAAAGCTGCGTGACGACGCTAATACTAACATCTTAAGAGTCCAGAAAACTAGTAAGAAACACTTTGACAAAAAAACGGAAGACACCCACCAAGTACAAAAAATGTGATTTGGTAGCGATCCAACGCACTCAATTCGGCACTGGTCTTAAATTGAGACCCAAATATTACGGGCCATACCGAATTAAAGCATGCAAACCGAACGATCGGTATGATGTGGAAAAAGTCGGGAACCATGAGGGATCGAATTCGACTTCAACCGCTGTGGACTTTATGAAGAAATGGTCCACCAATATCACCGAATTATTTTCCGCTTCTGGCTACAAAAACTCCCGATCGTGACTTTTTCTTCCCGGACTTGACAACTTTCCCAAATATCACTGTTAAAGAACAAATGACGCAACACAAGTTACTCTCACAGCGAGAACCCGTACGGGCCCCAACAGCTTTCCCCCTGATTAAAAAATGTGAACGGCCAAAGCAAAGAGCTCTCACCCCTTTTTTTTGGAAGGAACATTCGACAGAGAGCAACGGCCCCAAGGAGACGAGTGCCGCATGCTACAGATAGGACGATTAAAGAAGTACATTGTAAAATTTGATCCTTTGATCTTGTAGATAATTGTAAATATAATTTTAAAATATTAATGGCAGTTTTTATTCAATCCTAGACACCGGCCTACTATTCACTTTCAATATATATACACAAAGGTACTTTGATTTTGGAAGGCCCTCTGAAGCCGGGGAACGGGTGCTTTTTCATCCGCAGCACCCCCCCCCCTCTGTGGCTGGCCTTGGTTCCAGCTTCAGCATTTGTATTTTTCGAGAGCCGAGACCCATCCGCGTAGACATGCTACCATTCGTTTTCAGGATAGAGCATCTCAATCGTTTCCAAAGGTACAGATCTCAAGATCTCCAGCGAAGTGTATTTTTTGTGAAGTGTAAGTGATGAGTAAGATTCAAGTTTGTTTCAAAGTTCAGATTCCGAGTGGTTTCTGAGTTTCAACAGAGGCTGGATTTCATAGTGAAATCCAAATATATCTCCAATAGCCAGCACTCTCTGGACAAAACCATCTTGGGTCTTGAGATTTCTTGCTTCTGTTTTGTATTCCCCTTAGAAGTCACATTCCAATCTAATAAGTTTTTCATTTCTTCTCCTGGATAATACTTTGAAGAGGTCTGTTTCGTGTCAAAAACAATGGCCGCATTCGTAAACGCCAAACGAGTTGCACTCGTGCAACGAGTTTCTATCTAAGGTGTTCGCAAAGGAAACTGAGTGCTTTCAGTTTAAAAACTAGACCGTTCGTATACAAAACTGAGTGCAATTGGTTTCAAACGAAGTAAACTGAGAACGAATTAGGTTCGTTGAGTTTTACTTTCTGCGCGTTGTTTTTGTTTAGAAATGGCGTCCGTTGTTACGGAATAGTAATGTTATGAAAAGTATTTTACGTTTGCTGAAGCTGCAAATATTAGTTTTTCGAGGAGGAAATTGAGGCATACGTTAGAAACTGCTACGAAGGTACATACTTTCTCAAAGGTAATCATTTTCTTGTATTTTTCATTTTAGTAAATTCAAAAATGCATGTTTTAGTGTCGAGATTGAAGTTGATTTAAACCGTTATTTGCGAAATTTGAATTTCTCTTGCTAAATACTTTTGAAAGAATGAAGTTTAAGTTGAAATTTCTAAATTTTGATCTGTGCACTTCAATTATGGCCACTCTTTCTTTTAAAAATCCTGTTGATTTTATATTGAGTATGTGCTAAAAACTCTCCTCAGCAAAGTTAACGCATTCGCGAATTGTAAACAAACACGTCTCCTAGGCGACGAAACTAAATAAACTGAAGTTGTTTGTAAAGGCAAAAGAAACTGATAACCACTGACAGCACTCAACACACGCATTCCAGTTTTCTTACGAAAACTCGTGCAACGAGTTTGTCGTTAACGAATTCAGCCAAAATTGGCTCAATGGGCGTGGTTTTCACGGCTCCAGTTATGAGCCTTAGTGTCTGGTTTTGAAAAACTTCCAGTTTTTATGCTGAGAAAGTGAAACTATATGTAAGGGTTCGCAGCAGTATGTTAACAGTGGTAAAATTAATGTTTTGTAGGTCATATTGAAAGTAGAACCTGAACTTCCCAACATTGCACCAGCCTTTTTTCCGAAAGGCTCTGAGATAGATTCAATGTGCTGTGTCCACGGATATGTTCAGGGGGGGGGGTAAGGGATCCAACCCCACCCCCCGAAATTTTGATTTTTTTTAACTAAAATTTTAATGATGATAAGTCTTTTTGTGGAAAATTTTGCCTTTTTTACCGTTTGGACCCCTTCCGAAATCTTTTTCTGCATACTTGCCTCGTCCAAAGCAGTTTTCTATCAAAGGTTTACACCCAAGAAAGAAAAAACATCTGTGCATGTTATAGGATTGTTTCTGTATTTCAAAAGTGGGCACAAGCTCTGATGTGTAAGGGAAAAGTAAGGTGACCAGATTTTTGAACAGTTTTGTTGTCAAAATCGGGGACATGTCCCTGATTCTCACAACAAAACTGGGGACATTTATAATTAATGCAATAATTAACAGTAATTTAATTAAAAAACAATGTAAAAATTAAAAAATGTCCCCAGTTCCTGTTTTACATGTTGGGGACAATTTGAAATAAGCCCTGAAAATGGGGACGTTTGGTCACCTGAAGGAAAAGGATTGAGTTTTTTTTGTGATGTGTATGTGTCCCTAAAATGTAAAAGAACAATTGGGGACAATTTTTAACTATTGCATTGTTTTTTAATTAGGTTACTGTTAATTATTTCACAATTATAAAATTTCCCCAATTTTAATAAAAACACATAAAACATTATTTAATACGGCGGATTAATTAGTTAAAATTTTTTATTTGGGAATACCTTATTCCCCCGTACACGATATATATTTCGGTTACACACATAACCATCTTCAGTCGTTTCTGGATCTCTCACTAATGGCGGCTTCTTTTTATATCTTCTTCGTTCTTCTTCTTGAAAGTTCGATGCATGACGTCATCCCATGATTGGTCGATTGTATGAAGCGTATCGTTGATGCTGCCCTCTGTCGTCAATATTTCTAAGCTCTCACGAATGTAGGCATATATACTATTTTTAAAGTTGGCTATTTTTTTAATATTTTTAAAATCAATGGTAATGGGCTCTTTCAAAGCAAGACGGGCTAGAGCGGTACTTTGTTTCTGAAGGTTAATGTCTTTAAAATGTTCGTTTTTTCGTTCTTTAATTTTCCTTTTTGTAACGCCGATGTAGCAATTTTCTTTATAAGTATCATTTGACATAAAATTAATTTTATAGATCCCTGCGGTTTCGATGGGGTTGATTGGGTCTTTTTCCGATCTAATGCGCTGAAAGATTGTTTTATTAGGTTTAATTGGAATACGGAAGTTCTTTTTACTGGCGATATTAGAAAGTTTATTGGCTATCCCTCGGCTAAAGGGGATAGCGGTAGTAAAACGTGGTTTATCTTTTTGACGGTTGTCTATAACATTTAATTTACGTTGCCTAGCTTTGAAAACTTTGTCGAAAATTTCTCGAGGGTAGTGGGCGTCTTGACATTGTTTCTTTATGAAAGCAATTTATTTTTGAAGGAGGTCGTTGTTAGAACACACTTTGAAAGCGCGGTCGATATAGGAACGAACAGCAGCAATTTTATAGTTGAAAGGGGTTTTAGATTTAAAATTGGTCGATTGTATGAAGCGTATCGTTGATGCTGCCCTCTGTCGTCAATATTTCTAAGCTCTCACGAATGTAGGCATATATACTATTTAGGCATATATACTAGGCATATATACTATACACGAATGTAGGCATATATATTTAAACTCATATATATTTAAACTCATAACCCATGGTTGTCATTTCCACCCCCTTCTGTGTTTGTACTTCTGTTGTGCTCTATGTTATTTAATAAATGTTATATGGAATTCATAAAATGTCAAAACGGATATTCAGGGGTATAAGACCATCCTCGAGATTGCAGTCAGGAACCTCAAGAACAAATTCTCAATTCAAACAAACAAACAAACAAGCGATTTGGGATTATAAACGTTAATTTATTTTATAATTAAAAAGCAATTTTGTTATAGTTTTGTCATAATGATTTAATGAGAAGGTGTTTTAGATGTAGGTAATAATTTTTTGAAGATTGCGCTTTTTTATGGAAATAAATCGACAAATTCAATCATAGAATTCGAACTTTAAGTTCTGAATGTAAAGGTAAGTGTACACTTGTATTTAGAAATTCTACAAATTTATAGGATATAAAGCATTTTTTGTGAATTAATATTCATGTGTTATTTATAAATCATTTTAATCTGAAATCGTTTAACTTGGGTAAATTATTATTCTAGTAAATAAGCGTGCGTTGTAATACTAGTTAGACATTCTTATCTGTTTAAATCTTTCTTATCAGTTGAAAATGTCATTTATCATTTATTATAAATGCAACTAAATGTGTGATATTGGTTTCAGTGCAGAAGTACTGTAAAATATGTTATTAATTTTTGCACATGTTTATGTAGAAACTTAAATTGAGGTTAATATTTTGTATAAGCGCTCATCATACTCAAATTCAAAGTTCCATTTAGATAATGGCTATAATAAAAAGTAATTAATTCAGAGACCGTTTGTTTTTAGTTTACTACAGTGTTTAGCGCAACTTGTGAAAAGGGATCTTGAAATTTTTCAAGTCCTAGAGCTGTTAGTTTATCTTAATTTGTATTCAAAGTCCGTGGAGTAGGTTTTTTTTTTTTTTTTTTAAAGCTATAACCCTAATATACAGCAATGCAGGGACGAAAACATTTGTTTTCAATCGCCAGTTAATAATAACTTAAAAAAAAAGGTGTTGGAATATTAGTGGTATTTCCTAGTATGGTTTTCTAAAATTTATATTTTTTCTTTGGAGAAGAAAAAGTATATGGAACTAACACTGAAAATTATAAATCATTTTCATTTCGAATGGTAAAATTTTCGATAAATAAACTCATTTGAACTAACCAAAATAAAAACAGTTAACAAACGTGTTTTATCATACACTGTTACGTTATTCTTAATCCTTTTGATATATTATTTCCCCTTTAAGTTCGTACTACTATTTATGGAACACCCTTTATTTTGTAATTCATTCTAAATGCTTCTCGTTAAATTAATTTACATTATTTTTCATGTAAATACCAAGGACTTGCAGTGCACAGGTTGTACTTATAATTATAGCAAAAATTCTTCTGATACCTACGCCTTACTAAAGATTAAAAATTAAATAGTATATCAGTACTTAAATTTTGTATACGTGAATTGTAAATATCAAATATTTTAAATTATATTTCAGCTCCTCGTCATATATTTTGTTAATATATTAACCGAACAATATTTAATAAAGGAAAATTTAATAACTACTAGTTAAATTTATTTTAAAAGTAATAATGGTTGTAACTGCTTTGAAAATGTGAAACTTAAACATTCAGTATAAAGAAATGCATAAAAATGTCTGTATCATTTGTGTATTCGTTTACTTTAATGTATACTAAAAGTCCGCTTAATTTTTTCATGTATATTAAAATTCAAGCTAAAATAATGAATCATGAGAGTGAGCACTACTTTGTTTTTCCTTCAAATTACATGCATCTATTTACTTTAATGTCCGCGTGTATCATAGTAAAGAAACTGTTAATGAGTTCGTACTTTAATTAGTAACACAATCGCTACTTAAAACTACATTTAATAACGTTTCAAAGCATCGGAAAGTTTAAAAATTGCTTGATGTATACGGGAAGACGGGAGCATCCGTAGGCCTCTTTGGATGACTCATCGAAATGTACGCGCAGGCCCGTTACTAATAGCGAAGGCCCCGGGTCACCTTACTGGTCCTTAAACTTCAAGGCGCTGATTCCCCTTGCTTTCCGAGTGGCCCCAGTTATTCGAAAGTTGCTAGTGAACCCACCTTTTTGGTAAAATTACAAAACTGTTAATTGTCCGACATACTGCTTCTTTAGATGTGGTCACACATTTTGTTTTTATTTACATAAGCTGAAGAGCTGGCGATGTAATTCTGTGAAAAGCACTTAAATGATTCAATATTTTGTTAATTTCAATCTATCTCATTTTTTCTGTCGGTGTTTCACATGTTTTTTCTTGCTCTAACGTTGACATATCATTACATTAATAAAACTTCCAATTCCTTAAGTACGACAACTTGTGACTAATCAGCCGGTTTGTATAATTTAAAATGTTTCTATTTAGACTGTGCTTTGGTTTAATATCTAACGAAAATTATTTTCTTTTAAGTATTATTGATGTTATACCTCTTTTCGTTCCGTATGTTGTTTTAAAGTGTTTGGTAGAATAGAATTTAAAGATTTAAGTTTTATCTCGTACGAATTAAAATTTGTGTCGTATTAAAATCATTTGTTTTATTAATAAGTGCACATTATCCATAAAAAATAGTGAAATCACTTGTGTTCAGTATTTTTATTGGATGTAGCTAGCTTTTGTTTCTTTTAAACTAGCTACATCTTTTAGCTATCATATTGAATTCTAGTTTTGTAGCATTTCCCTGTGCAATAATTCTTTTTTGTTGTTATTTTTCCTACATTTTTGGGGAGGGGCTCCAAAATTGCCGATAATGTAATGCTTGGCCTTTTTCTGGAAATGCGAATGAACTGCATTCTGTTTTTAATCTTTTTCACAGTGTTATCTTAACATTTTAAAATTCTTTTTTGTTGTTATATTTTAGTTTTCCTACTATTTTTATTATTAAAATGAAACGAGCAGGTTGAGGGTTGTAGAGCTTCCCCTCTCATAAAAATCAATTGTCAGTTAACATTTTTGAAATTTATGTTGTTTTGATTCTTAACCTTAGATTCTTGTAACAAATATTCAAATTTTGGTACTTACATATTAGCCTGGCGTCCTGCCAAGGCGAGCTATTTTACGCCAAGATAAATGCCGGGACACACGAAATTATGGATGGTTCAGAATAAGATTGGCAACAGTTTGCCAGCATATTTGATGCAAAAATAGTTTGGTGGGAATGACCCCCAAGATAATATATAAGTACCCAAATTTTATTAGTGTATCCGGTTAGAAAACGTGAATTCGCGACCATCAATTCTTAGTTAATTTTCTTGAAATTAAAATGTTGTTTAGATTCTTAACCCTAATTTATTTTAACAAATATTTAAATTTTATTAGTGTCTCCGGTCAGAAAACACATTTGGAGATGCGATTTCGCAGCCACTTTGTTGCATGTTCTTGAAAGCCAGATAGATGGCTGTTTGATGAGATGGACCTATAGCTTACTTAATTACATGGAGCCTGATTGACGAAACATCCTTTTTGGCCAACTTAGCTAGCTTTTCATTCCCAGGGAGTTAAAATCGATCAAGATGGTACATGTAAACACGGACGTCAACCCTTTTGTATGCTGAACAAAGCAAACTCAAAAATTTTAACAAATTAAAATTACGTGTAAATTACACTAACAAAAGCAGATTAAAACTTCAAACTCACTACAAAATAATTGGAAAACCTTCAACCACTGGCCTGTATTTAACTTTAAAAAATCTTTGATGGACTAAGCAACCTAGCTGTACAGCTAGTGTAAACTGGGCAAACACTGGCCCTTATTTAACTTTAAAAAAAAAAAAAAATTCAGTGAATTTAGCAACCTAGCTGCACAGCTAATCTAAAATCTGCATCATTACAATAGCTCATAAATAACACTAACAAAAATAACCAATATCAATTTTAAAATAATTAAAAATCTTAAATAGCTCCAATAAGATTCATTAAATAAAAGCAGTTACCTTATTTTTTTTATTCCATCAGCTTGCTTTATCGTTACCTTGCCCCTGCTTCTCCCCTTAATCTGCATTCAGCACTAGCAAATTGCTGCAACCTAACTTTAATACAACAATTCATAACATATTTCCCTTCTTTTAATTCCATAACTTGAAACACAATTTTAAAACCAAACATCTAGTCTAGCGATAAAATTCCCTGAGAAGCTTACTAACCTATGATAAAGTGTCCATAAGACAGAATCAATATCACATGGAAAATTAAACAAATACTTAATTGACTCTATCAGAAGCAAGCAACAAGCACCCATGCAATTAGCACTGAATGAAAACTCTGCTGAAAGTAAATGTGTCTTTATGGTTAAAAGTCAAAACAACAGCTGAGAACCTTCTTTATTGCTGCCATCCATCGCCAGTTTGATGGAATCCACTGCAAAATAACTGCTTTAAATTTTTTACACATCTCCCACAATAAAGATCTACATACATATCAGATTATACAAACACACATACCAGATTACATCTCCAAAATGCTTTCCTTTGTACACCATATCAACTAAATAATTTGGGGTATATGGGGGCTCAATTTACAAATTGGAAATTTTTCTGTACTGTGGTCGTATACAAACTTAAAAACTGTAACTTTATAAAAATTAATGAGAGGGTGGTTTTCTTAGCATAGCCTTTTTCCCTACCTTATTTTGAACATTTTTTCAATTTACATTACTTACTTATCTCTAAAGAATTATATTGTGTTACCACCTTTTTGGGACACCCTTTATAAAGCATCATTTGGAATCATGACCTATTTTATACCATCATTGTTTTACCCCAGGATGGTATAAAATAGGTCAAAACTTTTCAAACTAATTTATAATTTTTTTAAAAAAAGGAAAAAAATAATGATTTAATTGCTATAAATATTTGAATGTGGAAATAGTTAAAAGTGACCCATTTCAGCCTACCTAACTTAAATCAAATTTGCACTCAATAAAGCTGGCTAAACTTTCTTCTTGTACAATGATATAATTTTTTTCTAAGCATGATTTCCCTTTTCCACTATACAATAAGAATTTTTTTTGTCTTTTTATGCTTTTTTTTTTCTTTTCTTCTTAATTTTTTTTTGGGGGGAGAGGGATAAGATTTGCCAGTTAATACTTGCATGCAAGCTGCCATATTCAAGGCTGCTACCTAGAAGCAGCCTTGAATACTGTTACATCTTAGTTGAAAATCAAGCTTGAAATATAACTGTGTGGTATTTATATAAACCAAGTTAACTGTCAGATTCAGCATATTATCAGAGGCAGCCCTAGGTTATGTGGCACCCCCTATTATGCTCTAGATCAGTGCGTATCATCGAAATGATGCCTATTCAAAGACAGCACCCCGATGCAGTGCTTACCTTGCTTACCATGTCCATAGCTGCCAACTTGTACGATTTTTCCGTACAATTACTCACCACTATTTTCTAAATGCGTGTTTCATACATAATACAATTAGATTTATTTTCATATAAGATCTACTGTAGGAAACTAGTGGTAGTTAATTGTACGGAAAAATCATACAAGTTGGCAGCTATGCATGTCAGGCCGCCCCTACTTATTGTTCATTAAATTAGTCGCTGTCTAAATTAATTTTTTTGTTTGCTTTTGTTCCATTAGCAGGAAGTTGTATATTAATAAATTTATTTATTTCACTAGATTAATCATGAGTGCATCAGAATTATTCAACCGTGTATTCCATTGGGGACCAATGGTAGCTTTATGTATCATACACTGCATAACTTATTCTACACTTCAAGTTACCAGCATGTGGTTACCAGTATTCTCATCATGGAGTTCTATAGCATGCCATGCATCTTTTCTATTCTTTGTTGGTGCAACTTTGTACAACTTTTTCTGTGCCATGTTTATTGGTCCTGGATATGTCCCATTTGGTTGGGCACCAGTAAGTTTTATTCCTGTCACATTATTTTAGGATTTATTATTTTATTATTTGAAAGTTAAAGTTTGAAAGATTATGCAAATACCGGAAACATTTAATAAGCGTTCTTGATTGTATTTTAGACTCAGTTCATTTTAAATAAAAATGAAAGTGTCAATCGCTAAAAAATAGGGCAATGTTCAGTTTTAACTGTTCAAGTAAGAATTAATTATAAGATTACTTTAGAACGTTCTTTGGCTTATTTTAGCTTTAAACAGAAAGTTTTAGATTACAGAACAGTGGCAAGACCAGGAATCCAGGTAAATATGCTTCATATGGCTAACAATTACACTACCTTTATGAAAAAAGTATCTGTCAACGAACATATATTTCACTGAAATAACTTTGCACTTCAAAATCCATGGTGAAAGAGAATTTAAATTTAAAAATCTACCAAGTTACTATATAGAAAAAGGTATTTCGTGATGTAAAAGTATTTTATCATTTAAATAAAGTAAAATGAGTTATTACGTAGGAATACAGATATTAAAACATATAATAAATAAAATACAGTCAACTCCGGTTATAGTGAACTTTCGGCTATAGTAAACACGAATCGTTAGTCCCGATTCACTTACATTAGAAATGTGCATAGCATTTTTCGGTTGTAGTGAACATGACTTTGGTTATTGTGAACCTAAAAACTGAACTTCGAAAATTCTGGAAATGGCGAAGATGAAGTTTTTCGATGTCTACATTCTCAAAAGTTGTCTGTATTGCATTCGATAAGTACTCAAAGAGATTATCAAGCATCTGTTCCGAAATACAGAGGAATTGTCAGTGACTAGGCTAACATGGAGAAGAGGAGTGAGTAACAATAGCGCAGTAGAGAAAGGGCTTTTAGACTCTTGACCGCTGTGAAACGAGGAATTTATTCATGGCAGTGATGCATACTTATCTTCAGCTCTTCGATTCTCTTGCAAAATAGCCCAACTCTTGTGGTGTATGCTTCCCCGTAGTCTTTTTGCCCAATACCACCAGTGCTTAAGTGCATAAGCTCATCTTTTTCACCCTGCATGAAAGGCCGTGACACCCACACTTCCAGAATGAGGAAGGTAGCAATGACAGTTTTTAAAAGAAACGTGCAAATTTTTTCATTCTCATTCTTGACCAGAAAGGAAATCACAAGCCCTTCCATCCAATTCATCAAATCAAACTGTGCCTCTCCTAATAATCTAATTCACGCTTGCTATCCGGAGGCATCTGTAAAAGGGGATTAAATTTTTAGTCTGTTAGAATTAACGGCATTTTTCGGTTACTAAGCACTTAACAAATGTAGTGTACATTTCATGGTGAACAAGAACGGACATGTTTCTCTTTTCCTTGAACGATTCCATTTTCCACTCCCGGTGCAGTAGCACGGGTTAAAGATTACCAGTACATGCTATTGCTTGATTGGCTATAGCACTTTCCGGCCAATTCAAAGGAATCTCCCAAATTATTGTAGCACTTAGGAGTCATAAGACATAAATATGATTAATTATGTTTGATTTACATAAATATTCGGTGCGGGTATAAAACATTATTGTTTACTTATGTATATAATGTATTCCTTGTTCATATGGGGACACTTCGTTTATAGTGAACTTCGGATATAGTGAACGAAATTTGCCGGTCCCCAGAGGTTCACTATAACCGGAGTCGGCTGTATGTAAATGAGGAATTTTCAAAAGGTGCTCTACTGTGTTAGTAAAACTATTTTCATTAAAATAGGTATAGATCAACATGCATGCACAAAGAATAACCACACATCAATGGCCATAATGCTTTTGTTATCCATCTCAAGATTAAAACTACACATTCTTAGATTATTGCTAGTGATGAGCTTAGGCAAAATGAAACAAGAATGTACTACTTTCTACTGTGTGGCGTAGAGTATTACTCTGGGTACCCAAGATCTAAATAGAATTCAAGCAGCGGATATGCAACACCTCCGAATTCTGAAAGGCTGCACAGTTTTAGACAACAAAAAAAAAGAAGAAGACATTAGCATAGTTAAAATTTTTTAGCCTCTGTGAAAAAAAATCAAGAAATACTGCAATGAGTGGAACAACCAAGACGGACATATGCCATATGGGATAGCTGCCCTCTACTGCATACCAAAAGGCAAGTGAGACTGGACTGACTATAACATTTTTGTATCCTGGGCACTTTTCCAAATTTTGTGCCTTTATATATAGCTGGCTCAAGTCTTGTGCCCCTGTATATAGCTCTAAGCTTAAACTTATTTCCTTTTTCTGAATGTGTGCACAGGGCACGTGCCCCAAAAGTGCCCATGTGATAATGAGCCCTGTAATCTGGGGCAGACCCAGGAAGCAGTAGTTGGGTCAGGAGGCCAAACAAGCTTTTAAAGCCTAATACTTGAAGCATAAGTCTATTAATTTGTTGACACTGATAGTCAATTATGCTTCTTAAGTTACTGTATTATAAAAAGTAATGAAATCTGATGTGGACAACACATAACTTCCTTGCACGTCTATTAAATCAAAAATATTTTCAGCGTGCTTCATCTAAACTTATTTTATTTGAAAGAGATAAAACAATGCATAATACTAAGGTTTAGCGATTTCTACCCAAATATTTCGATATCGCCAAGCTGGGTTCAATTTGAAAGATTTGCTTCTGACACTTAATTTGGCATTATTTCACCAAAAGCCAACAAGCTTGATATAGCTTGCGAGATTTTGAGGATAGCCAAAGTAGTAATTGACTACAGACTTTCTGTTAAGAAAATTGACTGTAAACCTTACCAAAAAGGCTCCATGACATGTAATTGTTGTCTCATTATTATAAAAGTATGCTGGATAAACTTAATTACTGCCTTAATATAAAGGCATTACTAGCTTTTTATTTTTCTTAATTAAACCTTGTACTTAACATTGTTGTGAGTTCCTTTAATATTAAAGCTTCAAGCAAGCATGTATTTGCTAGCAAAACCTTTTGCATACACGTATACTAAGTGTTTTCATGTTTGGCCGCTAGAGGCGCGTACTTCTGGCAATTTGTAGCAGAGCTATTTTTCTTTTCACGTCACAGGTTCGCGAAGTCCGTGATGCATATGCCCGGTTGGATATGGGTATTTAAACACCACCGCTCATTGTCATCTCCCCACTACTTCTTTTGCTCCTAAATATAAAGTTTCAAGATTCTACGTCTAATAGTTTTTGAGATATGTGAGTTTAATGAGTTTCGGCCCATAGAGCATAATGTATTTAGAATCTTTCGAGCAGTCTTGTAGATAAACTATCCAGTCTGTTGGGACCAAAAGGGGAGGTGCACAACTACATGTTACAACAATCCTAAATATAAAGTTTCAACATTCTATGACAAATAGTGTTTGTGATATGAGGGTTACATACATACATATGTGCGTGCGTATGTTCAGACAGCATGAAAAAACTGGTCAAAATAGACTCGCGATTGATCAAAATGGGTGTACAGGCATTTATATGAACGCGCATGCTAGTGTACGATGACATGCATCGAAAAAATTCTTAAAAGTAAATTTAGATGTAGTCAAAATTGGTTTTTTCTTCGAAATCTGCCCCCCCCCTCCCAAATTTTTTAAGGTTCACATTACTTCCTTATACTCCATACAAGGAAGTAATAATCTGTTTAAATATTAAAAAGTACTACCATAGTGTGCATCTTTTATGATTTATAAATTTATCTGTGTATTTTTTTCCCCTGTAGGCAGGCATTTTTAGCCATTAGCCTTTTTGCCTCTACTAAGGCCCAAACCATTGGCCATTTTATTATGGGAACACCCTATGGGTAGCCAGAATCACCCACTATGAAGGGACAGACAAGTTAACATCCATGCCTAAACTGGGATTCAAACCCGGGCCCCAAGGCATGATAGAATGGTTCTTAAGACACTTCACCATCTGGGCGGCATCTTTCTACTATTTTCAGATGATTAATTTTCTTTTTTTCCATTATTATACCTTTATACATTTAAGAGATTTATTCTTTATTGTGTTTCAGGCAAATCTTGATGAATGCCGAAATCTTCAATACTGTGCACTTTGTAAAGGTTACAAAGCTCCTAGAGCTCACCACTGTCGCAAGTGCAACAGGTTAGTTTTCAATTATTTATTTATTGAAATAAATGCTTATCTTATTTTATCATATTTTTGTTAATGGAAAAAGATTATAATTGACACTGTTTCATTAACATAAGTATTTGCATTTTAAGTTTCATCATTTCTGCTGTCAAACCTAGGTAAAACAAACATAACTGTTTGTATTTTGATCCATACCAATATTTCAACTATAATAGCTTTTTTCACAAAAAACTTTCTTCTAAATCCAAAATTTAAAAAAGATATTGTTTTCTTGCTCAAATATTTTACTGAAGCATGTTAATGGAATTTGTTAAATAATTTCATAGGACAGAAAAATCTGAATTACTTTCAAAGAGGTTTATACTTGGGGGAGGGAGAACTTGAAACTCTGTTTATGTCAGTACTTGTTATAATACATCACAGATGAAAAGACATATTTTAACAAGTCCACCACTTTGGAGTATCCTTCAATACAAGTACATCTTTTGAAGCTAAAAATTATGTGTTTACTACATCTAATGAGAAATGCATAAAAATTATGTGCAATTTATTTTGCTTTTTTTGTTTTACCCTTTGAGGCGCAACCCTTTCCCAATGCTGAAAAAAGGGCAGCCGTTGCCATCGCTCGACTTAACTACCAGCAAGATGGTGGACGCTCGAAACGTTCATCGCGTGCCACAGATCTAGAGACCCTGTTTTTGATGCAGCTGCCTGTGCGCGACCACAGTCAGCTGCGTTAAAAAAGGGTCTCTAGATCTGTGGCACGTGATGAACGTTTCGATCGTCCGCCATCTTACTGGTAGTTATGTCGAACGATGGCAAAGGCTGCCCTTTTTTCAGCATTGGGCAATCTATCCAGCTGTTTTCGCGTTCTTCCATTTTTCAGCAGATGCCAGTGCAGTTAAAAATAATTGTGACAATTTTTTTACGGGAAATGGCATGCTAAAAAGTAAAGGATTCTCGTGGAGCTATGTCACCCGCAACTATTTTTATAGAAATCAAATCCATTCTTCGTGAATGGCAACAGTCAAAACGTCAGAGTTTGGTGTCCTCATGGCGAGGAAACTGCACGTTAAAGGGTTAAGGCTATATGGTTATGCATTATAACTTTCAGAAAGCATGCTTTGTTTCTCCTATATTAACAATTTAAGTTCTTCATTCTTTCAACTTCATAATTTTGACCATTTTACAGGTGTGTTATGAAAATGGATCATCATTGTCCGTGGATTAACAACTGCTGCGGTCATCTCAACCATTCAAAGTTTACTTTGTTCCTAATCTCAGCTGTTTGTGGATGTATTTTATCATCTGTTTTTCTTTTCATAGGGCTTTATCGAGCTTTTCGCATAGTAAGTTTTATTTTGTGAATGAGTTTTTGTTTAAATATGTTTGACGTATAAAAAAATAGTAATTTGGCCGATTATTAAATATTCAGTCAAGTTTTGAGATGAATACCAAATACTTAACTTCCAAATAATATAAAAAAAATTAATTTCATTTCAACTGTTCATTTTTCTTAAAAAATTAAGTTAGAAATAAAATTAAACTGCAGTCCCAACCTATATTAATGTGACCACCAGCAAAAGTGTGGTTTTCCTTCATTTTCTCCATGCTCCTTTTTTAAGATAAAACTTTTATGAATAAAATGCTGTTGTGCATAAGTGTCAACTCTTTTGGGAATATTTGCCAAAAATTTTTTATTCTTATGACAAAAGTTTCACTGTGTGAATAATCGATATAGAAGAGCAGCTAGATAGACTGCCCAAATGGTCCCAATGCTGAAAAATTGCATCCATTGCTGTTGATAGATTTAACTACCTACAGGGTTTAAAAAAACAACAACAAAAAAAAAGCAGGCGACTAAAAAAATATCCCTTGGCAACTAGCTCTTTTTCTTTTTTTTTTTTTTTTTTTTTTATTTCATAAATATAATTCAATATATGTGACTCCTAAAATTTTTTGCTGCCTCCTAAGGTTTTACAATTTTTGTATATGACTACCAACTCTCTCTAATTTCTGATTCTGACTACCAACAACATGCCAAATAGATTGACCACCATTTTGTTGGTAGTTAAACTAAGTGATGGCAATACATGCCTTTTTTCAACACTGGTCTGTCTATTCAGCTGTTCTACATTGATGAGGGGACATTGGTGTTTTGGGTAGAAAATGTCTTTAGGTCACATTAATATGGCATGGGCAATATTTAGAACATTTTCTTTCAAATACTGCTTACTCTCCGTATTGCAAAAACCCAGCACCTTCTGTAACTAGCATTGTTCCACCACATCAGTTTTTTGTTTTTTAATGCCCACCTGGATTTAAGAAAAAAAAAAAACCTATGTGGAATACTGTTAAGATAAAATGACATCAGAGGCCGATGAAAGTTATAAAAAGGTTTTATTAAGTTTTAAAAAAATGGAATAACGCACATGACAGTGCACTTACACATCAACGTACAAGCTACAACTATGCACTTACTACAACAACAGCCAGAGCGTTGCCAAACTACTGAAGTCAAATATACATATACTAAACACAAACCAGGGAGTAAGTGTGATTAATCTCAACACCCTCCCTTAATCATACATTAATTTACATTTATCTCTTAAGTAACATAATCTGGGTTTAGGTAAACATTTTGTAAATAGATCAGCTAATTGATCTTCAGTAGACACATACAAAATATCTATATTATACTGTTTTACAATATCCCTAACATATTTTAATTTGATATCCAAATGTTTCAATCTAGCACAATTATTTTCATTTAGTATAGCTTTAATAGCAGACTGATTATCTTCATAAACTGAAACATTAATGTTATCAACCCCTAAAACTTCTTTAGTTACATTGTATAGTACAATTACATCTTCAAAAACCTTTGCTAAAGCCAAAATTTCTGCCTCAGTTGAGGACAGAGCAATAGATGTTTGCTTTCTAACAGACTAAGTTACAGGACAATCATTAAAGAAAATAATATACCCAGAAACTGATTTTCTATCATATGTATCTGCGCCCCAATCAGCATCAACATAAACATTAATCATAATATTATCACTATCAGATCTACAGAAAGATAATTGGAGTTCAGATGTCCCTTTTAAGTATCGAAGAATTCTCTTTCAGACCACCCCAAGCACTATTAGTGGGTTGTTCTTGTATCTGACTCGGAAGGTTCACAGAATATAAAATGTCAGGGCGAGTCGCCATTGATAGGTACAGCAAGGCACCTATAAGTCCACGATAGGGACCATGAAACCTTTCACTATTCACAAAATTTGATGTAGTTGACTTGGGCACTAGAGGAGTATCAGATGGCTTACAATCTGCCATCCTGAATTTATTTAATATTTTCCCAACATAATCCTTTTGGCTTAAAGAAAGTTTGTTGTGATGATATTTAAAACTTATTCCAAGGAATTCACTTGCAACTTCAGCCTTGGACATCTCAAATTCATTTCTGAGCAACTGAATCACAACTCTTACCTCTGAATCATCAGATCCAGCAATAAGCAGGTCATCTACTTACAAAACAATAAAGATTTCATACTGTTTAGATCTTCTCATAAAAATACATGCTTCACAGTTGAGCTGCTGGAAGTTTAAGCGAATTATAAAATCAGTGAATTTCTTGAACCACTGCCTGGGTGCTTGTTTAAGTCCATAAAGACTTTTAAGAAGCTTGCATACACGTCCACTGTTGTCATCGAAGCCCTTTGGTTGCTCCATGCAGATTGTTTCTTGGAGATCACCATTCAAAAAAGCGGTCTTCACATCTAATGCATAGACTTCAAGATTCTTTTGAATAATGATCGCCAGCACAAGACGAAGTGATGGCATACCAATAACAGGAGCATAGGTCTCAAAATAATCAATGCCTGGCTCCTGTTGAAAGCCACGAGCAACAAGCCTAGCTTTATATGTATTGTTTCGCTTGATGTGCAGCACCCATTTACAGGATATTGGTTTTTCATCCTTTGGCAATTCAACCAGCTTCCATACTTCATTTTTATTGAGAGACTCTATTTCCTCATTCATGGCCTTCCTCCATAGGACTTGCTCTTCCTTTGGCAATGTATCTATATCCTCAAATGACACAGGATTAAGAGCTACTGTATTAGCTTCATATACAAAGTAATCATTTAACCTGGCAGGTAATTTAACATTTCTTCTTGGCCTAATATTTTCTTCGAGACATTTAGATTCTGCGTCACCTGCATCAGAGATCACCTCTTTATCAGGATCATCTTTACCTTCTATGGAGAAAACATCCTGAATTGAAATACATCTCTTTTTCTCTTCACTGAATAGCACATTTCTAGATACCACAACACGATTTGTGACTGGGTCCAATAAACGATAACCCATTGTAGTGTATCCAATAAAAATCATCTTTTTGGATTTTGGATCCAACTTCTTTCTTAAGTGATCAGGAACTCTCATATACGCATCACATCCAAAAACCTTGATGATGTTCAAATCAGATGACTCACCATATTTGAGCTTAAAAGGTAGATCTCCAACAGTCTGGTTTGAAATTCGATTTTTGAGATATGCCGCTGTCTGTATAGCATATCCCCAACATGATTTTGGAAGCATTGCCTCATACATTAGAGCTCGAGCCTTCTCTAGAAGATATCTATTAGCTCTCTCCGCAACACCATTCAAAGAAGGTGTATAAGGCGGAGCAGGATCTATCATAACACCATTCCTCTTGCAGTAGCGAGCTAGTTCACCAGACACTTATTCCTTGGCATTATCACACCGGATTTTGTAGAGATCAGGATTCTGCTTTATGAACAATTTGAAAACCTCAAGAATATCACTTTTGTGCTTCAGGAGATGCACTTCACAAAACCTTGAATAGTCGTCTACGATAGAAAAAAAATATTTTTCACCTTCCCTAGTAGGTGGATCAATGGGACCACAGATATCAGTGTGAACCATTCTCCCTGGCATACGCTCTCTGCTTCTAGAGCCTTTGCCCATTGGAGTGTTGGAATGTTTTGCCATAATACACTCTTCACAGAAACTTGACTCTGAAACTGGCAAACCCATTTCTTTTAATACTTTGTTGGATGAGTGCCCCATGCGTCTGTGCCATAATTCAGCATCATGATTTGCAAGGTATGTTGAAGCCCTAATGGGCTCAAATTGACTCACATACTGTCCTTTTTCATTTAGTCTGGCAAATTCAAACTTTTCACCACTCTTCTCAATAACAGCTACATCATTCTTAAAAGTCACACTGCAGCCTGTCTTCTGAATGTTCTTAACAGATATTAATTGAACGTTCAAGTCAGGCACATACAACACATCTGTTAGAATTATTTTTCTGCCACTTAATATTCCAAGTACTGTGCCAATCCCTTCTATTTTCAAAACATCACTTTTCGAAGCACATTCAATAGTTCCTTAACCTCTTCAAACCACTCACCTTTACTACACATGTGAGAGGATGCTCCAGAATCTAAAAGGAAATTCTCAACAGGCTCACCAACTATAAATGTTACTGCAGCCTCTTCGGATTTTTGTTTAAATCAACAGTCCTCCTTGTAGTGCCCTGGACGTCCACAGCCAAAGCATACTAATTTTCTTTTACAAAACTTGGCAATGTGGCCTTTGTTTTTGCATTTGTGGCGAATTATGTCTCGCTTATCTGCGCTAAATGCCACATTATCACTTGATGCAGAAACACGACTAGTATCGGAGTTTTTTTCATCTTTCAACTCTTCGGCATTCAAAAGTCTCTGCATAACAAAGTCCAACGTAAGGATTTCGTTAGGCTGATTTTCAATTGTTGATTTAATAACATCATAATCCGCAGGCAATGACATCAGCAAGTAAATAACCACATCCATATCCTTTACTTCTGCACCCGAGAGTCGCAATTCGTTCACGATAGCCAACAGTTCATTAATATGTTGCTGCATACCGATATCTCAGCGTTTCTTTAAAGTCGCAAGTTTCTTTCTTACTAAAATTTGACTTAGGGCGCTAACCTTTAGATATTTCTGCTTTAAACTAGTCCACATCTGACAAGCAGAAGATTCTGTCGCCATAGTTGCCAATATGGTATCATCTAGAAGCAGGGGCGTAGCCAGGAGGGGATATCGGGATATTCCGGGATTTATGCAGATATAAGTTCATATTCCCCCCCCCCCCCCAAAAATTTTCCTGGCTACGCGCCTGTCTAGAAGGGTTAACAGTAAAGCGTACGCTCTTTTCGCATCTCTGACCTCAGCAGCTTTCGTTTCATCGGCTTCACTATCCAAATATTTTTCAAGGTCCTTTGCAGCAAAAACTGCTTCAACACGACGTTTAAATAAAGCAAAGTTCTTACCGCTAAACGGTTCAACACAGTACTTAGTGTTATCATCACGTGCTGCCATTTCAAAATATCACTTACACGTTATTCACCTTAAAACAAAATTCAAGCAGTAGAATTCCTCACTTAAAACGTGTTCAATATCAGAACCACACTCTGCTGTTAAGATAAAATGACATCAGAGGCCGATGAAAGTTATAAAAAGGTTTTATTAAGTTAAAAAAAAATGGAATAACGCACATGACAGTGCACTTACACATCAACGTACAAGCTACAACTACGCACTTACTACATCAACAGCCAGAGCGTTGCCAAACTACAGAAGTCAAATATACATATACAAAACACAAACCAGGGAGTAAGAGTGATTAATCTCAAAAAATACAAACATTGCCATCACAGCAGTTGATATACGAGTTTTTTCCTAGGTCCCATTTTGTGAAAACTGTTTATTTTTATGAATTTTCATAACAATTTTTGTGAAAGTCACTTTTTTTTTATTAAAGTAATTTACAAATAAATAAAAAATAAGGTAAAATGTCCACAAAGGGTTGTTTTAATTGACTGTATTTATGGGAAGAGACAGTTTTAAACTATTGTATTTTTGTGAAATGGCCATTTTAATTTATTATATTTTTTTTGAAGAGGCTGTTTTAATTGACTGTAATTTTGTGAAGGGATTGTAAAGTAATCCCAAATTTCATTTGTATTGATTCCTGCATTGAGAATTCTCTGGCCATGCAAGCGGATATAAGTTAGCATAGTTGTGATGTCACAGTTCTGGAATCCTGTTTTTTGTTTACAGTTAAAACAAGCACTCTTTATTTTTTAATTTATATTTCGAGCCATTTGATTTGAAATTCTATTTTCCTGTATTTTCCCTCTTCTACCAGTTATTACAGAAAAGGAGAGTAACATAAACCAACAGAACTAAGTAACATTAATATGATTTTATTTCAGAAAATCTACTTTACAAAATGTTTTATTGATTATCGTAATTTCTGGAAGAAAGGCCACCACATTTATGTGTTTAAAACTGAACATTTCAATGGGTGCAGCATGTCTACCAATGATGTGCTTATGTGCTCTAAAAAATATTCCATAGATATCATAAAGAAATATTAGCTTATCACTTTGGTGCAGAGAAGACCAGTCAGTTGTTTTGTGCAATCTTTGTGTGTTTATCTGGTGTCAATATTTTTTCCCTTGAGTGCTAATTCTGTTATTATTCTGAGTCCTTAGATGTCCTTAGATATATTTTCAAACCCTTCCTTTTTATTGTAAATCCACCATGATTCTTTGCAAATGCTGACACGACTTTACCTTTGTTGTAATCATGGATGCAGTAGTGATCTACAGCATTCTTTCTCTCCCTTCCCTTTTTTGAAATAGGATAGTATGAGTATTAGCAATTTTTTTTAAATAATACAGTATGAGTATTACACATATGGACTTCTTTAGAGTTTAAATATAAGTACATGCATGATGAACATACATACATTTTCATAATTTATAACTTAAAATTTATTTGTCTGTTATGATTTGATTTTATTCATTTCTCTTAAATGATATGCCATTCATCATAAGGCAGGGCAAGATTTTGTGACTATGACATTCATGACAATGTCACATACAATTTAACTTAGTGCGACATTTATGCCCATGTGGCATTTCTATCCAGTTTCAATTATTTTTGTGCAATTTTCTTTCAGTGTGGTGTTTATGATGTTGTGCCGTTTCTTCTGGAAATTACGGTAATAGTTTTAAATTATTAGTTTTAACATTCCATAACATCTCAAGGACAAATTATCACTTGAAACGTTTAATCTTCAATAATCTGTCTTAAATCTTTGATCAAGAGCCTCATAATACTTACTTCAATTTGTTATTTTATACTAAATTTAACTTTTAATAACTGCTTTTTGTAAATAGTCAGTTTTTACAGACTATATTTTCTTTTAGCTTCTGTTAAAATTATTGAAAATATGAAAGTACTGGGAACGGTTTTTAGACAAAAATGTTATAGTTTTGAGAATGAAGTGTTACTTTAAATTATTATTTATTTTGTTTATTTATTAAATAAATGCCATACAAATTAACTCTTATCCACTACTAAATGAATCTTCCAGTATTTTTTTACAGTACAATTAAAACCGCTTAGTGCAGGGCACATGTCCAGATGATCAGTGATGTTGATGAGAGTCACACAGATTACATTCTGGGGAATTAAAAAATGGTGCTACTGAAGAGATGGGACTTCAAACAATCATGCCTTGTCAGTAGGTTGAAGCATGTGACTGCTGACAAGGCATGATTGTATGGCAACTGATCATCTGGATGTGTGTCCTGTACTAAGCAGTTTTAATTGTACTCTCAAAAAATACTGGAATGCTTGTATACTAATGACATAAAAGCTAATTTATATGACATTTGTTAAATAAATAAATAATAATTGGGTGTGAAGTACCAGGCCTCCTCGTGCTGCACCCTGGGTAACACTAAATCTGCTACAGCTTTGCTTCACTTTAAATTTTTGTATAGTTGTTTTTTCAAGCAGAAAAAAATCACTTATTTTCTATTAACTGGGCACTAGTGTTAATGTATCAAGGTTAGCAACTTCTTATGTCTACTTATGTTTATAAGCGTGTTCTTTAATCTGTATGCATTGTTACTAAAATAAATGTAAAATATTTTTTTAGTTTGTCACAGTTGTTACTAATATTTAACTTTACAGCAAGTGCCACAAATATTTTAGTTTGGTGTTCAGTACAGCCCTATTACCAAAAAGTATGAAAAAATTTTAATGATTCAAGATTTTTATAATATTCCTGTCCTGACATACTTTTGATATTGAGTACCTATATTTTATATACTTTAAGTAAAAAAAATAAAAAACTGGAACTGAACAGATGATGTTTTAAACTATAATTTGTAAGTGGACCTTTGGTATTCCTTGATATGTATGTATAAAAAATTTTAATTGTCATTAACATCAGGTTTTTTTTTTTTTTTGTAGTTTATTTTTCTTGTTGTGGTATTTTAAAATAAATTAGTTTGAAATTGGCAGAAAACTGGATAAAATGAAGCCTGTATTCCAGGAAACTGAATGAATAAACTTTCCAATTTCCTTCATTTACTGTTTTGAGAGAGATTCACTCTCAAAATGTCATAATTAGGATTTGTCAAAGCAGGTGCCCAACTGGATTTAGTGTGCAAATCAAAGAATACTTATCCAGTAGAGAGGTGCTCATGATTCTTATTTCACTAAACCCTATTCACAAGAATCAACACTGACTCCCGTTGGCCAGTTTTCATCTCCTGACAACTAAGGCCTATTCAGAGGAGGAACCGCCTCCCTCCCCTCCCTAAGAGAATTATATTTACACTAGATAGAATGGCCTTTCTGATATCATTCTATTTTATTTCATCTTAAATGAATGTTCAACTAAATCTTAAAAGGTAAATAGCTGTTTTTTAATTGTATTTTGTTATCACTGTATTTTTAAGTACATCATTATTATGAATGACATAAATTTTAAATTTACATGCCTTTTTATTGTAATGCACTTTAAGCAGTCTCTGCTTATGTTGTCTTTCTGCTTAAGGCATGAAAATTTCTTGGTCCCTTAAATGACGACTTATTCAGGTTTTACTGTATTTTCCAAATTTTAAAATCTAGCATTGTCTTTAACATTCACATTTTTTTCCTATATTTTTTTTTTCCTTTCTCTTTAGTAGTATTAATTTAATTATCATTAATCTTCTATACTATTAAAATCTGTACATGTCTGTCTGTCTGTGTGTAACATCATCTCCTCCGAAACGGCTGGGAGTTGAGTTTCGATCGAGGTGTCCACAGATTCGGAAAATTCCGAGGAAGGTCTTCCGCTAATTTAAATTTCGAAAATCGAATTATTTTAGAAGCTATTGATAAAAAACCCCGTCAAAAACGCTAATTTTTGACCTCCGTAATTCCGCAATTGTAACCCCTGCAGTCAAAAAAGTGAGAAATAAGCATCGAGGTTACCATGTTTGGCAATTTTATTAAATCATTTAGACTCCTGCAGTAAAAATAAAAAAATAGTGATTTTTTTTCTGTTAAGATTATTTACAAAGTTATTTTTAATTAAAGTATTGCGTGCATGTGAAATCAGAGAAGGAATTCAATGTTTTTTGTGTGTAAAAGAATAAGAGTTTGGGAGATTTCCGAGACTAATATGTATATTTTTTAGTTTGGAGGGAAAAAAATGGCTGATTTGGCTATTTTGAGAAAGTAGTAGGTTCTACCGATTTGCACAGTTTTAAGCTTGGCGCAATTTACTGAGAGTGTAGCAAAATAGTATTTTTAAAAACAAGTGTAGGTTTTATTAGAGTTTAGCTTTAATTTTTTTAATTTAGCAGTGATTAGTGCAGAAATAATGCAGTTATTAAGGCGAATTTAAACGATCCAACTTGAGAATTTTCACCAAATTAAGTAAATTGATTAAAGTGAGAGGAAATTCTGCCAAATTTAAGGTATTTGAAATTCTCGCATTTTGTACATCATAGTTAACGATGAATAAAATACATTGACACATAGTTAATAATTTAAAATACTGCTCCTTTTCAAGTAGATGCCTGTTGTACTTTGGTGATCAAACCATATGAGTGATAGATTACTATTTCCCATTTTGGTTGTCATTATTTCAATGCTTCGAATGATTCCTTGAAAAAAATCTCGCAAAATGGTGTATGTTGGCACTTTGGCGATCGAATGTGTAAAAAATCATTGATTCTTATTCGTTAAAGCAGTGCTACGGAAATTTCTTTTTCTGGTAACTGTTAGAATGGCATATAACTAATACTGTCTAATAAATTTTTTGCTTTACAAATTAAAATGTATGTTGATTCCTACTTTACCTTTCTTCCACTGGAAATGGTAGACGGGCGAAGTATGAAGGTCTCGAGTTCGGGTCCCATCGCGCGCCCGTCGACCTAACCGTTCGGAGTTTTCCGTGGTTTTCTCCGAAACTTAGCGTAAATACTGGTTAGGACCCCTTAGAAAGACCCCACGGAGGGCACCCCACCCATCGGCCTAGAGCCCACACGTAGCTAATCGGCCGTAATCCCACAAACAAACAAACAAACTTTACCTTTCTTAGCAAAGCTGGCGATAAATATTCAAATATAGTGTAACGCTGTGTTTAATAGAGTGCGTTCTCGCGTTTGTGCTGCTCATTACATTCCACGATTGGAATGAGTCGATATTATGAGCGTATGCTTGGATATTTTTTTTTAATCCCACCAAACAAGGTGTAATAAAATCGGAATTCTTTTCTTTTTTCTTTGCTTTTGGAGGTGAATAAGAATAGTTTATCAGCCCGGTAAAAATTGTGGGTATTGTAAGGATTGAAAGTAAATTTTTGAATTTGTTGTTAAGTTTAATTTGTGATTCATTTTAGCTATTTACCATCAATTTGTGGCATTAATTACGCCAATATGGCAGTTCTAGCAAAGTAAACATGAATAATTCATTTCATGTTCTATTTTAAAGATTGCTGCAGTTTCCGTAGTAACGGAATCCATTGTTGCCACTTAAGTTGTTAAATATAACAATAAGTGAAATCATTAATATCTGCATCTCTTAAAACTCGAAAAATGAAAAGGCATTAAATATGAAAAAAATAGAACATTAACATATCTGCGCTTCTTTAAAAATAATCGAAGTTTTCATGCAATCTATTATATAAATGTGAAAGTATGTTTGTTTGTTTGTTCGTCCGGGTTCTCTAACTTTTTACGATTTTTCGCAATTAGGGTAGAAAGCTACTCAAATAACCGATTTCAGCACATTCGTGAGCATAGTTAACAAAGTTAGATTTATCTATTTATTACTTTCAATAATTCAAGTGAGACTGACGTCATTTTTATGTCACTGTAAAAATGCATTAAAAATCCTGGTTAACAAGTTTTGACAAAAAATTACACCACGAGCGAAATAATAAACTTCCACCCAGATTATCAGATTTTGTAGAAAATAAAATAACGTGTTTCTTCTTTCACTAATTCATATTAGATATCGCAACTGAGAATGATATCATTTTGACCTCATAAAAATGAGTTAGAAATCTAATTACATTAAAAGGTTTTGACGCAAAAATTATTATTATAAAAATTCAAAGTATTTTGTTTAATGCGCGTGTTACCCTTAGCGATTTTTGAGCTTTGTGATTTTTCAGAAACCATAATAACGAAAGGAATCTTGCATTTTTTTAAATCGTGGGAAATTCAGATGTCGGCACAAGATGCAAAATACTAATTAACATAATTCATAGTATTCGCTATCGGTTTGACGACGGTTGTTATATGTATTCCCAAAAATCGTGCAAAATGTCGCCAAATTTGGACGACTTTTGGCGGTATATTATCTATATCAGATATACTCTTTTTTTGTAAATTTTAGCAACTTAACAAGCTCATGCAGAAAAGTTACATCATTAGCAATATGCAGGGCCCGATAATCACAATATTGGGCCCAGGGCAAACAGATTTTTGGGCCTTTGCACCGGACCATAAATATTTTACGGAAATTGCACGAAAACAGTACTATGCATCTAAGTTATTTTAGATACCTATAGCTACTTAAATATACTGTTTGTTTAAACACTAAATATAAATACATTATAATATAAGTAACACTATGTTTAACAGTAAGTAACAGTATGTTTAAACACTAAATATAAATACGTTAAAATATAAAAACGTTATTTATTTTTCCAAGCCTTTATTCATGAGTATTGAGCCTCAACTCTACAAAATATTTTAACATGACCAAGTAGTATGTTGATATTTCTAATTTTTATGTATAATTATTTTAAAAGAAATCATCCCTTGTTCAAGAAGTTGACATCAGAAATTTATCTATTATTTCTGTTATCAGTAAAAATCGAAGAAAGTCACAAAAATATCCAAGCACAAATGGGTTAAAATATCTAATCTGTTTCTTTAAATTGAGCATTAAAGACTGAGAAACGAAGATAGGTAATATTAATATAAGTAATAGATAGTATTCTCATTTTTATATTTGGTAGTAATAGTAGATTTGTTTGGATAATATAGATTAAAGAACAGTATACCACGTTAATAACTATTTCGTAAAATTAAAAGTGTTATATTCATTATTTTTCAACGATCATCTTATAACTAACTAAACCATAATCCTACGTTGCGTAATATATTCCACGGTAGTTTCAACAAAAGGACTACTTGAACTATTTGACATTTTGCTTTTGCATAGATAGTTACGATTAGATTTTAGTAAAATATTCGTTTCCTATCGTGCGAAGAACGGGCACGCAGCTAGTCTATACTATTAAAATCTGTGCGCGTCTGTCTGTCTGTGTGTAGCATCATCTCCTCCTAAACGGCTGGGAGTTGAAATTCGACCGAGGCATCCACGAATTCGGAAAATTTCGAGAAAGAACCTCCGCTAATTTAAATTTCGAAATTCGAATTATTTTAAGAGATATTGATAAAAAACCCATCAAAAACGCTAATTTTTGATCTCCGCAATTCTGCAATTGTAACCCTCTGCAGTCAAAAAAGTGAGAAATAAGCATCGAGGTTGCCATGTTTGGCTATTTTATTAAATTATTTAGACTCCTGCAGTAAAAATAAAAGAATAATGATTCTTTTCTGTTTAGATTATTTACAAAGTTATTTTTTAATTAAAGTATTGTATGCGTGTGAAATCAGAGCAGGAATTCAATGTTTTTTATGTTTAAAAGAATAAGGGATTGGGAGATTTCCGAGACTATGTATATTTTATAGTTTGTCGAAAAAAAATGGCTGATTTGGCGATTTTGAGAAAGTAGTAGGTTCTACCAACAGTTTTGGGCTTGGCGCAAATTACTGAGAGCGTAAGGAAATAGTATTTTTAATAACAAGTATAACTTTTATTAGAATACTGCGCTATACTTCGATTTTTCATACAGAAATAATGCAGTTATTAAGGCGATTTTAAACGATCTACAGAATTTTCGCCAAATTAAATAAACTGATTTAAATTGGAGGAATTCTGCCAAATTTCAGAAAATTGAAATTCTCTCACTTTGTATATGGTAGTTAACGGTGATTAAAACCCGTTATAGTTAATAATTTAAATAACTGCTACTAATCAATTAGATGCCTATTGGATTAAATTTTGGCGAGTGAACTATATAAATGATAGATAACTATTTCCCATTTTGATTGCTCAGGGCCTGATTTCCGGGAGGGCATTCGGGGCAAGCGCCCGGGCCCCCTACCAAAAGGGGGGCCCCCAATTTGTTCTTTTAAGTTTAAAAATTTGTAAAATTTGAAAAAGTTTCGAAGAAGGGAATGAAGCTTTTGCCCAGAGCCCCGAACTCTGCAAATCTGTCCCTGTGATTGCTGTTAAATCAAACCTTCGAATGATTCCCTGAAAACAAAAAGATCTCGCAAAATGGTGTATGTTGGCATTTTGGCGATTGAAGTACTACATGTGTATTAAATAATTGATTCTTATATGTTAAAGCAGCGCTACGTTTCTTTTATTGGAAACTGTTAGAAACAGACATAATTAATACTGTCTAATATATTTTTTGTTTTACGAATTGAAATCTATGTTGATTCCTACTTTAGTACATTTCTTAGCAAAGTAGGAGAAAAATATTCAACTGTAGTGCAACTCTGTTCGTATTATTAATTCCATTCCACAATTGAGATGAGCCGATGTCACTAGCGTATGCATAGATATTTTATTTTTAAATTTCGCCAAACAAGGTATTGCGAATTGCCTTTAGTGTCAAGTTTAATTTGTGATTTGAGCTATTTGACATCGACTTGTGGCGTTAATGACGCCAATATGGCAGTTCTAGCAAAGTAAACATAAATAGCTCATTTCATGTTCTATTTTTAACATTGCTATAGTTTCCGTAGCAACGGAATCCATTGTTGCCACTTAAGTTGTTAAATTTAACAATTATAAGTGAAACCACTCATTTCTACAGCTTTTAAGACTCGTAAAAGTGAAAACGCATCAAATGTGAAACAAATAGAACTGTAAGAGACTTGCATTGCACTTTAAAAATAATCGAAGTTTTCATGCTATTCTACATACCTTTAATTTTATTTCCTTCGCGTGTGGGTGCCATTTTTATGTCAATTTTTGTAGCCTTGCTGGCAGATTATCCGGAGCTGCACATAAGCACTGTACATGCTCCTCCGGACATAAAGTGTATGTCCAGCAAAGAGCGTACATACGCTTTATGTCCTAGAGCGTATGTCCAGCGCGTATTTGTGTAACCCCAAGGCCGTACTCGGGGGGGGGGGGGGAACCAGGGTGTCCGGTCCCCCCCCCGAAATCTAAAACTTTGTTAACAAAACAATAATAATGAAGCTTTTTGTGAAAAATTGGGCCTTTTTCATATTTTGGTCCCCCCCGAAATTTTTTTTTGGGTACGGCCCATAGTAACCCCACTGTGTTAATGAGAGTTTTCTGGGGTCAGATTTTTTAGACCTTTTTTTTTCAATGGAGATCTCATCCTGAAGTATATTGATCACTGATACATGAAAAGAAAAATGATCAATTAGGAGCTAGCCGTGACGTAGCCAGAAATTTTTCATGGGGGTGTTATGACTACTGCAGCTCACACATATGTATGTATACGCGTGTGTGATAAGGGAGTGAAGAATATTCATTTTGTATGGCAATAAACTCCTCATGGGGGGTTGTGACCCCCTATCCCCTCCTTGGCTACGCCACTGCACGCAAGCATATGTTGTCACGTCATGAAAAACCGTCATAGATGCTAAACACCGAAGTTGTTTCGAGGGTTATACAGAATTAAAAATTTTGTAAAGTTTACTTTTGATACAGTTCGGATATTTGCCACCAAGGTGAGATGAAATATTACTAAATATGGCAATCCAGAATTTTCTTTTGAATTTGACACTACGCAACTACAGTAGATTCCCTATAACACGGTAGATACGTTTTCTATAGGGAACCCGTGCCTATAGGATCCCCGTGCTATAGGAATCCGTGTTGTACAGGTCCTGCGCTATACTCCACCTGGAGTGCGGACTGCGCGGAATAATCACGGCAAAACTTATTTGCACTCCGTAGAAATGCAATGATGTTTGGTGTTGCCATTCAAAAGTTATGTTAATTACAGGAGCTAAAAAGTCATAATATCAGAACAGGTGTCTCATTTTACCGTGCTGTACGAGTCTCTTTTAACGTGTTACACGAAAACGATCACATTTTTTTCGTCGTGTTCTACGAATTCGTGTAATTTGTGTTTTAGACCCATGTTATGAAGGGGTCTACTGTAAATTGTTAAAAATAAAACATGAAATTATTTATTTATTTAGTGCGAGTTGACAGTGAGACCAACGTCAGTTTTATGTAGCAAGTGTGATACTGCATTAAGAGTTTAGAAAGGGTGATAAACTGTAATCGCAGAAGTTACGTCACAAATGTTTTCATTTGAAATGTGACTTGATTTTCACGAAAACTGTGTGCAATTTTGACTTCTAACGTACGTGGAGCAACTATTATTTTATGTAATGTTTTGTTAATTTAGGTGAAATTCAATGAAGCCATCTGCAAAATAACTGCGCTAATGTATTTTCCACACTTTAGAAAATGCAAGATAAAATAAAATAGTTGTCAACATCATGTAATTTATTCATATGGTATTTATTAAATGCTATAATTAAGCCTAAAAAACAAAATTATATGATGTAGAAATCAGGCATTTTTCGAAAGAGAGAAGTTTCAGCTGGATACCGTAAAGATCTTCTTTTTTCATCGCCAGTGACACTGACGAAGTTTTTGTGTCATCGGGTTGCAATCATCTCAGATTTGCACTCATGACGTCAACTTTTAGTCACGATTCAAGTATTTTTTACACGTTTGATATTCCGCATTACTGGGTTTAATTAGAATTATATGTTTAAGGAAAATATTCGTTTCCCACTGTGCAGAGAACGGGTAAGCAGCTAGTATTATACTATCAACTGCTCTGCATTTCACAAAATTACTGTTGGGGAGGGGGGGAGAGTTTTTTTCCTCCTCCGTTTTCTGAACAAATACTTTTAAGTTTTTATATCCTCAGCAAACATTAATTTAAGAAGGAAAATGAGTAAAAAAACTGTATCTCCAGTGACTAAGAAAATTTTATGTCTAAGAAAAGTAAATCAGTTAATATATTAAGTCTGTTTGATTATAATTATAGACCTATGTTTAAATTAAATTATAATTATTAAAATGCTTCATAAAAAAAACCTAATTCTTCTCAAAATTGCTACGTATACTCTTCAAATTGTTTATCCAAGGATGAAATCCCTGTTAATATTATATGTTTGTCTCGGAAAAACAGCTGAGTTATGATTTCTGAATTTAAATACATTTGAATACTAATTAATCAAATTCCTGATTTATTCCAGTTCTGCTTATTTCCTAGTTTATGTGGAAGGTTAACTAAAAACAGTATAAATATAAGGGAATTTGCAAAAATTAGTATGGTGGATTCTGTGTTTCTCACCTGGAATTGAGAATACCAAGGAAATATCAGTGAGTTTGAAAATTATAGTTTGGTGTCACCTTTTTTTAATAAAAATTATTCCATTAGGGCAAGAAGAATTTTATATTTCAATAACTGTCATAAAATTTTATAATGAGAACATCTATTTTACATATTTGTATAATCCTATAAATATATTTTCAGAAATAAATGTTTTTGTCAATAACAGTAAAATGTACTATGCACCAAATTCCAGCAATAATCTTGTTAGAAAGAGATCACATTGAATCCACGTTAATCGATGTCATGAACCAGTTAGTTGTCCAGAGAATTCCTGATTGTGGCTGCAAAATGCTAAGCATTGAAGAGAAATCTTCCTTGTTGTATCTTTGCAACAATGGGAATAAACAAGTTTAATTCATAAAAGGCTTTCATAATTAGAAATCTTTAACCTGTCTTTGCATTATATTCTTTTTTCTCTTCTTATGTCTAGTCATTATTAACCATATACATCATTATTTTAGGTGCCTTCTCATTAAATATTTGTCAAATTAATGAATATTTATAGTCTTTAAGTATATTCACTTTTCTCTGGTGCCAATATTTTTTTTTTTTTTTACCTAATTAATATATCTTCTAAATATTAAAAAATTTCAGCTTTTAGTCAATTAGCTGATGCCTCTCAGCATGTCTCTGTAATAATAAAGAACTGTTATTGCATTTTTTAAAAATGTAACATTTTTTTATATTTTTTTAGAATTATTACTTTTTGTATGGTGATCGTCAGCGTATGGTGTACCTATCTGTGTATCAATTAGCTTTTACAGTTTTCAGTTTTGGGCTAGCTTTAGGTGTAGTTCTTGCTGTTGGAGGATTATTTTATGTACAAGTATGTTAAAATTTTATCAATTTTAGCCTTTTTACTTTCAAAATGTTAAACATTTTCTTGTTTATTGTTGCTTTAATGAGTAATTTTTGTTAGAAAATGGTCAATTTTATCTCTAGATTGTTACAAATTTTTGGGATGATCTGCTGCTTTGGGATTTAATTTGGTTTAAAATTTGTATTCAACATGTCAAATAATTAAAATTTGCATTTTGTAGCATGTAAATTAATTAGAACATGAGATGGGGACCTTTGGGTTTCGCCATTGGTGATGGTTTCTTGCCAAATTTAATAATATTTTACTGAAAAGTTTCCAAGCTTGGTAACATTTTGTCCAATTTTATTAATGTGGCCTGTAATTTTTTTGCTTTCCTGCATTAGTATTTTGTATTTGTTATCTGCAACCAATAGGAAATGTTTCTAAAATTGAATTTATTTATGAGTACTGAAAATTTTGCAAAATTCTGTAAAGGGCAAATACCTTTGCTCCATTCAGTTGTGAGTCTTACTTGCAGTGAATATGTTACCTGTGAATCTTTTTGTTGTGTTCACTTTTACACGGGATCTTTTGCTTGTTTTGCAAAGGCTATAATTAAAGTTATTGCTTGTTATTGTCAATGCAAAGCTTAAAAATAAGTTATTGCTTGTTAATTCCTGTGAATTTTGCATGGCAAATTCATCAAATTTCTAGAACCAATAAAATTTGTGTTTTGTCAACTGGACTGATTATTAGAATTTTCCTCATACACTAGACTAACAAATTTTATGAGAAAACTCAGCAGTTTCTGCAACAAAATACAGCCGAACCTGGTTTAGATGAAGTCCAGGGTAGCAAAAATGTATTAACCAGTAAAATGGCAAAAAGCATTTTGAATGATTTAAAAAATAAATTACTAAAACAAAAATATTAAAGTTTAAATAATATCTGTTGAGAAATATTTTATGAACATTTGACATTAATCAGTACTTTTATGCAAAAAGGTAGATTTGTAAAATCATCATAAGAACACACAAGCCTATACTAACACAGATACACACATGACGATAGTAGTATATATACTATTCTTACTTTTAAAAAATCTGGAGAGACTGAACTCAACTTTCCGAACTCTTGCGATTAAGATCATTACCAAGCATTTAAATAAATTTTAATGGATGAATAATTCAAACATATATACTAAATTGAAGCTCAATCAAATGCGCCACTTAAACACTAGCCCACTTTCAAGAATTTCTCTCCACATATCATAATGTAAAAGAAATGTTTGTCGTAGTCCTGTAGAAAAACTGTAAGTCCTATTGACATCAAAATCAATACAGGTCTTAGAATGGTGGTTTATAACATATGTACCCAATTTGAGCTCAATCGAATGCACCGTTTAAACGCTAGCACACTTTCAAGAATTTCTGCCCATAAACCATAATGTAAAAGAAATCTTTGTCATAGCCCTGTAGAAAAACTATAAGTCCCATACACACCAAAATCAATACCGGTCTTGCGACAGTGGTTTATAACATATATACCCAATTTGAGCTCAATCGAATGCCCTGTTTAGGAGCTATCGTGTTCACTCTCGTACACACATACATACATACATCTCGTAAAAACAGCATAAATGAATTCAGAAGACCTCAAAACGTGTAAATACAGCAAAATCTCGAAGCCGGATTTTTTCATGGTTACAATACTTTCCTTACATGGTACATGTTCGGAAAGTAAAAATAAGTAAGGAGAAATGAAATGGAAAAATACATTTACCTCTTTAAGTTACACTTTAAAAAATCATTTATTGATTTTTGCTTAAATTTTTGCATTGTACATTTGTTTATAAAAGAATCCACTTTTTCTGACTCGTCCAAAGCATAATTTGGCATTTTCTTGTTGAAGCAGAAATGTCTGAACAGCTTTTAAAACATCTGCATTTCATTGAAGGACATGAGAGGAATTTTGATGTCTACATCAGACTTTAATCTATTCCTCTTCATTCTTTTCAGTAAAATCTTCCAGAATATATTCATCTGTCAGGAATCGTGAAGTCATAATAAATTGTTTTTTTATAAGGTGCAATACTTATTTCATCTTAAATGGGAGTAATTTTTGTTGGTGTTCCTATTAAATGAAGTAATTATTATTGTTATCCAGGCTAATGTGATGGAGAAACTTTTTTTTTTTTTTTTTTTTTTTTTGTCTTAAGCAAAATTTTGTGTAAAGCATTTTCGTCTTAACGAGGTTCAAGTGTATACGTTAATAATTTCAGTACTTATATATTAGTCCATCAACCAATTTTGTTTATAAGATTTTGTTTTTCCTAGCTACATATTTTAATATCAGTAACAAAAAATATAATGTGATTTCCAGTTAATCATTTCAATAACTTTATTTCTTTTATACATCATCATATTTATCCTTACTATCTATAATTAAAAAAAAAAAAAAAAAAATCAATGAAAAAAGGATTTAATGCCTATTTGGCAGAATCAGTAGACTAATACATAAGTATGTACAATAATTTGTTGTATACATTATTATCCTCAGGGAAAGAACTTTCATAGTTTACTCAGCATCACTTTGAGAAAAACAAGAGCTTCTGATTAGCTGACTGGTTCATTTTCTTTTTCTGACTGACCTTGGCTGTCTCTGTTGAGTTAATATATTATGAACTGCTCTTTTTAAATACCAGCTGAGAATTTCCTGTTTAATTTTGACAAAATGCGCACTTTGATAGGAATTTGAGAAAGGTTATTTGGTATTTAAGTAGTTTATTTTTTTTTATTGCCACTGCTGTTAAAATATTTTTAATCCAGTGTCTAAAAATTATTAAAATTGTTTTTAAATCTCATTGTAAATTACATTTTGATAATAAGTTTGAATAAAATAGCTTTTCCCCTTTGTTTATCTTAATATGTTTATGGAACCATTTTAATTGTTTTATTTTAAAAGATGTAATTAAAGGTATATATCGAGGAAACGGTCCTTTCTATAAAACTTCCAGATAGAAAAGTCTTAATTATGGAATAGCACAGCAAAACTTTTTCAAAAAGGGGCATATTCTTTTAAACTTTTTCTTTCAAGAAGTTTCATGACTCACACAGGTTTATTAGTATGTCAACTGTTCAGTGTGTAGAACGAGTTTTTGTTATGTTTCAAATTTAAACTTTTCATGTCATCTGGTACACCTTCTGTAGTATAAAAGAATAAATTCAGATCCTGGAATCAGTATTACGTGTGTACTATTGTTTTCTTTTTATTTTCTTGAAATTTTTCTTATTCCTTCCTTTTTTGTCTCTTCACTGGGAGAGGGGAAGCTTACTGTTAACAAATGAATAAGAGTAGTTCAAAATGTCCCTTCTCACAGGTTTGGCTGTCAAACAAAAAATAAGATGCATTCATTTTTCAAAACAGGAGGTAGGAAGTTTAAATTAAATTGTAGAATCTGACAATTAACTGAGAAATTTTGAAAAATATTTGTTCACTCATAATAACATTACCTAAATTAAAAAACCCTTTCTTTATTTGTTTTATATCTTTTAAAAAATTAAAATCATGTTTTTCTTTAAAAATTATTCAAAATGACACTTTAAAAACTCTTTGTTAGGTTGTGTTATATAGCTTGATAATTTAGTTTTCGTATCTTAACAATTTTCTTTACACTTTTCTAGGTATGTTTTGGGGTATAATATGATTTGTATTCCATTTAATTTTAATGCTCTAGCTTTTACCGCTGTAGTTGAATTTCGTATATTGTCTTATCAATGCAAGATTTTTTTTACTTAAAAATAGAAATATGTTTTGCATAAACTGATTAAGTTTCTAATGAACTGTTTTTCTTTTCTTTGTCTTTTTTTTTAATGTTTCATATCCATATTTCAGATGAAACAAATATTAAAGAATGAAACCAGCATTGAAAATTGGATTGTAACTAAAGTAAGTTTTCTTCTGCCTCTCTCTCCCTTTATCGCTGGCTCAAAGGGGTTTCTTAATTAAAGATTTTATGATTACCTTTAACGAAGTTAAAAATTATACTTCATTAGACAGAACCTTCATTTTTGTAAATTAATATAGATATGCAAAAATGTAGAGAAACAAGCAACATTTTTCTCAAATTTTAGCAATTTTTCAGAAATCAAAAATTTTTACACTTTTAACATGTTCTATTCCAAGGAATACGAAAAATAGCTAATTTCAACAACCACACACATGCCTACTTACGCGAATCGTTGGAAATATTATCAACAGAGGGCAGCATCAACGACATGACGCACGCTACAGTAGATGAGACATGGAATGACATTATGCGCAAAAAGAACAGCGCGAAAGAAGAGGAGGCGGGAAGCAACATCATTCCCACGAGAAGGATGGACTGATGATGGTTGTGGAGCATGCAACCGAAATATATCTCCGGAGGATAGCGGTATTAATTTTATTACGTTAATTATGGGAAGCTCTTAAGAAAAATATCAGGATACCAATAAAACTCACGGACACCACAGGTTTTTATAAAATTAACATAAAAAATAACGAAAACAAAATAGCCGGCTGCTACATTGGGGTTACTAAAAGAAAAATTAAAGATCGCCAAACAGAACACATTAACGACATTAAATTCAATAGAGAATCTACAGCCTTATCCCGCCTCGCTCTAAACACATCACAATAGATTTCCAAGGAATACGAAAAATAGCTAATTTCAACAACCACACATATTCCTACTTATGCGAATCATTGGAAATATTATCAACAGAGGGCAGCATCAACGACCTGACACACGTTACAGTAGACGAGACATGGAATGACATCATGCGCAAAAAGAACGGCGCGAAAGAAGAGGAGGCGGGAAGCAACATCATTCCCACAAGAAGGATGGACTGAAGATGGTTGTGGAGCATGCAACCGAAATATATCTCCGGAGGATGCAGGGTTCCCATTAGAAAAAAAAAACTGGGGGAGATTTCTCACCCATCCAAAAATTTTGAGTGAGATTTCTGAAAGTTAAATGAGAACATAAATATTGTTTAACATCATTTTATTTATTTATAGTACAATTTCAATAACACCGATTTTTCCGTTAATTAAAAAATTTTACAGCTTGATGATCTGGAAACTTTCTAAATTGATATTTCCATCAGCTATTCTAATAAGATTGCTTAAATTTGCACTTGAATTGTTAAGGGATATTCAAAGTTAATGAATATTCAAATTTATTCAAAGAATCACATCCGGTTTAACTAAGTAAAAGAATTATTAACTATAATATTTTATCTAGTATAATAAAATTATATAAAATAACTTAATATTTATATAAATATTAAATTATATTATACTACAAAGTTGGTAAGATACAAATGTGTGTGACAAAGTTAAAACAGATATAGTTACCCAGCAAACACACACAGGTTCTCTGAACGTCTATTAACATTCAGAAGACGTTTTCTAAACGTTAATAGACGTTCAGAGAACCTGTGTGTGTTTGCTGGGTAAGTTCAAATTCTTACTACAGTATAAGCTAGATTATCCGGCATTTAACTGGAAAATTTCAGCTCTTCTTTTGGGGGGGTGTCTTCCTAAAAGATTGATTAACTCTTACTGTGAACGACAACTCAGAACGAAAAGTGGGGAGGGGGTGTCCAAATTTCAAACTGCCAGAGGTTATCAATAATTCCAAGGATCGTGCTGGTATATAATAAAACAAACAGATGAAATGCTCTCAAAACTCATATACGATGGACACACATACAAAAACAAAACATTTTACAGCTGGCAAGCAGGAGGAGAAAAATCAACACGTCAGCTCAGCGCCGATAGCATTAATTATTCCCCCCTCTGCATTCCGATGATTTAACCACGTTATCTCTGAACAGAAACTCAAGATAGGAAGGGGGGGGATGCTTCATTGCCACCGCAGCATGCTTGTTATCTGACAGTAGTAGAGTAAAAGCAAATTTTTGTATTTGTAAACTGGCATTTTTAAGCTTTCAAACAGCATGCGAGAATCTCGCACAGGTGGCGAATATTTTGCAGTGCGAGAATAACTCGCGCTGTAATATTTTTAGCGCGAGATTTAAGAAATTTATGCGAGATTCTCGCACTCTAGCGGGAACCCTGGGAGGATGGCGGTATTAATTTTATTACATTAACTATGGGAATCCCTCCGTATTACATTTTAACCTTTTAATAGGCAGTAAACTTGTTGAACATAGTCACTTTGAAACTTCTAAAATGCATGAATATAGTAAAAAATTTTTACATGTTTTAAAAAATAAATAATCTTACCATTTCCCAGTTTTTAATGATTGCAATTTGAAATTTAAAGCATCTATCGGTATATCAAAAAGAAAAAAAAAAACAGTAAGAACTTTTTCATATTATTACTTATTCTTATCCTAAAAAGCTATTAATTTACATGCTGCATTGACTTTTTAACTTGTTTCCACAACAAAATTTTACTATGCAGAAAATATGCTTATTTGAATTACCCATATTTACCATTTTAAAGAGAATAAAATCAGTGAATTCCATAGTAGTTCCAAGCATTTTTTTTTTTTTTCAAAAGATGAGATTTCTGCAGCTTATTAAAATTGGTAGTTTCAAATAAAGAAAAAAATTTTTTTTAATGATATTTTGAAAATTAACTAATTTTGATCATCTGAATCTACCTTTTGATAACATTATGATGAATGAAATAATTTTCATACATCTTAACATTACCAAAAGGTAGATATAATAATTTTCCTGTTTAAAATTAAAATTTTAAAAACTTTTTATTGTATCTCTGTCCATATTCTTTGCTCAATTCTTTAATTGTAAATGGTTTAATATTGCATAATGTTTTTAAAATTTTATTTCATTCCTCATATTAACAGCTGCATCACCACAAGCAGTTAGTTTCAGTTAATCAGATTCTGAGATTCTGCATTACTCTTATCATATGTATTTTCACTCTTATGCTAAAAAACACATATTCAGCTAATAAGGTGAAGGAAATGCTATCAGCATTCATGTCCTTCATAATTTATTTCTCCCCCTCCCTATATTTTGTTTGGTTCAATCTAGAAAACTATTTTATGAATTCTTAGCTTTTAATGTAATCATGATATTTTTGTCCTATAGTTTGTACTCCGATTGGTCTTATTTCTTTTGTATAACTGAATATATTTAAAGTAAAAGGTAGTATTACATTGATCTGTTGTCTATGCCTATGTGCTGCTAATTGTACGAGAGTGCAAGGTTCCAATTTTTTTTTTTTTAATGTGAGAAGATTTGTATTTGAACATATACTGAATTCCATTTCTTTATTGAGAATTGTGGGAGAAATCAGTCTGAAGAAACAGCAAAACAGAAATCATTAACTTGGAGATGACCATGACTATTTGCAAAAGTGTGAGTCTATGAAATTAAGTATTTTTAATAAATCACCATATAATTATATTTTATTCTATTTCTAGGCTCATGGTAGACCCAGACAAGGACTGTTCATCTATCCTTATAATTTGGGTTGGTGGAAGAATATAAAACAAGTATTTTGGGATCCAATTGGTAATGGGATGACAGATTGGCCTGTTGTATCTGGTTGTGACCAATATACTCTTACCGTAAGTTATATGAATTAATATCTATAGCCCTAATAGCAAACATCTGGGAATAAGGCATCAAATTAATTCAACAGATTTGGGGGCTAGGGTGCTTTTTAATGTTCCTTTGTTTTAAAATTAGATAGTTTAATTTTATCAAATAGTGAAATGTTCAAGTTACTATTCCATAAAGTTAAACAATCTGAAAAACAACAATTGTTGAAAAAATCTTTTCAAAATAATTAAAATAACTCATAGTTTAAGTAAGTTAAGTTTAAGTAAGTTAATGTAAGTTAAGCATAGTTTAAGTAAGCAAATAAGTAATAGTTTCAAGCAGAAACTATTTTTTCAATAAGTTTCTGCTTGAAAAGAAAAAAGTGAAAGGTGTAATAACTTTTGAAAGACTTAGTTCTGTTACTTTAAAATTTTATTTTAATGATATGTATGTGAATAAATATATTATTTCTATATTATCTATTATTGCCCTGGAGTACAAACATGTCCAACTATGTACATACTTATCATAGCTGATGTGCTAGAGATTGTGATAGTTGATAAATTTGATTTAGGAGTCAGTGGTCACTTGGGAAAAATGGGAGCGTTTTGCACTACCACTCAAATTTTAAGGAAATAATTCAATGGGAAGAAAAATTTTTACAAAGTGTTCTTCGAAGGTCAAATTTTCTCCCTATTAATTTAACCATTATTTTTTTCTGTAATTAAGAGATTTGAAAATTCACAAAATAGATATTTTCAAAAAGTAGTCAAAATCATCCCACCTGACCACCTCTGATCAGGGGCAAAGCCAGACATTTTTCATGGGGGGGGGGTTACGACTACTGCAACTCACATATATGCATACATGTGTGTGATAAGGGAATGAAGAATATACATTTTGTATGGCAAAAAATTCCTCATGGGGGGGTTATGACCCCCCCTAACCCCCCCCCCTTGGCTACGCCCCTGCCTCTGATATATGTATTATATTAGTCCATTACAGTGGTCGCCACTTATTTCTGTTGTTGGTTTATCTGTACTATCTCTACTACAACTATTAAGCCTAATCTTTGAAAAAAAAAAAAATACAGACATCAAATTAATTGTTATTCTTTATTTTTGAAGAATTAATCTCAAAAATTAGATTATTTGTGTGAAGTAATTATGAATGTATATTTGACATCTTAGTTAATTTAAAATAACACATGTGGAACTGCTTACAGTGTTTGTCATCCATGACAATTTTCCATTCTTTTGTGTCTTATGCATGCTTGTAATGGATAATCATTTCTCATTGAGGTAAAAACAATGTTCCATGTATTTTCTTCTCTAGAAACTGTGGTAATGCTGCACTTAATGCTTCCAAATGTTCGCATCCCCAACAGTTAGCAAATACCTAAATTATATTAATTATACATTACTTTAATTTTTGACACTAAAGTCGGCAATAAATTTCCAAAAATGGTCTATCTTGATGACTTTTGACATATTACTACCATTCCCACTACTGGAAATCCTTTCGACAGTGGGTTAAAAGCATCGTTTTTTTCTGATTTTCTGAATAATATTATCAGAACTTGACCATCTCTTTTCAAATGAAAGAGAGAGAGAGAGAGAGAGAGAAATAAATGAATTATCAAAATCAGTCTACTTGTTAAAAAATTATTCCTGAACATATACCTTAAAAATTCATATTTAATGAACTTGTTTCTAATTGCAAACAGATTTTTATTAAAGCTTCCATTGAATTAACAGATAGTTTTATTGTTTAAATAAGAATTTAGTAACAAAACAAAATTAAAGAAAAATAGATTTTGAAAAAGTTATTTAAGTCTAAATGTGCTGATTTTCTGATACATAAATTGTCTGTAACGTGACGGTTGACAGATTTTAATTACTTGTGGTTGAGATTTTAATTACTTGCAACTTTAAAACTTCTGCTCAATCTCAATAATTACTATTTTTAAAATCAGCATTTGAAATTCTGTACTTACAGGGTAATTACAACTAAATTTCCTGAATAAGCAATATTCTGCAGTTAAAATAGGTGAGCAGATTGCCACCAAATTAGGCATATGGACTGTACACAAAATGCACTCAAAAGAAGTTCAGTTTTTAAAATGTCCACTAGGTAGTGCTTATCATGATGAAATCAGCTCACAAAATAACTTAACTTAATAGTTAACTAAAATAACTTAAAAAGTTAATAAATGCTCAAGTATTGTTGAATAAATGTTTAAATTGTTTGTGCATTTCAAATTAGCTGTTTTTTCATGCAAAGTGCAACCTCATAAACATTCATTTTTGATTTTTATTTATTTGTTTATTTATTGAAAATCCATGAGTGCATTTCATGTATATATGGTTTATACTTTATTTACCAAACTTTTTTACAATCTGCTCACCCATTTAGCTATAGAACCCTACTTATAGGCGAAGTTTAATTATAATCACGCTGTATATATATATTATTATTATTTAGAGTTGAAAATTATTTACCGTTGTGTGGATAATTTGACATAAAGTGACCTTTAATAACCAGTATCATATTTTTAATTTAATAGTATAAATTTTAATGCTATTAATAGAGATTTTTGATAGTACAGTGGAACCTGTCTAATGTGACCACTTTCAGGATCAACAAAACTGGTCATCTTATAAAAGTGGTCACTATATAGGCAGGTGGTCACTTTAGCAGGTTCCACTCTATTATCATTAATTAAATAACAATTTCGTTTTGGATGACCATGCTCTTACTTTTGCTTGATTTGATGAAAAGCTATATTGTATTATTAAAAATTATGTAGAACTTTAATCACATTTAGAATAACAACATAGTAAATTTCTGATTCTTTTAATGTTTGATAATCGTAGTTTTTGTGAATAAAATTATTGTATGATTTTTAGATAGAACAAATTGTTCAGAAAATGGATAAACATGCAAGAAAACGGCAGTATACAATTGTTGACAGTTATAGTGGTTCTTGGTTTCCTATATCAAAAGGATTTCGCACTTGTATATCACCTCCTTGCAGTGATGAATCACGCATTCCGTTGTCTGTAGGAGACACGGTTTATGTAACAAGGTGGAGAACGTAAGTTTGTTTTTTATTGTTAAATTTTTTTGCTAAACTCATCAGAATGCCACTAATCTTAGACTTACAAAGAGTGTTAATGTGAAAAGCTCACTGTCGTATTTTAAAAATAGTTAAGCCTTCTCTGCATGGTTTTTTAAAATTCAAAATAAAAATGTGCAAAAGGTTCACACTTCATTAGTTACAAAAATGTTCCACTGTACCATAATTTACTAAAGCTAAAGAAAATTTTGTTGTTGTTGTTGTTGTTTTGTTTTGCTTTTAGTTTTCTCTACATAATAAAAATACATTAATGAAATTAAAAATGAAATATTATGATAATGCTTTTTTTTTTACATTTTTATTATCGTAGTTTTTAGAATTTATTCATTTATTATGTATATTATAGTATCTGGCTATCATTTATTATAGTATCTAGCTACTCTCAATTATCCAGAATATTGACCAGATTTTAATATGTTTGCCAGATATCTGTTGCAATCCTAGTGGCAAATACTGAAGCTGTGCCATTAAATTAAGTTTATATTCAAGGCAGTATGCAAATGAAAATGTGAATAATTCCAAGAAGCTGTTTCAGTCATGCTGAAATTGCTAAAAATAGCAAATGAGTGCATTTAAAAAAGAGAGAGAGAAATTATATGTTCAAAACTCTATTTGAGACACAAAATATTCACAAATATATCTTAGTTTAAATGTTGCAAACAGAATTTTAAATGTCCATGTAATACAATTCTTATACTGTTCATCATGAAGCACTTTTAGCAAATGCATATTGTCTCTCTCACACAAATATACTACTTGCAAATTAAAGTGAGCTTTTAAAAATTTAGATTCTCAATCTATATCTATGGTCCATTGGACACTACATTTATTTATTGGTTTCTTGAAAAACTCAATCTTAACTGGATAATATCAAAGGACTATTCCATGCTAACTGAAATCATAAAAATTATGAAATTATTTTACTCGTGGCATAAATCTTTTGCCAAAAATCATTGGAAATTGAAGAACGTATCTATTTTCAGAATTTTATAAACACCTATGACCTTCTTTATATCTTTTTACATATCTGTACAGAATTTCAAGTCAATTGGTCATACAATATAGATTTACAAGCACAATCAGCATATAAAGTTTTTTTTTATGTGGTACAATCTGGAATTATACACCTAGACTTTTATTTATGAGGTAATATTTGTTTGTTTCCCCTGCTAGCATTAGTAGGAACATCAAACTCGTAGCAAAGTTAATTCGCTAACTGGGATCCTGTTTGTGTATGGCATAAACAGAGGTTTGTATATGTTATACAAATGTCGCTGCTTTAGTGGTTGATATGTTCAGTAATGGGGGCCTCTCTCTTACATCTCTAAAAAATACTTGGGTACTGTCTGTACAGCTTTGAAAAATGAAAAAGTTTACTTATGTCATGCAAACCTAGTTGCTGATTGGCAATGAGACAGTTTTATTGTAACTTGCCAGTGAAAAACCATTAAAATACTTAAGATTTATTTGTTGGTCTCATGATAAAAATCGAACTTCAATCTTGGTGAAATCTATTCCAAATAATTGAAATCACAAGAATTATCCCCTAACCATGAAACAAATTTACTTTGGGATATCCCCTAACCAAGATATAACTTTTGCGACTGCTGTAGAATGGTTAAAACTTAGTTGGTTTTAAATTTCTAGTGAACAATGTTGAAGACCTTTATTGACCCAGCATAAATTATTCATTATTAAGCTTCATTATATTTGTTGTTCAGAAAGTAATTTTGTTTTTAAGACCAAAAAGAACCCATTTGTCTAGCTTTGACATTAAACCTAGGCATTTCAAATGATTATAAATAGTTGAATTCAATAAATTTAATCTCTCAGCAATCTCAGAAGTAGTTATTTGCACCAATGAATGCCTTTATTTTGTCTTCATCAGCTTCGACTGGCCTTCCAGAATGTGGGGGATCTTCAACATCAAAATTGCCAGATCAGAATTTTCCAAAACCAGTTTTGTCTCTGGCGTTCTGTCAATACGTATTCCCCATACACATTAGACAATTTTCTTCTTGCTTGAACAGCATTTTTGCCTTCTTAATAGTAAAAAAGTAAAATATGACAAAAATGCTGCTTTGCACTTTCCATATTTGAAGGGTAACAACCAAAAACTACTGCATTCAATCAATCTAACTTTTTCACAAGCAAGCCTTGCTATATCGACTGTTAAAATATATAATGATTATGCAGCTTAAGTGTGAAGTTGGCTGTGAAAAAATACAATTATGTATTCTGTTGGGGAAAAAACTTAAATTATTTTCTGAACAACCTTATACTTACTCTTAAATTAGAGTGTAGCAATTTTCTATTGTTTGATAGTAATACATTATTTTACAGGAGGTGGCTTTATGGAGAAAAAGGTATTCCAGAAAATTCAGGTATAATATGTCTTTATTATTCTTCTTCAGCAACCTAGAAATATTACTAATATTATTTTCTATAGTACTTTTACCAATTTCAGTTATTTGGTATTTTACTTTTATTAAAACCTTTGTTTAATAATAGCCTAAATCTTATATAATATAGAAAGGTTTACTTCTAAAACCATGCACGTTCTTTTTCTTTCTTTTTATTGGGTTGCAGTGACCAAAATGTGAGAAAAAGGAAGAGTCTGACTGAACTGGAAATCTTAGAATTTCTTCCATTCAGGGTTTGAACTACTGAGATGCTTAATTTTTTGTTGTTGTCAGCTCTAGTGTTGATAGCCCCAATTATAAGAATTTTAAATAATTGAGAATAGGAGTAATTGTTAATAAATTTATTTGAATCAGTTATGCAAGTCTTAGTTAAGTGTCTGTTATACTTATAATTTTTTTCCCTTAAAAAACTAAAAAATATAAATCATCAAATCTAAATTCATTCTGCTGTTCAAATGAATTGCACTAGAACCTCAATTATCTGAGCCCAGTTTATATCATATTCCATTTTAATCAACTCAATCAAGACTCCATCCCGATTAGTGAGGAAGAACATTCACAAAAAAAAAATCTGGAGTGACTCCACTCAACTTTTTGAAAACTTGATCTTTACCAAGTATTTAAATAAATTTGACTCAGCTGAATTGGATGTAGTGTTCAGATTCTAGTGATTCTAGTGCCCTTAAAATATTTTATGTTGATCGGCCACAATGTATAAGAATACTTTTTTGTAGCCTTGTGGGAAAACTATAAGCCATAGACATCAATATCTATGTGTAAGACAATGACCTATAATTTGCGTACCTAATTTGAACTCAGTCAAATGCACCGTATAGATGATAGCTTACTTTCAAGAATTTGTATGAAATGGCTGTACAGTCAACTCCCTCTAATCCGCACTCACTGAGACCAAGGGTTGTGGGGATTACAGGATTTTGCGGATTATAGATCATTTTTTTATTTACGTTTTTATATTTAGAATTTCCCTTTAAATTATAGTCAATTTACTGTAAACAAATAGGAAATGATGAAAGAAAATGCATATGCTGTTGAATAAAAACACAATTAAATGTCAATATAAATACAATAAATAATACAATTAAATTTACAGAGAATTTACTAAAGGACTAATGAAAGAAAATATTTATGCTGCTGAACTAAAACACTATTTTTAATATTAAATACAATTACTAATACAAAATTAAAAGAATAAATTCTCTCAAAATTTTTTATTTATTTTTCATTTTTTCAAACATTGCAGTGATTGTAATTTGTTTAAGAGATTTAATTTTTCTTCAGAAATTTCGTCCTGAAGCCTTCTAATTGTCAGTAACTCTTGGTCACTGCCAAATGATTGCTTTTGCAAAATGTTTAAATACTTGTCTCCCACATGGGCGCCGGCAGAATATTTCTCAGGGGGGGGGGCAAAGACTACTTCAACGTATGGTTACCATGTTGGAAAGAGCAAAAAAGCAAGAAAAAACATTGCATAAGAAAATCCAGGGGGCCATTGCCCCCTTTGCCCTATGCTGCCGGCGCCCATGCTCCCAGAGCTAACCCTTCTTCAAAAGTAATAGTACAGTAGAGGACCCCAAATCCGGAAGTTTTTCAACAAACAATTTTTTTTAAAGGGCAGTTGTTGTTGTTGTTTTTAATTTCTTTGAAAGAACGTTTTAAACTAAATATATCTTATAAAATAAACAAGCTCAATCAGAAAGGGAGGAATTTCACTGGTCGCTCGCGAAAGGGGGGGGGCATCATTTGTATGTTTAATATCTATTACATTAATTTTGGATCTTGCGAGGTAATTTTCGGTTTCTGGTTATGTAGAAATATTCTGATGCTATTATATAAACTTCAAAGAGGAAAAGAATGTTATCCTCTTCACACACGCATGCATTACATTTCAAGTGCTGATGATTCATTATTTCTGCATGTGCTCCTCCGGCAGTTAAATGTAAACAAAGAGAAAGACTGTTTATGCTTTTCTTTCTTTCTTCCAACAGAAGTACAGTTATGTGGGGAAAGTTTTTGTTGCATAATAAATCGCTAGACAGAAGATCGAAAGGGTGAGGTAGGGGGAGAATCAGAAAATTGCGCGACTGCTGTGTCGTCTGCCAAATCGCAGTTTGCGTTGTTTAAAGTTAAACATGTTACATATTTTCACCCAATTTTAATTGCAACGGTTAATCTTTATGATCGTCTCTGGATAGAGTGAAGCGATGTGATTGGATGGTGCATTGCTTCGGAGTTCGTTATTTACATCCATTCACAGAACACATGCAACTTAGGATACAAGTTTCTGTACGTTAAATTACATGATAAAATACTCAAATATATGAAATTATGTACTTCAAATACCAGTGGAAAAGCATTAACATTCAGCCAATCAAATAACTTCTATTACAGTAATACTACCAGTCAAATGCCGCTCAAAATGTAAACAAACTTATTTGTTTACATTTGAAATATATCGCGAATTGCAGGCGTTAGCGGATTATAGAGTCGTGGATTAGTGGGAGTTGACTGTAATGCATATAAGAACACTTTTTTGTACCCCTGTACAAAAATTTAAGTCCTACATACACCAAAATTATGTACTCAATTTGAACTCATTCAGATGCACCATTTAGACACTAGCACACTTTAAATGATTTGTATCTATAGGTCATGCAATGTATGAATAAACTATCAGCTATACACTAGCAAAACCTATGCAGGTCATCTGACACGACCTCTTGTATATGTGCCTAATTTGAGCTTAAATGAACACACTGTTTAGACTCTAGTGCACTTTCAAGAATTTTTGACTGCAGGCCACAATGTAAAAGAATTCTTTATTATAGCCCTGTAAAAAACTACAGGTCCTATTCACACCAAACTTGATATCAATCATGCAAGGTGATCTATAACATATATATCAAATTTGTGCTCAATCAAATAGGGGCTCAATTTAGGAGCTATTGTGTTTACTCACACCCACACAAACCAGATAGATACATGATTACTTACATTTCATAAAAATAGCACACACCCTGAATGTGTAAATACATCAAAATGTTAAAGTCAAATTTTTTCATTATTACAGTGCTTCCTTTAAATGGTGCATGCTCGCAAAGTAATAAACAAAAATTACCAATTATTCAACTATGATTTTTAATGATAAGTAGTAAAACAAAATATTATGATTAATGATTGTCTATGTTATCTGGGATTTCAGTTACCCAAGGTGTGCTTGCAACCAACCACCTCAAATAATCAGTGTTCCACTGTATGTTTAAATGTTATAAAAACAATATTTAAAAAAATTCTTTTTTAATATATTTTTTTTTTTTTTTTTTTTTTTTTTTTCTAATGGGCAGGCACTGGCCACAAGCCTTTGCCATCAACGGCCCTAGTTACTGTCCATTTTATTATGGGAGCACCCAGTGGGTGGACAGCACTACCCCCTATGAAGGGACAGACAAGTTAACATCCATGCCCAAGCCGGGATTCGAACCCGTACCCACGGGGTGATAGAATGGTTCTCTAGCCACTACACCACCTGGGCGGCCCTTTTTTAATATAAATAATGGAAGAGAGGAAGAGTTGAGGAAAAAGAAAACTTTTTTTGCTTTTTATATAAAACTAAACCTTCCAGTGATGCTTAGGCACACCCATGGAGGAAACTATGGGGCTAAAGCCTCCCCTAAAGCTGGAGAGTTGGAAGTAAAAAGCTTTAAAAATTAATTGTCACTTAATTCAAATATTTTATTTTTAAAAATTTTCTTCAAATTGCACTAGAGTTTAAAAAATTACTAAAAAAAGAAAAAACATAAATTTTGAAATAAGTACATACAGTTAGTGTATGAAGCACAGTTAAACTCTGTTACAGCATCCTGAAAATATCCAGCATTTATGACTATAACAAGTTGCATTGATAAGGGGCTTGTGTTCTATGAGCAAGTCAACTGGTACCAAATATTTGAATGTTAAAAGACATTTGTAACTATAATTGAGTTCAGCCGTATTTGTAGCCCCCCCCCCCAATTAAAATGAGTGTGCCACTGGCTCTGCATATTAGCAGAACCTGAATAAGATGTATAAAAATTTAATTTACCCTGAAATTTGCATAATTTTCTGACCACTTCTTCTTGGCGCTGCATTTTCAATGTCACACAGTGTATATAGATTGTCAATTTATCTGGTGCATTTTTTTTTTTTTTAATTGCTTCCCTAAGAATATATATATATGGTTTATTGTAGCTATAAAATTTATATATATATTTGTAAAAGAAGCATTTTCAAATATGTGTTGTTTTGTCATCAGTTATGTGTCACTTTAAAACTCTCATTTTTTATTCTATTTAATGATCATCAATTAATTTCTTTTATCATTAATAACCTTAAATAAGTTAATATAATATTTTACTTTTTTCAGCTGAAAAAGAGGTCAAAGGTTGGTTCCCTCGATGTTGTGCTGTAGAATTCACCAGTACTGAGTGTGAAGTATCAAAACTTACTAAAAAGAACTCCTGATAATGTTGAGAAATCCAACTTCCTTTCTTGTACAGATTTTTTTTGTCTGTGTGATTTTTATACTGTAGCTCAAAATGCTTGTGATATGGAACATGATATGGGGTGTTAAAAAACTTATCCATTTAAAAACTCAATTCATTTTTTTATTATAATTGTATTTTACAGCATATGGCATTAGTTAAAAGATTGGGGGAAAATTTTGTAATTAATATGTTGCAGGTAATGTGTGAAAATGAATCAAAATAAATCATCTCAGGGATTTATTCAAATTTAATTACCTGAGTTTATCTTAAAGTTGTATAACTTAATTTTTTTTTTAATTTACTCTTTTTTTTTTTTTTTTTTTTACATTTCCTGCTCATGTTTTTCTTTTAGATTAGAAGATATAATTAACTGCCAGATACATACTGATTAATCATTCGTTCTTATAGTATGTATTATTTTTGTAGAGAATTTTGTTCATATGAGTCATTTTAATATTGCAGAGTTGTATCTGATGATTGAATCCTAATTATTTGTTTCTTCCTCTGCTCTACAACTTGTTTCTTCTTTTTTTCAAAAAACAGCTGTTTTTTTTTTGTTTTTTTTTTTGTCAAAATGATGAATTTTTTATCTGGTAATGACTACAACTACTTTTACTTGTCTTAAAGTGATAAAATGTCTTAAATAACTCTTAAGGTTGGAAATCAGTTTCCTAGTTAGAATTTTTTATATGTAAGGTCAAAGTTATTATTTTATTTATTAAATGTGTGGTCCCTTATAACATTAATTGCACAAAAAGTAACTGCATGTCATTAAAAGGCTTTTTCAAATTGAAAGTATGGTTCTTAAGCCAATAGTTTAAAAGATGCTCATGTGATTAGTTTGAAACATCCTGTATATTTGGCTGTTAAAGCAATGACAATTCTGTTTTAAATTAAAAAAAAAAAAAAAAAGAAAATAATATGTAGCTACTTTTTTTTTTTTTTTTTTTTGGTTGTTGTATACTGTATTTAAGTATTGTATGAAGTAAATGATGCTTCAACAAAATGTATAGAAAATTTTTTTTCATTGTTACTTTTATATTAAATATTGCAATACAAAATTTAAGATTGTACTGTCCAATTTATTTCTAATGTTGAAAGCATATATATATATTCTTAATTATTTCAGTTCTAGTAAAATATATATATATATATATATATATATTAATTTTACTTTTAACATAAATCTTATGGATTTATACTGTTGTATATAGTCAACCCTCTTTAAACCATCCCTCAATAAACCGTCACCCCCTTTGATCGGCATTTTAGATAAAAAACAGATTTACTACAATACATTCAAATGTAAAATTCTCTCAATAAACTGTCCCCTCGAGTACAGCCATCTGCCATTCACTTTTTAGGAAAAAGTTTATTTTTCTATTGCAAAACTGACTATTTAGACTGCCAATGACTGCTAAAAGAGAAGTTCCAAATGTTAATGGATTATCTTTCGGGAAACTGATTATTCATCATGCCAGATTAACCCTCCTATTTGTTTGTGCACAATACAGCTTTGATATCCCATCCAAACCTTTCTTTCTCAAGAGGATTAAAATGAGGCACTTCAATCAAAGCGGCATAGTGGATTTTTTTTTTAACTGAACCAATATATTTTCAGTCTTTCCAAAGATCTCACCTAAAAGTTTTGAAGATTTCCAAAAACATACCGTGAAATATTTGTGGGTGTAACATGATTAGACTGGATGGCATTCTTTCTGGCTTGAACTAAACCCTTAATGACAGTGTGTGTTTTCAAGAATTATCACCTACAGGGGCAATAAGGTTTGATCAGGAACAATTTTCAAAGCCAAGTGTTTTTCCTTTGTTACCATGAAGGGATACTAACACACGGACAAAAATAGAAATGAGTAAAGTCCACCTTGAAGTTTTACTTCCATATGTTACAGGATTATTGCAACAAATAGATGCTATGCTGGCATTATAAAATTGTTTAAAGCATTCTACAGATTTTTAGTGAAAAAAGCTGTAAACGACACAAAGATCGATATAATTGTGTGACATTAAAAGATGCCATTTATCTCTATAAAAAGGCTTGGGACTATGTTACCAAAGAGACAGTAGGAAGATTTGGAAGCAGTGGCATAATGAGTTGATAAATTATGAAAGTGGCCCTGAAGAAAGTTAACATGGGGCCTAAATAGAGCTGAGGAAGGCTATGGAGAAAGCTTGTTCACAAATTTTTATAACTATGGTGTCAGCAGAAGATTCTGTAAATGCGGATTCTGAAGAACCTGCTACTGAAAATATGACAATTGATGAGATTATGGAACTGATGCCATCTGTAGACACCAAACAATAGGAAAGTGAATCTGAAACTGAAGAATAGTGCAAAATTTGTCAGATAAAGAAGTGTAAGATTATATTTATAAACTGAAACATTATTTTGAGCAGCACAATAAAACTGGCTTAGAGATTATGGGTATGGTGTTGCATTTGGAAAATGTATATTCATTTCGTGCGACAAATCAAAGACAGATTACTTAGGATAATTTTCTTAAATTTGGATAATTAATAAAAGGTATGTTTATTCATTCAATCACTTTTTCAAGCTCATTTGCTTTCTTTTGAATAGATACTGTTTACTTTGAGAGAAAATTACTTACTCCATGTGCTTTTCTTAAAAGTAAATTTATTCATAGCATTAGCTTGAACAGATAAATTTTAAATGACCTTTTTAAACCGCCACTCTTGCTTACTGCCAAAAAATATGTAGAACCAAAGATGGCAGTTTATCGAAGGCTGACTGTATATATAAAAAACAAATATTCTTTTAGTTTATAATTTAGAATATATAATTTTAATACATATTTTTAAAGCATGATATATATATTTTTTTTTATAAACTTCATTCTTGATTTTGATAATTTAATGCTTAAAGTAACATAGTTGTTGTTCTCATATCTATTCAATATCAATTTTTTTTAATGCATTAAAATTTTGTTGTAAATTTATATGTATATGTATGTATGTATATTGCTGTGAAAATATTTATATGCACGCAAAGTGTATATATTAAAATTATCATCTAGTAAACCATATGTGATGTAGCATGAATGTTGCTTGAAAATATATTGTATATAATGTTTCTTTACTGGCATCCAGAAATAGGTTTCATTCTGCTCACAGAATATGCATTTTAATTTTGTAAAACTTATGTATTTTAGAGAATTTATCAATTTTATTTCCCTTAATATTTAAAAAAAAAGTAGATGCAGAATGTCAGACCTGATTGTGAGTCAAAGTGAAATACCCTGAAATTTAATAATGTAATTTTTTTTTCCTATGGCAGAGAATAAGATAAGCATTTAACAGGCAAATAAGAACTTTGTAAAATGTGAAAAGTCAATAGCTCATCATTTGGCTTCTAGCACTACAATACCTCTCCGCCACACAGTTCCAAGCATCTCCCGATGTGTGTGTGTGTGGGGGGGGGGGGGTCTCTAACCCATAAAGTAGGCAATTTGGGTCGGTGAAAATTCCAATACAAAAGAGATGACTCCCTAAGCAATCATGACCAATCTCTAAGCTAAAACTGGCCATTGCTGTATCCCATGGTTTGTCCGCTAACTTTCTCTCTGGAATGTCTCTCCAGCTCTTATTTGAGACATGTGTAATAAGTACTTCTGTCCAGGGTTGGAAAAAAACCCGGTTTATTTGAAAAAAATCAAAAAACCGGGTTTTATTGGTTTAAACCAGGTTTTTAAAAAAATCCTTTTATAATTACCTGTTACATACTTGTAAATAAAATTAATTATAAAATATTCAAATAACAATTAGTATTCCTTCTGAAAGTAATTAAAAAAGAAAATAAACAATTGTTGCTGTACTTATGTAGACATTGAAATCATTCAATTTTAATATTTTATTTAGAGATACTATTTTTTATATTTATATAATATAATACAATATTAATTGTTTACTACATTTTACGTGGAATCTTGCACTTTAATGGTGATAAGTTGTTGAAAATGATATTTTTAAGGTTTAAAAATAAGTTGTTAAATCACAAAACCTCTATTTTAGAAACAAATTAAAAATGCAGCCTATAATTTAAATTTCATTAATAATTTTTAATAATGATAAAACAGTAAGGTATCTATTAGATTGATATAAAACTTATTGTTGATACTTATAAGGATAATTTTAAAAGATATCAGAAAATATTCTATCTGTAGTATTCAGAATTTTAAATTATTCTTTTTAAAAAACCAATTGGTTTTTTTTTTTTGGGGGGGGGGGGGACCATTTGGTTTAAACCATGCCAACCCTGCTTCTGTCCAATTTAATTTTAACAATTTATGAATATATAATTTTACAGAGTTAAAGGAACAATGTGTAGATATCTTCAGAAGAAGCAAATTTTGAAAAGAAATTGTCCAAATAATGACAAAAAAAGAGTCTTTTTACACATGAAAAAAAAAAAAAAAAAAAAAACAGATAGTTTATTCTTGAAAGTGCTGAGAAGAACATGTTATATAATTTTCATTAAACCATTTTATCAATAGCTGATAAAAAATGAATGACTTGTTGTGTTTGTGAAGAAACTTTCACAAACACATGCAAATACTTAAGTAGATTTGATTTTTAAAATCATCTTTTTCTAAAAATCATAAGTGTATTTTAATATCATGAATATGTGTAGTATTAGAAACATAAATCTGAAATAGAGGGTCTATTTTTAATCCTACTGAATTAGAAATTTAAACAGGAATGCTGAAGAAAAAGTAGTCATTCCCAAGAAGGATGGAAAAAGATTGAAGTTGGTAAAACTTGAGCAAAATTTTCTGTGCAACTTAATGTAATGCAATTTTAACTGAAAAATGCATATTTTTTTGTTTCCCCGGCAATCAAAAATGTTTGTTTTCCAAACAGAAGACTGAAGTGCTATTTTTCAGAAAACTCTACAAGTATGCAAGAGGGAATGAAAGGAAATTTGATGGAAATGTTTGAAGACCCGAAATGGTCATTAAAAATCTGGGGGGGGGGGGGGACAGAAATCTGGGGTAGACCCAGAAAACAATATGTCTGCAATATATTGTAAACTGTTAAGCATTCAATTTTTTGCAGTACAAACTAAGTAATGTTTATTTATCACTGTAATTTGACTTTAAAATATAATATATATGTATATACCTACTAATATTATAAATGTCAATGGTTGTATGTATGTTTATTACTCTTTCACGCTGAAACGGTTTGATGGGTTTGGATCAAATTTGGAATAAAAACAGTTAAAGTCCTGGATAACATATAGGCTACTTTTTATCATGCAAAAAAAAAAAAAAACGCTGTTCCTATAATATACAAAAAAACTATCTTTTATCGAAAAAAAAGAATACAATTGAGTTTTTATTTTACAGAACAGTCAACAGATGGCGCAAACTTATAAAATACAGTTTTTAATAAATAAATTCATTTTATCATCTGGTATGCCTGTATAAAGAATACACCTTAAAAAGTTTTTCCTTCTTAAGTGGATTTATAAGCGGACTTCGAGCCAAGCACACAAATTCGAAATACATGTTACACAAACAAACAAATTAAAAATAAGTTTTTGAAACTTTCATTCAGTTCAACTTGTGCATGTTCTGCGCATTTTTTTCCCATTCTATTCCATTGTATTACATCCAGAAAAAGGATGTTAGAAATATCAATCTTAATTTTGTTTATTCACACTCATGAATAATGATACACTTTCCAACTTATTGGAATAAGGAAAGAAAACAGGGAAGAGGCATGGATTTTGATACGCTTTTAATATATAGCACTTGAATGTATATTTAAAATCTGAAAGTGTTTCAGATTTTCTTACTTTTTTTTTTTTTTTCCTGTCTGTCTTTTGATAATGCCCTATGGTACTTACATATTATCCCGGTGGTCCGCCAGAACGAGTGATTTTTTGCCAAGATAAATGCCGAATGCATGACATTATTAATGGTTTTGAATATGATTGGCAACAGTTTGCCAGCACATTTGATGAAAAAATAATTTGGCGGAAATGATCGCCAGTATAATTCGTACGTACTCAGCCAATGTATCTAGAAGCTCTTAAAAATTAATATAGAACGAAAATAATTTGTACCTTTTTGTAGGTTTTTATCACTAAACTATTTATATTGTGTGTTATGAAAAACTCTTCTTCCTCCTATGTGAGGAACAGTTATTCAGTTAGTTTCTCAAAAAAAAAAAAAAAAATCAGACTGGCATACAACAGTTTGTGACAGAAAAGGGAGCTCACATGAACAAGTACTTAATTTAAAGCTAGTTGTACCCTCCTTGCCTTGTATCTGTATCGCAATTTAAATTCTCATCAGTGAATCTTATTGTGGTTTTCTCCCACCTTCAGCACCTCTCAGAAACTTTAATGACTGCCTAGATGCTGGGCCTGACCATTATCATTTATGTGCCCAGGGCACTTAAAAAAAAAAAAATTGTGCCTGTATATGTTGTTGAACTACCATGTTGATATGGGGGGCTAAACCAATGCTCCCCAACCTTTTTATCACCACAGACTGGTCAATGTTTGGTAATTTTACAAAAGCCCCAAGGGGGGAACATTCACTGTTCATATTTTAGATTGTTTTAGTTTAATTGTATTTAAATGGGCCTTCAGCATCAAATACAGTTACACCAAAAAAAATTAATATAAAGTGATTTAACATTTTAACTCACTAGAATGCTAAATCAATGAGAACCTTGAGCTTATTTCTTTTGCAATGAAATGGTTCCATCTGGGTGTAATAGGTGACAATAACAGCTGAAGTATGTTGTTTTTGTCCAGTTTATTCCATTGTTTGGTTTTAGTTGTTGTCACTGTAGAAAATCCTGCTTCACACAGTTTTCACAATTTTAATTCATAATCGTGAAATGTTTAATAAACAAACTATTCTTTAAAAAAATACAAGATTTCTACTTCTACATAGGCATAAATTAACACAAACCTGACAAAGTCGCATAAACCCAAGAGAAATACACCACAGTAAATAAAATAGAAATAATTGAATGTTCCTTGGGCAGCCGGTACTATTTGATTCACGAACTGGTACTGGTCTGCGACCCAGGGGACGGGGACCACTGGTCTAAACCATTGGTTCTCAACCGGTGGTTCAAGAACCCCCAGGAGTTTGCAAAAAACAATATTCTAGTATATAGTGGCTGTGCAAGAGGTTTGTCAATTTCTTTCTGCTGTTAGAAGGGACTCGCAAGGAGAAAAAAGTTGGGAACAACTGGTCTTAGCTAATTGTTTAGACTATATTTGCATATAATATCCAGGAAGCGGGCCCCACATACCTGTTCAGTAATCAGAGCATGCCCAGAGGACTTTCTGAGCTGTTGATTTAGCCTATATATACACACATGTTCACAATGTTCTTCAGTGGCAAGAAAGGAAATACATAAAACTGTTGAAGTAATTCTTATTTCTTTTAAATTGTATGGTTTTTTAAAAATAGATATAGCATATAATTGCCATATTTTTATATGTAATACCCAGGGAGCAGACCCCACATACACATTCAGTAATCAGAGCATACCCAGTGGACTTTCTGAGCTATAGATTTAACCTGTATATACTACATGTTCACAATGGCAAGTCAGGGAATACATACAACTGTTGAAGTAATTCTTTTAAATTATATGTCTTTTTAATCTGTATAGCATGTGATTGCCATATTTTTACATGGTATTTAATTTTTGATGGTTGAGTCAAATTGCAACAAAACATCTATCTGCATATGATAAATACCCTATTCACGGTCATTAAGCAGATAACTGTATAAAATATGCAAATAATCTTGAAATAAATTTGCTTGGCATATTTTAATATAGTTTTGTGCCAAAATCAATAATAACTAAATAAAGAACCTGTTTTATTTGCATAAGTAGTTCCTGTTTTATTTGCATGAGTAGTATCCTGTTTACTTCTCTGTTTTTAGGAAGTGTATTTCTCAAATTTGATTTTTACTTTTATTTCTTTTTTCCCCTTACTTCCCTCAATTGTGTCCTCCATTTCCCTTACACTTTTTCTGTTTAGAATGATTACATTCCATGTTCGCTTCTGTCATTTAAATGAATTTTGTTTGTACTTTTGTAAGTATACATTTAGGTTGGTTTGTACATTTCTCTTGACAGTTGAATGTTTTGAAACTTGTTGTTGAGTGTCTTAATGGTGTTTTTGACAAAGCTGTTTATTTTGTGTTTTGGTGATAAATTAACAGCCAACACAGTTACAGGAAAGGTATATGTAATTCTTGGTATAGTATGTATATATCTGTAAAGCAAATAATAGTGCAATGAAACTTCTCAGGAGCAACCACCCTCCCTTCTGTGAAAAATTGTCATTAAGAGAGGTGCTCACTCAAAGAAATATAAACTTCTGATAACCAAGAGAAACATGCTAAAATATTATGAAACTGTATACTAATACATGAGTTATTATGCTAACATATTTTTTAAAATTCAAAATTTAATAAAATATTTAAAAATTTTGGATAATTATTTTTTTTCTCTTTCCGAGGGTAGTTTTTACATCTGACAAAAGAGCAATTAGCCTGATATTCTTCAGGCATTCTGAATTTGCCATAATAAAATCTATTTGCTTTTTGAATTTCCCACTACCAAAAGTAACTGCTAACTTTCTCTCTGAAATTCCTTTTCGTGTGATTCGATCACATCAATGTACTGTTCCAACTGTAAAATCTCTCATTTCTTAGGTATGTCTCTTCTCTAACCTACAAGACTTGTACATGATGTGTACATGAACTTGCACCTGCTGTTGATTTGCAAAAGAGCGACTGTTTTGGGATACAGTATTTGTTTACTTTATTTCCAGAAAAATGCAAGAAAATTTTCATACAGGGAACCGGGACTGGTCGCTTATAGAAGGTCGTGTGGCCTCTTCTAGAGAACCTTTCAACATTAAGTAATCAACATTAATAGGATAAAAAATGGTCATTGGAAGAGGGGGTTTCTTAATAGAGGTGGTCGCTTATGGAAGTTTCACTGTACATTGCTATTAACATTCAAACTGTTGTACATTTATATTATCATCCAAACTGTTTTAGTTGTCAGAATTTTAAGTTTAATTATAGAAAAATCTCTGTTGGATTCACATTGTCTCTGTGAGATTCTCTAAATTTGTAGGGGTACATGTAACTCTATGTCTCCCCCACCCCACAAAAAAGTGATGTATGTATGTATCATACCTTTTCCTTGTTGAAAAGGAAAAGCACTTTTGTTCTTACTTTGATTTTATATTAATATTTCTAGTGTTTTACACAATGTATATATATTTATAGTATAAAATAAAATTTCATATCAAGTGGAAAGCTTAATATTTGTGAGTCTTTTGTTTATTTGTTTTATAACAGTGCTTCCTACAGAACAAAGTTAAAAAAAAGATTAATTTTTGATTGTTTTTATTGTGAAATGAAAACTTCTGATTCAAAATTATTATCTGCAATTAATTTTTTGTATACAGTAACTAACTACTTAGTAAGTATGTTATACATGTCACAACATTTGTTATTTTGTTGTCATCATAAAATGAAGTTTATTTCTTATTGTCAAAATGCTTTAAGATTATAATTAAAGTGATGATGTCTATTCCAACATCCGATAATTATCCTAAATTATCCGATATCTATTCCAACAAGAGTTAAATTGAACTAAATATCGTATATATTCAAATCTAAAACTCACCCCCATTTCTGAACTTCCAAAGTCATGCCAATTTCTTGTATTCATTTCTAACATGCATCCTGGATATTCAAAGAGGCAACTCAGAATTTGACAGTACATATTAAATCATGCAGTTTTATTTTTTCAAGCTAAGCATTGAGATTAGAAAGAGAAAAAAGGTATCTTACAATCTTACTAAAGTATAAACAGAGGACATCCTGCTTAAGCACTTTCACTATCCACTTTTGTACCACTACTAAAGGTTTAAGATTCCAAGACCTACCCACCATTTTATACCTGAAATTTTGTCCAAAAAAAATGCGTCTTAGATTTGAGTATATATGGCATGTTACGTATGCTATATTCATTAAAATTAAAAATAAAATATAAATATGTGGGGAAAAAAGTATGTGTATCAAAAGAGTTAAAATGGTCTGTAATAGGATTGCTATAAATTGAACTTAAGCAATTTAAATTAATTTTTACAATACTTTGCACATGATTTATGATTTGCCTGTCTGTTAAATATTTTTATTTAATACATCTCCTGTATTTTCTAGTGATGATTGATCGTTTGATTATGTGGCAGTTTAATGTAATAAAACTTGAGTCCCCACTATTCTGTGACATTGTGTGTTGACTGCTGAAGAAGACTTAATTTTTTCGGCCCAAACGATCATACAGTTTGATAAATACATTTTTATGTGTGTTATACAAAGTTTTATTTAGCTCAGTTTAATGGGATCTTTTGAATGAACTTATCTAATCAGTAAGACTATATTCTTAATCCCCAAAGTAGACACAGTCAGATATGTGGGTTTTCAGCAAATTCACAAAAATCTGTTAGTTTTAAAATTTTTAATTGCAGAATTCGACCATTTTCATTTTTCTGCAAATCACTTTAATTAGTACTTATGTTTATCAGGTGTAATCAAATTATGCCTTCTATAAATTTATTCTGACCATGGATATTAAAAATAGTTATTCATACATTTTTGTGCAAAAATTTTGAATATGTATTGAGTGAAAATTTAGATCTTTGCATATTTATTGCTAGCTGAAGTACTCATCGTTGACAGGTTAGTGTGTAATGCAATTTTCCAAAAAACCTGAATTTTCGTCAGCATTGTAGTACAAAGAATGGAATTAGTATAGAAAGTAAAGTTACAACTTCTATGTAATGTCAAAAGATAACAGGTTAGAGAGCATCAAAGTGCTAACTGAAATTGATAACTGAGAAAAATTTTTATTTTCAAAATTCTAGTTTAATTCTGGTTGACTGAGCTTTTAAAGTCAAGAGGTCATTCATCATTTTAAACTAAATTTTGTTTGATTCACTTGGTATTTTAGCATCATGCCGCAAGAAAATTTTGCACAATTTTTACAAAAATCTAAAAAATCCATGGACCAAACAATGACTGACTTCAGATGTAATATATTGAAGAAGAAATAAACTCTCCAGTAGAATAGAACCAAAAATTGAGAGGCACAACTAGATGTTACAATAATCTTATATATGAAATTTCAACATTCTACGACTAATACTTTTTGAGAGTTAAATGCATACACACGTACACCAAAAGTCGCCGGGGACTGTTGGTGTAATTCTTGAAAAGCGTACGTGGCCGTGGTCGGACCATTACCTAACTATACGGTACTATATAGGACGGTATTGTGCTTCAAATGGATGAATGTCCCTAAAATTGCCATTGACTGTAATGTATTGGTAATCTTTTGAGTGTTCCTGTATAGCAGAACTATTAATGATAAAGACACTTTTTTTCGATGGAGAAATTCATTTCGTAACCCTTAACAGCATATATCACTTCTGAGTCGTTTAAAATAGCCTAATAACTCTAAAATACGCTTTAATGAGTTTCTGCCCATAGAGCGTAATTTATTTAAAATCTTTTGGGCGGCCCTGTAGATAAATTATGCTGTCGAATGGGACCGAAAGGGGAGGCGCACAACTAGATGCTACAGCAGTCCTAAATATAAAGTTTCAACATTCTACGTGTTGTGTTTACATTCTACGTTTTTGAGATATGCGAGTTTAATGAATTTCGGCCCATAGAGCTTAATGCATTTATCTACAGGACAAGGGGAGGTGCACAACTACATGTAACAACAATTCTAACTATAAAGTTTCAACATCCTGCGGCCAATAGTTTTTGAGATATGCGAGTTACATACATACATATACGTACAGATTTCATGGAAAAACTGGTCATAATAGGCTCGTGTCCGGTCAAAATGGGTTGCACACGCATTCATATGAATGTGCATGTTAGCGTACGATGAGATGCATCGAAAAAATTCTTAGAAGTAAATTTAGAGGTAGTCAAAATCGGTTTTTCCGTCGAAATCTGCCCCCCAAAATTTTTCGGGATCACATTACTTCCTTATACTCCGTACAAGGAAGTAAAAAGCAAACAACCATTTAAAAAAAAGTTTTAAAATTCATTTGAATTTTTCAAAAAGTTTCGACATTTAATGTTTCAGTTATTGCTGATCATTTTACTAAATTTCTTACTAAGCCCCTTTTGAGGGATGTGGGAACATTTATATACTATTTTCTCAAAAACACTGAAATATTCCAAACAATTTTGGTATCTGTAGTTTAAATTAACTTGCCATGTAGCATAATTTTAAATTTCATGGAACAAACATATGCTCAATTATCTCAAAAACTATAAGGAAAAAAAATTGAAGTACTACTTCGACTCATAGTTTGAGTGACCACCTGTGATGATACAAAATTTTATTTAATTTGCTTCATTGATATTTACATAATGGACAAATATTTTCGCATATTGAAGACATTTTTTAAAAATCTAATCGATTTTTTTTTTAATTCGACGCCTACAGTGACCACCTATCTTGTCGTCAAAATTAATTTCACTCACTTCAGTCGTTATTACGTGATGCGCGAAAAAAAAATTATGCGTTTGGAAACGATTTTCTCAAAATCTAATTTTTAGCACAAGAGTGCTATTTCGCTCAATCCCAGAGTTTTGTCTAGGCGATCTTGTCGACAGGTTTTGTAGATATAAACTTTTCAATGTGTTTGCCAGATAACATGGAGGGGGGGGGGCGTTAATAAAATGTTGAAAGTCGTACAAGCTTTGCAATTTTAAATAATGGATCCCTAATTTGGTGCCAAAACGTGACAATTTATAATAAAGGAGGAGTATAGTTAGAAAATGCCTGGCGAAGATTGTAAAATAGTTTTAGTAGGCGATTTTAATATAGATTTCAATCCCGAAGAAGTGTTTTGTGGGGCAGAGAAGACCAATACGGTACACTCATAAATCGTAATACACTTTCCAAATGGTATTTATGAAGGTGAAGTATAGTTTGACTATGACTAGCGAAAATTGTTAAACAGTTGTGGTAGGCGATTTAGTATAAATTTCAATTCCAAAAAAGTGTTTTGTGGAACAAGGAAAAGCACAGCACACTCGTGGATTATGATGCACATTCGAGACAATATTTAAAACGATTAAGTATAGTTGGAATATACTTGGCGAAGATTGTAAAATAGTTTCAGTAAGCGATTTTAAGATAGATTTCGATTCTCAAGATGGGTTTTATGAAACAAGGGGAAAAAAATACGGCACAGTCATGAATCATGATACACTTTCCAACTTAATGGAATGACGAAGAAAAATAGGAACGACGCATAAATTAGGATACGCTTTTAATACATAGCACTTTAATGCGTATGTAAAATCTGAAAGTGTTTCAGGTTTTCCAACTTTTTTTTTAAATTCGTACCTTATGGTTGAAGTTGAATGACCACCTATTACGATACTAAATTTTATTTCATTCGCTTTAGGTCGTTATTACGTGATGCACGTACAAAGATTTACGCAGTTTTAAGCGATTCTCTCAAAAAATAAAAAATGATTGTCGTCAATTTTGTCTACTTTTTGGCGAAAAATCCCTAAATTTGTCCCCAAAAATAATTTCCAAAACTGAAGTCAGTGCTAAGCGATAGCACCAATATTTCTAGAGAATTGTTTAGCAATGGGGACACTTAACAAAATTCTCTATCTGTCTATTCTCGTAACAAGAGGGGGGGGGGGGGGTGCGGGGGCTGAGCCCTACCTAGCAGTCGCCCAGCCACCTTAAGATTTTCAAAGATTTTTGTAAATTTTCTAATGAAAACGAAAGTTTAGTGGGATTACCAAGTGGGGCAAAAACACGAAACTGCCGTTAATTTGTTACCTGGGGCAGAGTTTCAGAAGGGAGAAGTAAAAACTTAAAACTGCCTTCACAGTTGTCCTTGTTTCTTACACTTTAATCTGCTGGTGAGTCTGTCTAAGTGAAAAAAATATTAGTGGAATGAATGAAAAATATTTTAAAAGTTATTTGTGAAGCAAATACTCTAAGAAAAGATATACAAATTGATAAAACTCCAGAGTTCCTAAAACTTATATTTAATCTACCCCGAATTAGATTCAAAGCCCTACACTTTATCAAAGTTACGGCCCTGCATCTCGTGTTCTAGTTAACCGATTTTCATGCAATAAAATGCAAACTTTCATTATTTGACGCGTAGAATAATTTCGCAGATTCAAGGGGCTTCAGACCCTCCCCTCCTCAACGATAAAAAAAAAAAAGATTGCTAAAGGGTAACATTCTGCTTTATTACTATACACTTTAAATAGATAAAATGATATTTTTTATATAACAACCTCCCTCAAAAAAGTTTACATTTGTTTAGACTAAAATTTTGCTTTATTGCACATTTTGTTTGGGAGAAAAAAGTAAGCTTTTTCAAAATTTAGCATTTCCCCCAAAAAAATTTCTAGATCCGCCACTGCATATTTTCCTTTCAAAATGCAATTTTTAAAATATCTATAGGAACATGCTTTATATTTCAACTGTGTATTATTAATCATTAGAAGAATAAACATTGAAATAACATCTGTTCAGCGTAATTAAAAAATACATTTAATAAAAATAACAGTGACATTTTTCGCATTCTATTACAAATCTTTGGACATGAAATGTTGTGCACCATCATCACAATTTGCCAATATCTTTTGTGCGAAAACTTCTAATGTTTCGCATCCTGGAAATGTTAACCAGTGGATGTCCAAAATATTTTGTGCCTCTTCTTTTATTATTGGGACTAAAAGATTTAACTGCAACGAAATAAACATTAAGCACAATTCACAGATCGTCATAAAATATGCAAAATAATTGTACAGACTTTTCCGCCTCAAATTACTTCCAATATCGGCTATTTTGTCTCTAATGTAGCACTTAACTAGAAAGGAATATCTTTCGTTCTTGCATTTGTCTACAAACTCCAAGATTTCTTGATTAAAGGAGCGACTTAGACGATACTGTAGAAGAACTTTGAGAAGTAGTTTTCCCATATTAAGTGTGAATCCAGACTTGATTTTGGAGTTGTCTTTGCAGATGTCTTCTTTTCCGTCATTTTCCACCACAAAATCAATCATATCATTAATAAATTGTCTGTGACACTTTTTATATTTCTTAAAAGACACTAAATACTGATCATCAGTGTTACGCTTACTTATCTTACTACTTGCCATCGTTTTACTTTATGGCACCGTTGAGAACAACAGGATTTAAACTGTAAAGTAAATAAAAAACTTTGTAAAAAACACACATATGCCAGTTTGAACTTTTAAAATAAGTTGTTCTTAATTTGTTTGATAAATTATGTTCTGTTACTTAGCAACGCTTGTTGTACAGTGGATGCTTACATGCTTCGCCAATATTGCAATTGATCAATAGCTCCATTTTGCATTTTCCTTCTGTCTTGCATCAGGGCCGGCCCAAGGGGGGTGCGAATGTAGGCGATCGCCTAAGGCCCCGCTCCTGAGCCATTCTATTGCTATCTGATAAGACATGATAGAGAAGAGGCCCCGCACTTGCGCTTCGCCTGGGGCCCCACACGCCCCTCGGGCCGTCTCTGCTTGCATACTACAGATAAGAGAGTAATGGCCTTATATACTGAAATTTTGGGCATATAAGTTCTTCGTTAGTTTTAATAAATTGTATCCTATAATGCTTTTCATACTGCAGATTGCAAAATTTCAAATAGTTTAAAACATGCATGTTTGTGTGTGGGGAGGATTTTACATCAAATCATAATCTAGACAATGCGAGAAGTTTCAAGAAACGCAATCGTAGGCAGATGATGCACGCTTTCAAAATGCATATTTTCATCACCTTCACCATGTTCCCGATTTCGATGATGGGGATAATCTGTTTCGAATACGTGCTGAAGCTCTTTGCGAGTGCGTTTGCCAGGGCCGGATTTACACATTTTTGCGCCCTAGGCCAAAGGCCATAATTGCGCCCCCCACTCGAAAAATTGATCAATAATTCCAATTTAATATGCATAATAATTCGGTTTTTCTCATCAGCACTATATGTCGAGAACGTAGTGTATATAAATCTTTTCGGTGGCCCTGTAAATAAACTATCCAGTCGATTGGAACCAAAAAGGCAGGTGCACAACTAGATGTTACATCAATCCTAAATATAAAATTTCAACATTCCACGAATAATAGTTTTTGAGAAATGTGAGTTACGTACAGACGTCATGGAAAAACTGGTCAAAAGTAGATTGCGGTCGGTCAAAATGGATTGCACATTCATTGATATGAACATAGATACAAGCGTAAGCCGAGATGTCTCGCAAAAACTCTTAAAAGCAAATTTAGAGGTAGTCAAAATCTGGGTACCGAAATTTTTCGCGATCACATAACTTCCTTATACCTCGTACAGGAAGCAAAAATAAAACTCTAACAGAGCTAGCAAGTTAATTTAACCCTTTGAGGCGCAACCCTTTCCCAATGCTTAAAAGAGGGCAGCCGTTGCTATCGCTCGACTTAATTACCAGAAAGATGGCGGACGATCGAAACGTTCATCGCGTGCCACAGATCTAGAGACCCTTTTTGACGCAGCTGGCTGTGCCGGCACAGCCAGCACGCGATGAACGTTTCGATAGTCCGCCATCTTGCTGGTAGTTAAGTCGAGCGATGGCAACGGCTGCCCTTTTTTCAGCATTGGGCAATCCATCCAGCTGTTCTCGCATTCTTCCATTTTTCGCCAGATGTCAGTGCTGTTAAAAATAATCGTGACAATCTTTTTTACGGGAAATGACGTGCTAAAAAGTAAAGGATTCTCGTGGAGCTATGTCACCCACAACTACACTGCTGGCCACCCAAATTGCAACACCAAGAAAAACAAGAGATATCACAACAAAATTTATTGTGTAGATAACATGTTGACCAAGTAACAAATGATTAAATTTACAGCATTCTATGAAGCGTGGTTCCTGCCAAAATCAGTACCCAGAGTAGCCGCCGTTGTTGGAGATCACAGCTGCCACACGCCTCGGCATTGATTCAAAGAGACTTTGAATGTGTTCTTGGGGTACAGCAGACCAAGCAGCTTCCACACGTTGCCAAAGTTGATCTGGTGTGACAGCTGGGGATGAACTCTGGGTCAGTCGTTGAGCAACCATGGACCACATGTTTTCTATCGGCGAAAGATCCGGAGAGCGCGCCGGCCAGGGAAGCAATTCAATCTGGTGATTGACGAAGAACCCTTGGACAATGCGTGCCACGTGTGGCCGTGCATTATCCTGCTGAAATATGGCTGTTGGCAAGCCCTGAAGGTAAGAAAGGACAACTGGCTCCAACACCTCGGAGATGTAGCGCTGGCTGGTTAAAGTACCGGCAATGCGTACTAGAGGAGTGCGAGAGAGATATCCGATACCGCCCCATACCATAATACCCGGTGCAGGACCAGTGTGACGGTGCATAATGCAGCTGTTCAGCATCCTCTCTCCACGGTGTCTCCAGACTCGAATCCGACCGTCGTGGTGTTGCATACAGAAGCGTGACTCGTCAGTAAAGAGAATTTCATTCCATTCTGTCGTCCACATCCTTCTTTCATCGCACCATTGGCGGCGGAGACGTCTGTGGTTCCGCGTCAGAGGTAGACAAAGCAACGGACGTCTTGCGGACAGACCATTCTGCTGTAAACGACGTCGAATGGTACGCGCAGACACTGGATGATGCGTTACAGACTGAATCTGCTGTGATATGGTTCGTGATGTGACTGAGCGGTCCGTCACTGCCATGCGTACAATCTGCCTGTCATCACGTGACGTGGTGCACTGAGGTCGATGCGGTCGATCACGTCTGTCCGTCGTACCCTCCTGCACCCAACGATCACATATCCGCATCACAGTTGTTTGGTTTCGTCCAATACGACGACCGATTTCCCTGAAAGATAACCCACAATCTCGGTATGCCACTATCCTTCCTCTGTCAAACTCGGATACTTGATCAAAAGATGATCGTTGTTTCCTACGAGGCATAATTTATCGTTTTTTTGAAAAAAAAGCAAGAAAAACACAATTGCTGTACTTGAAACCGTCGAAATCTCCAAGCCTTAAATAGCGCTTTGAGGTGGCGCCACAGGCGCGCTTGATGTGCGTCTGCGCTGAAATTCTAATCATTTGCATATCTCACCTCAGCTAATGCATGTTGTAAATTTCATATTATTTGCATGCTTCCTTCAGGGTGTTGCATTTACGATGGCCAGCAGTGTATTTTTATAGAAATCCAATTTATTCTTCGTGACTGGCAACAGTCAAAACGCCAGAGTTTGGTGTTTCCAGAGCGGGAACACTGAACGTTAAAGGGTTAAACTATACATGCTAAAATTGTTTGAAATATTTTATAGATTTTATGAAAACTGTGTGAGTGTTTAGTCTCGTATCCCTCAAAAACTACTTAAGAGAATAGTGTAAAATTTAGTAACATGATCAGCAACAACTGAAACCATTAAATGTCGGAATGCTTTTTAAAAATTTGAATAAATTTTAAAACCAGAAAATTGCATTTTTTCTTTTTTTTATTCATTTTACACAAATTTTGTCGATTTTATTTTATTTATTTATTTATTTTTTTAGATATTGTGAAATTTTTCTGTAGATATATTCCGGAGTGATGTAAACAAAATTTAGTTAAAGAACCTCCTTAAAAAGCTCGTTCTACTAAAATAAAAAGTTTTCTCTATTGGCAATTTCACTCAGTACTTAGTTACTCTCTTATCTGCAATCTTTTAACAATACAGTACACAGAAGTTAAAGCTCAGCTTTCTATTCTTTTGCCCATATGCTCCTTCCATACTTTGTACTCATTCAATGCTGGCGAAAATTCAAGCTTTTCGGAAATCTGCATTACATACTAATCCGTCAACGACAGATACTTCAACTAGTATAATATTTACGTTAAAGATTTTTAAAAAATCAAAATATCAGAACATGCTATATAATAAAAATATTACACAGTTAATTAATAACTTAATTATTACTTCCTTGTACGAAGTAAAAGGAAGAATAGTGATCACGAAAAATTTCGATATTCGGATTTTGACTATCTCTAAATATGAGTTTTTGCGTGACGTTTAATGTACGCAAATATATATGTTCGTATATGTGCATGTAGTACCATGTACTGTACCAACTGCAGGATGTCCACCAGCAATTATAAAGGAGCTTTTCCTACTTAAGATAAGGCAGGGATACTTTTTTGGTTAAAAAATGCCATTTCCATACTATTTTCAAATATTCGGCAATTTTTCTTTTAATCTAGGCAACTAATTTGGAGATCAGGAGACGACAGGTTTTGTTCTTTATCATTTGTTACTATTATTATTGTTTAGCCCATCCCCAAAATCTCGTCAACTGTCGCCAAGATTTTGGGGGAAAATCTCCAAATTTGTCATTGGCTCCAATGATAAGTTTCCAAAACTGAACCCAGCGTGGTGATTTCTTACATCTGACAAGAAATCATCAAGCCTTAATATTATTTAAATATCGTATTGCAGTTTCAAATTATACAAGTTTGAAGTACATCAAAAATTTCATAAAACTTATAAGACACTAGCAACTCATGTGATATCCACATCAGGTTCTTTTTAAACACAGTAATGTGAACAATGCATTAAAAAAAACTACAGAAAAAATGCCTCTATTTTGGCTACAAAAACTGAGAAAAAGTATGCTATTTTGGCTACTATTTTATGCTGGCAAGGCTGCTAATGCTACTATTTTCACTTTCTGATTGAGTTGTAGTTGCAGTGTCCAACACTATTTTGATTACTTTTATTCAGACGTGCGTACGTACATAACTCAACCGTAGGAAGTTGAAATTTCATATTTTAAATTGTTGCAATATCTAGTTGTAAGCCTCATTTTTTGGTTTCAATCAATGGATACTTTATACACAATGCCGCCCAAAAGATTTTTAGTATATTAAGATATATGGGCATTTTAAATATATTATGCCTACAGTCAGTGTTTGGGCGAAAGCTCAAAATCTCGCCAACTGTCATAAATCTTGTCGAGTTTTGTCCAAATTTGGCGAGAAAAATAAGTACGTATGTTGAAGAACTCAACTTTCAGCCGTAGAATGTCGAAATTTTGTATTTAGAACTGTCGTAACATCTAGCGCATCTCCAATTTGATTGCAATTGACTGGGTAATTTATTTAAGGGACACATATCATATTTTCAATACATTGAGGTCTGTGGACACAATCAATTCATTAAAATATTGACAGGGACTGTATGTAACAGAAAAGAGGAAAATATAAAATACATTTTTTTATTGAAAATATTTGGAATGTACAGATCAAGCATTTAGCCGAAATTTTTCACAAAAGGAATTGATTATTATACAATACAGTGCCGACGATAGAAAACAAAAAGTTGACATTAATTTGGCAATAACAATTTATACAGTTGTATTGAGCGTCAAAAAACTCGTTGCATGTTATCATGTAACCGTGACAATAGATAATGATCATGTGGTTAAATCAAGATACTCGGAGGTTTGTTGGCCCATGCAGGTCTGCCACAGACCAAGGAAAACCTGAAAAGCCAGGAACAGTCAGAAATTTTAATTTTAACAGAAAAAGTCAGGGAAAATCGCAAATTATCCTAAGTTGGCATTAATAAATATGTTTTTATTTGCCGTTGTCTGGAATATTCTAAATACAATTTGACATAGGAAGCAACAGTGGCGAATATAGGAAGTTTTTTTGGGATGGCCTGGTTTCAAAAATAAGTAAGTGAAAAGCTTTTATAGCATAAACAAATGTGTAATAAAGCAAAATGTTAAACTAATTTTTTAAGGCCCTCCTAGAAAATTTCTATATCCCCTATCCTTGCTGAATGTCAAGTCGTATGCCCAAGCATTCAAGAAAGATACCTCAATTGAAAAATTAATTTATCAATGCAGAAGACTTTAAATAATTTTTCAGAAAACACTTCACAATTTTTACAGGTTTTTAGCCGAAATTTGTAAATTTCCTTGAACTTTTTGTGTTTAAATACAAATTTCCTGACAATTCCAGGTTTCCCTTGACTGGTAACAGTCCTGTATTCGGAAAAAAAAAAAAAAACCTCTGAATACGCAGGGTTGCCATCAGTCTTTAGAATTAATCACATGATAATTATCTACACCCACTTTTCCACTAGAAATCGGAATTGATCATGTGATCATTATCTAAACCCACATTTCCATAATAACATGTAATAAGTGTATAGGCGCACAATGTAACTATCTGCAATATTGCTGTCAAATTAATATAAACTTTCTTTTCCTTCCCGACACTGTAATTGTGTCTTCAAAAATCCACATTTCGGAGGCCTCCCTGGTATTGAGAATTCTAGGCAGCAGTTTCTTCCTGGTGAAAGTACCCTTTTCTTGAATAACCTGAGAAAGAAAAATATTGTTTATAAATTAGCAAAATCACATTTCAATACTTGCTTTCGACACTGATTTTATTTTTAGTGCTATTTTAGCGTTTACTTAAACGTGTGTGTTAGTCTTATAAAAACTGATAGACTGATACTACTTATTAAATCGATATTTCATAATACAGTAGCCCCGCCGTTAAATCGCGCTTTTCCTGTCTCCCAACGTTTCTTTTTGTTTTTACTTTTTTTGCCTCGAAAGTTCTACCTCGAAAATTTCAACGTGACAAATAATGAATCATAGGAACTGGGAAAAAGACCTTCCTAGATTTGAGACAAGGGTGGCGTAGGAGAAAATGAGGGAGTTAACCCTTTAACGCGCAGTGTTCCCTCTCTGGGAATACCAAACTCTGACGTTTTGACTGTTGCCAGTCACGAAGAATAGATTTGATTTCTATAAAAATAGTGGCGGGTGACATAGCTCTACGAGAATCCTTTACTTTTTAGCACATGATTTCCCGTAAAAAAATTATCACGATTATTTTTAATAGCAATGACATCTGCTGAAAAAAAGGGCAGCCACTGCCATCGCTCGACTTAACTACCAGCAAGATGGCGGACGACCGAAACGTTCATCGCGTGCAACAGATCTAGAGACCCTTTTTTAACGCAGCTAGGGATGGACGCGAGACGAGACAGAGATTTACAGCTTTTTTGCGAGACGAGACACACATTTTTAACATTACGGTATAGGGATTTTTGCGAGACGAGACAAGCTTTTAGGCTATTTTGCGAGACGCGAGACACTTATTTTTCGTCTCGCGTCCATCCCTAAACGCAGCTGGCTGTGTCCGCGCACAGGCAGCTGCGTCAAAAACAGGGTCTCTAGATCTGTGGCACGCGATGAACGTTTCGATCGTCCGCCATCTTGCTGGTAGTTAAGTCGAGCGATGGCAATGGCTGCCCTTTTTTCAGCATTGGGAAAGGGTTGCGCCTCAAAGGGTTAAAAGCAGGTGTTTGTGCATGGTCCCTTGGATCTCATTGGGATGTATGAGATGTGGATAGTATAGGAGAAAATGAGGTGGGAAAGAATGTTGATGGATAATCGCTCCCATCGCATTGGCTAATTCATGTTGGAATTTTTGTTGTGGTTATTTCGTCGGCTTTACAGTAAAGGAAAGCAAATTCTGAGAGAAAAATCAAAGCTGGTTTCTACAGCATAGTGATATAAACAGTATCTTGAGCAGAAAATGAGATGTGTACATAATGTTGTAGATAAATTTGTAAAAAGTAAATTAAACATCTTTGTGATCATCTTTTGAGTGAGTGATCAAGAGATGAGTGAGATGATCAAGTGATCATCTTTTAGGAAAGTACATACACTATTAATTTTGCTATATTGTCAGTGCACGTGTTCATAAAAGCAAAATTTTATCATATTACCCCCTTGTTCTCCGCCGACTATGTCACGGCCCCGGATACAATAAAATCGCTTTACAGTGAACTTTTGCTCATTTTTACGCACTAACCAATAAAATATTTCTATTAAAAACACCGTATTATTACAAATTCAGTGACAACGAGATTTCACTTTAACGAATTTTTCAAAATTACAAATGTGATCTTCAATCCCTTGAAATTCGTTATTCGGAAATTTTAATGTATATCGAGCATTTTTCTTGTCTTCGACAAGCGCGATGTAACGAGGGGCTATTGCATTAACATAGCTGCCAACCTCTACCTGTAAAATAAAGAAGCATACCTCTAAAATATATATGAGCATCCTTTCTCAATTTAAAAATTTATATGGAGTGGTACACGCATACGCAATACCGTAGTAACTAAAAACTACATTTAATTTTAAAACATAAAAGTAGTATAATTTTCATGAATAAATATATCTCAAACACAATTCTTAAGGTAAATGTATTAAGGTAGGTTTTACCATAAAAATTAACTGCAACATGAACAAAATCAAAGGAGATTTTTTAAATAACATTTAAAAAAAATAAAGACTAATTTTCAATCCTTAGATATTGGAGATTTCAATGCTTAGAGAGATTTCAGCACCCAAAAACTGCAGTTTTTCGTTAATTATCGCCTATCGGACTTCAGGAGCATATTAAAAATATCATGTAAACTCCGCACCTGGCAGCAATGATTAAATAAGCGGGACTCCACTTGTCAGCGTTAATGGGAGAGAGGGGATGTCAAACTCGTGACGAGTACGAATTGACGAGAAGTGACGAGTTGAGGTGATATCTACGTGTGATATCCTATTGTAAAAAGGTTTTCACTAATAGCATATACAATTATTAAAATTTTGTCTCGGTTTTTCTTTTTTCTCCAAGATCTATAGCTACTGACATGATGCAGAATTCTGGATTTTTAAAATTATATGCATATACGAAGTAATTCTGTTTGCAAAAAATATAAAAAACCGGAGCAAAAAGATAAAAGAGGGATAATACATAATTTAAAAAAAAAGATTGATCTGCATATAGAAAAAAAAATTATTTATCTGGCACGCGCCACATACTGGTAAGTTAAAAGCATACAGTGGCTAACACTAGGACTTTGTTAACATGCATATACAACGTGAACCTCACTCTGATTTAAACCTTTGAAGAGCATCCATTTCCCAATGTCGAAAAAGTGCCGCCGTACGATTTAAATACCAGGAAGATGTCGGTCGATCGAATCGCCCAGTGCGCGCCACAGAGGTAACGGCGGCACTTTTTTTTACGGCGGCACATTAGGCACTCTATCTAAATGTCCTCCTTAAGTATTTAAATTGAAATCAAATCTATTCTACGTGAATCAACACAGCCAAAATGCCAGAGTTGTGTCCTCACAGCGAGGACACCGAGCGTTAACCCTTTGAGGCGCAACCCTTTCCCAATGCTGAAAAAAGGGCAGCCGTTGCCATCGCTCGACTTAACTACCAGCAAGATGGCGGACGATCGAAACGTTCATCGCGTGCCACAGATCTAGAGACCTGGCACAGCCAGCTGCGTCAAAAAAGGGTCTCTAGATCTGTGGCACGCGATGAACGTTTCGATCGTCCGCCATCTTGCTGGTAGTTAAGTCGAGCGATGGCAACGGCTGCCCTTTTTTCAGCATTGGGCAATCTATCCAGCTGTTCTCGCATTCTTCCATTTTCCAGCAGATGTCAGTGCTGCTAAAAATAATCGTGACAATATTTTACGGGAAATGGCGTGCTAAAAAGTAAAGGATTCTCGTGGAGCTATGTCACCCGCAACTATTTTTATAGAAATCAAATCTATTCTTCGTGACTGACAACAATCAAAACGTCAGAGTATGGTGTTCCCAGAGCGGGAACACAGCGCGTTAAAGGATTAACCAACCAATTGTAGAAGAAGCCAGTGTTGGTGCTCAATTCTTCCATTTAATTTTAACTAGTGTATATTTTCTGTTAGGGTATATATACACGTGAGTGAAATAACCTAGCTGTAGAGGTCGATATATATATATATATTGTGAATTATACAAATTTTTAAAATTTCACCATTTATATCTATTTAACACAAGTTTGTCATTAATATCAAACGTTTAGTCGATTTAGCCTTTTTCGTTTCCCATTTAAGATATATATAAGAGTCATTTTTACTTACTGTCATCAGATAGTATATCTGATTCTTTCTCAATTATTCTGTGTATCCATTGCGTGTGCTTCTTAATGCTAATTAAGGGTAGCATTTCATGCTTCTCACATTCATCATCAACAACAGCTTTTGACATCATGCCCACTATGTAAATACGCTTGTGTAGTGGTATAAACACTGGTGCACCAGCGTCTCCCTAAGGGAAAGAATACGCAATATTATGTCATTAATCGAAGAAGGGAAAGAAGAAAAATATCAACCTGAAGAAGTTATATACATATATGATTATCGGGGGTGTAGTCGTTCTTACAGAATCAACAATTTTTTATTCTCTTTTATCAGTACAGTCGGGGAAACCGCGGAGGACCTAAGACCCGTAGATGCGCAGCTAAAGATGGAGAATGCAATCCTGATCGCGCGGGAAGACTATATCATGACTATAATTTTCATATTTATGTAAGGTATTGCATTAATTATCAAAGATAAAGTATTAAACTTGATAGTGCTTACAATCTTCTATCTACTTTTCTCTTTTAAAATTAATTTTTATTTGAATGAAATGACAATCCCGCTGGATCAACAAATCTCAATCCCGAAATCCCGCGAAACGAAAAACAGTGCGGTATTGCATTCCCTACAAAATATTTTGAAGAATGTTTATCCCGTTCAACACTGCATCGTAGTTCCAGAAAGAAGCCCCCTTTTCCCGCGAGTTTTCGGTTCTCTGCAGTTCCCCTACCTCTAGAAGACGAAGGACATTAATTTTAATTGGTTTAAACTTTGGACTGAAAGTTTCACTTTCACGTGTCCAGTGACTAAACAGAATCTATGTGACATCAGAAAAGGGTTCTGGTGGAACTTCGTGTGTTATTTCCTGACAGCTAGAAAACCCGTAGCTACAATTTCTGAGCATTTGTTCTTTTTAAAACAGGTTGTTTTCTATTTAAGGTAAATAGAGATATTTAACGAACAGAAACAGAATTACAATTGGTCGTTAAATTTCTTTAATTTATTATGAAAGTATTCACTACCTTTCATAAATCGTTTAAGCGATATTCACAGCGACGTTTTTTTTTTAATTTATTAATTCAAGTCAGGAAGTAATATGGATTTGGCATAAAGAGGTAAAAAGTGGAACTACAACTGTTAGACCAGTTTTCCAAACTGCTCCGAGGATTGCTAGATGCTCCGAGAGAAGGTAAAATGTGATCCACGAAAAAATATATCTTTACTTTAACCTATAATCACTAGAATCGGTTTTACACAATATGCTTCGTGAAATCATACAAGGCGCTCCGTCAAAACTGAAAACACAGACTTTCACAGTTCTCCATTATGCTCACTTGGCACACAGAAAAGTAACTTAGTCGGAGTCAAGACATCAAGTAATCTCAGAGTAAAATCGAATCAGCGGAGCAATGTGCGCTCTTTTTCAGCAGTTCAGAATGATGACGTCGGCCAGGGTCCTTGCTAAAAGGGGCAGCCTTCTCCCCTAAGACTTGAAAATTTTCTTAAACCTGGCAAAATTAGATACCTACTTGGCGAGAACTTGGTAAAAAAACTGTTAAAGAAAACTACAATTTACTTTCTATTTCTGGTACACTTGGCAAAATTACACAAACCCAGTTGGCAAAAGTAAGAAGTTGGTTTGATTAAAAAATAAATAAATAAATAAATAAGTTGGTAAAAACCGATATCTGAATTGATAATTTATAAACCTCCCCCCCCCCCTTTTCCCCAGAAAAAGTCTAGACAATATCACTGACGTCGACTCGCGACGGTAAATACGTTGGTTAATATTTGTTGACGAACGACTACATCCAACATAGAAAACACAACCGTGGGGCCCTGGGTATTCCTCGTTGTCAGAGTCCCATGTTGCGCTCGGTGCGAGTTTAGCCATTTACGCCCCCCCCCACTCCTTCAGAAAATAAATAAATAATTCAATTTATTGTACATTTATGTTGCCGTTCAGCTTTTGCGTCCTGTGCGGGGGCACCGACGATACCGTCCCAGTTACGTCGCCGCTCACAATCATTCTCGGTAGTCCGCGAAATTTAGAAGAATGGTTGCAAACTTTTGAAGACGATGAAAAGTCAAGAAAAGTGTAGCAATTTAAAAAAAAAATGATAAAATTAATAAAAAAAGATTAATCTGCTATGCTGCGATTCTCATATAATTTCTGCAATGTTCCTGTTTCTTTTCAAATATATTGCTTAAAAATGATTTGATAGGGAGATAGTAACTTAAAATTTTGTCAGAAGTTGGCTTCTTTCATGTTTCTGTACTAAATGATAGCACTGTGCCATTTAGTATCAATAGCACATCATAATCCATGAGTGTGAAGTGTTTGTCTATCTTGTTCCGTAATACATATATTTGGAATTCAAATCTATATTAAAATCGCCTACTAACACTATTTTACAATCTTCGCCAGGCATATTTTAACTATACTTTGCTAGTTTCTAGCCAAATTCGGAAGATATCGCCAAGCTTGGTTCGGTTTTGCAGTTATTTATTGGCAGCAAACGTGGCGATAAATTATCAAAAATTGCAAATGTTGTGCGACTTCCAACATTTTAATCTCCCTCTCTTACCTCTGCGTTATCAGACAAACTCATTTGAAAAGATCTTCACCCTGACAATTCATGTCTATAAAACCTGTCTACATATCATGTCTACAAAGTTCCGTAGACAAAAACTTGGGAATGAACGAAATATAACACACTAGTGCTTAAAAAAATATCTTGTTTAAGAGGGGTTTAGATCCTCCGTCTACGTAAGTTTAAGAACCTCTGACATATCCCGGATAGAATTACTGTATAGGGAAGGGATTGCAGCAGGTCACCATATATTAATTATTCTTACCTGGCAGACAGAAGCAGGTACATTCTTTATGGAACACATTACTGCTTGTTTATCAGCTCGGTAACCTTGAACTTTCCAGCATTCCCTATTATGGACGACATTCAAATTGCTTGTCTTGTTAGTAACATCGTCATCTAAAAATAATTTTTTTAAATGTACCATTCAATTTTACTTAAATAAATAAATTAATAAGTAATGTTAATTAAATAAAATACAGTAATGCACTTTATACGTCTTTCAAGTAGGTCTAAAACGACATGTGTGAAATGTAATATCAATAAACAACTTACATTACACAGCTCTAAAAAAAAGAAAAAAAACATTTTTTCTATAGCTGGGATCATTTTGTGTGATTCATTTCTACTGTTTCTTTCCCGCCCTTTTGAATTCGATACGTGCACCCCCTGCTTAAAACAATATTTCGTCTCGCTCCCCCTATGTCGCACACTGTCCGGGTCTAACAAAGTTGATTATTCTGAAAAGGATTTTAAATATTCGTCCAGTCTAGTTTTAGTGTTCATTGTTACAAATTAGCCATTACTTTGGAAGGAAAAGCTGTGACGAGTGTACTTTACTTGTAACCGTATACATGGATTTGTATTCGTAATCGTATATAGTACTAACCGCCTCCAGCAACTAGTTGGTTTGCCATCATCTCACCGGCTTCCTTGGCAGTGAAATATCTCAGATTCTGAGTGGAATTTAAAATTAGGATGGTTATAAACAGGTTCGGCCCTACTTAATTTTTGAGTTCCACATGATGCCCCTTCGAAGCCAGCGCCCCGATGCGATGCTTACCGTGTTGGGCCGAACTTGGTTACAAAAATAAGATGGTTTAGTGATAAAACCTACAAAAAGGTACAAATTGTTTTCGTTCTATATTAATTTTGAAGAGCTTATAGATATATTAGCCGTTATCAAAAAAGGGAAAGGGAAAAAAGTACGAAAATCTGAAACCCTTTCAGATCTTAAATACGGACTAAAGGGCTATATAATAAAAGCGTATCATAATCCATGCGTCTTCCCTATTTTCTTTCCTTATTCTATTAAGTTGGAAAGTGTATCATTATTCATGAGTGTGATTAAACAAAATTAAAATTGATATTTCTAACATCCTTTTTCTGGATATAATACATTAGAAATAGAAGGGGAAAAGACGGGAAGAAAAATGCATAATTCGAACTGAATGAAAGTTTCAGAAACATACTTTTTGTTTGTTTCTTTGTGTAACATGTATTTCGGATTTGTGTGCTTGGTCTATCACCCCTTTATAAATCCACGTCAGAAGGAAAAACTTATTCAGGTGATTTTTTTTCAGGTGAACTGCTTATTCTATAAGTTTTCGCCATCTGTCGACGGCTTTGTAAAAAAAAGTTCAGTTGTATTTTTTTTTTTTTTTTTTTTTTTTTGATATTATAGGAACAGTGTTTCGCGTTATAAAAAGTAGCCTGTTTGTTAATCCAGGATTTTAACTGTCTTCATTCCAAATTTCATCCAAATCCGTCAAACCGCTTCGGCGTGAAAGAATAACAAACATACATACAAACAATGACATTTATAATATTAGTTGGATTTTAGATACCAAAAATCCGAATCCGGGTATCTATGAATAGAAATAATGCTTCATATGTTCGTGCACACGGATCTTGCACTTTTAATGATTAAGCAAATCCGCGGAAGTCCAGTTGGGAGAGGCGTCATTCTCGTGGCCGAAGGTTTGTGAGTTCGATCCTGGGACCAAAGACCGTCGTGCTCGGCACGTTAATACGTCGTGGCTGCATGCAAAACGATACCTCTGGGTGTGGCAAGACTAAGCCTTGAGTCTTCTGCTTGGTACTTGCTTCAAAATTAGGAAGCCCCGCTAACGATCAGTATTGCTGCATTCTACCAGCTCCTATCGCTATCGATTTAATCAGGATTTGGGGTTGTTACAAAACGCTGTTAACCCTTTAACGCGCAGTGTGCCCGCTCTGGGATCACCAAACTCTGACGTTTTGACTGTTGCCTGTCACGAAGAATAGATTTGATTTCTATAAAAATAGTTGCGGGTGACATAGCTCCACGAGAATCCTTTACTTTTTAGCACGTCATTTCCCGTAAAAAATTGTCACGATTATTTTTAGTAGCACTGACATCTGCTGAAGAATGGAAAAATGCGAGAACAGCTGGATAGATGGCCCAATGCTGAAAAAAGGGCAGCCGTTGCCATCGCTCGACTTAACTACCAGCAAGATGGCGGACGATCGAAACGTTCATCGAGTGCCACAGATCTAGAGACCCTTTTTTTGACGCAGCTGGCTGTTCCCGGCACAGCCAGCTGTCGTCGATGAACGTTTCGATCGTCCGCCATCTTGCTGATAGTTAAGTCGAGCGATGGCAACGGCTGGCCTTTTTTCAGCATTGGGAAAGGGTTGCGCCTCAAAGGGTTAAAAGCAGAAGTGCCTACAAACACACAAAAGCAATGATCCAGCACATCTCCAGGTTAGTTGTTTCGAATTCACTCGAAGGCACTACTGCATGAGAGAAAACAAGAAAACTTACTAGGGACATGAGAGGGAATGAGAATGGACTTCCTTACCATCTATCGTAAAACGCTCCGTTGTCCAACCAGTCATGATTCCACTTTTCCATGTCCTGGTCATCTTGTTCTTGCCCAAGCACACGGGAACTCTGTCCTTACACCCTTGAACATTCGTCAATTTCAGCAGTGCCAGCTCTTCATCAAGACGGCTCTCGTGGTAGTGGTGGTAGTGGTACTGAAGAATGATCCTCTCCACACCCGACGCTTCGAACTTGCTGAAGATGTGTGTCGATTTCGTTTTCGTGGGGCTACCGAAACCGACGGCAATGTCGGGGGGAGTTCTGTAGCAAGACTCAAGGGTCCTGTTTCCCTTTTTGCAGTTTTCCTTTTCGCTCTCGTTAGGGCTGAAAGAAAATAAAAGACAAATATACAAATGGCGCATTTCGACTTGGCGTCGCACATACACCCACTCAAAACAACAGGGTGTGGTTGTGTCGCAAACACGAACACGACCGTGTGTTATACATGAATACGTGTACGCAGAGCTGCCAACCTTCAATTGTAAAATATAGGAGCATCCATATAACGACGCCATAAGTGAAAAATTAAGGGGGGGGGGGGGCTAACTTCATTTTTACAAATCAAACATTAGTTTGATTGAAGGGAAATTTTCACTTTTTTAGAGAGAGAGAGAGAGAGAAAGGATTAGTCAAGCTACTTTATACATGGAGTGATAATCATACACTATCATGCACAATACTGCAGTAGTAACTAAAACAATTATTTTAAACTAGTGAAACACAGAGCAGATTAAAGCAAGTTTGTCGAGGGGAGGGGGGGCGGTTAGTTAGAAGATTGACATATACATCCATTGTATGGAAGTAAAATAGGATCTTTTACATTAATTTCTTTTTTCTCGGGGGGGGGGGGGTGTCACCCCCTCTGCCCCCCCTTTTAATCCGCCCTTGGTGAAACAGTATGTTTAACATTCTGTATGTTTATGAACTATAACATGACCATTTGCACAGGCAGCCATATTATAATTCATTAATAAATATTTCACAAACACATTTCAAAGGGAGATATTTTAAGCAGATTTGAATTCGACCTTAAAAATCAATTGCAACATGTAGGAAATCATAAGTGAATTTAAATGACATTAATGAATAAAAAGAAAGAAATAAATAAAACTGCAAAATAAGGGCTCACTTTTAATTATTAGGTACTGGAGACTTCAATAAAAAAAAAAAAAAAAAATGCACAGTAAATGATAGTCATTTACAGGAAGGATGAAGAAAGATTGAAAATTTCTCCCTGCCTCTGTAAATAAATTTTGAAGACCGAAAAATCGGAGTTTTTCGTTTATTATCGGATTTCCGGAGCAATTTAAAAATATCGGAGAAACTCCGGCGAAATCGGAACACTTGGCAGCTATGGTGTGCGTAACGAGTAATATTTTACTTTCCCAGTACTGCTTCAATCAGTGATCGCGATAACGCCTCTAGATGCGTATTTCACGCTTTAGAAATTCAGAATACGCCTTAAAAATTTCGGAATGCGTATTTTTACGCATTGCTTTTCCATATAAAATTAGGTATATTTTGATAAATAATTATGATTTGCTGATTTTAAATTTAAAAAATCCAATTATTGCACTATTTTTTGTTTAACAGACATTTATGTACCTAGACGTATCAGTTATTATTTATGTGTCAAATGCAATTTAATTATGTATTTGAATATTTAGCATAATTGTTCGTTGCTTTAATAACTCCTTTGGAAAAGAAAATATTCTTTCTAAAAAGGTTAAGGAGTATTTTTACTCTTCTGAAAAAAATCCTACATCGATCACTGGCTTCAATTTGTCTTATGGTGTTTTATGGGTGTCACTGGATTACTCTTGCGAATTCCTTTCCAACTGTAAACGTTCTCTACATTTTGATTTTATAGGCCATTGCATTATTGGTTTTTATTTTTTTTTTTCTTTAACACTATATATATTCAATGTAACTATTTCACACTGTTTTATATACGCAATCGATAGATCTTGACGAGAGCTAACGATTGAAATGCAAACAAACATTCTAGCTACTGCGAGTCAAAATTTAAACTAAACGGACATTATGTAACTTAGCGAAATGACCTCAAAATGGCGGTGCTTCCCCCCTCCTCCCCAAGCGATGCGTTAGTGCTCCCTCAATGTAATGAATTCTTTGATCCTTTAGCTGCCGAGTGGTGTAATTCAATTTAGGATGTAGACGATAGATATGTAGCTGCAACATCAAACTGTATCCCCCCGATTTTGTTATCATCCATTTTAGTTTCGCAAATAGCTTAATGTTACCCTTTTTAAAATAAACAACTCATGTATGAAAAGAGTTGTTGTTATACACTCACTATATGATTCATTTTTCATTAAAAATAATTATAGTTTGTACACTAACTCACACAGGAAGGAATAACGGTAGAAATGTACCAATGGTAGTTAAATCCGCAGTCTGGATTTGAGAAGTATGACTTACCATCACTCTCCCCTGATGATGGTCAATATCGTGCATGATGGTTCCGATCTCGCACTAATGATAGAGTAAGTTGCCGAAACCGGTCTGGGGATTTAACTACCATTGGTGCTCTTCTAAAATTGTTTCTTTCTGTGCTATTTTGAGAAAAAGTACCTAAAACAAAGCTAGTTATGAAGTGTGCAAGAGGTGAAGTGAAATTAAGAACTTACTTTATGACGCAGCTGACGGGTGTAAGGACCAAAAACTCACTCACGAGTGTTCCCATGCAAAACGTCGTCATGTTATTTCTTTTATCCATCAAATTCACCTGATTGAGGAAAAAATATTATAAAATTGGTTAAAACTCAAAGACGTGTACATCATACTAATTGTAAAGTGTCCTGAATGAATCCGACATAAGAGGCAGTGGTATTTTTCGATCTATCCGTTTCCTGTGCAGGCTGTTTATTAATTTTAGATTCATGTTGAGTATCACGCTTCATGCAACACAGTAAAGTAAGGCCAGTGCCGGCTCAAGGTACCGGCAACTCAGACATCTGCCCGAGGCGCCATCTTAGGGGGAGGGAACTGTTTCTTTTCTTTTTAAGGTTTATCTAGGTCGGACTGTCCCACCGTCCAATGGCCAAGTGAGCCTTCTTTGTAGCTTCTTCAAATTCTTCGTTATCATAGGTGTTTTTATTGACTTCGGAATGTTGAAAGTTTTTTCTAAGAAATGATTACCTGAGCTGGGAAGGTGGAAGTCAAAAATTTTTATAAATCACGAAAATATTCTTCGGTATAACTGGGGTTTACTCATTAAAAGCGAATTATATTCAAATAGACTTAACATTGTACCAGCCAAGTATTTCCAATTTCCGCGTTAAATCCGAGTTCTTCCTATATTAGGGCTCGTTATAAACGAGTTAGACTGATTTAATAGGGGCACCGAAAATATTTGTCTCGCGTCTCGCAAAACAGCCTAAAAGCTTTGTCTGGTCTCGCCAAACCCCTATATTGTAATGTTAAAACTGTTTGTCTCGTTTCGCAAAAAAGCTGTAAATCGCTTGTCTCGCATCCATCCCTAGTCGAAAATTAGCTTGCCGGGCACGCCAGCTACCTTAGAGCCGGTCCTGAGTAAAGTACAGGTAGCTATAAAATAACGAGGTGTTCAGAGCCCTCTAGCAAGTAAAGTATTGGTCCACGACACAACCAAACCCGATGGACGTACATAACATAGTGAACCATGGGATTTCGACTTTTAAAGAATAAAATCAATACTAAAAGTCACTACCAGGGGGAATTTTGGCACTGTTTACTGAATAAAATGCACTAAATCACATAATCGCGTTTCTTTTGACTATGTATACAGTACATAAGGGAAAAGCTGAGATAATTCTGATCATTCTGAGGCCAATTGCCAACTGGCTTGATTGAAGCAGTAGCAATTTCAACTTTTTGCAGAATAACAGCTATTTAGGGACCGTTAACCTAACTGCTACGCGTCACAGGCCTCAAATCGTTGCATCATGTTTTGGAAGTTTGTTATGCTTCATCGGTCCTTTTCGTGACTTATTTAACCGTCGAAATTCACGAATTACAGCAAAGGCATTTTCGTCTTGTTGGCAACAGACTGACTAAGAAAACACGCTCCTGTTGTAAGATAAAAGCAATCGAAGGCCAGTTGGTTCAAAATGATGCGAATTCTCCCATCCTTTCCTTTTATACTCATAATTTCAACAAAGAACGAGGATTTTTCAAAAATTTATGCAATTATTCGGTAAACAGCGCCTACATTTTCACTAGTGGCGATTTTTGAATTTAATTTTTTCTGTTTAAAAGTCAAATTTCCATGATCCCGATCCATTATGTACGCCCATCAAATTTGGTTATGCTTCGTCAAATTACTTTACTCGCTAGAAGACACTAAGTCTAAACACCTTACGTTATTTCATAACGACCCTGAACGCGAGTCAAGGCCCGACTAAGATATTTGGGGGCCCGAGGCCTACCACTTTTAGCGGTTCCCTTATTCGGTCATGCCTTGTGGACAACTTACATAGCCGGTATGTGCTAATAAATAATAGCGGTATGTGCTATGAATAAGTGCATCTCCTAATTTCTTGTCATTTTTCCTTATGCTAATTTTTTAAGAAAATTTAAAATATTTGAATCATTTTGGTGCCCTTAAGCCACAGCCTAGTTGGCCTGTGATATAATCAGAGCAGGATGTGAATCCGCGAGTTACGTCTTTCGTCCTGCCATTTTTTTAAAAGTTGTTTATCATTTTTCCTTAAATGAAAATTTAAGTACTTTCTACACTTTCATTTGACTAAATATTCAGCTTGGCATTAATTAAGAAATTTACCGTTAGGAAAAAAAATACTTAAAAAACAACATGATTATTAATTTTTTCGCTCTTTAAAAACACTGTACTATTAATCACTGTTTTACACTACTTATTTATTGTACTGTATTATCAACGGCAGATGAATTTATTATCTTCATAGCCGATGGTAATTAAAAGAAAAACTAGTCTCTTTTTGGGATGTCAAAACTTTGTACGGCAAAGATGCTGCGAGGCTTGGCAAACTGTTTTAAAAGAAAGGATGTCTTTGGGGTATTATATTATGTTAAAAATGTTACATTCACATAGCAACAATAAGCCTACATTAATAAATCTCCCTAAACTATTTTCTTGGGGGAGGGTGAGGTTACTTTTATTAACATATCATAAAAGAACAGTTCAGTAGATGAACAATAAGTCAGACAAAGAGACAAATAAAAATCAGATATAATAATCCAACAAAATTTCTAGACATGTGTACTTACAACCCAAGGATAGTATTCAAAAGTCTTAGCATCACCGTAGAACGATAAATGAGAATGTCGACCGCACTCTGCAATAGAAACAAAAAAGAAATACACATTAAGGTGAGTTCAGACTGCGGTTTTTAGCACATGCTATGAGAGTTCTAAAAGTTGGAACCCACTGGAACTTTTCTTTGCCGAGGTAATGCAAAAGCAGGATATTTCTATTCTAGCAAATTATCGTGACAAGCAGATATCACACACTCTCCTCCTTTTGATCGAAACATTTTTCTGTAGTGTCCCCTACTATTACCCTTTAAAAAGTCAATAATGCCAAAATAGTTTAAAAAGTCAAAACCGCCACTATGTTTTTGCTATTTAGCCACTAGGATGAAAAAAAATATCGCTAATCTTGCTCGACTGCTTTTTGAGTTTATTTCTTTTAATTTTTATCAGGCTCTTACCATTCTAATATTCATTCACCGTTATTATTGGTGTTAGATCAGCTGTAAAAATGACCGACTGATCACACCCATCAATCAATTGTAACGTAGTACGGTACCAGAGGGAGGGAAAATCGAACCGTATGGAGATGCGGTTCTAACTATATTTAAACATTGTAAACAAAATATTGAGACTTTTTTTTTTAATTGCACAAAGTGCATTTAAAAATGTAGCAACTTAATCATCAAGTAAAATATTGATAAATTTATAAAATACATTACATAAACTGCCTTACTCAAATATAATACTAACTGAAAAGTACACATCATTACAAATCATGCGTGTCTGCATGAATTAAATTTCTTAAAATAATTTGATAGCATTTTTAATTAGTTTTTGTAATAATGCGAAAATGGATTATTCTGAATGGCAATATGCACCTGGCCATCTTATACTGATCAGTGACGCAATAGAGCAAAATTTGGATCCTATTGCAGAAGTGTGATGAACTATTACCGTACTTATTCGAGTATACGTCGATACCGCGTATAAGTCGACCCACCACTTTCCCGATCAAGAAACTTTAATTTTTTAAAAATACATTTATTCAAAATCATCTGTAAAAAAAAGAGAAAGTACTAAATATTCAATGATAAAGATAATAACATACAAAAGTAGTATACAAAATTAAACTGATAATAATGAATAATAATAATATGACACTACTGATAATATGATATGGTAAAATACTAATATACAAAGTTAAACTGATTCAAGGTCCGATTGAGTATCGGACTCATCAAAAAATTTACAAAATTCCTACGTCGTCATCGGCTCATCGTGTACATGTATTGGGTTAGGATCCCTTAGAAAGACCTCCACGGGGGGCACCCTACTCTTCGGCCTAGAGCCCACGCGTTGCTAATTGGCCGTATTCCAACAACAACATTATACACGTTTTCAATCTTTGTACCACTACATTCTTCCTGGTATGGAAATCAACCTTAAACGACGTCATTGTGTTATGGAATGCGGGAAGATAATATTAGTCTTTTAAAAGGGCATTTTTGACTTCAGATTAAAAAAAAATTAATTAAGAATTAAGGACCCTCGTATAAGTCGACCCCCCCCCCTTTAAAGCCTCTTTTTTGTACAAAATTTCTCGACTTATACGCTGGTAAATACGGTATTTTCTGAAGAAAGCGGATGGATTTTTCCCCCCGAAATTCCAATAGATTTCTTGTCTACAAAAGTATATATTTAACTCAAACTGTTTCTTAAACTTTGGAGGGAGCTCCGCATTGATGGGATTTTCTCTGTGGGTGCTGGAGCAGAGCACCTACGTAGTCGGGGCCACTGTGGATGGGTGGGAAACAGCGGCTTAGCCTGGAAAAGATTTCGGTGGGAAGGGAGGGTTATATGAGACAAGTCCTGAGTGAAATGGAATTTTTGCACGACTTAAAGCTTATGGTAATATGCTTTAAGTCGTACTAAACTACTGGGTACGACAAGTACATAGTAGTTTACTCCTAGGAAATCGTACTAATCTTCCAGTAGTAAACTACTGTGCAACTACAGGGAGATATATCATTATATCCGCCCCCCACAGCCCCCCCCCCCAACCAGTTAAACTCCTGGTGGGAAAGCTTGAGCTTGAAAATGTTTTATATTCACTGTCTACAGATTTGAAATTTGTCGTAAAATCCTTTGAGAGAGAAGCTGTACAAGTAGAAACAATCCCGCTATCTGTAAAGTTTCTGTTCGTTTTCCTCCTAAATTTTTTGTTATCTTTCACAGCATTCAATGAAAAATTGGTGTCTCTGCACACATGGGAATTTTGTTTTTAAAGTCTCTGATCAATTAAAAGTAATAACCGGTATTAAACATTTTATTATTAGAGAAAATTATTCTTGTGATTCACCAAACTTATGGAAATCCCGATCACCCGCCCCACCCCTCCTTTTTTTTCCCGTTGAAGAAATATGTCTTGAATAAGCTTTTTTTTTTTTTTTTTTTTTTTTTTGTATTTAACCATTATTATTAAAACTAACTGTAAGAGCACGATGTCTCATAGAAAATAAATATTAATAATTCATCGGCATCTAATATCATCGGTATAGTAAATTGCTTTCTTTTATTATTAATCCTGATTACGGGTGAAATACTTTTTTAATAAGAAAGGTTATTATTTAGGAAAAAAGATTAATTCAATTTCCGATAATGTCTTTTATTCACCTCCCCCTAAGCTTCCATTACCGTTTGTAAAATCCTGACTGCTAAAATCCGAATATTTGAGTTTCATTTTTTACTTCATTGTTATTTTTGAAATAATATAAAACAAATTAGCTTACCACACTGCTTTTTTTCTGATGATTTCTTCCCCTTCGGCTTCTATAAAGAAATTAAATCAAATAGTCACTTCAATGTAAAACACTCACTATTAAAAAAAAAAAAACATTTAATGCATTTTTGTACAATTGTATGATCAAAAACCATGTGCCAACATCTCCACAAATTGAAAATCTCAATTTTTTAAAATCCCATTTCAGAGTATGGAATATTGACATATTAAGACTGCAGTTTGAAAGAATAATGTGATTCTATTACATAAATACAGGTAAACTAATGATGCCATGGTCTTACAAAATTTCAGGATGTCTCCACAAGCTCTACTGTAAGCTGTAATGGAGTTTGCGGGTTAATTTGAAGAGTTTTTGTATTAGTGTCTAAAGTAATTGAGTGTTTTTTTCAAAAAGTTCTATGTATAACATGCTTCACAACGCGAAATTTTCACTTATAGTCTAAGAGCCAGCGACCGTCAGACCTTCGTCATAGTATAAAAGCTGAAACTTTCTCTGCGCATAAGCCTCAACAGAGGTAGGAACCATCGGCCACTATAAAGTTTGGATGATCGTGGCTTTGGCAGGTAACAGGTGGCAAAGGTGTATAAAATTGCCGAAAATTTCGTCATTTCATAAAGCTTCATTTTTTTATAGGTTCTTCTTCGCAGTACTAGAAATCACTTTATCCCTTGCCAAACACTTTTCCATCGTGGCAAACCCCCGCCAGACAATCTCAAAGTCATGGAAAACTGTTGTGTTCGTAAACTCCCGCAACAGAGTACGTCAAGCTGTCACAAAGTGTCAAGCACATTTTATACTGCTACTTCTGAACTTTCTTACGCGCGAACTTTCTTGCAGCGCGCTCGTAATAGAATTACGTTTTTCAAGACTTTGAGGTTGTCTGGCGGGGGTTTGCCACGATGGAAAAGTGTCTGGCAAGGGATAAAGTGATTTCTAGTACTGCGAAGAAGAACATATAAAAAAATAAGCTTTATGAAATGACGAAATTTTCGGCAATTTTATACACCTTTGCCACCTGTTACCTGCCAAAGCCACGATCATCCAAACTTTATAGTGGCCGATGGTTCCTACCTCTGTTGGGGGGTATGCGCAGAGAAAGTTTCAGCTTTTATACTATGACGAAGGTCTGGCTGTCGCTGGCTCTTGCTCTATTACGTGAGAGGTCTTGGAACGCGTAAGTCGACTACACTATATATCACATAATTTAATTTGGCGAGACCCTGTAAAAGAATAAAATTTATATCCATTTTTTAACTGAAGAGTAAACTCTTATAAACATATTCTCACTGTATTGTGCTTGAAATGGATGCATGTCTCTGATCTGCCACATAGACCGTAATGTATTGAAATTCTTTTGAGTGCTCTTGTAGAAGAATTAGAAATGCTTAATGCTACCGATATTATTTTCAACTGAGAGCACTATTTTGTAAACCTGAATAACATATATGAATTTTGTTTTGATTAAAATAGTCAAATAACTCAAATATGCTTTAAAGGATGAATAGCGTATACTACGCTATTCAACCGTAGGAATGAATCATCCGTAATATGTTGGAATTGTTTTGGATGCTCCTGTTGAAAGAACTTTGAAAACCATTTTCAATAGAGTTCATGGTACAGTATGTACGAATAACATACATAAATTTTCTAGCAACCGACATCAATGCATATTTACGGTGGGGTAGGCAGTTAAGAGTCCGGGCGGCCACACAAATCGAAATCGTTAACATTTTTCAACCTTGTTGGAAAGTGTAATAACCATGGGTATGGGTGTAATTTTCTGGCTGGGCACGTAGGAAAGGAAGCAATTAGGCAAGCAAAAATATTCTACTTACTTTTGAAGATACGTCAGACATCAGTGCTGTCAATACAACAAGAAGCATTATGACTTTTAGATTGGCCATTGTTATTTTCATTGATTCTTTGCGGAACCTAGAAAAGAATGAAATTAATTTTTTTAACCCATTTGTGCCTAGATATTTTTGCGACTTTCTTCGATTTTTATTGATAACAGAAATAATAGATAAATTTCTGATGTCAACTTCTTGAACAAGGGATAATTTCTTTTAAAATCATTATGCATAAAAATCAAAATATCAACATCCTACTTGGTCATGTTAAAATATTTTGTGGAGTGGAGGCTCAATACTCGTAAATAAAGGCTAGGAAAAATAAATAACGTTTTCGACTAATAGCGAAAATGCCGTCCCAAAAAAGGGACACTAGGCATAAATGGGTTAACAGCAACAAAACTAATTTTTTTTATCCTCAATACATCATAATTAAACTGAAACCAAAATAAAAAATAACAAACGAGCATAAAAGTTGATTGAAAAAACACTCAAAATACTGGTGTTAAACGATAAAGTAATTAAAAAACTTTGTAAAAAACACATGTGTGTTTTTTACAAAGTTTTTTAATTACTTTATAAAAGTTGATATTTATGATAAGTTATAATGCAGTCGAATTATAACTATAACTCGGATATTGCGAGGCCGAGTTCAAGAAGAAACTGGGTTTAACGAGGGAAATTAAAACAAATGATTGGTTTAAAAGATTTGAGTTTATAGTAAACTTGCTCATTACGAGCTCTCGGCACAGCCAGCTGCGTCAAAAAAGAGGGTCTCTAGATCTGTACCAAGCGATGAACGTTTCGATCGTCCGCCATCTTGCTGGTAGTTAAGTCGAGCGATGGCAACGGCTGCCTTTTTTTCAGCATTGAGCAATCTATCCAGCTGTTCTCATATTCTTCCATTTTTCAGCAGATGTCATGTCAGTGCTGTTAAAAATAATCGTGACAATTTTTTAAGGGAAATGACGTGCTCAAAAGTAAAGGATTCTCGTGGAGCTATACTACCCGCAACTATTTTTATAGAAATCAAATCTATTCTTCGTGACTGGCAACAGTCAAACCGTCAGAGTTTGGTGTTCCCAGAGCGGGAACACTGCGCGTTAAAGGGTTAAGGGGGGAGGGGGTTCTGAACGCCCAACGGAATTTTGATTTTCATTACTAATATGATACTGATGAAGTCTTTTTGTATCGTTGCCTTTTTTATCGTTCGGACCCCCTCCGAATTTTTTTTTCTACATACATGCCTGGCTACTAGTATACCCCTCTGAGCGTCTTGGAAATGGGCAAATAATGTAAACTTGTTTTCACTGCAAAATTTTCATGCAGCTTTAAAATTATTAAAAAAATAAAATTTTGATAGGAAGATTTGTAATTATTTAAAAGTTAACTCCTAAAATACGCATAAGCTTTAATATCGAAATATATTTTATGATGCCTTGGTGTTATAAATAATTTAAATTATAGATGCATTGCAGTAAAAACTGGAATGAAGTGAACGGGATTTTACGTCTCAGCCGCTTGGAGGGATACACGTGACTTGAATATTGATGTTACGCATAATGTTAAGAACTGTAGTTTGTTGTACTGTCGCTGTTTTTTAGCTGGCGATGCTTGCCATCAACTAAAGAACCGTAAAACAAAGACACTGAATCAGGGGCGTAGCCAGAAATTTTTCAAGGGGGGGGGGGGTTACGACTACAACAACTCATGCATATGCTTACATGGGTGTGATAATGTAGTGAAGAATATACATTTTGTATGGCAAAAAATTCCTCATGGGGGGGTTATGACCCCCATAACCCCCCCCCCCTTGGCTACGCCCCTGCACTGAATGTATCTTCTGCGACGGAAAAGTCTACGAAGATCAACGTATAGAAATTAGAATTCAGTGGTTCAGCTTTATCTGTCGGACCCTTTTGATTGTACCGGAGCAGAGAAAGAAGATTATATCTGCGACTTTTCTAAAGAGACTCGAAGCAGAAATGACTTGAACATAATCTTAAAAATATGGTTTTATAGTTAAAAATAAATAAGTTTTATGAATAATTATGTTTTCAGCAGTTTAAACCACCTATTTCATATTAACCTCAATTTGTAACTTTATTTTATTTTATTTATTTATTTTTTACAAAAAAATAAATGGTGTTTTTCTTTACAGGTGATATTAAATTACAGTTATAGTATGTACCCATGATGATTTTGTAGATTTTATTAAAAAATCTGTAAAATTATAGTAAAAAATGTAGATTATAGTCCGTAATACCGTCTTTACCGTAATACCCTCTACAGTTATGCTGATCACTGACTCACTTACCCTTTCACAATTCCGGATGCACCACTCCACTCCAAAATAAAACTTTCATCACCTTTAGTCCAAAAATATTAAAAAGTTATGCTCGGAAAACGTAATAAAATCCACACCGTAAGTACGATAGGCTTGACATTTTTCATAATTATGTAAAACAATATAGAAAAGAATCTGTGTTGCTTTAAATCTGAAAGAAACCACATTAATAAATATTTTGTCATTTTTAACTATAGGAAATTGCTCGATCGGTGTAGAAAAGTTAAAAGCTGTCACAATTACGTCATACTCGAAATGATTTGCAATTTTTCCGATTTATGAAAAGTTTTACACAAAACGTGTAATAAAATTCACACCATTGGACCGATCGGCAAGTAAATTTGCACAAATGAGGTACAAAAATGTAGGGGTGAATTGCGCTACTTTTAAAATCTAAAATTTCGCTCGTTCCTCGATTTTTAAATTCGGAGAATTACTCTAATACCGTAAAACGTTCGTTTGAAAAAGATTCTAGGAGCTATATCCTGATTATCGTCTGCATGAAGTCTTGAATTTAAAATTAATTTAAGAAGTTCGACAACAAAATAATTTTGGTAACTATGATAACAAAAGAGTATGAAGTTTATTTATTTTGAGTAGGCAAAAGATTAAATATACCTAAATGTATCACACATCTAAATCAACAAAAGAGTAAGCTAAAAGAGAAAAGACTAATGTTTTACCGCGACCAAGTCGAAACGCTGACCTAAGCACCATAGAAAATTTGTGGGGTTATTTGTTTCACCAATAGTGTATAAAATAAAAATTAATATCATTAAACGTATGAATTAGGAATTACCATTATGGAGAAATGGGACAATATTCTCAAACTGTTCCTTAAAACATTAACTCAATGCCAAATCGAGTGTTTAAGTTTTTCAGAGAAATATGATGGAGCAACTTCTTACTAAATTTGAGAAAACCGTCTTCTTCCCCTTCTGGTTTTATAACTTTGTAACAGTTCTTTTTGATACTTTTTTGTTAATTTGATATTTTATTTTCTACAAATGAATTTCATTTAATTTTCTACATTTTACTAAAAACTTGCTTTACTAACATGTAATATTTTTTTATTTTGATTGAAATATTTGTTTAGTTACCTAAATAATAAATACGTTGTGGTCTTACACTTTTGTAATAGACTGTATAGGAAGCACAAAAATTCATACTTTTCTATCAAACAGACAAAAAAAAAAAAAAAAAAAGAAGAAAAACACGCGGTTTTCAATTGTAAACGATGAAAAATATGTTGTCATTTTTTACTTTAAATAGAACGTAAAAATCATATCCCTTTTTTCAGAAAATAAAATAAATACTTTTTAGTAAAGGAATTTTTTTCAAAATCTAAATAATGTTAATGATAAATAAAATTATTACTTTTATATAATGCGCACATTATTTTTCTAGTTATTAAAAAAAATTTAATAATAGGGTACGGAGACAGCTAATGCAAAATATCCTTGAAATGGTTCTTGATCATTTTTTAGCTTTAGTTTAAATGAAAATTTATATATAAAATAAACTATTTTGAAAATACTACCGTGTTTACTCTTGTAATAGTCGCACTTTGAGCCTAAACTTAAACTAAAATACTGGATACGCCACTTAACCCTCCCTATGCTGCTGAAAAAACCAATTATAAAAAATGCTACAGAATAATAAAAGAATTATGAGGAACAAATGCGCAAAAGCATCTCAACATTTTTTAGGTAACTTCTAATTAGTGATAAAATTTAACTAACGGGCATCAGATTTTGGAATATCATTAATAGTGCTACAGCATAAAATTAATTTTAATTATGTTTTCTTTTCTTCATATATTACATATCTAGATAAGAGCTGGGGCGTAATTAAAGGGAACCCTCCAACAATGTAAACCAATTATTAAAACATATTCATTTTAAAACATTTATATTAACTCTAGTAGGAATCAGGTTTAAGTACCTGATCAGCCCAAACGCATATACGCTACTGGATAGGAGTATTTTAAACAACAATCAGATATCCATTGCAAAATACAACGTTTGACTACATAACATCATTCATTACATTGAAATCGACCTTTAAAACTTTCGAAAGTTAATATGGCAGTCATAAAAATAACTTACAATTATTAAAAAGTAAATAAATTACTCACCAAAAGCCTTTTTTAACAGGAAAAATATTACCACGTGTTCCTCTACAGCTCTTGAGTCAAATAACTAAGAAGAAAGATACTCCTCTATAACTGACCATGCCGTACTAAACAGTCGTAATCCGGTCTGAACCGTACCGCATTAACCAATGGAAGATGCCGTTGCACTGTTGACCGTTGCAGCGGCAATACTATTGTTGTCGATACAGCTTTCTGAGAAAGACTTCATCCCAGTAGAGCAGCCCCCAACGATGATTCCCAACGATCAGTGGCGCACCCAGGATTTCAGTTTAGGGGGGGGGGGGGCTACGAATACTGCTGAACTCGGTTTTAGTGACCTCAATTATAGTTATAACTCTCTTATAACGTCAAAAATATTCTGTGCCAGTTGACTTGCCCGTAGAACACAACCCCACGAGCAATGTAACTCTATTTAGAATCAAATAATTATATGATCTTTTCAGTGATGTTGTAACCATGCTTAACCCTGTTTCATATTCTAACTGTAAGTTTTCATTTAAAAACTAACATCTTTTTTTGGTAAAAATTATTTTAGAAATAATTTGAAGACAACTTTTAAAAAGAAAACATTTAACTCATTAGTGACAATTTTCAGTACTTTTCACTTCTAATTTCCCACCTTTAGGGGGGGCTTCAGCCCCCATAGCCCCCTCCGTGGGTGCGCCTATGCCAACGATGTCCACGTGGACTCCTTAGAGTGTCTATGAAGCTTTTAAATGGGTCTATATTGTTCTAGGGGGGGTCTATGATAAATTTTTCTATTTTAAAATTCTGTATTTTATTTTTAAGGGATATAGTTAATAGATAATAATATGCGTTTTACTATTTATAAATAGAATACAGATTTTCATTTGCGGTGTAATACACATACCTAAAGCCTAGGCTGTTTTGAAATTTCTGCTGGAAGTTGTACAATATGGCTAGTGCCACGCTGGAAAAAAACAGTAATACGTTTTTACGGCTTGAATTTTTAACATTAATGTGATCAAGAATCAAGATGTCTTTTATTTAAAAAAAAAAAAAAAAAAAAAAAAAAACATTGGTGATGCTGAATAACTTAGTAATTCACTTTTTTTCCATATCTCGAACCGTTTTTTAAGATAAGCTAACTCCAAATTTAGCCAACCGGGTGGCACTGTAAGTGCCCCCCCCCTCCGCGCTTGTAGCTCATGGTAACGTATACTTAGATACCCCCCATCATTTATGACTATAGCTAATACCATTCAGAAATTATTGGGGTGACAACGGACTTTAGCAGGCACACTGTATGTTATAATTACGTATAATCCTATACAATTGAAAGTGGTTTAATAAAATTTAGTTTTTTTTAATTATTCAACTATCCTTCAACTTCTTGCATGGTGTTTTTCTTAAGAATTAAAAAAATTAGAGGGTTCTATTTTCTATTGATAAAAGAAAATTTCAAGGGGCTCTAACTAGTAAATAGTTTGAGAACTCCTGCAGTGGAGTGTAAGCTGAAATGAATAGTTGTTTGGGAGAGCCACTACTGTCCGAAAGTGTTTTTATCGGGTTTACACAGAGGATTTTCAATTAAAGGATAGTCCGTTTCCGTATACTATTTTATCACATGCAGACAGGCCCTGATTATCACACGATCAGTTGGGGCCCGTGCCTTGGGCACACTTGAAGAATTTGGGCAAAAAATTGAATTTATAGAGATATACAGGGGCACAAAGGTTGAGCCAGATATATATAGGGGCACAAAACTTTAAAATTCCCCTGGGCACGAAAGTGTTATAGTCAGGCCCTGCATGCAGAGGCGTACCTATGGCCGATAACAAAACTGCGCTCTTTCTCTCAGGACGACACCGAACACTCCGTTTTTTGTACGGTCTTTCTTAGAAATTACTTTAGAATGGCCGTGTATATCGGTTTCTGTCGCAAGGGTTCATCATACAATTGAAAATACCTCGCACATATTTAGGTTCTAAGGACAGTGATTCAAAATAAATATTTTGGTGTCTTATGGACTTATATACAACCTGTATAATATAACCTGTTCTCTCCCATAGTTGCAGGGACAGCGATTCTCCCTCCTCTACCCGTCGTTGCTTCCCGGCGAGGGTCCTGCTGAAGCGCCTGCAGAAGGAGCATTCAAAGACCCATGGCTGGAAGCAACGATGAATACAGGAGAAAGAGAATCGCTGCCGTTGCGTGTCCTTGAAAATTTGGGAGCGAACTGGATAAAGGCTTCTTCCGATGCTCCAATTTTGCAATGGAAATTCGCGCCCCCTTTCAAGTGTCGCCCATGACCTACCTGTCATTCCTATAGATACCACCACTGTTGGCTTGACTGTGAGCTGTGTAGAAATCTGACAGAAAAAATAAGTCCGTAGCAGGGGTCGAAATAAGACTCCAATTTGAAGAAGGAAGCAAAAGATGCTGTGAGCTTTTATAATCTGGCAGCAAAAATTATTCAGTTTGTTTGTTTGTGCAACATGTATTCGTATTTGTGTGCTTGTCCCGAAGCCCGCTTATAAATCCACTTCCAACACAAGGTGGGGGGGGGGGTCTTTCTAAGGGTTTCCTAACCCGTATTTACTCTAAGTTTCGGAGAAAACGACGGAAAACTCCGAACGGTTAGGTCGATGTACGGAACATGGTTTTGAACCAGGCACCTTTCCTCTATACCATTTCGAGTGACATGACCACTCAGCCATGGTGAGGCAAATTATTCAGCTCACGGCAAAATCTTAAGTTTTCTTATAACAGTAAATTACGGTTGCAGTTTTTCGGTTAGGTTCAATTAAATCAGTAATACAATAAGAAAACTCGGCTGTTCGAGCCTCGTCAGGGGGAGACCCCCCGCTGAACCCCCCTAATTTTTTAGTTTCAATATTGCCATATTAAAACGATATTAATTGACTATGTCATTTTATCTCTCACCCCTTTTTCTTTTCTATTATTCTTCCTTTACATTTATTTCATCGACTGGAAGTAGGAGGGTTTCCTGATCTTTCCTTGCAATTGCAAACGTGAGTCGATGATAACTGAAGTAACTTATATAATTTTTAGTATTTATCTTAACACACTAAACATTTTGCTTTTCGTTACTTGATATTCTTGAGAGAGATTTAGGCGATTTGGGTTGCTGTATTTCGCCTGGTAATCCTATTGGTGAGTCATCCAGAGTGGATAAGAATCCCAGGCTGTTTGGCGGTTTAAAATGATTCTTTTTTCCACTTTCACATTCGCTAGCCCAGTGCCCGATGCGTTTACACCTTTTACAAGTTATTCTTGATGCACTTTTAATTTTATGAATCCATGTTTTATGTTTCCATGTTTCCTAATTATCTTTATCCAGTGTTTCAATTCGCCAAGTTCCAGTCGCCATTTTGAGGATGAATGATGCAGCCTTGAAACGAACGTTAAAAATCAGCAAATAAATAAATTAATTTATCTGGTGTCCATAACCTTTTAGAAATGTTACCAGAGTTATGGCACAAACAAAGTAAGCGTAGGATTTTAACATAACATTTACTTTATGAAATTAGAACGGAAGAAACAGGCACATCACATAACAAGGTAACATCAAGAAGGAAAAAGTATAGAAGAAGTAAAAAGAATGCGTGCGCGAGCACAGTTGCAGTTACGTAGATAAATGTTTATTGAGGGATACAGAATTCAGGAGGATAAGACATTGCACAATAAAAAAAAATAAACAATTCAATGCTCAATAATTTTCTTAAGCTGTTGAAGTTTGAAAGACACAGTTTTTCGAGATCTATAGCACTTTTATAGCTGTCATCTCAGCTGCTCATAAGTACACAATCATATTTATTTATATCAAAGTACAATTGACAATTTTACATCCACGCCCAAAACCAGGAGTCGAACCCGGGCCCAAAGGATGGTAGTAGGGCGCGCTAGCCACTACACCGCCTGGGCGGCAAGCTGTTGAAATTTTTATGATTGTAACCTATTCATAGAAAAATACATGTGTTGCATATTCTACAGCTTACGAAATATTGTAACAATAGATTAAAGCTGTTATATGAAAAATACTCAATATATATATGTCGCGTACTTTTATGTCGCATTTTTGGGACACATTTTTCGGACAATTTTCAATAAAGGGGGTGAGAGATAAAACGACATAGTCATTAAAAAAAAAAAAAAAAAAATCTGAAGTGACTTTACTCGACTTTCCGAACATTTGATTTTTACCAAGCGCTTAAATAAATTTCATTTCATCTCAATGAAATGCAATGTGCAGATGCTAGTGCACTTCAAATAAGTTCGTCTATGGGCCATAATGTATAAGATTTCTCTTTTTAGTCCTGTAGAGAAACTGTAAACCGTGCACATACTGAAATTTATGCAGTAGTAAGACAGTGATCTATAATATATGCGTATCTAATTTGAATTCAATCGAATGCACCATTTAAACAGTTCACTTTAACTGGTTTGCGTTCATAGACCGTAATATATAAAAAACATTTTTTGCAACCCCGTGGACAAACTATCAGCTGTACACACACCAAAATGTACGCAGGTTATGTGACCGTGACATGTATAATATATTTATACAATTTGCGCTCGTTTGGGTGCACCGTCTAGACGCTAGCACTTCAGAATTTGCGCTCATAGGCCATAATGTAAAAGATTTCTTGCCGTGTGTGACGGTGACCGGATATCCATACTCAATTTGAACTTTTTCGAATGCACCATTTTGACATTAGCTCACTTTAATTGATTTGCGTCCATAGACAGTAATGTACAGCTGCGAAAAAAAAAAAAAAAAAAAAAAAAAACCACTTGCTCTTTATTTGGCCATTATTCGTCGGACTGCAAAGTTATGTATACCATTCGTTTGCAAATAACGTATACTTTAATTTTCTAGTAATTTAATTTGCATAAGGGGTCGTCTTTATATTTAATTCTGTATCAACTTCGTTTTTTTCAATGGCAACATACTACTTTGACTTTATTAAACGAACGAAAAGCTTCAAATTACCCTAAATATGAATTTTCACCAATTTTCTACGATAATTTCCGGAGATATTGCGATTTATTTTTTGCGCGATTTTAAGGTACTTCTGCAAATTGAGAAACGCTATTTGTAGGTTCCGAACTTTTCGCCTTTCATGCATTTCGCTCGCGAGAGTTAAAAGAAATAAATATTATTTTCACGGAAAATACTGTTTCTAGTCTTAAGTTTTTTGCACTAAGAATATCAGGAGTAGAATTTAGAATATTTAGTCAGTGATTCAAATGACCCGTGAGTCCACAACTTCCATGGTTTAATATTATCGCCTGCAATGTGCAATATTCTTATGACTTTTGGTGGTATTTTAATTTATAGTCAGATGAAAATTTAGACAGAAAAACGTGATTTTGAATGTTTGTTGAGTGTTTGATAAAGTATGGGGAAGTCCAAAGACCTGATGTTTCCAATATTAAAAAAGGTCAAATTCATGCTTGAAATGTCGAGGATGTTAGTTTTTCAGAAATAGGACGTTGTATTGGAAGACATACATCTACTGCATCTAATTCTATACATGGAAAACATTATACTTGGTGGGATATGGTAGCGGACGCAACAATAGACGCTTTATAGAATCACCATCAAAATGTAAAAACCTCTAATTTATTTGCTTCAAAATTTGATATTATTTTAATACCGCTATCTTTTACTGTTTTTGCACAAACGAAATCTAATTTACGTTCATTTTACGAAATTTTGAAAAAATTGCCACGTAATAAATTTATATATAGTCCCTTAACTCAGGAAAGTAACACATTTTATTTTGTATAAATTAAAGTACAGAACATAAAAATTTGAAATTTTGCACAGCCATGTAAAATCACACCACTTTTTGCATCTATTTCCATCAAACTTTGGCTAGGTTGCTATACATAATTTTTTTGAATATTAATTTAATAATTCATAATTCATATTAATATTTTATTAAAAATTATAATAATAGTAAATTATGTTTGGGTCGTTTAGTTCTAATAGTACGAATAAAACTCAGCTTATTATTATCAATATTATATGAGATATGAATTAAAGTATGAAAAAATATTTTAACGTAGGGAGAGGAGGATTTTGGGTGCTCATAACTCATTGATTTTCAGTCAAAATTTATTGAAAATGGGTATCCGGAGTTAAAATGAGCTAAATTTTTGAAATATGAAGTGAAATCTAGGGGTTGCTATTGAAAAAAAAAAGTTGGTGCGAATTTTAATATGGAGACGGCCCCTTATGTAATTTTTATGTATAGCAACTTAAAGTGTATGTCAGTCGTAAACGATTGGTATATGTAACTTTGCTGTACAACGAACGACGGCTGAATAAAGTGCAAGTGGGCCTTTTTTTTCTTCCGCCGCTGTACGAGAATTATTTTTTGCAACCCTGTGAACGAACTATCCGCTCTCTCACGGCATTTGCAGTGATTGCCGCAACTTTTCGAGCCCTGGCCCGTCACCAGAGGGGATTCCGAGGCTGAGTGCTACTTAGCAATCTGCCTATAGATCCTTCTAAAATTTTATTTTTTAATTTAATTTGTGTAAACAACAAAATATCAGAGAACAAATGTTTTCTTAGCAGTATACACAAGAAAATTTTACTTTTCCCCCTCACTTAGCGATTTGTGAATCTTTTTTGTTGTTATATGTATATCGTTTATAGACACAAATGCATAATCGGGAGAAACGAGTTCTTCAGTCTGTGCATCTTTTTCTAGAGTGTTTTTATTATAAATGCCCAATTCTTACTTTTAAACATTCACTCAAAAATGTGTTTTCGAATATTTACACATCCACTCCTTGATATGCGAAGTAGAACGTCGATCCATCGTTTTTCATGAGGTGCATAGAAAAAAAAAAAAAGAACGATGTATGTAATATAGTCAGAATATATGAAGAAAAAGCAATGTTTGTGCATCACACAATGTGTACAATATCCCAATAAATACTAATTTGTTACGAAATTGTGAAAGAAATAAATCGACGTTGTAGAAAATTAAGTGGTATTTATTGTTAAAAATCTGGAGTGACTCCACTCGACTTGCCGGACACTAGATCTTTAGACGCTAGCGTTTAAATAAATTTTATTCAACTCAATCGGATGCAGTGTTCAGGCACTAGTGCACTTCAAATAATTTGAGTATATAGGCAGTAATGTATAAGAATACTCTTTTGTAGCTCTGTAAAAAACTGTAAGTCCTTAACACACCAAAATGTATACAATATGTAAGGCAGTGACCTAATAATATGCGTCCCTAACTTTCAGCTCAGTCGAATGCACCCTTTCAAGAATGTCTGTCTACAGGCAGTAATGTAGTAGAATTCTTTCATGTAGCCTTGTGCAAATAGAGACATAGACACATAAAAAAACCAACACTAATAGGGTTAAGGGGCACTTCTGAGTATTGGCATCCCTCGGAAACTGCTAGCGACCGCTGTTCATTTCCTTTCAATATTATGCCGGCTAAGAAGAAATAAAATTTAAGGATTTGACTCAGGTACGCGAATTTTTACGGCAAGGCCGAAGCCAGAAAAAAAGTTCGTGGAGAATCCAAACGGTGGGAAAGCCAGAATTTTCCACAAAAAGACGTCATAATTATCATTTTATATTAAAAAATCGAAATTTCCGGGAGGGGATGGGATTAAAGTAGGAATCAATCAACTAAAGGGAACAAATTAGTGATAAACGCACCAGTTAAGGAATTCGTCGACATTTAATTACTAAAACTACATTAATTGGCTACCCAAAATAAATAAATAAGTAATGGAATGCTGTCTCACTTCCCACTTCCTTTTCGAAACAACTTATCTAGATAAGACACCGATAAAAAGTCTACACATGATAGTGAACATAAATAACACGAAAATTAATCTACAAAAAATACTTTTCGTGGACTTGTTTATTTAGAAATTTTAGTTAATAAGGACATTAGGTAACTGTGCACATATACATGCCTAATGGATTTGGAAATCAAGCACAGAATTCAACATTTTATTCTTGATATCCACAAGCCTGGAGCGTACACGTATTTAGGATCAATTGCTAAAATTGCAAAAATAAAGACAAGTAAGACACCGATAAAAAGTCTACACATGATAGTGAACATAAATAACACGAAAAGGAATCTACAAAAAATACTTTTCGTGGACTTGTTTATTTAGAAATTTTAGTTAATAAGGACATTAGGTAACTGTGCACATATACATGCCTAATGGATTTGGAAATCAAGCACAGAATTCAACATTTTATTCTTGATATCCACAAGCCTGGAGCGTACACGTATTTAGGATCAATTGCTAAAATTGCAAAAATAAAGACAAGTAAGACACCGATAAAAAGTCTACACATGATAGTGAACATAAATAACACGAAAAGGAATCTACAAAAAATACTTTTCGTGGACTTGTTTATTTAGAAATTTTAGTTAGTACGGACATTAGGTAACTGTGCACGTATACATCTTTAATGGATTTGGGAATCATGGACAGAATCCAACATTTCAGTCTTGATATCCACAAACCTGGAGAGTACACGTATTTAGGATCAATTGCTAAAATTGCTTCCTCGAGGCAATTTATCACGTCCTGGACTCTGTAGCACATGTATTGTTGTAGCACAGAGGAGGTAATACGCTTTATGCTTTCCATGTAGTCTTCTGGATACATGTCCCTAATTTCCTTTGGGGACTTATTCCAAGATTCTTCAAAGCTACGGAAACAATTGTCCGCCATGGGAGTTCTGAAAAAAAAAAAAAAAAAAAAAAAAAATCAAATTGATAGGACAACGGGGGATCGTATGAATTTAAAATTCTTAATCATTATAGGAACTGATTTATCGACTTCGGTTTTTTCTCATATAATAGATTATACAATTTAACCAATTTTTGCAATTGAAACTATGCGTCTCTGACAAGCGGTTTAGGAAATAGCCATTGGGCACCGTTAGCACTGGACACCTTGCATATAGTAGACTGGTATACGTTATTTATACAAAAATATTTACACTAATATTTATGGAATCCTTCTGGGCTAAACATAATTTCTCTATTTAAAAAGAAATAAGATAGAGATTTCGTTTTAAAACAGAAGAAGAGGCAAATTTCATTGACTCGCCATCGCCACAATAAAGACTGGAGCTTGTTCCCCCGTTTTATATGTACAGTGGAATCTATCTAATGCGACTAACCTTGGGAAGAATAAAGCTGGTCACCTTACAAAGGTGAGGAAGTGTGCTGGTTGTAAAATGAAACTGCATAAAAGTGGTCACTATAGACAGGCGATCTCTTTAATAAGGTAGTCACTTTAACATAGGGTTCTTCAACCCGTGGCCCGCCAAGTCCTTTTAATAAAAACGGAACTCTCAACGCAATTGCCTCAAATTCTGTGCTTTTATTTATTTATTTTTATTTTATTTTATTTTATTTTGGGGGGTGGAGGTTCCCTAATAGTGGCATAGTGAAGTTTGTGAGATATTTAATATTTCTCTCTGTCATTTTTTCAAGAGTCAGTACATTTACCAGGTGTTTCTCATGCTTTCATAAGTGTTAAAAAGTGGAGGGTGAGCGCAGGAATAAGACAGTTTGCCTTAGTTAAAAACGAGAGTGCATCTGTAATGAAACAATACAACTTCAAAAGGCACTATGATACTAAGCACAGTGGAAAAAATTCTGCATTAGAAGGACATTTTCGAAGCGATTAAGTCAGAGAATTAAAATCAAATCTAAATTCTCAGCAGCCGTTTTTCTCGAGACCAAATGAAGAGTTCGAAAATCGTGCTCGTGTAAGCTACATGATAGCAGAAAAAATTGCTAAACGTGGAAATTCTTCATTCATGGAGGGTTTGTAAAAGGATGTCTTCAGTATGCAGTTGATGTGCTTTGTCCATTGGAGGCTCCAGCTATTTTAAACATTAGCTTGTTCGTTATAACTGTAGCGAAACATGTGGAAGTTTTGGTAGCAGATACATTCAGCAAATTAAAATCCAAATGCAAGGACTCTGTGTTTTATTCTGAAGCGATAGATGGATCAACGAATATTACTGATACTGCACAAGCAGCTATTTTTATTCGTGGCATTGATAAAACTTCACTATTGAAGAGGGATTAACCAGTGTCATTGCACTTAAAGGTACATCACGAGGATCAGATTTGTACTTGAGAGTCTGACAGAAACTTTTGCTTAACCTTCTCGTCACCCTGAACCTCATATGAGGCTCCTACTTCAAATAGCAATATTTAGAGAGAAAAAAAAATTAAATTTATTATTTTTTTCTATTAGTGATATCAATATCATTAATTCATGTAGAAAATACACGAGGCTGTTAACTAGGTGCATTAATCGTGCATAAATTGCAGTACTAGTCAATTTAGATCATTTTTTACAGTTTTCGCTTCATTGTTACAGGAGAAAAATTAAGAAAATATTTACACTGCTTTTTTATCGTTTTTTTCTTTTTAAGGTAAGTATAGTTTTTTTCTTAATCCTCAACCTTTACCTAATATGTGCATCCTTTTAAATCAATTTTAGCATAACAAAATGCTTCGAAAATGCAGAAATTAATATTAGAAAAAGCGACAATAGAAAAAAAAATATTTTTGCATGATTTATAATAGTATTTCACATTCATTAAATGCTAGACAGATTTTTTTTCTCTGACTTTTCATAATTCGGTGACGAGAGGGTTAATGTGAGTTAGGCTCAAGCAATATTTCTGTCATAACCGCAGATGGTGCTCCTTCTATGGAAAGATGGAAGACGGGAGTAACAGCATTACTAAAATCTGATGCGACGGCATGCGGAAACGGTACTATGATGGCTTTCCACTATATCATCCACCAAGAAAATTTGTGCAAAAACTCCTTCTCAAACTTTGAACATGTGATGACTGTTGTAAAAGTAGTTAATTTCATCCGTTTCAAAGGACTTAACCATAGGCAATTTCGACAGATGTTGGGTCATATGGACGTTGTGTATCACGCCGAAGTACACGCTGATTGAGCCGAGGAAAGATGTTTCAACGTCTCTTTTCGTTGGAAAAGGAAGTTGAACAATTCATCGAATCCAAAGAGAAATCCATTTGCAAGTTTCATGATGAGCAATGGTTAAGAGACTGCATTCCTTGTAGATATTACTGACCATCTCAATAATTTGAACTACCGTTTATTGTGGAAGGTCATAATTGTTCTTAATCCTCAGGTACGGTTCTGTAAAAGCTTTTGTGTTAAAACTAATGCTATGGAGAAGCCAAACCACTGACTTTCCAAAAATGACGGAGTTGGTGAACAAAACTACAACATGGAATTCGGGCAGTTAGGTAAAGTGCATATCAAATCTTAGAGGTGAATTGAAAGCAAATTTATTGACTTCTGTGAAAATAAAATTTCGTTGTATATGTTCTCCTCACCTGTCTCTGTAGACATCAAATATGCTCCTTCTGAAGTACAATTAGAATTTGCTGGTTTGTAGTCTGATTCTTCAGTAAAATGTAAAGATCTTGAAGTTCCAGCATTAACTGATTTTTATTCAAAGTACGAGGTCGAAGATAAGTACAAAGGAATACGCAAACATGCATTGCTCATCGCTCCTATTTTTGCTAACACTTATATATGTGAACGTTGTTCAGTCAAACGAAGAACACAAAATCGAAAACAAAGACACGTCTGTCAGACCAACATTGGGAGGACACTTTGCGAATCGCAATAACAGAGATTCGTTCAGATATCGAATCTTAAAAGCAAAAACAATGCAAATTTCTCATTAACACTAAAGAGACTTCCACACTGCCACTAATGTGAGTTGTTTTTTAACTGTCTGTTCTGTGAATTTTGAAACATCTTAATGTACTACATATCATGTCACCTTCATTCTATTTGATAATTTAAAAAAATGCAAAATATATTGATTTTTTATTCACTGAATTTTATTGTGTACAAAAAACACAAAATATTGGACAATTTAAAAATCGTTAACGTACTGCTCCCCTTGAAATTGTTTGTAGCGGTGTAACCTTTCTTTCCCCTTTTAAAATTTCGGTAATTTTCGGTTAACAGAAAATCACTCGTCACCATGTTAAAATATTTGAGCCATTTGGTACGAAGCACTGCACATTGCCACCATTATTGCAAGAAGAAGTGTTATCAGGTTAGCACAGATTAAAGTACACATAATCCAATAGGCACGAGTTTGCTAAACTAGGCCCGTTAGCATTGGTGTTCCGTTAACAAAAAAGTACAAAATTTTATTCTGGCGTTCCTTATTTGGCAGATGTGTGGCCAGCGGATCTTAATGAATATATTGGTGTGGCCCTCGGGCTTAAAAGGTTGAAAGACCCCCTACTTTAAGGCTGTTCTTCGAAAGAAAGGAACTCTGTTTTTAGTCTTGGTACACAAATTGAAATAAACTAATAGCACCATGGTCTCCAAAAAATTCCAGATGGTTCTTCATAAGCTGTTTTACACACTGCGATAAGCGAAAACGATGTGGCTTTCCTGAAATTTTCAGAAAAAATTCTTAAACATAGATCTGAGTTGCAAGATTTTTCGAAGAGTGACACGCTTTGCGAAAATTTCCGATTTTTAAGAATTTTTTCTAAAAGTTTTGAAACATACAGATTGGCCTGTCTTCGCAGTATGTAATACAGCTTATAAAGAGACAGTTTCAAAATTTTGAAGTGCCTGGCATAATTAGTTTATTTGTAATTATGTACCAAATCACATGATTTTTTCGAATAACACCGTTAACATGTTCCACTGTACTTCATTGGACGACGGGACACTGATATGGTGAAAAATTTTCCGTTGCTCTCTCCATTGGGCAGGGGACGAGGTTTGCGGTTGAATGGAGAAATCTTTTGTCAGTGGACCCCGAATGGTCATTAAAATGTCATAAAATTTGTATCAAGAATGCTCTATTGCCTCCTGTAGTTGTGTTAGATGTAGCGGCAGTCAGCATTGGCCTTAAATGATGCTGAAGCGTAGACGAATAATCCAAACCCCCTCCTCCCAATTTTTACAGCTTTCATTCTTTCAACTGCTCTCAAAAGTTGTCGACTCCACCCAGATATATGGGTCCAAATCCCCATTATAAAAGTAAAGTATATTCTAAGATATCAGACAAAGAAGAGTGCCTGGCAGTGTATAGGGGTTCTGGTTTTCAAACGAAAGCTGAAGTTGTAAATAGCATTTGAGGTTCGTTTACTACAATCCTCACAGAAGAGGATAGGAATCACTTAATCTCTGAAACCTATTGCAATCCTGAAATGCAAAAATGAAAGCTGTGAACACTGTATATTGCTCGGTGGCTGTGAACTATGTGCAATAATACGTTAAGAAACTCTACTCTGTATACACTAAAATATTGATGGGGAAGGCCAATGAGCAACAATATAAATAAAGGCCGTTGCTGATAAGCCACGTCTTGCCGTCACTGCAAAGAGTAAGGCGATATTCTTCTGCCGAATTTTGCGACTTTTTAGTGACCAGTCGGGATCTATCAACTAAAGATTAATGTGTTAAACCGCAAACTCACCCCACACACACACACAATGGAGAGAGCAACGGAAGATTTTTTTTACCGTCTCAGTGTCCTGTCGTCCATTGAAATGCATAGAAAACGCGGCTTATCAGCATCGGCCTTAACTTGATCGGTATAGGGGGCCCGTCAGATCTGCCTCTCCCCCCGCGGGACACGAATTTTTTTCTCTACCGGACTGGCATTAAACAACATATTAACTTAGTCGGGATATACCATGTCTAGTTATATATTGGGAGAAACAGTACTGGGAAATCAATGTATCATTCTAATGGAAAACGGAGCACACACACCCCCCCCCCTCCCCCGGATGGCTTTTCTACATCCGCCTCTGGATTTACCTTAGTCATAAAATGAAGCAGAAGATATGCAACAGAAAATAAACTTTAATTAAGAATTGTAGAATTACGCTTTCAGGAAAAATTGTAAAATGCATGTTTGGTTTTGTTTATTATGCCTACACTTTTCAGTCAACTTCTCGATTTCAAGCAAGAATTTCAATTCATTCGCTCCTTAGAATCTGCAGTAAAAACTGGTTTTCCTAATAAGAAAATCAATAGCAAATAAACAGATGATTCTGACACATACAACGTGTGTTTTCTACGTTAAACGAGAAAAAATAATTTTCTTTCGTCAAATTTTTAGTTCGAATAAATCGAAGTGATAAAAATTTAATTCGAATTAATCAGATATTTGTAATATTTATCTTTTGTGTGTGTGTGTGTGTGTGTGTGTGTGTTCACATATCTTTTGTTAATATATGTATTATTAAACATATGCTATACGTTAATGTATCAAAAGATACGTAATATAGTGCAACAAAATGTTGTGATTAATGATTGTCGGTTTTATCCAAGATTTCAGTTATCTGCGGAATGCTCGGTTTCGACCATCTTGGATAATCGAGGTTCTATCTACATATACAAGCGCGTAATTCAAGTGATTAGATAAGCATTGTTTCCAGTCAATGGCCGCAAACTATTTTTTAATTAAATTCCATGTCGTATTTTTTCTAATATAGTGGTCGCCGCTTATTTCGGTTGGTGGTTTATCCGGTGAAATTGGTATGAATAGAACGAAATGGCCAAATTGCACTGTTTTCTACCGGTTATCTCGGTAGTGAGTGCCACTTTATCCGGTTACGTAATCTTTGGAGATTAGGTAAAATTTTGAAGTTATCTTTCCGGGCGAAGTGAAATCCAGTCTAAGATGACTCATATTTGTTCCCAGGTGTTACGGTAATTCAATCAAAACAATTGTTAATGCACTTAAAAGTATTTTAATAAAAATAATGATCAATGCGATACTTGGAACCAATAAGTCACCAGATAATGGTGACGCCGATGTGCACCCGAACGGGGTAGAACATGCCACTAGAGTAGATTTGTTGAGCCTTATAGACACTTTACGATGAGCATTTGAGAACAACGTGAATGATAAAATCTTTTCAATATTAAGTGGAATCCAATTTGCGCTACATGGCATTATGCCTCTAAAACAGAATTAAATTTTGGATTTCCCCCCCCCCTCCCTCCGCCAAGCGAGTTGTAATTGTTTTTTTCTTTTTAATTATTATATTTTTTATACATATATATACATATATGTATTTTTTCACTTGTTCACTTATTAAATAAATATGTGCATACGTTAAACTATTGACTAATACAGTTCATGTATTTTAATTTACTGATTTTTTTCTTAAATTTTCTCGCTTTTACTTTAGTCCCGCCGTTTATTTCGGATTTCTGCTATTCCGGTCAGTGTCAATCCGTCTCCGATATGACCGGAATAAGCGGCAACCACTGTAAAGGCAAACAATAGTCATTTAAAGAATTAAATAATAATAATAATAATAATAATAAAATTCAAAGAATTTTTATGTTTTTTTCCCTATAAGCTTGACAAACATTGTTTTAAACAAACGTACTTTTAAGATAATAATATTACGCATGACATGAGGAATTTGCATTTGGCATGTTGGAGGGAATATAATGTATAATTCTGAATTTAAGATTTACTCTGCGTGTACTAAAAATCTGGAAGAATTTTACATTTTACTTTTGTTTATCTCAAAAAAAGATTCGGCCAGACTTACTTGTATAAAAAAGGCTCTATAGCTATTATCTTTACACCGAACTTGTACATCTCCATTCTCAGACCTTCTAAAAAGGCGCTAACAGCTTGCTTAGTCATGCAGTACGTAACCAAACCAGGAATCAACATTCTGCCTGATAGAAAACAAATTTACTAAAAGTTAAGACATTTAAACTAAATACTGTAGACTCTCCTATAACACGGGTTCACATAAGACGTATTCGTAGAACACGGCGGCGTAAGAATTGCGATCGTTAATACGTTAAAAAAGGCTCGTAGAGCACAGTAAAATGAGACAGATATGTTCTGATTTTGTTACACTTTAGCTGCTTTAGATCTTGCAATTAATAAAACTTTTGAATGGCAACACTCAACATCATTGTGTTTCTAAGATGTGCAAATAAGTTTCGCAACGATTATACCTTAAACAGCGCAGTTCGCATTCCAGTTGGAGTGCAGCTCAGGCTCCGTACAACACGGATTCATATAGCACGGAATGTATCATCCGTGTTATAGGGGATCTACTTTAAGTTACATATAAAACATTTTTATGAATGGAAAAGCCTGGGAGATTCAGGGATGACTCGGCAAAATTTAGTCGTATACAACATAGACTCTTGCTTACGTAAAAAGGCTGTGAGCAATTTTAGATTGGTAACCAGGCTGAACACCTGGTCAAAATGAGGAGTGTGAACTATAGCATATGCATTTTATGCAAGATTGAAAAAAAGAATAAAGCTTATTTACTTGTTTGCTTGGGACTTAGACTCTTAACCTACAACAGAATGGCGATACGTGTACTCTTCATTAGAAGGTCATAGAGAACTTATGCCCTGATCACACGCGCGATCTTCAATTACAGTGCTTCTAGATTTTTTAGTTTTTATTCTAGAACTTTAATGCTGTTTTCAACTGGGTTAGTTAAAGAACTTTGACTCTAAAATTTCTCTCTTTGTGGCCAAATTTCTTATTATTTTTGAGTATGAATTAGGGTGAAGTAGGGGCAATTATGACAACAAAAAATTTAAATGTATTTAATGTTTTTAAATGTATAAATGATAAACTTTCGAAAAAAAACCTAGACTAAAGCTTATTATGTATTATAGATTCATTATATGTATCTTTTATAGCTAACATTAAATGTTTTAAAGGTAGTAACAATTGAAAAACAAACATTATGCTTCCGACATGTTTTACTTTTTTTTTTTTAAATTCATGGTCAGAATCCCCCCCCACACACACACACACTGTTTTTTAAAAAGTGGGATAATTCCCCCACTAAAAATGGTTTTTAAAAGTAGAATAATTTGTTTGTAAACTTGTGTCACTGAAAAAAAAAATCTTGACAGATGACATACCAGGAACATTTTCTGTTTCTAAACTGTTTAAACATTTAATTTTGATTTAATTTTGTTCTTAAAAGGCCAAGATTACTTAATAAAATTTCTTTCAAATTTTTCAACAATTCTTATAATCAATATTTTTCTGATTTTAAAAAGAGTGACTCTCAGCACATCTTGGCTGCAAGAGGACATTTTAATTTAATTAGAAGGAATGATAACCTTATTTACGCAATTTGAATTCATTATTTACCCTCTACGGTAACTCTAATCAGAAAAAGTCTAAATTGCTCCAACAAAAGTTGTGCTCATAAGTATCAAGAGAAATGAAGAGGTCATAATTACCCCTCAGTGGTATGGCCATACCACTACAATTTTTTATACCACTACAATTTTTTTATTTCCTTGGGATAATCATAACCACCCCCTTAAATTTTAAGCGTATAATCCTACAGAAACAAAATTTTTAGTAAATGTTTTAAGAGGTCAAAGCCCCCCTCCCCCTTAATTAATTGAAACACTATCTTTCCTATGATTAAAAGAGTTAAAAATTCACGAAGTTGAAATTTACAAAAAGTGGTCATAATTACTTTATCTGGCCCTAGTTAGTTAAGAAATTAGCCCTAGGCTAAATTTCCTTACCTGGTCGTAGTTAGTTATGGAAATCAATTAACCAGCATCATACTTACTAACTGCACTAGAAACAGTAACTATTCTTCCTTTATGTGTACAAAGTAGCGGCAAAAATGCTTTGACTAGCCTGATGACACCGAAAGTGTTCACCTCAAATACATACTCCACGGTTTCCAAAGGTGTGAACGCTATTTCTGCGCCAGCTTGCATGCCGGCATTGTTTACAAGAGCCCAGAAACCTATAATTAAAATGAATGTTGATAAAATTTACTAATGTAGGAAAAATAGAGTCCGCTTGAAAAATTTCAGCTACAAACTTTTTCAAGTTGAAATCAATTATTTCTCTATAACCCGATTCAATTTATATACAGAGTATCTCAGCATAGTGGCGGCTCGTCTATTTGAGCACATGAGCACTTGAACCCCCGAACCAAAAACTAAAAACTAAACACGCTAACAAATTAAATTTTAAAAATATTAAATACACTTCTAGATTCTTGTAAATTTAAAGCAAGAGTTTTTCTCCCCCCCCCCCCACACACACACGCACTATTATTAAATATGCTTAACTCATCTCTTCTACGCACTGTAGTGTAAGTTACAACAGCACACAAAATCCTCGATCGCACGTGCGATCGAAGAAACGTTCTCCTAAACAGTTCTTTTAGAACAAAAGCGGATAGAACTGCGGGAGAAGTAAGGTGCTGCTGATATCATTCCGTTCGCTCGCACATTTTCACTGTGCACACGGACCTTTTTCTTTTGCGGATATCTCTTCCGAATTCTTCCTCGGTTTGTTATGTTCGGATAGTTAATCCCCCCCCCCACACACACACACACACAAACACATTTTCATTATTTTTTCATTTTCATCATGTTTCAGAACAATATTTTTTACAAACTAGTTTAAATAATTAAGATGGCAATAAAATAAGCGTTACGGAGCTAAAGCAATTACATTTTTTAACATTGTCTTTGGAAAGAAAAATTGAATTAACACCTTTGTTAAAACTTAGCCAAATGACGAAATGTAAGACTAGAGATTACTTTTTTTTTATTGCATGCATTGGTTTCCTTTAACAGCGAACGCAAATACATTTCAACGCGTCGTATCTGCATATTTAATTTTCGAAATTTGTTTTGTGATCCTCCGCTTAAATAACCCACAAGCTGCCACTGTCTCAGCATCAGGTTGGCAAACTTCTTCGACAATGATGTAGCTCTAGCCCCCAGAGTGTACGTTATGCGTGCAACTTTTGGCTTGAATATTCTTGGGTGTGTCTTTTCATCCATTGTTCTGTTCTCGAGCATTCAAATAAAAAGAAAGGAAGGTCTGCTGGACGCAGAATGGGAATCTCCGCCGTAGAGTCTTGCTAAAAATCCGATTCAACAGTTTAAGATTTTTACTCATTGTAGTCAGACATTAAATAATGATTTACTTCACAGTGTTGATAAAATAAGGCGAACAATATTTTTTTAGATCAAAACTATAATATTACAACGGGAAACTAATAATAATTAAAAATTTAGCATAAACATAGGTAGCAGAAAATTTATAAACATTTCATCAACTAAAATTATAAGCCCACTGCTAGTAGTGAAATTGTAAACATTAAAACAGGGAAATACTTAATTTTTTTTTAATTTTGAAAGAGTAATAGTTGGAAAGTTCTCTTTTTGTAGGTATGAATGTTTACTCCTTTCATGGCCCCCACATTCGATAACGGGCCCTGAACCCAGGATTAGAGATGGATCCCACCCCTTTTTGTTACAGTCGTGCGCTGCATTAATATTGCACTGTTATTTCTCATCCATACTCTTTTTAGAGTGTAATTTAACCTGAAAATACTGGAATAATTATGGCAACTCTTTTATAAATCCAAACTATATTTATAAAATGATGTTACTTAAAAACGGCTAGAGTTATGTACCATATGAATGTATTCAGTTTTATACTAAAAGAGCTAAATTTTAGGATTACTGGTAATGGTTACTTTTGACTTATTTTAAAATATATTTTCATATTAACAAATTCGTAGGAAAAGAAATCACTTTTATATAAAGTAACAAGCTGTGAAACTTTATCAAATAAATACTATCATATTCATTAGCAGGATAGAAAAATCATAGAACTCAACTTACATCACAAAGAGTGAGTAGACAGGTGAACCCAAGTCCTGATTACCGCATGGGCACCTGGGGCCCATGAAATGAGAACTACATGCAGATTCGGGCCGAAAAATTGATCTTAGGCAAATAAATCCGTAACTGCATAGTGATTCAGATGCAGCACAAAATTTGAAAGGTGCCTTGGGCACAAAAATGCTGCAGTCAGACCTGGAAAAAAAAAAAAAAATAGCCAATGCAAGAAGAGGGCCCAACGACAGGATTTTCGGGCCCCAGGAGAGGTTTGAGAATTTTTTTTAATAATTTTTTTAAATAGTGCAGAATTAGAACACTTTAAATTCATTGCAAGCCACATATACAAAACCTTATACATGATAAAATTTCCATTCAATTATGGGGTCCCTTAAAGACACCGAGTCCCTCATAATTGATACTACTATGTCCCCCTCTCCCCCCATCTCGGCGGGCCTCGCAGGAAGAAAGGATGGAGATAGTACGCGTACAAGTTCACACAACTCACGCAATGACAATTTTACTAAAAGTTTATGATAAACAGTTTATCATAAATATGTTATTTTAAATTTTAAGCTACATTTATCTGTAGAATATCCTAAAATTTCATTGAATAAAAAATATATTCAAAATATTTTTTGTACTTTGCATTAGTTATAGTAATTAAAAAATGAAACTGCGTAGGGTTAGAATCGGGAGCCCCCCCCCCCATTAGAGCCGGGCTCTTGACCCAGAGGTTCACTCAGCCCCACCCTTGTGGGGGCCATAAAATGCCCTGCAGTTTACGAAAATGCTTTATCATTGATTCCGCTATTTAAAAACGCATGTACCTGTGCATAGCCTCTTAGCATAAATCGCTAGAAAGAAATTGAATTACTGATCTTCATTGAAATAACTGATAATGTATAGCAATATATAATCTCAATTGAGATCAACATTTTTTCTTTCAAATGGCTGGATCAACAACCAACTGTAGGCTTGATTGCTACGAGGGACACAGATGTTGATAATTTCACGAATATGGGGTTGCCAGCATTGGCCATTACGCGTGGTCTAATTTTGAACCAATTCCAGAGGAGAGAATTAGCACCAGTTGCAATTGCCTCTACAATGGCGGCTTCTTGTAAAACTACAGTTGAAATCAAAAACTCTGTGAAGGAAAAAAAATACTCACCGTTATTTCCAATATTGTCATTTACATACTTCACCGCTTTTTGCACACTTTCTTCAGATCTGACATCTAGTGGCAAAATGTGCAACTTTTCCGAGCACTTCTTCATTAACGATTGTGCTCCCTCTTTTTCTGGAAACAGGCATCCGGCAAAAACGTGTAATCCTAAACCATCGAGACGTTCAGCTAAGCAGTGCCCGAATGCGCTGTCACATCCTATGGGATAAATTCGTGATTGAAGAGATCAAGAACATCTACAAAAATCACATCATAAAATAAGAGTTTGAAATCACATGACTAGCTAATATTGTAGTGCATGGATTAAGATAGACATTTAATAAAGTAGACGACTCATCTAGTAACCCTGAGAGAATCAAAGATGATTGTCGCCTATTATCATTTGACCGGGGCCTTCGCAATTAGTAACTGGCCTGCGCGTGTATTTTGATGAGCCATCCAGTGGCGGCATCAAGTACAGCCGGGCTGCACTTGAAATTATCAGCACATACTTTAAAATAATTTATTCTACTAACTTTCTTAAATTCAGATTAGAATTATGGAATTCCTATCGTAAATTTAAAAAAAAAGTCTCAAAAAAAAAGAAAAAAACCTTTGTAGTAACGGCCGATCTCTCATTCAGAAGAAAATCCTTTAATCTTCGCGCAATTCAACTGCGCAAGTCGTTGGTACCAGCCGGAGGCCTACGAGAGAACGAGAGGCTGGACATGGCAACCCTAGGTGCGTGACGTCATTCATCCGTGACGTCGCGGTTTCGCTCCAGCGAATAGGGAGCGTTTGTTCCTTTATTAAACTTTTGGAGACCCCTTTGCCAGTATTTCAGTATTTGGCGCGGGAGCTTCGATTGTTGTGGAACCGCCATTACGCTTTATGGTTTTATTTTAATGGCTTTATTTCAGATTAAATTTTATTATTTAATTATTACTGAAATTTAAAATGGATATTCAGGTTCATACTGACTGTTTATATACAGTTTTGTATGAATAAACATTCTTTTGATAGTACGTTTCAGGTTAATATTTTCGTTCCGATTGTTTATTTGTTAAGGGTAGAAGCAACAAATAATTACGTTATTAATATTTGATACAGTGAAATAATTTTAGATATTTTGATTATTATTTCCATATTGTAATAACTTAGGGATTTTAATCAAGGTATGTGATAAGCATTGTTTGTTTTTATTTGTTATTATTACCTTTGTTTATTTGTTAATGGTAGGAGCAACAAATAATTCCGTTATTAATATAATATTTGATATTTTGATTTTATTATTTCAATATTGAAACAATTTAGCGATTTTAATTAAGGTATGAGATAAGCATTGTTCGTTATGATTTGAATTAGTTCTTTATTTTGCTTACGTAGTCTTGTCAGAATGCTAAAATGTATTTTAATTTTTTTGTCTTTTTTATTTGTTATTTTTGTGAGGTATTGCCTTTAGAATATTATTTGTTTGCATTGTTTAATTTAATCTACTCAAAAGAGAAAGGGGGGGGTTGAGGGGGGCACAGCCCCCCCTCACACAAAAAGAAAAGTTATTAAATTTTATTAAACCGAATCTATATGTACATGTAAGCTTGTTATCTGTTTAATTTTTTTTCATAAAAATATTTAAAAGCCATTAAAATAAATCATAGCAAAATTAACGGCGACGATCAACTATCTCGGAACCAGCGCCATCCGATCCGCCATATTGTTTACAATGGCTCGACAAGCAACTTGGTGCGACAAGAAATGTCGCCAAATCACAAAATCGCCAAGGGGACCATAGTAACTGTCAAAAAAATAATATTCAACAGAAGAGAGACATTATTCACCATTGCTGTCATCGGACGGATGTCATCTACAGGTGTCACCAAAACAATCAGTTTGTTCTTACCGTTAATCAACTGCAAAGTACGTTGGTACATGCACTGAGGCCTCTGTCGATACGAGAGGCTGGGCAGAGCGGATTAAATTGCTCTCTGGCGATTTGGCGTGCAGTCAGACTCCTTTGGCAAGAGTCGTTTCTCCCGCTGTTATACACTGCACGCTAGGGGTTGCCGCCCGCACCGCAAGTTGATCCGCGAAAAACAGTAGAGCTTCCACATTCTTTTTCTGTTGCAGTATATTTACATACACTGCTATGGAATAGAAGTAAGGTGTTAGAGGGGGAGGGGGTGGGTCTTTAAAAAGTACATATTTATTTATGCAATAACAATAATGGAAAATTGGGAAATTCAACGTTTGAGCATGAAATTTTATCTCGCAGTTATTTACAGTTTTCTTGTTATCTTTTTATTTTTTCTTAATGTTTTACTTTCCTTGTCTTGCCTTTGCCATTGGAAAAAAAAAAGACAAAATGTCATTGACAATACAAGAAATTTCCAGATTTCACCGTTCATTTTTTTTTTTTTTTTTTTTTTCATCCCTGTCTTTATACATAGACAATGTTTTGACTGAATTACAGTAAGTTGTATTTAAAACAAATAAGAAATCTTTTGCGGTTTAAAACAAAGTCAACAGTAAAAAAATTATCTAGAATTTGCTTTCTCATTTAATTTTAAGTTTTTAGCTATTTACCTTATTAATTTTTCACTGAACAAAATGGTCAAAAGAAAGTCTTAAAAAATCGTTCTTGAATACGCATTAGTTTTTTCTTTCATTGAATTAGTAGTTTGTGCTTGATTAAAAGAATTTAGCATTTTATAAATATAGATTATATGTAAATGAACTTTACACAAAGTTTAACATTTACTTTCTTACCGTTACAAAGACGAGCGGTTATTATTCTTTGTTGTTACACACATTATTGCTAGCCCATATTAATCTTTCAGTATCCTACAAGAATCAGTAATGCAATTTTCGTCCTCGCTTCAATCTGCATCCATGGGAACATATAGGTTTAAACCCGAAGAGTTTATCTGCATCTATAATCCATATCTATTAATTGCTAAAACCCCGGACTAAACATTTAATAAAGAAGGGTTTTCTCTAATCGTATGTAAATTCATACAAAAGCCAAATGATGATTGCTTTTTAACTGTCCACTGTTTCTTTTTTATTTCCGTAACATATTACCTTCAAATCTAAATTTTTTTATTCATATTTAAATGCATGCATTTAAATATGAATAAAAATTTTAGATTTGTAATTTTAGACTGCAATTTTAAATGCATTAAAATATATATTTAGAACAATTAATCAACAAATAAAATAAAAAAATATAAGGAAAAGAACATGGAATTTCTAACTCTACTGTTTTTCGCGGATCAACTTGCGGTGCGGTCGGCAACCCCTAGCGTGCAGTGTATAACAGCGGGAGAAACGACTCTTGCCAAAGGAGTCTGACTGCACGCCAAATCGCCAGAGAGCAATTTAATCCGCTCTGCCCAGCCTCTCGTTACGAGAGAGGAGAAAGATTCTTTCTCCTCTCTCTCGGAGGCCTCGGTACAGCCCTCCGCGCTGATTAAGAAGCTGGCAGCACCGTTGCCATGGTAACGAGTACGTAAGCAGTTTCTCCGGCTTAGGATAGCATAGGGTGTTTTAGCTGAGACACAGCCGAAGAAAGGGTTTCTGTCTTTTGCAGCACTCGTGAATTCGACGAACTGATTGGCTCGGACGATCAGTGAGGGAGAGAATAAAGACACAGAATATATGTTCTAGCCCAGCGTTTCTCAACCTGAGGGGGGCACGCCCCCCGCAGAACTTTTGCAGGGGGGGGGGACGAGAAAAACTATAGAGCAATAGGGCAAACTATAGATCAGGATGCATTTCTTTAAAAAATCATCTTATTTATTCGCATTTTTACTCAAAGAATATCCATTTTCGCTTAAAATGTTCATTATTAAAGATTAAAAATCTCAATGTATGCTGAAAAATGTGAGGGGGGGCGCCACTGTAAGTTAGCCTTTGTTGGGGGGGGGGCACGACGTTAAAAGGTTGAGAACCGCTGTTCTAGCCCATTCTAACGGAAACAATAGTTGTTTTTTGTTGTCTGGGAAGGTTGAAAGTTTTTAGTCTTATTTGTTACTGTGTCCATGTGTTATTGGAATCTATGATTTAACCGTTTTGAAACAAGGAGTCCCGTTATTATCCAGTTTGCGTCTTGCTTGAAACTCCGTTTAACACATGGAAAGAAGATAATAAACGACAACCACTAAAAGAAAATAGACCGACACCAAAATTGTCCATTCATAAGAAAAAAGCAGGTTCATCTCAGCATAGTCGTAGCTTCCATTTCTCATGATATGCACTATTCTCGTGGCTATGGGGCAGTTTTTATTTACAAAAAAATGTTTTGTTGGCCGTATTTAATCGTTGAGATAAAAAAGACCGTTTGGAATGGTACTGGATAGGATGGATTAATCACCATCACACGAGCACGTAAAACACATGAAAGCTCAATCGAGCATTTAAAAAATTCTTCAAAATTTAAAGAGTTGATAAGAAGTGGGAGCTAAATTGCTGGCGCATTAAAGGAAAACTCTCGACTTTATATTGCTGAATTTATCAATAAGGTAAGCCTGAATAGACGCCTCATGCAATTACCCATCAAAGCAGTATTGTTTTTAAGTAAGCAAGAACTGGCATTAAGAGGACATGGCGAGCGAGAAAATTCTTTAAACATGGGGAATTTTAAAGAGCTTTTAAAATTAATGATATCTGAATTAAAACAACGCCCTTTTATGAGGACATCACTGACTGATTCGCAAGTTTAAAAGAAAAGAGGATTGATTTGACTTATAAAAAATAAGTAAGTTTTCTTTTTTTTTTTTTTTTTCTTCTTTTCTTCTCAAGTTATCATTACAAAAGAAAATTCTCAGGAAACTTCGAATCAGACACGGATTAATGCAATTTGGAGGATAGGAGCGGTTGGTTGAAATTTGTGTCCATTTTATGGAAGTAAAATAGGATCTCTTACATTTTTTATGTAATTTCTTTTTTTTTTCTTTTTTTTTTCCTGGATGAGAGCTTAATCCGCCAGCTTTCGAATTCAGTAACAAGGATTTTCCATTCCTCGGGGGGTGGGGGGTCATATGTTTCCGGCTGCACTAACATTTTTGACCACGGGCCGCCACTGGAGCCATCCAAAGAGGCCTACGGGTGCTCGAGTCTTCACGTATACATCAGGCATTTCTTAAGCTTCCCAGTGCTTTCAAACGTTATTTAATGTAGTTTTAAGTAGTAATTGTGTTACTAAATCAAGTACGAACTCATGATTCATTTGTTTGCTATGATACATATTTACATAAAGAAAATAGATGCATATAATTTGAAGGAAAAACAAAGTAGCGCTTACTCTCATGATTCACGATTGCTTATTTTAGTTTCACAAGTGGATATTTAGTATACTTTAAAATAACTAAATACACAAGACATTTTTATAATGAATATTTCATGAACGTAGTCGTATTTCCTACGTTATTTTAAACAATTCAACATTAATCTTTAACAAATGATGTATTAAAGCGCATTTCAGTGTTTTCGGGATATCCTGTATATTGGAGAAAATTGATAAAATACGCTCTATAGCGCGATCCCTGAATTAATTATTCTTTAATAAAGACATTTCATGTAGTATATATTATTCTTTTGTCGCTTTCTCAATCGAACTTAGGAATTGAGCAAGCATAATGAACGCTTGTACAAAATATTAACTACATTTGAAGTTTCTGTATAAACGGGCAAAAATCCATAATTTATAATTTACTGTATTTCTGCACTGTACCAGATGTAAGTCTTAATCACATAATCAAGGCATATATAACTGATAAGTAACATTTTCAACTGGCAAAATTAAATTGTCTAAATAGTATCACAACGTCATGCTTATTTACAAGAATAAAAACTACTCAAGTAATACGATTTCTGATTAAAATAATTTATTTATAAATAACACATGAGTAATTATTCACTAAACATGATTTACATACATATTTGTAGAATTTCTAAATACATTATAAGCGTTCATTTACCTTTACATTCAGAGCAAAATGTTCGAATTTTAGGATAAATTTTCATGAAAGAAAATGGCGCAAGATTCACAAAACGATTACCTACATCTAAAGTTCCTTAGTACGACAAAAGTATAAAAAAATTGTTTTAAAATAATAAAATAATATAACATTTATAATACTTAGAATAATAAAATAGAATACTGTGACTGGGGAAAACAGGCCTCAATGATAAACTCATTTTTAGGGATGGCAACTCATAAGCAGGCCCGTTGCTTAGCTATGGCCCCGATGTGACCGACTGAAACCGCTTACAATATTCTATTCATTTCTATGTTGCATGCTGAATTGTGAGCATAACATGATGAATTTTGTTATTACTACAAAAACTTACCGTCTGAACATATGGAGGCACCGGCGAGATAGATTTTTTGAATATTTGAAATGAATACTTGCATGGACTATTCGATTTATATGCGTATATATGAAATCAAAAGTGCATTCTGAATTCTCTTTTGTGCTATAAAAATCAGAAACTGCTATTTTAAATTTTAATACTGTTTGAAATCTTGAAAAAATTTACTGGATTGATTCGATAAAATTAAAATGGGTCCAAAAACGAAATCGCCATTTCCGCTCATGTACCAGACGCAAGTGAAGGTAATCAAACGGTACGGTGATAGTGTAGAAAACGTAATCAATTCAGAAAATGTTCAGAAAATTCTAGCACTTAAGGGAAATATTTTGAAATGTCGTGAGAAACTAGAAGAATGTTATTATGAATTTTCTACTTTCGAAGAGTTTAATGAAGATACAGAGTATCAAATTTTTGCTGATTCTAAAGATTTTGCCGATTTGGCATTAGAAAAAATCGAGTCAAAATTAAGTATAATTAATGATAAATCACAGTCACCAGATAACGAGAAACCGAAAACTACTGTCGCTCCTTATACAAGTATAAATCTCCCTAAATATGATCTACCTTCATTCTCAGGAAACTTTGATGAATGGTTGAGTTTTAAATCGATATTTTTAAGTTCAATAGATTCAAATGAAGCCTTAACAGACATTCAAAAATTGCAGTATTTGCAAAACTCAGTAAGTTTGGATGCTTCAAGATTAATTAGAGGATTCGCTATAACGAACGAAAATTACAAACATGCATGGGATACGCTTTTGAATCGATTCGATAACAATAGGGAATTGGCATTTTCTCAGTGTAAAAAGATTTTCAGTTTAAGGAGTGTGAAATCGACCTCTGAATCCATCAGAGTTATGATAGATGTTTGTAATGAAGTTCTTAGAAATTTTAAAACCTTAGGATTAGAACAAAATCAACTAGTTGAAATACTGATAGTATATACGTTACAAAACAAATTAGAAGATTCTATTAAAGTTAAATGGGAGTTAACTCTAGAAGATAAGAACTTTCCTTCGTTAGATAATTTTCTTTCATTTTTGGAAAAACAAGCCCGAAGTCTACAGGGTGTCAGGAATGTTCAACCTAATGAGAAATTAGTTAAATTACCACATAAACCATACGTTCTAAAGACTGTTGTGAACCCAGTTAAAGATTCTTGTAAACTTTGCCTTTCTTCTCATTCATTACACAATTGTGAAAAATTCCTTAAAATGAGCATAGACGATCGACGATGTTTTGTGAAGGACAATAAACTCTGCTATAACTGTCTACGTGGTAACCATAACGTATCTTCCTGCAAATTCACTACAGTATGTCGCGTATGCAAAAAGAAACATCACACCTCCTTGCACACTTTTAGACCAACTTCGAGAGACACCCCTCCTGATGAATCAACTCAAAGTCGGCCCACTGGCCAAAGTACAGCTCAGCCGCCTTCCATGTCTCAAGAACAACAGTTTTGTTTGACTGGCCACATGCACAATTCAAATTCAATTTTGCTTTCTACAGCAATTGTCAACGTTAAAAACTATCAGGGACAATTCGTTGAATGTCGAGTCTTAATTGACGGGGGTTCCCAGGCATCTTTAATCACTGAATCTTGCTGTAAAAATCTTGGTCTACCACTTTATGAATCAGAGAGTACAATTTTAGGGCTAGAGAACAAGGTTGCTGCTTTAGCTACTAAAAGAGTCGAACTTAATTTTACTCCCCACTTCAGTCAAGAAACATTCTCAATAAATGCACTCGTTGTAAATAAACTCACCTGCGATTTGCCGAACTTTCAAATCTCAAGTTTTGATTGGCCTCACCTTTCAGGACTTCAGTTAGCTGATCCTTTCTTTTATATCAGTCGTCCGGTGGACATTATCCTGGGAGCTGATATATTTTTTGAGTTAATTCAATATGGTAAAATTTCTGGTAATAGGAATCAACCTTCAGCTCTAAATTCCAAATTGGGTTGGCTGCTTTCAGGGCAGATTTATGAATCTGCTCCGAGTGCAAAGAATGACATGAATCTAGTTAGTTTTCATACTCTTGTAGACTTGGATAACAGAATAACAAAGTTTTGGGAAGTCGAATCAGTTCCAGAAGTTAATTGTCTTTCAGTTGAAGACCAGGAATGTGAAAAATTCTACCAAGAGCACACGACAAGAAATTGTGATGGTAGGTATGTTGTCAAGCTACCCTTCAAGAAGGAACCTGTTTTAGGAGACTCAAAAATTCAAGCTAAGAGAAGATTCTTTTCCTTAGAAAAACGCCTTCAGGATAATCAAGGGCTCAAAAATCAATATGTAAAATTTATGCAAGAGTATGAAGAGTTGGGTCATATGAGAATTGTTTCAAATCCAGTAGCACAACTTCCATCCCAATGTTATTATATGCCACATTTTGGAGTTATTAGAGAGCAGTCTGAGACTACAAAGTTGAGAGTAGTATTCGACGCATCCGCGAAGACTACATCAGGGATTTCGTTAAATAATATTCTTCACACAGGCCCTAAGCTTCAAAAGGAGCTTTTTAACATTCTTCTAAAATTCAGATCTCACAGTATTGCCCTGACAAGTGATATAGAAAAGATGTTTAGGCAGATTCCGGTTGATGAAAAAGACGTGGATTACCAACGAATATTTTGGAGAGACAGCCCCGAGCAACCACTGCAAGAATTCCAACTTCTTACCGTGTCTTATGGAACTGCTTGTGCTCCATACTTATCGATTCGCACAATCCAGCAACTTGCTAGAGATGAATTCGAAAATTTTCCTGAAGCATCCAAAGTTGTTCTAGAAGATTTCTACGTCGACGATCTTTTAACTGGAACAAATTCAAGGGAAGAAGCCGAAAAATTAGTTATTCAAGTGATTGAACTCATGAAGAAAGGAGGTTTTCCAATTCGAAAATGGGCTTCAAATAGATCATCAGCGAATCAAGATCAATTCACCTCCTGAAGTTAGACTCACGAAGAGACAACTTCTTTCCAATATTGCCAAGATTTACGATCCTCTTGGATTTCTGTCACCTACTACTATTCAGCTTAAAATCTTAATGCAGGACCTGTGGAAGGAAAGTATCTCGTGGGATGATCCAGTGACAGACATCATTGCTGAAAAATGGGCTCAATTCAGAAATCAGATGCACCATTTAGCTGAAATCGAGATTCCAAGATATCTGTCCGAAGAAGGTACCATCAAAACTATTCAACTAGTAGGATTTGCCGATTCATCTCAGCGCGCTTATGCAGCAGTCTTTTACTTAAGAACCCAGTTTGATTCAGGAAAAGTACATGTTGCAATTATCACGTCTAAGTCAAGAGTAGCTCCAGTGAAAGTATTAACACTGCCAAGATTAGAGCTCATGGCAGCTCTTCTTCTTTCTCAACTCTACATCGTGGTTGTCGAATCACTAAGAAAGATTATACAAGTCAATGAGGTTTTTCTCTTTTCCGATTCACAAATCGTCTTAGATTGGTTGAAGTCATCACCAACTAGATGGAAAACGTTCGTGGCTAATCGAATCTCAAAAATTCAAGAACTGACCTCTGAAGCATCTTGGCATCATGTAAGGAGTCAAGAGAATCCAGCCGACTGTGCTTCACGCGGTATATCTGCTTTCAAGCTTAAAGTTCACAATCTGTGGTGGTCTGGACCACATTGGTTAAGTCAGGACTGTTTGCAATTTCCCTCTACTAGTCTATTGCCTTCTCATGAAGAAGACGTAAAATTAGAAGAAAAGTCAGTAACAGTAGTTTCCAATATTGGAATCAAACAGCCAAAACGAATATCTATTAGACATCATCGAGAAATATTCGTCGTTCTTACGCCTCACTCGGGTGATTGCTTGGTGCACGCGATTCATAAAGAATTCCAAAACCCCAAAACTTAATGGTGTACTTTCATCAGAAGAGATAGAAAATGCAACCAAGATTATTATTCGAGCAGTACAAAAGTCAGATTTTCATGAAGAAATCAAACATTTGAAAAAGAGACTTCCTCTTCCTAAAAACAGCAAGCTTTTGCCTCTTAACATTTTTCTCGACACAGATGGAATCATTAGAGTAGGAGGGCGACTATCTCAGCATCAAACTTTAGAGGAAGATCAAAAGCATCCAATGCTCCTCCCAAAGAATAATTATTTGACTGACTCGATCATACGTCATTACCATCATGAATCATTTCACGGTGGCCCACAACTAGTACTTTCACTACTTCGACAAAAATATTGGTTTGTTGATGGACGCTCCACTGTACGTAAAGTAATTAGTAAATGTCTTCTATGCAAACGTTTAAAGGCTCGAACATGTCAGCAGTTAATGGGTGATTTACCAGAACATAGAATAACACCTACTCGACCTTTTTCGAAAACTGGGCTCGATTACGCAGGTCCTTTTCTGACGAAACCAAACGTACTCAGAAGTAAAATCAAACTTAAATCCTACGTTTGCGTATTTATTTGCATGTGTACCAAGGCAGTACATTTAGAAGCGGTTTCAGATTTATCAACACAAGCACTGCTAGCGGCTTTCAAAAGATTCATTGGTAGACGTGGTCTCCCATCAGATATTTTTTCTGATAATGGAAAAAAACTTCAGAGGCCTCTCTAATCAACTGAAAGAATTGTTTAAATTACTTCAGTCTAACGATGTTCAGAATTTTTTTGCGAATCAACTAATAAAGTGGCATTTTATACCGCCGTATTCCCCTCATTTCGGTGGACTATGGGAAGCGTCCGTAAAACTGACTAAGAATCATCTCATCAAGGCTTGTAAATCGACTCTTTTGAATTTCGAAGAACTGAGCACGTTACTCTGCCAAATAGAGGCTTGTATCAACTCAAGACCTCTCATACCTGTGTCTTCCGATCCTACAGATGTCCGTGCTCTCACCCCTGGACATTTTCTTATCGGTACTCCGCTGCTTGAAATCCCTGAATCACCACCCCTTGCCACCTTAAACCTATCCACACGGTGGCAGCTAATTAACAAAATCAAACAGCAGTTTTGGTCAAGATGGTCCAGGGACTACCTTCCTAATTTACAACATCGACCAAAATGGTGTTCTCGTAAGGATGATGTGAAAGTTGGTGATCTAGTCGTAATACACGATGCACAAGCCCCACCGTTACAGTGGAAATTGGGTCGAGTTACCCAAGTTTTTCCTGGTGCTGACAAGAAAATCAGAGTAATAAACATTCAGACTGAGAGTGGTGTTAAGACAAGACCCATAACAAAAGTAACGGTGCTTCTCCCGGGGGGGGAGGATGTTGAGTTCCGAGAACTTTAATTAAAAGACAATTCATTCACTAGATGGCAGGACTGCCTCGTCCAAGACATTAATTTATATCGATATTTTTTATATCGTATTGTAGTAAATTTTAATCGAGAGTTGTTTTGTTGATAGTTTTTGTTCTTCAGTGTCGCAATTCTTATATGATTCGTAGCGCGGCTTCTACATATTCTAAAATCTAAATTGTAAATTATATTGATACTTTCTGTTTTATCTTAGTCCAAATATAGTGCAAATTAGTAATAAAACAAGAATTAAAGTGAGAAATATGGAAGTTGATTATTCGAGTCAGAGTTTTTCTGTAGTTCACTCAAGAACAGAAGTATTCAAAGTTGGTATTGTTCCAAATCTTATTATGTTTCCTGTCCATGCAAGTAAAGGTGAGTGAATTTTGTTATTACTACAAAAACTTACCGTCTGAACACATGATAATTTTTAACACTTTCCAACAAGGTTGAAAAGTGTTTCATTTCGGTTCGTCTGTCTTTCTGGCCGCCCGTCCGTGCTCTAACTGCCAAAAATATGCATCGACTACTACGAAATTTAGAGATGTTGTTCTTACGTACTGTACCACGTACCCTGTTGAAAATGATGTATGTAACCCTTTTAGAAGTGTACTCAAAAGAATTCCAATACATTACGCTGATGGGCAGTCCTTCTTTAAAGTATAATTTAGAGTTATTTGGGTATTTCAAACGAATCAAAATAGAAGTATATTATTAAGGATTACAGGATAAACCTCTCCAATGAAAATGTGCCTCTATCATTTATAGTTCTCCTACTGGAATACGCATAAGAGTTCCGAAACATTACGGTCAATTGCAGTTTTAGACATTCATCCATGTCAAACGCAATGCCATCCTACTATATAGAATTTCAGTGCATTACTGCCTATGGCACTGTAGAGACATTCAACCTTTTCAATCACAAACAATAAGTATATAAACGTTTATAATTGTTTGCTCTTCAGTTAAAACACGGAGATAAATTTTAAAATTCTTTTACAGGGCCTTGCAAAATCAAAATAATAGCGGTATGCAGATGTTTTTTGGGTTATCTCTAGTCTCGCCGATGTAAGGACTTTCGTTGTGGCCTACCCCGGGGCTGCCGATCTGACGGTATGAAGTTTTGGGAGATTGTCTCCAGAAATTACGTGAATACGCGTCAGAGACCTTTAAAAAATCCAGCGCCCAAGGAATCTCCCCTTAGGTAGCCCTCGTGTCGCTCAGCTTTAACCACTAAGCTAAAATTTTACCATTATTAATTCGTTGGAAAGTTTTTTATCATCGATGAATTGACCTGATTTATCTTTCTTGTTTATAGATTAATTTTAAAAAATTAAAGCGTACCGACTTGTGGGACATCATATGGCTGTTGAACAAAATATTTTTTTAAAGATTACTTATTTATTTTTAGTGTTATTTACAGACGGGGGAGGGGGGGGGGGTTAAAGTAAAAGTCCAACCATGTAAACGTAACCCCCCCCCCTTTACTTTCTCCCAAAGAAAGCCCTTTTGAAATAGTGCCCCTTCGAAGACGCTCCCTCGAGCGCCCCCTCTGCAAAGCTACCAACTACTTAACGAAACAAGTTTTGTTAAATTCAACAAAACACTTTTTAACGGGTACCAAGAAACTATACACAGTGGAAAGACATTGTTTTTTTAAATTGTCAATAAAAAAATAAACCATTTTCGGTTGAATACCGATTTCTTGTTATTTTTAGTCCCAATTTTGTCCAGATTATTGAAATTCTGCAGTTTGGCAGTCCAAATTTGAGAAGTTCTACAGTATTTAAGAATAATTAGGGTGGATATATTTAAGGAGGAACTATAAAGAGCGCTGAAGAGAAAATTTTTAAACGCGTACGTACGAAATCCTTTGGTAGAAACTCACGTCTTTACAGAAGTTAAAAAAGCTAGTGGAAATGGAATTCTTTTCTTTAGCATATCAACATTTCAGGATTTACCTCTAACAGCAGTAGAAAGGCATGTGGGAGCGGGCCTTTAGACCTCAAAGCGTTAATAATTTATTAAAATAAGATGCTGCCGTACCTGATATAAAGACTGCTTTCCCTTTTGTACACACACGAGGTTTCGGTCTCCAGTCTTCAACAAACGGTCCCAGAACACTGCACAAACAGAAAAAGCCTAATGCGTACAGAAAGCACCACGGAACGATTGTCAAAGAGAGAATCAGAACTATGACAACAGCGGCCACGCAGTTCTGCAAAGTCGCGCAGGCAGCACGCAGCAAAATTTCGGGATCTTTGCGTGAGATAATTGTTCACATTCAAGGTGGCTTCGGCGACTGACGTTGAGTGAAATCGAGTTTTTGCGCATTTTACTAATCCAAAAGTAATGATGAGATAAGCTGCACACATATTAAATATAGGAACAAAAAGTCGGAATAGGGCAGTTCATGGAGAAATTCATTTAATTTACACAGCTTCCTTGGATGAATCGTTTCAAATGGAAAACAAGGAAAGCAGTCCTTTAAGAGATATCGATTGTGTAACACTCTCCAATGCGTAATTCTTTGTGCTTACTCAACTGCTCAACTTATAGTTATCTATACGCTCTCTCTTACAACTGTACAGTATTGGAAGCCATTCATTAATTAACCCTTAAACGCGCAGTGTTACCGCTCTGGGAACACCAAACTCTGACGTTTTGACTGTTGCCAGTCACGAAGAATAAATTTGATTTCTATAAAAATAGTTGCGGGTGACATAGCTCCACGAGAATCCTTTACTTTTTAGCACGTCATTTCTCGTTAAAAAAATTATCACGATTACTTTTAACAGCACTGACATCTGCTGAAAAATGGAAGAATGCGAGAACAGCTGGATAGATTGCCCAATGCTGAAAAAAGGGCAGCAGTTGCCATCGCTCGACTTAACTACCAGCAAGATAACCCGTCCCTTAACCGAATGTTGCTTTCACGATTCGCCCAAAAAACACGCGATTCACTTAAAAATGACCAAGACTGTAAAAAAAATAAAGAATGTTCCTTGAAAATTATCTGCAGCTGAGGTGCCCTAAACTCCAAGGAAATTTACATGAAAATACCAAGAACTTTACTGAACAATATACAATTCAGTGGAGCCTTCCTTAGTTATTGAGTAAAGTTCCTGGTATTTTCATATAAGGTTCCTTGGAATTCTAGGGCACTGCAACTGTCCATTATTTCCAAGGAAAGTTAGATTTATTTTTCAGTGTTAATTTAAGTTGTTCTCTATGTTTCGTCTCAAAAAAAATGCAGGCGCAGAGAGTCCCTATGCCTATTTCTTACCCGGAATGAATCTGATTGCGGCGCAGTCGCTGGTATTGAAGCAGGATATTCAAACAAGCCTGAACTGTGTTTGATTCTAGAGCTTCTGATTAAAAAAATTGTCAAAAATTAAACATTTTACATTTTTTTAACCGTTTTTCATTTAAATTATTTAAGAAAGGACACTCTGAATTCGGTGAAATTTTCAAATATACCTAGAATGTATAGTTTTTTGGATGTGACAATGTAAAGAAATTGAAAGCAATATTTTACCTTCTTTCGGAAAATTACCAGAAATTAAAAATTTGCTAGAGATAACCGATTTTATCTTTTTTAGAATCGAAAGAATTTTCCGAGGACGTAATGATAAAAAATTTCTGACCAATAATTAAGCAGATACAAGCTGATATGTGTAAGATAACACAATTTTTGGGAAAAGAAATATTTGATAGTTAAAAAAGGTATTGAAAAATTAAAAAGAGCAGTACTCAGTGTCACCGCAATTACATATGCATGCAAATTTTCAGCTCGATCGGATGATAGGAAGAGGCTTAAAATTCATAAGCAAATTTTGAGCTGGGATGACATAGTTAAAAAACTTGAAAAAATAAATGACTAAATTAATTTTTTTGTTTTTAACTAAAAAATATTTGACTACATTACAAACACAGCATGTATTTTACAGTCGCAGATAAAAATGCTCAACATTAATAAGAAACGTAGGGCAGAAGCTTAGAGCATGTACATTTTCAATACTATAAAATGGAATTTATTTTTAACTCAATAATATTTTTTGTATTTTAACTACTTAAAATAATCATTTTTCCTTAGTTTCTTAGTTTCTTTTCATTCTATTTAAAATATAGAATGATTTGTATTTTTATTATTTTTTTAACTCATACCTAATTAATTACTCATAAGTAATAATCCTTTATTGCCAGTTTTTTAATAAACACAATAATTAGGCTAAACAGAAGGTTTACTTTCACTGTTTTACAGTTTTGCAGTTTCAAGCGGGAAATTTATGATCAAGGGGGGATATTATATTTAAATACTCATAAATATGTTTTTGCGGGGATGTTAATTTTTTTATTCATTTTATCCAAGTGAAAAATTCTTCTAAACTTTGTGATGTAAAAGTCATGTTTCTCATCAAGGTTCCCCTGTTCTGACCTTCAAAAGTTCTTTTTAAGTACAAAAAATTTTCATGATTGAAACAAGACTTACGCCAATGGTCCACAAAAAGTGATTCGAAGTAATCCAGTAACACTGAAAATTAACCAATATGAAATTGAATTTGTTGGGTTATCGTTGCAATAAAGGTATATGCTGATGTTTATTTGGTGTTAATCATGAAAGGTGAGACGCAGTACAAAAATTATTTAGTTTCATGAGGTAAAAGATTTTTTAATGCACTTATCTATAGATATAAAAATTATTTTTAACTGTTAATACTCGTTTGTAGACATAAATCAGATATAAAAGGAGTGAAAACATTTAAAAATAATTTTATTTTAAACACGAATTAACGTTTATATTTTAGACATAATTTACAATTAGAGAATACCGAATCAAAAAATCAGATTCCTTTGTTCTTGATTGGAGTTAATCAATTAGTCCATTCCCATAAATTCCAAACAATAAATTGGAATCTTTAGAATGAAATTAATTCAAACTAATGTTCAACTGCTGTTCAAAATGTAACAAGTTATTAGCAGATAACGGTGAAATTTATTATAACTAGCCGACAGCTGACTTGTCGTCAAAAAAGGTTCTCTAGATCTGTGGCACGCGATGAACGTTTCGATCGTCCGCCATCTTGCTGGTAGTTAAGTCGAGCGATGGCAACGCCTGCCCTTTTATTAGCATTGGGAAAGGGTTGCGCCTCAAAGGGTTAAATGATTTGCGTCCTTAGGCCGTAATATATATATAGCCTCGTTTACACTCAGCCCATTTCCGCACCATTGAACAGAAGAAGGGAGAAAAGCGAGAGTCTAAACACACATATCGCATTGCTCCTCGTCTTGACCAATCCCCACTCACGGAGTCGCCATCGAAGGGATTTTCGAGGGCAGGACAAATGAATGCCCGTGTGTGGAGGCGAGAGAGAAGGGAAAGTAAAGCTGAATGTGAACCCTCACTGCCATTAATAGCAATAAAATACCCCGATGGCGATCATTTCCTGGGCAGTGAGAAAGACAGCGCGAGTTGCTGAATGTAAATAGGGTAAAAGGATTACTTTTTGCAAGCCTGTGAACAAACTTTCAGCTTTACACACACCAAAATCTATGAGGTCATGAGACCGTGACCTGTGACCTGTAATATACATACCCAATTTCAGCTCAATCTTATGCACCCTATACGCGCTATTGCACTTTCAGGAATTTCTGTTCACTGTCTAAAACAGGTATGGGCAACCTTTGAAAGATTGCGGGCCGAACTTTAGGGTGTTAGCGAAGTCGAGGTTCAAATTTCGGGATGTTAGCGAAAATGATAGAGGGTATCCATGGATACCCTCTATGAGTCTAGTCAGTTTCTTTATGAGCAGGGTTTGTTTATCGATAGGAAAACTGGTGCCCGTGGGTCCACTAATTTCAGTAAAATTTCTTTAACTGTTTAGTACACAAAATTTCTGTACCAAATTTCAAAGGGAAATGCAAGGTGGAATCCCACAGAAAGATCTTAATACAAAGCTCCTCTGACGGAATTAACCATACGCTGGCCGGTTTGCCAAAATTAAAATTAATGTACAAAGTCCAGGTTGTCCAAATTAATGCACAAAGTCCAATAAGTCCAGGTTGTATGAAAGTTATAAAATACAGTATATAATGTATAAATAAGTGAAATTTCTGAACAACGAAAAAAATTACTTTAATCTACTAATGAAAAATTTTCATGAGGGGACAGGCCCGATTTAGAAAAACATCGACTATAGACACAACTTGGGATGGAGGACCCCTCACACCGATGACTGATGTAGACATGAAATTGCCAAAACTGGCCCACACAAAAAGAAATCATGAATGATTGAGAAAGTACCATTCCACCAAGAATTATCTATTTGAAGTGCAGAAGCCTAGAACATTATCAAATAAAAAACAATAAAATATAATTATCCCATATTAATGGCAAAAGTGGATGTTCGGCTAATTTAAATGTTTTGGGGTATTTGCAATGAAGAGACATTATCTGAGAGTACTTCCGCTAGTTCTGAGAATAGTTTTATCGTAATATAAATTTCCGTATTACCCAAGCTTTATTGGTAAGGAATAAGATACTGTGCCACTGAACATTTCATACGTACTAATGGATATGGTTCCATTTTCGTCAACTGTTTCAATATGTGTAAAGAAATTTCATAATGCACAATCAGTTACCACAGAAACCATGTTAGGAGATAATCATCACCTCATTAAAGTACGAGGTACCTTTTACTAACTGGAAATTATTTTGTAAGAGTTGTCGTGTAAAATTTTAAATTTTGTATTTATTACGTATTACTTTCCGCAAACGGTATGAGTATGAACAGTATTGTACCAAATCATGAGAAAATTCGACTTTCAGGTTGTGGTGTATTTACACGTTTTGAGGTATTCTTAATTAATTTATGCTAGTTTTACGGTGATGTATGTACAAGTGTATTGTGTGTGTATGTGGGTTAACAAAATAGTTTCAAAACGGTGCATTCGATTGTGTTCAAATTTGGTACATACCACCGTCGCATACCAGGTCCACCGGTATTATTTTGATGTGTATAGGACGCATAGTTCTTTTACATGGCAAAAAAGAAATCTTATTTATTACGGCCTATGGACGTGAATTCTTTAAAGTGTGCTTATGTCAAAATGGTACATCGATTGAGTGCAAATTGGGTCTGATGGTCACATGACCTGCAAAGATTTATATATGTGTAGAACTAGTAATTTATTCACGAGATTTCAACAAAGAAATCTTATACATTGCAGTCTATACATTCAAATTATTTGAAGTGCACTAGCGTCTGAACACGGATTCGATTGAGTTGAATCAGATTTTTTTTAACGCATGGTAAAGATTAAGTGTTTGGATAGTCGAGTGCAGGGCCGGACAGGCCATCGGGCGGACGGGCGATCGCCCGATGGCAAGGTTGCGAAGCAACATGCGCAAGCTATATTGTATACTAAATAATGGTTCCCAACTCTAAACTGTTTTTATAATTAATAAAATTGCAATGAACATTTTAGAACACATTAGAAACACAAAATACACGCTAGAACAACATGTAACGGAATTTAATATTTGCCTTTTTTCCCCCATTTTCTTCCGGGTTTTTATCACCTTCCAAACCAGCATACACCTTCCAAAGGTAAAAATCAAAGTGAAACTTTCTTAAAAGTAGAGAAATGTCACTGAATCATTGAAGCAAAATATTTCGAAAGTTGTCTTCAAATTATTTCAAATAAATTGGGCCGGTCTGGTCGAATTGCCAGGGCCGTTTCAGCGGTCCAGTCCGGCCCTCGAGTGTATTCACCCTAGACATTTCACAAGTAATCTTTCGGAAATTTTCATTGGTAACATTGAATTCTGTACCATTTTTTTTTTTTACGTAACTTTATAATTTATTGTACTGTATACTTATGACTATAATATTTAAGGAATAAAAGCCTAGTTCAGTGTTTTTGGAACACCCTGTATATAGAATAATTATTTAAATAATCAAACCCAAGTGTCTTTTCTACATCAATCTTAAAATTTATTGAAAATATTGAAAAAATTATACTTAATGCGAGTTACTATCTACCATATTATAAAATTTTGTTCAATTTGGCTTACTTTTTTTTCCCACGAATGAGCAAGCAAAAGTGCATCACTGACAGACAAAAACATTTTTTAATGTTTTTTAGACCTCCTTGGGGATCTATTGTGAACTATTTTAATTTCAAACAAAGTACAGGCATGTGTCTTATTTTATAAATTATAGATAGATAAAATTTATTAAAAAGAATCACTCTTCATGTGTTTTGCTTTCCCGAAAGTAATTTCAATTTTTTCTAATCTCCTTTTGTTAATAAAATTATAGTGTGGTTGCTCGAAGAAAATATTCGTGATCTTTTTTCTACACTTCTATGAGGTACTGAGCCGTTTTGGTCCACCTTATAATAATTAAAGTTTTTCGTATTAATTTCAGAAGCCGCTGCAGAAAAGAAAAAATAAATAAATAAATAATACTTCTCATGTATAGATGATCAAATGAAATTAAAAATTCCTTGACTTGTGTTAGTTGATCAAAACAATCGTCTCGGAAAATAAGTTTTTACTTTCCATCAACATTCATAACATTAACTTCTACCAACGAGTACATATATATTTATATATATCGATTAGCATCGATTTATAAGGCGCCGTTGTAACAGCTATAGGAATTCTCTTGTGTGCTAGCACTTATTTTCATGCATTATGCGTTTGCAAATTCCTACTGCTTATACATGTTCTTCATTATTATTAGAGAGGAAGGGGGTGGGGGGTGGGAGGTGTTCGCTCTCATTTCTATAAAATTGCTGAATATTTAACTTTATTTTTCCCGAGCTGTATGTCTATTTATTTTCTTATTAAAATAAAAATTGACGCGAAAAGTTTCTTGGTAATTATTTGACTGTGTTTGAAAAAGTTAGTCGCATATATTTATGAGACAAATTCATTTTTCGTATTTCAAAAGACAGAATAATAATAGAATAAATGAGGACAAAGAGGATAGCACTAAAACAAAACACCCAATATTGACTTTCACATTCAGTAGATGCCGCTTAATGTGATCATCTCTGGACCACGGGTTTTTGATAACACTATCTAATTGATAACAATAAACGATTGAATAAAAACTTACTGATAGGCCCTAGTACTACTTAGGTAACTAATTACTTTTGATAAAATGAAATTTACCTATGATAAAATGGAAACGCACCCACGGTAAAACAGAATATTGAGGCAGAAAACATTTATTAAAGAATTCTGTCTTTTTTTTTCTGTGTATGCGATTTTTTCTTAAAAATTCAGCAACAAACTGTTCATACTCATTCCTTTTTTGAAAATTATCCGAACGATGGAGTATGCCTCGTTTTAAAATCATTGAATATCGTCTGAATAGCTCATCCTTATAAGCTTCTAATACACGTGCTTAACAACACCAATAAACAAGTAATATACACAATTTTTCTTTGAGGTCATGTTTGGAATCGGTTTTTCTCACCAAAAGCCAGTTTTCTAGTACATTTTTCAGAAATTGGTCTGCAAAAAAATGATAACATTAATCTAAAAGTTGATCACATAAAAAGTTTGATTTTGTGTGGGCGGTCGGTGCCGGCTGATTTCGATAACAATAAGCGATTGATGTCCATAGCCGTGATCACATTAAGCGGCATCTAATATATTTCGAATCTGTTTCGTTTATTTCGGATCGTTATTTTAATGAGTCTCTCACAACAACTTCAAAATTATTTATAACTTGGTACTCCAGTTCAAAATGATTCGAGATAATGATTGAAGTTTTGATTCGGAATAGATATGGGTGATAACTATAGTCTATATAAATTTTGCATATAGATAGTAAAAATCTCCATACATGTGACGTGCATAAAATATCATCCAATCTGATGTAAGTCATTTCGTTCCACTTTAATTGAAACGCGAAAATAAAATGCAATGTCCAATTCAAGAACTCGCATTCTATTAAATTATAAGTGATGCACTTTGCGACATTCACGGTGCTTTTAAAATTCATATCGGGGAAGAATTTACGATAATGATATTGCAAACTGGAAAAGACATTTGTTCATTCGCTTGTCATGAAGCTGTTATGAACAAGCTGTGCAAAAAAACACCTTTTCCGATTATTATAAATAATATCTGTAAGACATACGATCACATTTAAAAGGAAACGAAAAAGCAAAACTTATACTAGAAACATAACTTTGACTCTCGAGACTAAATCAGACTCTAACTTTCATGAAAAAGAGCAGAAAGATTTGAAATTTCTGAAGTAGGTAATCTTCAAAAGTTGAAGTGTTCAAATAAATAGAGAGTCGCCGATATGTACATCGTTTTATTTACTATATCCAAACCGTCTTCAGCCGATCAAAGAGTTTTTGTTACTAAAAATCATCAATACATTCCCGTAAAAATTTCATACGTGTGAGGAATTATGGTTATGTATGGTTACGTGCATTTGGCGGCTCTGAAGTGACAGAAATACTGTGGCAACTTTAAATGATAATTATTGTCCTCAAAAAATTTTTCTTGAAGTACAAAGTAGGAAGATATGCGACTTTTCTCGGATTGTTTATTATTGGTTTGCAAAATAAGAATAGCTTGATATTTTGCTAAGGAACTTGAAAAATATAGAAAATAGAAATATTCAAGTGAGAAGAGATGAAATGCAAAATCTGGCCTTTAGGAGCGTTTTCTTAAAACGTATTAGAACATTTATTCGGTAGTCATACATCTGATGTTATTTCAAGCTCCGTAGCTGAAAACAATTATAATATAAACCAAATCAAATCAATAATATATATTAATCAAATCGTACAATTAGAAAATGGATGAATATTTTCCAAGCCACTTAAAAATCTGCACGCTTGACCTGTCCGAGAGTGTTCGAAATTTCATGATATGGCGTTTTATCAAACTCGTTTCGCAAGCTTTGACCTTCACTTACGAACTAGTTCCATCGAAAGATGGGTACCTGGGAGCCCGTCTCCCTGACGGTAACGTCAGCGGGATTTTCGGAATGCTCGAGCATGGTGAATGTGACATATCGTTGGATATGTTCGCAGTTACCGAGGCTCGGCGTGACGCAGCCGACTTCAGTTACCCGTACCATTTCACAGACATAACTTTCATGACCCATAAGCCTCGAGTGATAGCCAAAAGCTTTGCCATCTTCTACCCTTTTTCAACTAATGTCTGGATAGCTCTGGTAGCGTTCTTGTTCATCAAGTCTTTGGTGTTCACGGCTGTATTGAAGCGAAGAAATTTCCAGTACGTATTTATGACCTTGTTCGGAAATTTGATGCACGAACCTCTGAATTACAACTTCAAGAGGTCCAGCTCGAAGTTGCTCATGTTCTCGTGGATTACTGGGGTGTTTTTTGTTACGGTCAGCTACCAGGCTGTTCTGCTATCGTTCCTGACGATACCGTCTTACGTCGGAATACGCAACAGGGATGAGTTGAGAGAAGCTGTTGATACAGGCTCGGTTGAATGTATCACGAGAAAAGGTAGCTTCCTTATAAATTATTTCTTGCATTCGCAAGACAAGTCCGTTAGAGCAATTGGGAAGTGTTTAGAGAAGAATTCTGCAAAGGCCATGGATGTAGAAGAATTCTTGGACAGTCATCCGAACGGTGGCGTGTACATCACAGCGAGAACATTAGTGAGGCCCCTTGAAGTTAAATACTTCTTACCGAGTGATTTTTATTTCCCAGTAATTGTAGGAGTCGCCTATCCAAAGTGGTTCACGTACAGAAGACCGATTGATAAAGTCATCAAAAAAATAAACGAAGCCTATCTGTACGAGAAAATAGTGGACGATGTCGTGTTTAACTCTTCGCTTAAGAAGTATGGAGAGGCTAAAGTCTCGGAACCCAACAAAAAAATATTACTGGAAGATGTGATTGGCTCATTTGCTATTTTGGCAGTAGGTTATACGCTAGCGCTGATTGCTTTGGGTTATGAATTCTGGAAATGGAAGAGAGAGTGCAGAATGAAGAATAAAAAAGTCAGTGCAAATTTGAAACTCAATTAAAATTTTGTTTTGTATGTCTGAGCACATTAAAAAATAATGTTCGGGTAAAAGCTCAAAAAATTTAGGGAAAAGTTCACCGCTGCTTTTGATAAAACGTGTACCATAGTGCTTTTTGGCTAAACAATGCAAGTTTTTGTTCAGTTCATTTATTGAGTTTATAGAAGTTGGCACTTTTAGAAAATGGAATATGATTTTTTTCCAAGCAGGCTAATCGGACTATCCGTCGGGCTAAAGAATGATTAACCTAACCCAGCCATATTGAAGAATCCCCAACAAGGAATTAAAAAAAAAGTCTGTTGCGATACTTTTATTGTTATTTTGAATTTATAAATTTTTTGCGCACGAAAACAATCATTAGCTATTTATCAGTTTAAGCCTGGATAGATGGTGAAATTCCGAAGATGAGGCACAAAATACCTGTAAAGTAGGTTTATGCGTAGATCGCTGCCATGTGTTCATAACATGCATTTTAACAAATATGTAATTTATTAATTTATAGTTGCATTATTAATCATTATATTTTAAGACAGCCTTTTGCCTTAGTTTATATTATTTTATTTTAGTGTAATCGAAGGTTGGTTGATAAGCTACACTGGACTGCTCTGAAGTTATTAATGCAATGCTAAACTCAGGAGTTTCCTGAGCTTTTGCTTTTACCACAATTTAGAACAGTATCATAAAAGGGTTAGTTTCAGTACCACACTTCTGTCCACCTACGTAACCAAGTCTATGTATCGCCATACGTAAATCTGATTGATTGAATATTTATCAAATTATATGGATGAACGCTATACGCTAGCTCTAATGTTTGAAGTTGTGATGATGATGATGATTCACCTGCGAATTTTTGAGGGATCCTTCCAAAAGTCCGCTAACAGTGTCCTTTGATAACCTAAAAAGAACATCAGTGGGTTCAACCACCGCTGTGAGAACCCTCTTGAAAATAAACTACCAGTGATCCTTTGACAACCTATAAAAATATCAATAAGGGATCCGGCCATTGATATATGGGAGGCTTTCAGATTCCGTTACGAACAGTCCTTTGGTAACTTAAAGAAAACATCAGTATGATGCCCGTATTTATTAAATTCACCTTAAATGCCTTACATTTATTTACCTTGAGCCCAAGCATAGAGATATGAATACTTTAGGGATGGACGCGAGACGACTTTTCTGCGAGACGAGACAGAGATTTACAGCTTTTTTGCGAGACGAGACACACATTTTTAACATTACGATATAGGGATTTTTGCGAGACGAGACAAAGCTTTTAGGCTATTTTGCGAGACGCGAGACTCCTATTTTTCGTCTCGCGTCCATCCCTAGAATACTTAGACGTGAAATCAGCTATCTTCAGCATTAGATGAAATGAAGTAACTGTGAGCAGAGCCTTATTATCGCATGGACAAATCGGGACTTTGCCCAGGGGCCCCCCGCTCGAAAGGGGTCCCAATTTCAAATATTGTTCTGAAATACATTTTTTATATCAAAATTTTATGAAAAATAAAACAAATTTCATAGATGGGGACCCCCAAATTCATCAGTGCTCGGGCCCCCGTTGGTCATAATCAGGCTCTGACTGTGAGAGATGTTTTAGTCTAAGTATGGACGCCGGACCATTTAGTTGGTTCTTTTAAATAACAATTAAAGACGCACGATTTTACGGATTAATAACTTCTTCTTTTGCCATTAAAAAATGCGAAACAATATTTTTGCATATTTCACGATATTTATATAATCGTATAATACTGTTAGCTTTTGGAATAGCTTTGGTATAATCTCTTCTTGGTTATGTTCTGGCTTTGCGACAAATTAATGTTACCATTTATTCCAATATACCATGTTTCTTCTTCCTTTTTTTTTAAGAAAGGTTTAGCACAAGTTTGTTTTATAGATTTATTGTCTACTAGATTTTTAGTTGATATTTACTTGGGCTGTGGCTTTTTCAACCTCCCGTTATTTTTTTTCTTTAATGTTAGCAGTTTACACAGTGCTAAATACAATACTACTAAAACAATTAGACTATATTAGACAATACTACTAAAACAATTAGAAAATTAAAATGTTACGTCGAAACAAAGGGTAAACAATGGCTAGTCATTACCATGTTATTTTTCACGCTAAAACAAGTCGCGAAAAGAAACCGCGACAAAAAGGGATGATACCAGTGTGTACGAAATTTTTACATTTAATAAAAACCTAAAATGTTGGTTCTGTCCCGATATTCTGTTGGTACATCCGTTCGATGAACATGTCACCATTTTGATGAAATGCACAGTAAGGCAAATGAATGCTCCAGCAGTAGGCTAATTAAGGATACTTCCTCAACTTCATCTTAACTTCAGAGAAGTTTTGATAATCTATATTTTTTATAGTTCTTCAAACTCAAATCTAACATAATAATCAACTAAAATATCTAAATAATTGTGAAATATTTTTTTTTAAATATTAAAATTCAAATCACATCTGTGCACCAGAAGTGGGCATAGCAAAATTTTGTCGTACCAGCGGTGGGCATAGCAACATTTTGATGCGCCCAGACAGCACATAAGCTTAAATCAAGCTTGATATTTCTTTGAATTTGACGTATTAATACAAGCTTGATAGCTCAATGCATTTTAAGCTTGCAGCAAGATTGGAGATTACAAAAAAATGAGTCAGTAAATATTTTCCTGCCGAATTTAAGTCATTTGAAATGTCAAGCTTGAATACAACTTGATTACTGCTTGATTTGGAAAGCCACATCCACATAACAAATAATTTATCATCAATCATAAATGTACTTGACCATAGAATCTCTCTATTTTAAAAAAAAGTAAAGGCCGCTGTCGCCATCAAAGCTTGTTGGCCTATCTCCTCCTAAACCGTGGGGATTTCAGTTTCGACTAAGGTGCCCACAGATTCGAAAAATTCCGAGGAACCTGCTAAGCTGACGTAAATTTCGAAAATCGAAGTATTTTAGAAGATATTAATAAAAAACTGAAAAAATAAACATAATGGTTGCCAGATTTGGCATAAAATCATTCATTTCTTTGCAACAAAGCGTTTCCAAGTATCTAGAATCGCGTGAAATTTACAAACATCAGTTAGAATTACGCCCATTTTACGCCAAAATAAAAACTATATGAAACAAGTAACTCAAAATGTGTTACACAAAGTTGACAATTTTCAAATAGTAAGTTCGCTTAGACAACAGGAGTTTAGAATTAGCGATTATTCGTTTTTCCAAAACAGAATAACTAATATCTTGAAAATGAGAAATAATTAAAATGCAGATTATTTTAAAGCCGGTTCGGTCCAGCTGGATTATTTGCTACCAGTAGAAATATTTGGCGGCGTTAAGTATGCCATTATAGCAGTTGTAGTACACTTTGGATATTTGCTAGCGCGACGAGATGGTACATAATTCGTGGTGCTGAGTACGCCAATCTGCAAACGATTATGTAAATGAAAATATGGATAACGGTTTTACGGTAACCTTAAATGAACAGTAATTATAGGTTGTGAGCATGTGTCAATCGCCAAATAATGAAAAGTCGCCTTTGGTGGCAAGCTATCCTATCTGTTCCGTAGCTTTTATTAACTTTACATGTACGCAAGTCGCCAAATAATGAAAAATCGCCATGGGTGGCAAATTCGGAAGGTGTCCAGTAGGTTTTACATTATTAAAAATACAGCTGAAACAGATGCTCTGATTTTATTATGCTTTAGCTCCTAATTAATATAACTTTTGAATGGCAACATTAAATGTCATTGTGTTTCTGAGGAGTGCAAATAATTTTTCCAGCGATTATAAGTGGAGTCCGCACTCCAGGTGGAGTATAGCTCAGGACCCGTACAACACGGATTCCCATAACAAAATATCTTCCGTGTTATGAGGGGGAGGGGGTCTACTGTAGTGTGAAGTTTAAATTTTTATGTACCAATGAACATGCAAGAACCAAGCAATGTGTAGCTCAGTAACATTCTATCTGATCCAATCTTCGGGTTTTGTCTGTCGAAATTATGTCTTTTTTACGAATAAGCCTTATTAGGGGCCGAATGCCTCATACGAAAAGCGAGCGTAGCGAGTCTGGGGGCCTTGGCAAAGCACATATAGCCGCCGCCGCCTCCGCCGAGGTCTAGGCCGGCGCGCCGACAAAGAACGCCGATTGTATGCCGCAGCGTATAATCAGCTTCAAAACTTTAAAAAAAATTGTACCTAAACTTTCAACTGCTTATTTTTTTCTGGATTCTTCTTAACCTTTTACTGGTCAATGTTTCCAATCGAGAACATCAAATTAAAAATTTTTTGAAAAAATAAATTTTATCAATAGTGACTTGAAAAAAAAGCAGATAAAGTTAAAAGATGACTTGATTGTTTGAAACGCAAGTTGCATTTCTATCATTAGTGGGAAACTGGAAAAAAAAATCATAAAAATAGCCATTTTCATAATTTTTTACCGTGCAATCTTCACCCCCCCTTCAAACTTAATTCATATCTTTATTTAAATTTAAAAATAAATCTTTCATTAATTCTTAATATTTCACTTATTATTTAAGCCATTGGTCCACAACCTCCGGGCCACGGACCATTCCCGGTCCTCGGATCAAATAGTACCGGGCCGCCAAGGAACATTAAATTATTTGGATTTTAATTACTTTGGTGTATTTCTCCCAGGTTTTTGCAACTTAGTCGTGTTTGTGTAGATTTATACCTTTGTAACAGAAGAAATATTGTAATTCTTTTAACATTTTTCTTTTCTTTTTGTTGTTTATTAAAGATTTCAAGATCATGAATTAAAATTGCAGTCATAAAATAGAGAATAAATGTTCTTTCTTTAAAACTATTCCAGACAACAACTCTGCCGGTTGAAATGCTGCATCACTTTATATTCATTTATTTTTGTATGTAACTGTATTTTATTTTCGAATATGTTTAAATACAATTAAATTAAAGTTATTAAATCAAACCAATCTAAATTAGAAATATTCAACGCCCTCGCCCTCCCACCCTCAGTGGGCCGGGGTAAAATTATCTAACGTTGTCCGGTTCGTGGCTATAAAAAGGTTGGAGAGCACAGATTTAAGCTACCCATCACTATATCATAGCTGCCAACCGTTCCAATTTTATCGGAACATTTTCCACCACTATTTTTTAACAATTTTATTTTAAATCAAAAATATGGACTTGTTTTAAGCTCAAACTGCCATGGAAAAATTAGTGGTGGACAGGGGTCGAAATTTGCAGTTGCCCGCTGCAATCAAATTTTTAAATGGCTGATTAAAACCACTCCTTTCTAGAAAAAAGGCTTGTCATCTTTGGAAGAATGCAACGGGATAGGTAGAGCCATTTACGTTATCTATCTATCTCAAAATACGAAAGACTTTGATTAATATTTTTGTTAACAAAAACTCTTAACAAATACTGGTGTTGGAATGTAAAATTGTCAAGAACTTTGTATAATGACACACACACATAATAGCACATTTCAAATGAATAACCAAATCTACTAAATTTAGAACTCATGATAAAGGTGCATGAAAAACTTAAAATGATGATTTCTTTTTAAATAAAATATATTGGGAATGTTAATGTCCATATTTTTATGGTAAGAGTATAAAATAATCTGATGTATTCATAATCAGCTGTTAATTTATAATGAGCTTTAGCTAATTTTAGTAACTTTGTTTTCTTATTTAAAATTTATAAAGACTTAAAAACAAAGTTCTGCAACTAAATATTTTAACCTTTTTAAGTGGAGAAATTATTTTATGCATATATATTTCATTTATTGAAAAAAGTGGAGAGGGCTTGAATTGAAAACAAACTATTTTTAAAATACAGTCATTAGTTGTTTTAGATTTTTTTTTAAAACGAGCTAGAGGAGGAAAACATATGAAACATCCATAAATAGTATTTATCAACAATGTGCGTTATTATATAGTTTTTATCAATTTTACATTTTAACACCAGTATTTGTTAAGATTTCTTGTTATAAAATATATTAATTTCGGGCTAAACAGGCAGCGTAATTAGCGCCACTTATCGTTTCCTCTCTCTCATTGCATTATTCCAAAGATGGCAGGCAGAGTTTCTAGAAGGCGGTGGTAAAACAAAAGAGTTAGTTGCCCCTCGGGCAACCAAGAAAAACAACTATTCTCATTTTTATTTCTTAGCATGAAAAAGCAGTTTTCTACTCCTATTTTAATTCTGAACTTTCTATTTTCATTTCCGAATAGTAATGCCAATTTTATGAATAAACGTTTGTCAACTCATTTTCATTGTAACGGCCGCATGTTCTTAAAAAATTTTGTGTAGCCTGGTTCAAACGCAGGCCGCGTCTGTCGACCTAACCGTTCGGAGTTTTCCGTCGTTTTCTCCGAAATGCTTGTTAGGACCCCTTAGAAAGACCCCCACGGAGAGCACTCCACACCTCGGCCTAGAGCCCACATTTAGCTAATTGGCCGTAATCCCATAACAGCAGAAAATCATACTCAAGACTAGTTTCCATATTCTTAAAAAATCTTTTAACGTCAATTTATACATAGGTGTGTGTGTGTTTGTACGTGTACGCCCATTTTCATTATGCTCTTTTTCAAAAAAAATTCTACGCCACGGCGCGCCGCCGCCGCCGGGTTCCGGAGGTCGTTACGCCGCCGCCGCAAATTTCCGTGCGGCGCAGACCTCTACTTGGCCTCTAGTTAAAAAAAAAAAAAAAAAAAAAAGATTCTATATTTCCAAATATTGAAATTCTTCAAAATAAAATACAAATATACTACAAAATTGATTTCAAAATCAGTCGTTTGTCTCGATTTTGGCCAATATTGCCCAACATGAGTGTGAGTGTTGCGATGTTGAAAGTTTTAAAACGTGTGCTGCTTTTAAGTTTATATTATGCTTATTTCCCTGTTAGTAGAGTCTATAAATCGCACATAACATTATTTTAATTTTGATTCATCCCATGGAAAAATAAAATAAACAGATCGGCATCGGCTACTACAGATCAATCTCGCCAAAAAACGGAGTGACAACCATAATAGTCACTTCAAACTTTAGTCATGTCACCTCGAGTTAGGTTGGCATAGTGGTTAGGACGCCGGCTTCTCACGCCTTAGGACCCGAGATAGATTCCAGTCGCGGACGCTAGACAGAAACAGAATAAAATAACTTGAGGTTTCAGCGTAGAGGGGAAAATGCGTGGAAAAATAAAATATATGGGGCGAGTTCGCCGACCGGCGCCCCATGTATTAAGGAAATTTATTTATTTATTAATTTTTTTGGGAAAATTCTTTAGGTTTGAATTAAGCTTGCTATGTCAAGCTTAATGCAAGTTGGGCAAGTGTAAACTTGAAAACTTGATTCAAGCTTGCATTAAGCTTACACGCTTGAAATTTTCAAGCTTAATTCAAGTTTATTAACTTGATAAATCAAGCTTGCTGCAAGTTTGATGCAAATTTGCTGTGCTGTCTGGGAGAATGGGCATACCAAAAGTGGCTCACCTAGATTTGCCAAACGGCTTAGGAAAACAGAATGAAATCATGATACAATGTGCCCGCTGAAGTCCGTTGTCACGCCAATAATTTCTGAACGGTGAGAGCCATTGCTATAGTCATAAAATTGGGGTCTAGGTATATTAACGTTACCGTACGCTACACAAGAAAGCCGCTTAGTTTTGTATATTGTAATAATAACAATACATTAATATTATACCCAATAATACCTCCCAATAAATAAAAACACAATAAAAAACACAGATGAAATGTTTTATTTAATCATTCTATGTACACCAGATTTTCTGGTTCTTTTTGTGAGCAAATTTTTTTTCTGTTTCTTTTCTATCTTTCTCTTTTCTCTTTCAATTATTCTCCATTCTTTCTTTGCATTTTTTGCATTTTTAACATCTTCTTAAAGAAATTACATTTCTCAGTCACTTATTTTTTTATAACTAAATTTGATATTAACAACAAATTTTTTGAGTGTTCTATTATTTTCTGTACCTGTTCATAAATATTCAGAATTAATGCTTCCTATGACAGGGGATCCTATTTTCCCTCCCTAATTTTTTATATGTTTGTACGCATTTTTTATTATAAACTAGCGGGGTACCCCCGCTAGCAAGCGAGGACATGCAACCAGTGTTGTCATATAATTTCAAAACTGCTATTTCCTTAAGCTCTCAGTAAATTGCGCCAAGCCTAAAACTGTGCAAACTGCTAGAACTCACTTTCTTCTCAAAATCGGCATAACAGCCATTTTAATTTTGCCAAATTAAAATTTTTTACATATTAGTCGATACATATTGGTCGGGATAAAACATTTCATTCCTGCTCTGATTTACCATGCTCACAATATTATAATAAAAAATAACCTTACACATATAAACTAACCAAAAATAAAATCATTATTATTCTTTTCTTTTTACTTTAAGAATTTAAAAGATTTTATTCGGCAAAATCGCCACATATGGCAACCACGATGCTAATTTCACACGTTTTTCCCTACAGGGGTTACAATAATGGAATTACGGAGAGCAAAATTTAGCCTTTCTGGCATGTTTCATATCAATATATCCTAAAATATTTCGATTTTCTAAATTCGGGTTAGCAGAAGACATCCCTCAGAATTTTCCGCATAAGTGGACTCCTTTGTCGAAACTCAACTCAACGCCGTTCCGAACATAGGCTCACATACATACATACATACATACATACATACATACATACATACATACAGACACACGAGTTTGTTTACCTCCGGATTTTATTAGCACGGTGATATATTATAGGAGTGGACACTCTCCATAGCTGCTATACTGGGTTTTTGGTACCCCAAATAAGTTTTAATTATGTAAACATTGGAAATCTAGTGACGTACAGCGATCCTAGCAGTAAAAGAATAAAGCATTTCCCGTGTTGACTGATATCTAATTTTACTTGTTTTTAATTTTCCAACTTAGCACGTGAACGAGATTATGAACGCGAGCACTAAATTTTAATTTTTTTTCACTTTTGCTTACCTGGTTGCCTTGGTAACAAATGAGTAAAAAAAGAAAAAAGGATGAAAATCTGAAACACTTTCAGATTTTAAATACGCACTATAGTGCCACATATTAAAAGCGTATCATAATTTATGCGTCGTCCCTATTTTTCTTCCTTATTCCATTAAGTTGGAAAGTATATCATTATTCATGAATGTGCCGTATTTTGCTTCCTTGTTTCATAAAACCCATCTTTGGAATCGAAATCTATCTTAAAATCGCCTACTTAAACTATTTTACAATCTTCGCCAAGTATATTACAGCTATACTTCATCGTTTTAAATATTGGTTCGAATGTGCATCATAATCCATGAGTGTGCCGTGTTTGTCTTTCTTGGGTTGATTCCTACTTTAACGCCCCGACGTTCGCCAAGGTGGCGATCATTAAACATATGCAGTAACCATGATGATATTGTGTATTTATTAACCGACGAAAAACGGAGGAGGTTCTCAAGTCGACGCGTAATTTTTTTTTATGTATGACCACGCATAACTTCTTACAGAGTAATCCGATTTTGATAATTCTTTTTTTATTGGAAAGGGTAACCCCGGAGTTGGTCTCATATAGATTTGGAAAAAAAAAATTCCAACCCTAAGGGTAGGAAAACAGGGGATGATTGATTTTTCACTCACTGATTGTAATGTATGAACACGCATAAAATATGACTTTTAAATAGCTATTTTTACTTCCTTGTACGTAGTATAAGGAAGTAATGTGATCCCGAAAAATTTTGGGGGCCAAATTTCGACAAAAAAACCGATTTTGACTACCTCAAATTTTAATTTTAAAATTTTTTTCGATGCATCTCATCGTAGGCTAGCATGCACGATCATATTAACGCGTCTGCAACTCATTTTGACCAGCGGCGAGTCTACTGTGGCCAGTTTTTCCATGCCGTCTGTACGTACGTACTTACGTACGTATGTATGTAACTCGCATATCTCAAAAACTATTGGCCGTAGAATGTTGAGATTTGATATTTAGGATTGTTCTATGATCTAGTTGTGCACCTCCCCTTTTGGTGGCAATCGAATGGATAGTTTATGTACAGGACCGCCCAAAAGATTCGAAATACATTGCGCTCTATGGGCCGAAATTCATTAAACTCGCCTAACTCAAAAGCTATTAGGCGTAGAATGTCGAAACTTCATATTTTGGATACTTGTAACATCTAGTTGTGCACCTCCCCTTTTGGTTCCATTCGACTGGATAGTTTATCTACAGAACCGCCCAAAAGATTCGAAATACATTACGCGCTATGGGCCGAAATTCATCAAAGCGTTTTTTAGAGGTATAGGGCTATTTCAAACGACTCAAAAGTGATGTATGCTGTAAAGAGTTAGAAAAGGAATTTCTCCATTAAAAAAAGTGTCTTTATCATTTATAGTTCTGCTACAGGAACACTCAAAAGATTTCCAATACATTACGGTCAATGGCAATTTTAGGGGCATTCATCCATTTCAAGCACAATACCGTCCTACCACATAAGTTAGGTGATGGTCCGACCACGGTCACGTGCCTCCCTCAAGAACTATGCCAAAATTCGCCAAGCTTGGCGACTTTTGGTGTACGTGTGTGCATATTTAACTCTCAAATCTCAAAAACTATTATGAAATTTCATATGTAAGAATGTTGTAACATCTAGTTGTGCATCTCGACTTTTTGGTTCCAATCTACTGGAGAGTTTATTTACAGGACCACCGAAAAGAATTTTAGTACTTTAATGTCTATGGACATCTTCAATATAATACAACTGTAGACAGTCATTGTTTGGTACATGCCCAAAAATCTCGCCGTCTGTCCTCGACCTTGCCGAGTTTTGGCGAAATATCGCCAAATTTGGCGATAGTCAGTCATTTGGTCCATGCCCAATGTATCGCCATTTGTCATCGTTCTTGGCGAGTTTTGGCGAAATGTCGCCAAATTTGGCGATAATCTGTCAATGTTTGGTTCATGCTTAAAATCTCGCCAAATGTCGTCGACATTAACGAGTTTCGCCGAAATATCGCCAAATTTGGCGCCAAAAATTATTTCGTATTTTATATAACTCGGAGAATAGCTTTGGAAAAACTTTAACCCGTAGATTTTTTAACTTTTGTATTTAGAACAATTGTAATATCTAACTGTTTTCCATATCTTTTTTGACAGCAATCGACTGAGAATTTATTTACAGGGTGAGCCAAATGACTTTAAATACATTGAGGTGTATGGATGCATTCAATTCATTGAAAGTCTGTGGTCAATGACTACTTTGGCTATCCCCAAAATCTCGCAGACTATCTCAAGTTTGTCGGCTTCTGTGAAATATCGCCAAATAAAGTGTCAGAAGGAAATCTTTCAAATTGAACTCAGCTTGGCGATATCGAAATATTTGGCTAGAAATCGCTAAACCTTACTATTATTGATATTTTATCTCTTTCAAACAAATAAGTTTAGAGGAAGTGCGTCGAAAATATTTTTGATCTAATGGACGTGCAAGGAAGTCATGTGTTGGACACATCAGATTTTTTTTTTTTTTAATGCCAGCTCGTTTAGTGATCTTTTTCCTTTTCCTCGTGAAAATTCAATATTCCTTAAGTTTTATAGTTTTCATAAAATAAAGAATATATAATACTAGCTGCTACCCGCGACTTCGTCCGCGTCGGCTTTAGAATTAGGTCCCGAGAGAAATGAAGCATGTGTGAATAACAAATATGTTTGCGGCAAAAGAAACTGCATTTAAATATTATCTGCTCTTTACCTGTTTTAAATGAAGTATAATGCATGGTAGTATACTTCATTTAAAATAATAGAGTATGCAGAGTTACTAAATTTAGATTTTATTCAGGCATTTGGCGAATAGAGACAGTTACGACAGTATTTGCGAACTGTTTTGCAAAAGAAATATTTTCTATATGCATGAATTTTAGCCTATGTGAATCAGGAATAGAGCAGCTTTCTATTAATGAAAAAATTTTAGAATCGGTTCTGTAGTTACAGACATACCCAGAGAGCGTAATGTATTAGAGTTATTTTGAGTGTTCCTGTAAAGGAACTATTTACGCTACATGCATGAATTTTAGCCTATAATATTCAAGAATAGTGTAGCTTACTATCAGTAAAAGAAGTTTAGGAATCGGTTCAAGTACTTACAGAGATACACATAGAGTGTAATGTAATTCTTATGAGCATCCCTGTAAAAGAACTATCTGTGATATATGCATTAGAGGTAGCCTATAACACTTAGGGTGCCACCAGTGTCTAAGAAGTTCTGCTCTCAAAACTGCAAGGCGGGAGTTGCCAGGTTCAAATCCCGGTCGCGCCTGTCGACCCAGCCGCTCGCAGTTTTCCGTGGTTTTCTAAAAAACCTCACGTAAATACGGGCTAGGATCCCTTAGAAAGTCCCCCACAGAGTAATTCTCCATATAGACCTAGGACCCTAGTGCAGTCAATCGGTCTTAACCCTTTAACGCGCAGTGTTCCCGCTCTGAGAACACCAAACTCTGACGTTTTGACTGTTGCCAGTCACGAAGAAGATTTGATTTCTATAAAAATAGTTCCGGGGGACATAGCTGCACGAGAATCCTTTACGTTTTAGCACGTCATTTCTCGTAAAAAAATGGTCACGAATATTTTTAAATGCACTGACATCTGTTGAAAAATGGAAGAATGCGAGAACTGCTGGATAGATTGCCCAATGCTGAATAAAGGACAGGGTTGCTGCTCAATCCAAAAACAAACAATAATACTCAGGAATAATGTAACTTTCAATCAGTGAAAAAAGTTTTAGAATTGGTTTAGTAACTACAAAATTTCCATAGAGTGCAATGCATTAGAATTATTTTGAGTGTCTTTGTAAAAGAATTATTTATGCTATATGCTTGAAAGGTTGCCTGTATGTTAATCCAGGGCATAAGCTATCTTCATTACAAATTTATCCAAATCCGTTCAACCATTTTTATGTGATTCAGTGAAAAACATCCAAACACACAAACTGACACATTTATATTATTGGTAGGATTTAGAAATTTGTGAACTTTAAGAAACACATCTGGACTTTTCTTGGTACTTACGTATTATCCCGGCGGTCATTCCCGCCAAACTGTTTTTCCGTCAAATGAGTTGCCAAACTGTTGTCAATCGTCTTCGAAACCATTAATAATTTCATGTGTCCGGCATTTATCTAGGCAAAAAATTGGCGGACCGTTCGTGTTGGCGGACCGCCGGCATAATAGTACCATTTTCTTTACTTATGCTTTTTAATTTGGCGTAAAATCAACATAATTTTCATACAAATTTATGTTTTTCAAATGCATGTGATTTTACAAATAGAATTTCTGCTTTATTTCAAAAGCATAAATCATTTTGTGCGGGCGATAAAACGGTTTTTAATTAATAGTTAGAAAAGTAATTAAAATTGTAAATTTTTGAGCCTCAGGTGCACTTTACCGAAGTCATGGGCTCAGTCATGTTAGAATTTTCAAAGCTCTGCATTCTGTAGATTTGGAGAACATTCATTTTTATTATTATAGATAGATAGATTTGGCATAAAACTGGCATAATTTCCATGGTATTTAATGTTTTTCTCACGCGCTTCTTCATTGAAGTAATAGCAGTCTCGTTAGCTCAAAGCATGAATCATTTGATACGGGCGAAACTCGCCAAGCATGGCAACGTAAAAATGGTTTTTAATTAATAACTAAAAAAGTAATTAAAAATCTAAAATTCTAAGTAGCCTATAACCTTCTCCAGGGTCCCATCTATATCTAAACCAAAAAACATCCTAATCGAGTCAGCGATTTAGGCGTGAAAGCGTCATAAACAAACAAACAAACAAACGAACGAACTCACTTTCGCATTTATAATATTAGTTAGGATAGAAGCTCTAACGAGGCATATAAGCTCTTGAATCGATATTTGTTAGACGCTATTACCAGAGGAGTTACTTTTTGCAGTAAAACTTCTTTAGGCGCAACTAGAGAGTAACTCAGATATTTTTTCTGACGGAAGTAACACTCACGTGGTTTTGGAAAAGCGGAAGCTGCCTGCGATCGAACCCAACCAGCAGGCGAAAACTACGGTTTAAGAACACGGTGCTAGAAAAACATAAAGAAATGGAACCTGCAATCGAGCGGGGCCTTCGCAATTAGTAACGGGCCTGCGCGTGTATTTTGATGAGCCATCCTAAGAGGCCTACAGATGCTCGAGTCTTCACGTATACATCAGGCATTTCTTAAGCTTCCCAGTGCTTTCAAACGTTATTAAATGTAGTTAAGTAGTAATTGTGTTACTAATTCAAGTACGAACTCATGATTAATTTGTTTGCTAGGATACATATTGACATAAAGAAAATAGATGCATATAATTTGAAGGAAAAACAAAGTAGCGCTTACTCTCATGATTCACGATTGCTTATTTTAGTTTCACAAGTGGATATTTAATATACTTTAAAATAACTAAATACACAAATGAGAAAGCCATTTTTATAATGAATATTTCATGAACGTAGTCGTATTTCCTACGTTATTTTAAACAATTCAACATTAATCTTTAACAAATGATGTATTAAAGCGCATTTCAGTGTTTTCGGGATATCCTGTATATTGGAGAAAATTGATAAAATACGCTCTATAGCGCGATCCCTGAATTAATTATTCTTTAATAAAGACATTTCATGTAGTATATATTATTCTTTTGTCGCTTTCTCAATCGAACTTAGGAATTGAGCAAGCATAATGAACGCTTGTACAAAATATTAACTACATTTGAAGTTTCTGTATAAACGGGCAAAAATCAATAATTTATAATTTACTGTATTTCTGCACTGTACCAGATGTAAGTCTTAATCACATAATCAAGGCATATATAACTGATAAGTAACATTTTCAACTGGCAAAATTAAATTGTCTAAATAGTATCACAACGTCATGCTTATTTACAAGAATAAAAACTACTCAAGTAATACGATTTCTGATTAAAATAATTTATTTATAAATAACACATGAGTAATTATTCACTAAACATGATTTACATACATATTTTTAGAATTTCTAAATACATTATAAGCGTTCACTTACCTTTACATTCAGAGCAAAATGTTCGAATTTTAGGATACATTTTCATGAAAGAAAATGGCGCAAGATTCCCAAAACGATTACCTACATCTAAAGTTCTTTAGTACAACAAAAGTATAAAAAAATTGTTTTAAAATAATAAAATAATATAACATTTATAATACGTTACGCGAGGTTTTGGAGAAAACCACGGAAAACTGCGAGCGGCTAGGTCGACAGGCGCGACCGTGGTTTGAACCTGGCACCTCCAGCCTTCCAGTTTTGAGAGCAGAACCTCTTAGACACTGGTGGGACTTATGTGTTATAGGCTACCTTTTATGCATATATCACAAATCGTTCTTTTACAGGGATACTCATAAGAATTACATTATGCTCTATGTGTGTCTCTGTAAGTACTGAATCGATTCCAAAACTTTTTTCACAGATAATAAGCTACACTATTCTTGAGTATCATAGGTTAAAATTCATGCATGTAGCGCAAATAGTTCCTTTACAGGAACACTCAAAATAATTCTAATACATTACGCTCTCTGGGTATCTCTGTAACTATAGAACCGATTCTAAAACTTTTTCGCTAATAGAAAGATGCACTATTCCTGATTAACATAGGCTAAAATTCATGCATATAGCATAAATATTTCTTTTACAAAACAGTTCGCAAATGCTGCCTTAACTGTTTCTATTCGCCAAATGCCTGAAAAAAAATCTAAATTTAGTAACTATGCATACTCTCTTATTTTAAATGAAATATACTACCATGCATTATACTTCATTTAAAATAAGTAAAAGGCAAATAATATTTAAATGCAGTTTCTTTTGTCGCAAACATATGTGTTATTCACACATGCTTCATTTCTCTGGGACGTAACTCTTAAGCCGACGCGGACGAACTCGCGGGTAGCAGCTAGTATATATATAAAATGCTAATGTTCGTTTGTAAAGACAGGGTTTTCTCTATCACCACCAACCGGGGCCTTCGCTATTTGTAAAGGGCCTTCGCGTGTATTTCGATGAGTCATCCAAAGAGGCCTACGGATTCTCACGTCTTCACGTATACATCAAGCAATTTTTAAGCTTTCCGATGCTTTGAAACGTTATTTAATGTAGCTTTAAGTCATGACTGTGTGTTACTAATTCAAGTACGAACTCATTGACAGTTTCTTTACTATGATACATACACGTGGACATTAAAATAAATAGATTCACGTAATTTGAAGGAAAAACAAAGTAGTGCTAACTCTCATGATTCATTATTTTAGCTTGATTTTTAATATACATGAACAAATTAAGCTGACTTTTAGTATACATTAAAGTAAACGAATACACAAATGATACAGGCATTTTTATGCATATCTTTATACTGAATGTTTAAGTTCACACATTTTCAAAGCAGTTACAACCATTATTGCTTTTAAAATAAATTTAACTAATAGTTATTAAATTTTCATTTATTAAATATTGTTCAATTAATATATTAACAGAATATATGACGAGGAGATGAAATAGAATTTAAAATATTTGATATTTACAATTCACGTATAAAAAATTTAAGTATTGCTATACTATTTAATTTTTAATGTTTTGTAAGGCGTAGGTATCAGAAGAATGTTTGCTATAATTATAAGTACAACCCGTGCACTGCTTGTTTTTGGTATTTAAATGAAAAATAATGTAAATTAATTTAACGAGAAACAGTTAGAATAAATTACACAATAAAGGGTGTCCCATAAATAGTAGTACGAACTTAAAGGGGAGATAAAATATATCAAAAGGATTAAGAATCACGTAACAGTGTATGATCGAGCACGTTTATTAACTGTTTTTATTTTTGGTTAGTTCAAATGAGTTTATTTATCGAAAATTTTACCATTCGAAATGAAAATGATTTATAATTTTCAGATTTAGTTCCATATTTTTTTTTTCTCCAAAGATAATAAATTTTAGAAAACCATACTAGGAAATACCACTAATATTCCACCTCTTTTTTTTAAAGTGATTATTAACTGGTGATTGAAAAAAAAATGTTTTCGTCCGTGCATTGCTGTATATTAGGGTTGTGGCAAAAAAAAAAAAAAAAAAAAAACCTTCTGCACGGCCTTTGAATACAAATTAAGATATAGTAACAGCTCTAGGACTCGAAAAATTTCAGGATTCCTTTTCACAAGTTGCTCTAATCACTGTAGTAAACTAAAAATGAACGATCCCTGAATTAATTATTTTTTATTATAGCCATTACCTAAATGGAACTTTGAAATTGAGCATAATTAACGCTTATACAAAATATTAACTTCAATTAAAGTTTCTACATAAACATGTGCATAAATTAATAGTATATTTTACAGTACTTCTGCACTGAAACCAATATCACACATTTAGCGCATTTATAATAAATGATAAATGACATTTTCAACTGAAAGAATTGAACAGATAAGAATGTCTAACTAGTATTACAACGAACCCTCATTTACTAGAATAATAAACTACCGAAGTTAAACGATTTCAGATTAAAAAAATTTATAAATAACACATGAATATTAATTCATAAAACATGGTTTATATCCTATAAATTTGTAGAATTCCTAAATAAGTTATACAGGTGTACACTTACCGTTACATTCAGAACTGAAAGTTCGAATTCTTTGTTGATTTATTTCCATAAATAAAGGCGCAATCTTCAAAAAATCATTACCTACATCTAAATCACCTTGTTATTAAATCACTATGACAAAGCTATAACAAAATTGTTTTTTAATTATAAAATAAAATAACGTTTATAATACCAAATCGCATACAATCGAACAGCGCAAATGCAAACATTAGGCCTCAATGATTCACCCATTTTTTCCGATGGCAACGAATAAGCAGGCCCGGTTGCTAATAACGAAGGCCCCGAATCGAGCCAAACTAGCAGAAGAAAACTTCATTTCAAGAGTAGGGAAACAGAATAAACTTCTAACAAAACCAGCAGAGGAAAACAAAAGTTTAAGAACACTACCATAGAAAAACGCAATAATAGACCCTATGTGCATTCGATACCAACCAACAGAAGAAAACACCAGTTTAGGAACACAGTTAAAGAAAATTACCACAACATAGACATTCTCCAGATTCAAATCCTACGGAAAAACGTTTTAAGGAAACAGTGAAAGAATAATAGTTCAACACGGACACTTCCTGGATGCTAACCTAAGGTGACCATATTTCTGAACAGTATTTTGGGGACAAATCAAGCATTGTCCTGGAATACAAGGAAAACTTGGGGACACTAGAAAATATCTTTGGGGACTTATTCGAGGACACAACATACTACCATGCTAATAGCTCTTTATATCAATTGTGTATTCTTATTTCTAATAAATTAATGGAAGTATTTATAAATATTTATTTAAACCAGAAATACGAAAGGAAAACCATGCTGAAATATTGCAATTTATTCATAATTTAATACTTGGCATAGTATTTGTATTTTTCAAAAGACATTGCTTTTTACATTGGCTCGTTTTGTGATTATTTTTCATGAAACCTTTTACACCCTCTAAAAAAAGTATTCGAATGCAAGAAAAATTTCGTACTTCAATTTCATATTTAAAGCATGGTTGTTCCTGAAAAGTGATTAATCCTTAAAAAAACTGAAATGGGAAGTTTGACTCATAGTCGAATACTTTATTGAACGTCTGTACACGCTACACATACAATGACAACAAACGTTTTCAGAGAACGAATTTCATTGTTTCTCTGAGTAGAAGGCGCTTTTAGTTGTTTTATTTTTCTTATTTCTTCAATTGTTTCTGAAAGAAATAAACTAATCGGAAACTTTCAGAGGGAAAAAGTACAAATCTTTAAATTTGGGACTTTTCGCGTCCCCAAGAAGTCAAGATATTTTTAGGGACAAAGTAAAAAAAAAATCTATATGTGGGGACTGTCCTCGAATTTCGAAGACGTATGGTCTCCTTTATGCTACCCGGGGCCTTCGCTATTTGTAACGGGCCTGCGCGTGTATTTCGATGAGTCATCCAAAGAGGCCTACGTATGCTCGCGTCTTCACATATACATCAAGCATTTTTTAAGCTTTCCAAGGCTTTGAAGCGTTATTTAATGTAGCTTTATGCCATAATTGTGATACTAATTTTATCAGTTTCTTTACTATGATACATGTGGACATTAAAGCAAGTAGATGTGTTAATTTGAAGGAAAAACAAAGCAGTGCTTACTCTCATGATTAATTATTTTGGCTTGATTTTTAATATACATTAAACAAATTAAGCTGATTTTTATTATACATTAAGGTAAACATATTCATAAATGATAAACAGTTTATTTATACAGATATTTTTATGAATTTCTTTATGCTGAATATTTAAGTTTCACATTTCAAAAGCAGTTACAACCATAACCACTTTTTAAATAAAATTAACTAACAGTTATTAAATTTGCGTTCATTAAATTTTGTCCAGTTAATATATTAACAGAATATATGACGAGGTGCTGGAATAGAAATGAAGATATTTGATATTTACAATTCGCATATACATCATTTAATTTTTAATCTTTTGTAAGACGTGGATATTTGGCGAATGTTTACTATAGTTAGAAGTATAACTTGGTGTACTGCATTCCTTTGGCAACTAACTTAAAAATAATGTAAATTAACTTAACGATAAACATTTAGAATAAATTACTCAATAAAATGTGTCCCATAAATAGTAGTCGAACTTTAAGGGAAGATGAAAGAAATCAAAAGGATTAAGAATCACGTAACATAGCACGGCCAAACACGTTGTTTTCATGCTCAGCTTATGTATTGAAAATTTTACCATTCCCGATATTAAAAGGATTTATAATTTTCGTATATAATTCCATATATTTTTTTTTCTTCCAAGAAAAAGTATTAAATTTTAGAAAACCATAGTAGGAAATACCACGAATATTCTAATATCTTTTTTTTTAAGCGATTACTAACTGGTGCTTGAAGACAATGTTTTCGTCCTTGCATTGCTGTATACAGTGAAACTTCTATGAGCGACCACTTCTATTTAGTGACCCCCTACTGCAACGACACATTTTTTAAGGCACCGATTTTTTACCCTATCTAGTTAATGTTAAAAGAGACTCTAGAAGACACCACAGAACCCTCTATAAGTGACCGGTCCCAGTTCCCAGTCCGAAAATTTTCTTGTATTTTACCGGAAGTAAAGTAAATAAAAACCACATTCTAAACCAGTCGCTCTACTGCAAATCGACAGCAGTGCAAGTACAGGTACACATTACGTACAAATCTTGTACGTTAGAGAAGAGACATGTCTAAGAAACGAGTGATTTTACTACTGGAAGCGCACTGATGTGATCGAATCACACGAAAAAAGAAATTTGGAGGTTACTTTTGGTTGTAGGAATAATTAAAAAGCAAATAGATTTTATTATGACAAATCGAGAATGCATGAAGATATCGGAATAAATGTTCTTTTGGCAAATGTAAAAAAAAATATATACACGTATATATATATATATGCAGCAGAGAGTGAAGTACACTCGAAGCGAGAATAAAGAATGAAACAATCTGAAATTCCTAAATATTTGATCAAAATTTAAAATTTGTTTACATAATTACTCATGCAATTTATTATGAAACTACATAAATAACAAAACAAACAATATATTTATCACTTTGAATACAAAGTGAGATAAACCAACAGCTCAAAGACTCGAAAAATTTCAGGATACCTCTTCAAAAGCTGCACTAAACACAGTAGCAAACCAAAAATAAACGCTTTCTTATTTAATTATTCTTTATTATAGCAATTCCAAGTATTATATAAAAGTTATTCTTTTGTCGCTATCTCAATCGAACTTTGGAATTGAACATAATGAACTCTTGTACAAAATATTAATTGCATTTGAAGTTTCTACGTATACATATACAAAATTAATAATTTATAATTTACTGTATTTCTGCACTGAAAGCTGGCTACACATGTCTAAATCATACAATCAATGCACATATCTAACTGATAAATAACATTTTCGACTGAAAAATTAAATAGACAACATCGTCTAACTAGTATTACAAAGACACGCTTATTTACTGTATAATAAATTACTCAAGTAGTACGATTTCACATGAAAATGATTTAAAAACAGCACATGAATATTAATTCACTAAATTTGATTTACATACCTATTTTTAGAACTTCTAAATAAATTATACAAGTTTACACTTCCTTTACATTCAGAGCAAAATGTTCGAATTTTATGATAAATTACCATAAAAAAAATGGCTCAATCTTCACAAAATGATTATCTACATCTAAAGTTCTTTAGTACGACAAAACTGCAAAACAAAATGTTTTAAAATAATAAAATAATATAATATTTATAATACTTATAATAATAAAATAGAACAGTGCTAATTGCAAAAACAGGCCTCAATGATAAACTCAATTTTCGTGCTGGCATCGAACCAGCAGGCCCGGTTGCTAATAGCGACGGCCCCGTGCTACCCCGACATCCAGACGGAACAACGGTTTAAGAAAACGGGTATGTAACACCGCAAAGAAACAAACACTGACTGCAAACGGTTTAAGAACAGAATAAAAGAATAACAAATGGACACTCCGTGGATTCTAACCCAACCTCAAGACGGAGGCGGTTTAACACGGGGATGGAACACCACAAAGAAACGGACACTGGCTGCAATCAATCCTAAACAATAAACAGAACCTGCAGTTTAAAAACACGGATGCAGAATAATAATTTGAAACCTATCAACAGACGAAATCAACGCTTAAGAACACTGTGATAGTAAAACATACAAAAAAATGTACACTACCTGCATTCGAACGCAACAAACGAAGGAAAACATCAGTTAAAGAACACAGTTAAAGTATAATACTAGACTATGGACATTCCCCCCATTCAAACACAACCTTCAGACGGAACAATGGCATAAGAAAACAGTTAATAATACTACAAAATGGACACTTCCTGGATTATAACCCAATTTCCAGACGGAACAACGGTTTAAGAACACATGTATGGAACATCACAAAGAAACAAACCCCGGCTGCAAATGATTTAAGAACACAGTTAAAGAATAATACATGGACACTCCCTGGATTCTAAACCAACCTCCAGACGGAACAACGGTTTAAGAACACGGGGATCAACACCACAAAGAAAATGAATCTGGCTGTAACTGAATCCAACGTCAAAGAAGTTTTACTTCAATCGCGCGTATAGATTACACGCACACACTTTTTTTTAAATGGGCTGTGTCCGTGTGACGTCATTTTTCAGCCAACACGTGACCTCCAACCAATCAACTTAAAATGTAGTTTCAGTTGACACTCAATGTTTCAATCTGATTAGTTCAAATTTGTATTTTCCACCGACACGTGATTGAAATAGCATCATATCGATATCGTCCACTGCAAGGGATATTAGCGACGTTTTTACGTCACCGTTTAAAACTGCACATCAAACCACCTATACATCTTCGTTCACAGTACACAGTACATATGTGTACATTTTGTTTTCGCTTGTTAAAACGATTCTTTTAAGATTTTTTGTAGTTCTGAATTTACGTACATATGCGTCGATGCTTTAATTTTGAATAAATCATGTTAACGCATGCGAATGTGTAAATCCCACGCACACATTTTGTTTTTGTTTGCCGTTTCGCAAAAGAGTATTTGAATGTTATTAAAATTTCCGAAGTTCAATTTGTTAATTTTTTTTCGAAATTCATACAGCTAAAAAGAACTGGTCTATGTTCCGTATCCGGTGCTGTTTACATTTTGATGTTCATTTAGTGTTGGTTCTGGCGCCATCGTGGGCGATGTTCAGCGGGAGGTGGTACTTCACTCCCGCTGGGGGGGGATATATCGGGATATATCCCCCCCCCGAAATTTTTGGATTAGTGATGAAATTCCGTCTATTTATACACGTATAAGTTCATATCCCCTCCCCCCGAAAAATTTTCCTGGCTACGCGCCTGAAAAAATGTGTACCGTTGGCGACTTTTTTTTTTTTTTTTTTTTTTTGGAGGCATGATAATGCATCAAATATTGCAAATTGGAAATTTCAGAACTGTTGAAAGATCCGAAATTTCTTGAATTTTCGAGCATGCGTGATAGTTATTTTTTAATTCTAGCTACTGTGTGACGTACACAGATGAATGTATAGAATTCGCTTGCTCAATTTGACGTCACTAAGTTGTTAATTTGCGTTTATAGCCATAAAAAATTATAAAATAAAAACTTTTTAGCAAAAAAATTAAACCGCCGAAAAACTCAAAAGCAAAAAATAATAAACCTTTTCTTAATTAACCTTAATAACTAAGTTCTTAAACTAATGTAAGTATACCTAAGTAATTTTGAGTCGCCAAACAACCAATGAACAAAGATCACTAAATTACCTTAAATTTAAAGAAATAACCAAATCAAATTGACAATGCAACGTGAAATCTCCGGCGATAAAAATTAACATTCCAAAAAATGCGCTCTCCTCACGACGCTCACGATCAACGAGCTTTCGCAGAAATGCAGAGAGGTCTATTTTGTAATACACAATTCAAAATCTGTGTGTGAACAATAAATTACTCTTATTAATAATAGAGATTTAGGCAATTTAGTGATCTTTGTTCATTGGTTGTTTGGCACCGACTCAAAATTACTTGGGTATACTTACATTAGTTTAAGAACTTAGTTATAAGGTTAATTAAGAAAAGGTTTATTATTTTTTGCTTTTGAGTTTTTCGGCGGTTTAATTTTTTGTTAAAAAGTTTTTATGTGACTTAGAATTAAAATAGCGATTTGGAGCAACCTGTAAGTACAGCATTCCGATACATTTTTATTTATTTTGGGTTGCCAATTAATGAAGTTTTAATAATTAAGTGTCTTCAAATTCCTTAAATGGTGCGTTTATCGCTAATTTGTTCACTTTAGTTTTCATCTAGCTCTTTTGGGAGCATTGAACCTTGTGCATAACTCCTAGAGACCCATGACTGCAAAGCTTGCCAAAGTGCGGGGAATTTTTAGGTTGGTGAAAGTAGGGGCATTAAAATAGTTATCAACTCTTTCTTGAACCATAAAACACATCTTTGGAATCGAAATCTATCTTAAAATCGCCTGCTGAAACTGTTTTACAATCTTCGCCAGGCATATTCGAACTATAGGCATATTCTAACTATATCAAGTAGACATATTTTAAATACTGTTTGTTGTACATAATCCATGAGTGTACCATGTTTTCCTTCTTCGTTCCATAAAACACTTCTTCGGAATAGAAATCTATATTAAAATCGCCTATCAAAACTGTTTAACAATTTTCGCCATAGTCAAACTATACTTCAGCTTTATAAATACTATTTGGAAAGTGTATCATAATCTATGAGTGTACCGTATTTGTCTTCTCTGTTCTATAAAACACTTCTTCGGAATTAAAATTTATATTTAAATCGCCTTCTAAAACTATTTTACAATATTCGCCAGGCGTATTCTAACTATACTCAAAATATATTTATAAAAATTGAAAAGTGATACGCCGCGTAGACAAATCGTGTCTACACCAAAAACCGCGATCGAGCGAAAAGTGCTAAAAAAAATTTCTATCTTAACATCATTAAAGTATTGAGTTTATATTTGTAAACGAGTTCGTATATCGTGGCTGACAGAAAAGAAGTTCTCGTCTGTCACGGTATATATTTACATTAGAAAATGGCTTAGAATTAATTACTGAGTTCTTTATGTGTATTATAATCTATGAGTGTTATATTAATCTTATATAATAAAATCCGAGAGTAAACATTGAATATAGCTATGTATGTAGGTAGGCAAGTTTGTGACCACCGATCTTCTTGCGCGCGTCTCTCGATCGCATTGCGCCGAGACGGTTGGTCGCAAATCTACCGAATTTTGCATACGGCTTCGCTACAGATCCTAACACGCCTCGGAGCGATTTTTTCGAAATTCGAATTAGAAAATGTTTTATTTTATGTTTTGTCCGATTTTTAGCGATTTTTCTAGCTAAATGCGTAATAATGCCGGTAATTGCACTCGCAGTAAAACGAAATTTACATCATCAGACAGAGGAGAAAATTTTCTTTTAAAAATTGTTTGTTCGGATTGTGTAACATAATTTTCAGATTTTTGGGAATTTTTCAAATAAAATTAAATTTGACGCTGACTTCCGTAAAATATTTTTAAAATTGCTGCATCTTGAATTCTATCCGTCATAACTTTTTTATATTTTGTCAAATGACGGAGCATACATTTCGCCTTCTTTTAAAAGAAAAACCAGAGGAAAATATAAATTAGGAGATTTTTTACGAATTTTTAAGTAAAGAATTATTTTCAGTAAAGAATTATTTTCATTACTGTCTTGGAGACAGTAACAATGATTAAAATTGCCAGTTGAAAAAATAAAAAAATAAAATTACTTTAAAATAACTGAGTTATCGCATGTGAAAAGTGCGTGATTTTGATGTCATAAGTTTAAAACCTCTTTCGAAACTCAATCAGAATAACGATTCACAAGCAAAACATACGCCACGCATGAAATAATTCTATATTTTACTTTACGTTGCCAGAAAAGTAATTGAATGCTGTTTTATCACCAGTGAATTATCCAGCATTATTTTCGATTGAGATTTTAAACGGGTCACGTTTTCGAATATGACCAACAGGGCCTGAATATGACCAACAGGGGACCCCGGGCATTGATGAATTTTGGGCCCCCCCATGTATGAAATTTGTTTTATTTTTCATAAATTTTTTTGTAAAAAAAGAACAACATTTGAAATTGGGGGCCATTTCGAGCCGGAAGCCCCTGGGTAAAGTCCCGATTTGCCCATGCGATAATAGGGCCCTGGTGCTAAATACACCAATCTGACAAGAATTATGCATAAAAATTTATGGAGAGCTGATTTAGTGGCAACCATAAACTGAAATGATTATCGTTTCTGCTGATGCGTAAATTGCAAAGAATCACCAAAGAGTAAAAGCCTACATTCGTGGCAAATATCTAAACCGTTTCTTTAAATTAAGCATTAACGGTTGCAAAACGAAAATATATTGTATTGGTATCAGTAAAAGATAGTATAAGTAATAGTAAGTAGATATGCTAAGGCAATATTGATCAAAGCACAATATACCGCATTAATAAATATTTCGTGAAACTAAGCCTTCTATTCATTCTTCAACAACCGTCTTACATCACAGCTAACAAAATAGTAAGTATGTCTACGTCGCGTTAATATATCCCACGGTAGTTTCAACAAAAAAGACTGTAACAGAACTTTCTTTTTTCTTGGAGATTCTATTTTCTCACAAGAGTTATGATCACAAATTTATAGGAAAATGTTCTTCTCTTGCTTTGCGAAGAGCGGGTACATAACTATTTAATTATAAAATAAAACGGTTCTCCACATCATGTAGTATCTAAGGTATTAATGGCATAACTTAAATCTAAAAAAGAGTATGATGCAGAAATGTGACATTTTGAAAATTAGGAATTTTCACTGCGAACCGTCATGCTTTTCTTTTCTAATTGCGAATGACACCGACATAGTTTTTTGCGTCATAATATTAACAATGGTCTCAGGTCAGTACTTATACTAACTTTACAAATAACTAATGAGTAACTTTACGCCAAGAGTCAAATCATTTTGCTTATTTTTAGACCCCAAAACACTGGAATCAATTCGAACTATATATGTAAGAAAAAGTTTCGTTCCCTACCGTGCGGAGAACGGGTACGCAGCTAGTCTTATATAATATTCTTCGCACGGTAGGAAACGAAAATTTTCCTTACATGTGTAATTCGAAATTATTCGTGATGTGGAATTTAAAAAAAAAAGTGCAAACTTATTTGACTTTTAATGTAAAGTTTGTGTCATGAGTACTAACCTGATCATTGCAGTATAATGACTCAAAAAACTACGTCAGTGTCATTCACTATCAAAAAAGTGGAAAGCTTAATGGTTTGCAGAGAACTCCTGGTTTTCAAAATGTCTTATTTCTACATAATACTGTTTTTTAGGCTCAAGTTGTAGCATTAAATACCTAAGACACTACATGAAATGGAGCACCATTTATTTCTTTCCGAACATGTACCATATAAGGAAAGTATTGTAATCATGAAAAAATTCGACTTCGAGATTTTGGTGTATTTACACGTTTTGAGGTCTCCTGAATTCATTTATGCTATTTTCAAGAGATGTTTTTAAAATAGCTGCGCACCCGCTCTTCATACGGGAAGAAGGGAATATTTTACTACTAAAATCATATCTGCATGTGACAAAACAGAATTTCATTTTTAAAAAAGTTCAAGTAATCTGCTCTGTTGGAATTACTGCGGGATATATTAACGCAAATTAGAATTACTTTTCATTTAGTTGGTTGTAAGACAACCGTTGAAAAAGGATAACTACTTTTAATTTCATGAAATATTTATTAACGTGGTACACTGCGATTTATTCATATTATCTTTACAAATCTAATAATACTACCTATTACGTACATTAATACTATCTATACTCGCTTCTCCCTCTTCAAGGCTCCCTTAAAAGAAATAGCTTAGATTATTTGGCCTCAATGGGATCTTTTGATTCTGTGGCGATTCTTTGCAATTTACGCATTAGCATAAATAATAATCATTTCACATAATGGTTGCCATTAAGGAAACTCTCCATATATATTTAATTTATACATAGTTTTATAAGATTGGTGTATTTAGCGCCGCAAACCATTTCATCTTACTGTGGGGAGAAAATATCCAAGGGGTGTCATTTTAAATATCCAATAGCGATTTCTTTTAGGGATGGACGCGAGACGAAAAATAGGTGTCTCGCGTCTCGCAAAACAGCCGAAAAGCTTGTCTCGTCTGGCAAAAATCCCTATATCATAATGTTAAAAATGTTTGTCTCGTCTCGCAAAAAAGCTGTAAATCTCTGTCTCGTCTCGCAAAAAGTCGTCTCGCGTCCATCCCTAATATCTTTTATATCCTCCATAGTCCTGTCTCCTGAAAAACATCAAACTGTGTAATCTCGAGGAGCTACTTATTCCCATTTTAATTGTGACAGGGCGTTAGAGTTGCAGAGTTTACAAATTTCACGCATTTTTTTTAATTTATGACGTCACTGTTTGACTGCCGTAAAAGATACCCTGGTAGATTGAGGGAGTTAATTTCGATATTTCGCATAATTGTTTTCAAACGGTATCATTAAAACTTTGCGTGACCTTTATGGAGGAACGTAATTCAACGTTAAAATAAAACTATACTCGCAACCTGCATGCGTATGTTAGGCAACGCCTGCGCTAAATTAAATGCCAAAAACAAAAATAATAAAGAGAAAAATTTTAATATATCGCGCTTCGTGATCCTCACTTGCGAATTGAAATTCTGATATCCCATTTAAAAACTCGATTGGTTGAAAAAACCCTTTTTTCTAATCCTTTCTGTGGCAACAACCGAAGATAAATTCTCGTGCCGTGATCGCAATGTAATGAATGGCGTAAGATCGCGTTGATGCTATTAAATTCTAAACATTAGGCTGCATTAAAATTCGTAAAAAATCATCTAATTTAGATAATTTTTTCGTTTTAATTTTAAAAGAGGGAGAAAAGAATGTTTCACGATTTGTCAGAATATCTAAAAGTTATGACGGATAGAATTCAAGATGCGACAGTTTTAAAATTATTTTACGAAAAAAAATCGCGAAGCAGATGTTTAGTAAAAAAATTCCTAAAAATCGGTAAATCATGTTACGTATTCAGAACAAACTGTTTTTAAAAGAAAATTTCCTCCTCTATCCGATGATACAAATGCCGTTTTACTGCGAGCGTAATTTCCTCCGTTATTACGAATTAGGTGAGAAAAAATGCCAAAAATCGCATAAAACATAAAATTTAAAAAAATCTAGGTCGAATTTTGAAAAAATCGCTTCGAGATGCACAACTACATATTTACATCTTCCCGAATACCAAATTCGGTGTTTCTAGGTGTAGCCGTTTGTCCGTAACGCTGCCGACAGACACACACACACACAGACACACAGACACCTTCTTTTATAATAAGTAGAGAAAATCCGAGAGTAAACATTGTATGTAGCTATGTAGGTAGGTAGGCAAGTTTGTGACCACCGATCTTCTTGCGCGCGTCTGTCGATCGCATTGCGCAGAGACGGTTTGCCGCAGACCTACCGAATTTTGCATACGGCTTCACTAGGACAGATTCTAACACGTCTCGGAGCGATTTTTTCGAAATTCGAATTAGAAAATGTTTTATTTTATGTTTTGTCCGATTTTTAGCGATTTTTCTCGCTTAATACGTAATAACGCCGGTAATTACACTCGCAAGAAAACGAAATTTACATCATCGGATAGAGGAGAAAATTTTCTTTTAAAAATTGTTTGTTCGGACTGTGTAACATAATTTTCGGATTTTTGGGAATTTTTCAAATAAAATTAAATTTGTCGCTGACTTTCGTAAAATATTTTTTAAATTGTTGCATCTTGAATTCTATCCGTCATAACTTTTTTATATTTTGTCAAATGACGGAGCATACATTTCGCCCTCTTTTAAAAGAAAAGCCAGAGGAAAATATAAATTAGTAGATTTTTTACGAATTTTTAAGTAAAGAAGGATTTTCATTTCAATCGCAGCAGCTTAAAATTTTCGGTATGATATCTTGCGGTTTGGTTGTCTTGGAGACAGTAACAATGATTAAAATTGCCAGTTGAAAAAAAAAAAATTACTTTAAAATAACTGGGTTATCGCATGTGAAAAGTGCGCGATTTTGATGTCATAAGTTTAAAACCTCTTTCGAAACTCAATCAGAATAACGGACTCACAAGCAAAACATACGGCGCGCATGTGAAATAATTCTATATTTTACTTTACGTTGCCAGAAAAATAATTGAATGCTGTTTTTTCACAAGTGAATTATCCAGCATTATTTTCAATTGAGATTTTAAACGGGTCACGTTTTCGAATAGCAGGAAATATATAGCGGTGTTAAACAGGGCCTGATTATGGCAAACAGGGACTCCATTGATGAATTTGAGGGCCTTCATCTATGAAACTTGTTTTATTTTTCATAAAATATGTTTATAAAAAAGAATATTTCAGAACAACATTTGAAATTGGGGACCATTTCTAGCCGGAGGCACTGGCCTAAGTCCCGATTTTTCCGTAAGATAATAGGGCCCTGGTGCTAAATACGCCAATCTGACAATAATTAAGTATACAAATGTATGGAGAGCTGTTTTAGTGGCAACCATAAAGTGAAATGATTATCGTTTATACTAGTGCGTAAATTGGAAAAGTCACCAAAGAATAAAAGACTACATTCGTGGCAAATATCTAAGCCGTTTATTAAATTAAGTATTAACGACTGAAAAACGAAAATATATTGTATTGGTATCAGTAAAAGATAGTAATAGTTAGTAGATATGCTAGGGCAATATTGATCAAAGCACAATATACCGCATTAATAAATATTTCGTGAAACTAAGTGTTCTATTCCTTTTTCAACAACCATCTTACATCACAGCTAAGTAATTCTACGTCACGTTAATATATCCCGCGGTAGTTTCAACAGAAAAGATTGTAACTGAACATTTTTTTCTTGGAGATTCTGTTTTGTCACGTGTAGTTATAATCACATTTTGGGAAAATGTTCTCTTCTTGCCTTGCGAAGAGCGGGTACACAACTATTTAACTATAAAATAAAACGGTTCGCCACATCATGAAGTATCTAAGGTGGTACACCTTAAATCTAAAAAAGAGTATGATGTAGAAATGGGACATTTTGAAAGTTAGGAATTTTCGCTTCAAACCGCCACGCTTTTCTTTTTCTGATCGCGAATGACACCGGCATAGTTTTTGTTTCATAATATTAACAATGGTCTCAGGTTAGTACTTATACTAACTTTACGAATAACTAATCAGTAACTTTATGCAAGAGTCAAATCATTTTGCTTATTTTTAGATTCCAAATCACTGGAATCAATTCGAATTATACATGGAAGAAAAAGTTTCGTTCCCTACCGTGCGGAGAACGGGTACGCAGCTAGTCTTATATAATAAAATCCGAGAGTAAACATTGCATGTAGCTATGTATGTAGGTATGTAGGTAGGTTTGTGACCACCAATCTTTTTGCGCGCGTCTCTGGATCGCATTGTGCCAAGACGGTTTGTCGCAGACCTAATGAATTTTGCATACGGCTTCACTAGGACAGATCCTAACACGCCTCGGAGCGATTTTTTCGAAATTCGAATTAGAAAATGTTTTATTTTATGTTTTGTCCGATTTTCAGCGATTTTTCTCGCTTAACACGTAATAACGCCGGTAATTACACTCGCAAGAAAACGATGTTTGCATCATCGGATAGAGGAGAAAATTTTCTTTTAAAAATTGTTTGTTTGGACTGTGTAACATAATTTTCAAATTTTTCAAATAAAATTAAATTTGACGCTGACTTTCGTAAAATATTTTAAAAATTGCTGCATCTTGAATTCTATTCGTCATAACGTTTTTATATTTTGTCAAATGACGCATACATTTCGCCCTCTTTTAAAAGAAAAACCAGAGGAAAGTATAAATTAGGATATTTTTTACGAATTTTTATGTAAAGAATTATTTTCATTTCAATAGCAGCAGCTTAAAATTTTCGGTGTGATATCTTGCGTTTTGGTTGTCTTGGATACAGTAACAATGATTAAAATTGCCAGTTGAAAAAAAATTACTTTAAAATAACTGAGTTTTCGCATGTGAAAAGTGCGTGATTTTGATGTCATAAGTTTAAAACCTCTTTCGAAACTCAATCAGAATAACGGACTCACAAGCAAAACATACGCCACGCATGAAATAATTCTATATTTTACTTTACGTTGCCAGATAAATAATTGAATGCTGTTTTTTCACCAGTGAATTAATTATCCAGCATTATTTTCGATTGAGATTTTAAACGGGTCACGTTTTCGAATAGCAGGAATATATTGTGGTATTAAACAGGACCTGATTATGACCAACAGGGGGCCCCGGGCATTGATGAATTTTGCCCCCCCCCCTTCCCCATGTATGAAATTTGCTTTATTTTTCATAATTTTTTTTTGTAAAAAAAGAACAACATTTGAAATTGGGGGCCATTTCGAGCCGGAGGCCCCTGGGCAAAGTCTCGATTTGCCCGTGCGATAATAGGGCCCTGGTGCTAAATAAGCCAATCTGACAAGAACTATGCGTAAAAATTTATGGAGAGCTGATTTAGTGGCAACCATAAACTGAAATGATTATCGTTTATGCTAATGCGTAAATTGCAAAGAATCACCAAAGAGTAAAAGCCTACATTCGTGGCAAATATCTAAACCGTTTCTTTAAATTAAGCATTAACGGTTGCAAAACGACGGTATATTGTATTGGTATCAGTAAAAGATAGTATAATTAATAGTAAGTAGATATGATAAGGCAATATTGATCAAACCACAATATACCGCATTAATAAATATTTTGTGAAAAAGTCTTCCATTCATTTTTTAACAGCCGTATTACATCACAGCTAACGAAACATTAAGTAATTCTACGTCGCGTTAATATATCACGCGGTAGTTTCAACAGAAAAGACTGTAACAGAACTTTCTTTATTCTTGGAGATTCTGTTTTGTCACAAGTAGTTATGATCACATTTTAGGAAAATGTTCTTCTCTTGCCTTGCAAAGAGCGGGTACACAACTATTTAACTATAACCCATTTATGCCTAGCGTCCCTTTTTTGGGACGGCATTTTCGCTATCAGTTGAAAACGCTTTTTATTTTTCCTAGCCTTTATTCACGAGTATTGAGCCTCAACTCAACAAAATATTTTAACATGACCCAGTAGGATGTTCACATTTCAATTTTTATGCATAATGATTTTAAAAGAAATTATCCCTTGTTCAAGAAGTTGACATCAGAAATTGATCTAGTATTGCTGGTAATAACAAAAATCGAAGAAAGTAGAGAAAATCTATGGGCACAAATGGGATAAAATAAAACGGTTCTCCACTTCATGTAGTATCTAAGGTATTAATGGCATAACGTAAATCTAAAAAAAGAGTATGATGCAGAAATGAAACATTTTGAAAATTAGGAATTTTCACTGAAAACAGTCACGCTTTTCTTTTCTGATCGTGAATGACACCGACATAGTTTTTTGCGTCATAATAATAACAAAGGTCACAGGTCAGTACTTATACTAACTTTACGAATAAGTAATGAGTAACTTTACGCGGAGAGTCAAATCATTTTTCTTATTTTTAGATTCCAAATCTCTGGAATCAATTCGAATTATAGATGTAAGAAAAAGTTTCGTTCCCTACCGTGCGGAGAACGGGCACGCAGCTAGTTTAATATATTAATATGAGTTATTAGCGGCTATTTAATGCTGTGTTAAAATTCGTCGCAGCATGAAATAGATGTAAATGCTGCTTGTTAGATTGTGATCGTCACTATAAATAAACACTCTAAATATTGCATCCACACAGGGGCGGCCCTAGGGCCGGACAAACCGGACCCCTGTCCGGGGCGGCAAATTTTAGGGGCGGCATTTTGGCTCGAATTTGAAAAATACATTTTGTATTAGCAAAAGAATTGTTAAAAAAGATTCCGAAGAATATCATTCTATATAACTTTACTAGCTGAGGTACCCATCCGTCATTGATGGGTTTTTACTAACCGTGCGAAATATTGTTTGCATTGTAGGAGTACAAAAAAAAAAATGGAATTAGCATACTGGCAGAAATATAGAAAGCAAAGTTATAACTCTTGCGTATTGTTCAAAGATTACAGGTTAGAGAGTAACAAACTACTGAGACAAACTGTCAATAGAGAAAATGCTTTACATTCAAAATTAACGTTTTCTTTTAGTGAATGAGCTTCAATGAATATTAAACCGAAAAGAGAATATCTGGAAAATGCTTTGTAATAGCAAGTAGCCTATATTTAACACTGCAACGTCTGATTGAATTATATTTTGAGGATTTTACTTGATGCGTGGAAAACTTTAAATCAAAGTTTACATCATACTTTAATTCAAACTTGTAGAAAATTCAAATCCTGTAATTTTAATTTACTAACCGCCTACTATTTAACAACATTTCATTTCATTCCGTTTTGTCTTTTAGTTGTTTTTACAAAGTGGTCAAACAAAATTTTCTCAATAATATATATATTTAATTAGGAAGAATTCAAACAATGTTATTTAACTATATCTCCTCGACAGTAACTGAATTTTGTTCTATTAACTTTAGAAATTTTAATATTATGCCTGTAAAATTTTTGCACAATTTTCTCAAAATTAAAAAAATAATAATAATTTTAAAGAAGAAATCGACGTAATTTGTTTAAGTCGAACAGCCACCTATTGTATTATCTCCAGACGCCCTCCCCCTCTCTCCCTGCCCCCTAAAAAAGAAAAGAAAAAATACAATGCAACTTTTACAAATCCTTTCAATTTATACAAATCTTTTAAAAATGTCTATCATGCTTTGTTACCCGTATGACCTAATTTCATTCTGTTCTCTTAATCTGTTTTTGATGGATGCCAGAACAAACTTTTAAAGCAATTTTTACAAAATCTCAAAGTCTATGAATTATTTAAAACAATTTTGGTATCTATTGTTTCAATTAACTTACCATTCAATATAATTCTAAATTTCATTCTATTCCATTGAGTCATTTTTTAACAAAGGGCGAACATACATTTACGCACAGTTTTCAAACAACAGTTTCAAATCTCAAAACTTTTAAACGAATTAGAAATATTTTAGCACCTGCAGTTTAAATTAAGTTGCCACTTTTGGTGTTGCAATAAATTTCATTTCATTCGCTTCAGTTGTTTATATGTGATGTGCAAACAAATATTTACACATTTTGCATAGATTTTTCACAACCACAACGTTTCCAGTTGAGATTCAAATTACACTTTGTTAATGAAATTCAACAAGCCAAATACTCTCCCATATTTCTAGATCGCATTCCTGGTGCCAAAAAAATCGCATTCTTAGTAAGGTATAAAGGTATTGACAAATCTAATTCCAATGAGGCTAAAATTGATGAAAGAATTTTAAGTTTTTGTTCCAGTGATTTGGTTTCAGGATTATTTAACTCTCTCAAACAGTTCATGTTCCTATGCTCTATTATTATTTGGTACAAAATCTTCAGTTGCGTGAATCTATTAAGAAAGCTATTGCAGTCAAAAGACAACGATTTACCACCTGCTCTAGAACTCTTAAGAAACTGTAAAGATTTTTTGAAAGGATCTTCAAATGGATGTAATTTTAAATGAAATATTCTGTTATGCAAGAGAACTGACCGACGAGATAGTATTCTGGCTAACACTGAGTTTACTCAGCCACATAGCTTATTAATTTTGATTGCGAAACATCAGATGATCTGGTGAAAGATCCTAAATTAAAATTCCCGATAGTTTTATTTTTTTTACAGTAAACAAAGCGATTAATACCTTAGAGTGCAGATTTAATTTAATAAGTACCCAATGTAATTATTTTAAATTTTTGCAGGGCATATATGAGTTAAAAGATACTCAGTGCTAATTAAACATTGTAATACAGTGTAATTGTAATAGTGTTAACACTGTTTATCCCTTTAACGCGCAGTGTTCCCGCTCTGGGAACACCAAACTCTGACATTTTGACTGTTACCAGTCACGAAGAATAGATTTGATTTCTATAAAAATAGTTGGGGGTGACATAGCTCCATGAGAATCCTTTACTTTTTACCAAGTCATTTCCCATAAAAAAATTGTCACGATTATTTTTAACAGCACTGACATCTGCTAAAAAATGGAAGAATGCGAGAACAGCTGGATAGATTGCCCAATGCTGAAAAAAGGGCAGCCAGCTGTCGTCAAAAAAGGGTCTCTAGATCTGTGGCACGCGATGAACGTTTCGATCGTCTGCCATCTTGCTGGTAGTTAAGTCGAGCGATGGCAACGGCTGCCCTTTTTTCAGCATTGGGAAAGGGTTGCGCCTCAAAGGGTTATAGAGTAAACAATTGGAATTGGAATGCTGACCGATGGGGAATCAGGGAATAAAAATGCGCTTGATCCAGTAAATGAAAGTGTCAGTTGGCCTTATTAGGCAAAAAGGAAAGCTCAGTTGAAATTTTAAAGCTAATTTCAACTCTAGATTTTACACCACATCTTGCTATTGCTTCGAGAATTTCGCTTTCTTTGCCGATAATTGTGGCAAGAGCAGAGAAGAGTTTCTCAAAATTAAAGTTAACTAAAAATTTCTTATGTTCCACAACTCTTCCAGATAGGTTAAATAATTTAACTACATTGGCTATCGAACATGAATTAGTTGAAAAATTGATTTAAGAGAAAAAGTCAGGAATTTTGCGGAAGTAAAAAAAAAAAAAAAAAAAAAAAAAAACCTCTTGATTTTTCTCTCTTTCTTTTGGTTTTTAGCTTAATGTGTGGTTTTTAATAAATATGGTTTTTCTTATGCAGTGTTATGTTTAAAGAGCCATTCAAGTTTTATAGGCATAAAAACAGTATATGTGAACAATATTTCTTTTAGTAGTAATTTCACTGTGTTGGGGGGGGGGCATTTTATATTTTTGTCCGGGGCGGCAAAACTGTTAGGGCCGGCCCTGCATCCACACGAACTTCATCCTTCTCAATTTACTAATATTTCGTAAAATACAGCTTTTGGGCAAAATAATAGCAGACATTACATACATGATATCACTTCGCTTCGAAACTATTTCAACAATTACGAAATCTTATAAATAAAAATGAAATTCTGTTTGTTTGTTTGTTTGTTTGTTTGTTTGTTTATTTGTTTGTTTGTGGATTTGAGTTGTATACAAATCCACAAAAATGGACCTATCAGCCTGAAATTTTGCACAGATATGTAAAATAATATAGAATAAATCATAGTCCACTTTAAAACTTTGAAAGTCCACCCGTTCCCGGAATTTAAGAGATTTTTTATGTTCTCCACGCAAAAAGCTTTCCGTAATTGTAACCCCTGTAGTGAAAAAAGTGTGAAATAAGGATCGTGGTTGCCATGTGTGGCGATTTTGCCGAATAAGATGTTTTAAATTCTCAAAGTAAAAATAAAAGAATAATAATGATTTTTTTTTGTTAGTTTATATTCGTAAGGTTATATTTTTTTTAATTATAATATCGTGTGCATGGGAAATCGGAGCAGGAATGAAATGTTTTATACGCAAAACAATAAGAATTGAAGATTTCCGAGGCTAATATGTTAAAATTTTTTAGTTTGGCGAAAAAATAAAATGGCTCAAATGCCGAGAAAGTGAGTTCTAGCGGTTTGCACAGTTTCCGGCTTGGCGAATTTACTGAGAGCTTAAGGAAACGGATTTTTGAAAACAAGTACAAAGGTTTTATTAGAATACAGCGTTAAATTTTAATGATCCCTGCGAAAATAATGCAGTTATTAAGGGATTTCAAGCGATCTATCTTCAGCATTCTCGCGATTTTGAGGAGGATTCTAACGCTTGGCGCTATTTATCGTAATTTAATCGTCTGCTATTTGGGTTATGAATACACCTGCGTATAAGTTTTTGAAATTTTCATTCAGTTGGAATTGTGCATTTTTCAGAGCAGCTTTTCTGCATCTAATGTATTACATCCAGAAAAAAGGATGTTAGAAATATCAATTTTAATTTTGTTTAATCACACTCATGAATAATGATACACTTTCCAACTTAATGAAAGAAGGAACGAAAATAGGGAAGACCCATGGATTATAACTCTTTTTATATATAGCACTTTAGTGCGTATTTAAAAATCTGAAAGTGTGTCAGATTTTCTATGATTCTAGCGCTTGGCGCAATTTAATGAGAGGGTATTTTTAAAAACAAGCGTAGGTTATCTTATAAATAAAAATGAAATTCTGTTTGTCAATTTGTTGATTTGGGTAGTATACAATTCCACAAAAATGGACCTGTCAGCCTGAAATTTTACACAGATATGTAAAATAATATAGAATAAATGATAGTCCACTTTAAAACTTTGAAACTCCACTTAAAAACGTTTTCCTCCTGAAGGGTTCCCTTAATTTTCGTTCCCGGAATTTAAGAGATTTTTTATGTTCTCCACGCAGAAAGCTTTACGTAATATTAACCCCTGTAGTGAAAAAAGTGTGTGAAATAAGCATCTTGGTTGCCATGTGTGGCGATTTTGCCGAATAAAATGTTTTAAATTCTTAAAGTAAAAATAAAAGAATAATAATGATTTTTTTAGTTTATTTTTTTAGGTTATTTTTTTTAATTATAATATCGTGTGCGCATAAGAAATGAGAGCATTAATGAAATGTTTTATACGCAAAACAATGAGGATCGAAGATATCCGAGACTAATATGTAATTTTTTTTAGTTTGGCGAAAAATAAAATGTCTGATAGGCCGATTTTTAGAGAGTGAGTTCTAGCGGTTTGCACAGTTTTAGGCTTTTTGGCTCAATTTACTGAGAGCTTAAGGGAATAGCATTTTTGAAAACAAGTGTATAGGTTTTCTTAGAATACAGCATTAAATTTTAACTATCCGTGCAGAAATAATGCAGTTATTAGGGCATTTCAAGCGATGTAGCTTCAGAATTCTCGCCAATTGAGTACATTGATTTAACTTGGGGGAAATCCGCCAAATTTCAGAAAATTGAAATCTTCGCATTTAGTACATCGAGGTAACGATGAATAAAACATGTTATAGTTGATAATTTAAAAAATGCGGCTGTATTAAGGGATTCCACTTTTCAAATAAATGCCTGGCGGTCGAACCATTTCCCATTTTGATTGCTGCTAAGTCAATGCTTCGAATGATTCCCTGAAAAAACTCTTGCAAAATGGCGTATGCTGGCACTTTGGCGAGGCTTAGATTTGAAACTGGATTTTACTTGAGACTGGTATATACGTATAATAAGACTGGTTATAGATAAAAATGAATGTTGGTATGTGTGTAGGAGGTTGAAAAACTCCAGCACCGTTTCACCGATCACCATGAAATTTGGTTCACCTAAGTCTTTTATAATGGAGAAGGTTTTTATGCTATCCGTTTTCCTCTAACTTTTCACTAGGTGGCGCAGCAGAACGTCGAATTCTATTCCGTTTAGCCGTTTGCTATGCGAATATCGTCCAACAAATTTCGATGAAATTTGGTACACGCGAATATTAGAACACGGAGAATATTTTTCACTATCCATTTGCTGTAACTTACCGCTAAATAGCGCTGCAACGCATCAACTTCTATACCGTTCGACTGATCGGCATAAAATTTTTTATACTTACACATTTGAGAACGAAGAATATATTCTAACTGCGTTACTTTTGATGTTACTCACCACTAGATGGCACTGCAATGCATTATTATTTTAACTCGCCACTAGATGACGCTGCAGCAGGCCAAATTTTTGACCATTCAAACGGTGGCTATGAAAATCAGTATACATAGATAGCTATTTGAACAATGAGAATATTTTGGCGTTATCCATTTTGCTATAACTTGCCACATGACGGCGCTGTAGCAAATCATTACTTTAATTAACCACTAGATGGCCCTGCAGTGTATCACTTCTTGACTGTGCGAATAATCGCTATGAAAATAGGTATACATAGATATTTGAACACGGGGAAGAGTTTGGCACGATCCATTTTCCTATAACTTGACACTAGATGTCGCGTCAACACATGAACTTCAAGACAATTCAGCCGATCGTCATGAAAATTCGTATACATCGATATCTGAATGCGAAGAATATTTTTGCCGCATCCGTTTTGCTAAAACTCGCCACTAGATTGTGCTACGCCGCATCGCCTTCTGCACCGTAAAAACGATTGCCTTGAAATTCAGTATGCATGATTATTGAACATAATATAACGCGATATCCATTTTGCTATATCTCTTTATTACAATAAATAGTAATCACAACAAATATTAATATCAAAAAGTCCATTCATTCCCGTGCGAAGAACGGGTACTTCAGCTAGTACTATTATAAGACAATAATGTAATTAAAACACATATGAAGCCAGTAATTATTATATATTACGTTCAAAAGTCTACGTATTTAATTTTTTGCAGTCCTGCTAATTCGAGGATCTCCATTTACTTCGCCTCGACGGATATCCTGAGATGCGCAGAAGCAGAAGATGCGTAGTTACCCAGTGTGCGTAGCGCCATCTGTTTGCAACAATGGCGTTATCCAACTTTCTAAGAGAAGTGTCCCCTCCTGTAAATTTACCTTCGTGGGATCGAAATATGATCCTCCAACAGGGTTCTTAAACGGAAATTTCCCTGTGCTGTTTAGGTTCATTTACAGCCACTGTCCCTTTAATTGTGGTGTTCCATCCCCTTGTTCTGTCTAGAAGTTGGGTTAGAATCCAGGAAAAGTGTTCTTAAACTGACGTTTCCATCTACTGTTTGTTCTAGTTTGATTGCAGGCAGGTTCCATTTCTTTGTGCTTTTCCAAAACCACGTATATTATTCATCTAAAAATAAGGATTATCGAGAACCTCCTGCGAGGTTGGGATTACACGTAAAATATTATGTTGGATGTACCTTCAAAACGCTTATTGATATATAAATAAAGATTGATGTCTCAAAGATATGGCTCTTGACTGTTTTTCTCGCCGTTTCTTTCCCTAACAGGTCCCGTGTATTTTTACACGATGAAGTCGGCGAACGGCGAAAGCAACGGAGCGGTCTAAAAGGTAAGTTTTAATGTGGTTCTTCTTTTTCAGGGTCAGCGCAGGGTCAAATAACAGAGAAGATCTTTTTTAAATCTTATTGTTACTTAATTGTTTCATGAGTGTAACATTTCTAAACAACTGTGGCTACACACAGCATTTCAACGTGACGTTCCGATGACGTCATCTGAGTGGTAGCCAACTGCGCATGTTTTCTGCTCTGCTCAGTTTCTCACATTATTAAGGTGACCATATGTCCTCCAAATTCAAGGACAGTCCTCAAATATAGATCTGTTTTTTATTTTGTCCCCAAAAATACTTTGACTTCTTGGGGACGCGAAAAGTCCCCAAAATTAAAGATTTGTACTTTTTCCCTGAAAGTTTCCGTTTAGTTTATTTCTTTCAGAAAAACCTGAAAAAATAAATAAAAATAAAGCAACTAAAAGCGCCTTCTACTCAGAGAAACAATGAAATTCGATCTCTGAAAACGTTAGTTGTCATTGTGTGTGTAGCGTGTACAGACTTCGACTGTGAGCCAAATATCCCATTTCAGTTTAATTAATCATTAATTACTTTTCATGAAGAATCATGCTTTAAATATGAAATTGACGTACGAAAATTTTCTTGCACTCGAATACTTTTTTTTAGAGGGTGTAAAGTTTCATGAAAAATTATCACAAAATGATCCAATGTAAAAAGCAATGTCTTCTGAAAAATACAAATACGATTCCAAGAGTTAAATTTTGAATAAATTGCAATATTTCAACATGATGTTCCTTTCATATTTCTGGTTTAAATAAATATTTATAAATGAATGAAATACTTCCATTAATTTATTAGAAATAAGCATAATTGATATGAAGAGCTATTAGAGTTCATTTTTAAGTATCAAAGTCAGTCAAGATTTAACCCATTTATGCCTAGCGTCCCTTTTTTGGGACGGCATTTTCGCTATCAGTTGGAAACGCTTTTTATTTTTCCTAGCCTTTATTCACGAGTATTGAGCCTCAACTCAACAAAATATTTTAACATGACCCAGTAGGATGTTCACATTTCAATTTTTATGCATAATGAATTTAAAAGAAATTATCCCTTGTTCAAGAAGTTGACATCAGAAATTTATCTAGTATTGCTGGTAATAACAAAAATCGAAGAAAGTCGAGAAAATCTATGGGCACAAATGGGTTAAAGTATGGGTATACATTGTAATATGTTGTGTCCTCGAATAAGTCCCCAAAAATATTTTCTAGTGTCCCCAAGTTTTCCGTGGATTAGAGGACAATGCTTGATTTGTCTCCAAAATTCTGTTCAGAAATATGGTCGCCTTAACATTGGTCCATTTTGTGATAATTTTTCATTAAACTTTGTAACACCTCTAAAAAAAGAATGCGAGTGCAAGAAAAATTTCATACGTCAATTTCATATTTAAAGCATGATTCTTCATGAAAAGTAAGTAATCATTAACAAAACGGAAATGGGAAATTTGGCTCATAGTCGAATACTTTATTGAATGTCTGTACACGCTACACACACAATGACAACAAACGTTTTCAGAGATCGAATTTCATTGTTTCTCTGAGTAGAAGGCGCTTTTAGTTGTTTTATTTTTTTATTTCTTCAGTTTTTCCTGAAAGAAATAAACTAAACTGAAACTTTCAGGGAAAAAATACAAATCTTTAAATTTGGGGACTTTTCGCGTCCCCAAGAAGTCAAAGTATTTTTGGGGACAAAATGAAAAACTGATCTATATTTGGGACTGTTCTCGAATTTCGAGGACATATGGTCACCTTATTTATATCTCTATGAGCCCAAGTTACCAAGTTTTCTTAAAAAATACTCAGACGTTAGTTGATGACAGCGCGCTCTTGAATTTCATCCCGCTCCAGACAGGCTCGTATCCAGAAAAACAATTTGGGGGGTGTCCAAAAATTTCGGGGGAAACGGGGTCGAAACGGTAAAAAAAGGCTGAATTTTTCACAAAAAGACCATATCATTATCATTTTAGTAACGAAAATGAAAATTTCGACGGGGGCTCCGGACCCCCCCCCCCTAATAGGTCCTTGGCTCCAGAAGCAGCTTGCAGAGTTTACATTGAGGATCGGCTTTGAAGGAACGAATAGTAAATACGGTGTAGGCATCCGCTAGGTCTTTGAGGAGAAAAATGACATAACTGTACGTGTAGCCCTGGGGGGTCGTGGCTCAATAAATCTGGTATGCCATGATACGGCTGTATAACTCCGAGCCAGGTCCCCAAAGGCTACGCGTAGGGTTACTTATTTTCTCCCTATAGAACAATTAGCGGACGCAGGGAAAACCGGTTACAGTTGTGGCTTCACTTTTTGCTCCTCGTTCCTCCCTCTGTTGCATTCACGAAGTTCTAGAAGGGAACACTTCTCTTAGAAAGTTGGATAACGCCGTTGTTGCAAACAAATGACGCTACGCACACTTTGTAACTGCGCATATCCTGCTCCTGCGCATCTCAGGTTGTTTATATTTCCATAGAGACGAAGTAAATGGAGAACGTTGAATTAGCAGAATTTCAAAAATTAAATACATAGACTTATGGACGTGATATATATTTTCTGGCTTCGGATGTGTTTTAAATACATAATTGTCTTAGAATACTATTTCGTAATGAATATAGGCAATAGTTTCGAAGCGAAGTGCTATTATGTATGTAATGTGGTGTTAATTTTACTAATAAGTTCTTAAAATTTACTATGTGTGAATGCTATATTTAAGAAGTGTTTATTTATAATGACGTTCACACTCAAACAAGCAGTATTTACATTTATTCATGCTGTGAGAAATTTTAACACAGCTTTAAATTGTCGCTAAAAAACTCATATTAGAATATTAAATTCATGTTACATAAAGAACTCAGTCATGAATTCAAAGTGATTTTCTCATGTAAATATCTACCGTGGCAGACGAAAACTTATTTTCTGTCAGCCACGATATACGCACACGTTAACGAATATAAACTCAATCTATATATATATAACAAAGTGTAAAATGTTAGCTACTTAGTTTGTCTGTGTCTCGCATAGCTCCTAGAGGAGTGATCCTAAACCTACCAAAATTTGTATGGAAATTCTCCAGGGCGTGTAAGAAACACCTCGAAGTCATTTTTTCGAAATTCGAATTATTTTAGGAGATATCGATAAAAAACGTGACGCAAAAGGATCATTTTTGCTCTCGCCATTTCGCAATTGTAACCCCGCAGTGGAAAGAGTGAGGTTTGAGCATATCTAGGTTGCCATATTTGGCAAGTTTATTAAATGATTCAGACTCTTGAAGTAAAAATAAAAGAATAACTATTTTTCTAAGATTAAATTATTTGTCAGGTTATTTTTTAATTAAAGTATCGTGTTCATGTGAAATCAGAGCAGGAATGAAATGTTTTATACTCAAAAGAAAAATAGTATTTGGAAATTTTCCGAAACTAAAATGTGCATCTTTTTAATTTGGCGAAAAATAAAATGGTTGATGCTGGAGTTTGAGGATCGTCTGGTACTTCGATTATGAATACACCTGAATAAGTTTTTGAGAAAATTTCGCTCAGTTCGAATTGTGCATTTTTCTGCGCAGCTTTTTCCCATCTATTTCTAATCTATTACATCCAGAAAAAGGATGTTAGAAATATCAATTTTAATTTTGTATAATCACACTCATGAATAATGATATACTCTCCAACTTGAATAAGGAAAGAAAATAGGGAAGACCCATGGATTATAATACGCTTTAGTGCTTTTTTAAAATCTGAAAGTGTTTCATAATTTATTTTTTCCTTTCCGTTTTTTCATAAAGGCCAATATATCCAGAAGCTCTTCAGAATTAACATAGGGCGAAAATAATTTATACCTTTTTGTAAGTTTTATCATTAAACCCCATCTTATTTTTGTAACCGGGGGCGACCCGACACGGTAAGCATCGCATCGGGGTGTAACAATCTTACTTTTAAATTCCATTCAGAATCTGAGAGATTTCAGTGCTAAGGAAGCCGGAGAGGAATATGATTCTCTCCAAACAAGATTTATTAAAATGGCGAACCAACTGGTCGCCGAAGACGGCTAGTATTTTAATAATCTTAAGATAGAACATTTTTTCTTCTTTTTTTATTTATATGTTACTAAGGCAACCTCGCAAGCAAAAGTGAAAAAAAAATAAGAAGAATTTAGTGCTAGCGTTAATAACCTCATTCACACGCTAGGTTGGAAAATTAAAAACAAATTAGTTATCAGTCAGCACGGGAAATGCTTTATTCTATTTACCGCTAGGATCGCTCCACGTCACTAGATTTCCAATGTTTACATAATTGAAACTTATTTGGGGTACCAAAAATCTAGCATAGCAGCTATGGAGAGTGTCTACTCCTATAATATATCTCCGTGGTTATATTATAGACACTAATTCTAGTGATAAGAAAAGAAAGAAGTAAAAGAAAGAAAATGCGAAAATATAATCCCTCTAGTTGAATTTCTCCGTTATACTTCGGTTTCTAGATTAGCTTTATGATGCAAAATTGACGTCGGTTCGGTTGCACTCGTGATTTTAAAAACGTGGCAGAAAGCCACTAAACTACGATCGAAAACGTTCCTTAGCAAGCTCTATTTGAGTACAAGAAAAAAAACAAACAAAAAACAGTGAAAAATATCGTCTGCAGTCACGCGGCAGAAAAGTTTCAATTGGCACATAAATTTATTCTAAAAATTTCAGTTATTTTTATATGTTTGGCAGCATTTAATTTGCTGTGTTTTATTTTTATTTTGGTATGGTATTAAAATAGTTTAGAATGCTAAATTGATACAAGAAATTGCTTTTCAGTGTGTTCAACTTAAAGTCTTTTGAAGAATTTTTTTAAAGATGTTATATCCATTCCAATATGGATATTAATAATCTGTTCATAAGATTTAAAGATGAAAAACTAAAAAGAAAATTAATGAACGTTTTTCTGTTGGAACAAATCTAATGGCCAATATAGTTTCAAAGCTAGGTAAGCAATGTCACAAGGTGTTTTCGAACTTTCAGGAAAGTAGCACTATTCACGAAGTAAGTGAAAATAACCCTTCATCACTTAACGGTATCCCATTTGAAATTACTTGCTGTAATTCACAGAACTTAGTTCCTAAGCCAGATGTGTATGACTGTTTACCGAAAGAAGAACTTTACTATGAAAATCAATGTATAGATTTTACTTCCTGCAATATTTCTACTTCATTTCAGTATGATATAAAACAGTGCATTTTGTCTGATGATTATGATAATAATACTACCGAAAAAAAAATTGCTTTTAATTCAAGTAAAGAATGTATATCTGAAAGCAATTGCTTAGCTGAAAAAGAATTGTTCGGATTTCTGTCATGCAATCCAATTTTCACAAAAAATAACTGCGACGCATTACAATTGAATTATCCGCGAATATCCCCAAACAAAACTATTGAAAAAGACAGGTTTTCTAAAGAGTCAGATATTTTCTCCTTAAAAGATGAATATACAAATGTAGACAAAGTTATCCTAACAAACATTTTTGTAAAAGAACCATTTAAAAATAAATTCCTGCCTATTATAGATGATTCTACAATAAAATGCGCCTATGATGAATTCGATATCTTTCTTGACAACATTAAAGAAGTGAAAATGCTCAAGAAGGTAGAAAGATATTTTAATTATCATATAGATTGTTTCGATAGAGACTATGTTATACGCCGTCAGATATCTGGTTGCAAAATTATGAATGATCAAAGTTTAACTACTAAAGCGAATTTCGATGAACAAAAAAATGTTCCCAATATAATTGTTCTCAAATTCTCAGAATCCTTTGAAAATTTTTATGAAATGGATAAATTTTATTCCGATTGTACTTCAATACTGAGTGATATGCAAAATACTGAAATTTTTTCTTCCCTAACGCTTTATAAATCGCCGTTCGTACTTAATTTTATTCAGCAAGTGTTACTGAGAGATAGTCTTAAATTATCTCTATTGCTGTGTAAAAAATTAGATGTGGTATTACCGCAATACATTAATATTAAGCGATCAAACAAAATTGAATTTCTTAGAGGAATTAATAATGATTTTTGGGGAAATAACGAAATTAGTCAACTTAAAAATATAAAATGCAACAAGTCAAACAGTCTTAGCGACATAACGCAGGTTTTTAATTTGATTTCGCTCGCCAATTGCATAAATCCAGCTAACTCTTTGAAAAGTATTTGTGATTCAAACGTATATTTATCATCAGCCAATCGTAGTGGTAAGTGGCACCAACTTTCAGCAAACAATGCAGAATGTGAAGTTTTACAAATGAATGACGACCTAAAAAGCAGCGAAGATGTTGCAATGGTTGCATGCAGAACACCGCATACCTTTTTGATAAACAGTACCTTCAAGGAGAAGCAAAATAATAAAGTACTTCCGTCAGCTTGGAGATCAAAAATCATCAGCTGTGAAAACTACAAAAAAGACCAAAAGTATATTTTGTACTCGAGCAACATATCCAGAATGTATGTATCATTCAGAGACGAAAGCTTAAATGGAAATCTAGCCCTATCTGGTCTTGGCAGGAATAAAACGTTGCCTAATAATATTATGACGTTAAGTAAAGAACCATTTAATTTAGCTCCGTGTGCAATTGCAAAGGACTCCTCGAAAAGATTGAATTATAAGCGATCTTGCCCATTTACTACCCAATCTATGGGATTAAAAAGGAAAAATAATGCTGTAAATTTAAGTAAAGATCCACTTATCTCAGCTTTGAGTACAAAAGCTACAACAATAAAAGGGAAATTCAATAAAATGCGCTCACATCCCTTCAAATCTGATAGAGTTGAAAATAATTGCATTCAGAAAAATATAGAGTATGGCTGGTTGTGCGATAAAGAACGCAGTTTCAAACTATACACTGAATCCCATACAAAGAAAAACGACAGCATTTCTTCCGAGAACAACATAAATACCAAAATAGAAATGAACTGTGTAAACAGATGTGACTTTGAATCAAGAAAGAAGAATCAGTACCATGAAAATTACCTAAAAATGACATTGCAGAAGAAAAGAAACTTTACAAAATTCCACAGTGGTGAACAATCACATGCAGAAAATATTAATCTTCCTGAACTAGTTTCAAATAAAGTAGACTTTTCTACTGAAGCTCGTCACTTAAATTCAACAAATTCTATTCAGAATAATTCTAAACGTTATAAAGTTTTTGATCTTTGTGAAAATATCAAAGTAAATCCTCACAAAGATGACAATTCAAGGGATTTGCAACACGTTTCATGTTCTGCCAGTAAAAGAAAGCATCCCCATCACTTTTCTGATAACACAGGCATCAAAAGGCTAAAAATTCAATCTGATTCAAAGCATAATACAATGCCAAATAGTACGAAAACCTCAAATTCAGGATATGAATTTAGTCGAATTAAAAATAATAACTTGCCATTTGAAAATGAAGTAAATAAAGTCACTGAAAACATTTCGGTAATTATAAAAAATAAAAACTATAAAAGACATGAAAATGATCTGTCTGTGGAACAAAAGATATTACCTGGTGTTCAGGGCCAAGAAAAGAAAACTTCAGTGAAACCTTGTGTCGTGCTTTTAAAGAAAATAGAATATTCTACTCAGTTTCAATACTTAAATTCATCCAATTCTGAAAAAAGTTACTTAAGATATAATAAAAAACATAATTCCTCGAAAAATCTAGAATTCGATGTTGATGACTATTTAGCAGAAATAAAAAATCAACTTTCAGTATCAGTAAGTGAAGAAAAATCTTTTCTGGCTGCTAATACTTATTCGAATGCTATTCATGCAAATGCTAAATTAAATGATTATAAAAATAACCTGAAGATTAAAAAGAGAAAAATGTCTCTGCCACAAGAAAACAAAAGCTCTGAAACATTTCAAAAGGGAGAGATGCCAAGAAAGAAATCGAAGACTGGAGTATTTCTCAAGCATTCAGAATTAGAACAAAAAGTACTTTCAGGAACAAATAACAAAATGAGACTCTTTGACACGAGATATAATAAGGAAATGAATTGTGCAATAAGTAATAAAAGACATGAGAAAGGTGTTAAATCGTCTGCAAGATCTAAAGTTGGTGAAACACCTGATCCCTGCCTAATGGTTTCTTCACATTCAGATATATTTTATTCATGTAGTGGTGAAAGTCATATTCAGCTGAATCGCACAACAATTGGAACAAAATACAAGACTTACCTTACACATGATTTCTGCCGTGACAAAGAAAATGTTTTTAAAAATGAAACCCCAAATTCATGCAGTGAATTTTCAACAACTGAATGCTTAGATTCATCCATAAATTTAAAGAACGTTGACACGAAAGTATTGAATTCTTTAATATATGGTACTCGATTAAATTCTAACAAAAAACAGCTTTCGAAGAAAAAATCGAACCGTCGGGCTATAAAAAAATTACCGGACTGTAACGACTCCGTTATAGCTAATTGTACTTCTAAACCGAAGCTCACAAATAAGCCCAAAAGGTCAAAATCGATTAATACTTGTTCTCTTAATGAAATGGCAACAATTGATGATTTACTTTTAAAATCACGGTATGTTGAATATCAGAATCTTTTATTAGGTAAAAAATATTCTTTTAGAAGAACATTTCTGTAGTGTATACATTTTTTTAAAGTGTAATAAACAGATTAAAGAAATTTTAAATAACATCAAACATGCAAAGAAATTCAATATAGTAAAATGTTTTTTTAAAGGAGTATCTTTAATTTCTAGTATCAGTCAATTTATTGAGGTTATGTAATTAAATAAGACTCAGATTACACGAACAGATATTAATTTCGTAATTTTTTTTGTGCACCACACATGATTTTTTAAATATAAAGTTGTACAAACATAGTTCTTAATCAAGTCTTTTCTTGGGAGAAAAATCTGTACTCTGAAGAAAAAACAGCCACAAACTCGAAAAATTCTGTATGCTTCTTCTCGAACTATATACCATGTCATCTCATAAACTATAATGTCTTATGCAACTTTCAGAAAAATAGTAATTCAAAAGCACAAATCATTTTCCAAAATTGGTACACATTCCACAAATTTAGAAAAATATTCTACAAACAGTGGCGTAGCCAGAATTTTCTTTTGGGGGATGGGGAGGTGAGGATACACTATATACATATCGATGTAAAAAAATAGGGATAAGATCACTTTTCGCGTGTCTGTTTCTCTCATTTCGGGGGCCCTGACACCCAACACCCCCCTCCCCTTGGCTATGCCACTGTCTACAAAACAGTATGTTAAAGATTTTTTTTCCTTAATCTTTCATTACTATTACAGGCTCTTTACCCTTTATAAGAATACAAAAAACAGAAAAAACAAAAACAGTTAATTGAAAAAACACTCAAAAAACTGGTGTTAAACGATAAAGTAATTAAAAAACTTTGTAAAAAACACACATAAGAAGTAAAAGGTGTGTTTTTTCAAAAACAGTTAATCCCTAAGTAGATCTGATAGTAATGGCGTTTTTTCGCGCATCAATGGTTCGCACAGCCAAAACTACTGATGCTAATTATACGAAATATGACATGCTTGTGAATTTTTTTGATAGATGCAAGGACATTTCTCGAAATTTGTAATCCGTGGGAGGTTGGGAGAGAAAATGTTGTCACATATCTATTAGGGATAAGTTGTCAATATTAAATGCAAAAGTATTAAAAATAAGGTTGGGAAAAAGGCTACGTTAAGAAAAACTTCCTCTCGTTAATTTTCAAAAAGTGACACTTTAATTTGTATAAGACACCCGGACAAAGTAGTTCACAGTTAGCAAAATCTGCAACATACACTAATGAGGTAATGTACAGAAATTGAGAATTATTTTCTAAAAAATGGCAGAGATACGAAAATTAATATTTGCTGACTTAAATCACTTTTCAGTGACTCTTGAAGGGAGAAAATCTCGTCGGATGACCTCGGTTTAGGGGTCGTGCAGAAATTACAGAAGAAAATTTTTTTATGCACACTGGCAATAAATGTTTGCATTTAAATTCATGTATAGACCATCTTTGTTTAAAGACTTGTGGCCAAGGCCCCTATACTGTCTACGCTCGCTTTTCGTATGAGGCATTCGGCCCCTAACAAGGCTGTCTTGCTTCAGATCAGATGGAATGTTAGCGAGCTATACATTGCTTGGTTCTTACATGTTCTTTATGGAGCATAAAAAATTTAAACTTCACACAATTTTTAATTGCGTAAAACCCGTGAAACGCTTTGCGCATTTGCCATCCATGGCGGTTTTTCATAAGTTGGTGACTTACGTATTCACGAAATAGCGCATTTGACTAGAAAATATTTTAGCGGGAATGACCGCCGGGGTACTACGTAAGTACCACGTAGTAATTGTTTCTAAGAAAACAGTGCTTCACATGTTTTCTTTGATTAAAATTACGGAATAGCTAGGATATCTTGCTACCAATGGCGACTTTTCATTATTTAGCGATTTACACATGCTCATAACCGATAATCATTGTATAAGGTTGCCGTGAAAACAGTTATCCATACATTCATATTAATCATAGGTTCCCAACATGGGCGATAACGCCCCATTGTGGGCGTTTGAGGCTTTCAGGGGGACGGTAAAAGACCCAGAGAAAATTAGGGGGCGTTGATATGGCACGAAGGGGCGTGGGAAGATTAACCAAATATAGTCTAAAAAAGAAAAATTACGCTGATAATATTTTACTTTGTTAAATGGTTGAAATTTTGTGTATTCCTTCAATATTGTTTGGGGCATGGGGCACATTTTACTAATTGAGAATTGTTTTGGACAGGGGTCGTATACAAAAATAAAGTGTCCCTTTTTTAAATTAGCGAAAGGAATTTTTTCTTAAGGTGGTCTTTTTCCCCACCTTATTTTGGGAATTTTTATTTTCCGAATATGTACCGTGTAAAGAAAGTATTGTAATCATGAAGAAATTCGACTTAGGGAATTCGATTGTATTTACACGTTTTGAGGTCTTTTGAATTCATTTATGCTAATTTTACAATGATGTATGTGTGTGGAAGGGGGGCGGCGAGCATTTTTGTAGTTCACACCAGTTAGAAAAATACCTAGGGAGGGCCGGCACTGTTCAAATGCAGAATTCATTGTTGCACCTTCTTTAGATCTAAAGATGATTTCTTTCATCGTAATTTGACAGTTCTTCATCACTACAGCTTCAGAGTAGCTCGTTTTGCATTTGAGGAACTGTCTGTATCATCTTACGGGGGTGCTTTTATTATTATTTTTTAAGTAAGGTTTCTCTCGAAGTCTTTATTTTTCTGCTTTGGAGTTTCCTTCCTTCCAATTTGATTTTTCTCCCATTTCTTTTTCTCTTGCTGTTACAAGTACAAGAAAGTTTAATTTATTATAACTGTTGAATTTGTATAAATTTGTCTTCTTATTTCAAAATTCGATACTCGAGATGAGCACCTTAATTTCTGAATTAGTATTTCAAAGTTGGGATTGATTTCCGTGATAGAAGAGTTTGATACTTCACAGCAGTCAGTCAGAGCCTTATTATCGAATGGGCAAATCGGGACTTTGCTCAGGGCCCCCAATTTCAAATGTTGTTCTGAAATATTTTTTTTTTTCATATCAAGCTGGTGGGTGGTGCTATGTATCTGCCGAAAGTCTAACTGCTCCGAGATAATGATGCTATTATCAGTGAGAGTGAAATTGATTCTATTAAGAATGGCTCTTTCCACCACCTTGCCAAGACTGCTAAGTAGGCTGATGGGTCGGTAGGAAGACAGGAGAGTGAGATCTTGATTGGGCTTTGGGATGGGGCAAGCATCTTTCCAACAGTGTGGGAAATGGTGCTGCTGCAATATGCTGTTTGTCAACGTCGTGATTTTATAGACAGTGATATCAGGAATGTTCCTCCGCATCTGATTGCTGATACCATCCCGACCAGGCATTCTTAGGAAGAGCTTGCAGAATTTCAATAATCTCTGCAGGCTGGGCCGGCGGGATTATATCAGTAGGAGCACGTGAGAAAAATTCGTGGACTCGTGGTATAAGGTTGATCGGTGAGGGTTCAACATTATTAAATTGTTGTTCACACATGGGCAATGGTGTTGGCTTTGTCCTCATCGTTGAGCATGATCCTGTCTCCTTGTTTGATGGGAGGAACAGAGAGTTTTTGTTGTTTAGGCGTTTAGTGGCACGCCAGATAGAGTTATCCTCGGGACCAAGGGACTCTAGACAGTCGGAAAATTGAGTGGTCTGGAAAATTCTAATGTTCCTTCTGGCTTGGGATTTGAGTTGGATGTAGATGTCCAAGTCTGCAGGACTCCTGGAAACTTGAAAGGCACGTCTCACACGATTTCTTTTCTGCAGAAACGTCCTGATCTCCGAGGGAAGGTTGTAGGTATATATGGAGACATCGGGCTTAGATGCTCTTAAGTGGGCGATCTTGATTTCCTCCGTGATAGTCTTGGCGTCGGCGTCAGTGTCGTGGTAGTTTCTGCAATTAGAAAGAATCTGAGGGCATCAATCAAATATCAAACAAATTCAGGCCAATTAGTTTTTAATTTGGGCTTCCGGGAAGTGATCGTGTGCGCAGCAGTAATTTTATATAGATCGGAAGATGGTCAGATGTGAATCTGTTCATCGTACAAACTTCGGGCGAGCAGTCCAGGCTATGCAAAGTGAAATCTATAGTAGAATGCTTAGTACTGTCACTTCCTACAAAGTGCATGTGAGTGAAGGGGGGGGGGGGTAAGCAAGTCGAAGATTATCGTTGATGAGAAGTTTTAGTAGCTGTTTACCATAGTAAGTGCTACTTCTACAGTTCCATGCATATTGCAGAGCATTGAAATATCTCATGATAATGCACTTGGAACAGTGTCTAAATAATTTTCTGGTGTCTTCAGTAAGGAAGTGGGTATTGTGTAGAACATAAGCCGAAGCAATCAAAAGTAGTTCGCCTCGATAACAATCGACACTGCTTCAAACGTGTCCAGTTGCAGATCAGTCACTAAAGTGTGGAATGGAGTTCTTAATGTAAAGGGCGACACCTCCAGCCAGACGTGGGCCAAGGCTCGAGCGGTCACTTCTGTACAAAGAATAAATTGGAATATGATATCTCATGTTAGTCCGAAACAAAGACCTTAATGTCTTTAAAGTCATTTGAGTGACCCTGTAAATAAATTAATCAGTCGAATGTTATCAAAAAGAGATGCACAGTTAAATGTTACAATAGTTCTAAATACAAAATTTCAACATTCTACGGTTAAAAGTTTTAGAGTTACGCGAAATACGAAATTATTTTTGACGCTAAATTTGCCGATATTTCTGCAAAACTCGCCAAGGTCGATTACAAATGATGAGATTTTGGCATGGACCAAACAATAACTGACTACAGACATAATATATTGAAGATGCCCGTAGACATTAATCTATTAAAATTCTTTTGGTTGGTACTGCAAATAAACTCTTCAATAGATTGAAACCAGAAATCGACATGCACAACTGGATGTTACAATAATCTTATGAAATTTCAACATTCTACGATTAATACTTTTTCAGGTATGAGAGTTAAATATATACACGCGTACACCAAAAGTCTCCATTCTTGGCGACTTTTGGCGTAATTTTCGAGTTTGGCTAGTGAACGTGGTCGGGCACAGAGCCCGATCAAGACAACTGTGGGCACTGGGCAGAGCCCAGTTTACCCATTTAAGGGCCCGGGGCTGTGATAGTAGCGGAGCCCCCCACCCCCCACATTTTTCTTTTTCATTAATATGAATGTTCGTTGTTAGATAAAATGTTATAATGATCATATTAAAATAAGATTCTCATTACCATTTAAATGAACTCTGAAACTGTTTGCAAAAAATTAATTAAAAAAAATATTAACAATAAAAGAATCTAACACACCAACGGAAAATACCAAAGGAAAAGATACTGCATCAAAAACTTTAATGAATATATTTTACATATTAAAAAAAATTAAATTGGCTTCTTCCTAGCCTTTGCCGTGCTGAAAGTTTCAATTGCATCTTTAAAAATCCAGGTTGCTTGTTAAATCGTGCTCTGAGCATAGCAAAGCCAAACATTGCAGCTTATTCTGTTGCATTTTTGTTCTTCAAAAGAGATAGAATTCTCTCTAATTTGGAGTTTACCGATATCAAATTGCAAAGCCCAAAGAGCAGAGTTAAATAAATACGTAATGCAATAAACATATTTGGAAAAATTTCTTTTAACTCGTTTTTAAATATATGATCATAAATATGTATCGGTGATCAGAGCCTTATTATCACATGGGTAAATCGGGACTTTGCCCATTGCCCTCAATATCAAATGTTGTTCTGAAATATTCTTTTTTATATCAAAATTTTATGAAAAATAAAACAAATTTTATAGCTCGGGGCCCCTGTTGGTCATAATCAGGCTCTGCCGGTGATTTTTTTCTAAACTACAGCTTAACAAATATTGTGAAAATTGAATGACTTCAGATTTTGTGGCTCCAAAATCTACTTCTCCTTCATAAAATTCAAGAAAATTATTGACTGATTCTTCATTTATTTGTTAGAGACCTAATTTAGTAATGAAATTGAAAATGCTGCATACTGAGTTATAAGCATCAATTCGTTTATCCTTTCTGAATTTAATCTATCGACTATCACGAATAAAGTTTCAACTTTAAGTTTTTCAAATCCTTGAAGAGTTACATGGGTAGTTGTTTTGGATTCGAGAGTACCATTGGTAAATTTTTTTCTTCTCAGTCTTTTTCCCTGATCCTTAGGTTAAGTCGCTACATGTGGAGATAGCAATTGATATCTTTCTTTTAACTTAAATTGATCTCTGAAGCATGCAATATTTGCATTCCACCCTTTCAACAAGTTAACAGCTGTAAATAAATTCAAGACCTGCTTTTTGAAGATAAATGCCAACTTTATTCGTAGCATTTAAAATGCTAGGCGTCTCTGTTGCACATTGTCTGTCAATGCAATGGAAGGTGAAAGAAGATTGATGCTGTTTGAAGCTAGTGTTTATTTACTCCAGTTTCTAGTATGTCTAGTTGCTCATGAGAATCTACGTCTTCTTTCTTTGCGTATAGTGTGTTTATTCAGGCAAAAAACTTGTCTCAATGGATTTTGAATTTTTTTCAGAGAATATGTTTAACAAAGATACTCAATACCTTCAATCGTAAAAAGCCACGGTTTGATTGTAAAATTTACAATCAGGATGCACTAACTTTACTTTTACCTTCCATTAAAATAATTAACCCGCTCCATTTTTAGGTTCACATAAAATTTACGTTTCTTTTTTCTATTTACTGGGTTTTCTTGGCCCTATCTAGGGCCCCCTTGTTCACTGGGCCCGGGGCTGCAGCCCCCTCAGCCCCCCCCCTTAACTGGGCTTTGGCCCTGGGCGGAAGAAAAAAATTAGGCCCCTTGCAATAACCTCCCCTTAAAATATATATATATGATTGGTTTATGCTGAGTTTTAAATATTTTACCCCTTTCAAACACAAATTTTGTTTTAAGTAATCTGAAATAAACGAATATAGTTGCATGATGTCAATGAAACAGATAGTTAAACGTTACATCGAAATGCTATATCACAGTTGCTAACATGTACGGAATACAGCCACTTTTCGTAAACAATCGTTTTTGCAAATATTTCTTAAAATAACAAATAATTCAAAAATTTTGCTATTTTTTAACATTAAAAATACTCTTTACAAAATGTGGTTAGTTATTTTTCCTACATATTGGCATGCTATATCGACTATAGAGCACTTCGAAGAATTAAAAATAAGTTTAAATTAATTTATACACAAACATAAGCACTTCGAAGATTTAAAAATAAGTTTAAATTAATTTATACACAAACATAAATTTGAATTATTTTCATTGTTCATACTTTATAATTAAAAAATCATTTATCTTTTGAACTTTTTTATGCTTTGTAATTTTATTGTAAAATTATAAAAGTGTAATATGTAAGATTTTTGGGCCCTAAAATCTGTGGGCCCTGGGCAGTTGCCCCATTTGCCCTGCCAGTAATATGGCACTGGTCGGGCCATTGCCTGACTATATGATATAGCGGTATTGTGCTTGAAATGGATGAATGTCCCAAAAAACTGCCATTGACCGTAATGTGTTGGAAATCTTTTGAGTGTTCCTGTAGTAGAACTTTAAATGATAAAGACACCATTTTCGATGGAGAAATTCATTTTGTAACACTTAACAATATATATCACTTCTGAGTCATTTGAAATAACCTAAGAACTCCCTCGAACGCTTCGTCGGGCTCCGTATTTCGAGGGAGTTCTTTAAATAGACAGAAAGTAACTCTAAAATACGCTTTAACAAATTTCTGCCCATAGAGTGTAATGTATTTAAAATCTTTTGGGCCGCCCTACAGATAAGCTATAAAGTCGATTGGGACAAATAGGAGATGTGCTGAACTAGATGTTGCAACAATCTTAAATATAAAGCTTCAACATTCTACGACAGTAGTTTTTCAGATACGCGAGTTTAATGAATTCCTGCCCATAGAGCGTAATGTATTTGGAATCTTTTAGGCGGCCCTGTAGATAAATTATCGAGTCGATTGAGACCAAAAGGGGAGGTGCACAACTAGGTACTACAACAATCCTAAATATAACGTTTCTATGCAACATTCTACGACCAATAGTTTTTGAGATATGCGTGTTACATATGTACTTACTTACATACTTACGTACAGACGGCATGAAAAAACTGTTCAAAATAGACTCACGATCGGTCAAATGGGTTGTACATGCATTTATATGAACATGCATCCCACACAGCCTACTATGTCCAAATTAGGTCTAATAGATATCTAAACTGATCTATAACATCCAGAATATTTAAAGGATATTTATATACGGAGAAATATATATATCTATAGGACCAGGACCGCAACTAGGGGAGGGCAATCGGGGCAAGTGCCCTGGGCGCCGTGATAAGGTGGGGCGCCAAAATCAGTTATCGTTCCATGAAGATTTTTGTTTTCCAGTTTTGTGACTTTGTGCCCAAGCGTCCTGTCTGAAAAAGCTGGTATTGTTACACCTCTTTAAACGTACACAGATTTTCGAATGGGACATTGTGGAAACGTTTTGTCACAAAGCAAAGGAAAGAGTCCCTGGAGACCCATCGGCTGGCGATGACCGATCTCTTTTAGTCGTTGACTCGAGCAGGTCCGATTTAAGGGTAGTCAGAAACGTAGCTAGAGTTTTCAGCTTCCGGGAACAAGTGAAGTTTCCGCATCTCTTTCTGTTTGCTGGAATGGACAACAAGGACTGTTCGAAATTATAATTTGGTCCCTCATGTGTGTTGTGTCCGCAGACAGATACTCCCTTTAACCCTTCTCTAGCTACGCCACTGGACGCAAACGGCAACCTGCGCCTCTGTTTCAAGGAAAGTGGCGTCAGATTTCACTTACGATTAAAAAAAAAAACATTTTCACATTTGTAAAAAAAGGCGTGATTATGGTTTTAACTGTGACACTTTAGCCAAATTGGCTGCCAATAGTTTACTTTTGTATGTTCCACTCTCTTTAAAAGAAAACGGTAAAACTAGATGGTCAGCAAGAATGAAAGCTGTTGAAGTAGTTTATAAATATTTTGATGGCATTAATAAAGTTCTGGAAGAATTAACATCCAATCATCTGTTTGCATCGGAAACAAAGACGGAGGCTCTCTCTTTGAAAAAATGCATAAAAGATTTGAATGTATTATTTTCATGTGTTTTAGGTTTAACATAAAAAAAAAAAAAACGGACCGCTTGAACCAATTTCTCCAAAGAAATGATATAATCGTAGATGAAACAGAAAGGCGTACTAGATATCTCTTCTGAAATTAACCAGAGACAAAGCTATATTTGCTGCAATAACAGAGACGCAAAAATAATAGCTAATAATAATTTACTTCCTGATTTTAATGAAAAACAGAAATGGAAGGAAAAGATGATGTTTGTTGAATCTTGGGAAGATCAAAGTTCGAAATTTTCAAAGATGGAAAAATTTAGAATTCCTCTATTAGAAATTACCGACAAAATAATGAGAGTGCTAAAATCTCGTTTTCAGGCCCTCGAAATGATTTAGTGATAACTTGGGATAAGGAATCCTGAATGGGATAAAATCCACCAGATGAATATAGAACTGAAATCCGAAGCTCAAAAGTAAGCACTTCTATATAAAAAATGACCTAAATACAGAAAAGTTTTTAGCAGAAAGTTTAAAAAATCACTCTCTATTGATTGACGACGCTCTTTCAGTGTACTCTGAAGAAAGCTAAAAGGTGGTTGCCTTGCACTGCTATTATTCTGAATAGAGTGAAACCGTCTGCAACAGAACATGGAACAAAATCGGTATTCTTAGAAGAGCTGAGGATATCGAAAGAATTACCTTGTACCAAGTTACCAACCCGAGAAGACATACTCGTACTTCTATATTACTTTTTAGTACTTAAGAAGAAAAATTTTTGAATAAAGGGAAGGATCCACCTGAAGGAGAAGTAACCTTAGTTGTGGCGATCAAAGTACAACAGGAAATTTGGATCAAGACCAGTATCTCTACTGTGTCAATCCAAGGAATTCAAGAGATAGTTAGAAAAGGTCATGAGCAAGTTCAGCAGTTAACTAAATCGTACGTTAGAGACGGACATAAGGAATTGTTTATGAAGAAAATGGGAAAGACTCTCCCTTACCGGGCTATTGAATATCGCACTTGCAAATGTCCTGCCTTTTCTCGGAGCAGGTGTGGCTCAGTGCCTCGCATACCTCATACAGAACGAGAGTCATTAGTAGACCAGTGGGGAGCAAGATATGTGACAATTAATGGAGTTGTAAAGAAGAGAAGTTTATGGAGAATGAGAGAGAAATGTTGAAAGGTTGGAAAGAGAAATTTCGAAATTGGTGGAGAAAGAGGTGAAAGTTCCAACATCCAGTCTCCAACTTTAGTCATTGATTTGGAAAGTGAAAATAACTTAAGAGAAGTACGAAAGACTGAAGAAAACGCTGAAAGCCTATCTACCGCCACTTTGGGAGATTAGTTCACAGATGACCAAGTTAGAATAAAAATATCAGTGCTTTCACAAGTCTGCGATACAAAATTATTGCAGACTGGGCAGCAGCAACTTTGGTATCAACTTTATTTCACAATCTAGAAAGCGGAAGGAATGCAGATGGCGAGAAATCTTCTCAATCGATTCTCGACCTATATAAAATTACAGGAAGGCTGAGATGACTCGCAGTGAAAGAAACGGAAGAAGGCTTTAAAATTTTCTTTGGATTGTATTTTGATTGGAGGAAGAACAAAACCTGATACATAGAAAAATTTGTTGACGGCAAATTACACCCAAGTGTTTGTCACAAAGAGCATATCTCGCTGATAATGGAACCTGGCTCAATATACTTTGTCCATATGTCACGATCTGATTTTAAGAATTTCACTGGAAACTTGGGAGAGTTTGATACGAAATCCATTGATCTTAGGACCCTCACATACATTGGCGGCGGTGGCAAATCATCGAATCCTGGAAAGAACAAAGGCGTCATCCGAAATCTAGAAACGCAGTTCTCTAATCTAACTAAATCTCTGCAATGCTGTATTTCCCAACTTCACACAATAGCAAACAGCCATTCCAAAATTTGCTGTCTATCCATCTATCAGATCATGGTTTCTTACGATCTAGATTATTACACTTGACATAAAATGCCACAGTTTGATTTGAAGTCAGGCTTTACATTATTCATTAAAACGCATGCTCCAATAATTGGATGCTTGGGCTGGCACGGGCAGGACTCGGATCGCAGGCAAATCACCGAGGGTCCTGGATAATGTAGTTGCGATTGTGGCTGTACTAGAGAAGAGCTGCGAACATTACTGACTATTTTTCAACGGGACTAATTCATTAAAATTATAATTTTTGCTTTCTACATACTTTTGTCAAAAAACGCATATTTTTCAGATAATTATAGATTTTAAGTTCGATGTGCAACTCCTAGAAATTGTCACAGCCATTTCAGATTTTGCATACGTCTTACGTATGCAAAATCTGAAACCTCTGAATATTAGGAACCTTTCATAGCGTAATTAACACGTCTTACGTAATATACAACTTCTAGAACCTCGGGAGCCTAATAATTCGGAAAATATACTTTTGATCGATTTTTTAAAAAAGTCATATTTTTCAAAAATTTCTAAATTTCAAGCTCGATGCCCAACCCCAAGACGTTGTCGTAGAACATTTAAATTTTACGCATGTCTTATTTATATCAATTTACAACTTTTGATACCTCAGGAGATAAAGATTTCGAAAAAAAATTTTTTCGATCCACCCTACTGTACACGCTACACACACAATGACAACAAATGTTTTCAGAGATCGAATTTATTGTTTCTCTGAGTAGAAGGCGCTTTTAGCTGTTTTATTTATTTTTTTTTCATTTTTTTCTGAAAGAAATAAACTAAACGGAAACTTTCAAGGAAAAAGTACAAATCTTTAATTTTGGGGACTTTTCGCGTCCCCAAGAAATCAAAGTATTTTTGGGGACAAAATGAAGGACAGATCTATATTTGGGGATTGTCCGAGCAGAGCAGAGACTTAAGCCGGATTCATACTGACCTAAGGTGACCAGATTAAATTACTGTTAATTATCCCAGACAGCACAAACTTGTCCAGAACATGTCCATATGATATCATGGACAAGTTCGGGACATAACAGACATCCCCAAATTTGTCTATATCTTGTCCATAATACGCCCCAAACTTGTCCATATGGCACAATACGGCGTCCATAATGATATTCTCTGGACAAAATATAGACATCCATATGGACATGTTATGGACATCCAGAACTTATCTATATGGACATGTTATGGACATCCTTATGGACATGTTATGGACATCCATAACTTGTCCATATGGACATGCTATAGACAACTAGAATATGTCCATAAAAAGACATTCTGTGGATATTTATCTCATATCCACAGTTTATTTTTATGCTATGGATAAGTTACTACCATAAAGGAACAGAAGTATCTGTTTCATCAGTAATTTCTGAAATGGAGCTATTACAAGAACTGCTTGTGGGATCACACATATTTGAATCTTCAAAAATATTTTCATCGATCCTATTTTCAAATTCATTATGAAAATAATTATAATCGTGCGCATTAATAGGCTTCGATTCAATATCATTCACATTACATTCAGCTTCAATCAGGAATAATTCATCATTAACTTCTTGTTCAACATTTCGCCATTCCTGACGAGTCGATTCAATTTTTTTATTAAAATACATATTAAGTCAAAAAGTTATACATTACCTCGTATTGTAAAGAACAGAACAGTGATATAGGCAAGCAAAATGCAAGAAGTGCGCATAAAAATGTTATAATTGTCAACAAGGAAACTTCAAATATGTGGGTACTATCTACCACAACCACCACAGATTATTAAAAACAACGTGTATACAAAAATGCTACTGCGCATGATCAAACAAACTAAGCCAATCAGAGTTTGTCGCCGATAGATTTTCCCATTTATGTCATAAAATAGACATGATTGGGGTGTTTAGATGCCCAATTCATCTCATATTACAGACATAATATGGGTTTTTCCGTTTTTGTCGTAATAAGACTTAATTGGGGTGTTACATGTCCCAATCATGCCTTATTCTAGACATATAATGGATTTTCCCAAAGATGTCGCTAAAATGATGTCCAGGAGATATCTTATCATAGACATAGACATGTTTTGGACAAGTTTGTCCAGATATGGACATAAATTGGGCAAGTGTGCTGTCTGGGATTGCATTAATTATAAATGTCCCAGTTTTTTTTGTCAGAATCGGGGACATGTCCCCGATTCTGACTTCAAAAATCTGGTCACCTTAGCCTAGCGTCCCGTTTTTGGGACGGCATTTTCGCTATCATTCGAAAACGTTATTTATTTTTCCTAGCCTTTATTCACGAATATTGAACCTCAACTCCACAAAATATTATAACATGACCGAGTAGGATGTTAACATTTCAATTTTTATACATAATGATTTTAAAAGAAATCATCCCTTGTCCAAGAAGTTGACATCAGAAATTTAGCTATTATTTCTGGTATTGGCAAAAATAACTGGGCACGAATGGGTTAAGGTGACCATATTTCTGAACAGTCTTTTCGGGACAAATCAAGCACTGTCCTCGAATCCAAGGAAAACTTGAGGACTCTAGAAAATATTTTTGGGGACATATTCGAGGACACAACATATTACAATGCATACCCATACTTTAAATCTTTACTGACTTCGATACTTAAAAATGAACTCTAATAGCTTTTTATATTTATTGTGCATTCTTATTTCTAATAAATTATTTCATTTATTATTTAATAAATTATTTCAATAAGTATTTCATTCATTTATAAATATTTATTTCAACCAGAAATATGAAAGGAACATCATGTTGAAATATTGCCATTTATTCAAAATTTAACTCTTGGCATAGTATTTGTACTTTTCAGAAGACATTGCTTTTTACATTGGCTCATTTTGTGATAATTTTTCGTTAAACTTTGTACAGCCTCTAAAAAAAGGATTCGAGTGCAAGAAAAATTTCGTACGTCAGTTTCATATTTAAAGCATGATTCTCCATGAAAAGTGATTAATCATTAACAAAACTGAAAAGGGAAATTTGGATCATAGTCGAATACTTTATTGAATGTCTGTACACGCTACACACACAATGACAACTTCAGAGATCGAATATCATTGTTTCTCTGAGTAGAAGGCGCTTTTAGTTGGTTTATTTTTCTTATTTCTTCAGTTTTTTCTGAAAGAAATAAACTAAATGGAAACTTTCGGGGGAAAAAAAGTACAAATCTTTAAATTTGGGGACAAAGTATTTTTGAGGACAAAATGTAAAAAAGATCTATATTTGGGGACTGTCCTCGAATTTCGAGGACGTATGGTCGCCTTACTACAGAGATGCAGAGCAGAAAACACGCGCAGTTGGCTGCTACTCAGATGACGTCATCGGAACGTCACGTTGAAATGCTGTGTGTTGCCACAGTTGTTTAGAAATGTTACACTCATGAATCAATTAAGTAACAATAAAATTAAAAAAAGATCTTATCTGTTATTTTCTTAACTTATTCATACATATCACTAAATAATAAGTTAAATGAAGCGTGATATGTCGGCATTGTTTCCATCAAACGCCTTTTTGCATTAATATTTAAAAACAAGTTCCTGCATGGGTCTGGACTAATCTTTAATTTAAACTTAGAATTATTTAAAGGGTGGCAGCACCTAAATTACCAATAATTTAGTGTATAACAATGACGTTATTAAAAAGTACCATTTTGCTGGTAGATGATATCTTGTACTTTTGTAAGTATTTGTATTAATTCTGCTAGAATAAGATGTACAGCTAGCTCATGGCTAAGCATCAATACTTACTAACATCATTTAAAAGACCAAATAAAAATTTTAAGCCCCTTACCGGCACCTTTGTTTTAGGAACCTTTCATAGCGTAATTAATTGTATTTATCCCCTCCCTTATCCTCTCAAATTTAGTTACTGCACTTTGAGTGTATACTTAATGAGATTTGCAGTAATTAATTTTACAAGTTATATATTTATAATTGTGCTTTAAAAGTTTTTTTATTGTTAAAAATCAATTTAAATATATAACTTTAGTTAACATAAAATTATTCTTAATTAGCCTGCCATTCATCAAAAAATCATAGCTAGAAATAATATTCTGCTAGTCCTTAATGCAATATTTTGGCAGAATACTTCTGACTTGATTTTATATTTTTGCTATCAGGACCCTTATTAAAAATAATTGTTTTACTTAATGATTAATAATTTTGTCACAGTTTTTACACATTTCCTTTGACTGAAATGTGCTCTTAACAGAAAGTTAAAACTGTTTTAAACAGAGAAAAGTTATTTAAAAAACTACATATGCTTCAAAAAAGTATACATATCCATTGGCATAACTGGGTAGAGGCTAGGTTGGGCTAAAACCACCCTATAAAGATTTCAGCCCGCTCTAGGAAAATTAGCTATTCCATTCCCAAGAATAGGAGGTTTACCCCACACTGTGGTGTGCTAAAGCCTGGCCGTAGAAATATATCCAAAATGCCTACCCAGTTATACCAATGATGAAATGTTACTTTCATCAGCAGTTAAGCATTTTCCAAACATGAAATGCAAACAGTTTTGCTTTCTAATTGCATGTAAGTGGCAAATGCTTACAACAATGATAAAGGAAGAACCCTGAGTGTCATTTGAAATGTGTTTTGTGCTTCACTCTTTTTTTTTTTTTTTTAATGTAACTATCTTCTTTCAGATTTTAATTGTTCAAGGAAAAAGAATTACGAATGGAATTTATTCAAGAAATGGAGGGGGGGGGGGAGGAAAGGTGGTCCTGTAATTTAGAAATGGTTGACTAAATTGTAAATTACAAGATTTATTTTTTGCTAAAATGGAAATACTTGAGATGCAATCGAAAGTTTGAAAGTTCAGTATTTTAAAGCAGGGCTTGAAATTAACAGTGGTTTGCTGGTGTGAGACCACAAAAGTGTATGACCAGTAAAATACAAAATTTGTTGGTCCTTCAAACCAGTAACGTTTATTTATAATTTCTCTTGCAAACTCTTTTCATTTAATCTCTCAATACTGCCATTTGATTTTACTAATATATATCGTATAATTTGATCTATTTACTATTTTTATAACAGACATTTACATATTGAGCTCTTAGTGGAAGTCAGTATTTTTGCTCATGTAATTTCTTTTCTTTTCCTTTTTTTTAATCATGTACCAGGTGTGTCAAAAGTTCGTGCAAACTTAAAAAAATATCATTAAAAAAGAACAAATGATGATTAAAAAGTGCGGTTTGCACGAATGGCATCAGAAAGTGGTTGGATTAAAAAAAAAAAAAAAAAGTTCAAAAAATGACCGATAGGTGGCATTGCTATGCATACACCAAGATGATTTATGCAAATCAGGTTGTCAGTAAAACTTAAATGCACGTGGACTGTCCAATCGATGCCAATATTATGCTGTTGTTACAGGATAAAACTTGATTATCAAGCTCTTATAAGAATGAGGAATCAGCAACAAACACACTGAGGCAATTTCGCATTGCAAAATAAATCTTTGAAAATATAGAAATGTGTTGGTGTTGTGTTTCAGCTCATTTTATTTTAATGCATACTTCATTTGCATTAATTTGCTTCACATATTCAACATCAGTGCCACCTATGACCTATCGTTCATTTTTGAACTATTTTTCTTTTTCCCTTAAAAAAAAGATCCAACCACTTTCTGATGCCATTCATGCAAACTGCACTTTCTTATCATCATTTTTTAATGATTTTTTAAAGTTTACCCGAACTTCTGACACACCCAGTATATGGACCAGTGATAAATGCTCTGAACCAGGGAAGTTGGGACTCACTGGTCTTTTGGATGAGTGGTTAAAGGTTACAAATTCAATATTCATGCAAATGATTCTAGCTGTGAAAATTTACTTTTATACCTATTATTGTGCTAGCTTGATTTCAAGTGAGAGAGAGTAAAACACAAAACTTCACATTATTTGAGCTGCTGTGAATTTGATACAGAATGGAAAACTTTTTGGATTCTGTTTCTGTCCAAAGCTCAGTTCCTTCACATCAACAATCACAACAGATACTGTGATGCAGGCGGCATCTATCGTCTTCACTTTAAATCACTTTTTGTGTTGTACATGCGATGATTGTAAGATAAACACGAAAAAATGCATTGATAATGAATATTATCTTACTATAATGAACTTGCCTTGTCGAATGGCTTTCATTGAAACACATGAAATAAAAAAAAGAAAGTAATTGATTTCTCCTTCAAACGATTTTTCATAGGAAGAAAGAATCAGGATTGGATTTTTGATGTCAAAAACTGGTTTTTGACATGACATGCATCAAAAACTGGTTTAAACCATCAAAAACAAATACTAAAAGAGAAATATATGTAAACTAATTATGCAGTTTATATTTACATTTTGCATTGAAATAAATGCATAGTTAAAATTAATTATATTAAAAAAATAACAATTATGCTAACACGTAAGTGTTCATTAAGAATAATTAGTTTAATACCATTTATATGAAACAAATTTAGAAATTTAATGTACAGAATATTGTGTATATATAACTATATAAATAATGTTTTGCAGGTTTTCAAAAATTTTAAACTAAAGTATGGCTAAACATTTCCTAGCAGTAAACATTAAGCTTATTTTTGATTTAATACCAAAATTTAAGTCTTTAAGCAACAGCCTTCAGGGTTTTCCTTACAGAAAAAATCTGGGTGAGAATTTCTCACCCTTTCCCCCAAACTGAGTGAGATTTTTATAAAATGGGTGAGAATTTTTTGCTAATAGATTTGGGTTGGGTAAATATCCAGTTGGTAAGGTATTTATAAATGGGTATTTATTCCTCTGTAAATACCCAAAATCAAGGTATTTTATGATTTTTAGTTATTTTTATTGAGTGTAACTGGTCCTCCAAGTCTAAATCAAGTACAGGTACATGCAATAAAAATAACCCAGTTTAAGATCCCCCCCCCAGAATCGGAATGTTCCCAGGAATCCCCTGACCCTTTTTTTTTCTTTCATAGATTTTAGTTCTTGAGAATCCACTTTTCACTCAGTGTTCTTTATTAGTATTTTTTTTTTCTTTGAGAAACCGATTTGTTGGGTGCGCGAATTTCTCGCAGTAATAATTTTTTAATGCGAGAAAAAGAAAAAAAAAAAAAAAAGAGATTCTCGCACTCTAGTGAAAACACTGGCCTTAAACATAGTAATTTCAGTCATCATATAGATAAAAGAAATAAACATCAGAACCTTTGATTATCAGTACTACAGTTTCCCATTTAAAATAGAATAGAAAAAATTTCAGAACTTAACCCTTTGACTACCAATTTTGTTTTCTTAAAAAAAAAAAAAGTACTTTAATACATCTATGCCTCACCATGGCATAGTGGTTATGTCACTGAAAATGGCAGACGACCGAAGATTGAAGGTCTCGGGTTCGGGTCCCATCGCGTGGCTGTCGTCTGGAGTTTTGGTAGGTTTCCTCGAGATGTAACGTGAATATGCATTAGAACCCCTTAAAGTCCTCCTACTAAGTCACCCCCCATCCTTGGCAGATTGCCCTGGTGTAGCATTGCCATAATCGCTCAAACAATACATCTATTACAATAGAGTCCCACACTATACTCCGTTCCTGTAAGAACACAGAAAGTGAAACAGTACCCAGGTTGCCCAGTGCTTGGGAGGGTGAACTCCTCTCTCGGCTGGATTGCTGTGGAACTGAGTACGCTCGTGGGAGCGAATGCATGTAAAATCCATTGTGGCTCCCCAGTGTTGTAGTCCTAAGAAAAAAAGTGGGGGGACGCTCATTTTTGACGAAATTTTACCTAAACTTATCGAATTCATTAAATGTAATTATTCCTTAAACAACCAATAAAACTAATTTAACAATATTTGTTTATTAGTTAATTAAAATGAGCTCATTGTTAAATTATTGATTACTTGTTAATAATTTAAGCTAAGCCTTTTTGATCAACCGTGTAAGCAAAGCTACTTAATTTGTTGTTGCGAACATGTATATCGGATTTGTGTGCTTGGCTCGAAACCCTCTTATAAATCCTCGTCAGAAGAACAGCACAAGGGGGGGGGGGGATGCCCTCCATAGTGGTCTTTCTAAGGGGTCTTAACCCGTATTCACGCTAAGTTTCGGAAAGAACCACGAAAAACTCCGAACTGTTACGGACACGCGATGGGATGTTTTCTTAATGGATATGTTTTCACTACTTATCTTATGGATATGCTTTATGGATTATTTATCTTATGGATATGTTTTCACTACTGAAGTGTTTAAGAAACCCTTACAATCCCATTTGTAAAGTCTACTCAAACAGTCAAAAGTTTCCTTTTGATTTTTATACCGATATACTTGCTCACACACGAACAAAACGAAAATTTTAATTTCTTCACAGAATTTTTAAAAAGACCTTGTAAATGAGCGTCCCCCTTCGACTACACCACTGTGGCTCCCATGTCCTCTGTTCAATCAATACCTCTTGGTGTGGTGAGTCCCTCATCTGGAATGGGTTCAAAATGAGGGACCAGCAGGCAGCGCAGAAGTCCAACCCCCAGGGGGGAAATATAACCAAAATCCATGGACATGAGAACAACAACAATTACAATACAAGTATCATTAAAATGCTGAAAAACTGAAAACACTGTATGTGAATTGGCAGTTATATTAAGGAATTATAGTGAGATTTCCATTCATATTAATACAAAGCATATTTATTCCACAGGGTCATTTGAAATGACCTGTGGGACATAATGATAGTTCATTACAGATATTTAAATACAAACTATTTTAGAATAAAATAACACTTAGTAATTTAGTTCATTTTTTCCATGCAATGTTTGAGGTTCTTGACATGACAGTTTTAACCATGGTTAACACTGCTAAAAACTGTTATGCATCAAAAACTTGCCTATCCTGACATTAATTAAAGGTCTTCAAACTGTAGATGTGGTATACTGTATATTTTGAATAGATAAATGCTTCTCTAAAGTTTTTTTTTTTTTTTTTTTGACTGCATAAAAATTGTACAATACAATAAGAGTACATTCCAGCCTCTGATACACAAAGGCTTCAGCATCGAATCACAATGCTATCTTGTTTTCTGCTTGGACCTAGATTAATTCTCATTGGCTGGAACATTGTGAAAAACACTGCCGAAAGAAAAAGTTTAATGATTTTGACTTCATTTTTATACTGCGATTCTGCTAGGCAAAAAGGGAAAAGGTAAATGAAAATACACTGATTTTCTATTTCAGTTTTCTGCTTCTGTCATGTTTCTAATCAATGTGAAGTGCAGGACATAGAGTGGAGGAAGTGGTGTGCATAGGATTTGTAACTCTTTATTCAGGAGCATGAAAAAAAAAATCAATACATTATGCTCTAAGGACAGTCATTCTTTCATGCATGTTTTAGGTACATTTAGCAATTTGAAATGAAATGGTATATTCATAGCTGCCATACCTCCCGATTTTTCCGGGAGACTCCCGAATTTCAGAACGATCTCCCGAACTCCCGAAAAGTTTATAAATCTCCCGAATTTTTCCAAATTATTCCCATGTTTTATGTACTTATCAATTTTTGAAAAAAATTTACAGAACTTGTTAAATGCAAATGACAGAAAATGAAGAAACTTCACTAAGAATACTCCAGAGGGCAAAGATTACTTAAAAGTATGGTTACCATAAAAGAACAAAAAAGCAAGGGAAAACAACAGTAATTATCGAACCTAAAGCAAAACATGTCCTAAATCTACGACGTACTTAGCGGACATAGCAGAGTAACAAGAGGACGATAATGCGTGCCTAGGATGTACGTTTTCACTGCATCTCGCACTGCGCCTAGACTAAAGTCAGCTAGAGTGAGTGCAATGTTACTGATTTCTGAGTTCGTAAATTCAAAACTTAGTTCAGAGGGGCAAATTCTTATTTTAGATCCTCGATGTTTTGAAAGGCATCTGTTACATAATTATGTACTTGGCGAACTGCTACACAACAATAATTATCAAGACCGTTCGTCACTGTAAAAACGTTGTCGGTGGGCTATTGTTGCTCGCGACGTGTTTTTATTGCTGTTTTGTGCACTTAATGAATCTATAAATTTTTTCCACGGACACGTACCAGCTTAACTGACACTTCTATTGTGGATTATTGAGAAAATGGCAGATGTTAGCGAATATATTAGAAAAAGTGGATTGAAAACGAAATGTTAGTGGTCATTTTCGGATCCAAAAATTTGCTTGGTTTTGGAAAAATCGTTCGGCGAATGAGAACTTCCAGACATTTTATGAATGCTAAACTGGAATTTTTGTTTAAATAAAGCAAACTGATGGTCTGCACGACAAATAAAACTTGTATAAAAGTGCAGCTTTTAGTAATGGTATTTAAAATATAAATCTTGTCGTATTCCTTTAGGTCTTCAACATGCAAAGGAAGTAAAATAATTTATGGTAGTTAGGGATGGACGCGAGACGAGACAGAGATTTACAGCTTTTTTGCGAGACGAGACACACATTTTTAACATTACGATATAGGGATTTTTGCGAGACGAGACAAAGCTTTTAGGCTATTTTGCGAGACGCGAGACTCCTATTTTTCGTCTCGCGTCCATCCCTAATGGTAGTTTAAATATACTTTATTTCTTAAATAAATAAATTATTAATAATTCCAATAAATAAATACTTCTATATTTATAACTATTAAAACGTACACATCTTAATTTTATGCTGAATAAAAGAATAATGCTTTTTTAAAATGCGAGTTAATGTTAAGAAATCCGTAAGAAAGAGAAAACCAAAATTTTCCCGAGTTTTTTTTTTTTTGCATTTTCTTTTTTAAACAGTTACGCGGATTTTACTAAAAATATATACCGTAACTTTGTGAAAAGTTAACTAATGATAAGACCACGGACGGATTAAAAGTGTTGGGGAGGGGGGGGCGATTACTCCTCCGCTACAGGAAAAAAAATTCTATTTTACTTCCATAAAATGGACAAATTTCAACTAGCCGCCCATAAAATTGCATTAATCCGTCTCTGGGCAAGGCGTATCGCCCTCTTAAATAAATTAAAAGATTATTTTTACTAATCATTTATGAAAATGTACATAACCAAACAAAAAAAAAAAAGAAAAGAAAAAATCATTACTAATTATTATGGGTCAAGAGGCTCATAATACTTAATTTTAAACAACATTCAATTGATACTCTCTCTGGGTTAAAAGTAACGAAATATAAAATTTAAAAATGCTCTTTATTAAAAATTTGCGCACGCAATTGAAAAAAAAGAAAGAAATTGAGGCGACACAAGTCATGTTTTAATGTCTCAGCAGAATTCGCTCTCTTGCTTTATTAGCCAGCTCGCCGAGTGAAGACAAAACAATAACAACCTTCGGGATGACGACGCGGCGTCGGTATCTGGGTTTGTGAAGGCCCGTTTTCCCCCGTATTACATAAATTATTTTTTAAAAAAAGCATCATCAAAATTGGTTCTTCTGCATATCGGACTGAAATATTTCTAAAATGGTTTCACGAAGCTTGTCCGCACCTGTAACTACGCCGATGCTTTAAATGACATAATGGGAAAAAAAAAAAAAAAAAAAAAATCAAATGCCCCCTGCATGCCGACGTGCCGTCACTTGAAGTGCATCTATGTGCTTTATTTTCTACAGAAATAAATTTGTTAGCATCGGCTTCACCGGAGCTTGCGCGCTAACTACAGATCAAAAAGCAAGATCAAAATACTAAATTTTTTTGCATAAGAAATTTATTTCAGCCAGATAGTCAGTGTACTGGAAAAAAATCCCTTTTTGACATGCATAGTCCACGGACTATACTAGCTAAATTATGGTAACTAACTATCCCCGATCTCCGGGTTCCATATTTGCCATGAACTTCAATATTTTTGCAGCCTTTTGGTAAATGAATAATTTTAAAAACAAGATGTAAAATAAGAGTTTTTAATACTCTATTGTTAAATTAAAATTTAAGGCATTTTAGTAACTCAACTCAACAGAAAAGTATTATTTTCCCCATAATATGTTTGTTGATTTCTGAATCATTTTCCCTTCAATTTTAAAATCAGGAAAATCACTATTTCGTTTTATTCTCATGTGCAGGTTTTTCGTTGGTAATTATTTTTACAGTTAATTTTAAAAAGCACAATCTTGTGAGTTGGTATTTTGCAGCTACAATAGGAAGGAGCAGAACATATGTCCCTGTCATAAGTTCCACTTCTGTGTGCTGCAAACTGCTGCTAAGATTCTAAAATTTTACCTGAGAAAATATTTAGAAATTTATTAAAGAATTATTTTTTTTCCAATAAAACGAGAAAACTTCACTTTTATTCTATCATTTGAACGCTTATTTTAGAAAATGCCAATGCCATATATATAATTTTTCATTCCCTTTCTGATCAACAAAAAAAAAAAAAAAAAAGTCATATATATATATTTTTTTTTTTTTTTGAGAATCAATTTTTTATTTTATTTTCATATCAAAAGAATAGTCTGAATAAAAACATATAAAACATTATTTAATACGGCGGAGTTATTAGTTAAAAGTTTTTATTTGGGAATACCTTATTCCCCCGTACACGATATATATTTCGGTTACACACATAACCATCTTCAGAAAGAAGCCGCCATTAGTGAGAGATCCAGAAACGGCTGAAGATGGTTATGTGTGTAACCGAAATATATATCGTGTACGGGGGAATAAGGTATTCCCAAATAAAAACTTTTAACGAATAGTCTGAAATTTGGATGCGTGACTTATGATTTGTTCTAGGATTTTACGATATTACTTAAGGTAATTATTTTAAATAATTATAGCCTGTTTTCTTTTAATAAATATTGTATATCTAAAACTGATTATTAAACATTTACAGTGCATAGTTATTTTCTTCAGGATCACAGTCCATTTGTTTGTGGTTGAAATTTAAATGGTAGAAATTGTTTAGTACACCATTTAGTTTAACAGTGGTTGAATTTAAGCTCACACATTATTCCCCAGTTCCATGTTTTTGCATTATCAACCTTGTTATATATATGCCTGAAAATACGTGCATGTAAATTTTTCAATTTTTTGCTGGAAAATATGTCCACGTGTATTTCCTCTTTTTTGCTTTTCAGCTGTTTTCATGCCTGCAAAAATCAGGGGGGGGGCAAGTGCCCTCCTTGCCCTATGCTGCTGGCGCCCATGAATGCAAATAGTTCAAAAGTATTTACTGTTAAAAAAATTGTTTATTTCTTTAAAAAAGTATCTCATTTTAAAATTGGCTGTTTCAATAAATGTTTTAAGCTATACATTTTTCTTGTATACGTAATTTTCTTGGTTACTGATATATTACACATGTGTACATGGAGTTTTTTCATCTATAACAAGGGTTTTTTAAAGTCTCCCTAATTTTTTAAAAATCTCCCTAATTTTTTCGAAAATCTCCCTAATTTTCATTCTCTAAGGTTGGCAGCTATGTATATTTATTGCACATTAAAAAATAAAGTTCTCCATAAAAAAGTGACTCAATCATTTACAGTTCTTTTACGGAAGTACCCAAAAGTATGGAAAATTGTCAATACCCCTGGAAATTAAAAATAACCTTTCTATCAATAAAATAACCCTTCTATCAATATAGCTACGTACATGTCATGCAGTCGCTAGATTACAAAATAACAATGCATACTCGAAAAAGCAAAATGTTTCTTTTTAGTTTGATTATGGCAACACTACTCTAGGGCGATCTGCCAAGGATTGGGGGTGCTTTGGTAGGAGGACTTTCTAAGGGGTTCTAATGCTTATTCGCATTACATCTGGAGAAAAACTCCAGACCGTTAGATGGACAGCCATGCAATCAGACCCAAACCCAGGACCTTCATACTTCGACCATCTACCATTTTCAGTGACATTACCACTGTGCCATGGTGAGGCCCACAAAATCTCTTGGATCTTTTCACATGTTCTATGGCCACCATCAGCTTTTGTCATCATACCCCCAAAATTTGTAGCAACCATAACCTAAATAAATTTCATGACAAATACTGTTAAAACAACGAAATATGATTTTTGCTGAAAGGAGTCCGATAATTTGGACTAAACTGACTGAGTACAGTTGAGAGCCAAAAATCCGCCAACCTAAAATCCGCAAAGGTCCGAAATCCGCACACCTTCTCTGATGTAAATAATGAAATTCGAAATCATCCACCAGTGATGAAATTGTTTAAAATTGTCTTGAATCTAGATAAATATGATTCTGATGATGAAAACTTGGGTAATAATAATAATAAAATCCATTTGATAAAAGTTTAAAGTTAAGCGAAGAATACCTTCAATTTTTAGAGCAGCAAAGTTCTGTAACAAAACAGAATTAATGATAATATATAATTTTCAAAAATGAATTAAGAAAAGAAAGAAGAAAAGAAAAGAAACTGGAAATAGACAAAAATAATATTTTAAAATAAATCACCATAGAACATGCTTTCAAAATTAGAAAAAGGAAATTTTGAAACCATTTGCTTTGCTAGTTTTCATGTAATTTTCTTCTTTTTTTTCCTATGCTTTTGTATTTAATGTGAAAATATACGTGAAATACTTTTAACTATTTTAACTTCATTGTAATTGTATTCTACTTTTTTAAAATCAGAAATGTAATGATTTATCTTTTATGGCCGAAATCTGCAAAATCCTAAAATCCGCACAAGCCATGGTCCCAAGCTGTGCGGATTTCTGGCTCTCTACTGTATATACAATAGTAAGGTATAGGGCAATGAAGCTGGCCACCTTGGCGGCTAGCATAATATAATACAATAGTAATTGTTGACTACATTTTGCACGAAATATTGCTCATAGATTCATCCAGTAATAATGGTGATAAGTTGTTCAAAATAATATTTTTAAGGTTTAGAAATAAGTTGTTAAAACACAAAATCTCTATTTTAGAAATAAGTTAAAAATGCAGCCTGTAATTTAAGTTTAATTAATAATTTTTAATAATTATAAAACAATAAGGTATCAATAGATTGATATAAAAACTTATTGTTGATACTTTTGAAGATAATTTTAAAATATATCAGGACCAGGGGCGTAGCCAGAAATATTTCATGGGGGGGGGGTTACGACTACTACAATTCACATACAGTGCAGCATCCATAATCCGGGAACCTATAATCCGGCACTAGTCTCTGTTTTTTTTTTTTTTTTTTTGGTTTTTTTCTTCCCAAAGGGATCCGGAATCTCAAAATCCGGAACTTTTAACACTGATTTTAATTGATGTATGGCTATCTTAATTTTTTTTTTCTTCAATAGATCGTTTTTCACCGCATATTTTTCTTTTTGTTTCGTATTTCGGCCCTAACATGTCTTTGCCGATCACCATTACTGCCGCAAATATTTGAATCAATGCATTTTCTAATACCGAGATAAAAAAAAATAAAAATAAATACGGCTTGGTTTGCTTATTACATTTAAATTAATTGCAGTCAAAGGTGCAGTGTAGCTGAATGAATTCAAAGATAAGTGAGTGCTTTCATAGAACATTAATATGTAGAACATTTATGTATTTTTTAAAACGAGACAGCATGTTTACGCATCATCGTAAACATGTGGCTTCGGCTCCTTCCAGACACATTGCCTTGTTTCTAGACATCCTGTCACCGTGCGAAATCGTCAACTATTGCGATAGAAGGAATTCGGCAGTGCTTTGAAAAGCAAGAGGGAAAGGAGGGAGGAATTGGTATGTTTCGGCGTATTTAAGAAGCTGTGAAGAGACTGAAGAGAGTAAAATTGGAAATAATTCAGCTTGCAAAATAAAACGCTAGGGTACAAACTACGGAGGGATTTAATAAATTCGGTTTTATATCCGAGAGTCAAATGATGAATGTGCATTTGTTAATTAACCAATTAAATACCGAAAAAAAAAAAAAAAAAAAAAAAAAGCAAGTCAAATTAACCGATGCATTTATATGTAAATACAAAAGCTAATTACATTCTAATAATAATTTAATACACTTATTTTAAATTAGTATTTAAATAAATTTCAGTTACTATTTGTGTTATATTTTATGAAGATCTTCCAAAATCACCGATCTTTCCTGCTTTATAGTTTTTAGTTTGAATTAAACAGTAAATTACATTTGTTCCAGTGTAGTTTAGTTTTTTTTTTTTGCGGTTTATACAGCGATCGTATGCATATTTTAAGACTACTTTTCATTGATAAATAATACACTGGTCAATAGCACGTAATCGATGATGGTTTTAATGGAAATTTTCAACACATCTGTAATCCGGAAAAATCGGTAATCCGCCACCGCGTCATTCCCGCCGATGCCGGATTATCGGTGCTGCACTGTATATGTATACCTGTGTGTGACAATGTAGTAAAGAATATACATTTTGTATGAGAAAAAATTCCTCATGGGGGGGGGTATGACCCCCCACCCCCCCAATATTCGTAATTTTAAATTATTCTTTAAAAAAAAAAAGAACCAAATGGTTTTTTTGAGACCAGTCAGTTTGTTATTCATACATGCCTCATTTCTCTCTGAACCTAATTCTAAAGCAGATGCTGACAAGTCGCTGGTAGCTAGTATTTAATAAATATGAAAATGTTTTGTTGTGATATAAAAAAATCATTTTAACTGTCGCAGATGCAAAAATGTTAATAAAATTAAAATGACACCCATACAAAAAGTCAGACATACTGAAAAAAAAAAAAAAATTCATGTTCTATAAATAAAACATTTTTATTAAACAGCATTTTACGTTGTTCCTGTTTTCAAAATATAATGTTAGGAATTTTTGGGGCAACCCACTCTCTGGATTTTAAAATAGTTTAAAATTTGTATTCTATGCTTTAAATAGTTAAATTTTGTTTTGTTTTTGCATCAAAATCGGTTAAGGGTCATTCCATGGTGACTGACGTCACAATTTGACTACATTTGTAACCTTTGAAATTCACCAGTGGCTTGAAATATATATATTTATTTATTTAAATTGATCAAGAGTATCATAAATAAGTACTATATTGTTATCCATTCTCAATATAAGAAATCTTTTTTTTTTTAAATTAAGGGAAATCAAAAAACATGACTGATGTTACACAGAAGATTCTTCTGTGTAACATCAGTCATGTTTTTTGATTTCTTTTAATTAAGGAAAAAAAAAAAAGACATCTTATATTGAGTGAGAATGGATAACAATATAGTACTTATTTATGAGACTCTTGATCAGTTTAAATAAATAAATATATATGTATTTCAAGCCACTGGTGAATTTCAAAGGTTACAAATGTAGTCAAATTGTAACGCTAGTCACCATGGAATGACCCTTAACTAGAATGCGAGATACGGAGTTTTGGGTTTTCCTATTGGCTTTTATAGCATTTTCTAGAAATCTCGAGAAATATTGGTCCTAGGCTTTTTGTAACTTCAATTTTGGGGACTTATTTTTGGTGCAAAATTTGGCGATATTTCATAAAAAGTTGCCAAGCTTGGCGACATTTTGGTCATTTGAAGCATTTTACCCCAATGGGGCTTGTAAAAATAGTTTTTCTGCATTAACATGCAGAATAGCCTAATACTACTCTTCTATTACGCAATCTTAATAGAGTCTGTTCTAGTAGATTCCACGGATGATTCTCTCTGGAAGAATTCTCTCTACAGTGTTCGTCGTAACCAATAAAAGCAGCTGGTTGCTCAGTTCAGTCTCAGTCTTGCTTCTGCTTACGCCAGGAGCAGATGTCCATGAAAGCTTAACCCTCTCATCACCCTGAACCTCATATGAGGCTCCTACTTCAAATAGCAATATTTAGAGAGAAAACAATTGAATTTAGGGCAATTCCATGGTGTCGGACGTAAAAAATGAACAAAAATTTCTCAGATAATTTCATTTATAAAATGTAAATTTATTTAATATAATTAAATTTGCATATATATGATACTCAGCTCATCATACTTAATCAAAAAACATATCAATTAAAATAAAAAAGATTTTCAAGTTAAATTTAAATGGTTTTAATACTTGGTGTCGGACGTAAACACTGTTTATACACCCGACACCAAGTATTAAAACCATTTAAATTTAACTTGAGACTCTTTTTTATTTTAATTGATATGTTTTTTGATTAAGTATGATGAGCTGAGTATCATATATATGCAAATTTAATTATATAAGTTCATTTATAAAATGTAAATTTATTTATGAGAAATTTTTGTTCATTTTTTACGTCCGACACCATGGAATTGCCCTTTAGTATTTTTTTTCTTTCCCATGGGGAAATATTTACGCTGCTTTTTTACCGTTTTTTTCTTTTTAAGGTAAGTATAGTTTTTTTTTTCTTATTCCTCAACCGTTACCCAATATGTGCATCCTTTTAAATTAATTTTAGCATTAAAAAATGCTTCGAAAATGCAGAAATTATTATTAGAAAAATCTAATATTACTCGACATTAGAAAAAAATATTTTTGCATGATTTATAATAGTATTTCAGGTGCATTAAATGCTAAACAGATTTTTTTTCTCTGATTTTTCATAATTCGGTGACGAGAGGGTTAAGGCTTTGTATTGATGCTATGGAAGCGGTGTTTTTGCTTGTTTATGCATAGGCGGCTGGTGCACCAAAAAAGGGGGGAGGGTCAAAAGAGATGAGAGTATGTAAGTAGAGGGCACCCCTAAAGCTGTTTTTTTTTTTTTTTTTTTTGGTGTGTGTAAAATCGCCCTATTATAATTGAATTTCACTGTCATTATTGATTAAATGACCTTCTGTAAGAGAACCGGGATAAAAAATCAGAACGGATGCCCACCGAAGACTCCCTCCTTCCAATTCAAAGTAGAGACCTGCACGGGCCGGGCCGGGTACGGGATTTATAAATCTGTTGTTAACGGACTGGGCCAGACTCGTGTTTAGTGTTAATTGGGTGTTTAGGTCTTTAAAAAAATTATTCGCCTTCCTGCAACCCGTAAAAAAGTTAATATTAATAACTTCTTAAAATAAAATGTCTGAAAAATATTTATTTATCAGTCTATTTGGTCGTCTCTATATTTTTATAAATTTCTGGAATTTTCGAATTTTTACTCCTCAAGTATGGGGCCGGGGGAGTTTTGGTAGGTTTTCTCCAGATGTAACGTGAATACGCATTAGAACCCCTTAGAAAGTCCTCTTACCAAGGCATCCTCCATCTTAGGCAGATACCCTTCGTGCAGGTTTGCCTTAATCACTCACAATTCACAATCTACCATGTATGGAAAAACGTTTCTGCTCCCTTTTCCTAGGACCCTCTTATCACATTTCTTTACTACATTTTGAGTGGGCCCATGAAAAAATTGTGATGCAAGGTCTTTTATCAGATGATAGGTCTTTAAAAAATTATTCATTGACAAATTTATGTTGTAGTTTCTATAAACTCATTCATTGTCGACGAAATTTATAGCCGAGTCTAATTTTTCAAAATCAGCAAATTACAGTAATAAAATTTAAATGATATTTTTTCTTCAAAACTTTTGTTTTTACCAGGGTTGGACGGTATTTACCGTCTGATGGTATTTACCGGTTTTTACTATGGTTTTTACCGTCTTTGGAAAAACATGTTTTTACCAGGGTTTTTACAACCTTTGAGAAAAACTTATTAGTTTGACTATTTTTTGTCACTTTTTTGAAGATTTACCTCTCCTCAGATGATTTGCCTCACTTTTTTGAAGATTTACCTATCCTCAGATGATTTGCCTCACTTTTTTGAAGATTTACCATTGGCTACCTCAAATAGTAGCCAATGACTGAGAGGTTCTGCTCTCAAAACTGGATGGTAGGAGATGCCAGGTTCATATCCCGGTCTTGCTTGTTGATCTAGCTGTTCGGAGTTTTCTGTTTTTTCTTCTTTTTTTTTTTTTCAAAAACTGCGCATAAATACTGGCTAGGATCCCTTAGAAATAGGAAGGTATTCCCCTATAGGACTAGGACCCTAGTGCAGTTAATCGGCCTTAATCCACAAGCAAACATTGAAGATTTATCTGCCATTTTTTCATTTTCTCAGGGATAAAAGTTCAGGACATTTAATATCACTATTTCCATTTCTATATAACAATATTCACCTAATTCAGTGTCTGATTTGGTAAGTAAAGAATGCTATACAAAAATAGTTCATTTTAAGGAATATAATAAGTACTGAAAACTTTCATCCCTGTTTTCATCTTACAAGAATTCAAATTTATAGATAATGTACATTTATCATTATCAAACTTATTAAAACTATTAGGCAAGTTGGAGTGTATAGGCTGATTAATTTTATTTTTTTACCAACTATGCGAAAAATTCCAAAGCTGGGAATCGAACCCAGGACTGCCGCATAACGTGCGGGTGCTCTACCACTGAGCTACTCTGGGACGATTCTCATATGAAATTTCTCGCATTACAGCCGTTGGCATTTATCATCTTCCTCTGCAAACCACAGATAGAACAGATGAAACAATTAATTCGCGACAACTCCATTACGCTGCACATATTATACATTTTTAGAAAGTGATTCCATCAACCTTTCAAGTTATTAGGCAAGTTGGAGTGTATAGGCTGATTAATTTTATTTTTTTACCAACTATGCGAAAAATTCCAAAGCTGGGAATCGAACCCAGGACTGCCGCATAACGTGCGGGTGCTCTATTAAAACTATTATGAGAAGGCACATTACAATATTTATTACAATTATGTAATGCAGGATAGTTTAATAATTTTTACTTAAAGGAAAATTGTAAATATACTTTTATTACACTTAACTTATCTTAATCATTTTAATGAAAACCAAATGCTTACAAATATTATTTATTACATAATGTAGTTTGCATTATCAGGATGTCCTGATGATGATATATCCACATCAATTACATGAAAATACAGTTTTATAAATAGCATTAATATACAGTTCATGACTCAGGGAGTTTATTGTATCATTAGGTTTTTACCCCTTTTTCCCAGGTTTTTACCGGTAAAAACCTAGTTTTTACCATGCCCTGGTAAAAACCAGTTTTTACCGGTAAAAAGCCAACCCTGGTTTTTACTAATAAAGTTATGTAGAACACACTTTGTTAGCAATTTTTTGTACGATGAGGATAATACCTGCCAACGACATTCTTCAGAGATTAAGTTCCGCGAGTGAAATAGTTATAAATTAAAAACTGCAAAACAGTTAAGTCGTAGATTTGAAAGAAAAGTCTTCATGTGCATGTGCTTTTAAGTAAGCTAGTTCTTTTAAGTATGTTTAACTATAAGCATACATCATTTTAAATTTGATTTATCCTGCGTATAGGGAAATGCTCTTAAATATATATATATATATATATATTTTAATCAAATTTTTATCCTTTCCTCAAAAATCTATGAATAGAAATTGAGTTTTATCGCAAGTTCTGAAATGTGTCACAGTGTATCACTGTAGAAAAAAAGATAATCCGAAGACGGCCTATTGTATCTACTCCAGAATACAGGAAGGTAGCAATGATAAAATTTTAAAGTAACTTACGCTTCTCTCCCGCTTGACCGGAAATTTCCCCAGCGCTTAAACCCACTTACAGGTAAACCCAATTCAACAAAAATCGTCCGCCTCATTCTTCAAGGCTACAATATCAGAAGGCTACACTCCGTTTTTATGGGAATAAAGGCACTCGGACAGTTGGAGGAGATAAAGAATAATTTTCCCTCCTTTTATCCAAATAAAGGAAAAGGAGTGTGCATTGCCGCTATTGTCAAGAACTATTTACTTCCCATCACTATTACTGTGACTTGTTTTAGAGAAAATGCATCGAATTTCTCTCGCCGAAAAAACATTAAGTGCGGGAAATCTAACGTTATTGACGGGATTTTTTAACTTTACAAGTATAGGAAGATATTTGGAACCAATAGAAAAAGACGTTATAGGTGGGAAAATGGTAAATACAGATAATGTTAAACCGGGGTTTCACTGTATATATATAAATGTAAGACCTTGCGCTTGGAAAGTTACCTTGCACTGGGAAAGTTCGCTTTCCCTCCCCCTTCTCTCGCGTATTGGGTGTCTTGCCATCATTTTTAGATGGATTGTTACTTTTGAACTTTGAAAATTGGGGGGGCGAGGCCCCTTTACTTTTGAAAGTAAGGGGCAGTCACCCCCCTTGCCCCCCGGACCAGCCGCCTATGTGTTTATGAAACTTTATTTTTAAAGTGCTGTGTGTAAATTCTTCATTACTGAGTCTTGAGGGACTGTTTACAAAATCCCTCGTATATATCCACTGCATTTTTGCCTGTGGATGTGTTTTATTTTGTGTGAGAAATTCAGCATTTGTGAAAGCTGTTCTAAGCGGACTGTTAAAAGCACATTACTGTCAGATTGTGCTTGTGATTTTTGTACATCTGATTGTTCGACAAAGTTCCAGAAGCAATAAAGTTCGTTTTCCATCCTGACAAGCGGACTCTTTACTAGAACTTTGTACACCGTCTGGACTTTGGAACTACAAACCCAGGAAACAAGCAGATTTTTCTGCAACAATAATTACTTCTAGCGAAAAAAGGGTGCAAAGTTGTCGATATTGAGCTGAACTTTTACAATGCAGTAGAATATGAAAAGTTATTTGGCATCGGAAAGGTTATTGCTTTATCCGAACAAGATGAGATTACTAGATGAAGTATTTGCATGCTGAACCTGGGTCAGATTCTTTTACTTGGTCATGCAACAAGATGATGCAAAAACAGTTACTGCAGACAAGATATTTTTTGGTTTAGTTGAATTTACTTCAGTTACTCCATTTACCATTACTAATACAAAAAGCATCAAAACAACTCACGATCAACTATACAATAGACTCTATGATAAAAGTACATAAATAATCTGAAAATTTTTTAAAAATTTTTTATATGCTACTTTTTGTTTGAAATGATATTTGCCGGTTTTGTTGTAAAATGGTATACAAGTAAGAAATAAATGTTTATGTAGAGTTAATAAATTTAGGTGGTACTTTTTTTTTTTCATTTGGCGAATGGAGACAGTTATGGCATTATTTACGAATTATTTTGAGTGTTCCTGTAAATTATGCTAGATACATGAATTTTAGCTTGTTACTCAGGAATAGTGTGCTTTCAGTGGAATAATCTTCAGCATCAGTATGGTCGTTACAGAGATACCCATATAGCATAATGCACAAGTATTCTTTTGAATGTACCTGTAAAAGAACTATTTATGCTATGTGCATGAAAGGTAGCCTATAATACTCAGGAATAGTGTAGCTTTCTATCAGTGAAAAAAAGTTTTCGAATTAGTTCAGTTGTTACAGAGATCCTATACAGCATAATGTAATTCTTATGAGTGCAACTGTAAAAGAACTATTTGTGATGTATGGAGGATATATTTGTGATGCATGCAGGATAAGTTTAATTTTCAATATTGCTACAATTGATTACACTTATAAAGTAATGCCGAAATGCCCCATGCATGTCAGTGGAATGTCCCAAATAGGGAGGTACTTTTTGGGATTTTTCTTGGAAACAGTTGTACCTTCAAAAAATGTTTTTTCATAATATGAAACTACTAGGTCGGAGGTTCCCAAACTGGGTGCCGCGGCACCCTAGGGAGCCATGAGCGTATGTCAGGGGTGCCGTGGAGCTGTGTGTGGATGGAGGTGTGTGTGTCAAGAAAAGTGTTTTGGTGGAGTATAATCAAATAATTTCCCGTGAACCGGTATCTCCAAGAAAGTGAGCCAAGCCGATCATTAAATGGGATCAAACAAAAATATTTCAGTCAAGTTCAAGACTACCTTGTAGCCTCTCTTTTATAGGAACTCCCTGAAATGGGGGTACTGTCAAAATTCTATATCCCTTTCCCAAGAGAGTACTTTCTTGATAGTTAGCCCTATAAACAAACAAACAAAAAATAACATAAAATGCATCCAAACTGCTCACCAAAAATGCATTCTAACCTTCATATTCATATTGCTTTAAAGGAAATCTGCCGCGAAATGTTTTTAGCCTGAAAAGGGTGTCGCGAAATGTTTTTAGCCTGAAAAGGGTGTCGCAAAATGTTTTTAGCCTGACAAGGGTGCCGCGAAATGCTTTTAGCCTGACAAGGTTGCCGCGAAATGCTTTTAGCCTGACAAGGTTGCCGCGGGGAAAAAAAGTTTGGGAAACCCTGTACTAGGTTGTAGGTTGATACATCTTCATGCGAATTGTTTTCATGTGGGAAGTCAGCACCAGCTGTACCAATCTTTTGAAATTCCATAAATTAGCATTAAGGACCATGTTTGGGGCCCTGTACCCAGGGACCGATCTACACACTGGGGGCCCAGGGCACAGATACTTTTGGGGGCCCCCTGCACAAAAATTTTCTGCAGAATATTGCTTAATTAAATTAAGTTAAAACCAATTATCATTCCTAAGCTAACCACACGTAAACATTTACAAATCAGTAAAATATAAGTGGTATCACAACAGATACATACCACTTATATGAATTTTTCGATTTTGAAATGTTTTTATGGGTATTTACAGCCATCACACACCTTTGAAAAGATAAAAGGAGGAGCATGCTGAGGTATCCGATGAAATTTGCGAATATCGAATGTTGAATCGAATGCATAATTTTTAGCATTACAAGTTACATTAAATTAAAAATTTTGAATATTTGTGATGAAATGAAGTAATCATAAATTTTTCTCTTGAGAGATAATTTTAGTAGCTATTATGATTACATAAAAGGAAGTTTTGGGGGGCCCAGGGCACGTGCCCCGAATACCCCGCCGTAAATCAGTCCCTGCCTGTACCAAGGGGCCCTTAAAATTTTTTTAACATTGGATTCACTTTATATGCTGTATAATTGCACTGTGCAAAAATTATTTCTACATCATGTTAGAGCCTAGATTTAAAGCATTCTCAAAAACTGTTTTTTTTTAAAAATGAAATTGGAGGTATTTGGGGGGTCCATATTTAGGGGCTCTGACTATCTTTGAATGAATTTTCAATTTGAGATATTAATATTCAAGGTATATTATCAAATAAAAAGAAAAGAATCTCTGAAACACCTAAGAGCCAGTCACAATTGAGAGAATAAAGTGGTAAAAATGACCCTAAATTATTTCTACATCACTCTTCTGGGGCACTTTGACACACCCATAACTCCAAAACTAAAAGAGGTAAATCCAAAATATTTCAAATTTGTTCTTTCCTTGGATAAGGCAACACAAGGAAAAAAATTCTGAGATGATGATGGAATTTTTTTTCTTTTTTTGCCCGATTTGCTCTTGCAATGCTTCTTAATTCTATGGCCTGAAAACCATTATAAAAATGTAGAAAAACCATCTATATATATATAGCAGGGTGGATCGAAAAAACTTTCAGAATTTCAAAACCTGCCTATGAGGAAAAGAAGTTCTATAGTGTGGAGATAAAGGAAAAAATAGCCCCAAAAAATTGAATTTAAAATTTAGTACTGTCAGAAGCGGGAGGGTTGAATTTTCGAAAAAGAGTAAAATTTGCTTTCATATGGAGAAAGCAAAAATACTCTTAATCAGAACCTACCTATGCAGAAAAGATGGTCTATAGTATGGAGACAAAGAGAAAAATAAGTAAAAAAATTAATTCTAAAATTTAATGCTGCTGCAAGGCGGTTCAATTTTTGAAAAAAAGCGAAAAATGATTAAATTTTGCTCTTTTACCCTTTCGCCATACAGAGCAGAGGGAAAGAGCAGCAGGTTCCCTCTGCTCTGTATGACGAAAGGGTTTGTCTGACGAAGACCGAACAAATTTTCAGTCAAAACTATCGTTACGCCTTGAAGTACCTTTTATGTATGTTTTTTTCACAAAGTTTTTATTTATTTTAAACAAAAATGTGTTATGTACAGGACAAATCGCAAAATTTTGATTTAAAACTTGGCAAAAATTTAATTTTTAGACTATGTTTATAGCTTTTATGCACAATTAGCTGCACCAAGTACAGCAAAATATACAAGTTAGCATATATGGTTGATTATAGCGACCATTGGTCACGTCTTAGCTTGCTTAAAATATTCAAACATCATTTTGAGTAATCAGTTAATTTTTATCAGAAAACAAAGATGAAACTCTGATCATTTATTGTATAATAGCATTTTAAATACCTATTTAACTAAAAATATGTAAATAAATTAAAAAATCCTTATTTGAGAAGAACTCTGGTCCCTTTACAGAAAGAATGAGAAAACATTTTGCTGAAAAGAGTTAGGTCAGCATACCTAGAAAGTATGAAACTGGGAAAAAGAAAATGCCCAAACAACTAAGAAAAAAATTGAAAAATGAAAGAAATGTCAAGATATATCTGAAGAACTATTCTCAGTTTCAGTGACACCGCATATTTTAGGAAAAGCTGTCAAGCATGTTATCAATGTGTTAAGCATGTGTTTTCATAATTTTTTTTCTTTCTAGTACATTTTTCTTCCTTTGGCACTGCTCTAGTTGTAATCATTCTAATGCAGTAACACATATCGTCCGATACCATTATGTTGCATAAAAGGAATATTTATATTTTTAACTTACCAACAAGTTTGAGAGGTCTTTATGATTTCGGTTATTTGTCTGTTCTGTTGTCCACCCGTCCAGTGTTCTAACTACTTTAAATATACATTGATTTCTGCAAAACTTGTTTTTTTTTCTATGTACAGTGCCATGTATCTTTTTGAAAATGGTGTAAGTAGCATTTATAGTTCTTTTACAGGAGGAAAAAAAGAATCCAATACATCACACTCTATGGGCAGCCATTCTTGAAAACATATTTTAGAGATATTGGGTTTTTTGAAAGAAAACAAAGTTGGTATATATAGTTTGGCTGCCTTAACTTGGCAGTCGACCTTAGGCAATTTCATTCCTAGAGGGGGGTCCCTCATTGAAAGGTTACTACATGCTACTGCTTAATTGGCTACAGCTTCTTTTGCCAAGTAGGGAGAATTTCTGGTGGTCATCTGGTCTCCCCCCCCCCTTCCCCCCCAGTGAAAGCGAATAAAAGGGCACACCTGCTCCGCTTGCCCCGCACACTCATTCTTCATTGTGCTAGAAATTTCCTGTATCTGCGATAAGGTGCGAATTACGGCTACCTGATTTTACCCCGAAGGAAAACCTGTTATCGAATTTCCCCAGTGGACTCGACCAAATTCACGTGACCAATTGCCAAGTTAACGTAGCAGGACTATATATTACTAAGGATCTCAAAAATAATGCTCTCCATTAAGAATAATGTCTGTATTATTAATAGTTCTTCTACAGGAGCACTCAAAAGAATTCCAATACATTACAGTCTGTAGCATTTGAAAGACACTAATATATTTCTAGCACAAGACAATAAGTATAAAATTTTTATATTTTTCAGTTAAACATTGAAAAAAAATTAAAAAGTCTTTTACAGGGTCTCATAAAATTGCATTTATAGTAATAATTCAACATTATCTTATCTCTGAAATCTCGCCAGTTTTAAGAAAAATACATTGCCAAATTAGTCGCAAAACTGTTTTTGTGTTGGAAAGTGTATTATGTATGTGATTGGCAGGATTTATCTTTCTTGTTATAACTAAAATAAACATTTTTATTTGTACCACTGTAGAAATATATTACTTTTGTGAGATTTAACGTCTTTTTAAAAATGTAGTTTTTACTTTTTGTAGTTTAGCAATAGGAATGCATAACTTAAAAAATAATTTTAATTGTAGGAATGGATTCATGCCTTACACATGTTGGGTACCAAGTTGTCGCTCTAAATCTTATTCTAGAGAAAAGGTGAGACAGTTTTGTTTTCCCCAGGATGAAAACTTAAGAGAAAAATGGATCAAAGCTATAAATAGAGACGTACCACCAACAAAATTTTCAAAGGTTTGTTCAACTAAAAGATATTTTAAACATTAGAATTTGATTTGTTTAATCCTTTATTTAGATTCATTATAACACACTTTCTCTCTTCCATACTGTTCTTTATTTTATGTAAATCTTTCCTATGATCTGGGTCATTCCATTTCAAATTGCCCAGTTAGTCTCATAATTGACACCAACTGTGAAAATGATTATAAATGTAGTTATTATTCTTCTAACATTATAAAATTTTACTTCATGTACACATGCATAGTTTGGAGTAAGTTGAAAAGCTACCGCACATGTGAAAGGAAAACTGCAAAATAACTAAAATATAATTAAAAATTGTAGAACTTTTAAAGCGCCTTTGAATTAGTGTTATCTTTCTTTCATAGTATGTAATTTCATTTTTTTAAATGAGAACTTAAAAAATTTTGTTTTCATTTTATTATTAAATTTGGCTGCTGACATTAAAGTAATAGATTCTGGTACCATGGTTATTATTATGATAAATAGAACATGAAATTAGTTTTATTATATATATTTTTTTAAATTTTAATCCTAAGTGAGTTTGATAATCATTTTGATGTCGCAAATTTCATATAGCATGAGGAACTCAATCAGGGTAATGCGTTTTATGCAAAAATTACTTCAACATTATTTTAGAACTTAAATGACAATTATATTCTTCACACACACACTCGCATTATGAAAGTGAATAGATTTGTTTGGAAAATGTCGTTATGCTCTTTTTAATTACTAGGTGCCAAGGCCCCTAGACTCGTTATGCTCGCTTTTCGTATGAGGCATTTGGACCCCTAATAAGGCTTATTCGTAAAAAAGGCATAATTTCGACAAACAAAACCCAATGGTTGGATCAGATAGAATGTTACCGAGCTACACATTGCTTGGTTCTTGCATAATTCGCACTATTTTTAATTATGTGAAACCCATGAAACACCTTGCGTATTAGCCAGTTATGGCAAATTTTCATATTTTGGCGACTTTCGTATATGTATAGTTAATAATTAGCTCTAAGAAAACAGTACTTCATATGTTTTCTTTAATAAAAACTACGTAGGAGCTTGCCACCAACAGCGACTTTTCATTATTTGGCGATTTACACATGCTCACAACCTATAAATACTGCTCATGTAAGGTTCCTGGAAAACCGTTATACATATTTTCATATACATAATCCTTTGCAGAATGGCATATTTAGTACCACAAATTACACCGCGCTGGCAAATATCCAAAGTGCCATTATAACTGTTATAATGGCATAGTTAAGCCACCAAATATTTCTACTGGTAGCAAATACTCCAGCTGGACCGAACCGTCTTTAAAATAATCTGCATTTTAATTATTTTTCATTTTCAAGGTATTGGGTTCTAACATTTTTGAACTCGCGGTTTAGATTCATCCTGCTTGGAAAGATACCATTTTGCCAGATCTAATACCAAGATAGCGCTTTCAAAATCAGTTACAATTAATTGTTCTGTTTTGGAAAAACGAGTAATCGCTAATTGTAAACTCCTGCTACTTCTAATACCTCCGTTAAGAAAAAAATCCTCTCATTCATTTAAAAAAAGTTACACTTTTTAAATTTTTATATGACCCCCATACGAAACAATTCCCAATTAGTAAAATATGCCCCATACGCTAAAGAATTGACATATAAAATTTGAGAACAATACCTTTAAAAGTGTCAGAGATATAAAGATAAATATAACGCTGACTTAAATCGCTTTTCAATGGCTTTCTCTGTAAAGGGAAAAATCAAATCGAATAATTGCATTTCAGGGATCGTACAGAAATTATGAAAGGAAAACTTTTTTTTTCCACTCCAGGAATAAACATCTACATACAAAATCATGGATAGTCCCCGATCCTCTTTAAAGATATCTTTGCGACATCGCATGCTGAAAGGCTCAGATTTGGTACATCACCTTATGAGTGGGGCACATTATACTTATAGGGAATTATGGGGTCGTATAAAAATTTAAAAAGAGTAACTTTTTGAAAATAAACGGCAGGAATCTTATCTTAACGGAGAATTATTTCCGACCTTATTTGTAACATATTTCTAATTTATATTGCCCACTATCTCTAATAGATAAAGAATTAAAGCCCATTACCACTTTTTTGAGACATCTGTATATGTCCAGGGGCAGAAAAATCTCCAAACATTTACATGCCTAGTCGGGCATGTAGCCTAAAATAATAAATGTCCGAACAAAAAATTTACAAGCCTAAAAGAAAATTACTGCATTTTATTGCTCTATAAAATTTATAGTATTCCGACTGTTTGCATTGAAAGTAAATGTTGCAACCACAAACGAAATCTGTATGATATGTGAACAAGTTTATTAAAACTATTTTATGAATCTTTTTTGGTCTATTTTTTTACATGCCCGATCGGGCATGGCTAAAAAAATACATACCTGGCTGAGAATTTTACATTTTCCAGGCTTGTGTATCTCCAAATTTTTTAAAAAATCGATTTTTTCAATTTTAATTTTATTTGAAAGCTCAATTATTTCTGTGCATTTTGACCCCAATTTTATGCAATTATTCCAACTAGAACCGGTGATAAACATAAAAACGTTTTATGAATGTTTTATGTTTGAACACAGTAAGGTAACTTTAAACTGTGTTTTCTCAAAATGCATTTTTTTAAATGAACTATCAGTAAAATCACAAAATTTCTATGATTCGTATCTTCACAAAACTTTGTTTGGTTTGCATCCGTATCTATATAATGATTTAATATTAAAAGTGAAAGTGAAAAACATTTGGAATTTTAACAGAAATATAAGAGAAAAAGTCAGCTTTTTTCAAATTTCACTTTAAAATAAAATTTAAAATTCTAAATCTAAAAATTTTTCTCAAATATTAGTTCATTCTATAAAATATTTATTTTACTTAATTTTGAAATAAAAATTTTGTTTATATGTGTATTTTAAATTGACTTAGCTTACGGATAGTGACACACTATTGAAAAAAAAAAAAAAATATATAAAGTAAAAAGTAAACTTTTTTTTCAAACATATCTGAAAGGTAATGGATTTTTATCTGAAATTTTATGATGTACTATAGTGTATTATTATACAAAAAAAGTTTCATTATTCAGTGACTTTTATTTTGATCATAAAATGTAAAACCGCTAAGGTTTAAAATACATGTATATTTGCTCCTCAATCCTCCTAAGACCCCTTAATGCACAAGTGAAAATATAGAAATATGCTTACTGTTCTGTGTGCACATCACTGCAGCTTGCATTTGTTTGAAACGTTCCACTTGCAGTTGGTTCCGGCATTTTTTAAAATTTAATAAGGTACCTATCCTTATAGTGCCTTCCTGCCAATTTATCCTTCTTAAATTGCAGTGAAACAAATTCAAAAATGGAAGCAGAGTGAAAGATGCAAAGGTGGTGGGGAAGGAACATTTTCGATTACTAAATGCATTTTAGGCTGATGTAAACTTTTGATGTCACAATTCCCATTGCATAGACTGTTTTTAATTAACCGGCACCTGGTGCGGCCAGCTTAATAACATCTTGTGTTATGTGGTGTCAGAATGAGTCTCAAATAATGATTGAGACCGAAATCAGAAGAAAATTTCTATGAATAAAAGAAAAGTTTTTTTTCTCTATAACTTGAGTGAAAAACTTTTTCTTTAAATTGTAAAAATTGAGTATAATGCATTTTTTTAAAAATTTAGCTTAAATTATTGGTGGGGCTCAGCCCAACTCATAATTTATTGGGGGGGCTTGAGCCCCATAGGCCCATATAACTCTGTGTATGCCTGTATATAACGATACTGTAAATGTGAAATGATGTGAAACCTGCATATAATGATACTGTAGGGACCTAAATAAAATATTGTTACAGACAGGTTGCAGTGGCATTGTGAGGGGTGGCCAATTGGATGCCCCGGGCACTGCTCACAGTGGGGTGCCCAATCGTCCCAAAATTTGACAATTTTGTTTGTCAAATTTGTTTGTCCAATTTTGTCAAACAAAATTGGACAATAAATAGGAGGAGGGGGTGCCAAAAAGGTATCGTGCCCTGCGTGCCAGTTCTGCTCGCTCTGCCACTGACAGGTTGAGCTTTCGTACGTTAGTTGAGTATGAAAGGTGTTTTCTAATTATGTGAAAATACTAGTTCAAGTTCTGCATTGTGTACTAGTATGTGTAGTACATCACATAGCTTAAGCACTATGTTGTGCAAGTGTACTTGAACTAATAATATCTACACTACGGAGGCTATGAGGCTATGTTAAGAAAAGACATTTGCCTTGTGTTTTGGTCTGGCTGTGTTATGCCAACAAACATGCTTCCTATGGAAAGGTAAAAAAACCTTTAGGTTGGAATTTTAACATTTATTTGGCCAAAGTGAAGTGACAGTATCGACATCTAGACTTTCGTCTTATGTAGAATTTTCAAATAAGAGACGAGAATTGGAAACAAGCTTCAATTCCAATACCACTTCAGCATTTTGAGGAAAATAAAATCATACCTTGACAAATATCGTGCTTTGAAATAGTCAAAATGCTCTATCTGGCATATTAACAATACTTCTAAATCAGTTGAAAGTTGCTGCTGTAAAAAAAAAAAAAAAAAAAAACAGAAGTACCAATATGCAAGAATTTCTATCAGACCAACAAACCAAAAGAAATTGTTTTTTTCAGTTCAATGGATTTGAATAATGAATGTAAACTAAAGTAGCATATATGCAAATATACTTTTCTGCAACACAAGGTACCATTGCAAGCAGAGCCCTAAACGGTGACAGCGTCATATTTGTAATGAGAAAATTTACAGCCGTAGCAAGTACATTGAATCGATTTGACATTTAGGGCCGACCAGGATCTGCAATAGTGTCATTTGCCCTTCAAGATGTAGGTATTATCTCACAAATCAATGTACTGAGTAGTGTTGGCAGAAATAAAATTCGACATCAGATACAAAGGAAAAAATCGCTCTATTGTCTCAATCAGATGCAACAAATTATAACCTATACCAGTTTGGTTTATACATCAATGGATGCAAAAACAGGTTTCTAACATTAGAAGACTGCAGAAGAAAAGTGATAATAGAAAAATACGTAAGCTTGGTAAAAGAACCTGACTCTTAACTGCATCAGCTGTGGTTCTGTAAATTTCGTAATGGTGCAAATTATTTGGAAACACATACTACTGTATATCCTGGCATAGAACATGCATCAGTAAATTTAGAATATGCCAAGAAACTTAGTTTATATTTTATGCATTTTATATTCAGTGTATAACATGTACATTAAAAAATGAAATAATTTTTTGATGTTGAAAGTATATGTTATGTGCCGAGATATTTGGTAATTCGAATTTTATAAAAAATTGGCATTGGCATATATGTAACAAAGTTGGTTGTTACTGAACATCTGTCAACACAGGTGTCAAAAGAGGTGTTATATGAATCATAGAACTGATTGTTAAACGTCCATTACAATTGTGTATGTGACAGTTACACTTAGCAGCTAACATCTTTGCCGTTTAACTTTGCGCGCTTCAAGAATTCTTTGAAGGGACAAATCCCTTATGTGATTTTTCTAATCAGCTGGCATTGAAATCAGGACATTTTCAGCATGGCCAAAGATTCTGTTTCTTCCAATTACAGAGTCGCTAACGCACCTCAAGTCATTCAACAAATAATGTGATAAAATGATTTACTGGTGCAAATGCTATGCACGATAGATTACTATTAATTTCGTCTTGATCTGTAATCATGTAGGTACATGGATTTTTGCGATGATCGCCGTCATCATCACTAAAGCCTCAGATAGATTTTCGTAAGCTATATAGAATTGAACATTTTGTTTGCACTTTTAAACCATATCTAGCAAGAAATTTTTCCAGAGTTTCTCATCGACAGACTTCCACTGAAATGTCCATAGTTGATGGCTTCACTAATTTCCATTAAGTACAATTAATCACTACCTAAAAATATTTTTTATCAGTCAGTTCACATAGAGTGCATTCTGTTGGTGTGAATGAAGCAACAGATAGTGAAAAATTTTCCTATTGTGCCAATTAAGCTTCTAGGTCCAGTCGTGGCTCCATCTAAATGCATGGGAAAAAAAAAAAATCGTTCAGTTGCCATACCCACAGGTCAAACAGTAGAAGTAGTCATCTGCTGCTGCCTGTGAACCATTTAGAAGAGACAAGCTCATAAGAAATCCTCTGGAATCACAAAACCTCATGCCTGTTTTCAACACCAAATGCTCACTAAAATTTTGACATTCCTTTTTAGATTTTATTTTTAAGTACTAAAATATCAAATATGCCTAGTGTTTTCTGACAAATATGCCTAGTGTTTTTCTTGTAGCCATATGTATGGCCCTTCACATTTTGAACAAATGAGAAGGCCCATGCAAATTTTCGAAAAAAGACTGAAATATCTAAACTTCATCTCCCTTGCAGCAGTGTTTAATCTAAAATCTAATTTTTGTTTTGTTTTTTTTAAAATTTCTGTATCATAAAACATCTTTTCCTCATAAGTAGGTTTTGAAATTCTGAAAAAAAATGTTTCTATCCATTCTATTCCTCACATGCTACACTTCGGCAATTGAAGGTTAGGCAAATTGGTACCTTTTGCCTAGTCGGAAAACACCCCAATCTACCACCCAGATTTCACGTGATCAAAACCAGCTCCCATCACATGCTTCCCTTCATTGATAACCCGAGCAAAAAATGTATTCTCTGTCTGGCCTTCAGTGACAGATGGCGTCATTACCGATCCCATCCGTCTCATTTGCTTTCTCAAAGTCTGCAACAAGCAGCAATGAAGTCCACATCGCATGGCACATGACATCAAATCCACAATGAGTGACAGCGACCTCTCAAAGTTCACAACAAAAAGCAAATTCTATAACACTTGGAACATTATTTGTCAGCTTCTGACTGACTATCTAGGTGGGGAGTAGTGCGATGGCAAAAGATCTCCTCCATACACGCAATTGAAGGCCAGGCAAATGGGTACCTTTTGCCTGGTTGGAAAGTGTCGCAATCTACCATGTGGATTTTGCAAGATCAAATCCAGTTCTTGCTGCACGCTTCATAGTAATACCAAGGCTCTCACACAGTAGCATAGCCGCAGGGGGAGAGGGGGATCACAAACCCTTCTCATGAGGAATTTTTTGCCATACAAAATGTATATTCTTTACTCCCTTATCCCACACTTATACATATATATGAGTTATAGTAGTCGTAACCCCCCCCCCCCTCTCATGAAAAATTTCTGGCTATGCCACTGCTCTCACATGTGACTATTTTTATAAAATGGTCACTATTTTTTTAGTTGAATTGTCTCACTGACAACTTTGATCACTGAAAAAGCAACCAAAATTTTTGCTTTTTGAAATAACAAGTAAGGGTAAGGGCACTAGTAATTGATACTTTAAGAGCCATAATAAGCATTAACTAGTAATTACTGATTACTAAAACTATCTAGAAACAAATTTTATGTTTTCAAAAGTGAAATGAACCTAGAAAATTCATGTAAGTTATAATTTATTACAGAATATTGGAAATTTCTATTTTTTGGTATATTTTATATGTTGTCATGATGGCGACACCAGTAATTGCCACAAAGAACAAAATTTTGACTCCAATGATTGACACTTCCTGCTCTAGTAATTGAAACCCAAGAAATGAGTAGAAAAACATGCTGATTTAATTTTTAATGCAATGATGTAAAAATGACTCAAGAAAATGAAATGAAATTTGGGGACATGATATAAGGTCACTCAATTAAACTATAGGTGTTGAATTTAAAAAATATTTTGATAAGATTTTGAGATTTTGTGAAAATTGTTTCAAACTGCATATATTTAATGTTCAGGCATCAAGTAAAAATTACTAAGGCGAATAAATTGAAATTGGTGACATGATAGTTGATCACTCTACTTAAACTATATCGTTGAATTTAAAAAAAAAAAAAAAAAAAAAAAAAAGATCATATTTTGAGATTTTGCAAAAATTGTTCGAAACTGCATAAATATTTGTCCACACATCACATAATATCCCCTAAAGTGACTGAAATGAAATTTGATGATTGGATAAGTGGTCACTCAACTTAAACTATAGGCATCAATTTTTTTTAAGTTTTGATTAGATTTTGAGATTTTGCAAAAATTGTTTTAAAAAGCGTAAATATTTGTTCACACCGCATGTAATAATGACTAAGCAAATGAAATGAAAGTTAGTGATAGTCACTCAAATTAAATTATAGGAAATGAATTTCTTAAAAACTTTTATTAGATTTTGAGATTTTTTTTTTTTTTTTTTTTTTTTTTTTCATACATCACGAAAGAACAACTGAAGCAAATGAAATAAAATTTGGTGACATAATAGGCAAACATGCAACTTGAACTACAGCCGTCTAATTTTTTGAAATTTTGGATTAGTTTTTTAAGATTTTGAGAAAATTTATTTAAAATGTGTAAATATTTGTTTGTCTATCACTTATAAACCTTTGAAAGGAATGAAATAAAATTTAGCATCATTATAGGTGGTCACTTAAACTATAGGTGTCAAAGTATTTCAATTTTATTTATAGATTTTGAAATTTTACGAAAATGGAGAAAATGTTTGTTGCATATTAAAACTTTAAAAGGTGAAATACGTAGGATTACTATATAACATTTATAGGAAATACCTATTTCCGACGTACGAAATACATTTCGGCTGCCTTTACACAGCCATCTTCAGTCGTTGCACGCTTCCTCGTCAATGGTAGTCCTGCCACACTTTTCCTCCTCTTCATTCCTGAACTTTCACCTCGTGACGTCACTCCAAGTTCTATCGATATTGGCGTGTGCCATATCGTTGATGCTTCCCTCTGTTGTGGAAATTTCTAAGCTTTCTTGGATATAGGCATATGTTTTATTTTTATAATTAGCTATTTTCTTTACATTCTTAAAATCTATTGTTAGAGTTTCTTTTGTTGCTAAGCGAGCTAAGGCTGTGTTTTGTTTATTGAATTTAATATCGTTAATATGTTCATTTTTTCTTTCATTTATTTTTCTTTTTGTTACACCTATATAGCAACCTTTATGATTGGTTTCATTAACAGAAAGATTAATTTTGTATATTCCTGTGGTATCTAACGGGTTAATTTGGTCTTTTTCAGAACGAACATGTTGAAAAATAGTTTTATTGGGTTTAATTGGTATTTGGAAATTCTTTTTGAGGGTTCCATTAGAGATTTTATTTGCGATCCCCCTGCTGAAAGGAATAGCTGTAGTGTATTTTAAATTTTCTTTTTGCTGATTGTTTATAATATTTAATTGACATTTATGTGCTTTCAGAATTTTTTCAAAGGTCTCCCGTGGGGAGTTAGCTTCTTGACATTGGTTTCTAATGTACGATATTTCTTTATGTAATAAAGTGATGTTAGAGCACACATTGAAGGCTCTGTCTATATAGGAACGTATAGCTGCTATTTTATAGTTTAAGAGGGTTTTTGATTTAAAGTTAACTATATTGGTATTACTTATTGGTTTACGATAGATTGTAGTTTGTAAGAGGTTATTGCTTTTTGTAATGGCTACGTCAAGGTAGTTAAGGGTATTATCTTTTTCTTTTTCGTACGCAACTTTAATGTTCTGATTCATTTCGTTGAGGTGTTCTATTAAATTAGTTTCTTGGTTCTTATGTATGGTAAGTATCACGAAAATGTCGTCGACATATCGTAGCCATAATTTTATAAAACTTTGGCTATATGCTATGTTATATAATGCACAGGAAGTTTTTTAACTTATCATTTTATTCATTCCTTCTTAAATGAAGCAATACCATAGCCAGAGAAACGTTGCAGGAGGGGTTTTCAAGTTTTATTTCTCAATGCGCCAAATTTTAAATACCCTTTTGCAAATAGTAATACATGTTCCTGAAATATTCAGGTTGAGTTTGAACCCCTAAAACCTCCCCTTGGCTACAGCTTTGAAATGAAGCTAAATGACATGTTTATTTCTTAAACACAAAATCATACAAAAAAGCTACTATTTTGGCTACTAAAATTTTAAAAATGGCTACTAAACTGGAGATTTTTTTATGCCTGTGAGGCTACTAAAGATACTATTTTTGCCCCCTGACAATGGTGGACACCTTGCAGTAAAAGCATTTCTTGGGCTGGACAAATGCATTCCAAAAAGTGCCAAGCTCAGTGAAGTAATATTTGTTCTGTTGATCATCTATCAGCAGGTAACTTTATTTGGCTGATTAGCACAAAAATAAGTGTGAAATTGCAGTAATTTAGAAGAAATTATTGTACCTTTCATGACTTGTCATTCAAAAATTTTGAAGTATTTTTCTTGTTTAAAAAACCTAGACATATGTTTTACTGTTTGTAGTTAAAAAAGTTTCAGGGAGCTACCACTGGTGACAAATATCCACACTGTGACCAAATATATTATATTACACTACTACCAAAAATTTTTGTGTTGTAAAAAAGTATAATTTGGCAATTTCTCACTAAATGTGAAAGATAATGATAAGCTAGGTTCAATTTTGGAAACTTATTTTTTTAATTTGCTCTCTTGCATTTTATCTCCTTCACACCTAACATAAATTTTAATCTATGGCTTCCTGGCTTCACGCTCATGAGTAAAACGATTTTTTAGGTATCAGATTAACAACACAAAAAAAAGTGTCCAACAAAAGGAAAGTAAAGTTTGAAATTTTCAGTATTTCATTTTTTAGCAGTCTATATTTTGAATTGCAAAGAAAAACTATTCTTAAGGCTTTTTTTTTTTTTTTTTTTTTCCTTTTTTCTCTCATCAATCTACAGCAAATTTAAAATGAGAATTTGCAGAATCTTATGCATTTATATTTTAATCCATTTAATTAAACTTATGAAATAATTTATTAGAGATAATTCTATGCTAACTAGTCCATTGAATGTTGTACTTCAGGAATTAGCGGTTCTGTTATGATTTGAAAGTGTTGTGTCCTTACAATAAGCATGTACTATGCATTTAGCTTAGGTATAAATTATCTCTTATATAGTGATAAGATGCCAAGCCATTGTTGTGTTCCTTTCTGCAATGCAAATTATCCTTCTGGGCCAAGAGTTTCTGTGTTTTCATTTCCAAGAGATGCAGAACTTTTAAAGAAATGGATTAAGGCTATTCCAAGAAAAAATTTTGTTCCTTCACCCAATACCAAGGTAATCGTATGTGAACAACCAGATTTTAAATTTTGAATTTCAAGAAATTTGTTTCATTTAGACTGTTCTACGAAAGAGAAAATCAGAATATTTGTGTTTTTTTGTCTTGATTCTGCATGTTTCAACTATAGAATGTGACTTGATTTCTGATGCATGAAAGTGCTGTGTTTTTAAAAAGTGTGCTTAAATTTATCTTGAAGTATTTGCGTATGTCGTCATTCTTTGGGACAAGATTCATATATTTCCCCCTCGCCTTGTTTATTGTAAAATTTTAAGTTATTTTGTTATTTAAGATTTGTTATTTTGATGTTCAATAATGAAATTTTGATGTACTTGTGTAGCTAAAATAAAATTTTATTTAGATTGTGTTTTTCTTTTGTTTAAAATTTAGAAATTAAAATAAACATGTGAACTAAATGCTGTTTTTACACATGTGGAGAAAATCATTATTACACTAAATTAAACTATTCTTTATCATATTTTTGATTAATTATTCTATTGATTTGATTATTTAAGTGTAGAGTACTATATATATATATATGTGTGTGTGTGTATGTATATGCAGGGATGAGAAACTTCTGTAGAATCCCACATTTTATTTATTTTCTCCTAATAAAAATAAAGGAATACATGGATTATAAAACTATGGCAGAGTTCCGTGTTTCATAGCTGCCAACTTAAGTTCGATCGCTTTGAATCCTTTCGTAAATGAGTATTTCCTTAATTTATTCATATCTCTAATACTTTTACAAAGTATATGAATAATTGTTTGATTATTTTTATAAATTTCTGAAATTTTAAAGACATTGCTGAAAGCTTGAATTTGTTAAGTTGAGAAACTGACACACTAATTCTGTGGTTTAAAAGGGATGTGGATTTACATTCGATTGACTAATGGAAAAAAAGAATCTTGTTTTCTTTTAATTTTTGTAGCTAAAATAAAATTTTATATTTTTGAAGCAATTTTTAATATTTATTTTTAAAATTAAATTAAGACATTTTTGTTAATGCAACTAAATAGAAAAGTATCCCCCCTCCCTTGCATATGTATTGATCTGTGTGTCTTTCTTCTGATGCAATTTTAAAAATAAAAGGAATTGCTGCATCATTTATAATTTTTTAACTACAAATAATATATATAAAATTTTTGTTAACATTTTTAATTAAAAAATGCAAATTGTTCCTATTTTATTTTCTAACAGTTTACAGCTAATTAGACAGGATCACTCGGAAGATTTAAAATTTTATTAAAGAACATATATATTAGCTGCGAAGGCGGATAGCTTCACTGCCCCATACCTTACTGTTCTTTATATTCAGTGCAGTGTTGATTAAATTTCTGAACTTATTTCAATTGAAAATCACGTTTCTTTGTTTTAACAGTATTTGTCATTAAATTTATTTAGGTTAGGGTTGCTACACATTTTAGGTGTCATCATAATAGCCGATGTCAAAACAGCAAATGGCTAAAATGTGCTTTAGTCCAATGCATGGTGACATTTTTTAGATGGGCGATTATTGTGCCAAGTATTGTAAATTCGATATTTTAAAGCTTTGAGAAAGTCCAAAAGATCTTGCTCTTTTGTGTATCCATTTATTGTTATTTTGTAATCTTGCTACCGTATGACATATGCCTCCTCCATTTGACGTCATTGAACTCTTAATTTGGATTTTCACACATGCTTTATTGTTACTGCACTAATGTTTACATCTAGCTGTTGCCGTTTTCAGTATGGAAATATCGTCGATTTTGGTACCCCATACGATAGCGTATTATATAAGTAGATATATATTTAGACATTTATAAAAGGATTTTTAATTTCCCAATTAAATAGAGAAGATTTTTCCTCATTTTTATTCTAACCATTTAAATGCTTATTTTTTGAGATAAGTAAAACCCTGATGCATATGCATAATTTTTACAGTATTTCTGATCAAGGTTTCTCAAAATAAGATAAGAACCCAAAATCCCTCTTTTTATGTTAGTTCATTTTTACATAAAAAAATAAAGTCTGAAATTGAGGCATGAAATTTATGATTTCTCTTGAGTTTAGATTTTATTAAATTGCTTAAAATGCTTTTTCTAAATAATGTTAGCCTTTTTATTTTCTGTTGAATGTTCTCTATCTAAAATTGATGATTCAATATTTATACTTGAGTACTTGGGTAGTATTTTGTTCAGGATAAAAGTAATTGATTTGCTTTGCGGTTGAGGTTGAATGGTAAAAATTATGTGGCGTGCATCAAAAATTTCTTAAAGGTTAAAGCTCACACACTTTCAGGGTGTCCACTGGCAACTAAATAGGTGACTTTTGTTACTAATATAAAGATAAGGTGACGTAAGCAACTTTTTTGGATAAAAAACGTCATTTTTGTAATGTTTCAAAGTTTTTGGCTACTTGTACCTTACTTCAGGTGACTAATTTGAAAATCGGATTTCGGTTTTTGACAACTCCCTTTTTTCAAAGTTGTGTGTGTGTGTGTGTGATTCGTCGTTCATCAAACATTCTAATATCTTTTTTTAATCGTACTATACTCTTTTTTTAATCGTACTACATGCTTTGTTATGTACAACAAATATAAAAGAGCGAACAATAATGTATGAAATTTTTTAATTGACCATTTTACTCATTCATTCTTAAATTAAACTAAATGACGTTTATTTTCAACTACAAAATCATGCAAATATGCTAGAATTTGGCAACTAAAATTAAGAAAATAGTTACTAGCCTGGTGATTTTTTTTTATGTCAGTGAGGTTACAAATGATAGTATTTTTGCTCCTGATATTAACAGACACCCTGCACTTTTCCTGTTTTTTTCTCTTTATGATTTTGCATCCTTATATATATAAAAGAAAAAACTAGTGAAGAAAATTAACAATGAAAGTGTATTTTACAAAGTTATATAAATTATATTTATTTTAACAAAAGACACACCTGTTTCATAATTTCTAGATCTCTGGAACATTTAATATTTAATAGCTTTTTTCAATACTCGTATAATAAAACATACTTACACTATCTGCAATAAGTGGCAGGATTTCTTGAACTGGTATTGGTACCAGAACTGTTATTCAACTTTCCAAAAATGAACATTTTATGAATATTTGTGCATTTGTGTATTTTTTTCTTATGAACCTGTTGGGTAAACATGTTATGCCAGGGAGATTCGTTTTTGGAAGAATATCATATAGATATACAGTCAACTCCCTCTAATCCTCACTCACTGGGACCAAGGGTTGTGCGGATTACAGGATTTTGCGGATTATAGGTCATTTTTTTTGTTTACATTTTTACATTTAGAATTTCCCTTTAAATTATAGTCAATTTACTGTAAACAAATAGGAAATGATGAAAGAAAATGCATATGCTATTGAATAAAAAAACAGTTAATTGTCAATATAAATACAATAAATAATACAATTAAATTTAGAGAATTTACTAAAGGACAGATGAAAGAAAATATTTATACTGCTGAACTAAAACACTATTTTTAATATTAAATACAATTACTAATACAAAATTAAAAGAATAAATTCTCTCTAAATTTTTATTTATTTTTCATTTTTTCACACATTGCAGTGATTGTAATTTGTTTAAGAGATTTTAATTTTTCTTCAGAAATTTTGTCCTGAAGCCTTCTAATTGTCAGTAACTCTTGGTCAATGACAAATGATTGCTTTTGCAAAATGTTTAAAGGGACCCCAAATCCGGAAGTTTTTCAACAAACAAACATTCTTTTTTTTTTAAAGGGCAGTTGTTGTTGTTTTTAATTTCTTTAAAAGACCGTTTTTAACTAAATATATATCTGTTATAAAATAAACAAGCTCAATCAGAAAGGGAGGAATTTCACTGGTCGCTCACGAAGGGGGAGGGGGGGGGCATGCGGTGCATCATTTGTATATTTTATATCTCAGTATTACATTAATTCAGATCTTGCGAGGTAATTTTCGGTTTCTCGTTATGTAAAAATATTCTATGCTATTATATAAGCTCTAAAGAGGAAAAGAATGTTATCCTCTTCTAACACACACGTGCATTACATTTCAAGTGCTGATGATTCATTATTTCTGCATGTGCTCCTCCGGCAGTTAAATGTAAACAAAGAGAAAGGCCATGTGGTCTGTTTATGCTTTTCTTTCTTTCTTCCTACAGAACTACAGTTATGTGGAGAAAGTTTTTGTTGCATAATAAATCGCTAGACAGAAGATCAAAAGGGTGAGATAGGGGGAGAAACGGAAAATTGCGCAACTGTTGTGTTGTCTGCCAAATCGCGGTTTGCGTTTAAAGTTAAACATGTTACATATTTTCACCCAATTTTAATTGCAACGGTCAATCTTTAGGATCGTCTCGCCTGTTTTTCTCTCTCATAGAGCAAACGTTCTCATTGATTTTTTTTTTTTTCATTCAGGAAAAGAGTAAAGCGATGTGATTGGACGGTGCATTTCTTCGGAGTTTGTTATTTACATCCATTCACTGAACACATGCAACTTAGGATATAAGTTTCTGTATGTTTAATTACATGAAAATATGCTCAAATATATGAAATTATTTACTTCAAATACCTGTGGAAAATCATTAATAAATGTCTTTATAACATTCAGCCAATCAAATAACTTCTATAACAGTAATACTACCAGTCAAATGCCGCTCAAAATGTAAACAAACAAGTTTGTTTACATTTGAAATATATCGCGGATTACAGGCGTTCGCGGATTAGCGGGAGTTGACTGTAATTAGTTATGAAAATTTAATGAAGATTGTTAAGGAAATCTAGGAACTTTTTTCTGGATTTCTGTAGCAACCCTGTTTATTTCACAATTAATTTGGCAGATTTATATCACATTTTACATTGGGAAAGGGGGGAAAAAAGAAAATCCTGTTCAAAAAAAGAGTATTTATCTAGATCTCTCTATGGTTCTAGTAAAATAAAGTGCAGTAGAGGTAAAAAATCTGGACGGTCAATAATCTGTATTCAATTCTGGTGTGTGTGTAGGGTCGAAGTGATATAAATAACTAGCCGAATTCGGCGACCAGTTTTGGTCATCGAAGGCCACTTTGCGGCCAAAATGTGTAACCTACGGCACACGGTCCTCTTCGCAACTGAAATTTGCAACTTGCGGGTTGTCTGCCATCTAGTAATTATAGATTTATGACAAAACAAAATAAACGACACCAAATTAATCTAAATAAAAGCTATGAAATCCAACAATGTTGAAATCAAAATCCATCTGGTTAAACGAATTTAAATTTAAAAAAACGCTTATGACAAAAACATGTCACCAAAAACAATTTAAAACACTCAATTAAACACTTCAAAATTAAACAAGTGCTGCCATCAAAACAATCTAAAACACTTTTAAAGTAGGATTTCACAAATGTCACGCTTTTAATGTTTAAAAACACTTGGCTGAGATCAATGGAAAAAAAAAAAAAAAAAAAGGCATGACTTCGATAAACAACAACAAATACGTTTTTCTCATTTCAAAGAGTGTTCCCAAAAAGAGTGTTTCAAAGTGTGTTGCCAAAATTTCTGAAAAAGAATTCCTACAAATAGGTGTTTAAGCATTGTGCAAACAAAATTTTACACATTCTCAATAAATTTGCCCAAAATCTCTCAAATTTTGCAGTTTAATTAAGGTGACCATATTTTTGTACGTAAAATGGAGGAGATGTCCCCAAATTTGAAACACAATTGGGGACATTTTCTAATTAATGAAATAATTAACAGTAATCTAATTAAAAAACAATGTCATAATTAAAAAAATGTCCCCAATTGCTTTTTTACATTTGCTTGCTTTTTTACATTGTGGGGACAAATCGCAAAAAAACACAAATTGGGGACTGTCCCCAAAGAACTTAATATTAAATAAAACTGTCCTTGCATTTTCATCAGCATATGACGTCATCTAATTGATCTACGCCAGGGATTATGTTCCGTGATTTTTTTTTCTTCAAGGAATCAAGGAATGATTCCACACGCACCGCTTCGCGACGGACTTAACAATGTAGTTCATAGATGTCGCCACCACTCGTCGAACTCATTTTTCTCTCATAGATCTTTGCTTACTTTTTCAAGGCGCGATATCTCGCTAGATATTTAGAGTTGAAATTATCTGCAATTTTGAAAAAGCTTAATTTTTTAGAGATCTTTCGAACTGTACAAAAGTTTTTCCTTTTAATTAGAGATAAAAATGTCGTTTTTATCAAAATTTCAACATGGCCGCCAGATGCATTGGGAGCGATGAGTCGATCCTGGCAGCGTTACGAACTGGATTTTTATTATTTAGATACTGCTTACTATAATGAAAAATTTTGAATCAATTTTTCTAAACATTTTATTTTGTTGCCATCAGCACAGACAAAAGGTTTCCTTATTGGACCCAAAACAGCCACCTTTCTTTATTTGTATATATATTTGCTTTCTGTTTATGCCTAGGCTTGCCAGATTTCTGAAATATTCAACCGGGACACCGGAATGCCCCCAGTGTCACGGGTATTCAAGGGTACATTTTCCCAAACTGTGGCTGAACGCGTTTGCACTCTCAACTGGGAGACGGAAGATGCCTGGTTCTAAACCAGGTCGAGTCTGCCGACCTAACCGTTCGGAGTTTCCCGGGGTTTTCTACAAAACTTCGCGTAAATACGGGTTAGGATCCCTTAGAAAGTCCACCACGGAGGGAAATTTCCTCCCCTCAGTCCAGATTCGTGGCCCTAACACTACATTTACATTTTCCCCTCAAGGGTACACACTTTTGGCGGTTTTTTGGAGTGTTTTAGAGGATAGTTAATTCTCAATGCTATGAATGGTTACTGATTAAGAACCTGAACCAGGGGTATTAATAAATGACACAAGCATATAAATTTAAGCATTTTATTTCTTATATGTTTATAAGTTGCTTAAGTAAAAAGAAACACTTTGAATGAGGAATAAAAATTTAAACAATACTTATTAGCACACCACCACTCTTCGATAGTTCTCACTACAGTACAGTGAAATAAATGACAAATAATTATCCTTTAAAATCCTTCACAGTTAATTATTTTTAGACTTTTTTGGTCATCTATAATCAAATTTAATTTTTACCGGGATGTGAAGTAAACCGACCGGGACACCGGGATTTTGTCTGCAAACCGGGACGTCTGGCAAGCGTACCTTTATGCCTATATTTTGTGCTAAAAGAAAGTAAACACATAAAATGTATTCAACTTCAAATCTTGCAAGTTTTGTTTAATTTTTCTTTAGTTATAATTATTTTGATGCAATTTTTTTTTAACTGCGTTAAATTATACTTAAGTATAAATTGTACACTATTCTGTAAGTACGTATGTATTTACATATTGTACATTGAATATATGTATATGTTCTCCCATTAAAATATTTTAAATTCATGTTAATTAATGGGTTTTTTTTAATCTGTTCCAATTATTAAACCACTAAAATGAATTACTGATGATTAAAAGCAGATAAAAACACATTAAAATCCGTATGTAGCACTTTCGGTGGCAGCCACCGCCTTCTTCAGCTCTGGTCTCAAAATGCCTTGCTCTCTTCCTCAGTATGGCGTTCCTTCCAGGATCTATCTGCGCATGTGTCATGTCATTTATAGCGCCATCTGTCGTTATAATCTGCAAAGCCTCCATGTTTAGGGCATAAGTTATTTTTGTAATTGGAGAGGTTTTGGCTATTATTAAAGTCGATTTCTATGGGGCGTTCTTGGGCTATTTTTGAGAGGGCAGTACTGGGTTTATTGAATTTAATGTCATTGTGGTGTTCCTTTTTTCGGTCTTTGATTTTCCATTTAGTCATACCAAAATAGCAGCCTGGTTTTTTAGAACTATTGTCTGTAAAGTTTATTTTAGAAATGCCAGCGGTTTCATGAGGAGCATTAGTGTCTTTATCACTGCGAATGCGTTTGAAAATATTTTGATTAGGTTTTATGGGAATTTTAATATTTTTCTTAGCAGCTTCATTTGTTATTTTTAGAGCGGCTCCCCTGCAGTAAGGAATGGCATTGGTAACAGACAATAGTTCTAATAAACCAGGCTGCTATTTTGGTATGACTTAAAGGAAAATCAAAAACCAAAAAAAGGAACACCACAATGACATTAAATTCAATAAACCCAGTACTGCCCTCTCAAAAATAGCCCAAGAACGCTCCATAGAAATTGACTTTAATAATAGCCAAAAACTCTCCAATTACAAAAATAACTATTATGCCCTAAACATGGAGGCTTTGCAGATTATAATGACAGATGGCGCTATAAATGACATGACACATGCGCAGATAAATCCTGGATGGAACGCCATACTGAGGAAGAGAGAGCAAGGCATTTTGAGACCAGAGCTGAAGAAGGTGGTGGTTGCCACCGAAAGTGCTACTGACGGATTTTAATGTGTTTTTATCTGCTTTTAATGATTTTAATCCTGTCCGTCCTATTGCTTTTAATTAGAATTACTGATGGTTTCAGCAGGTTTTCTTTTTGTTATGAACTCACAAGCTTTTTTAAGTTATTTTCTAAAATCCAGACAGGACCTGGTCACAATTAATCAGGATTATCAATGTTCTACTGTAATAAGAATAATATAAACATGCTCACAAGTTAGAGATGCATTTATTTGATTTTGGAGTCTCCTTTTATGAATAAAAAATTGTTTCTTTATGCATACTTTTATTTTTGTTAATAACTTAACAAGTTTTGGTGAGTTTCAATTAGTCACGATTGCGTTAACATTTTACATCAAGCATGATTTTACAAGTAGTAAAAGGAATTACATTTGAAAGGGAAAAAATGACATTGTCACATTTAAACTGCTTTGTATAAAAGGGAGCGATATAAAATCTAAATTGATTTTATTCATGTATGACTTGAAATGAGTATTAAGCTTGTAAATTACTAATTTTTATATTTGAATTACAATTTGAATGGTCCTGCTCAAAAAAAGCCCAAAACATATTTAGTAAAATGTATGCATTTAATTATATTTTTCTAATACCTTTTTACCTTTTATAGGTTTGCCAAAAGCACTTCAAGCTTGAAGACATTCTTACTGAAACCTCAGCTTTTGATGCTAAAAATAAAGTTACTATAACAGTGCCATTAAAAAATCATAGACTTAAAGCTGATGCAGTTCCCAGTATTTTTGAGAACTATCCTGTCAAGCAACAAAAACAAATTAAAAAATCGTCTTTAAAAGAAAACCAAGAAAAGGACTATAGTGAATCAAGTGCTGGAACTAGTAAGCGAATCGTAACTGAGATTTACGAATTGTTGTTAAAATTTACTAGCATATAATTCACGCTTTGTAAAATTGCATTTACACTTTTCTTTTCTCTACAGCTTTTATTTCTCTAATAGTTTCTTTTCTCTCCTTAAGATTTAAAAAACGCTCTCGATTTAGCATTTAAAAAAATTCTTAATCTCATATCTTGGCTCTTAAAATATAATAGCAGCTTAGAAAATGCGGCGGTGCTGTGTTCCTGGTTGCAATTCTAATTTCTCTAAACCTTATGTCTCAGTTTTCATATTTCCCAAAGATCCAGAACTTTGCAAACAATGGCTGAAGAACATAGGAAGACCGAATTTGAAACCGCATGAAAATATTGGTGTTTGCATTAAACATTTTGAGAGAAATGCAATAGTTGGTATTAATTCAGGTTCAGGTTCCCGAAAGAAAGTAAAAATAAAATATGGATCTGTACCTACAATATTTGGAGATGCGTCTTCAGATGGTAGCAGTAAAGTGGAGAAGAAAATGCAATCAGTGGATAATTTTGCCTGTATGTGCAAGGATTTTCTTAATTATAATTTTCATTTATAAAAGAACTTTGGATTGCTTTTTCAGCTATAATTTATCAGTGTGTAGCAAATAAAAATATCTAGTCTTATTTTCCAAAGTGCCAGTGTGATTGTGCTTTAAAAGTACGAACTAATATATTCATATATAGCTGCTGAATTCTAAAATTGTAAAGCAGTAAAATTAATGTTTCATTTTGACTTATGGAGCAAAATAATTTTTATTTTTACCTTAAGATGTGATAAGTTTTACTTATAATAAAATTATAATTTAAATATGTATATTAGAAACTAAATTGTAAAACGAAAAGTTAAAAAGTTAAGTCATTGCATTATTTCAAATAAGAGTAGTAATTAATTTTCTTTTCATTTTTTCACTCTAAAACATCATAGCCTGCAACATAAATATGACACGAGATTATACATTTTACAGTACTAATTATCATAAGTTTAAAAAAAAATTAGAATGTAACTAACAGAATCAGTTAAAAAATATGCATGTTTATGTTGATGTACGTACCATAGCTATGATTGTTTCACTTTTATACAAGTACAGATAATTAGAACAATTTTTTTGCTAAAATTTTCGTTTTGCGATTTATTGGCATTAAAAAGGTATTTTGAGAAAAATCATGTCAGCATCTTGAAAATTTTTAGAATGCCTCTTTACAATCTGTTCTGTGTACTAAAATTAATGATAAACCTTTGTCAGTTATGGAATTTCCCTGAAAAATTGTGAATTTTGCTAAATGTGACGCTTGGAAAAATTTTGCTGTGCAGTTCCATAGTTAACAGTTTTAAGTTTCACTCACAGTTTCTTCATTTATTACACTACTGTGTACTGCAGGCTTTGAAGAAACATCTCGAATTTTTTAGAGTCTTTGGCACAATTACTTTATTTTAATTTGTGTCCCAAGATCATGAAATAGTTTTTATTTCTTTAAACTACAGCCTTAATATAAAGGGTTCTATTGTACAACATTTAATTGACCTTAAATACATAAATTTTGTGTTAAAAGCTTCAAAAGCTCTTAAATTTTGAATTTAAGTTTTTAAAAGTGCTTAAAAAGTTCTAAATGTTAGTACAAATAAATCTTTTGAACTTAACATGTTAAGTTGGAACTGTAAATAAATTTAAAAATCTTTCCTGGTCGTATCATCTATTTTATATGCATCAATAGGTATAAGCATACATCAATATATATAAAAAGCATGTGCATATTAATAACAGAGCTGCCAAAATTTGGCAAAGTATTAAATAATTTAATATACAGTGTGCCCGCTAAAGTCCATTGTCACCCCAATAATTTCTGAATAGCAATAGCTATAGTCATAAAAGTGGGGTAGTGGGTTCTAGGTATAGTGAAGTTGCCATTTGGTAACGAGAACATACATTGTCACCTGGTGGATTAATTTGGAGTTAGCTTTATCTAAAAAAAGGTACAATATGAGAAAAAGCACAAAGTTCAGCATCATCGATGTATTAAGAAAAAATATCTTAAGCACATTAATGTTGAAAATTGAAGCTATGAAATGCAAGACATAAAAACGCATTACTAATGCTTTTGCTAGCCCGTCACCAGGTGTATTATACAACTTGCAATGGGAATTGCAGACCACCATCCAGATGTGTACTGTTGCTGATGGAAAATACTTTTAGCATGAAGGAAAAATGAGCAAAATGTCATGTAAGTGGATGTTTGAAAAATTTGACTAAACAAATGTGCATTGTTCCATTCGTGGCATTATTGTACAATTTAATGAGCATCATATGCAAATTAAGGTGTCTTTTCTTACTAATTGGATGATGCTAAACAACTTTGTAATTGGCTTTTTTTTTATGTATCTCATACCGTTTATGAGAAAAAGATAATTGCAAATTTAGCTGCTAAGTGGTGCTGTAAGTGGTTTTCTCATAGCGCATGACAGCTTTACTTACCTAACCCCCACTTTTATGACTGTAGCTCTTGCCATTCAGAAATTATTATGGTGACCATGGACTTTAGCAAACACACTTTGTATGTGTGAGTTTATATATATACTGGGCTACTGGTAACTCAATGCATTCCTTTTAAAATGTGATAGGGAAGCCAAAATGCGACATTTTCACCCCCATATGTATGGCCGAAAATCAATAGTTCTCAATTTGACATTCAAGTTCAAATTTAAAAACAAGTCTACTTATCAAATGGATTTCATTTTAATTTATTTTAGCTTAATTAGCTGAAACTCTTATTAAGCTAACATAATCATTAAAAATGCAAAACTACTTTAAAATTTCAATTCACGAGCCATTACTTGTATTTTTAAAATTTTTAATTCAAATGTTTCCTTTCAAAATATCGTATTTTTTAAAATAAATAAAATAGCAGCACATAAAAATGCCAAAGGATACACCCCCATTCATTCTTTAAGGCATTATTATATGAATAAAATTTCGAGCAATTTGGATGCTGCAACCAATTGCAGAAGCCGCTTACCTGGAAGTTTCCCTCGGTTACCTCGTAAGAAACGGTCAACTCCAACTTTTTCGTTAAGAGGCAAAAACATTGCTGGTTGCTGGAATGCCATCCAATTACAGTGCTTCCTATTTCTATGTTATAAGATGGTGGAAGACTTGGTGATACTGATCACACTGATGAGCGAAGAAAAAAAAGTCTTTCAAATGGAATAGTGATATGGAAACTGATTGGATGGAAAACATTACTGAAATTCCACATTTATGGAACCCTTCTGATCCTAAATATGTAAAAATGTTTCTGAGATGATATGCTACCTGTAATACATGCTCTAGCAATCGCCAATTCGGCGAATCTCTGGCATTTGTGAGCACAGCCAAATTTGTTTACTACAGCAGCCCTGCATGCTCATCGACTTGCTGGATTGAGTTTCAGCAGGCCTGGATACTCCCCCTGGGAACTAAGGAATTTTCCCGATGGGCCGATCCCTTTACTATTTATTGTATTTATACATACACTGTATGTACAATGCGTATGTGTGTTAGAATAAAATCTAAGTGGGCTGCCGTTTACGTGAAATTCCTGGGCTAGTGGAATTGGTTGAATACGTCCTTGGGTATCGGCAACCAAATTGTCCCAAATTTTGTTCGTGTAATAAGGCCTTTAGGATAGTTGGCCAACCAATCAAGTTAACACCGTTAAAAAAAATTTTTTTTTCATAGCTGGCACTCTTAACTAAACTAATGCAATCATGAAAATTTACAAAAGTACTACAAAATTTTAATTCACACGCTTTACACATATTTTAAAAAAAATTTGTTTACATTTTCCTTTCAAAAAATGTTGTTTCTCTCTCTCTCTCAAAAAAAAAAAAAAATGTTGCAGTAAGCAACCAAATTGCAAATACAGTTTGTCCTATTAATCAGCTATCCAAAAACATATTAATGTCCATCTAAAGGCATGTAGTTCTTAAAGAATGGTAAGTTTTACATAATGCAAGTGAAAATGTCAAAGGATGCAGCCCCATTCATTCTTTAGGATCGTTGGTCAACCGTTCCAGCTACTGAGCAACAGTAGCATATTTCTTTTTAGAAATTACTTTAAATTGAATTGCATCAAATAATTAGCTGAAGTACCTGTCGTTGACAGGTGAGTGTGTAATGTAGATTTCCAAAAAGCCTGACTTTTTATCAGCATTATAGGAGTACAAAGAACAGAAGTAGCATATTGGCAAAAGTATACAAAGAAAAGCTATAACTTCAGTTAAATGATTCCAGGTTAAGATAGTAACAGCGATGAGATTCTTCAGACTTTTGTCTGATTTTCAGTCTTTTTCAATTTTTCAAAACAAATCAGTTTTTTCAACTTTTCAAAAATTATCTGAAATTTTTTTATTTTTCATTGGCAAAATTGTATATAAGTTGGATAGACTTATTATCAGTAGCAGTTACAATATTTATTAAACTTGAAAGTCATAAGTATTATTGCTCAAATGTTGTTCGTACATTCCTTCAGACTTTTTCCTTTTTTGGCAATCTCATCCCTGTAGTAAGTGCAGAGTGAAATTCTCAATAGAGAAAATATTTTATATGCAAACTTAACGTTTTATTTTAGTAGAAAAACTTTTGATTTCAAGAATTCATTCCTCTCCTGTAACTAAATATTGTTTGATTCACTACAGATATTTTAATATTATGCCTCCAGAAAACTGCACAAATTTCAAAAATCTAAAATGGCAAATAAAAATTAAAAAAATCGAAGACTTTTTAAAAATTAAATAACTAACTAATATGTTAACTCCAGATGCTTATAGTGCTTCCATTTTTCTTTTTAAATGCAATTTTGCAAAGTTTTAAAATTTATTCAAAATAAAAAAATAATATAAAATAAAAACAGACATTTATTGTTTTAGTTGTTACTGATCATCATGCTACTAAATTTCATTCTATTGTCTAAAGCTGGTTTTGAGGGATGATACAAAAACAAACATTTTCTTGATTTTTACAAAATATTTTAAACAATTTTGGCGTCTATAATTCACACATTAACTTGCCACATAACATAAATTCAAATTTCATTCTATTCCATTACGATTTTTCAGGAATGCAACAAATTCTCTATTTTTGCAAAATTACAAAATCTGTTAAAAAAAAAATTGAAATACTTTAACACCTACAGTTTAAGTGACCACTTATAATGATGCTAAATTTTATTTTATTCCCTTCAAAGGTTTATATTAGGTTGTAACGAAAGTTTCCCGCCACCGCAAACATCGTCAGCACACAGTTCTCGTTGCCGTATTTGCTCATATTTTGTCAAACGATTTTTGGCATTTGAAAGAAAGAGGTTTACTTTATGACACTGTGTTGTGAAATCTGTAAAAAATATAATTATCATTAAGTATAAGGTGTCTCAAGTGGAACTATCACTCTAGAGGATTAGAACCATCATTTACTTCCAGTTGTGTTGCAAAAAGTCAGCTATATAATATCAACGAATTATGAGTACATCTTTAAGTACTATTGTTGTATCATGTGACACTGTGCAGGTTTGGTACCGAAAGTTCAAAAACAGTTATCTAAGGAGTTAGAAGTTAGTTTTTCAGGCAGATATGGCGGAAAACTTTCGTTACAACCTGATATGTGATAGACAAACAAATATATACATATTTTAAATAATTTTTTTCAAAACTAATCAGAATTTTCAAAAAATTGGACAGCTATAGTTTAAGTTGCATGTTCACCTATTATGTCACCAAATTTCATTTCATTCCTTTAGTCATCCTTACTTGATGTGTGAAAAAAAAATTGCATTTTAGGAAGATTTAAAAAAAAAAAATCTCAAAATCTAATAAATCTTTTTAAAAAATTTGTTGCCTATATATAACTAGAGTGAACCACCTATCATGCAACTAAATTTCATTGCATTTGTTTTAGTTGTTATTGCATGATGTGCAAACAAATATTTATGCTGTTTGAAGCAATTTTCGCAAAATATCAAAATCTGATCAATTTTTTAAAAATGTGACTCCTCCCTGTGAAGTTGAGTAACTTTCCATCATGTCACTAAATTTCACTTCATTTTCTTGAGTCATTTTTACGTCATTGCATTAAAAATTAAATCAGCATGTTTTTCAACTCATTTCTTAAGCGTCAATTACTGGAGCCAAAATTTTGTTTTTGTTGTTAATTACTGGTGTTGCCACTGTGACAACATATAAAATATAGAAAATTCCAATATTTTGTATAATAAATCATACCTTACATGAATTTTCAAAGTTCATTTAAGTTTTGAAAACAAAAATTTTGTTTTAGATTGTTTTAGTAATTAGCAATTATTAGTTAATGCTTATTATTGCTCTTAAAGTGTAAATTACTGGTGCCCTTACCCTAAATAAATTTTTTAAAAAAGTACATTTAATGCACGTGAATTAAAAACTTGAAGTACTTTTGTATGGACATTAATACATTTTGGATAGCTGATTAATGGGAGAAATTTTATTTGTAATTTGTATGCTTGTGCTGTTTTATTTATTTAAAAAAATACAATCTTTTGAAAGGAAACATTTGAACTAAAAAAAAAAAAAATACATGTAAAGGCTCGTGAACTGAAATTTTAAAGTAATTTTGTGCTTTTTATGATTACGTTAGCTTAATCAGAGTTTCTGCTATGAAAATAAATTCAAATAAAATCCATCTAATAAGTAGATTTTTTAAAATTTGCAGTTGACTATCAAATTTTAGGTTATTCAAGAAAAAAGTTAAAAATTCTATTTACTTGAAAACTTTTGATTTTCGACCATACATATGGGGTGGAAATTGTAGCATTTTGGCTCCCCTATTACATCTTAAAAAGAATATGTCGCGTATACATATATGTGTATATATGTATATACAATCAGACCTCTATTTAACGAAGTCACTAAATCCCGGGAAAAAGTTCATTCTGTATAAAATTCGTTAAATAGAGATTTACCTTTTAAATGCTTTAAGCTGCATACAACTAATTTTAAATATATATATATATAAAAGAAGAAGAAGACATTGAATTATGAGCAGAAAAGTTAAAATTGTATTTCTGCTAAAATTCTACTTCTTAAATACTATATCAGTATAGTTTGTATGTATTTTTCTTATCACAAAATATCATTTAGTTTTGTATGGAATAGTTTATAAAATTGGTTATTGAATTAAAATTCACTAAATGTGTGATAACTCCTGCTACACGACTGAATAACTCATGCTACAAACTACAACCAAAATCGTCTGATATCTGACTTTGAAGTGTTGTCACTTTGATAAAAAAAAACTTTTACACAAAATAAACTGTTATTAACACATTTACAACAATTCAGAATTACTTCTCACACAATTTATTAAAAAAATTTTTTTAATGGTTATGTGTCCATGTTCATATGGAATTGCCCCACATTACATAAAAATTTACTTTTAGTAAAAGTATGTAAAAATTGAACCTTTCCAGAAAATAGTGTGTATTAATAAACATAATAGTGATTAACATAATTTGAGTTTTTAATACAAAGCAATTGCTGTTCATCTTACAATTGTATAATTCCTTTTCAAGTGTAAATGCAAATTTTTAATCGGAAAAAATTGAAATTTTGTGCATACCTTCTGTTGGCAGGTATGCAAAAGAAAAATCACAAGAATGTAATATCTTCTGCTTCAGATGCAAATACATCAATTAAATCTGGTAAGCACGATGATGAGAAAAAAGGGTCTGTTAAATCTCCCAAAAAAGGGTCCCCAACTACTGATAGACCTATTATTGCTGTCATCAAAGCTGAAGGTAGGAAAAAGTATTAACACTATTCACTTTTGTCCTACCTTCTGCACTTAGTTTTTAGATTTTGATTTTGCCTATGATTTCTTCTTGCATGTTGTCTGTTGCATGTATGCTTCCTTTCATTAACTTTGGCTGTTTTTAATTTTTCTGATATCTCATTTGCTTTCATTAGGTGCTGTTGGAGGAATTTGTAGTTTTTTTTTTTTTCTCTTTCTGATAACCAGCTTTTGCCCATCAGGCATTCACTACTATTTTGACCCGAAGTCTAGGCCACTTTATTATGGTGTCATCCAGTAGGTGGCTAATGCTACCCCCTATGAAAGATGATAAAGTTGTTACGCAAGCCCACACAAAACTGGAAATTTAACTGAAACCCAAGGTGTGATAGAATGTTTGTTAGCCACTACACTAAGTGGGCGGCATGTATAACAATATGCTAATCGCATATTTTCAAAACATTGAATTTCAAAATCATTGGTAAAAGCAAACAAGGTGCTCAAGTTACACTTAGTGCTATTACTGGAAAAAAATAGTGTATCCTATATGTTCCCGTACTTATTGTCCGCTATATTTCTTTAAATGCAAATTTTATCATCTGCTTATCAATGCATCAATTCTTTAGTTTTTTTGTTAGGTACTTTTCAAGCTGAAGTTGTACAAGAATAAAGTTCTATGTTGTTTTTTTCGTCAATAGTGCAATGAATTTATATTATCCAATAAGAGAATTGTGCTCAATATGTTTTAAATGTAAATTGTATGAAAGATGTTCATTTGGATATTTATTAATATCCTAATGATATCCATATGTTGTCAGTATGGGAAATTTTAGGACACTCATTAATGTAAAATTGAAGTCTGTTTCAGACTCTCTTGCTACAAATCATTTTGAAAAAATATCAGTAAGAGATGTTATTTTGTTATAAATGCAATTGAACCTCAGTATCTGACATTTCTGGCAAAGAAAAAATAGTTTTAAATAATAAATTTTTAAAATAATGAAAGCCTTAGATTTTAAAATACTTATTTTAAAAATTACTATTGCCATTAAAAAACCTAATAGTTAAAAACAATCGTTGGGCGGAAAGCCTTTGCAGTCACTCATCATCACCGTATTCATTGCCGTAATGCATTCCCTTTCTTCTGCTTCCATTGCCGATGTTTGGCTCATTGTCCATAATCCTAAGAGTGGTATCTATCATTGATGTACACATGTTCCACTTCATTAGCAGCCTTGGTGGTGGAAATGATCTCTGTTGCTTCATGGTAACAAAAATAAAACATAATAGATTTAAATATTGAAAAAATAGCTAATCCTAACTAATGTTATAAATGCGAAAGTGAGTTTGTTTGTTTGTTCCGCTTTCACACCTAAACTGTTAAATCGATTATAATGATTTTTGGTATAGAGATACAGATAGATGGGACCCTACAGACAGTTGTAGGCTACTTAGAATTTTAGATTTTTAATTATTAATTAAAAACCATTTTTACATTGCCATGATTGGCGAGTTTCGTGCATATAAAATGATTCCTGTTTTGAGCTAACGTGTTACGTGTTACTGTTACGTTAATGAAGAATTGCATGCATTTGAAATACATAAAATACCATTGAAATTATGCCAGTTTTATGCCAAATCTATTTATCTATAATAATAAAAATGAATGTTCTTCAGACAAATGTTTAGCATGCAGAGCTGTGAATTTGAGCATCTAAGCCGATGACCTCGGTAATGCGACCCGAGGCTCACAGGGATCACTCTAGAGCGTTTCAGGGGGGCGGGCGTCCCTGGTGCCCTTTTCCCCCGGTAAAATGCCGCCCTCCTTGCCCCTTTTCTTGATAAAATTCCGCCCTCTTTGCCCTTTTCCTTGATAAAATTCCGCTTTTTTTTCCCCAATCAAAATGCCGCTCTCCTTTTCTCCACCCCTCCTTGTTTCCCCTTTTCTTTGATTCTTATTACCATTGCTGGCGCTCGGCTAGACCCCAAAAAAGCCTCTCTCCAACAACAACAAGAAAGTTGATTTGTTTATTTTCTTATCAATGATGTGTGGGGGGAGGAGGGGGGGGGACATCTGCTCTGTTGCTGCTCTTCTCCCTCCCGACCTGAGAGGGTTAAAACCGTTCCTGTAGCTTGAGGTCAAAAGAGAGAGATTAGAGAAACAATCTGTCATCCAGGAGAGTAGTCATAACAATAAATTATTTCCTACTGTAAATGGCGCTTTAACGTGTTTTATAAATGCTGTAATTAATAAACGCTACTTGGTTATTGTTTATTTTTTCAGATTTTCAAAACACATTCATCCAAACTTAAGGCTGGCTGCACGGAAAGTTCAAGACAAGGGCAATTCCGGAAGTGTGGGGTGACCCCCCCCCCTACACACACTCCGCCCCGTCGGTGTACTAAAAAGAATAGGAAAAAATTGATTCATTGACAGGGTGTGCAGCAGTCAGGAAATACTACTTGAAAATATGGAATTTTGGGTAGGCATCGCGGCCAAATTGATGACCAATAATCTGAAGTAGAAAGGCCATGCAATGATTACACTAAAAGCAATCATTAAGAACAACTTGCAAGAGTGCATTACATCCATTTCAAAACAATGGAAGCTGCCGTGATTTATGTGGCTAAGTCTAAGCTTATTGTTTACTAATTCACAGCTGCATACTTATCAAACATAACATCCTTACGGGAAATCATTTTGAACTCCCTTCTCTTCCCCCCAACTGAAAGCGTAAAGTGCCAGATGGCCCTTTTACATTGCTGAAAAACAAACATTCCAGGGGCATCTTTCAGATCACGCAAATGAAAGAAAACAGAAAATATAATTATTTATAAAAGGGCACTTTATCTGGGTGTATTTAAAAAAAAAAAAAAAAAAAAAAAGGCTGATTGGAATTTTGTGAAGGAACAGTTATACCTCCTGTTTTGTAAAGGGTCGTTTAAACGTCGATTTTGACTTCATTGTATTGTCTCGTATAAGGAAAACTGTATGGTAAGGAAGGAGAAAAAGTTTTGGCAAATAAGAATGGAAAAACGGACCAACATGCCAAACCATAGGGGGGAGAAAAAGGGCTGCCAGACGTTAAAGGGTTGCCGGGTGCCGCGCCCTGTTTAATCGGTCCAGAATTCACACTGTGGAATGTGAAATCGGATAAATATAGGTCAATCATTGCTCAAGGCTGGAAAAAGAAAGGGGGGTAGAAATAGTGTAATACTGCATTTCTTCATTCTTGGGAGTGAACAACAAAGCATAGGAGTGATTTTATTGGGATTTAATGTCTTTTTAAAGAGCGGTCATAGGAGTACACTACAGAGAAATGCTATCGGCATAGGCAGGGCCGTAGCGAGCAAAAAATGATAGAAGACTGAAAATTTATAACTTAATTAAATTTTTTAAACTTAATTAATGTATGGGCACATCTTACAAACTGGGAATTTTCTGTTTGGAGACCATATAAAAATGTACATTTGTATTTATTTAGATTTAATCTTCCAAAAATTATAATCATTACTGTAAAATTCTGTACCCCCCCTTTTTTTCTTAACATAAATTTGTGATTTACTGTAAAATATTTAAGGAATAAAACCCCAGGTCAGTGTTTTTGGGATATTCTGTGTACACTGACAAGTAATTTTTCTTTAATGGTACAAGTTGAAATTAATTTTTAAAAATATAATGTTAGCTAATTTCTCCTATCTATAATTATCTGCAACTTATTTTTGATTTCCCTTCAATTGTTGAAATGTAACTAGATTTAAAAATTGCATTTTTCACATCTTTAGTATTAGAGTATTTCCAGTCGAAACTGACAGACATTGTAATATCTAAAAATTACTAAAGTTTGAATTTGGGGTGTAAATATAAGTGTTTAGTACCTGCAATTTAAAATCAAAACTACCATGGCCTACGTTTATTATAAAATCTATTTTTTAATCACTTAAAAGTAAAAGATTTAAAGCTTTATATATTTAATTTTAATCAATTAAAAAAAAAATATTGTTCCAGGTTATGACTATCCCGGATGTTCGGTGAACAGGAATTATTCAGTTTTGGCCAACTTTTTTTAAGGGAACTAACTATACCCATTTTATTTTTAAAAAAATATTCAATTCTATTTCGTGATTGCGTTCTTGCTCAAAAATGAAATAGAAAATTGGAAGAAGTTCATAAAATAAGGAAAGATTCACAGAAATAGAAAAAATTCACAAAATTAGGTAAAATTTCACAAAAATAGGACATTGGGAAAGAAACCTGGACTGACCCCTGCTAGAGGTCAAGTTGCCCGGGACAAACCTTTGTTTTGGCGCTCCCTTCTTTCCATTTCAATTATGACGTAACAGCACTATGCCTGGGCAAGTGTCCCGTTTCCCCTCCACTAGTTGCAGACTAGCATATATACAGAGAGAAAAGTTGCAGTGACGCTGAATACGATAAAATTTGAATCTAAAATGGAATGTTTTCTGTCATTTTCGGGTTTGAAAATTGGCGTAATTAAAAATTTGTCGGCAAAACCAGATTCCCGTTATTTTACGATTACAAAATTTATTTATTTTTTTATGCTTTTTTTTTTTTTTTTTGTTGTTGTTGAAATAAAGCATAATGGCCGCCTTACACAATTTTTTGTAAAAGTGTAGATTTCATTGAATGAAAAAATTTGGTTTCAAAATTTGTTTAATCATTTACTTAAAAAATTGCTATTAAGAAAACACATTTTCGGACATAAAAGTATGTTTATAAAAGCTATCCTTATGTGTTTGTAGACAATAATTAGAAAAGTTGCCCTTTTTGTGTGATGTGATATGCCCTTTTCCAAACACTGCCCTTTTTCTGTAATGTGCACCCTGCCCTTTTTCATTTCTAGAGTGATCTCTGGCTCAGAATTCTGAAATGTTAATTACTTTTTTAACTATTAATTAAAAACCATTTTTGGATGATCATGCTTTGCGAGTTTCCTCCACACAAAATGATTTATGCTTTTGCATCAAAGCAGAAATTTGCAGAATTGCCTGCTCAGCTCACACCCCCATTTTTGCCCATCATCACTGCTTTAGGAAACTGAGTAAATAAAATGTATCAAAATACGCATTAAATAAACTCATTCAGTTTGTTTGATTTTTTTTTTTTTGTGAGAGTAAGAAAAAAAAAAAAAAAAAGATGAAAATTTGTCTATTTGCAGCAGAATGTACTGGGTGATTCAAAATAGATTTTAAGGCGATTTATTTTTTTAACTGTAAGCAGGGTGGCCACGCGTCCTTGAAAACCTGGAATGTCCTTGAATTTTCAAAAAAAAAAAAAAAAAAGTTTAAGGCCTGGAATGTGCTTAAATTTTGAAGGGATGTCTGGAATGTCCTTGAATTTTGAAAGGAAATCTGGAATATCCTTAAATTTTACCATCCAATTGCTGAATTTTTGTTGTGTTATCAGTTATTCCCATCCCCTACGATAAGGAAACCACATACCCTGGAGGAAAAGAAAAATCACAATTGTTGAATAATTGCAGTTGAAATTTTTATTATCCTGAAATTTGTTTGTAAATAGTTTTCTTGATTATATTTTATTACATTAAAATTAATGGAATACATATTTCCATGCGAGTATTTAAAGGCATGTGTTTCCTTCTCCTCCCCTCCTTCAATTTAAATTTTACAGGAATTCTTTTTTCGTCAAGAAAAGAGAATTAAAGTCATGTCCAAAAGAATTTAAGTCATGTACATCTAAAATGCATGAGTTTTGTTCCTACTTATGAAAGCTGCTATTTTGGAATTGAAGAAGAAATATCATTTTTACATAAACATGCAAATTCCCTTTCACTTATACTTTCCTCCTCATTTAAAATTTATATTAAATCAAATAATACATACAAAAATGTGTTAAGTAATATCTGGTATCAAAATATGGTGTTTGCCAAAATCAGAATATTTGCTTAAAACAGTACTTGCTCCAATTTACATTGTCTCTCAGCAATTATGAAATAGTATTAAGTGTACATATATTTAGAAAGACTTTCTAAAAATATGTATAACTTCCACGGCATAACGGAGTTGTCGCAAATTAATTGTTTCATCTGTTCCTTCTGTGGTTTGCAGAAGAAGATGATAAATGCCAATGCAGACTTGCCAACTTTTACGCTTTATGCATAAAATTTACGCATTTCGACTGCTGTTTACGCTTTTACGCATACAGCGCTTTTTTTAACGCATTTCCGGATATTTTCTTCCTAACTTGTGTATATTTCTTTAAAAGTGAAATTGATATTAAAAAGAAATGTATTAGGTTTTAAATTGAAATGATGTTCTATGTTAGGGCCTTTTTGCCTTTTCAATATGGATCTAAGTGGTAGCATCGGCACCATGATTCACATCGCGCATCAAAATATTTTTCTTTGTTGCCACTGAGGCAAAGAAAAAAAATCTTTTTCCACATGCGACGCCGAGTATTTCTTAATTGGTTTACCCAGTCATGACGTCATAGAGTAGAGCGAATGGGAGAATCGTTTACTAGGGAGTAGGTCTTTCTCCTGTGGTGTTCTTCGTTATCAACCATCAGCGCGCGCCCGCTTTGCAATTAGGTGGTAGATGCAGACGGTAGTAAGAGCATACTTCGATTGCTTTTCTGAGGATTATTTTCGATAAATGATCACTGGCACAGCATAACTTATAAACAAAGTTATAGCAAAGAATGGGTATACAGGGGTCGCGCTGCCGATCGCCAACGTCGCAAATTGCGAAAATAAAATTAGTTTGGCGAAAGAAAATACATTTGGGCAAAAATATTGACAATTGCTTTTCTTAATGATGTACGAAAATATCTAATTTGGCGAAATGTTAAAAAGAGCCAGCGCAACCCCTGGGGTATATATAGTATCATATGTCAAAGGAGCGAAATTTGCTTATTGTAACGTGTGCTGGAGTGATTTCTGCATTTCTCATGGAGGAAAGTATGACATTTCTCACCACTCGAGTTCGTCAAAACACAGTGAAAATGTGAAACGTGCTAACAGCAGTAAAAGTCTACAAACATTTTTCAAAGAGGACGGACAGTCCAGTGGCAGATTAATGCAAGTTTCTCAGGGGTGGGCAGTTAGAAGATTGACATATACATCCATATTATGGAAGCAATTTAGGATCTTTTACATTAATTTCTTTTTTCTCGGGGGGCTGGTCCCCCCCTTTAATCCCCCTTGGGACTGTCGGACGTTATTCATCCAAAACTGTTATTTACATCTTTCTTGATCGAATACAATGTTCCTATTTCAGCAGCTGACTATGCTGAATGTGAGAGGGTTTTCAGTATTATTTGGAAAAACAGAAATGAATTCAGGTGCAACTTGTCTAATAAGATTTTGGAAAGCCTTCTTATTATGAAAGATTTTTACTTCAGATTTTCTGAATAAAGCAGAAAAAGCTACTGCTGCTTCTTTGAAGTCAGCACCGTCAAAATGAGTTTTTTCATGCCAGTTAAGTGATTATAATTAATAAATTGTTAGTCACAAGAAATCTGGAAAATGGTGTATTAATTGATTTGCCTTTTATTCAACATTTTCTTTTATTGTTCTTAGCTTTATTTAATACTACTTCAAACAAATAATTGTGATATAAAATGCATTAAAAATAATACTCGTGCATTATATGGTGAAAGGTAAAAAATAACGCTCACGCGTTGTATAGCAAAAAGTGTCGAAATTTCTGCTCGCGCGCTGTTTTACACATTTTGATTTTCCCAGGTTGGCAAGTCTGCCAATGGTTCTAATGCGACAAATTTCATCTGGAAATCGTCCCAGAGTAGCTCAGTGGTAGAGCACCCCCACATTAAGCGGTAGTCCTGGGTTAGCTCTGGAATTTTTCGCATAGTTGGTAAAAATTAATCAGCCTAAACACTCCAACTTGCCTAATATACTTGAGAGGTTGATACAATCACTTTCTAAAAATATAGGATATAATATTTCAACAACATTAAGATTTGAAGAAATGTATACAATATCAACAAGTGGGGTTTGATTCTAAAAACTTATTTTTGGCACCAAATTTGGCAATATTTCGCCAAACCTCTTGCCTAATATTTGAAATATTTTGGACATGCCCAAAGCAACGACCATCCACATTTGTGTTAAAGCTGGGTGCAGATTTTAATGCATTGTCTTTTTGGTGAACATGTAAATAAACTACAAAATGTATTTAGTCTAAAATGTAGGCAAATATGTTTAGTTGATCACTCTCAAAAAAGTTTCATACAGTAACATCGACCAGTTAAAGTAAACTAAACCTTTCATTTCACGAATTTGAACGCATTTTAGAAATAAATTTTTTGATAACTATTGCACTTAGAGACACGGGATTTGTTTTATTAATTTTCATTGGCAAAGAGCAACAGTCTTCTAAATATAAAGAGTAGGAAAGGAGGGACCATATAAATATTAAATTTTGTATTTTAATATGTATATAACCCCCAGTAAAAAAACGCTATATCTGAAAGCTACTCATAATTTAACTGTTTTAATTGGAAGTATGTTTTGATCACTTACGGTTTAAAAAATAATTGCCATAACATCTATTTTGAATCACCCTGTATATTGGCTCTTGACATATCTAAAAAATATTTTTATTTAATCATAGGAAAAATAGAAGATATTTATATAAACTATTTTAATTTTGAAATTTGGTTATTGGAGAACTAATGTATTTGCTACATAGATTTAGCTTGAAAATGAAAGGATTTTTAAGTAACTTTATTTGCGTATTTTTTATTACCTTTAAAACTATGTTTACCATAACAGTGATTTTTAAAATTTTCTTTTATCACTACAGCAGAACAATGATTGTCTATCTTCATCTGGTCTGCACTCTGGTTGATCCGATTGTGCTCAAGTCAAACTTTGTCCTGGCTTGTTGGTGACTCATCACCCACATTCAGGGGTCGATTCAGAAAAAAATTGTGCCTGTTTTGCGTCCCCTTCATGAAAACACAATTGATTAAAATGATCTCTTCACAATAATATAATCGATTGAAATGGCTCTTCATTGGCATTTTATCAATTATTTTAACAAAAAAAGTGACTTTTATTGAAGATTGATATGAAAATTCACTAAAATAAGTGTTGAAATTCATAAAAATAAGCAGCTTTCACGAAAATGATACCCTGGAAAAAATTCCTGGCTCGATCCCCACATTACATACATATGTACAGTAAATACATATAGTTATGCTTTTTTTCAATAATAATAACAGCTTTTATGCTGTTAAATGTTTTTACTGTAGAGAATAGTATATACAAACTTTTTTTGAGGGGGTCATAACCCCCCCCCCCATGAGAAATTTTTTGTCATACAAAATGTATGTTCTTCACAACATTATCACACATATGTATACACATATATGAGTTGCACTAGTCGTAACCCCCCCCCCCCCCCATGAAAAATTTCTGGCTACACCCCTGTAAGAAGCGCATACAAATATTTCAAAATTGTAAATGTATATGAACATTGCTCAGTATAAAAATTTATACTGAGCATCAAAAACAAAAGACTATTTTAATTACTATTTAAACAAACATTTTTTTTTAAAAATGCATACAAACTTTTAGATCATATTTAAGGGGGAGGTCCAGACCCCCTGGACCTCCCCCTTAAATATGTTCTAGTCTATATTCTAAAATGTGCACTAATAAAGCAATCCTGGCCATGATTTATATAAATGCGAGTCTAGGGCACCACAGCCATGAAAATTCTTATATACCTTGTGATATACCGAAAAAGTTTCAACTAAAATTTTTATTGTCCCGTCACATGACTGGATATACGTTTTTGGTACCATTTTATGTCATCATCATGAGGTTATCACTTTTAAAACTATATAGAACTGCCCTGAAATGAATTGAAAAATGGTATCAATTAAAAAGTTACAGCTGTCATCTTGATTAAGTTGCCACAGTTTCTCACTTAGGAATCTAGATTTAAAAAAAAAAAAAAAGTTTTTACTCAAGCATACTATTTTTTTTTTTTTTTTTTTTCAACTTCATATGCTTTGCTAAGTTAGTGAGGTTAAATATTTACCATTAGAATGGTATGGCTGTGGTGCCCTAGACTCGCATTTATATAAATCATGGCCAGGATTGCTTTATTAGCGCACATTTTAGAATATAGACTAGAACATATTTAAGGGGGAGGTCCAGGGGCTCTGGACCTCCCCCTTAAATATGATCTAAAAGTTTGTATGCATTTAAAAAAAAATATTTGTTTAAATAGTAATTAAAATGGTCTTTTGTTTTTGATGCTCAGTATAAATTTCTATAGTATTAAAAATAGCAACCAAAAAATATATTTGTAGCTACTGTATTATTTTGTTTAATTGTAACTTTACTATTGTATAGATCTCATTATGGAAGACGAAGATTCTGTAGAAAATATTGAAGACAGTGATCATGGCAGTACTGAGAAGTCTACTTCTGGCTCTAAAAGTTTTTCTTTGCCTTCACCTTATAAAAATTTACCTAGTGTGTCTGTGTGGTGAGTAAATTGAATTATCAGGTACTTGAGAGAGAGAGAATAAGAAAATAAGACTCCTGTTTTAGTTTTGTTTTTCTACAAAATTTTTGAGTTAGAAACAGTTATCAAATCTAATTAAAAAGCTCTGGGCTGAAGGGCCTTTTTGGTATTGAGACCATATTCATCGCCAGACTGCTAGCTAAAGCAATCATTTTGTTTTACATCATCATAACTTCTGGCTAACTATTGAAATGGCCTTTTTGGTTACGTATCGTGACCATATTCATCGCTGGAATGCTAGCTAGGGCATTTATTTTGTTTTACGTCATCATAACTTCTGGCTAATTGTCAAGCATGCAAGTTTTCTTTTTCTGTCAGCCATGATGAGAATGAACACACTGTGAACTAAAATCTGCAGTGAGCTAACAAAAATTTACAGGCTGTACTGTTCTTGTGCTGACCTTGTATCTTTCCCAGACAAGATTATGTCTGTGCATTCTGCGCTAAAAGAAAAATTAAAGTTTTGAAATTCTGATCTCAGCGTAAGGTGGGTATCTCTCTGCAGCCGACAGATAGCTTTTTAGTTAGCGAAAATCTTATCCTGTGAAGTCAGGATTGAGCAAGTCTGCTCCAAGACCTTTTTTTTTTTTGTCTGTGTGTTTTTGCATGTGAATTTATATGCTTAAAATTTCCTTATAAGACAACATTTTATGTGAAAAATGTGCACTGTAGTAGTTTATACACTTATGCAGGTTATTAAAAGATTTCATGCATAGGGAAAAGAATTGAGTTTTCATATCTTGTGCTTTTAGAAGATTTATGCACTTACGTGATGTGCACTTATTTGGATTTGAATGTATTAGGTAAATTCACCTAGATGTATATACTAGCTGAAGCATACGCTCTTTGCACGGATATTGTTAAACCGACAAATACAAATGAAAAATAAATATTAAACATATTTTGGATATATATTAATTTAATTGCCAACAAAAACTGTTTTAAATTATTTGTCAGGCATATTCTAACTATATTTGATTTTTTAAAATACTGTTTGGAATGTGAATCATATTCTGCGAGTGTGCTGTATTTGTTTTTCTTGTTCCGTAACACTTCTTTAAAATTGAAATCTATATTAAAATCGTCTACTAAAACTGTTTTAAATCCTCACCAGGCATATTCTAACTATACTTACCTTTATTTACACGAATATAGGCACTAATATTCCAATTAAATAAACAATAGGGTTAGGCAGTTTCTCGACAAATATGGAAAATATCGCCAAGCTGGCTCCAATTTTGGGGACTTTCTTTTATGACAATCTTCGTGATAAGTCACTGAAAAGTGGAAAACCTTGACGACTTTTCACCTTTAATCTGGCAGCCCTTGAAAAGTAATTCGCCCTTTCACCAGGTAGGCAAAATTTTTTGTATGAACTTAACTGCACCCAAGTGCTAAAAAATACGTGAAAACACCTTTTTTTTTTTGTCAGCTACTCCCTATTGTGGTCAATTTTTAAAAAACCTTGAAAAAGACTTATGAATTTTTGTTTGTAACATTTTAATGCAAGATTTTTTTGATCATCTTCATTTTCCTTTGATATAAGAGACAGATATGAAAATAACGTTTTGGCCCCTCACACTAGTTTGGACTTGAACTGTAAAAAACCCCTGAAAATGACTATTAAGCATTCATGTTTGCTACATTTTAAAGCAAGAATTTTATGGCTATATCTATTTTCCTTTGAGATAGAATAGCAAATTCAAAAACAATGTTTTGGACCCTTATCCCTGTTTTGATATGCATTCTAAGGAACCATGAAAATAAATTTTAAGCATTTGTCTTCAGTATACTTTTACGCTAGAATTTTGCAGCTATCTTTTTTTGCCTCCGATATATAAAGGGAAATGTGAAAAGAAAGTTTCAGACTCTAAACCCTGTTTGGGTACGAATAAAAAAAAAAAAAAAAAAAAAAAAAACCTGAAAATAATATTTAGGTATAGCTGTTAGTTGCGTTTTAAAGCAAGAATCTTATGGCTGTCTCTTTTTTCCTGTGAGAAGGGAAATGTTAATGAATGTTTTGGCCCCTTATGCCTGTTTGAGTGCGAATTCTAAAAAATCCTGAAAATGATTTTTAGGTATTTGTATTAGTTACATTTTAAAGCAAGAATTTTATGGCTATCTCTTTTTCCCCCTGAGATATAAAGGAGAACGTGGAAAAAACCTTTTGGGATGCTACTCCTGTCTGGGTCCGAATTTTTAAAAATCTGTTCTTAAATGATGTTTAAGAACCGATGCCTTGGGCACACAAGCAATAAGCTACTAAAATTTTATGTCTGTACCTCCAGTAGATTTGGCTGGGCGATGATTGTCAGTCAGTCAGTCAGGACATTTTCCTTTGTACATAGAGATTATTATTATTTAAAATGCTGATTTAAATTTTTACTGTACAGTAGATGCCGCTTAATGTGATTACTTCATGACCTTAGGTTTCTGATAACAATATCCGATTGATAAAAAAGCGATCAAAGAAAAATTTAATGATAATACTAGCCAATATTATTCCAATAACCTAATTATTTATGATAAAGTGAAAACTTGACTGCGATAAAATGAAAACTTGCCTGCAATAAGATGAAGTATTATAGCAGAAAACATTTATTGAATTATTTTTTCAGTGTACAGTTCTTCCTCAAGAGATCATTAATAAATTGTTCATACTCCTATTGTTTTTGAAAGTTGTCTGAACGATGGTGTACGGCTCATCTTAAAGTTATCAAATATTGTCTAGTTTTTCCAGCCTCAGCTTCTAATAGATGTGCTGATTGACATGTGCTTAATACCAGTAGACAAGCAATACAAAAATGGTGCGTTGTTGCTTTGTGGCATTGTTTAAAAGAAGGAAGAGGCGACATTCTGTATAAATGCAAAAATCTATATTATTGAATTTCTTACAAATCTTCGCTTCAATATAAGTAAATATTTACAGAAAATAAAACATGAAGAATAAGAATTGCTTCAGAAAACTGTTTTTGGTCTGTACTGAGGTAACTCACACGAGACCATCGTTGCCTGGATTCTTCTCAATAACATGTTCGAGCTGCCAAATGCCTGGAAGAACCCCATCTTCATGAATTAACCCGATGTCATACTTCTTGATGTTTGGTGGATTTTGCAATGAAGAAAAATATTGGAATCCCGATTAAACCTAACCAATCCATTTTCCAACGCATAAGGTTCGAAAGAGACAGGCTTAACCCCATTGAAACTGCTGGAATTTACAAAATTAACTTAAAGCATAAAGAAACAGATATTGCCGGGTGCTATATGAGAGTAACAAAAAAGAAAATGAAAGACTGTAAAACCGAACATATCAAGGATATTACATTTAATAAATAGGGCACTGCCTTATCCCGCTTAGCATTAAATAAACTAATTACAATAGACTTTGAAGAAATCCAGAAAATTGCAAATTTCAATAATGAATCATATGCCTATATTCGAGAATCGTTAGAAATATTGACTACTGAGGGCAGCATCAACGATATGACGCACACTGTCATCGATGGAGTATGGAGTGATGTCATGCAACGGAAGCTGAGAGAGGAGGAAAAAGAACAGCAGTATACGACGCCATTCCCCCAGGGGAATGACTTGGACTGAGGATGGCCGGGGAAAGGTGGTTGAAATATATATCTGGAGGAACTAGGTATTATCAATTTTTGTAATTATTATTTGTTTTTTCCGATCGTTTCTATTCAGAAGCTTTTCCCAATCTTCTTTGTAACTAGCTTTGGAAATTGAAATGTGTTTGATTATAGCAGCAGGTTCGTCAAACAATAGGCCTCTTAAAGATGAAAATTTCTGAATGGTTGACAGACTATCATTATGAACTAATGATGTATATAAATCTTTAAATGAAGGCCAGTCTTTATAATTGCCATTAAATGACTGGATATTCACTCTAGGTAGTTTAAAATTATTGATTTGGGTGGCGTTAGAATTACTGGATGCAAAATTTGTAGTACTGATATTATTAATGCATAATTTTTCAAGAGCATCTTGGAGTTTGGTTTTGTAATATTTTTCTTCAAATTCTTCCATTTCTGACTGTTCTAGAGGAAGATTTGTATCCGCTTTGCCAAAATCATTATATATTGATTCAAGTTTTTTTTTATCTTGTAGTTAAGGTAAATTTTTTTTTTAATGTGTGATTTTCATTGTCGATATAATTGTAAATGCGGGTCAGAGCTGCTTTCGCTCTGCCACAGAGAATAATTATGTTTTTTTCAGCATCTTCTGCTGAATTGGTTGTTTTATTTTTGTCATCCATTACACGTGTAATGAAAGAACACGTAATTACTTGCGATCAAAACCAAATACAAACTATTGCAAAAGAAAAAAGTACTTTTCTTTTTTTCCAGTCCGTTCATCTCGCTGGTGCCTCCAAAAAATGGTGCATCGTTGCTTAGTGGCGTTTAAAAGATGGAAGAGGTGACATTTTGTATCAATGCAAAACTCTATAATATTGAATTTTTACAGATCTTGGCTACAACATGAGTAAATATTTACAGAAAATAAAACATGAAGAATAAGAATTGCAAAAGTGCAAAATGGCTAAGGAGCCAAGAAGTATTGACCGTCTGGTCGTGCGGTTGTAGTGCTAAGTGCCTATTGTCTATAACATGAGATTGTCTGTGTGTCTAAGGTGATTGGAGTGCCACTCACAGGACGTCACGGGGTGCATATGTGCGAGAACAACAATTTTTCTTGAAAGTCATGCTTGCAATGGGCTTCTTCGATGGACAAGCAATACAAAATCGGCTTCTAGTCTGATTTTGTATCCATTTCTATAGAATTGATTTTCTGGTTTTGAAAAAAATAAAATAAATAAAAGATAAAATTAACCGAAAGGTTGATCTCACGAAGCGATTGATTTATTTTGTTAGGAATAATATACAGGTAGTCGATACCAGTTTATTTCGATAATCATAAGTGATTGATAACAATAACTGTGATCACATTAAGTGGTCTATACTGCATATGTATCATGAAATAGCTACTTTTATTGGGAATTGTTTTCTCATCATTTGGAAGGGTACGGTTGGATCCGAAGGTGTGAGATTAATCCGGGGAATAAGTACAGTTTTATCGGAGCTGCCCACCCAGGGGTGCCAGAAAAATGACACCAAACCTTCGAGAAAATGGCATAGAACAAAATATTCTGCCGGCGACTGATGAATACAACTCACTGAATTATGAAAATGAGACTCCATTGAAAAGACAAAATAAGAAGTTCTTTCAACCTCATTTAAATATTTATTTTACAAACTATTTACAAAAAAATCTGTATTTCTAGTTACCTTCAATCATCCATCCAATCCATACAAAAAACATAATAACAACTCCGGGGTGTTCTATTTTTCTTACATTTTTAATCTGTCATTGCCACTCATTTTTAAAGAAAGTATATTCAATTCATCTGACTCCATGGCAACCTGGAACCATGGAGTCTGTTGCATTGTTTTGGTCACGTATTTAATGAGATCTAGCCAAGCCAGAAAAAAACACCTTTGAGAAATAATCACATATGATTAGTTTTTTTTTTTTTTTTTTTTTTTATTAACATTAAAGATTTTTTCCGAATTTTAGCATATTTTTCGTCAAAAGTAGAAATTATAAGCTTTAACTGGGTATTTTAAAAATTTTTTTTGGTCAAGTATTTAATGAGATCTAGCCGTGCCAGAAAAAAAAAAAACACCTTTGAGAAATAATATATATGATTTTATTTTTTTAAGGGGCTGGGGAAATATAAAAAAAGATAGGCTGCAACTGTTAAATATTTTAAAGGAGAGTGTGACAAAGAGGAGAAATTTTTATAAAAATTTAGTTATAATTTAACATTTATTAAAGACATTTTTTTTTTTTTTTTTTTTTTTTTTAACTTAATTCAGTTTGAAAGAAGAAGACAGAGTTCCATTTACCAGAGGTAAGTAAAAAAATTATTTTCATAATTAAAAGATGTATTAGGTATAATTTAGATTTTAAAACATTGTTATTTACATCCGTAGAATTAAAAGGTGTTAAACGTTCTCCATCTACTGGAAGTAATAGTAGTACTGGAAGTAGTGATGCACAGAAATCAAATGTATTAATAAAAAAACGAAAAATTGAGAAACCTGCGCCTGTTGTTATAGTGAGTATATGTATTTGAAATATGATATTTTTATGATATTTAAGTGTGTGAAAGGCCAAGTCAAGCTGCATGAATTATTTTTTGTTTGTTGCCTCCAATACAATGAAATTATGAATTTAAATATGTTTTCATGATCAGCTAACTTATTTTTAACTTGACAAACTAACAGTAATGTATGTAGTTTACTGAGCATTAAATGAGATGATTTAGCTGTACAATTACATTCATTAGCTGTACAGAATCTGTATGAAATTGACACCTTTCTAAATATGGTGGAAAATAAAGCAGAACATTTTGTTATCCAAATTACACGGGGTAATTTGTAAACTTGTCTAACACATAAACTGAAATTGATTTTTAGAATTAATGTTCAGAAAAACTTGAGTACTTTGAAAAAGGAATTTTTAAAACTTACATAAATTGAAATTTTACCGTTTAAAAGATAATTTCTTTAACATTTATTTTTAAGCATCTAGTAAATGTTTATGTGTGCTCTCGATATCTGAGGTTATGTATGTTTTAAACCTAATTTTGTTTTAGGGACGACAGAATGACTGCTATTGCTGGGTGTGCCATCGAGAAAATATCACTGTTATGTGTATTGCTTGTCCTAGAGCTTATCATACTAAGTGTGCTGGAGAAGTAATAGCCTACAATTCAGATTGGGTTTGCCCAGAATGTAAACGTATTCTTGCTGCAGAAAATGTTGATACTCGGTCTTTAACATTGTCTGAAATTTCCCTGGAAAAGCTTGGAACTTTATTGAAACTCAGCCTCAATAAAATGAAACAAAGAGCTGTATGTATTATGAAATATTTATTTTTTACTTAAATTAATTTACTATTTAAAAATGTTTGTTATTGAGAACAAAGCTATTTTCTGCATTTAAAAATATGTAAATGAATTATTAAAGTTACATTGCTTTTATTTAATTTAGATTAAGCTAACTTGAAAGCAAGCTCCCTGTTTGTACTTAGATAAATGTGTGTAGATTAAAAATTTTAGGTACCTTTGGCAATTCATTAATAGACTATACTGTTTCATTTTATAACTTTTAGCAGTACTGTTTGTTGCTGTGTTTATTATAGTATATGAATTTCCACACATACACACAGCTAAATGGGGAGGAGAGGAAGAATTGTACATCACATCTTTCATCTAATTTTAAAATTGATATCAGTAGAAATAGAATGCATGATTGCTTGAGAATGCAGTAAAATGTTAATATAACAAACTTTGAAGTGGCCAAATGTCAAGTTATTCCTTATTCTGAAAATTTTGTCAAAGGGAAATTTCTTTGATTGAATTTGCACTTTGATGTTTTGTAATAGAAATATTTTATTGATTAATCTGAAGTATTCATAAAAGTGAAGTTTTTTGCTGTGAGATTTTACTGCATTTGTATTTAAGGTTTAGTGCATTCTATTAATGTATTTTTAGCGTGCTAATTTTGCAAGCATTTTAAACACTTTATATTACTTTTTTTTTTCTTCTTAAAATCATAGTAGTTTGAGTGCTAAATGTTATAAGATTGTTTATTTTTTTAATTGAATAATTGTTTGCTTCATTTTAGTTATATATTACATGAATTTTAATACATTGTTGTTTTATTGCTAAAAGCATTTTATATTTTCTTTTCAGCCAATTGCATTTCATCAACCAGTTTCTTTGGAACATTATCCTCTCTATTTGCATTATGTTATTCATCCCATGGACTTCAGCTTACTTGAAAAAGTATGTCATTAAATCACTTATATGATTAATCGCTTTTATGATTTAAAAAAAATCATTGATTTAAATCAAAATTAAATTTTTAATAAATTTAGGGGAATATGTTAGTTTTATGTCATGGAACACAATAAAACTTGAACTTATTTGCTATTTACATCAATAATCCCCCCACCCCCACCCTCACCCCCCCCCCCAAAAAAAAGTGTCTTTATTTACTCTAAAAATGATTCTTTTAAGTTTCAACTTTAACAATTTTTAGCTTCTATTCTAATCTGTTTTGGTGCCAAGTCAACTACATTTGGCCCAATTACATCAATCTGGCAAAAAAGTTTGAGTTACACCTGGCACATTTTTCCAGTTCATTCTTGATCAGTCTTGACTCTGATGAAAAGCTGGCATTAGCAAGTTGTTCTTAAGGAAAAATTGTTCTCACCTGCCAAAATTCCAAAATGGCTGGTAGGAAAAAAGATTCTATCTGGCTTTATTTTGATGAAGAGGCAACACTTTCAAGAAAAGGAGTAAAAGCAAAATGTAAAATATGTGGAAAAACGATGATGGGATTGGTGGCAAGGATGAAAAAACACAAGGAATCCTGCCAAAATCCTGATGACCCTTGTACTTCTGATGATTCCAAGATAAAAAATAATAAAGATGATGAAATAAGTAAGTTTTTTTTTTATTTATTTAACTAAAAATATGTACTTTAAAGGTTTATTTCTTTAAGAAAATAAATATTAAATTAAATTTTCCTAATTTAATAAGGAAATGAATCCTAATAAATATATCTTTTTTATTAGGGATGCACCGAATATTCGGTTAGTATTCGGTATACTGCGTATTCGGCAGACAAACCGAATATTCGGTTCGGCCGAATACATTAATATTCAGCAACCGAATAGTAAACAAATTTAAGTATTCGACAATTGGTAAACAAATACATATTCTTAAAATCATGAATGAAAGAAATGATATAGTACCATAGTACTAAATTAATTCAAGTTGTTACGTAGTAATATCACAATCAAATTAGTTTTAAAGTAAGAGAAAACACTCAGATGGTAAATTTAAATTTTGTTGATTTTCAAATTTTTTTAAAAATCTTATGACACAGTACATTAACCTTACTATTAATAACTCATTTAAATGTGAAACAGTAGCCAGGAAAAAAACAAAAAAAACCCTCATAATATAAAGTGTTCATAAATATGTAAAGTCAGTTAACTGCTAATTTTTTTAAAATAAAATTATTTCCCAAATATTTAAAAAAGTCAATAATATATAAAGGAAACACTTGGATATTTAAACTTTACAGCATTTTAATTTCTGAAGTTTTACACCATATGAAATATTAAATATGTTTTAAAAGCAAACTAATTAAATTAATCATTGCAATCAAATTTTAATAACGGTATTATAAATTTTAACCGAATATTCGGTATTCGGCCGAATATGCAGTTCGAATTTTAACCGAATATTCGGTATTTGTTATATCGGCAAAATATGGTATTTGGTGCATCCCTATTTACATACAATAAAAATACATATTACATTACAAATAATTACATTACAAATAATTACAATAAAAATACATTACAATAAAAATACATATATATTTTTATTTGCTTTTTAATGAAACAAAGTTTTAAAATTTTATTTTTCAGGCATGAAAATCTTCCGCTTTTCGGTGAATTTCAGCTTTTTTTGTTTTTTTTTGGAAGACCTCCGCTTTCCGAAAATGTTTTAAAACCTTTCCGCTTTTTAAAAAAAAAAAAACAGTGATTACCGAACCTAAAGCAAAACATAGTGTACATAGCAGAGTAACAAGAGGACGATAATGCGCGCCTGGGATGTACGTTTTCACTGCATCTCGCACTGCCCCTAGACTAAAGTCAGCTAGAGTGCAATGTTACTGATTTGCTGAGTTGGTAAATTCAAAACTTAGTTCAGAGGGGCAAATTCTTATTTTAGATCTTCGATGTTTCGAAAGGCATCTGATACATAATTATGTACTTGGCGAACTACTACACAACAATAATTATCTATTGATACCTTTCGCCACTGGAAAACCGTTGTCGGTGAGCTATTGTTACTCGCGAAGTGTTTTTAATGCTGTTTTGCGCACTTGATGAATCTATAAATTTTTTTCACGGACACGTACCAGCTTAACTGATACTTCTATTGTGGATTATTGAGAAAATGGCAGATTTATCGAATATATTAGAAAACGTGGATTGAAAACGAAATGTTTGTGGTCATTTTCGGATCCAAAAATTTGCTTGGTTTTGGAAAAATCGTCGGCCGAACGAGAACTTCCAGACATTTTATGAATGCTAAACTGGAATTTTTGTTTAAATAAAGCAAACTGACGGTCTACACGACAAATAAAACTTGTATAAAAGTGCAGCTTTTAGTAATGGTATTTAAAATATAAATCTTGTCGTATTCCTTTAGGTCTTCAACATGCAAAGGAAGTAAAATAATTTATGGTAGTTTAAATATACTTTTCTTAAATAAATAAATTATTAATAATAATTCCAATAAATAAATACTTCGATATTTATAGCTATTAAAACGTACACGTCTTAAATTTATGCTGAATAAAAGAATAATGCTTTTTTAAAATGTGAGTTAATGTTAAGAAATCCGTAAGAAAAAGAAAACCAAAATTTTCAGAGTTTTTTTTTTTTTTTTTAAACAGTTACGCGGATTTTACTAAAAATATGTACCGTAACTTCGTGAAAAGTTAACTAATGGTAAGACCACGGACGGATTAAAGGGATTGGGGGGGGGGGAGCGATTACTCCTCCGCTACAGGAAAAAGAAATTCTATTTTACTTCCATAAACTAGACAAATTTCAACTAACCGACCATAAAATTGCATTAATCCGTCCTTAGGCAAGACGTATCGCCTCCTTAAATAAATAAAAAGATTACTTTTATTAATCATTTATGAAAATGTACATAACCAAGCAAAAAAAAAAGAAAAGAAAAGATCATTACTAATTTTCATGGGTCAATCCACATAATACTTAATTTTAAACAACATTCAATTGATACTCTCTCTGGGTTAAAAGTTAACGAAATATGAAATTTAAAAATGCTCTTTATTAAAAATTCGCATTTGCAATTGGAAAAAAAAAAGAAAGAAATTGAGGCGACACAAGTCATGTTTTAACGTCTCAGCAGAATTCGCTCTCTTGCTTTATTAGCCAGCTCACTGAGTGAAGAGAAAACAATAACAACCTTCTCGATGTTGACGCGGCGTCGGTACCTCGGTTTGTGAAGGCCCGTTTTCCCCCGTATTACATAAATTATTATTTTTTTTTTTAAAGCACATTCAAAATTTGGTTCTTCTGCATATCGGACGGAAATATTTCTAAAATGGTTTCATGAAGCTTGTCCGCACCTGTAACTACGTCGATGCTTTAAATGACATAATGGGGGGGGGGATTCAAATGCTCCTTGCATGCCGACGTGCCGTCACTTCAAGTGCATCTATGTGCTTTATTTTCTACAGAAATAAATTTGTTAGCATCGGCTTCACTGGAGCTTGCGCGCTAACTACAGATCAAAAAGCAAGATCAATATACTAAATTTTTTTGCAAAAGAAATTTATTTCAGCCAGATAGTCCGTGTCCTGGAAAAAAATCCGTTTTTGACATGCATAGTCCGCGGACTATACTAGCGAAATTATGGTAACTAACTATCCCCGATCTCCGGGTTCCATATTTGCCAACTGAACTTCAATCTATTTGCAGCCTTTTGGTAAATGAATAATTTTAAAAACAAGATGTAAAACAGAGTTTTTAATACTCTATTGTTAAATTAAAATTTAAGGCATTTTAGTAACTCAACAGAAAAGTATTATTTTCCCCATAATATGTTTATTGATTTCTGAAACATTTTCACTTCAATTTTAAAATCAGGAAAATCGCTATTTCGTTTTATTCTCATGTGCAGGTTTTTCTTTGGTAATTATTTTTACAGTTAATTTTAAAAAGCATAATCTTGTGAGTTGGTATTTTGCAGCTAATATAGGAAGGAGCAGAACATATGTCCCTGTCATAAGTTCCACTTCTGTGTGCTGATGTGCTGCAAGACTGCTAAGATTCTAAAATTTTACCTGAGAAAATATTTAGACATTTATTAAAGAATTATTCTTTTTCCAATAAAACAAGAAAACTTCACTTTTATTCTATCATTTGAATGCTTATTTTAGAAAATGCCAATGCCATATGTATAATTTTTCATTCCATTTCTGATCAAAATTAAAAAAAAAAAAAAAAAAAAGATAGGTCTTAAAATTTTTGAGAATCAATTTTTTATTTTATTTTCATATCAAAAGAATAATCTGAAATTTGGATGTGAGACTTATGATTTGTTTTGATCTAGGATTTTACGATATTGTTTAAGATAATTATTTTAAATAATTATAGCCTGTTTTCTTTTAATAAATATTGTATATCTAAAACTGATTATTAAACATTTACAGTGCATAATTATTTTCTTCAGGATCACAGTCAATTTGTTTGTGGTTGAAATTTAAATGGTAGAAATTGTTTAGTACACCATTTAGTTTAACAGTGGTTGAATTTAAGCTCACACATTATTCCCCAGTTCCATGTTTTTGCATTATCAACAGGCGTGTAGCCAGGAAAATTTTTCGGGGGGAGATATGAACTTATATGTGTATAAATAGATGGAATTTCATCACTAATCCAAACATTTCGGGGTGGGGGGGGATATATCCCGATATCCCCCCCCCCCTGGCTACGCCCCTGATTATCAACCTTGTTATATATGCCTGAAAATACATGCACGTAAATTTTTCAATTTTTTGCTGGAAAATATGTCCACGTGTATTTCCTCTTTTTTGCTCTTCAGCTGTTTTCATGCCTGATTTTTACACATAAGTCATCTAAGAATGATAAAGCTAAAAACAAGACAGGACAACTTCTATTGAAATTCTTTTTCTTGTTTAAAAAAAAAAAAAAAAAAAAAAATTCATAAGTTTTAAAAGTTTGATGTTCATAAAATTATTCATGATAAATTATTTTTCTTTTGTTAAAAAAAAAATTTTATTTGGTAGGTTGTCTATCATCAACATCTTTCAGTTCACAACAAATTGTACATAACTTCAGTATGAGCATCCCTGACCCTGACCGAAAATTGAAAAGAAAAGCAGCAGATTGCAAATCTCCCCCAAAAAGAAAAACTTTGGACAGTTATGTTTTTAAAACAAGCACCAGCCAAAAAAGTTCTTTTGATGAGCAGGTAGCTAGATTTATTTATGCCAGCAATTCATCTTTCCATTCCGTTGATCATCAGGAATTAAAAAAAAAAAAAAAATAACTATGCTGCATCCTGGTTACAACCCACCTACCTGTAGAGAAATTGGTGGTGTGCTTTTAGAGAATATTTGTAGGCAGGAACGGGAAAAGAGCTTCAAAATGCTGGAAGGTGAAATAGTGTGAGTTTGGATGGCTGGTCAAATGTCCACAACGAGCCCATTATTTGTCTCTCTCACTACATGCAGTGGGGATTGGTATCTTGTGGATTCTATTGATACATCTGGAAATGCTCATACAACTGAATACCTTATTAAAATTTCTCAAGAAGTAATATTAAAATGTGAATCTGAGTTTAATTGTTTCATCGGCAGCCTTGTCACAGATAATGCAGCCAGTGTCAGAAGAATGCGTGAAGAATTAAAAAAGATAGGCAAATATGATCTTCTTACGTACGGCTGTTCTGCACACATATTAAATTTATTGGCAAGTGACTTTCAAATTCCAAGTGTTAAAGAACATGTTGTTCATATAGTAAAATACTTCAGAAATAATCATTTTGCAGCAGCAAAATATAAACAAGAAGGTGGCCAGAAGCTGGTACTCCCCCAAGATCTTCGTTGGAATACACTGTCATCATGTTTATCAATTTACATAAAACACTGGCCAATATTAATGAAAAGCAACTCCTTACTGCAGTTGCAATTTCTGCATCAATAGAATGACTCTTTTCTACTTATGGTTTAGTGCACACAATACTGAGAAACCAATTGGGTAATGAAAAAGCAGGAAAATTAGTCTTTTTGTACAAAGCATTAAATTCTGTGTCCTAAGTGTGTAAAAAAAAATGAAATATAATAATAAATAAAATATTGTGTCATCTGAACTGAACTGAAGCATTTGTCTGTTTTTCATTTTTAACTTTTTTTTTTTTTTCCTAATACTAATCACTAATTTTTTACAGGCCAATACATTCTTAAGCAATTTTTCTTATGGTTCTTTAGGTTTGTATAAAATTAGAAATGAAATGATGATGTTATTTCATTTTTCTAAACTTTAACCTTTAAAAAAAAATCGTGAATTTACGTCTTTTATTGATAATAAATTGTGCACAAACCAATGTGCGCTATGTATATGTTACAGTAAAAACCCGAATTAACTAGGGAAAACGCATTCTAACTGAGTGCGTTAGGGAAAACCCGAATTAACTAGGCAAAACACATTCTGACTGACAGCGCCAGGCAAAACCCGAATTAACTAGAGAAAACCTGTTTTATTTGAGTACTGGTAGCACACTTTCGAGGGGCCCCTATAGCGGAGACATATTTTCCAGGGGAACCCCCTAAAGCGATGGCCAGACCCACTGATTATTTTCGGGTCTCGCAAAGAGCCAGCATATTTTCGAGGGGGACCCTCTACACTGGTGGCCGGACCTCATGTTTTCCCATGTGAATTCCGGAATGTTAATGCATTATCCACTAAACATTGGATCTTGCTCCCCCTTCGAAAATATGCTATTGCTGGCCCTTTGCGAGACCTGAAGAAACATCACTGTGTCTGGCCACCGCTGTAGGGGGCCCCCTCGAAAATATGCTAATGCTGGCCCTCTGCGAGACCCAAAAAAACATCAGTAGGTCCGGCCATCACTTCAGGGGGCCCCCTCGAATATATGCTAACGCTGGTTCTTTGCAAGACCCCCCCCCCCCCCCCCCAAAAGAAACATCACTGGGTCCGGCCATTGCTTTAGGAGCCCCCTCGAAAATATACTAATGCTGTCCATTTGCGAGACCCCAAAAAACATCAGTGGGAACTGCACCGCTGTAGGGCCCCCCCTCGAAAATATGCTAACGCTGGTCCTTTACGAAACCCAAAAAAACATTACTGTGTCCGGCCATCGCTTTAGGGGGTCCCCTCTAAAATATGCTAAAGCTGGCTCTTTACAAGACCCAAAAATATCAGTGGGTCCGGCCATCGCTGTAGGGGACCCCTGAAAATGTTGTAACGCTGTAGGGGGCCCCCTGGAAAATATGCCTGCTGTATGGGGCCCCTCGAAAATGTGCTACCGCTACTCGAATAAAACTGGTTTTGCCTAGTTAATTCAGGTTTTGCCCAACGCTCCCAGTTAGAACATGTTTTCCCTAGTTAATTCAGGTTTTGACTGATATCGGGTTTTCACTGTAAAGCCGTTATCAGACGACGCATTTTCGCCCTTCAAAATGCTCGTACAACTCTTTCGGCTTTCATTTTTCTTGTCAAAAGCAAGGTATAGGGTTGTATTGCAAGGCAAGAAAACGATCTGGTGGATTGGCACGGGGTTGCCGATTTGGCGACGTTATCGCTCGTTTTGTGACAAAACAGTTATTACGTCATCGCTGTTTTTGTCACAAAAATCACTCGTCCGGTCGCGCCCCGTGCATTCGAACATTGACATTGACGGTGGAATTCGAAGGTTTATTTTTAAGTAAATACAGTAAAAAAGTTTATAATGGTTTTTGATTTGCACTTCGGAAATAAAATCGGCTTCTATTTCCGCCGTCCACACTGCAGGCATGGAGGTCGCCATCTTGAATGAAGCTGTGGACAGTGTCTAGAGCTGTGATTGGCTGATTTCGCCATTCATACCAAACATTTTTCAACATTGTTCGAAACAGTCCGGTGTCAAGGGAAATACTATCACACAACGGTTTTCGCCTGACTGAAGGGCAAAACTGCAGTACAAAAGTGTTGTACGTGCATTTTGCAGTGCGTAGAGCTCTCGTGTGATAGCACCTTTACATATACATACATTGGTTTCTTTTAATTGAAAAATTACTTCCCCCAAAGTTTCTTTTCAAGAAATTTCATAGTGTGATGTGATATTCAAGAAGTTTAATATGTACATTTTAATAATAACAGTAAATAATAATGATAATTATAATAGATCTTATATGCTTTTAAGATATTTACACACCCCTTTTTTATATTAAATTAATTCTTTTTAAGTTTATTTATATTTATTGCTTTTATATGTATTCACACTCACCCCCCCCCCCCCCAAAAAAAAAAAAAAAAAAAAAAAAAAAAAAAATTTGCATGCTTAATGCCTAAATCTAAAATTTATTTTTAGTTGAGTAATTTAAATAAAAAATATCTGATTTAAATCAAAAATCTGATTAATCAATAAAATCAGACTTTTTTGATTAAAAAAAAAATCATATGATTTTTTCACACCCTGGTTATTTCAAACAACTGATTATGTGGAGAAAGAGAGGGGGGAGGATTGTTCCATGTTTTGCATTTATTGATTTATTAATAAGTGTTTTTATTTTATTTAACATACAGGCGATTCTCACAAAATGGAACAAAACCAGTTCCTGCTAGATTTCTAGTTTTAATTATTTTTCTAAGTTTTTCTTGAAGAAGGAATTTTTATTTTAAAAAAATTGTTCTGCACTCATGATTTTATTTTACATTTTTGGGGTTTGTGAAAAGCATTTTGTCATTTTGGTAACTATTACTGTCATTCTGTCACACTAGGGTCTACAGAAAATACTAGAAAGTGAATACACTTTTTTTTTTCTTTCCCCCAATTAGACATTAAATATAACATTTTGGATCAAAACAAGTAAAACAGAAAAATTCTCCCCATTAAAACTGCATACAGAAATGGTGCTAAGTCACCAGTCTTATTTTGTCCCTTATTGTGAGAATCACCCATACCAGGGTGTCTACCACTCCGGAAAGTCTGGAAAAAGTGGGGAAATTGGAAAATGGGTACGGAAAGTCTGGGAAATTGGATAATGGGTCCGGAAAATTCACCAAAAGAATTTTTTTTTTTTTTTTTTTTTTTTTTTTGTTTCGTGTCCCCCCCCCCCCTTTTTTTTTTTTTTTTTTTAAGCTTTCTCTCTAATTGTCAGACTGGAAACCAAACTGTAACACATTTTTCGGACCGCGAAAGCATCTAGCGATGTGCTTGTATAAGGAGGGAAAAATGGGGGCTCATCCATCGTGACGGGAGGGTAAAAGACAAATTAGCTTACTTGGTAACTTATGGCTTAGGACCGTATTTCCAAGAACAGTTAATTCTATCAGAAAGTGCAACTACTTCTGTTCCTCAATTGATGAAAGCTTAATCCTGTATACTTCAATTAAAATTGATTTCAAGAAGTTGTACAAAATATGCAAATATAAAGACAAGGGAGGGGGCATTGTGCAATTTCCCAAAGTAAAATGCACTGGTCAGGAATTTTTTTCCCGGGACCTCCCAAAAGTCAGGAAATTGACTTTCAGAAATTTGGTAGACACCCTGCATACATTGAAATCTCCATTTGAACTAACTTTTTTTTTTTTTTGTAGAATATAAAGCAAAAACTATATGGATCTACTGAAGCATTTTTAGCAGATGTGAAATGGATTGCTCATAATTCTTGTGTGTTTAATGGAAGTAAGGCACTCTGTACTTTCTTTTAATCTTCAAAATTTCCTCTATATATGTTTAATTTGTTAGTGTAAGCTAATTTTGCGTAATTTATCTTACTATATTGAATACTTACATTCTTTAATTTCTTAAATGAGAATTTTGCTACACTTGTTTCTTGGAAGATCTATAAAAAATAACTGTTCCATATATATTAAAGAATTTCAAAGGATAGCTATCTAATCCAATATAATTTATGAAGTAAATCAGTCTTACTTAGGTAAGTGTTCATGAATTGCCTTAACACGTAAACCCCCAGTGTCAGGCATGGCACTGCAAACACCTAGTTTTACCCCTCTACGTCGCATTTTTAAAATTCTACTCAGGAGAAATGAAGGTGCAGATCGGACCACATGGGCGCTGATGTTACCAATACTTTAAATTCCCTACAGATGATAAGGATGAGTTAAATTAAGAAATAACCTACGTTAATTAAGTTTTCTAATAAGAATCTTGTTGTAAATATTATGTAAATTAGTTTGTCCGTGTAAATAAATTATATTAGTGTTTTAAAAGGAGTATTAAATCAAGCCACCTATAACACCATTTCATGACTTAAACAAAGAACCCTGCATGACAGTGGTGTAACAGAGTGGGATGTTGTAGAAAAGTGGCTATTTTTTGATTCCCCAACTATAATAGTAGAAGCTTGAAGGTAAGAAGATTTTACTTTTTTAATCATGATGGAAGAAGAAAATAAAATTGAACTCTCTAAATTTAAAAAAGAGAGAAAAGCCATAAGGAGCTCCATAACTAAAATAACTTCTTCCATTGAAAAGTATATTATGGATAAGGATATAATAAATGTTGAAGAACAGCTGAAATTCTTAAAAATAAAATACGATAATCTTAAAATTTTAAACGGCAAAATTTATGAAATTATTGATGGAAATGAAATCACGGCAGAAATCGAAAGTGCCCAAGATTACGAAGACAAGATAATAATGTGGAGCCACCAAGGTCAAAAGTTTATAAAAACAAAAAATAAAGTGAACACTAATTCTAATTCCAGCCCTTCTGAAACAGTTGTAAATGAAACACTAAGAATCATTCCAGAATGCAACATTAAGTTGCCGAAAATTGCAATGAGTAAATACTTTGGTAGTTCCTATGAGTGGCAAAATTTTTATAATTCATTTTGTACCTCCATTGATCAAAACCCTAGTATATCAAAAATTGATAAATTCAACCACCTAATAAGCTTATTTGGAGGCGATACCCTGAACGTCGTAGAAGGATTTTCATCGTCGTCCGAGAACTACGAAGAGGTCCTAAAATTGTTAAAAGAAAGATTTGGTTGGAAAGACCTACTCATTAATGCTCACATGCAAAAATCCCTTAACTTACAAGCAGTAAGAAGTTGAAATGACCTAGACGCTTTTAGAAATGATATATGTAACATTAAAATCAGGTCCCTAAATTCCTTAAATATTAAAAACCGAAACATTTGGCAATCTGCTGTGTCCATTGTTAATGAAATGCATTCCAAAAGACATCGCCCTTGATCATGGGTGCCGGCAGCATAGGGCAAGAGGTGGCAATCCCCCCCCCCCCCCCCCCCCCCGGATTTTTGTATGCAGTGTTTTCCCTTGCTTTTTTGCTCTTTCCAACATGGTAACCATATGTTGAAGTAGTCTTTGCCCCCCCCCCCCCCCTGGGAAATATTCTGCCGGTGTCCATGCCCTTGATTATGCGAGAAAAAAGAATTCAGATGATAATTTTAACGTATTGATGATCTTTTTAAAATAGGAAGTGGAAAGCCGCGAAAGAATGCAGTCTTTAATTGACAATTCTAATTCTGAAACCTCAGATATATTAAATGAAAAAACGCATTGGAAGACTAACCTGCATGACACCCACACTTATTGAAAATCTTTTTTGTGAGATCAATTTTTGTTTTTTGAATAATTAATTAATTATTTTAACACTTGCTTTCATTTTGCACACATATACACACAAAAAATATCAATTAATAAAAATAATAAAAAAAGATGCAAAATATATACTAGTGGTTACATGCTATAAATAAAGAAACTGAAATTGACAAGTGGTGGTCACGTGGGGCTCGGTGTATAAAGACATTGTTCAAATGTTTGGAATTTATCATTCAAGATTGGCAGTAATAATGCAGCAGTACTCTGCATCTTAAGACTGGGAGATGTTTGGTGCAACTCCATAACAGGAGGAGCATTTTTCTCTGTGCTTTATCACTTGCGCCAACGGCAATACTTTGGGTCAGGCAGCAGATGCAACACTGTTCATAAGCCAGGAAGGAGGAAAGATGATTCGATTGACAGTTCTTCTCTCTGGAGCATCGCTTGCGTGCAGCAACAAAAGTAGCTCAAAGCTTTCAATTTATTGTTCATGAACTCACCAAGGTTGTCTTTATTATAAAGGTTTCTTTTATTTTTTTTGAAACCCGTGTAATACAATCGGTCAAATAAAAATTGCCGTTTGTAAAGTATGTTATGATAAAATAAATAGTTATAAACCTTTATATTTTAAAACAGTAGAATGGGGACATGAGTGCTATTTCAATTTTAATAATGAAACACAAGAAAAATATTTTTAGGCAAATAACACTGTACAAACAGGAAATCTATTAATTAAAAAAAATTAAAATTCCAGTGTGAATTTAGCTCATAGGTATTTTTTATTATTAGCTCATCGATAGAAGCATACTGTCAACAGTGGCTACACTAAAGGTGGAAATAAAAGAAAAAAAGACTCCTCAAACTTTGTACATGGTATATCTAAATAATTGCAATTAATATAGAAAAATGCACCTTTTAAAGCCCTAATAATAATTACTTCCGAGAATTATATGACAAGAAAAACTCATGAAATGCTTCTGTTTCGTACAAAATTGTATACAGAATTGAAATTATTAATCATTTAAAAAAAACTTTATTGGAAGTTAACACTATAACTCAAATAAAATTTTTAAAAACATTATGCACACACAGAGTTCATATGTTCTACGCAATTTTAAGATAGTACTACAAATGTAAGAAAACCTTCCAAAACTCAAAACACACACAGAATCAAAATATATTATCACAAAATGAATTCTTGCATGACAAACATTAAAATTTAATGTACAATCTAAAAACAGTTTTAAAATAGCAAAGGTCGTTCGAAGAAAACCTTCCAAAACAAAAGGCATACACAGGATCAAAGTGTCATCACTTAATGGACTCTTGGATGACAGACAAACATTAAAATTTAATGTACAATTTAAACAGTTTTAATATATCAAATGTTATTCGAAGAAAATCTTCCAAAACTCAACTAACACACAGGATAAAAATATTATCACGAATGATTCTGAGTTATCACAATACATTCTTGGATGACATACATTAAAAGTTAGTATACAATTTAAACACAGTTCTAAAATAGCAAATGTCTTTAGAAGAAAACTTTCCAAAACTCATGGCACAATATCCTGGCATAAGGGGCATATAACGAAATTTAACATAAATGTTATTGAAAAAAGGAAAGGTGTTGGGTTGCTAAATTAAGGTTTGCCCTAAGTTACATAAATTCTAATTTTAGTGCACTGTATCTAGTTTTTAATCTATAATCCCCACAAATAAGGAAAATATAATGTTCAAACATATGTTTAAAAATTCCATTCTACGGCCAAAAATATTAAGTTTTGGAACAGTAGCATAGCCAGGATTTTTAATTTTTTTAGGGGGAGGGGGATCCAAAATTTTTCCTTAAATGTCATATATGTTCAGTTTAATGAAATAGGGATAAGATCCCTGAAATATTATTCTCTACAAATAGGTTTCATGAACTATCTGTCAAAATCAATTTAAAGTTCTTGTTATTACCTAACATTTTTATTGTATTTTATATAAAACAAATTATATACTTTGTGAATTTATTTACATTTTTATTATACTTTAATTTCCCATAAAAGGAATTAATCCCCATCGAAGCATTCTGGAATCATAAAAATTATGCAAATGTAGAACAGGAGGGATTGCTTTTACACGGATTAGCTCAGTAGCATATGTAGATGTCTGTTTATTGCTTGTTTATTGTTATGAACTTTCCATTTTAAATTAAATTGCTAATTTTAAGTTAATTTAACCATTTTGTTTTTATTTTTAATTTTATGACCGGATGGCTTCTGCTCATCTACTGAGCACTTTGAAATAGTTTTGATCCCCCCCCCCCCCCCCCCAAAAAAAAAAAAAAAAAAAAAAACCTCATGAACACTTTAAATTGTTTTGCGGCTTTGCATTATAGCCCAGTCACTGGACAGATTATTTTTTTACTAGTTCACGCACATGTGCGAACTCCATTTCGGATGTTGGCTAGAGCTTTCCTTTGGCAAAATCTAAAATTCGCTAAAGGAAATGTGCCTCCTGCTATGGAGTTGCATCTAACATCGCCCCTTAAGACTTCTTTTAAAGTGTTTTTTCTCTCTTTTTATCAGTAAGTTATAGCTGTTATGGTACTCAAGGTAAGCATTTGAACATATCTTAATTATGACTAAATAGTTGAAAACTTGCTTTAAGATACTATGCAGTGATATACTTGTGATATAGTAACATAGTACTCTCAGCAAAATTCATCTAGCTTGTTTTTCTACTTATTTTAAACAGTATACACTATAGGGATACTTTTTATGGAAAATAGCCTATGTAAATTATTGCTAAATTGCTAAATTATGTTAATTATTTATTATGCATTAAATCTAAAAATGCATTTTATTATTATTAAGGATGCACCGAATATTCGGTTGGTATTCGGTATACTGCCTATTCGGCAGACAAACCGAATATTCGGTTCCGCCGAATACTTAAATATTCGGCAACCGAATAGTAAACAAATTTAAGTATTCCCCAATCGGTAAACAAATACATATTTTTTCAATTATGAATGAAAGATATAGTATAGTACCATAGTACTAAGTTGATTCAAGTTGTTACTTACAGATATCACATGTGAATAAGTGTTAGAAACCCTTAAAAAGTCCTCCTATCAAGGCACTCCCATCCTTGGCAGATAGCCCTAACGTAGTGTTCCACAATCACACAAAAAACCAATATCCCAATGAAATTAGTTTTAATGTAAGAGAAAACACTCAGATGTTAAATTTGAATGTTGTTGCTTTTCAGTTTTTCTAAAATCTCATGACACATTACATTAACCTGTGCTATTACTAACTGATTTAAATTTGAAACAGTAACCAGGAAAAAAAAAACTAATTCATAACATTAAGTGTCCATAAATCTGAAGTCAATTAACTGCTAATTTTTAAAATAAAATATGTAGGTAAAAAAATTACCAGCATTTCACTAATATTTAAAAAAGTCATTAATAACATATAAAGGAAACACACTTGGATATTAGATTTTGCAGCATTTTAATTTTTGAAGTTTTACACCATATGAAATATTGTTTAAAAAAAACTAATTAAATTAATCATTGCAATCAAAGTTTAATAACAGTTTAATAGGTTTAATTAATTTTAACCAAGTATTCAATATTCATTATTCAGCAAAATATAGTATTCGGTGCATCCCTAATTATTGTTATTAATATTAATATGTATTTCAAGCACTAAAAAATTTTATGACTGTAGGTTTCTCAAACATTGTTGACTTCATTCCTATACAGTAGACGCCGTTTAATGTAATCACTATTAATGTTATGATTCATTTAATATTATCAATAACCTCTGGTCCTGAACAGGCATATTCAAATTAACACAAGTGATCATTACATCGCTTAATGTTATCAAATTTTAGGCCATTTGGTTAATTTTTAGTGAGCGGTTTCTGGTGATTCCATTCTTGTAGCCAAAGAAATGCTGCTGTCTAACTGAAAGTTTCTCAAATGCTTTTAACTTTTAAAAAATCATGTAGACATCAAAAAGAAATGCACGAAATGCCAACATCTGTTTCTGATGTAGATGAACCCGAAAATGTTATCGAGGAAGAGAAGACTCCAACAAATGCTGAGATGAGGAATGCACCTCTAATTTTGTTACTGGGAGTGCAAAGAAAAGTTGAAGCTGATGAGTTTCATAAACATTATTAGTACAAACGTTATATTAATGACTTACATTGTAAGCAGGCCAAGCAGTCAACAATCGATGATTTTTTGGTTTATTCACACGTTTGTACTATTTTTTGTCTATCAATTTCCTTTTCTTATTTCATGCTCGTAATTCACTGTGTTAAAGTAAATATTTTCTACTAAAATTGTCCTACCCTCACCATTACAAGCTGCCCTTTTTTAATTTATATTTTTTGTTTATTATAATCGATCAGTTTTAGTTTATTAAAATCGAATCAACCTGATGTGATCACTCACATTAAGTGGCGTCTACTTTAACAGAATACAATTTTGAATGCAAATTTAAGCAATTTCATGTTTAAAAGTAAAAAATGAAAACTAAAAATTTTTAGATTTCTTTTTCTGCTTAATTAAAATATGAAATCTTTTAGCTCAACACCCACTGAGTACTAATGCCAAAAATTTAGTGAAGTCATGTGATCAAGACATGTCAGAAATTGAAGTATGTCCTGATTGTTTTGTACACAGCATAGTACGCAACAAATACTGGTTTTCAGAAGTTTGTGTATGTACTTATTTTCTCTCTCTCCTATTGTTTACTATTGTACAACTTTATAAAGGTACCATAAAAGTTAACAATAAATATTAATTTTTTTATTTCGAAATATGTGACAGTTATTATCATTTTTGTAAAAACAAATTATTTACAGAATGATAGTATTTTTTATTTAAATTAAGAAACAATCTTATTTCAGTTTCTATTAATATTTATAATTATTTAAAATATTGGTACTTTGACTGATCCTTTATATGTATTGTTATGAATTTTCGACGCAACCCACTGTTCTGGGACTTAAAATAGTTCAAAATTCGTATTCTACGCTTCAAATAGTTACATTTTTCTTTTTGTTGCATCAAAATCGGTCAACTAGAACTGGAAATACGGAGGTTTCAATTTCCCTATTGTTTTCCTATGGCGGTTCTAGAAATCTGGAGAATATTGGTCGTAGGCCTTCGGTAACTTCACTTTTGGTGACTTAATTTTGGCTCCAAATTTGGCGATATTTTGCCATAAGTTGCCAAGCTTGGTGACATTTTGGTCATTTGGCATGATTTTCTCAATGAAGCCTGAAATTTGGTTTTCTACATTAAAATCACATAATAGGCTAATGATTCAGCTATATTTCTATGACGTAACCAAAACGCGATTGTTCGGGGACTCATTAGAGAGGTCCTGAGTTTTCTGGAATGTACGTCGGAAAGTATAAAAGAGCCAGGCTGCCCCTGATCGGTTCAGTTCAGTGTGGAGTGAGCTCTCATCGAGAACGGATGCCGATGTGTACGGCGCTTTGCTCGGTGATAGAAGCAATGTTTTCAGGCTTGTTTACGAAGATGATTTTTAAGTTCTGTGTGTAAATTCTACACTGTGTATCTTAAGGGATTGAGTACGATATCCCTAGCATATTTACACTGATTTTTGCCTGTGGAAGGGTTTTATTTTGTGAGAGAATTGCAGCATTTGTGAGAGCTTCTGATCTAAGCGGACTGTTAAAAGCACATTACTGTTTGATTGTGCTTGTGAATCTTGTACAGCTGATTGTTCGACGAAGTTATAGAAGCAATAAAGCTTGTGTTCCATCCTGACAAGTGACTCTTTATTAGAACCTACTACACCAACTGACTTTAGAATGACAAACCTAGGAAACAAGGAGTTTTCTGCAACAATATATACATATTTTTATATTTCTTTAGACAATTTTTCCAATTTACACAACTCAAATAATGGGATACTGCTAAATTTATATGGGCATGCATGGAGAAGGAAAGAAAGTTTGTATTGATAATAGCGCTGTAAAAGTTACTAGTAAAAACGCTAGAAAGTCTTATAGCCAGACATGTATCTAGAGGAGAGGGGGGCTGCAGTCCTTCTTTCCTAAATTTGACCTTTACTTAGTTTACGATATGATATTTATTTATAACTGAACCTTACTTAGCAATTTGATACACAACCCCTCACCTGAAATAAGATCCTGGCAATGCCACTGTACATAGCATTACATACAATTCATTATGGATGTTTAAAGTACTACATGCAATTCCGTTTTTTTTTTTTTTTTTTTTTTTTTTTCCCCGTTTTTATATTAAATATTTTGCTTAAAAGTAAATTGACTTCTCCCTTTCAAAGTGGGCATCAACTTTTAAGGAAAACATAGTTTTTGTTTGAAATAGAACGTGTCCATTCATGGAGAATTGGTAGTTGTTTTCTTTGTCTTTTTTTTCTTTCTTCTTTCTGTATAGTGATTTTTATGTTTATATTTCAAAAGAGTGTTCGACATCAGTTGTTTGAATAGAATATTTACTTGTATAAAATATATTCTATTATAGGAATACTGTGTTTTGTAGATTTTTTACTTTTGTGAATTTTGTTTTTTAATAACATTTGTTTTACTTTAGCGCAAACCTCATCCACTTGTATGGGCCAAGTTAAAGGGCTTTCCATATTGGCCAGCAAAGGCAAGTTTTCTGTATATATTTTATTTTATAAAGATTTTTAGATTTAAACTTCTTAAATTAACTTATAAAATCATTTACATGCTTTATAATTAACTTATAAAATCATTTTATGTCATTTTTTTAAAAATGTATCTTTCTGTATCTGATGACAATTTGTACTATTCTCTTCTCCTGAACTAAATGTTCAATTATAATTTTCCCTTTTTTAATAAAAGAATTTAAATATATGAAAAAAAAAAAAAAAAAAAAAAAAAAAAAGACACACTCTTAAATAGTCTGTACTGCAAATAGGGAATGAAAGAAAATTTGGATCCCTGGCAAGTGTTCTCATGGTGGTTAGACTGTCCCAGCAAGCGCACACACGTATAAATTACATATTCCCAATGTCGAAAATAGGTCGAGGAAAAATTACAGCAAAAAATAGCGTTTAAAAGAGATCAAACATACATTGTGTTGTCAACGTTATAAAGAGCCGTTGTATGCTGGTCAGGGAGGCGGCTGACTTTCGACTGAGGTCTCACGAGGTCTATGTTATGTCAATAGATCGCCGATTTTCCGCTCATAGCTTCGGCGATCTGAGAGACCCCCCAGCCAGCCAAGAAGAAACAGATGGAGCACCGAGAAAATTTTTCAGCTTAGTTAATAGTCAGTTTAACGTCGAATAAACAGTGCAGGGGAGACAAACGTTACTGTGTCCTTTCACACGACCTTTGACCTGTCCACCCCACCCGATTTCTCAGAATTTTGGAGAACGCTGAAGTCACGTCACAGATGCCTTTTTTTTCCCTTCTTCTTTTGTGTGTGTATTCGGTTGTGGTTCGCTTCGCAGTTTTTTTATGCAAGGGCAGATCTAGCTTCATTTTCATCGCGTGGTCACTGGCTGAGCTGCTGCGCTGCACAGAAGAGTACATTTTCTTTAGTTTTAACTATAAAAGTGGATATTTTTCAAAAATCTCTTGGAATATTTTCAAGTTTAATGCTAACACGATTTATCGTTAGCTTGACATGTATTAATAAGTTTGTCTGGCTCTCTCTTTAAATTGTGTTGGCCGGTGTTGTTAAAGTTTGTCGGGGTAACTACTAATTTTAATTCCGGCCGTTAAAATTTTAGAGGTGAGTTAAATAATTACTTAACTAATACTTATGTGCTTTGTTTCTTTTAATCATTTTCTTTTTAATCGCTAATTATAAGTCTTGTTATTTTTTGTTATAGAGTGAAATATACAGGTACAATTACCATAAAATCAACTCTTTACCTTAAACATATAAAATATTTTTTCTCATAATAAGCACGATTTTTCTTAATGAGAGCTTACTATAACAAAAGTCAACCATTATTGCGTTATGGCTTAGAATGAAATAGGTTAAGCTTTTTATGCAAAGTAATTTTTTTTCTTTTTAAATTGTATACTAATATGTATGCATCTAGTATGTAATATAAATCTGTTTGGAGTAGTAAAATTTAACAAATCAAAGAATTAAGAGAGATAAATAAAAAACTGCTTGTGCAATGAAGTAGACAAGATTTTTCTCGTGGGACGGGGGGTGGGACTAAAATTTATAGATAGAAAACTTGTTCTCATTTTATTACAGGGAAAAAGTAATAAAAAAAGCAGGCTTATTCGTCCAATAGGTCGTTCCTTGACGATTTTGTCGAATCCTGGCAATTTATAAACTCACTAATTATACCTCAATTCTAGATAATTAGAGAATGTGTGAGTCACATACTATTTACATACATCATGAAAGCATGGAAATTCAAGCAGTTCTTATCTTGCGCACATGCCGTTTTAAAAAAAGGAAACACTTTTTTTTTTTTTTTTAAACATAAAACATTTTACTACTGGTTTTAGCTAATGAAAAGCAATTTTGAATTAAATGTTCAGTAATAACAAGTTTTAAATTAACTTCTAATCATTTAGATAAAGTTATAAAATATATTGATAAAAGTTTGAACATATACAAAAAATATATTAAAGTTAAAAATATAATCTTGATTTTGAATTGAACTCATAAGTAACTCGCATAAACAGCATATGTCGCTATTTTACATATTAAAGGGTTTCCATTTTTCCCTGGTACATTTTATTAATCATTTTGGCTGTATTGGGTATTTTTAATAAAAAATTATTTAATCTACTGTTATAAAGAATCTAAATATTTTCATATACTGGTGAAAAAGTAACTTTTTAATATAAAATAAGTAAATTATATTTACTGTTAGTAAAATTGCATTTTAAACTGTACTAGTTAACCAAATTTACTAATATTTATTTAATTTTTTAAGTTACTTTTTCACCAATATATGAAAATATTTAGATTGTTCATAACTTTGAATTAAACAGCGTCCCCCCCCTTTTTTTATTGAATATACCTAATACAGTTAAAACAATTCATAAAATGTACCGGGGGAAAAAAGTAAATCCTTTAAAATGTAAATTAGAGACGTAAGCTATTAATGTGAGTTACTGATCAGTTAAATTCAAAAAATCAAGATTATATATTTTCTTTAATATATTTTCTCTGTGTTCAAATTTTTATGAATGTATATTTTGTAACTTTATCAAAACGATCAGAAGTTAATTTAAAACTTGTTATTTCTGCATATTTTATTAAAAATTATTTTTCATTAGCTAACAAACTAATAGTAAAATGTATTTTATAGAAAAATAAAGTGTTTCCTTTTAAACGGCAAAAGTGCACAAGATCAGAGCAGATTGAATTTCCATTCCTTCACGACGTATGTAAATGGTATGTGTCCATTCTCTAAATGTCTGGAATTGCGGCATAATTACTACGTTTATAAATGGTCAGAATTCGACAATGTATAACGTAAAATCAACCACTATGAGCTGAATTTTATAAACGGATTCCAAGAATCTGTCTCCCTTTGCCGTTATAGCGATGAGTGTTCGACCAATATCGGGGATTTTCTCTTCCTGGCGGTCACCCTTTTTCATTCTTGCGCCGTAGTTAAGCGAGATTGTTATCTCTCACGGTCGCCCCTCGCGGGTGATACGCCGTCTAGAAGTTCAGCGCTCGACGGGCAAACAGGTGGACATATCCAAGGATTTTTAACGTTGATGATTACGTCAAAACTACGTCGACGGCGGCATTAATTCGATGTATCGTGGCTGGCTGGGTGTACTTATTTAGTTTGTGATATTGAGAGTGTAAAATATAGCTAAAAACTAAGCTTTATCAAAAATGAAATGTGGCTGTTATTTGTGCAAAGGATGTAGCCAGAAAAATTTTCACGAGATGATATGGAATTTAATTCTGTTTTAATAAACAAAGTTTCTGCACAGCAGAAAAAATCTAAAAATGCATGTGCACTACTGTGAAAATTTCATAGGGATGTTTATCCCCCCCCCCCCCACTTTATCACGTAAAACTAAAATGTACAGTTAAGGAGGATGTTAGCATTATATTTATTTTTATTTTTGCTAGTTTTAATAGCTTGAGTATGAATCAATTTTGTTTAGCTACTAAATGAAAGCATAATGTAATTTCTGGATGATCCCCCTTAAAAGAATTAATTATCACTATTTCACAATGCAGTTCCAATCCATTCAAGTAAAACGGTACCTGTTGATTCCACACATTTGATTGCCATTCTCAACAATGGGATCATTATTTAACTTTTATTGACTCATAGTTGGTCCCCTAAAGTAAAGATTTTTTCTCCTGAAAACTGGTGTCAACACAGAAGGTAAAGTGGTGTAAGTCATCATTTTTAAAAATACATTTTTTGCTAACTATTTCACTTAGAGATACAGGGTTTGTTTTATTAATTTTCTTAGGCAAAGAGCAACATTCTTCTAAGTATAAAGAGTAGGAAAAGAGGGACCATATAAAATTAAATTTCGTATTTTAATATGTGTACAACCCTTGTGGGGAAAAAAAAAAAAATATCTGAAAGCTACTCTTGATTTGATCAACTTTTCTAATTGGAAGTATGTTTCAATCTCTTACAGTAAAAAAAAAAAAAAAAAAAAGAATCACCTGTTAGTTCTCCTGTGTTGTAATATTTATTGGAGTATGTTTTGTTATTTGATATGAATATCTGAATTGAATTTTCACAGTAACGCCTGTTTATGTAGAAGGGAGTTTGCTAACAATGCTGTGCTTTTACATTTTGTGTGTGACAGGGTTAGAAATTAATATATTAAAGTGAGGTGCCAATGGCACCCAACTATTTTATCTTACTTGCCAAAATGATCTACTTGGGCGTGATTTTGAAATTATGTAGTGTAGTCATTCAAATATCAAATCATAGCCAAGTACGAATACTAATTAAAGTTTGTTTACTAAATATATACATGTGAAAGTAAGAAAGTAAATATGTAGAATGTTAATGCTGGAAAATAGTGCAAACGAATTAATAAAAATAAAATTACTGCAATATTTAAAAAAAAAAAGTGAGCTGCAAAATACTGTTCTTTTATAAAACTAGGGACCAAGGCCCCCAGACTTGCATGCTCGCTTTTCGTATGAGGCATTCGGCCCCCAATCAGGCTTATTCGTAAAAAAGACATAATTTCAGCAGACAAAACCCGAAGATTTGATCAGATAGAATGTTACTGAGCTAAGCTACACATTACTTAGTTCTTGCATCTTCATTGGTACATAAAAATTTAAATTTCACACTACGGTAGACCACCAACCAACCATAACACGGAAGATATTTTGTTATGGGAATCCGTGTTGTACGGGTCCTGAGCTATACTCCACCTGGAGTGCGGACTCCGCTTATAATCGCTGGAAAAATTATTTGCACTCCTCAGAAACACAATGATATTTAATGTTGCCATTCAAAAGTTATATTAATTAGGAGCTAAAGCATAATAAAATCAGAATATATGTTTCAGCTGTATTTTTAATAATGTAAAACCTATTGGACACCTTGCGAATTTGTCACCCATGGTGATTTTTCATTATTTGGCGACTTGCGTACATGTAAAGTTAATAAAAGCTACGGAACAGCTAGGATAGCTTGCAACCAATGGCGACTTTTCATTATTTTGCGATTTACACATGCTCACAACCTATATTTACTGTTCATTTAAGGTTACCGGAAAACCGTTATCCATATTTTCATGTACATAATCGTTTGCAGATTGGTGTACTTAACACCATGAATTATACCATCTTGTCGCGCTAGGAAATATCCAAAGTGTACTATAACTGCTATAATGGCATAGTTAACGCCGCCAAATATTTCTACTGGTAGCAAATAATTCAGCTGGACGAGAACCGCTTTAAAATAATCTGCATTTTAATTATTTTTCATTTTCAAGATATTAGTTATTCTGTTTTGGAAAAACGAATAATCGCTAATTCTAAACTCCTGTTGTCTAAACGAACTTACTATTTGAAAATTGTCAACTTAACACATTTTGAGTTACTTATTTCATATAGTTTTTATTTTGGCATAATTCTAACTCATGTTTGTAAATTTCACGCGATTCTAGATACTTGGAAACGCTTTGTTGCAAAGGAATGAATGATTTTATGCCAAATCTGGCAACCATTCGGTTTATTTTTTCAGTTTTTTATTAATATCTTCTAAAATAATTCGATTTTCGAAATTTAAATCAGCTTAGCAGGTTCCTCGGAATTTTTCGAATCTGTGGGCACCTTAGTCGAAACTCAAATCCCTACGGTTTAGGAGGAGATAGGTCCACAAGCTTTGGCAGCGACAGCGGCCTTTACTTTTTTTTAGAATAGAGAGATTCTGCATCCTATGCAGGCTCTCGGTGCCATCCACACGTGCAAGTTCATGTGGCATGTGCCATCGCCAAGCTAAAAAGGCACTGAGTTCTAGCCTTAAAGGGGGAGAAAAAAGGAAACAAGCAAAGTAAAGAAACCCAGGGGAAAAAATAATTGTACTGGGAAAAAAAAAAAAAAAAAAAAAAAAAAAAAAAAAAAAAACGAAATTAACATTTCATTATAATTATGGCAAAAACAGAGCCTGACTATCACATGGGTAAACGAGGCACTAGCCTGGGGTCTCAAAATCAGATAAATTACCCTAAATAAATGATATTTCTGATAATAATGACTTATTCCATGTAATTCTGAATTGGTATTCAGGTTTTGCCCCCCTCCCCCCTTCGAACTAATCAAGTATAGGCTATTTTTCTCATATCAAGCTCTCATTAGACATTTGCACGGCGGTGCGAAATAGGCTTGGAGCAGACCAGTGTTATGCCACAAAAATATATTAGCTCTTAATTTTTTTTTTTTTTTTTTTTTTTTTTTACAACATTCAAAGTGGAAATATTTTTGAAGGACAAAAGACAATGTGCACCGATAAGGAAACAGAAAATGTGGTTTGAAGGGTGATTGGTGATAAATCTTTCGTAAAATTCCGAATGTGTCAAGTATGTTGTAGCAATTGCCGTTGATCAGTATGCTTTGCTAAGAATTTTTTTTTTTTTAAGTTAGTCATAAAAAATGACGACCAGGTATTATTTCATGTTCATCAAACTTAAATTTTTGGGTGCAAAATACGACTAATGACCGCTTATTTCTAACCCTGGTGTGTGATTTTTTTAGTTTAGGGGAATCCTGTATGATTTCACCTCACATATGCCGCCACCTTTTGTCTGTCTGAAAGAGAGCTTTACAAAATTGCTGATGATCAAATTAGAAATCTTTTTTTGTTCTTAAAATATTACTGCTTTACCTTGTGCAAGTAAGAAAATATAGTTAAGTATTTTTCTTTTTTAGGTTGTAAGAATTGCTGATGGAAATGTTGATGCCCGCTTTTTTGGAGCTCACGATAGGTAGACAAATTTTGGATATTTTTACCAAAATTAATATTTGCAGGCAGCTTTTTCATACCTAAATCTTGATGTTACTTGTGGATTATAGCAGACACTGAACTTGCTTGCTGATATCAAGATTATGCCACGATCACAGATGTGCATTAGGACTGCAAAATCTATAGGAATGTAAAAGTTGTATGAGATTTCACCATCATCATTCTGACAATATATCTTGGTTGCCTGGGAATTGAACTTTTATGATTGCTATAACTCACCGTACCATCTTGATTCAGTATGTAAAAAAATGTTCTCTGTTGTGATGTAAGGCTTTAAATTTAACTGCATGCCTGCCAACTGTTCCATTCTTCCAGAGCAACTCCGTAAAAATGTTTCTACTCTCTACACTCCACACAACACTATATTTTCTCCAAAAAATTTGCCAACATTGGAATTGAATGTAAAAATATTAAAAAGGAAGGCATGCAAAATCCCTAAGAACATGTTTTACCCTGCAGGAAGAAAAAACAATCCATTGCCATGGTTTAAAAGTAGAAGTGACTTCAGCACTCACTATTTACTTTATATTAATTACATTGATCTTTTTTAATTTTTGAAATAAATAAGATGAATTCCATTTTTAAGAGCCTACTCTAAATGTATCTTACAGTTACCCAAGCTGGTAAGACCGCATATAAAAATTCATCTGTCAAAGTTTTACTATTGTAAATGGTGGTGTAGATTCCTTGTATGCAGCACCCAACTTGTCTTTAATTTGCGTAAAAATACTTCCTTTAAAAAACAAATACTTACTGACAGCTTGGTACTCCATTTTTTCCACATTTTTTACAAAAACATTCAAATAATTAATAAACAACACTTGTATGCAGAACCTGATTGTAACATTTTTGTGATCAGGGTTCTTTTCAAATTGTATCATATATATAACTGCTCAATTCTTGTGCTATTAAACATAGCTCCAAATTCAATTTCTTGGCCTATTTCTGCATGTGTGTGCAGGGCACAGATCCCAAGCAGCACTTTTTTTTTTTTTTAATAAATAAGACGTATGTAAAATTTGATTGGGTTATGACAACATCTTTGGGTTTGCACATCAAGCTTGAAATCTAGAAATTTTTGACAAATATGCCCTTTTTTTTTTTTTAAATGACCAAAAAAGTTCTGAATTATTAGTCTCCCGAGATTTTAGAAGTTGTATATAGTTATGAAAAGTGTTGGTGATTTGAAATAAGTAAAACTAACTTCTTAAGCCTAACTAAGTTTTGTTACAAATAAACAAATTCGTAAAAACGATCTATGTGCAATTAAGTTAAATTTTTATTTGAGTGTTTTTGTGTAATGTGTTAATTTTTTTTTTTTTAACTAAGTTATTTATCTTTTATTTTGGTATCCCCTATAGCAATAATGTTTTTCATGCTGAGCAGCATGTTTTGATAGTTTTCGCACAAACATCAAAACATGTTCCCAGGCAGGAGAAGCAAAAATTTGGAATTAATATGAAGTTGGTGATATCATAATATGTTAATTAATTATTGTAAAAAGTATTTACAAATGCTTTTTTTATTATAATAGCAGCCGACTTTTCCGTTTTCTCAATGCTGACAATTTTTTTTATTTTCATGAGCCGACATCATATTATGTTTTGTAATGTATATATAAAACTTCTACCCAAAATTATTTTTTCTCTCTCTCTCTCTCTTTTTAAATATCCTTTTCACTCTATCAATATTCTGAATCGATTATTCCGGATATTCAATACGGGAAAACATCAATATCGTCAGAGAAACACAACACAGCAAGAAGTCCACTTGTGTTTTAAATTTAAGTCCTAAAATGTTGTTTCTAATGGATTAAATAATTAACATTTTGCCAAATAATCAACTTACGATAGTATACAAGCCAGTAATTACTACTAAACAGACTGCATAATACTGAAAGAATAAAATTCACAGTTGAACTACTTCCGAGCGGAAGGATCTTGTTGCTGTCCAGTGTGTTAAATAAAAAGAGCAGCAATGTCAAAGGCGCTCTATCCTCTCTGCTTTTTTTTAACTCTGGCTGGTTGACTCTGAAGTATTTGCCTTGAGTGCTGGAATGATGACTTGGGCAGTCTTTATTTTAAAAAAAAATTGTTTACACCATTTTTCAAAAAGCCATAATTCTTAAATATTTATAGATTTTAAGTTCAATATGGAACCCCTTGAGATAATTGTAGCAACTCCAAATTTTGTATTGATGTAATTTGTAACAATATACATTTTCCTCGCGAGTCTTATAACTGTGAAAAGAATTTTTCTGGTCAATTTAAAAAAAAAAAGGCATATTTTTCCAAAATTTTATAATTTCAAGCTCGATGCACAGCTTAAAGACGTTGTCGGAGACAATTTAAATTTTACATATATCTTATTTATATCAATATACAACTTTTGAAACCCCACGAAACAAAAATTTCGGAAGAAAGCTCTTCTCAATCTACCCTTCTCCCCAGGTTTCACATTACAGTAGTTCATATCAAATCAGAATGTGGCAATATCAGTATGATATTACATTACATCCAATGACAAGCTGTACTGTCACATGACCTGAACTAAAAGTGAGCTGGGAGTGATATTTTACACATTTTTGTCTTCTGAATTGACTATAAGCTGCACCTCCCACTCTCCCAAACTCATGTTAATTTAATCATTTTATGTTCAGTTAAAAGTGAAGTAATTTTTATGAGAAAACTTGACTCAAAGAATTTAAAAGCAATACATTTTACTTTCCATTTTCATTTTTATATTTCTATAATTTTTTTAAGTCAACAGTGTAAGCATGCTAATTTATTACTACTGTCCTTACTAGTTTTATATTAATGTAATTTTCATGTATAACATATTTTTATGCATAGAAATGTTGATAAATCCTAAATTACAGATGTGTATTGTGTTTTTTTTAGGGCTTGGGTCCCAATGTCTCAATGTTATCATTTATCCAAAGAAATGCCAACTACTAGTAAACCAAAGAAGAAAGGAAATTATGAAGTTGCTTTAGATGAGCTCAATGTTCATGTTCATCTTCTTATTCAAAAGTTTGGTTGCTTTGAATATGCTCCTTACCGAACCAGTTTTAATTCTGAAGATAAAAGTCTCATGTACCATGGAATTGATATAGACAAAGTAAGCTTTTGTTCATTTTTAAAATTTTGACAAATAGAATCTTACCATTTATTAAGTTTACCTCAGCATTTACAGAAAAGAAATCAGTAGCTAAAAAACATAGAAGTAAACATTATACTTTGCTTTTAAAAGTATATACATGCTTTGGTAAATTGTTGAAAATTCATTACATTTACTTAGTTACTGTAATTTTACAAACATTTGATCGATTTGCATAGCTGCTTGATTTCTATCATATTATAGATTTTAAAGGATAGGCTTAAATCAAGCATCTAATGTCACTTAAAGTAACTGCCAAAGAAATGCCAACTATACTAGTAAACCAAAGAAAGGAAATTATGGAGTTCCTTTAAATAAGCTCAAATGTTTATTAAATTTATTGTTATTACTTGGGAAACATGTAAAATAAATGATTGATTTGCCATTAGCATTATAGAAGATTATCAGTAATCACCAGCAATTACACATAATTGCCAGTTCCTTATATTTACTGTAACATATTGTTATGAATTTTCGGGGGAACCTACTGCTCTGGGGCTTAAAATAGTTCAAAATTCGTATTCTACACTTCAAATAGATAAATTTTGCTTTTTGTTGCATCAAAATCGGTCCACTAGAACCAAGAGATACGGAGGTTTCTAGAAATCTCAGGAAATATTCGTCCTAGGACTTCGGGGGCTTACTTTTGGCACACCAAATTTAGTGATATTTTGCCAAAAGTCACCAAGCTTGGCGATATTGCTCCAAAAGTCACCAAGCTTGGTGGCATTTTGGTCATTTGGCACAATTTTCCCTATGGGGCCTGTAAAGCTGCTTTTGCTGCATTAAAATCGCATAATAACTAAAGCCGTTATCAGACGACGCATTTTCGCCCTTCAAAATGCTCGTACAACTCTTTCGGCTTTCATTTTTCTTGTCAAAAGCAAGGTATAAGGTTGTATTGCAAGGCAAGAAAACGATCTGGTGCATTGGCACGGGGTTGCCGATTTGGCGACCTTATCGCTCGTTTTGTGACAAAACAGTTATTACGTCATCGCTGTTTTTGTCACAAAAATCACTCGTCCTGTCGCGCCCCGTGCATTCGAACATTGACATTAACGGTGGAATTCGAAGGTTCATTTTTAAGTAAATACAGTAGAAAAGTTTATAATGGTTTTTTGATTTGCACTTCGAAAATAAAATCGGCTTCTATTTCCGCCGTCCACATTGCAGGCATGGAGGTCGCCATCTTGAATGAAGGTGTGGACAGTGTCTAGAGCTCTGATTGGCTGATTTCGCCATTCATACCAAACATTTTTCAACATTGTTCGAAACAGTCCGGTGTCAAGGGAAATACTATCACACAACGGTTTTCGCCAGACTGAAGGGCAAAACTGCAGTACAAAAGTGTTGTACGTGCATTTTGCAGTGCGTAGAGCTCTCGTGTGATAGCAACTTAACATTTCTCTTCTATGACATAATCAAAATTCCCGCTTTATGTAGAATCTTCAAGAAATAGACTTTTCTGGAACTGCCCGCAGCTTCTGCTTCCTCTAAATACACCGGCGCGCTTCAGAAGCCCCAGTTCAGAGTGAGTGAGCACCTGTATTGTGAATAGAGCTCTCTGAGTGAGAATGCTTGCTTTGTGAATTGATAGTGCTATAGAAGCTGTGTTTTGGCTTGCTTTTCGAAGCTGTTTTTAAAGTTCTGTGTGCGAATTCTTCATAGCTGTGTCTTAAGGGATTGTGTACGATATCTCTTGAATATTTTTACTGAATTTTTGCCTGTGAAAGTGACTTATTTTATGTGAGAAATACAGCGTTTGTGAGAACTTCAGATCAAAGAAGACTGTTAAAAGAACATTACTGTTTGATTGTGCTTATGAATTTTGTACAGCTGATTGTTCGACGAAGTTCTTGAAGCAATAAAGTTTGTTTTCCATCCTTACAAGTGACTTTTTACTAGAACTTTCTACACCAACTGGACTTTAGAATGACGAACCCCAGGAGTAGCAGAGTATTTCTGCAACATTATGTTTCAAGTATTAAATTCATGATCCATAAAGTTTGTGTGTTTTAAAATTATGAAAATATTTGCATTTATTATCTGTTAATATTTTTATTGTTTACTCGTCTAAAAATGCAAATGCTTGCTGTCTTTTTGAAAAAAATCTAAAATTAAAATTTCTATTACTGTTAATTACCATAATTTCCACCTTATAATCCACAGATTATCTACTATAAAGATGAAAATTTATTCAGTCTGTATTATGGATCTCTGCATAGTATCTACTGAAATTTTTCTTTGAGCCTTCAGATTTTACAATAAAAAACTTTATTTATAAAAACAAAACAAAAGTTTATTTCTTTTTTTCCAGTAGATTTAGACCCTGAAAAAGATTTAAGTCTGTTAATCAACTATATGACACTAGATGGCACTGCAATCGTTCAGTAGATTTCTTGAATATGGGGAAAAACAGGGACCTTTGAGGGTCATACATCATACGCTTCCAGAAAAAACTTCTGATTGGTCTATCTGCTCTAAATGAATTGTGTGTGAAATGGGGAAATTTCGTCAGAAAAGTTGGCATCACTACTTCATATTGAGGCATGTGAAGATGATCGCTGAAAAGATTCACACGAAAGTTGTAGAAATGTCGAAAAAACTTATTAGCTATTCAGCTGATTTTAAACTGAAAGTAATCAGTAAATCTGAAGAGTTTGGAAATAGGGAGGCTGGACGACTATTTCAAGTCGATAAATCCAACGTTCGCCTATGGAGAAAATCTAAAGAGAAGTTAGAAAATCCGAGGAGCAAAAAATGTAAAAGTTTTCAGTGTAGCCAGCCAAAATGGCCTGAATTAGAAGATGTGTTACATCGCTCGATTACAGAAGTAAAGGGAATCCTGTATCTACAGTTAAAATAAGAATTAAGGCTAAATTAATGGCCGAAGAAATGCAGAGTAGAGGTTTCGATGGTGGCCCCATGTGGTGCTACTAGATCATGAAGAGAAAACATCTTTCTTTACGGAATCGCTCTACTGTTGGACAGAAAGTGCCAAGTGACTGGGAGAAAAAAAAAAAGATGAGTTTTTACTTTACATCAAAAAAGTAATGAATGGCTGAAAAGAAATTTACTTTTGCAGAAATATTTAACATGGATGTAGTTCCCGTGTGATTTGATTCTCCCCAAACAGAATTGTCGACACTTCTGGGACTTTGTCCTTTGCAATAAATACTACTGAAATGAAAAAAATTCGTTCACAGTAGTATTAACCTGTTCTGCAAGTGGAGAAAAATTGCCCCCGATGGTTATCTTCAAACAAAAAAACATTCTTAAAGAAGATTTTCCTCGTGGAATAGAAATAAGATGCAATGAGAAAGGTACATGAACCAGGACATTATGATCTCCTGGCTTGATTCGGTTTGGGGAAAAAAAAAAAAAAAAAGTTTTCTCTATTTAAACCTCGCACGCTATTGATTTTGGATTCGATGAAAGCTCATCTGAAAGACGACATTAAAGTGGCCAGCAGAACATCAGGTGCAATCCTTTCAGTGATACCGGGAGGACTAACAAAAATATTGCAACACCTGGATGTTGGCATCAACAAGTCTGTCAAATCGAAGGTAAGAAATTCATGGGTAATAGGATGGAAGAGGACACTCATGAGTATACAGAGTGAAAAAATGCAACGTGCATCGTATGCAGATGTAAGCCACTAGGTAAAAACTGCATTGGATGAAATCTCTGTTTGTACTATAAAAAATGCATTTTAAAAATGTGGACTGTTAGAAAAAAATTTTAAATCAACCACTGAATTGAATGACGATTCTGATAATTCCTTGGAATTGAATGATGATTTACTTTTGGATTTTCCAGATTCAGATGATTCTAAATTTTAGTTCCTTTATTTTTGATTACTTGTAAATGTTAAACGTAAATTTTGCTGATTATTGGCTGTATTGATTACTTATTCAATATTTGCTGTCAATATATGGTAGGTCTCATTTCAGTTTTTTTTTTTAAATAATAATGTCACTTGACTTAATAATTACCATACCTGCCAAACCTTCTGGTTTTGACAGAAGACTTCTGTTTTTTTAAGCTATCTTCCGGTCTTCTGCCAGAAGATAATATCTTCTGTTGTTTAAATTTTTAGTTGATATATTAAATTGTATTGCAAACTATTATAAAAAATTGGTAAATAAATAAATCCATTTCAAAGTCATTTATTAAGGTAATCATTTCAACAGCTAACAGCACAATGCTGTTGTATGAGTGAGGTCAAAGCATTTGTAAAGACTTCATTTCATTCCTCCGTCAGTAATTCATCATTAGAAAATTTATTTGTGTTGAAAACTAAAGCTAACATACTTTGTTATGAAAATAATTTTTCTGATGAACTATTAGTAGAAGCAAAAAAAAAAATAATCTCAATCTGTTTATTTTTCAATGTACTTTGGTTAAAAATAGTCAAATTTCCATTTATTTAATTGTTTTTATTTTTGTGAAAATACTCCATCTTTCTCAGTTTTTGTATAAAAATTTCAGGTAAGCTCTTTTCTATTACTATTTAATTTCCATGCATTACTAATATAAAAAAATAATGAGAAATGGTAGTAAACTGGGGGTCTTCTGTTTTTACTTCTTATATATAAAAATTATCTTCTGATTTTTTGTGAAATCTTCTGTTTTTTCAACCCGAGTCTTCCTGTTTATGGCTTAAGGAGGTTGGCAAGTATGAATTACTATGTTACAAAATGCACGATAAGTATCCTGCATGCTACCATACATTTTGTTTTGTTTGTTCCAAAAGAAATGTTCGTTTTCTTATTTTTGATTAATTTCATAATACAGTTCTTAGTGCTTACAGGTAGAATGCCTAGCTTAAAAATTGTGTATGAATTGTGATTTAAATTGAAAAAAGACTGTCAAAGTATGTTTGATAATTCTCATTCATAACAATAGATTTTTAGTAGGAAATGTTTTACAGTAAGCTGATTCTAATATTAATACTGTGGTTTTACTATACATAGAAAATAATCACCAATTTCGGCCAAAGCATCGCCAAATTATCCGCGGATTATCTAAAGAAATATTTTTCTTGTACTTGAAAAAAAGCACTTGCAGATTATGAGCCGGAAATTACGGTATTATTTTCAGGCATAAAAGAATTAAGTTTTAAGGAGTGTAAAAATTTGTGTTCCAAGCCTGTAAATAATAGTACAGTGGTCGCTGCTTATCTCGGTCAGTGGTTTATCCGATGAGCTGCTTATTCCAGTGAAAATCAGCATGAACACAACGAAATAGTCAAATTGCACTAGTTTACCACCAGTTACCTCAGTAGCGAGTGCTGCTTTAACTGGTCAGATAATCTTTGGCGATTGTGAAAATTTTAGAGTGGAGTGAAAGCCAGTCAAAGAAGTCTCATATTTGTTTGGAGATGCTATGGTATAAACAATTGTTAATACACTCAACAGAATTTTAATAAAAATAATGATCAATCCTACAACTGTAAACAGAGAGACACCTGATGATGATAATGATGAAGATTGTCACCCGAACTAGTTAGGTGTCATAAGAGTAGATTTGCTGAACGATTTAGACTTTTTACGTAAAGCATTTGAAGAGGACAATATAAATGATCGCATCGCCTATTTTCAGCATTAAGTGAGAATCAAATATTCTATGCCCCTAAAATAGCCTGTTATTTCAAATTTTCCGTCCAAGAAGTAATTATTTGTAAATAAATGTATGTATGTATGCATTTTTTTGGTTCACAACTTTATTCTTTAATAAATATGTGCATACATTTAACTATTGACTAAAATAGTTCATATTTATGATTTAATTTATTGATTTTTTCCTTAAATTTTCTCACTTTTTCTTTTGGTACCGCTGTTTATTTTGGATTTCAGTTATTCCGGTCACTTTCAATCTGTCCCGATCTGACCGGAATAAGAGGCGACCACTGTACCTTTAAATTAGAATTCATTTGACAGTTTTTTTTATATTTTTTATTGTGTTTGTAAGGTGTACAATGTTATTTTGAAATTTTGATAGCAAAATTGATGTCTTATAGTTGAGTTTCACAGAAATATTTTTCTACATGATTTAGTTGAAGAGTGATGAATGTTTCGTTTACACATATGTTAATAGGAGGTTTGGATTTTTTATGTGTTTTTGCATTCTCAGGATTGTCATGAGTTAAGTAAAACCTTAAATAGTTTGGGAAGTTGCAAATTTTGCCCCAAAACCTGGAAAATCTCAATGTGCCCAGGGGAAATTATCAGAAATGTACATTTATAAGCGACTTTCTGTTTGCTTTAAATTTGGGATATTCTAAATATGACTTAGGCATGTAGCATTAAGATGGATAGTGGTGTGTGATTTTATACTTATAAATTATAATGTACATTTTTTTACAACTTCAGGTCAAATCAGGTTACAGTATCAGTTCAATTTAAAGGGGAAAAAAAAACAAATTTCCCAACAGAAAAGTCAGGGAATTTTGTTTTAGAAATTGAGTTGCAACAGTAGTTTTTCAATTTTTATTTCCAAATTTCTTTACTTAGTAACCATACTTCAGTTATGATGTTGGAATATTTATGCATTCAGTGGACCCTTTTTAATAGGTATTTCAAACATGATTAACTTATAGACCACACAAGGACATTTTTTATTTAACTCGAAGAATATTGATTATATTTTATTTATCTTTTCTAGGTGAGTAAAGAAGATATTTCCATTGATAATTCTGCTACAATACCAGAAATTAAACTTGGAAATTCTGAGAAAGAAAACAGATTTGCTAGCTTTATGGAATCTGGTATGTAAAATCAATTTTTATAAGTTTCTTATGCCATGCATTTTTGATTTTTAAAGGTATTTAAAATAATTCTAAACATAATTTAATGTATTTTACACATTAATGTTGCTTCTCTTTCATTTTTCTATAAGCTATATTTTTGTTACATTGCTATATGCAGGCTGCTGAAATTAGTTTCACTTACTTTGTAAGTATTACCTACTATAAGTGCATGAAAAAAAAAAAAAAAAAAGATCCTAACTATTATGAATTATCTGGAATCATTAAGGATTTCGGATGTATATTAAATATAATAAAACATACCTTATAAAGGTTGGAAAATCAGATTCATTATTACTTTACAATAAGCAAAATCATTGAATGCATTTATATCTAATATTTTCCTCATTTTTGTCAGTGAATAAAATGTTATCTTTTACAGGGATCACGCTGGCTTTTTAAAAAGTTTCGCCAAACTAATTTTATTATCGCAATTTGCGATGTTAGCGATCGACAGTGCGACCCCTGTTTTAAAACTAAGGTGTGTGTGTTAGGGTAGAGGACAGGGAATCTCTTTATAATTTTTTGGTGTCTGCTTAACCAACTGCATCTGAATTTTTCTGAGATTGATTCTAAGCTGTGGTGTAATATAAAAATTTTGTTAAAATATTTCTTTTAATATCCTGAATATCACTTTTTCTCTCTTAATTTCTCTCTCTCCTTTTTTTGTTCCAGAATATGAAAGGTTGAATTCTGATGCGGCAAAACTCAGCAATAACCCATCTCAAATCCAGTCCAGTGAATCATCAAAAAAAGAAGAAATAAGTTTTCCACCTTCCTTTTTCAAACACAGGGAATCTACAGATTCTGTTACTTCTGAAAAAGTAATATCTGCTGATGAAAAATCAGCAGATAAACCCAATGAAACTTCTGATGTTGAAAAAAATGAAACTCCACAAAATTCTTGTAAAAAAACTGGGAACATATCAGATTCAGATCAGCTGCGTAAGCTAGAATTAGCTCTTGAACGAATTAAAGGTTATGTCTCCCTAAATGTGGATGAGAAGGAAAGTACTGAGGCACAAAATGAGGAGGATGAAAAAGAAACTAGTAAAGAAGAAGAGGTGCAAAAATCTGACGAAGAAGAGAAAAAAGATGAAAATAACAAATCTAAAGACTCATCACCTTTATTTAAAGCAGATATTTCTCTTCCCATCATAGAATCAAACAGTGTTGTTGAAGAACCTGAAGATGTTAGTGTAGTTTTAGAAGCAACTAAAAAGACTGATTCTTTTTTCTTAAAATTGAATGAAACAATAGAATCGTGTAAGGCAAAATTGGGCATTTCTGAAATTAATGATGATTTGTCATCAGATGATTCGGGTGGTGATGACAATGGCAGTAAATCTGATGAAGATGAGGAGGATGATACCAGTGTATCTGCTGCTGAAGAAGCATCTGATGAAGACGATGAGGAAGAAGTCATGGAAGTATCTGATGAAGAACTTGAGAATGGAGATGGTGAAAGTAAATTAGATAATGGGGAAAATGAATATGAGGACTCTGAGGAGCAGGATTCACAGTCATCGGATACCGATATTGAGTATACGAATGAAGTGTCTCCGAAGAAAGTTGGAAAGTTGGTGCAAAAAGAAGATAATATGAAACAGCATAAGAAAATGACTGATGAGGATGATGAAGTAAGCTCAGCCAATGAAAACAGTGTCAAAGAGTTGTCTAGTGATAGTAATGAAGCAATAATAGCAAATCCTGATGTGCAAGTATCTGAAATTACAATTGATAATACTGTCTCATTAGATGCTTCAGGGGATATAGGTGATGAAGCCAAAAGAAGTTCTAATGATAAAGCTAAGGAATTGGAAAACTGTAAAACTGTGTTACCTCAAAAAATGAATGCTGATACTGATTCCAAAGATCAGTATCATCCTATTTCATCATCTGATGATGAAAGTTCAAATTCAGACAATATTAAGACTTTGTCATCCAATTTAAACAATGACAATTTCTGCAGAAATATTGAAAAATCAACTTCAGTTAAAAAGTCTCAATCAGGTAAGAATATTTGTGATAAAGAGGAAGATATTAAACCTAACATTTGCAAAAGTAATGCTGAGGATGGAGAGGAAGAAGTAGAAGATGATGAAATTTTCATATGCACTCCAACTAAGCCAAAATCCCCACCTGTCATTGTTCTTGACGATGACCAAGAAGTTGAAAACAGTTCAGCATCTGACACGTTTGCTCTTAAAACCCCACCATACTCTACATCTATAGCATCTATGGAATCTTTCAGCACTGAAGACAGGACTATAGCAGATGATGGTGATGAGGGTGACCAAGCCTCTGAAAAAACTTTGTCTGTAAATCGCAGGATGTCAAGAGAGCTAGAAATCAACAACAAAGAAAAATATACCTCTAGTGAAAATGATAATTTGTCTTCAAGAAGTCCTGGTGAAAGTAGGAAAAGGAAGTTGAGTTTTGAGAGTAGTAGTGGTGATGATGACGATGTTCAAATTGTAACTGCAACAAGCATACCTTCCCGCACTGGAGCTATTAGAACTTTTAACAAACCTAGTAATAAAGGTCCTACTTTGCAGCCTGTTACACCAACTATGGAAAGTGTGAAAAGAAATCTTGAAAGGGAAAGCTTAAATCAAATAAGTCAATCTACTCCAACAGACGAGATCAACAATATGCAAGGTAATTTTCTTATCTAGTATTTGTAGTAGTGTTTATATTTTTATATTAGAGCCTAGCTAGTTTTTTTAAGTATATATTTATTATTGAATGGCTAAATCTAAATAATATATTAGCTACTAAAAAAAAAAAAAAAGCCTTAAAATGAATGGGAAAAACTCACTAAGCAGGGGCAGACGTCCAAGCTAGAATCATTTGCCAATGCTAGCGATTGATGAATATCTTGTTGGCACGGCTACCTGGATGGGTGACATGATTTGAGACCCATGACCCATGTGTGTTGTGTGTGTGGAATATGTTGAAGCTTAGAGTTTGCATTTTTTGAATGTTGCTTGTGTTTAGGAAGTGAAATTTCTGATTATACTAAATGTTGATAAGTTGTCTAAAAAGTAATGAATTTGCTTTATTTTAAGATGTGTTTGTTAATCATCGATAGAGTGAATTTTGTTGAAAGGCAGAGGATATTTGTTGTGAAGAATATTTAATGTGCCCTTGTTAGGCTTAACTTCTGCTTATTTGAATGCTCTTTCATGAATTTATTTTGTTAAAAAGCATGTTGTCTATCAATACAATAAAAGAGCCTGTGCATGTGTATCTGTCGTTTGCATTGCGGACTAACTATCCAGCTGAATTGCATAAAATTTTGGAAGGGGGATCCAAGCTTGCTGGGGGTGTGTACTTCAGGCTTACAAAAGTTTTTTAATTATTCTAAATTTTATATCATTTTCCACTGTTTTTTCTCTTTGCTCTCTGAAAAATAGGGCTTCCAATTGTTAAAAAATTATAAAAATTGAGATTGAGTTTTCTAATATAAAATATTGAAATGTCCTTTTAAGATTCTATATGCTGCATCTGTATATTTTCAATAATACTTTCACTGTTGAATTTCTATTTGGTTAACCATTAGGGTGGGCTAAAAAATCTCATTTTTTAAAATTTTGAAGTTGTAATGGCGCGGAAAAGTTGCGAATTACAAAGAAAAGAAAAAAAAAATTATCAAAATCAGTTGACATCTTCTGTTTGCGCATAGGCCCTAAATTTTGACAAAATAGGAAAAAAACTTGATTTTTGCGATTATTTTCTTAAATTTTGAATTAGATGTTTTCGTAATGTAATATTTTGTATCGTTTTCAAATAGAGCCTATAAATATTGTGTTTTAATTTTGTTTAGATCAGTAGATATCTTCCGGGCGCACATAGGGCCTAAAATTTGCCAAAATATTAAAAATTTCACATTTTTATGGAGCTCTCTTATGTATTTCGTGTCATCTTGAGTAATGGCTAACAGTAAGTGTTCTAGGTCGGCAAAAAAACCATTCAGTTCGATCACAGGATCGACAACATCAAGCAAAGGTTTTGGCAAATACCTGGTACATTGTATTGCTTGGAAAACAAGTTTCGGGCTGTCTGTAAAGTGTTTACTTGTTTTGATAGTAAACCACATTTGCATGTATGATTTCAATATAAACAAAACTAGTTCTTAAAGTTCAGGTGAAGGGCTTGCTTCACCTATGTACAATCTGAGTCTTCAAAGTACCTTCTTTTTTATAAAAGCAAGTTTATTGTGAAAAGCTATACTGTAATATTTGAGGTTTTTAAATATAGAGCAAGTCAAAAAGTACCATGCCCGTTGTTACTTTCATCAACCACCATGTCATGTCTGTCTTCTTTCAGGTACTGCTTTTCTATAGCATTGGGGTCATTGCTCGACCGAAAGTTGTTAATTTATTTACACAATAAAACATTATGTTATATTCAAAAATGAAAATATTGTAACTGTGACGTTAAAAAACACATATTAAGGATAGAAAAATAATCCGTGAAAATGTGAAATTTTAGGCCCTATGCACGCCTGGAAGATATCTACTGATCTAAACAAAATATAAAACACAATATTTTTAGGCTCTGTTTGAAAACGTTACAAAATATTACATTACAAAAACATCTAATTCAAAAATTAAGAATTTTTTAATTGCAAAAATCAAGTTTTTTTCATACTTTGTCAAAATTTAGGGCCTATGCACAAACGATGTCAACCGATTTTGATAATTTTGTTTTCTTTTCTTTGTTTATGTAGTTCGCAACTTTTCCGTGCTATTACAACTTCGAAATAAAAAAATGAGATCTGCCCATCCTATTGACCATATAAGCTTGCTAAGTACTATTGGATATCATGGTAGTACACCAAAACTGAGTATAAATGGCATGTAAGTCCAAAAATAAGTTTGATAATACTATATTATTAGTAAACAGAAAATATTAAGTAAAATAGTTTGTTTTACTGTACCAGCTATGATGAATAAAAGTTCTTTTACTTTTACCATAGTCGCTATTTAGAAATCTGCCATGTTACAAAATATGATTGTTTTTAGCACATCGGTCACTGTGTATTTCCAGGGATTAACTACTAAAAAGACTATGCAAAATTTGACTTTCATCTTCAACATACTGTCCTTTTACAGTGATGCACTCACTCCAATGCCTCTGAAGCATACAGTGCCTTTTTGTAGTAAGAATTGTCAAGACCTCCAAAAAAAGATTAAGATTCCGACATCACTTCCTGATTTGTGCAAAATTTCTTTCTTGGAGCATTCTTTTTAGACTTGCAAAGAGGTAATGTAGCTAAGGGGCCAAACCTGGAGAATAAGGTGGGTGGGAAGCAATTGGAAGCCCAGTTCATAAAGTTTTGCCATTGTAACCGACTTATGACAAGGTTCATTGTCTTAGTGAAAGAGCACTTTTTTCTTTGCCATATGGGGCCATTTTTTTACAAAAAAAATTTTGTTTAATTTGTCTAATAATGCTACATAATACTCAGTATTGATGCTTTTTCTTTTCTCTTAATAGTCTATAAAAATTATGCCATATGCATCCCAAAAAACACTTGCTAGAACCTTTCCAGCTAATTGTCTTTGGTCGCTTTGGATGACTTTTCTCCCACTGCTTTCCACTCAGCTGATTGCCCGATTTGACTCTGGAGTATGTAACAATGGGTGAGCTGAAGGACAGCCTGCATAATCCTGAATCACACCATCACTACTTCAAAATAATTCTAACTCCATTTAAACAGTTAAAAACATAATTTATTAAATTAATAATTTAAAATACATTAACAATACACTTAACAAAACATATTAATTACGAAAAACAGTCCTAGACTTTAAAATAACTTCTCCAACATGGCTGCATGGTGGAAGATTTTCTAGTACAACAGGTGGGGACGATTCTTTGTATGCTGGAACTGGCGCCTATCAGGAAAAATGGCTGAACGATTACGATCCTGCTCTGCTGCCGATACACAGCGACTGTCGGGAGGATGACGGATACAAACCAAGGCAGTAGGCAAACATCCAACTTTTAAGTGAGATGGCAAGTCAAATCATTAGCTAAAATTCCAGTCTTGTCTGATGGGCTGCAGGCCCTAGAAGTATAATGTTAGATCCATGTTTCATCCATTGTGACATATCGATTCCAAAAAATCCTGTTTTTACTTCCTAAAGGGTTCCAAACAATTTTCTGAATAATGAACATGTTTTTTCAATGTCAGCAGACTCGGCACCCATTTGGAAACCAATTTTCTCCTATTCAAATGTCCGTGTAAAATATTATATACACTACCTTTGGATAGCTTTAGGATGCCAGCTATCTCCTCAGACATGCTACTTTTCCACCTAATAGCGGAATTCCGCCTTTTCAGCACTAAATTTTATCATTCCTGGGATTGATGCAAATATGCATGAAAATTTTCAGACATATATATGTCTTTGCCGAATGAAAACATATTCGAACTGGGTATTATATCGTCAGACTTTTTTTTTTTTTTTTTTAATGGCCTCATTAGAACAATTTTTTTTTTTTTTAATGGCCTCATTAGAACAATTAAAATAACCTAGCAATTTTGTTTCACTGAAAAAGTGCAACAGAACTTCTGCTGCACGGTTGCAGCTAAAAACACTTTTCATATTAAAACTTTTTGCTAAGTGTCCTAATTTTCTACTGGAAATATAGTCTTAAATTTTAGTTATAATTTGAAATTAATATAAGTTGTTTTAACTGAATCCAAATGTGATTTTATGTTAACTTTAACAATCTTGAAATTGTAACTTAAAAAAATATATTTCAAATTAAATATATTTTGTTTGAGAATCCAACTGTGTTTTCTTATTGTGTAATTTTCTTCTATAAATATACATACTCTTAAAGTTTAATTATTAAAATTTGAAATCCATATAACTAGTTTACATAGCCAGTCTGATGTTTTGATACGTCTCAATCTTGATTTAAAGTAATAAAGTGTTACATTTTTTAAATAAAAATCTCTCAAAAGCCATGTGATTTTGGTATGGTAATAGATTTTTGTTTCTCTAGCAACGATAATGCTGCGCAAAAGTTTCAGCCTTTTCTTCTGAAGAGCTGTAGCTTGTCTGTCTCCTGCAGTTTGACTTTGTGGTTGTCCAACATGATTGTGAGAATCTCTTGAATATTTTCAGGTGTGGTCACCTTATTTGGATGTCCAGAACAATTGGCACCATCAGTGTTCATACAGCCCGTTTAAATTCGACAAACAATTGTTTTCGATGGAGAAGATTCTGTATAACATTTTCCAAGTCATTGCTGCATTTGAACAGTATTTCTGCCCATTAAAAAGCATTAAGTGTTTAAGCCTATGATGGAACTGCATTATAATAATGCTTTAATTTATTACTAAAGTTTTATATACCATTATAGAAGAAATGTTTCAAAAACATCAGATTTTTTTTCCCCCTTTCTGAAGAAGACGAAAGGTTCAACAACTTCTTTTTAAAGCATCACATCAATGGAGGAAGCTAATATGTGTTGTTCTACATAGAATAGCATAAAGCCTTTTCCCAGTGCTTTTGCCCCTTCTATGTATGATATGATGTTGGTCATTGTCAGAAATTTTGAATTTTTTGTGTTTTTGAAACTTTTTTATTTAAATAAAATATGGACAGTTAAAGTAGAGATCTGATTAAACCAAGGCCGGTTAAGAGGGAGTCTACTATGCATACATTGAAAGTCTAACATGCACAGACAAATAGAGTCCAACACATTGCATTAAGGCTGTTCTTCGAAAAAAAAGAACTCTGTTTTTAGTCTTGGTACCCAAATTGAAATAAACTAATAGCACCATGGTCTCCAAAAAATTCCAGATGTTTCTTCATAAGCTGTTTTATACACTACGATAAGCGAAAACGCTGTGGCTTTTGTGAAATTTTCAGAAAAAATTCTTAAACATGGATTTGAGCTGCAAGATTTTTCGAAGAGTGACACGCTTTGCGAAAATTTCCGATTTTTAAGAATTTTTTCTAAAAGTACTGAAACTGATACAGATTGGCCTGTCTTCGTAGTATGTAACATAGCTTGTAAAGAGACAGTTTCAAAATTTTGAAGTGCCTGGCATAATTAGTTTATTTGTAATTATGTACCAAAATGACATGATTTTTCGAATAACACCGTTAAGTAAACTGTAAATATAATTGTATGTTAAAACAGTACATATAAAAATTTATGATTTTTGTTCAAATTGTTTGATATTGACTTACAATTCACTTTTAAGGCAAGTTTTTTATTGTTTGTTTTAAGCAACTAGTCTCATGCTGAGTGATTCACTATTAAATGCTTTTATCTGTGCATATTTTGTTGCATTACTTATCTGATAAGAATGCCTTTGAAAAAATGTTTACAACTTTTGTATCATTTTCGTTTTTCTATTTCTGTGTATGTGACACTTTTAAAGCTTCATAATATTTAAAATTTTAGTGTATGCTTTTTATATTCTTTAATTGATAGGTTCTCTTCCTGATCAAATTTTAAAGGACTCAATTTCACCTCCACCAAGTTCAGAAAATTCTATTAAACCTCATGTGAGTATTTAAATTTAGTTATGTTTTTCCCAGATTCAGCAATTTTTGTGTTTTCCTCTTAATATAAATTCATTGTTGTATTATTTTATACTGAGTAAGTATATTTTCAATTTTTGAAAATTTGATGTAAATACTCATAAAATTAGAATTTTCTCTTAGGATGCAATCTTTGCATGTTTCAAGGATGTGCCAGTTGCTTCAATTGCTCCAGCTTGCACCAAATCAATGATAACATGCCAATCTGCTGCAAAAAGATTGCTTTTTGGACAATTTTGTACCAATTTAAATTTTTTAATTTTTCCGTGTGCTGAAAGCATTTTTTAATCTCCCAATCAACACAGAGAACAGAATCACTGAAAGCAGTCACAGATTCAATTGGCCAAAAAGACAGACACATGAATTTTTACCTTATCAATATCTAGTTAAATTACACCACATTTTTATTTTGGTGGGGGGGGGGGGGGGAGTTAACTCCTCCATTTTTGTCTTTTTAAAGTTGGAATATATTTATAAAATTGCCAGGATAACCAGCATATTAAAAAGCTTATTCCTCCACCTGTGTGAATATCCTTAAAACAAAAGAGAAAAGAAAAGCCTATGTGAAGGAAAAGTAAGGAAAGAAAGTTAATTATATATCTATCGATGGCCACACTCAGCTTCTTTGAAACAAACAAATCTTCTTTGGTAAAAGGATGCTTGTCATAATACACAGAGGAAGAGAGATGGTGATAGTCTGTGCTCTGTTGCTATGGAGGATGAGCTAAGAAGGGAGTGGCTGGATTTTGAAAATGCACAGATTCATGCTTCTCAAGGAGAGTAAGTGGTGAATTTTTATCATCCATGCACGATGAAAGAATTTCGTTGTGGCAAAAGAAGAAAAAAATGTCAACAAAATTTTAAAATTATGCAGCTTTAAAAAAAATTAAACTAATCATTATCAGGGATGTGCCAGCTGCTGCAATTGCTGCAAATTGTGCCAAATACACCCTGATGTACCAATCTGCTACAAAAAGATCGTTTTTGGACATTTTTGCTCCAAATTCAGCACAACTGCTACATTTTTAATTTTTCCATATGTTTAAACGTTTGTAAATCTCCCAAATTTTTACAAAAGTCATCACACATTCTAAGCTTTCTAATTTCAATCTTTCTCTATTAATCTTAAAAATGAATAGTTTTTCTTTGGCATCCCTTTGTTTAAACCTCCAATGCCTTAAGAGTAAAAATTGACCTCTGTTTTAAATTTAATTTTATATAAATTTGTAATTTTTTGTTACCAAATTTTTATTAGTTGCTGATGGTAGTTAACCCATTTGTGCCCAGATATTTTTGAGACTTTCTTTGATTTTTGCTAATACCAGCAATAATAGATAAATTTCTGATGTCAACTTCTTGAGCAAGGGATGATTTCTTTTAAAATCATTATGTATAAGAATTGAAATGTCAACATCCTACTGGGTCATGTTCAAATTTATGTGGAGTTGAGGTTCTATACTCGCGAATAAAGGCTAGGAAAAATAAATAACGCTTTTGACTGATAGCGAAAATGCCGTCCCAAGAAAGGGACGCTAGGCATAAATGGGTTAATATAGTTTAGTAAATATTGTATTTTTGATTTAAAATAGATATTCTGTATAGCAATGTATAAAATAACTGAATTTTTTTATTTATTTCATAAGCTTCTGACTCTCCCCCCCCCCCCCCCAAAAAAAAAAAAAAAACTGATTTTTGTTATAAGCTAAGAGTTTTTAAGTACTCCTTAATTTTCATTTTTTTTATTGGCATTCTTTAATGACTTTTCTCTTTCCTTCCAAAAATAAATTTTGTATTTCAAAATTGACATTCTTATGCTCCAAAAGTGACTTTTTCTTGCTCCAAAAATGTCTTTTCTTGCTCCAAAATTGAATTTCAGCTGGCACATCCCTGCATTATGAAACTGTGCATATTTAATCTGAAACAAAACTGGGAAAAAATACTAAACTCCTGCATAATTCTTTAGGTAATTTAATAAAATAACTTATGCTTAAAATATTTACATAATTTAACTAAATCTTCATTAACATAAAACACAAACATGAGACTTATGTTTCTCATTTCATTGGGAGAAAAAAAAAACTAAAAACGTTTTTGTAAGGCTTTGACTCAGTTCGATAGTTATGTGTTAGAGGGGAAGAAATTAGTGTTCCAACTGAGCTTTTAATGAATACCTGAAAAATAAATTTAAATTTTAAACACAAAGTGCACATTCAAGTGCATATTATCAAAATAATACGCACTTGAAATAATATAATCATAGAAGGAAATTTTTAGCAATGAATTGTGAAGCAACTCTCAAAACAATGTATTCTGTGTGCAATACAGTAAAACCTCTATATAACGATACAACGATAAATCCTTCTATAACGATAAAATTTTGTGGTCCCGCGGAATTTCCATACAATATAATCTTCCCTCGATATAACAATACATCCCTTGAGAACAGTAATTTATTGCATCCCTTAAGTATCGTTGTATTGAGGTTTTACTGTAATACATTAAAAGAAAATACAAGTGCATATCAAGCAAGTCATATTTTCAGCATAAAAGCTATAATTATCATGGAAATGTTCTAATATTTTATCTGTGGATTATGGGAAATTTACAATGGAACATGAAAAGCAGACTAGAGCCAAACAGTGGGTTTCTTTAGCAATCAGTGACATGAATTGAAGGACCATTGACTTTCTTTAGAAGTTCAAATGATAAGATTTACCACCCTTCATGTATCTCTGCATACTTTGTTCTAAATGACTACCATTAGTTCACTAAACTCTAAAGATATCTTCTTGGGACATTTCTAAAATGATGATGTGAAGATGTGGAGCATTGGGTAGCTAATTTGTCCATGGAGGAAGATTTAAATAATGAGGAAGACTTAATTATTACAAGGAAGTTGTGCTATTACGAGGAAGACTTAAATAAACTGGTTTAAGATATGAAAAATGCCTTAACAACTGTGGCAACTACATTGAAAAACTGTGAAAATAATACATTAACTACATTAAAAAACTGAAAGTAATACATTTACTACATTGACAAATGAGTAAATATATTGTTTTCATTTAAATAAAATCACTTTAATATTACATTTTAAAAAATCATATCCTAACAGGTACTACTTTCTGGACAGCTCTCATATCTAAACCATAGAGAGCAATTTATAACCAAAATGACTTTTTTTAGATCATAGCATTCCTTTTCTTTTTATATTAACACACCTGTATTTTAAAATACATAATAATGTTGTATTTATTATTTTTCTTTTACATATGTATTACTTGTATCATTGATAGTTTCTTTTGATTTTAGTTTATTGATCCCTCTAATCTCAGTGATAAGGATAAACAGATAATATTCCTGAAAAAGAAACTGAATTGTGTGTTAACAGCTTATAAAATACAGTCTTGGAAGTGTGCTCAAGAAAGAGATGAACTTCGTCATAATATGAGTAAGTGATATAGGGTAAACACATCAGTAGTTGACAGTGTACCAAACGTTGGCATTTTTTCAAAAAAAGTAATTAAATAAAAAAATCTGAAGCTGTTATGTATCGAACTATGTTAAGATGTAAAGTGGTGCCTTCTAATGACAGAATAACAAAATAATTAGAATGTTCCTAGGATCAGGATTGTCATGGTACAGTGCTAAATAAGTTGATCTAGTCTCTTGAGAATTTTTTCTTGTTTTGTAATTGAAATTGCTAAGGACTGAGTAAAATGTAAGTATTGAAAATTTACTTTAATTTTATCAAGACATTCATTTATGTTTTTCTATAAAGGGCTCATTTATGAAAAATGACAAAAAGTGTTGATGCTTGTCAAAGTTCATTCTGTGTCAATTATTCGTGCTTAAAATTGCCAATTATTCAATTTTTGACACGGGGTGTCAACTACTACCCCTCCCATGAGGATTTTTTTGCCATACAAAATGTATATTCTTCACTCCCTTATCACACACATGTATGCATATATGTGTGTTACAGTAGTCATGCACCCCCCCCCCCCCCCCAATGAAAAATTTCTGGCTACGCCCTTGTCTTCCTTGAAAGGGTAAATTTAGGTACGAAAGAAGCTATGAAAGTGGTTCTTCTTCAGTCGTTGGATCTCTCAACCTTTAGAGTTGTAAAAGAACACTCTAAAGGTTGGTGTTCTTTTACAAGATAAAAGTGCATTCGTGAAGGCTCTCGAATTTGGAGAGTCCTGTTTTGAACATAAATTTTTTCTTAACATTATTAAAAGAAGTGATGGTTTATGTTCTACGTCCAAGTATTCTAGAAAAAGGCCTTAGGATGTTTGGATAAAATCCATAGAACCTGGAAGCTGTAAAACTTCCTTTTTGAAGCTAATGCCAATAACACAATTGCTAGCTCAGAAGAAAACCATAAACTTTTTTTAAGAGAAGGGCTATCCTTTCTTAACAAAATCAAGATGTTGACAGTATGTCTATTTCTCATTTCATCTGGGGATGTGGACTTTATTCTAAGTGAAATGGCCACTGGTGCAATCAATGTATCTTCTCCTGATACAACTAGACCTTCTTTGTCGTGTACAGAAATTTCATCTGAATCTAATGATGAACCTTTCAATTAGAGCTTTGGGAACATGGATATTGTGGGAAATGAAACTTTCACTTCTGTTCCAATCCAATTGATAAGTCTGATTCCGATTCCTGTACAGCAGAACCTTCTTCGAACTGTACGGAAACTTCATCTGAACTTGTTCATGAGCCTCTTAATTAGAACTTGTCCAAGGGAATATTTATATGGTTCATACTGAAACGTCAACTATTATTGCAATCGATAAGCCTCCTCTTTATTTATGTACAGCTGAACCTTCTTCGGCTTAGCAGAAATTCCCAGTCCATTCAAAAGCCACTTTTTCTTTCAAAGGAAAAGTAGAGAGCCAAATAAGAAATGAGGCTCTAAGGGAAGTATACCCTCTGTTATTTCAGGCCGTTTATGTCAAGATTATTGGAATAAAAAGTAGTCAAAAAAGAAAAAATAGGGAAAAGGAAATAAAAATGTGCTGCTGGAAAAGAAAAGAGTCGATAAAGAAAAGGCTAATACAGAAAAACTTTAAGAAAGTTAAGAGAGCAGACAGGTTTTCCAAAAAAATTTTAGTTAAATTAGATTTTTTTTCCCGAATAAAATTTAATTATGGAATATGTTGCGTAAATTTACCCAAGGATAATAATTTTTTAATGTTCAATTCATTTCTCCGTTCATACAAAACCAACATCAGTTTATTAATTGCCTTTTCTATCAGCGCCAACTATTGAAACAAAAAGGTGTGAACTACTTAATCTGCTGGGTGTCAACTATTTAAGCAAATTTTCTTTTTTTAGAAAGTTTCTTTTTTCTGGTTTACAGTTGTCATGAGGGATAAATACTTGTTTTAGTATAATAAAAGAATAGTTACTATGTTTATATTCAATTATAAAATTTTCCTAAAGTGAGTTGGACCTGAGCTATGCAAAAAAAGGGGGAATCCTTGAAGTGTCAGGCACTGATACGTTTACCCTAATTCTAGCCAGTCAGTACATGCCAAGTCTGCAAGTTAATTTTTTTTTCTTGTCATGCTATCTTTGTTCACATCAATTAATAGGTGTATTTTTTTCTTCTCTCAAATATATTTTTGCATTTATTAAAATTAATATTAGGTATACAATGTGAATCACTAACTATAAAAATTGGTTTTAAAGAAATCGTAATAGACAGGCTTACCATGTTTAATCATGTAATAGTCGTCCTCGCATAATAGTCGCACCCCTATTTTAAGAAGAAAAAAATCATCAAAATATTTTCCTTGAATAAGTCACAGTCATGTGTTTGACCTTTATCTAGAAAATTATCCCCCAACACATCAACAATGGACTTAGTGTTGATAAAAATATCGTGGAATCTGTTTAATATGACCGCATTTTGGAAGAACAAAATTGGTCATCTTATAAAGGTGGTCACCTTACAAAGGCATAGTGTTGTGGTTGTAAAGTGAAATTGTGTAATTGCAACAGTGGTCACTATCAACAGGTGGTCTCTTTACCAAGGTGGTCACTTTAGCAAGCTTCGCTGTATTTAGAGACTCATGTTTCAAAGTGACGGATTTTTCAGCCTGTTGTGATATCGAGCTTAATTGCTTTCTACTAACTGTACTGTATTTTGCATTAAACATAATGGTCTAATAAGTGTCATAAACCATACCAGGCTTGCATTTAGGAAAATGTTCCTGCAGTCTGAAATAATAAATTAGTTTGGTGGTACAGAACTAGAACAACTCACTGCTATATTTTAGGAAATGTCTTGAGAGATAACTTCTGTCAGCTGTTTCCAAGAGAGCCCATTTGCTGCAGCTTGTGATGGAAGCAATAACTACAAACTCTATGCAGAACATGATGGCTCTCAATTTCCATGACAACATGTCATGAGCAACAATTGATCTAGTAATTTTTGTGAAAAGCGAAAGAAATCTTTGTAGTATCTTCAAATTCTGCTGTGTAACTTCCGCATCAAAATTTTCTGAACGTAATTTTTGTGGTACTGTTCAAAAATGTAATTGAATTTTTAAGTAAAGATAATTTACTCCTTATTATAATCATTGTATAAGAAACATAAAATCACTACTACACTGCTATGCTGAGTTTAGAAACTTTACTTGTACAGGGATGTGCCAGCTGCTCCAAATTGTGCCAAATCAATCCTGATGTGCCAATCTGCTACAAAAAGATCGTTTTCGGACATTTTTGCTCCGAATTCAGCAAAACTGCTCCATTTTTAATTTTTCATATACATTGAAAATGTTTATATATAAATTCCTGAATTTTTACAAAAATCATCACACATTCTAAGCATTCTAATTTCAATCTTTCTGTAATGATCTTAAAAACGAATATTTTTTTTCTTTGGCATCCCTTTGTTTAAACCTCCAATATCTTAAGAGTAAAAATTGACCCCTGTTTTAAATTTAATTTTATATAAATTGGTAATTTTTTGTTACGAAATATTTTATAAGCCACTGATGGTAGTTAATATAGTTTAGTAAATATTGTATTTTAGATTTTAAATAGATATTTTGTATAGCATTGTGTAAAATAACTGAATTTTTTATTTATTTCATAAGCTTCTGGCTGTCCTCCCTCTTCCACCCCCCCCCCAAAAAAAAATAACCCTGGTTTTTGTTATTAGCTAAGAGTTTTTAAGACCCTCCTTCATTATCATTTTTTAGATTTGCATTCTTTAATGGCTTTTCCCTTTCCCTCCAAAAATAATTTTGCATTTCAAAATTGACATTCTTGTACTCTAAAAGTGACTTTTTCTTGCTCCAAATTGCTCCAGAAATCTGATTTTCTTGCCCCCAATTGCTCCAAAAATGTCTTTTTTCTTGCTCTACAAATTGCTCCAAACTTTAATTTTAGCTGGCACATCCCTGCTTGTAGGTTCGTTTTCACAATTTTCATTGGTCTGAAACTGTGGTGGAGGAGAAGTAGGATGTATTTAAGGGTAGGGTCCAGGGAGTCAAGACCTCCTAAATTTTGATTCTTATTAACGAACTGCATACTTAATGTATACAGTTCGAAAAAATCATGTGATTTTGGTACACAAATACAAATACACTAATTATCTCATGCACTTCAAAATTTTTAGAATGTCTCTTTACAAGCTGTACTATACACAGCAATAAACAATAAACCTGTATCAGTTGTGAAATTTTCAGAAAAAATTCTTAAAAATTGAAAATTAAGCAGAATGTGTTACTCTTCAAAAATTTTTGCTATACAGTTCCATGTTAAAGAATTTTTTGCGAAAGTTTTATAAAAGGCACCATTGTTTCATTTATTACAATGTGTAGCAGACCTCAGGAAGAATAATCCTGAATTTTTTCAAGCCCCTGGTGCAATTAGTTTATTTTAATTTGTGTACCTAGGCTCTGAGGGAGGTTTTGTTTCTTCGAACTACACCTTTAACAAAATGATAATTATGAAGAATGTTTGTGATCCACTGTTTGGACCCCCTCTTAAATTTTTTTCTGGATACTTCCTTGGAGAAGCAGGAGATTTCTATTTTTACAATGCTTCTTTTTATCTATCGCATTGAGGTAGAATGCATAATTTTACTGACACGATGTGAATTTTACTGAAATGAGCACGTGATTTACTGATGTTGATTTTCCCAGATTGGCAGGTTTGTGATAGTTTTAAAACATGTGATTAGAATCTTCGCTGAAGGGTTTAAAACTTATTAGAAATTGTTTTTAAATTATTCTTTTTTTATCAGTTGTACTTAATTTATTCAAACATTCTCTCAAATTTTTCTTTTTTTTTTATACAGATTTGATTATTATGGAAATGAGAGCATGTCTTGAATCTGATAAAAAGCAAGCTCTTGAATCATTAAGTCAAAAATTCGAGGAAGAAAAATTTAAATGTGTTGAAGAAGCCAAGAGAAAACAATGGGTAATTGTCTACAAAAACTCTTTTTAAAGCAAGTTTATTATTTTTAAAATTCTTGATGATAAAATAACCATCATATTAATATGCTATAGTACATATTTTACCCATTTTTGAAAAAATGGACTGTTTTATAAATTAGCCAGTTTCTTGGGACTGGCTTTTTGAAAGCTTTAGGCATATTTGAGAACTTATTTTTGCTTTCTTGTGTTAAACATCAGTATCTTCATTAGGTTTTAATGCTATTTAAAAAAAGAAAGAAAAAAAAACAACAGGAAATTCAGCAATGGCTCCAAACAATCACTTCTGTGACTCATAGAAGCCAGCAAACTTTAAAATAATGTTTTAAGATGAAATACTTTAATATTAAAGATGGCTTTATTTCAATTTTAGTGAGAATCGGGGATAGCAAATTTTTTAATTGAATTTAAGAATTTTTATTTCCACATACTTGCACTTCTTTGTGTGTCACTTAATGGAGTGCTAACTCATTTGCATTATTTACTGTGTAGAAATCCTTTCATGCTGGTTTGGTTATGTGACCATGGCAACTTATCCTTTTTTATTTAGCCACCAATGTCTCGAGATGTAAATTTTTACTTTTGGGGCTGCATTAAAAGCTCTTCATCTTTTTTATCATGTAAGTTTTGTTAATAAAGATAATCAATAACCATTTAATAAATCAGCAGATTTGCTGTAAAAAAAAAAAAAAAAAAAAATTGTTTGAGTTAACTGTTTTAAAAGTTGTTTCTGGATACAAAAATTTATATGTATGGTAGTCCTTTGACTATCTGGTATGAGAAGTAGATAAATTACAGTGCCTTCTTAAACTGTTAGGCAGTTCAGTTTTCACTAAGCGAACAGTTCAAAGATAAATTTAATTTACTGTATCTTTTTCATACCAGCTAACTCATTTAAATATCTATAATTCAAATGTTTTCTTATTTATCTAAGATTATCAGTAAAATTTAAGGGTCATTTCCTTAAAGGTTGTCATAACTGAAAATTGTAAAATGTAAACGTTAAAAAAAGAATGAAATAACGCTTCTAAAATGTACAAAATATCAAGGAAAACAAAAATTAGAAAGTCAGTGAAAAGTGGGATAAAAGTCATGGAAACGAAAACTTTTCATATCTGTAGAAACCCTGAAATATTTTAAATTAAGCAAGAATGCTAGTTTTTTCTGTATCCAATTCATTTACTAACTGATCATTAATGTGAAGAACGTTTAGTCATGATCTAAATTTCAAATTAATATTTAATTTTTTGCATTTATACCATTACTGTTTGTAAATTTATCATCAATTTTCAATCATTAAGCATGTAATTTTGTGAATTATACCTCAATAAAATGCAAAATAGTTAACATAAAAACATTTAAGTTTTGCTAATTTGTTCATAATTAGAATATAAATACATATACTTTTATCTTGTCCTGTTAATTTTCCAGTGTGCTAACTGCCTCAATGAGTCCAGATATGCCTGCTGTTGGAATACAAGTTATTGTAGTGTTGACTGTCAAAAGCGCCATTTTCCTGAGCATCGTACTTCATGTACTCAGATGAAAAACAAAAATGTGGAAATTATAAAAACAAAGTCTGTTACTCCTAATTCAACTGAGGTTTGTTGGTATATATATATATATATTTATATGTGCTGCTGAAAATAATGAAATGTACACTAATTTTGTCAAAAGTAGAGCTGTTAAATTTATAACCTTATTAACCTTCATATCTTGAATAAATGTGTTTTCCCTTACAAACTAACACCCTGTTATTTTCCCTCGTTATCTTAAAAATTTTGTTGCTGGGCTAGGAGATCAATTTCGTTTACTAATATCCATTTTTTTTTTTTTTTTTTTTTTTTTTTTTTTTTTTTTAACACCAATTTCCCTTTTTATATGCAAGACATTATAAATTTAAATTGTCCATCACATCCAGGTCACCAAGAAGCCAAGATATATGACAACTTCTAAATTTAGACACCTTGAAATAGACATAAAAGATAAATAAAAAAAAAAAAATTTAAGAAGTTGCATATCAAATTAAAACTTACTTCAAATGTTTAATTTTAATTATTTAAAAAAAACATTAACTTTTAAATAAATTGTTTTGTTATTTAAGAACAAAAATAAACATTTAAAAAAGAAAAGAAAGAAAAGAATTTTAAGCATTAAAGGATATTTTAGTCTAAAATATTATATTTATTGGCTTCATTATTATTATTATTATCATTTTATGTTGTAGACTTTGAAAAATTGTTCATTTATAAATACCCTTGTACGTGTTTTTAGGAATACAGTTGCACCTGTCTATCAGTGATCTTATGGGAAAGCGTTGGGGGGGAGGATGAAATAAAGATGTTTTGAATTATAGAGGTTTATAAAGCTGTCATTGAAAGAAAAATGTTTTCATCACTTTTGTTGTAGAAAAATACAGTGGTATGATTGCAGATTAATTATAAATAGCATTTTTTAAAAGCAAATACACACTTTTAACAATAAAAGTAGTTTTTCATTAATTTTTAACTTTCTTTATTTCAATTAGCTTTTTAAGATTAACGAGAGCTGCTAATTCCTCGTGCTACGACCTTCTTTGCTACTTTTTTTGTCTGTATAGGCATATCAGTATGCAACTTCTGCTACTGAAGTAAACTGTTCTATTTTTATAATTTACACTATTCAAAATTCAAGGTCTAGAAATTTTAAACAGTATTTTCAATATAAACACAGAAAATGCATTTAATTTAGATTTTAAATATAGGGAATTTCCAAAGTTTCGAGATATAAAAGGCTTTTGAGATAAGCAGGGTCAAGATAAACAGGTTTGACTGTAATAAAAAATAACTCTAAATGTTTTATTTTTATAAGTATTTGAACTTGTATTTTTCTTTTAGACTAGTGAGAATAAAAAGTTTTTTATTTTCAATATGAAAACTCCTGATAATATTCAACAAGCATCACAGGTGTCCGCTAACAAGCCTACCATTCATATTGTGCCTAAAAATCCACCTCAGACAGTTACTACTGCTACCAGTTCTAGCAGTAATATACAGGTAAAGTATTAATCACCAAGTAGCATAGCTGTAAGAATCCTCTTAGTGCATGTATGACTGTATTTTAAATAAGTATCAGTAAAGTTCATTGTAGGCCTTTTAAAATTGAGTTTTCATTTTTGATATGCATTACATGCAAGAAAGCAATGTTCAAAAGGCCACACGCACACACTACATTAAAAAAAAAAAAGAAAAGAAAAGAAACTCAAGATACGGGAAATTTTAAATCTGGTAGGCACTCTGGGAAAAGACATATAAACTTTAAAAGTTTGAAAAGTGTCAAAAGACTTCTTCAGTGTCGAAATATCAGGAAATGTTGTGAAAATGCACGAGATTACAAGCTGCTAATAAATATGTGCAAGTGTGTACTTTTTATTAATTAATTTATTTATCAGTTTGTTTTAGCACCTGTCAAATCTACTGCAACTGAGTCTTCTGTGATAACTCCAACCACATCTATAACCTCCGTTCAGCCAAAGGAACATAATTTAGGTATGCTCTAGAAAATTTCGTCTATACCACAGTTGTTTTACTCAGAATTTAACTCTGGCAATTTTTTTATTAAATACTGTAATTGTTTGACAAGTGTGGCAACTTTTTCACCAACCTGTGATTTGAATATGAAGAAGAGACGTAACTTCTTCATTTAATCATCATGTCTACTGCATTGCTGCAAATACACATAGTCAGGGATGAGATTCTTCAGACTTTTGTCTGATTTTCAGACTTTTTCAGTTTAAAAAAAAAACAGTTTTTTTCAATTTTTCAAAAAAAATTTTCATTGACAAAATTGTATATAAGTAGGATAGACTTAATATCAGTAGCAATTACAATATTTATTAAACTTTAAATTCATAAGTATTATTGCTCAAATGTTGTTCGCACATTTTTTCAGACTTTTTATTTTTTGTCAGTCATCCCTGACATAGTTGATTATGCACAAGCATTGTTGGTTTAAAATTGATATTACCAGAATGAGAATTTTTCTGCTGATCTCTTTAATTCTGCAGTGTTGTTCTGTTTAAGATGGTTTGAAGTTTTCCCCCCTTCCTTTCAAGCTCAATAAAATCCACTGTCTATTAAATTTTTTCCATCCATCATGAAAACAAATATAGGTCAAATTTTAATTATTTTTGTAACCCCTTTCTCTCCCATGTAAAATAGTAAAGGTAAAATTTATTGAAAAGGGCTGCTTCATGTATCAAATTGACAATGATACAAAGTAATATTTTACTGTAACTGTATTGTCATACCTATGTAGCTGCTGGTTTCTTGGGTTCTTCAAAAAGGACTTTCATTTTGCTATTAAAGAAAGAAAACATGAAACAGGGTTTCCACTGGTCAGGGAGAACAGGGAAAACCTGGAAAAGTCAGGGAATTTCATTTTGGCAAAAAAAAGTCAGGGAAAATTGCAAATTTTAGCCCAAAACCTGGAAAATCATGTAATTTGGACTGGAAAATCAGTGTTTGTAAACAAACAACATTTAACCTTACTTTGGGAAGCTAAAAATATCAAAGAAAATATACAAAGTTGACATCATAAACATAAAAAATAGTCTGGATTTTTACCACATGATGGTCTGGAAAACCTGGAAAAGTCAGGGAATTTTTTTTTCAGAAATTGAGTGGCAACCCTGTGAAATGCTTCTGACTTTAATGAACTTGGTACTGCGATCTCCCACTTAGCATAGAGATCTTGAATAGAAATTTACTTAAAAATGTCAAAGAAGCTGCTGATTATTGCAATAGAACCTATGTTCTCTCGGGAATCATTAGCGATCTTAATGTCAGATCACCGACATTATGTACATATCCTTTGATGACGTGTGGAACACCCTCGTCATATCAAAAGAAATGGAAAGAAAGAATTTATGTTTCAACTGATGGTGGCTATGGTAGTGGTCAAAATATATTTTTAGGTAGTTTTTAATATGAAAGACTTAATATTTTAACTTACTACTGTACTGTTCCAAATAGCAGCATGAAAGACATTTCTTCCTCTTCTTGTTTAGTTGAAAAGTTGGATGCCACAAGACCTTAACACCTCTTTAGTTAAATGTGTAATTCTTAAGTAATGCAGCAGCAAAAGAATTGTTTTGTCATAAATAAAATTTTGTAATTTTCAGTCAAGCATCTTAGTCTGAGTAATCTGTTGTGTTACAATTAATTTGATGTGAGAATACAAAATGTATTTAAAGATAAAATCTGCTACGTTAAGAACCTATAAATTTAAAGCATTGTATGAAAGAACTTTTCACCCACCATTCTCATTCATGAGTGTACTCAGGGGCGGCTCTAGGGCCAGACAAACCAGACCCCTGTCCGGGGCGGCATTTTGGCTCGAGTTTTAAAAATACATTTTTTTATTACCAAAAAAATTTTCTTAAGTTACATTGTAATATATAATTTCACATAGTACTGTTTAATTTTCTCTCTCCCTTTTTCTGTGGTAAATTTTCCTCCGGTCTGAAATCTTGAGCGTATACATAGAGGTCTGCGCCGCCGCTGGTCATTTGTACAATGCTTATGATGTCTAGGCCGGCGTGCTGGCGAAGAACGAAGATTGTACATCGCGACGTACAATTGGCTTCAAAACTTTTTTTAAAAATGCACCTAAACTTTTTTTTTTTTTTTTTTTCTTTTTTCCCCAATGGCAGAGGTACATGAACAAAATAATTAAAAGACAGAAGAATTAACATCAAAAAGTTCAGTTAGCCAACAGCTATTGCCTTAGAAAGTTTCTGTCCTCCCAATAATGGGAAGTCTCCGTATCACCGTGGAGAGCCCTGCAGCGGGGCAGGTGGTGTCTGTTCATGTCTTCGCCAGAGTCACATAACGGGTAGGCAACCTTAGCAGATATGGCAATACGACATAGATGCGTGGCAAGACAGTCGTGTCCGGTCAGTAAACGGAAGGTGGCCACAGCCTCCCTTCTTAGTTTTTCCAGAACAGAAGACAGATGATTATATTTGGAGATCATTTTACTGTGTAGTTCTAGCTGATAAGATGCAGCTTGGGTTTGTTCATGGAGTCCTGGCTAACAGAGAGGACTTGAGTTCCATGAAAAGGTACAATATCTGCTGAAACCTAGAAACTTATCATGCACTTAAACTTTCAACTGCTTACTTTTATCTGGATACTTCTTAACTTTTTACAGGACAATTCCTGATTGGGAAAAAAAAAAAAAGCAGTTATAGTTAAAAGATGACTGAATTTTTTGAAACACAAGTTGCATTTCTATCATTAGTGAGAAACTGGATGAAAAATCATAAAAGTAGCCATTTTCATAAATTTTTACAAAGCTATCTTGGTACAGCCTTTCCCCTCTTCAAACTTAATTCATATCTTTACTTAAATTTTAAATAAGTCTTTCATTAATTCTTAATATTTCACTTATCATTTAAACTACCCAACATTATATGCCGTTTTTGAAACCAATGTAAAAGTTTGTCAGAAGTCAGTCAGAAATGACCAATGCTCCCAATTGTGAACATAACACGATGAAAATTATATACAATCCCTCCCCCCTTTCAAATTACTAATATTGTTTAATTAACGGATCAGTAAACAAAATATACAACAAATTAATTTAAAGTATGCCTGGATCTGAATTCGGTCTATAAAAGGTTAAGGCTAGCAACTTGTAAAGATACAATTAAATTTTTTCAGTCAATGGTGTAATTTGATTGCCTTAAAAACTGTTTAAACCTTGCATTATACATCAAAAGAACATAATAAGTTTGGAGTGGTTCATGAGAAGGTTGTAAAGAAAAGAAAAGCAAAAGGAAATAATGTATCAATCGTATATTGATAACTAAATGTATTGTGTATTGTGAATGTGCCATACAAACAACATAAACCTATCCGATTTTGAGAAAATATATTGTTTCCGTTTTTCAGTAGACATATTTTGAAAGTGTGCCACAACGGCAAGCTCATAATCAGGAGCCTCACCAGTGGCAGAGAGCATAGCGCTCTGAACTGGTTGTCGGAAGGTGCCTGGTTCAAAACCAGGTCGTGCTCGCCGACCTAACTGTTCTGAGGTTTCCTCCGAAACTTAGCGTAGATACAGGTTATGAACTCTTAGGAAGACCTTTCACGGAGGGCCCCCCAATCCTTGGTCTAGAGCCTATGTGTAGCCAATTGGCGGTAATCTCACAACAGAACATCATTCTGAAGACTAAATTTTCATAGTCTTTTTAAAAAAATCTCATTTTAATGTCCATATAAATATATACTAGAACTCAAAACCCGTTGTGCAGGCACTTACAACGGGCGCTAGAAAAAATATTTGACAAAAATATGTCTACACTCAATATATTTAATCTTTGTCCACCTAAAATAAATAACTTTGTATTCAATTTTTATTATATGTACTCAAATTGAATTTCATGCGCTTCTGGAAACGCGCGGAATCTTTTTGCACTCGACCGATTTTGTTTTTTTTTCAACCCCTCTTATATCAATGCTTCAAGCAGACGATCATTTTTAATGAAAAAAAGTTAAACTATGTTATCTGGAAAAACAATTTTAAATGAATTGGAATTTCAGTTTTCCCTTCAAAGCCAGTTAACCGTGATTTCAGTATGGCATCATTTTCACATGTAAGAGCTAATTTTGTCAAGCAAACGATTCACTTTTTTTACTCTAGGAAATAGAATGGAGCTGAAAAGAGCAAAAAATCGCTTTAAGATGGGAAAACGGGTGGATTTTCAGATTTTTGAAGTAGTGCAAATTTTTTTCTAGATTTTTATACATATTTATGAAAAACATGAAACGGATCGTACAAACGGTGTAGATGTTATTTCGCTTTATTGCACTTTTTAATATTTTTGAGCTTTTTAATCTTCTAAGAGTAATGACGCTAAAAGTTTGATCTTAGTGGTTGTCCGAATTGTTAAAGAGTCAAGGATAAGTTTAACTATATAGTAGGATATGTGTGTGTGTGTGTGTTTGTACGCACACACCCATTTTTAGTATGCACTTTTTCAAAAATCTTCCCATGCTGTGGAGTTTCTGAGGTCGTTACGCCGCCGCCGTGAATTTCTGCGCAGCGCAGACCTCTACGTGTAAATGACCGTATCTGTAGAACCAGGATCAGACTGGCCAGTCTGTCCACGAGCAGTTTTGCCCCTCTTTTTGGATTCTTTGTGCCCACACAAAGTTTTTCAGTCTGTGTCAGACACATATCGGCTGCAAATCATCCGAGTTTTACTTTACCACTGCAGGGTGTCTACCGCTCCGGAAAGTCTGGAAAAAGCTGGGAAATTGGAAAATAGGTCTGGAAAGTCTGGCAAAAACCGGGAAATTGGATAATAAGTCCGAAAAATTATCCAATTTTTTTTTTTTTTTTTTTTCTCTAATTGCCAGACTTCAAACCAAAAGCAACTGCAATGCATTTTTCTGACCGCGAAAGCATCAAGCGATGTTTTGTATAAGGAGGGGAAAATGGGGGCTCATCAATCGTGACGGAAGGGTAAAAGACAAATTAGCTTACTTGGTAACTCATGGCTTAGGACCAGATTTCCAAGAACAGTTAGTTAATTCTATCAGAAAGTGCAACTACTTCCGTTTCTCAATTGATGAAAGCTCCCAGCCAGCCACGATACATCGAATTAACGTCGCCTTCAACGTAATCATCGACGTTAAAAATCCTTGGATATGTCCACCTGTTTGCCCGTCGAGCGCTGAACTTCTAGACGGCGTATCACCTGCGAAGGGAGACCGTGAGAGATAACAATCTCGCTTAACTACGGCGCAAGAATGAAAAAGGGTGACCGCCAGGAAGAGAAAATCCCCGATATTGGTCGAACACTCGTCGCTATAACGGCAAAGGTAGACAGATTCTCGGAATCCGTTTATAAAATTCAGCTCATAGTGGTTGATTTTACGTTATACGTTGTCGAATCACTCCAACAGGACAGAGAAAACCGGCTTATATTCGTCTAATAGAAGTCGTTCTTTAAAGACTTCGCAGAATTTGTCGAATTCTGACCATTTATAAACGTAGTAATTATGCCACAATTCCAGACATTCAGAGAAGACAAATTCCATTTACATACGTCGTGAAGGAATGGAAATTCAAACTGTTCTGATCTTGTGAACTTTTGCCGTTTAAAAAAGAAACATTTTATATTTCTATATAATACATTTTAATATAGTTTGTTAGCTAATAAAAAGTAATTTTTAATTAAATGTGCAGAAATTACAAGTTTTAAATTAACTTCTAGTCGTTTAGATGAAATTGTAAAATATACATTCATAAAAATTTGAACACAGAAAATACATTAAAGAAAAATATAATCTTGATTTTTTGAATTTAATTGATCAGTAACTTGCATAAATAGCTTATGTCTCTATTTTACATTTTAAAGGGTTTACTTTTTCCCCCCGGTACATTTTATGAATTGTTTTTACTGTAGGGGTGGGGTGGGTACGCTGTTTATTTCAATGTTATAAACAATCTAAATATCTTCATTTATTGGTGAAAGATGGTAAAAAAGTAACTTAAAATTAAATAAAATATTAGTAAATTTAGTTAAGTAAAGAATACAGTTTAAAATGTAATTTTACTAACAGTAAATATAATTTACTTATTTTATATAAAAAAGGTTACTTTTTAACCAATATATGAAAATATTTAGATAGTTTATAAGATTAATTAGATGAGAGTAGATTAAATAATTTTTTGCACCATTTTATTAAAAATACCTAATACAGCCAAAATGATTAATAAAATGTACCGGGGGGAAAAATGGAAACCCTTTAAAATGTAAATTAGTGACATAAGTTGTTCGTGCGAGTTACTTATCTGTTAAATTAAAAATCAAGATTATATCTTAACTTTAATATATTTTTGTGTATGTTCAAACATTTATGAATATAAATTTTATAACTTTATCTAAACGATTTGAAGTTAATTTAAAACTTGTTATTTCTAATCATTTAATTCAAAATTGCTTTTCATTAGCTAATAACTAGTAGTATAATGTATTATATTTAGAAATATAAAGTATTTCCTTTTAAATGGTGTGTGACTGACATATTCTCTAAATGTCTGGAATTCCGGCATAATTACTACGTTTATAAACTGTCAGGATTCGACGAAATCGTCAAGGAACCACTTCTATTAGACGAATAAGCCTGTTTTTTTTATCTCTATAGTCTATTATAGTTTTCCTGTAATAAAATATGAACAAGTTTTCAATCTAAAAATCCCCCCCCCCCTCTCACCCTCCCACGAGAAAAATCTTGTCTACTTCATTGCACAAGCAGTTTTTTATTTATCTCTCTTAATTCTTTGATTTGTTAAATTTTACTACTCCAAACAGATTTATATTACATACTAGATGCATACATATTAGTATACAATTTAAAAAGAAAAAAAATTACCTTTGCATAAAAAGCTTAACCTATTTCATTCTAAGCCATAATGCAAAATGGTTGACTTTTGTTATAGTAAGCTCTCATTAAGAAAAATCGTGCTTATTATGAGAAAAAATATTTTATATGTTTAAGGTAAAGAGTTGATTTTATGGTAATTGTACCTGTATATTTCACTCTATAATAAAAAATAACAAGACTTATAATTAGCAATTTAAAAGAAAATGAATAAAAGAAACAAAGCACATAATTATTAGTTAAATAATTATTTAACTCACCTCTAAAATTTTGATGGCTGGAATTAAAATTTGTAGTTACCCCGATAAACTTTAATAACATCACCGGCCAACACAATTTAAAATGAGCCAGACAAACTTATTAATATGCCAAGCTAACAATAAATCGTGTTAGCATTGAACTTGAAAAATATTCCAAGAGATTCTTGAAAAATATCCACTTTTATAGTTAAAACTATGGAAATTTTACTCTTCTGTGTAGCGCAGCTCCTGAGCTGAGCCATTGAGCAAGAACACGCTGGAGCGAGTTCTGCCCTTGCATAAAAAACTGCGAAGTACAAGCCACGCGAACCATGAACGAATACAAACACAAAAAAGAAAAAAAAAGCATCTGTTTTCTGAGAAAACGGTTGGGGTGGACATGTCAAAGGTCGTGAGAAAGGACCCCGTAAATTCTGTCTCCCCTGCACTGTTTATTCGACGTTCAACTGACTATTAACTAAGCTGAAAAAATTTCTCGATGCTCAATCGTGTTTCTTCTTGACTGGCTGGGGGGTCTCTCAGACCACCGAAGCCATGAGCGGAAAATCGGCGATGTATTGACGGATCATAGACCTCGTGAGGGCGACTAACATTAACAGTCGAAGATAGCCGCCTCCCTGACCAAAATCGAACGGCTCTTTATAACGTCGACAACACAATGTATGTTTGATCTCTTTTAAACGCTATTTTTTGCTGTAATTTTTCATCGACCTATTTTTGACATTGGGAATACGTAATTTAAACGTGTGTGCGCTTGCTGGGCCTATCCTGTATACTTCAGTTAAAATTGATTTCAAGAAGTTGTACAAAATATGCAAGTATAAAGACAAGGTAGGGGCACTGTGCAATTTCCCAAAGTAAAATGCATTGGTCTGGAATTTTTTTCCCGGGACCTCCCAAAAGTCAGGAAATTGACTTTCAGAAATTTGGTAGACACCCTGCACTGGCAGTTTCCCTTCGGTTAGCCAAAGGTACTCTAGAGGCACACAATCTTGATAGAAATTAGGTTGATCAGTTTTTCAGGGTGCCCACTGCCACACTTCCCGTAGTCACTGCCTTTCATTGGCATTTTACCCTGTATTTTAATCTGTTTTATCAATCCTTTAATAAAATAAAGTGACTTAATTAAAATTTGCATAAAAATTTGCAAAATTAAGTGTTGAAATTCACAAAATATAAGCAATTTTCAAAAAAATGGGACCCTTGAAAAAATTCCTAGATTGACCCCTGTTAAGTTAATATAGCATCCATTTTTATTTGTGCCATTAAATTTTATGTTAATTTTATAAATACCCTCAGTTCTTTCTTTATTAAGTCTTTACCCATTCTAATCTTTTAAAGATATTCATATTATTTGATTTCATTAGTATTTTGATTATTTTTTTTATTGGCTGCCTGGATATTTTTATGGCAGCTTCTCTGCAGTATGAGATAGCAGTGGTATACAGTCGAACCTTGTTAAGACGAACTTGAAGAGTAGCAAAAATCTTTTCGTAATAGCCAAAATTCATGTTAACCAATAAAATAGCAAAAGGCAAGATGTGAGTGGAGAACTGTTTTTCTTCGTGTTAAGTGTTTTTGTCTTAAAGACAGGGTTGCCACTGGTCAAGGAGAACAGGGAAAACCTGGAAAAGTCAGGCAATTTTTTTTTTTTTTTCAGAAATTGAGTGGTAACCCTTTAAAGAGGTACTGTATTTACTTTTTCTGATTGTGTATTGCCAATTTTCTTGTTTCTTTATGAAGTTTTTTTTTTTTTTTTTTTTTTTTTTTTAAGTAAATCAGGGGAGCAAATTTTGATGGCCGATTTACGTACGAACATATTGTGTCAATTTTATAGTTTAAATCCATTTCAACTGTAGGGAGGACTAGAAGACAGTGCAAGCAATGACGGACTTTTGTAAAAGTCGCTTTCTTTTTGGTAGAATAATTTACAAAACAAATAAAATGTAGGATAAAATATGAATGAAATGCTGTTTTGTTCAATCGTAGTTTTGGGATGCAATCTTTTTAATCGGTTTGCATTTTTGTGAAGGGGGCATTTTAATGTATTTTAATTTTATGAAGGGGCTGCAAAATGGACCCAAATTTTATCTACATTACATTATAATATATTAAATATGGATGAATAAAAGTTTTTTAATTATAAAAAGTTTTCAGAAATATACAAAATTAAAAATCATAAAAACTTAGGACTAAGATTTCTAAAAACTCTGAAATGTTTTGTTTCCTATAAATAAGTTAAATAAAATAATCAAATTCTAATAAAATTTTTATTTAAGTGATATTGTTTGTTAAAATTTAAATTATGTAAAATATAAATTATTGATGTCACTTTGTTCGTTTTAGATTCTATTCAGATAATCAATCAGGTAAGGAATAAGTCATGTGATCTGGGTACTGCTATTAAGTTTCTCCAGAAAAAGAATCAAGAATCATCACTTTCTTTGATGAATAATAAGAATGAAGATACCCCTAAAGAGGAAACTAATCTAGAAGAAATTTATTTTCCTTCTCCACCAAAAGTGACTTTTGAAGATTATGACTCAGCAATCCCAGACCCTACTATTCATTTAGAAAGTGAAGAAGGTAAAGATGACTGTTCTGAAATGCAAGACGTAGATACTCTCACTGATTTATCCCCAGAGCCTGATTTAGTCTTATCTGACACAGATGAGATGGATAATGAAATGGTTTGTCACTTACATTCTTGAGCTTCATTTAACTCATGTTTACTGATGAATTTTGTTTTCATGAATTGTGCAATCAAGTTTCATTTACTGTGAACAAAAGAAATTTAGTAAATCCTTCATTTTTTATGTTTCTGTACAAGCTAGATTAAAAAAAAAACCACATACAGTCAATTCCGGTTATAATTGCCTTCATTTTGGAACAGGTGGTTGATAATCTTTCTACTCGAACACAAAAGAGACACTCTTCGTAGGAATTGAACATCACCTCTGCCATCCAGAAATTTTTAAGTTCACTATAACTGAAGTCTTGGTTCACTAAAACCAAAAACGTGTACATTTCTAACCAACCCAACGTGTACATTTCTAACGCATGTGAATCAGGACTAATAAGAAAGTTTACTATATCCGGAGTTGATTGTATTTAGAAAAAGTACAAAAAATCAAGTAAAATGACATCAGTTGTTATGCATTGTTTAGATTTGTTGATGAGTTCCAAGCATTGGAACACTGAAAAAATGCAAAAACATTTGCCAAGAGTTTTAAATGGCAATTTCACGAACTCCATGCAAGATACAACTTGTAAAATTTACTGAAAATAAGCCCATTCCAATACTTTCTGAGAAAGCTTACAGCGAACCACATCCTGTTTGTTGCAATAAATCATTGAACTTTACATTTTTCAAAAAAGAAACCCTACCTTAGCTTTGAATTTATTTTTTACTATATTTATACATGCCTATTTATAGATCTTATTTATCTAATAATGCTAATTGAATGCTCATTTTAAATAAATTTTGCTCTAGAATTTTAAAACTGACTTGAGACGCAGATGATTAGGATGGATGGAGCCACTTTTTCTAGAAACTTTAAGTTCAGTGATCTGTAGCATGCAAAAATTAAAAGTTTTACAAGTTTAAACAAGAAAAACAACAAATAGTGGATATGATTGACTGTAAGCTTTACCTAAAGCTATTTAAATGGGCCAACTTATAGTTGCATTTTTCTAATTGTATTTTGAATGGTATTTACAGAATTGATGTTTAAAAATGTTAGCAAACATTTTTTTTTTTTTTTTTTTTTTTTTTTTTAAGGCTATCTGTAGCTTTAAAGCTGCCCAGCAACTAAGCTGACCTTGCATGTTTTTTTAAATACTCTTTTTACTGTTTTATTGCTTATAACTTGTCATCAAATCAAAATCAATTGATTTTCATCTTACAGGATTTTTCGTGCTCTTTAAGTATGTGATCACTATTTGCTTAGTGTGTTAAAAAACTTCAGAAAAACTAACATCAAATCACTATACATTGAATTTGAAAATTATTCATTTTATTTCAGTGTATGCATACTTTTTTAAAATATACATTTGTGGAAGATGTTTGTTGTACAGAATGGATAGCTATATTTCTTATTCTATTTAATCTTTTTAGAACTAAAGAATTCAGTTTATAAAGTAAAAACAACTGTAGTTTCCAATTGTAACTGTGTGAATTTTATTTGCTGACATGTACATAAAAAAAAATTAAATGGAGCATATAAATTTAAAAAATACTCTCTGATATTACACCAAAATTTATAGACTCTATTAAACCACAGGTATTAGAAATATATTTCCAGTCACAAAATTCGTTCAAATAAAGAATAGCTTTTATATCTGGATTTCTTTTTCTTTTTTTTTTTTTTTTTTTTTTTAAACAAAGGGCTGTATACATATTGAAATACAAAATTTAACTTTTATGCAGTCTCTCCTTTTTCTATAACTTACAGTTAGAAAAATACTCCCTTATCTATAAGAAGAAAAACAGAAAAAAGTGCATGTTTGTGAGTTAAATATATCTATATATTTATTAAAATAAATATAAAACTATTAATGTCATATACTTTTATTTTAAACATAAGAAATTCAAAAAAATGAAAAGAAGTATGTGCCTAGTATTATCATAGTTTTATACATCAAGAGTGCAAATAAGATCCAAATATTTAGTGCCACTGACAAAAATTTAGTGGAGCCAAACTTTTTTTTTCATCTTTCAAAATCTCAGAAACAAAGGTAATTTTTAGTCGCATGTGTCAGTTTTTTGGTCGCACCTTGTGACTGTATGACACCTTATTTGCATACCTCCTCAATTTTTGTATTAGATTTTGAAAGTGTGACACCCTCAAAAGAGTCATTTATTGATATTTGCATAATGGAGCACTGATAAGTTCACATTAAACTAAGCCTGTTCATTTTACAGTTTAAATGCATTTAATTGCCATTTTCATACAAAGAGATGAGTGGCATATTTAAGCTCCACTTCTCAATCCCAAAGAAAATTGTAAAATAGTTATTTAAAAGCTGATATATTACTGTATCCTCCAAAATGGAAACCTGTATGCCAGTGTACCCTGAAGCAAAAACATTTTTAACACAAACACATAGTGTGTAAATTGGTATGTTATTTTTAGCTTTAAATATATCGGTAGCTATTCCCCTGAGAGAACTGGGTTTAAAAAATTTTTCCTTTTTAGAAGCATGGCAATACTTTGTTAAACATAAAAGATAAAAAAACAGACCACCAAAAATTAAATTTCATACTTTTTATTTATCGTTTTAAAAATATGCCATATCTGAAAGCAACTCCTCTTTTGACAACCTTTTCTAATTATGAATATGTTTATGCACAATATAACAAATAATCCTGTAACATCCATTATAAATAACTTATATATTCAACTATCATCACTTTACATTATTATTTTTGTTATTAATCTGTATCTATAGCCTTACTACTACATCTATACTAATACTAAATCTATAGCCTTTTGCTAAATTTTACTTTTCATTTTGTATGTCTCTTATTTAAATTTTGAAGTATGACTGTGGAGTTCATATTTAAATATATAATTTCTAAAATATCCCATTCACTTCTGTGTTACACTTTATCTTATTGTTATTAGCTTAATTAATTTTAAAAATTATTTTAATTATTCAATATCACCAGTTATCAAATATTAATTTATTTTCATAGTAATAATTATGTAAATTATTTATATTTTATATTTAAAAAATGCTCAGGTACTGTGCAAAATGCTCCTGCTTTCTATGAGAGTGTGTTCAAATTAGAAATTTCTGAGGTAATTTTTGAATGGAAATTTAGTGTTTTTTTGTTTTGTTTTTTACTTGAATAGTCTATAAAATCCCAATTTAATGAATCTTGGACTTACAGAAAAGTTAAGTTACAGTTGCAGTGGATTTTGTTTAATAAAGAGAAACTGAAATAGGCATTAAAGTAAAGCATAACTTTGTTTCAAGTAAAAATTTAGATGTCATTTAAATAAAAGGCGTAATGAACTTAAAAAATCTATTAAGACCATGCTAAAAATAACATAAATTTATTAAACCCCCAAATTTGGCAAAGTTAGAATGAGCTGAAACATAATGTGTTTTGAAGTAATTAACATAATACTTTTTATCACAAATAATTTATCATTTTTCCTATTTGCATGGGATGCATCCATATAAACTGAAAGCAAATCCAGTGCTTGTATGGAAGCACTCCATTGATAGCACTAAACTTAGAAACCATTCTTGATTTACCTAAATATTTGAAGTTGGCTCGTGTATATTTTCTGAAGAGAATTTTTTAAAATATGAAAATAAATTATTTAGGAAAAAAGAAGAAAATGGCCACAATTATTAGTTAATATTTTAGGATTGGATAGTTAATTAGGAGAGATGGGGGTAAACTGTCACCCCTGATAATAAAAGCCTGCACAGCAATTCAAAATGGCTGACTCCAAAGTCCAGTGCGTTCATTTGAATGAGTTTTGACCGAAATAGTGTTCAACTTTTTCTTTTTTGAACAGTAAATAAAACAGCCATTCATATGAAACTGTCTTTATAAAATTAGAAAAATTCTTCATAAGAACCGGGTGCCCTCCAGCGACTGAAAGGCCAACTTTTGCTACTAATTTAAGGATTAGGCAACTTTTGTGATTTAAAAAAAAAAAAAAAAAAAAAAAAACATCATTTTCATACTATTTTCAAGCTTCTGGCTACTTGTACCTCACTCCAGATGACTAATTTGAAAAAAAAAAATTTTTTTGGGCTTTTGTCAATTCCCTTTTCTTTTCAAAGTTGCTCAATTGGTCGTTCATCAAACAATTTTTAATCATGCTTTTTTTAAAAAAAATCTGGAGTGACTCCTCTCAACTTTCTGCAATAATTGTTGATATTTACCAAGCGTTTTAATAAATTTTATTCAACTCAATCTGATCTAGTGTTCTGGCACTAGGGTACTTAAAATAATTTGAATGTATATGCAGCAATGTGTAAGAATACTTTCTTGTACTCCTGTAAAGAACTGTAAGACAGTGACCTATAATATTCATGCCTAATTTGCGTCCATAGGCAATAATGTATTAGTTTTTGCAGTCAAACTTTCAATTCTACACATACCAAAATATAAGCAGATCATGTGAGTGACCTTTAATATGCATGACCAATTTGAGCTCAATCAAATGCACCCTATAGACACTAGAGCAGTTCCAAGAATTTCCTGTAGTCCATATTGTAAAAGAACACTCAGTTGTTGCTCCGTAAAAAAGCTATTAGTCTTGTACATACCAAAATCTAAGCATGTTGTGCGACAGTGACCTATAATATACATACCCAGTTTGAACTTCTTTGAAAGCACCACTTAGACACTAGCTCATTATTACCATTAATGCCCAGCAATCTATTTTTAGATCGCCGTGAAATTTGCTAGTAAGCATTAATTTATTTTCCTAGTTTAATTTCTTGAATAATAAATCTGCTTACCATAAAATACTCATCTATGAAAAGTTTAAATGAGAATCTTTCCCTGTCTTATTTTTAGAAAAATAATTAACGTTTTTCATACCACACAAATGTCATTTCTGGCATCAACATAAATTTGAGAATGTGCCGGTTGGGCACTAATGGGTTAAATGATTTGCGTCTATGCACCATACTATATAAGAATTATTTTTTGCAGTCCCATGATCAAACTGTCAATTCTGCACACACCGGAATCTAAGCAGACCATATGACTGACCTTTTATATACATGCCCAATTTGTGCTCAATCGAATGCACCGTTTGATGCATACGCACTTTCAAGAATTTCTCTCCATCGGCCATAATGTAAAAGAAATATTTTTTGTATACATGTAAAAGAACTATAAGTCCTATACACAGCAAAATCAACACTGATCTTGCAACGGTGGTTTATAATATATATACCAAATTTGAGCTCAATCGAATGCACTGTTTAGGAGCTATCATGTTCGATCACATATACACACATACATATATACATAAAGTAAAAATAGCATAAATGAATTCAGAAGACCTCAAAATGTGTAAATACACCAAAATCTCAAAGTTGAATTTTTTCATGAAGACAGTACTTTCCTTATATGATAATGTTCAGAAATTAATGAAGGTACTATATGCTCTGTTATATAACGCATGAAGTTTTAAAATTTATTATTTTATTCATTCCTTCTTAAATGAAACTAAATTATGTATGTTTATTTCTTAACTACAAAATCATTCAAAAATGATACTATTTTTTCAACTAAAATTAAGAAAATGGTTACTAAACGGGCAACTTTTTTATGTCAGAGGCTACTAATGATGCTATTTTAGCCTCCTGACATCGGTGGACACCTTGTTCATAAGAACTTACCACTTGAATTTGAAAAAATTATCCATTTTATAAATTTATTACATCAAATTCAATGTCTTTTCGGATTTATTTAACTCAATAGCAACTTTCTTATGTAGCAATGTGAATCAAATTTACATTAAATTGAAATATTATATATTGGAAAAATACTCTAAAGCATATCATGTTTGTGGGTTAAATTACTAAAAGTCCTTATTACTAATTTATAGAATATACGTAGTCCATAAAAACCAATATTTGATTAACAAAATTCAACTTTTTCGCAAGTGAAAAAGGTATTTTCATATCTAACAGTTCCTTTTCTTTCTTTTCTTTTCTTTTCTTTTTTTTTTTTTTAAACAACATACCAGTTTAAATAGTCAAAATGCAAAATTGTACTATATTTGAGTAGAAAAAAATACCCTTTTCGGCATAAAAAAAAATACAACTATCATTTCAAGATTTTTTTTTTTCAGACTAGGAAAAATATATGTAAAATTATTATAATATACACAGAAGCTTTAAGTGATATTGTCATGTAATCTATTTAAGATTAGTCCAGAACAAATAAATTTATGCTTCAAAATTGAATCTTTCTACTCTCTGATAGGAATTATACTTTTTCCAAGTGATTTCATACACCAATGCACTCTTTATCGCTTGTTTATGTCTAAATTTATCATACAAAGTGGTACTCACAGTGGTGTGGTGTGACATTAAGGTGTAGGAAAATCATACATGCACAAAAGAAAAAATGTTTAGCAAGAAAACAATCCTATTATATTTAAGTATATACAAAATAATTTTTATTGTATGCATTCATAAAATTTACAGAATCATTGTTCTATCAGACACATTTATTATTTCTGTGGAAGGTTAACCCTTTAAAATTCAATGAAAATGAATATTAAATTTAATAAAGCTTATATAGAAATATGGTTATAGTAAATGTTCTGCCAAATCAAAAATTCAAAATAAAACGCATTATGTCTAAAACTGGATGTAAACGTGTGATTAAAGCAATGTTCTTGGTTAACATTAGTTAGAAAACAGTAATGTTTCCAGCAAAGTTACACTTAGCTTCTGAAGAACTATGTAATGCTCCATTTTTCCACTTTCAGTTTTAAGTGTGCAAGCCTATTTTATCAGAGGTGACGGGTAAACCCGCTTCCCTTGTGTAAGCTGCTGATTTTATAAATTTATAAAAACATAAAATATTGCTCTTTACAAAGGGTCATGCTGGCTTCTGAAATTTGTGAGTCTCAAGGACTCTTTCAGATTTATTTGGGGTCCTTTGCTGAATTTTTTGGGTTCTTTTTAAACAGCATTAGAAATGTGTGTGTATATATATATATATATATTGCAGTTACATGGGATTGTAAAAGTATGTTTTGAAGAACACATAATCTTTATAAAAATGGTTTCCAGAGATTTGGAAGAATGCAAGTCCACCGAAAAAATGGATAAAATAAAACACATAGTGCATCAGTGTAATTTCTGTATGGTTTATTCTCTTTCATAAAACGTACTTTTTATACATAGTTTAGTTGCAGGCATATATATCTTCTAAATATTTTTTATTTATTATATCTTTACTATGTTAAATAGTTTTATATATATATGTAGTCTTAGTTTTGATTAAATTTGAGATGTACCTAATTCATGTTAGTTGTATGTAATAAAATACATTTACATATATGTATATACATACACATATATATACATATATGTAATTTATTATCATTTTTATGTAATATATATATATATATATATAATATTAGAAAAAAAATATTGAATAAAAATTTATAATTTTTATCTATAGTGGTATTTCTTGTTATTTAAGGCAAATGTTTTCAATGTAATTAAGTTTTCTAGTTTGAGAATATTCTTTTCTTTAAACTTTTGAGATTGGTTGGTACAACTGCTGTTCCAGAAAATAATCAGGTCTAGAGCTTGGGTTTGTAATATATATGCATCACTTCCCTCTTTTCTTTGGATACCTGTCATTATCTCCCCATACCCCTCCTTTTTCCTTCCCATTTGTCTCCACACTGGGAGAAGGGAAGTTTAATATTGACAGATAAATTAAGAATCTTTCAACTTGTCCCTGCTTACACATTAGGTATCAAAAAGGTAAGACATGCATATCATTCAAAAAGCAGAGAGAGAGAGAGAGAGAGAGAAGTTTTAAAATTATAAAAAATATTACTGATCAGGTGGAGTAAAAAGTAGAAGATTGTGTCATTTCTAACTAGTTAAGAAGCAGTGGCATACCAAGAAGGTAGGAGGACCCCTCCTAAACGTTTTTGTCTGTGTCTTTATTTATGAAATACTTGTTTAAAAAACAATTACATGTGTTTCTTTTTCCATACATAAGGATTCAAAAATAGTATGTATAATAATTAAAAAATGAAATGAAATAAACACTAAATTTGATCTTAAATGCATCTGTATCTTAAAATAATAAATATAAAAAGCCCTTTTTATACAAATCAATTACTTGCCTAATTGTTGAATATGCTTTTTAAAAATAATGACCTATATTACTAACACAATGTCATTTAGAGATGCTTGTGTCCTGGGAGTTTCCTTATCACAATTTAAATTCTTATTTAAAGATAGGAGATTTCTGAATGTTGGTAACCCACAGAAATTACTAGCGACCACCAGGAAGACTTGGATCTGCAGATTTAATGGGCATGCTAAATTAAAATTTGAAAATAATTCTTTTTTAATTTATAAAATAACGAATTCATTGGGAATCAGGGGCGTACCTTAATCCCCTACAGTGTGTGGCCTCCCTAGCTGAAAAGGGGTACACAAAATTACTCAATTATGCAACTCACAGTCTTTGTTCTAGAAATTAACCATTAAAAATTTTATAGTTAGAAAAACACAGTAAAATAGATTATAAACAGAAAAGCGATAGGAATCATCCTAATTTTTTAAAACTTACATTAGCTATTGAATAAAAATATATGCAATATTTAGTAATGTGATAATTTAAATAACAATTCATTTAAACAGGAACTTCATACTTTTCTCATTCTCGGTAAATTTCAATGTGGTGTTTTCATAAAAATTTGCTTTCAACAGTTCTTTCTTTTCAAAAGTATTCTTCATTATAAACTCCAGAAAATACTTTAAATTTTAAATTTTTTATTTATTATTCCCCAATCACATGAAAAGTTGTCTTTCACTGTTCACTAAACTCAAGAAGATTGAATATAACATAAAAAATTATATATATAAGAAAATGTATTTATACACCTGCTTAACTCTGACCATGTAAGTGGGGCATCGCATATGCTTCCGCACCCCCAAAGCCCCATTGGCATAACTGAGTAGGCTTTGTGCTCCATTTCCTATTCTTGCTACAGGAAATCAAATTTTAGAATGGACTACAATTTTTCTAAAGTTAAGGGAGGTTAAAGGGAGTTAATAAAATGTTGAAAGTCGCACAAGGTTTGCAATTTTTGATAATTGATCGCTAAATGTGGTGCCAAAACGCGACAATTTATTATAAATATATTTCGCGTATAGTTAGAAAACGCCTGGCGTATATTGTAAAAGAGTTTTATTAGGCGATTTTAATATAGATTTCTATTCCGAAGAAGTGCTCTGTGGAACAAGAAAGGAAAACACGGTACACTCATGGATTATGATGTCCATTCCAAACAGTATTTAAAATGTCTTTGCGGTATAGTTGTAATATGCCTACAGGAAGAACATGCCTGGAGGAAATTCTAAACAGTTTCAGGTGGCGATTTTAAGATAGATTTCGATTCCAAAGATATGTTTTATGGTACAAGAAAGAGTTGATTCCTATTTTAGAGCCCCCACTCTCGCCAAACTAAAAAATTCCCGTACTTTGGCGAGCTTTGCAGTCATGGGTCTCTGGGAGTTATGCACAAGTTTCAACGGTACATAGGTATTTTCCAGGCGGTCTGCCAAGACAAGCAATTTTTTCACCAAGATAAATACCGGGCACATGAAATTGTTGATGGTTTGGAATACGATTGGCAATGTATTTAAAATCTATGAAAAAGTAGTTTGGCGGAAGTGACCGCCGAGTTAATACGTAAGTACCGTTTCAACGCGCCCAAAAGAACTAGATGACAACTAAAGTAAACAAACTAGCGATAAACGCACCAATTAAGGAAGTTGAAGACCCTTAATTATTAAAACTTCATTAATTAGCAATCCAAAATAAATAAAATTGTAACGGCATGCTGTACTTACATGTTGTTCCAAATCCCCATTTTAATTTTAAATTACGATTGCCACATAAAAGCAAAAAATCGTCAGGGTAACTGCATATGTTTAATGATCGCAAACCTTGGCGAGAATCGAGGCGTTAAAGTGGGAATCAACCCAAGAAAGACAAACCGGTACACTCGTGGATTATGATGCACATTCGAAACAAGATATAAAACGATGAAGTATAGTTGTAATATACTTGGCATAGATTGTAAAATAGTCTTAGTAGGCAATTTTAAGATAGATTTCGATTCCAAAGATGGGTTTTACGAAACAAGAAAGAAAAATACAGCACAGTCATGAATAACGATACACTTTTGCAACTTAATGGAATAAGTAAGAAAAATAGGGACGACGTATAAATTATGATACGATTTTAATATGTAGCACTATAGTGCGTATTTAAAACCAGAAAGTGTTTCAGATTTTCACCCTTTTTACTTTCCGAACATGTACCATGTAAGGAAAGTATTGTAATCATGAAAAAATTCAACTTGCTGTCTCATAAAATATTATTTAATGTTAAAATAACTTTCAACTTGCAGTATTTTAAAAGTATTTATTTCCTTACTAAAGCAGATTAAACTTCCTAAACATTGTTGTTCTAAAAATCATATTATTATTTTATTCATCGTTGTTGCCACTCACAATCTGCGTAAATTAGTTGCAACAAAGATTTTTTTTCTAGAGTCTACAAAAGTATACCAAGCGGATAGATGGCGCGCTCGGCGAATTGGTGGAGATTATCGGAGAATAAAAGGAAGAGAAAAATAGGGTTACTTCTTACAGTATTAGTTCTTCCTTCCTTATACTCTCTAGCTCCATGGTTACACACGTATAAATTATTTTTATTATGAGTGTGTGCAAAATTTTGTAAGAATCATTTCAAAAGAAAAACATTGTAAAAGGTACGTAAAATAATAGAAAATATACACGATGTACACTTAATATAATATATACGTATAAATACAATAAAAAAATAAATATTAATACATTATTACTGTTTTTCATCATAAAATAATTCAATTTGTAATATTTATGTGTGTTTTAAACCGTGAACAATGCCAAAAAGACGCAAAGAGGCTTCTTTGGGCAGGAAAACACGTAGAACTGCAGGCAAGCGAAATACAAGAGCCCAAAGGACAGAAGAACAGCAGCAGCAAGATAATACTAATGTGCGTGTGCGCATGGCTCAATTGCGTCAAGCAGAATCAGAAGATGCACGATCTGAACGAAATTAACAAAGAAGATTAGAACAAAGACAAGCACGCTATTTTATAGTTAGCAGACTCAGAGCAAATGAATAACACCGCAAACAGGTACATCGATCATTTACATCTGCTTCATTCCTGCGTCTAGCGTTCCAGTATGAACCCGATGTTCAATATTATGCTCATTCAAAAGTAGTAATTGGTGCTATGGATAAGGAATGTCCACATTGTAATGCTCTTAAATTTAAAAATGAGCCAGCCGGAATGTGTTGCGCATCCGGAAAGGTGCAGCTGCCTATAATTCAAACACCACCTGAGCCATTGAACGGTTTACTTATCGGCACTGATCTAGATTCCAACCTGTTCCTAAAGTCAATTCGAACATTGAATTCATGTTTCCAAATGACTTCGTTCGGAGCAACAGAAATAGTTAAAAATAGCGCTGTAAATGGTCAACAATTCAATTCAACATTTAAAGTCAAAGGCCAAATTTATCACAAAGTGGGTTCATTGCTGCCAATGCCAAACGAACCACATAAATTTTTACAAATTTACTTTATGGGTGGTGAGGATGCACGCGTGGATGCACGTTGCGGCTACAATAACCTTAATTCAGTTTTTGCAAGACGTGTCGTCAGCGAGCTGGATGCTCTATTAAATGAACACAATGAATTGTTGAAATTATTCAAATCACACATGCCCAAATTACAAAGTGATAATCATGCTATTGTCATCAATCCTGATAAAACTCCTGCTGGAGAGCATATTCGTAGATTTAATAGAGATAGATTTAGTAGACACCTATTGTTGACGACGTTGCTGGAATCATGGTTGGCGATTGTACAGCTACACGAGAAATTGTGATTCGTAGAAGAAGTAATAATCTCCGGTTCATTGCTGATACACACCGTTCATATGACGCTCTCCAATATCCACTAATATTCTGGAAGGGACAAGACGGGTATTGCATAAATATTAAACAACGAGATCCCACAACAGGTACTATATTCATTATGAACTTGATCATTACTCATTTACCAAAAACTTAATTTATTAATCGTAATTCATTAAACTTAACTATTGTTAATTATTAATTAGTATTTGTTTTTATTCATATATATCATTACAGGAGCCGAAACAAGCAAGAACGTTAGTTCGAAGGATTTTTATGCTTATCGGTTGATGATTAGACCCGGTCAGGATAACGTCATTCTACGATGTCGTGAGCTTTGTCAACAATTCATGGTCGACATGTACGTGAAGATAGAGAGCGAACGATTATGGTACTTGCGATATAATCAGCAAAAGCTGCGTGCGGAAGAATACATTCACTTGCGAGATGCTATTGCCAACAACGCCGATGCCGCCGAAATTGATAGCTCTGTCGTTCTACCATCATCGTATATAGGCAGTCCACGTCATATGCAAGAATACATACAGGATGCTCTGACTTTCGTGCGCAAATATGGACGACCATATTTATTTATTACGTTCACGTGTAATCCAAAATGGCCGGAGATCACATCTTTGTTATTGCCTGGACAAAATGCAATACATCGTCATGACATTACAGCACGTGTGTTCAGACAAAAATTAAAGTCTTTAATAAGTTTCATTACAAAATTACATGTATTCGGTCCCACACGTTGCTGGATGTATTCGGTTGAGTGGCAAAAGAGGGGATTACCTCATGCACACATTTTGGTTTGGTTAATCGACAAAATCCGTCCTGAAGAAATCGATAGTATAATTTCTGCGGAAATTCCAGATCCGTCTACTGATCAATTGCTGTTTGATATTGTTACAGCAAACATGATTCATGGCCCATGCAGTGACCTGAATCGTTCATCGCCTTGCATGGCAGATGGAAAATGCACCAAAAGTTTCCCTAAAAAGTTCACTAACGATGCGATCACAAATGTTGACGGATATCCAATATATCGTCGAAGGAGTCCCGATAATGGCTGAAATCATTTACTAAAAATATCAACAACATAGATATTGACATTGACAATCGTTGGGTGGTGCCATATTCGCCTCTATTGAGCAAAACATACGACGCTCATATTAACGTTGAGTTCTGCAGTTCCGTGAAGAGCATCAAATACATTTGTAAGTATGTACATAAAGGCAGTGATATGGCTGTATTTCGAGTTGAAAATACCAATAACAATGCTCCTCCAGTGAATAAAAATGATGAAATAACTCTCTATCAAACGGGCCGATACATCAGCTCCAATGAAGCTGTTTGGCGTATCTTTGGTTTCCCAATTCATGAACGGGATCCAGCAGTTATTCATTTAGCCGTCCATCTTGAGAACGGCCAGCGCGTATATTTTACGAACGAGACAGCAATTGATCATGCTATAAATCCACCAAAAACTACACTCACCGAATTTTTTGAATTGTGTAATCGTGCGGATACTTTTGGTGCCTTTGCACGGACATTACTCTATTCAGAAGTACCAAGTTTTTTCACATGGGCTCAAACAAAAAAATGGATGCCTCGCAAGCAAGGTACACCGATTGATGCATGTCCAGGTTTATATAAATCAAACACCTTGGGACGAGTATTTGCAGTAAATCCAAAGCAGACTGAGTGCTTTTATCTTCGACTGTTGTTGGTTAATGTTACCGGCCCATTGTCATTTCAAGATATACGTAAAGTGAATGGACAACAATATCCAACGTATAAAGAAGCATGCCTTGCACTAGGCTTGCTGGAAGATGACAACCAGTGGGAATGTATGCTTGCTGAAGCAGCATTGAACTGTACGGCAAAACAAATTCGTCTACTGTTCGCTATAGTGTTGACTGCATGTTTCCCGGCCCGAGCAGAGACATTGTGGGATAGTCATAAAGATTCAATGAGTGATGATATTTTGCATGAACATCGTACACGGTGCAACGATTTAACAATACCATTCAGCGACGCTATGTACAATGAAGCATTGATTGCTATTGAGGATCTGTGCATTATCATTGCCAACTTACCACTCAGTCATTTCGGCATGCGTTCGCCAAATTGTAGTGTATCTGATTTAATAAATAATGAAATGAAGAGAACTACAATACAATACTGCAGAAATGGCAGCGATTGTTACTCGCAATATCCCACTAATGAATGAGGAACAAAGAAGCATTTACGATCGCATTATGCTCGCAGTTTCGGCAGGGCAAGGTGGATTCTTTTTTTTTTGGATGCACCAGGTGGAACTGGCAAAACATTCCTTATTTCGCTAATCCTAGCCGAAACACGATCGAATAATGACATCGCATTGGCCGTTGCATCGTCTGGTATTGCGGCAACTTTATTGGATGGAGGCAGAACAGCTCATTCAGTATTTAAGCTGCCACTAAATATTCAAAATAACCCAGATGCAGTGTGCAACATAAAAAAACAATCGCCCATGGCCACAGTGCTGAAACAGTGTAAAATTATCATCTGGGATGAATGCACTATGGCACACAAACATTCGCTTGAGGCGTTGAACAGGACAATGAAAGATCTTAAAAACAAGGACAAACTATTTGGCGGCACTCTGGTACTCCTTTCAGGAGATTTTAGACAAACACTTCCCGTCATCCCACGTTCAACGTATGCTGATGAAATCATCGCCACTGTGGCGTAATGTTGAAAAATTACAACTGAAAGTAAATATGCACGTTCAAATACTTCGAGATCTATCTGCTGAGGCATTCTCAAAACAGCTGTTAAATATCGGCGATGGAAAAGTTACTGTAGATGAAACTGGATGCATAAAATTACCGGCCGATTTCTGCACAATTACTGATTCGCAAGATGCTCTCATTGACCAGACATTTCCCGATGTACATACACAATATATTAATCATGAGTGGCTGGCAGAAAGAGCAATTTTAGCAGCCAAAAATGTAGACGTCAACGAACTGAATCTTAAAATACAACATTTATTGCCAGGGGAGTTAGTGTCATACAAATCTATTGATACAGTTTGCGATGCCACCGAAGGTGTGAATTATCCAGCAGAGTTTTAAACTCATTAGATTTACCAGGCATGCCGCCGCATAACTTACAACTAAAGATTGGATCTCCGGTTATTTTGCTTCGTAATTTGAACCCACCACGGCTGTGTAACGGCACGCGATTAGTTATTAAAAAACTAATGAAAAATGTTGTCGAAGCCGTCATTTTAAATGGCAAATTTCGAGGTGAAAATATATTACTACCACGGATCCCTATTATAGCCACGGAGGTGCCAATTCAATTTAAACGTCTTCAATTTCCAATAAGATTGGCATTTGCAATGACTATCAATAAGTCTCAAGGCCAAACTATGTCTGTTTGTGGCTTAGATTTGAGCACACCATGTTTTTCACACGGACAATTATACGTGGCATGCTCTCGAGTGGGCAAACCATCCAGTTTGTTTGTGTTAGCTAAAGGTGGGGTAACAAAAAATATTGTACACTCTATTCCGTTAAGAGATTGATTTTTTTTTTTTTTTTTTTGTAAAATTATTGTAATTAGCGATGTATATAAATTTAAAGAATACATTACAATGAATTAAAAATACAAATGTTTGGTATTGTGTTATTTTTATATTCCAGCATCGTTCACAGAGCTCCGTGCCTCTTCCACTCATATACCACATCCTCACAAACTTACAATAAGTTAGTCATTTCTTTCTACTAAAATAATCCTAGGAATAATTTATATGGCAAAACAACGTTTGCCGGGTCAGCTAGTTATATATGAAATGTTTGTAACTGTGTGAATCCACGTAAAAGTATCTCATTTAAAGTAATAGTTTGAGGGATTTTCCTATAGTCTGTGTTATGTAATGAACCCAGAAAAAAAAAGTTCCAGAAAAACTTGTGTTTATTATTTTCTAGTGTTATTTTTTTATAATATACTTTTATATATTTTTTTATATCTCTAAGCTGTTTTTCTCCTCCTAAATTACATTTTAAAATTAGATGTACATTAGGCTGTTTTATTGATTTAGAAAAATATAATCACTACAAATAATAATTCTGAAAATATTACATATGCTATCAAAGCATTTATTAAATTTCATTGCATCAAATACTAGGTATGCACTATTATCTTTATTTACTAATAAAGTAATACTGTGTATCTTTTATGCCAATAAAATAAAATTTATCCTGTATAACTTTTATGAAAGAGAAACAGTGATGACTTATATTTAATTTTGACTTAATAAGCAAAACTTATTGTCAAATTATATAATCCAATATAACTAGGAACTTTAAAAATAATTTTAAATAATTAATTTACTTTAAATATATAGTTCAACATAGCTGCCAAGTGTTCCGTTTTATACGGATTCGTTCCGTTTTTTGAGCTTTGTTCCGTAAATCCGTTTTTAAGCCAAAATGTTCCATTTTTCAGCTTCTGTGTAGAGATTTTTAAAAATTAAAAGAAAAAAGGAAAATCCAGTACATATTTAGCTTTTGGTAAAGCATTTATCCTTGTAGACAAGTTAATAAATTTAATTGAATGATATTTATCTTATTATTCTTTCAAGTATTTATTGCATTAAACATTCAAGTCTATTGTAGAAATCGAGCTAAGTATATTTTATTTTTATAAATTAATGATTATACTATATGCACATCATCTCTCTACACATGATAATTTAATTTTGTTAATGTAAGATCTTTAATTGTATACTTAATCATACATTTCATGTATGATTAGCACACTGTGTTCCTTATTTCTGATTTTACGAGCACGTGCTGTGTTCCTTATTTTTTTCTTGGAAGGTTGGCAGCTATGGTTCATTAATTATAGGTATTGTTAACGGTATTCATTATTAAAAATTCTGTGTTTTGGATGGTTTTTGTGGCAATATGTAAAATTACTGTTTTCTGAAGTTTTGTTTTTATATTTTTTTAAGGGGGGAAAAAACTGACATTTCTAATTTTTCCAATTATATATTTTATACTTTATTAAATAATATCAATAATATCACATTTCAGGTTAGTATTGGACATGGAGTTGAAGTGAAGGCAAAATTTTTGAATAAATGTTTAGTTTATGGACAAACTGGTAAAAAACTGGCTCGTTGCTTGGTTGATATTATTTTCCCAGATTTAAAACTACTTGCTGCTTGTTCTGCATTTGGACAAAAGTCTAATGTCACAAAACTGACTCGTGCTGCTTTGCCTAGCCGGAAAGTTCATGCAATCATTGGTGAGACATTTTATAAATTTCTGTTCATTGAGTTACTTATATTGTGTGCTTAATTTAGAATAACTAGACATAACAGAAAAGAAAAGGATGCTTAATTTATTCTTTGATTTCCGCTGTATGCTGTTAATGCAAATTTCAGCGCATTCCCTCCTACTTCTGAATTCAAAATTTCTTATGAGTACTGGGAAACCCCAATTATTGGGGTTGCCAATACCTGGGATATTAAAAATATTGTTTAATAGAAACAGTGTATGAAAATTTGCCGTGCTTGCAAATTTAACATTTAAAAAAAAAAATGTTTTTAAATGATAAAAATGTAATTTCTATGTAAAGTAGCGTAAAATTTAAGTAGTTAGTTTTGACCTGCTTTAACTATTGATCTCCATATTGAATAACACTAAATATTATATTATGCTGTACTATATCATCTGTAATGATAATACTATTCAAGTGCTTCTCCTTTATTTTTGAGTGGCTTACAAAATGAATCTATTTGTTAGTTTCATGTGAAATAGTGTTTTTCAGGATTCGATTCAGTTAACAGAAACCTTGTTTAATCAAGGTTCTGCTGTAGCTATTTTATTTATTTTGACCTTTGATTTTCAATTTTGTATTTTTTTGGTCAAAATGCTTAAACTAACTTGATCGTAATAAAATAGGAAAGTTTGAGAAGCAAGCACACACTTTTCTATTATGAGATTTAAAATATAACCTTTGTGCTTTTTTGCAGAAGAAATTATCATAACCAAATTTGTTTTCCAAACAAGCATGCCTGATGTACCTTCTGTTACAGTATGTATGCATGTCATTGGTTATCAGCCATTATAAATTATCAACTATTGTGATATATTCAGACTTGTCTTTATGCCACCTACAAAAAATTAGCATGAACTTTCTTTATAACCCAATAAAAGGTTTAAAAATCACCTGACAAGGTATCCTATTCTCTTTAATGCAACCAATGTTCTTTAGAAAGATAATATAATTGGCATTAAAAAAAAATAATAATAATATAATACAATTTTTTTGTTAGATCCTTTATACTTGGGAGGTAGTGGAGGTCTTTCTTGTTATTGAAAAATGAGGATACAATAATAAAAACACACACAAAAAATATGGTGCTTAAAAGTTAAAATTAATTTTAAAAAATTGTAAATGATTCTCATATATATATATATATATATAAAGTACAGAACGAACATTTCAGATGCTAGAGAGGGTCAACCTTTCTTCATCTACAAAAAGTTCCTACTGTCACACATTTAGGAAAATAAGAGAACCACTTCCTGTGTGGAAGAACATTTTACAGATGTAGAATGGTGATACCCTTTGTGATACATTCTCATTCAGACTAACTACTTTTCATGTGTGTGTTTTACGAAGTTCTTTATTAATTTAAATGAGGCAATACTTCTTGTATTCAAGTAAGTCAGTTTAGGCTATTAAGGTATCTGCCTACGTTCGTACAATCCACCACCCCCCCCCTCCCACCTCAAGTTACAGTTTTGATTTTCTTTATATATATAACTTTTAGGTAAATTGTAAAATAGGAAAAGAAAATTACTCACAAAATTATTTATAACTGCATTACATTTTGAGAAATTGTGCTTTTTTTTGGGCAAATTTTCAATAAATTTATCAAAATGGCTAACACTGTACACACACATGGTTGAACTGAATGAATCTTGATTCTTTATAACAGTGAGGTGTATGTGACAATAATATTTGGAATGACGAAAAAACTGAGAGAAATTTTAACAGGGAAATAAAATAGGCCAATTACATGACTAAATATGCATTTGGGTTAGTAGGAACAAATAGTTATGTGAGAACAAATATTCCAGGTCATTTCTTAGCCAATAATATTTTAATAAATTTAATAATTATGTTGTTAATAATGAAACAAAAATGCAAAAAACAAAATATTGAGATAAATGCGCTTAAAGTTTGATGTTAGTTCACAATTGTTGATGTGTTTTTAAATGGCTATAACTTCCCTTCCAAATATCATAGGATTAAAAAGAAAATGTTTTAAATATAAAACTGTATAGTGCAAATATTTGTGAATAATTTTATTGATTTTTTTGGCCAAAATTCAATGTTTTCAGTGTAGGCAGATGGCTTAACAAAATACAGTAGAACCTTGATTATCCGAACCTCAATTAACCGAAACTCCCCGTTAACCGAAGTCGGTTTCATCTTCACTTTTTTTTTCTCTATCCAAAACCATCCAAAACTTCTCTTTACAAACATACATTTTCAAAATTTTTTTTCCCACATTCCTTTTTTATGCAATCCGTCCTTTCCAAACTACGAGTGCAGATAAATATTTTGGAATTCCCTTTTATAGAATTCCTTCTCGCAAGCTCAATTCTCGGTATGAGTGTACTCTTCCCACTTTGAAACATCCCTGTTCTAAATAAAAACACACCCCATTTCGAAATTTGGAAGGTCATATTGCCGAGTCCCAGAACAATCGAATGTTATTGCACCCTCTGATTGTAAGATTCCTCTGAACTCATTGTTTTGGCCCTATCGATAGCTCATGGTTTTATGTGTGCTCTTTTTATACTCAAAAAAATAACTCAAATGGACTGTATACATTTATTTCTCCTTGAGGCATGCTCGCTCACTCCTCCGCACACACACTCTCTCACAGCTCTGATACAAAGTTTTCATCGCTACACCTGCGCTGGTTACAACAGCGCCCTCTTTACACAGTGGCCAGGCGTATCTCTCAACATACCGCCCGCCTTGATAAATTTTCTTAAAAATTTTCAATACACTCATCAATTTACCAAATCTGATGACACTTGTAATGGTGCGAACACTATACACCATAAATGAACATTAAATAAAAATTACTCAAGTTTTTCTAATGAAAAAATACACTAGACTACAAATTAACACAAATAAATTGCAATATAAAAATATAGACACAAATCATAATTCAGTTAGATTCAAAGGGTAATTTAACAATTTTGTTTACAGGTCTTTTATAGACACCTTTACTCGTTTTTAATGTAACCACTCTAGTTATATTATCCTCTCCTGGGTGAATTTCAATTATTTTGGCGAGATTCCAGTTCAATAGTTTAGAATTATCTTCACCCTTGACCAAAACTACATCATTTACGTTAAATTTCTTTTCTCCTTTATACCATTTAGGTCGCGCTTGAAGACGATTTAAATAGTCGGTAGACCATTTAGTCCAAAATGTTTGAGTTAACTTTTGTACTAATTCCCACCTACTGAGCCTATTCATTGAAATCTCCTTAAACTCTGGTTCAGGTAGGGATGTTAACGAAGAGCCTGTTAAAAAATGGGCTGGAGTTAGAGCCAAGTCATCGTTGGGATCTTCAGAGAGGGGGCAAAGAGGTCGGGAGTTCAATACAGCCTCCACTTGGGTAACTAGTGTAAAAAATTCTTCGTGAGTAAGAATTGTATTTCCCACAACTTTTTTGAGGTGACCTTTCAATGATTTAACTCCAGCTTCCCACAAACCTCCAAAATGAGGAGTGGCAGGGGGATTAAAATGCCACTTTATGCCCTCGGAAGCCAGGAAATCTTCAAAATTTTCTGAGTTTTCTTTTTTAAATAATTTCGTTAAAATTTTACGAAACTCGTTATTAGCCCCTACAAAATTTGTACCGTTATCACTAAAAATTACACTAGGCCTACCTCTGCGAGAAATAAATCTTTTTAGAGCCCCAATAAATGCTTCCGTACTTAAATTACTCACAATTTCTAAATGTATAGCTCTAACTACAAAACATACAAAAATACAAATGTAACATTTATACACTTTTTTCACTCTTCCTGGGCTTAACTTGATGTTAAATGGACCACAAAAATCCAGTCCCACCTTCGTGAATACTCTTGCTATGTTGACTCTAGCACTGGGCAAATCTGCCATTCTTTGGTGTTTACCTTTAGCACTTACCTTAAGGCAGGATACACATTTTTTAATTACATTTTTAACAGTTGATCTCCCTTTAACAATCCAAAATTGGGAGCGTATGTTAGCTAAAGTAGCCTCAGTACCTGTGTGAAAATAAAAAATATGATAATAATTAATAATTAATTCACAAAATGGATTGTCATTAGGAATCAAAATGGGGTGTTTTTGTCCAATAGGTAAATTTGAATGTCTCAATCTACCACCAACACGAAGTATATTGTTCTCATCTAAAATTGGGAACAAATTCAATAAGTTACTGGAATTAGGAAGCTGTTGTCCTTTCTCGATACACTGAATTTCCTTTGCAAAATGCACCGATTGCACATTTTTCACTAAACATAGCAAAGAGGCAGATAATTCAGATGCAGATAATCTGCCAGAAGTTGGATGCAATGGGTTTCTAGCATTTTGCATAAACCGTAAACACCATGCAATGATTCTTTTCAGTTTCGTGAAGGACGAACAGTTGTAGATGATTGGAAGTATTTCAGTATATTTTAAAAGGAAACAAACTGATTCCTTCTCTTTATCCCTTAGCTCTTTTTGATATAATTCACTATTCGGTTGGTCGTTGAAAATACTAGTGAAGTTCACAACGTGCTCTTGAAGAAAGGATGGTCCGAACCACCACAGGTCACTTTCTTGAATTTTCTCTGGATCTAGTCCTCTAGAGATTATGTCCGCAGGATTTTGTTCTGATGGAACATGATACCATTGACCAATCTCGGAGAGCTCTTGAATGATTACTACACGATTGGAGACAAACGTTTTTAAGTCTCTCGATTCCTTTCTCATCCACGCTAAGACTATGGTAGAGTCCGTCCAATAGAAGATTCGTTTAATGTCCATTTTTAATGCATTTTGTGCTTTGTGCATTAATTTGGTAAGAAGCACTGCACTGCACAACTCTAGTCTAGGTATTGTTACTTGCTTAATCGGCGACACACGAGATTTACTTGTGACTAGTTTCACTTTCACTTCACCATCTTTAGTGACTGATCTTGCGTATATCGCAGCACCGTATGCCTTCTCGGAGGCATCCGCGAAACCGTGGAGTTCAATCACTGCCGCATTTTCTATCACTATACATCGTTCAATGTTGATATTATTTACACTCATTAAGGATCTCACAAATTCTTTCCATTCGCCAGCTTCTTTTTCAGGGAGGTTTTCACTCCAATCAATTTTTTTCATCCACAATTGTTGCATGAAAATTTTTGCTTTTGTAATAACTGGACCGAGTAATCCAAGAGGATCAAAAAGTCGGGCGATTATGGATAAGACTGATCTTTTGGTTGGCCGATCATTTTTTTCCACTTCTACCTTAAAGGTAAAACAATCGGTTTTGGGTTTCCAGGCAATGCCTAACGTTTTAATTTCGTCCGAACATGAAAAGTCATACTCATTTTCTGTGGTTGGGATAAGCTCGGATGTACTCCCACACCACTTATGTAATTTCATGTGCGCAGTTTTAAGAATCTCAATTAGTTGATGTTGCAAAAATTTAGCTGCCTCTAATGTGTTTTCTCCACTTAAAATGTCATCCATGTAGAGATCATTACACAGTACTTGTGCCGCAATAGGAAAATTATTTCCCTCGTCTATGGAAATTTGTTTTAAAGTTCGCATTGCCAAATAGGGTGCCGAAACTGTTCTGTAAGTTACGGTATTGAGCTGATACACTTTAACGGGCTCATTGACATCTTCTTTCCACAAAATTCTTTGGAGATGTCTTTGACTTTCGTCTATATTAATCATTCGGTACATTTGGCGAATATCTGCTGTAAAAGCAAAGATATGTTTTCGGAATCGCACTAACAAACTAAACAAGTCGTCTTGTATGACTCCACCATTATATTGGATGGAATTTAGTGATTTTCCACTAGATGTTAAGGTAGACGCGTTAAATACTGTTCTCAGTTTAGTTGTACTTTTCTGGGGTCTATATATGCCATGGTGAGGCATATAATATGTCACCTCAGGTTCCACAGTTTCTTTAATTTCGGTCATGTGTCCCAAGTCCTTGTATTCTTTTTAGATACGAATTCTACATTTTCTACTTCCCAGAATCTCTCTAAAGTTTTACTTAAATCCTCCTCTACAATTAACCCACAGTGAAATTTTGCACCCCTCGGCTCATCTAAGATTCCGCTCGCCACATATCCAAACACCGTATTTTGTAAAACCAACTGAGATCTCTGCAAATATATTTGTCCAGATAGCATGAGCTCATAAAAAATCTCCGCGGATAACAAAATATCAATCCTACTCGGAACATAAAATGTTTCATCTGCTAAATTAATCCTCTCAGGAATATTTATATCCACCTTAGTTAATTTTGAAGGCGTATAATCAATTATTTTATTTACTACAAGCATGGTTAATTGTCTTTCGTAACTCCTATCTTTATTTGCAATACACGTTTTGACACAGCGCCTTATGGTCCTGGTTGATTCATCCAAACACGAAATTTCTACATTTACTTTTTCGCTTTTCAGCTGCAATCTATTTAAACAATTTTGAGTGATCAACGAGACCTGTGACCCCGAGTCTAATAAACACCGAACTTTCTGCCAGTTAGAATTCCTATCTCTTATGTAGCACCGTACTGTACTCAGTAAAACGCTTCTTGATTGAGTTGTTCGTATCCCTTTAGTGTGGCTGGCTTCAGCCATAAGCACTGCGCCGAGCGATGACTCATTTTTCTCTCCTAATCTTTGCTGCTTAATTTCATTGGCAGGTGTCTGATTTCCAACGCTCGTCTCTCTTGTTTCTCTGGATATGTGCAAGAGACGGTTATGTGGTTTGTTACAAAAACAATTCTTACCGCGACATTTTGATGCAAAGCAGCCTTGGGCTAAACACTTAAAGCATAAATTGTTTGCCTTCACGACCTCTAACCTTTCATTAACAGATAGGTTTTTAAATTTCGGACACAAATATAATGCATGATTATTTGAACACAGAAAACATTTAGAATTTTTTACCTCAGATAAAAACACACTAGACACTCCCTTATTATTGAAACGAGACTCTCGCGACTTATGTACATTATTTACACCAGTTTTCGTTTTTACTCTTGTGGACTGAAAAATGTCGCATTCTCTGCCTAATTCGTGCGGTTTGAAAAATGATTCCCCTTGTTTGCAACTAATATGTGTCATTAATTCGTGGTCAAGAGAGTTAAACAATCTATCCGAAACAATTAATTCACAAAGCGATTTAAAATCACTAACCTTTCGTAGTTCGCAATAGTACTCAAATGACGCACTTAAACGCGATGCAAATTGTGCATAATTTTCGTTGGGCAATTTTTGTGTTTTATTAAAACTGTTTATGCATTCTCGTGGTGTAGGTTGAAATTCTCTTAAAATTATATCTTTAAGTTTTTCATAATTGTTCATATCCTCTTCCGAAACATAAACCATTAAGTTTCTTGCTTTTTCTCCTAGAATATTTTAGAGGATTTCCGGTTTTAACTCTTTCGATACATTTTTTGTTTTAAACGCTTTCTCGAGCGAATTAAAAAATAAATTAAACGACTCTGCTCTAGTGGGTACGGGAATGGTTAAGGTCTTAATGCTTTTAATTAAATTCTCTAGATCATTAGTTGATGATTCTTGCACACTGGATACTTCCGATTTAGATTGATTTTGATCTTTCCTAACATTAGCTAACGCTATCTCCTTTTCCAACTGCGCCAGTTTAAGCCGCTCCATCTCTAATTTAAATTCATTGTTTAGCTTTTCCCTTTCTAACTCATCGAACTTGTTTTTCTTTTCTTCTAAAATCCCTTCTACTACACTTTCGACCAAAGTTGGGTTATTTTTATAAATATCACTCGTCTCAATTAAATTCTTTAAGTCCACTACTTTAGCTCCCTCCGGAACCTTTAAACCCAATTCTTCAGCCGCGAGTTTAAGGTCATCTTTCCTAAGTTTTTGTAGTATTGCCATTTTCAAAAGGGAAATTGCTCTCACCGTTAAACACGAAATTACTCTCAAATCTAATAATTAATTACTAAATTTAACTCAAGAGGACAAAAGCTCTTACCTCTATTTTGGGACCGATGTCGCACGAGACCAGGAACCCATTTCTCAATTACTCGACACTAAAGCTATAGTAAGCTCCGGCTATTTAGGACCATGTTTTGGCCCTATCGATAGCTCATGGTTTTATGTGTGCTCTTTTTATACTCAAAAAAATAACTCAAATGGACTGTATACATTTATTTACTCCTTGAGGCATGCTCGCTCACTCCTCCGCACACACACTCTCTCACAGCTCTGATACAAAGTTTTCATCGCTACACCTGCGCTGGTTACAACAGCGCCCTCTTTACACAGTGGCCAGGCGTATCTCTCAACACTCATGCTTCTAAAAAACTTCAGGTAGCGCTGCCCGACAAAGGATTACCAATTTACACCAGATGAAGCTTCCATTTAAACCATTGTAAGTTTTTGTTTCAGAAATAAATTTTTCATTTATAATTTTAATTTATTTTGAGTTATAACTCTCTTATGACTGTAGAGTTAAAATAGTCATAATAACAGTTCAATGTCTCTCCTACATATTAAACTAGGTGATTATTTTTGAATTCTCGATTATCCGAAGTAGGTTCGGTCCCAATTACTTCATATAATCGAGGTTCTACTGTATTATTATTCTTTTAATAACACATATTTTCTGCTGAAGTATATTAAAAATAGTCTCATGTTTAATTTGAAATTGCAGATTTTGTTAGAAAACGTTTTCCCGAGTCTACAAGAAGTGAAATTGTTCTTGCTATTAATATGAAGTGCAAAGAAGCTAGACTTATTTTAAGCAGGAAAGAAGGTGATTTGCCAAAAAAAGTTATGGTGAGTTTTTTAAACTATTTGTACTGATTAATTTATATGTGCAAAGTAAAATTTAAGATGAGTTGAATACCTTAAGGAACACATTAAGAAGACTTGTTCTTAAAATGTTTTATTTAAAAATTAACAGCAAATGATTTTATGTCAATGAATAGCTGTCTGAGTGGCATACAAATCCACTCTGTTAGTCAGTCGGCTTGAAATTTTTTTTTTACAAATATGTAAAAAATATACATAGAAAATTTTGCTCTACTCGGGATGTTCACCAAAAGCTTAAAAGGAGACTATTACTACTAAATAAAAGTTTAGGTATCATAGGATTTTTTTTTTTGTTAAAAAAAAGCCTTTTTGTCCTATTTTTAAATATCTGACAGCCAGGGTTGTATCCAGAGCGGGGGTGGGGGGGGCTGCAGCTCCCCAAAATGGGACCCTTTACTTAGCTTACAATTTGATATTTAGCTTACACTTGAAACTTAGTTTGCAGTTTGACACACAGGCCCTCCAAAATAAAATCCTGCCTACGCAACTGCGGACAGCTTTTCCTTTACTCCAGGCAACTAATTTTGGTATTCAGAAAAATACAGGTTTTTTTCTCTTTCCTTCCCAAGCTTTATCTGTTCTCAGAGTAACTCCTTGAAGCCTCCATAAGGCTGTCTGTTTACATGTCATATCTATCCTGGGGATTCCAAATAGTGATTTGGTTGCTGACAGCAAAATGAAATCTTTCAAATTAAAAAAACAATTCTGCAAACATACTCCCTGGAAGATTTCGCACATTTTTCAAAGAGCATCCAATTCTGATGACAGGACTATGCACTTTGGATATTCTAACGCAAGGATGTTAGGATATTCTGCATTTCAGGAGACCTATTCTGAGCTAATTGCTTTTTAATTACAAGTATGATTGATAATCTGGGTGTTTTTAAATCTCCAGGTAGATAATTTTCTGTTTGTTTGATAGTTTTGCACTCATATTTTCTCATTGGTATGTTTCTCATTTAACACAAAATCAGTCCAGTATTTCCCCCCCTCCCCCTTTCAATTCTTGAATTTAGCTTTGAGGGCAGCATGAAAAGCATTACTCATGAAAAACTCTAAGGTAGATTGCACTACAGTAAAACCTGTGTTGAACGACCACCTGGTCTTGTTGACCATGTCTTAGCAGCCCCGAGTACCATATAATTATAAAGGATTTTTTCTTATTGAACGACCTCCTGCTTGACGTGACCAACGACCACTATGTATAAGAAACAAATTTATTTAAAATCCTATTTGAACGATCTGGAATTCTTAAAAATTTCTTATTTTCCCCTATTTGAGTAAGTTCATTGTTCAGATGATCAGCAATCACACGGTATGATGAAAATGAAAGTTGATACTTGTTTAGTTGAGTTGTAACACAGCTTCACTAAATAATCCATGGAGTCACTAAACGCAATAGCGGCACGCACGCAGTTACTTGTGTTACTGCTTCTTGAAGGATATTTACTGAAAATAGAATTTTATGCATTTAGACATTACAGTGAATCGTTCAGCACACGCACGCTTTCTTCTTTTAAAACATTACTTCGAAAAATAATTCCATCACAAAATCTGCGCACCGTAGGAAAATACTACACTGAGAATGACGTCACTGTTTCAACCAATGAGCAATGCCGATACTGGCTAGAACTAAGCACGCAAAATTCAACACATAGCCTGTGTTTATGTTTACAACGTGATTTGTTCTCAGAAACAAAATTACGATAGCTATTGCAAGGAATATTATTTCATATTAATTTTGCTTTCTTCATTTTTTATTTTCATTTTTAATAACAATGGAAACCAGTAAAGTTTTTCAAAAATTCCTGGCATTGAAAGAAAAAATTGAGGTTATCAGTTTAAATAAATCAGGAATGAGTGCATGGTCACTTTCGACTTACAATTTTGTCAAAATGTATCATATTACCTGAATTCAAAGACCGACCCTCCTTAAAGACCACATTTTCTTGGTCCTGGTGGTGGTCTTTAAAAACAGGTTTCATTGTATATATATATACTCCACTATATATACACTACACCAAGTGCACTATATATACATTGTGTGCAACTTGGATAGTTCAAAGCTGAAAGGATCTCTAAAAAATTTGCATTATCCAAATCTTTCATTTAAAAAAAGGTAATTTTTAACCTTGTTACAGATCCATTGAATGTAACATTTATCACTCATCTATACATCTTATAAAAATTGCAAAACAAAAGCAATTGCATGATCAATATATACTGGTTTTTTAAGAGCTGAATTTAAAAATAAAATGCAAATGTCTATTATAAAAATATTAAATTGATCGAATTACATAACACATGAATTGGCAAAAGCGAATGAAACCTTTAACATCCAGTTTCTCAAATTTAAAATAGCAGGATTTATTATACAGGGTGTCTACCACTCTGGAAAGTCTGGAAAAAGGCGGGAAATTGGAAAATGGGTCCGGAAAGTCTGGAAAAAACCAGGAAATTGGATAATGGGTCCGGAAAATTCACCAAAAGAATCAATTTTTTTTTTCGTGTCCTTTTTTTTTACCCTTTCTCTCTAATTGTCAGACTCAAAACCGAAAGCAACTGCAATGCATTTTTCGGACCGTGAAAGCATCAAGCAATGTGTTTGTCTAAGGAGGGGGAAATGGGGCTCATCAATCGTGACGGGAGAGTAAAAGACAAATTAGCGTACGTGGTGACTTATGAATTAGGACCGTATTTCCAAGAACAGTTAGTTAATTCTATCAGAAAGTGCGACTACTTCTGTTTCTCAATAGATGAGAGCTTAATCCTGTATACTTCAGTTAAAATTGATTTCAAGGAGTTGTACAAAATATGCAAATGTAAAGACAAGGGAGGGGGCACTGTGCAATTTCCTAAAGTAAAATGCATTGGTCAGGAATTTTTTTCCCGGGACCTCCCAAAAGTCAGGAAATTGACTTTCAGAAATTTGGTAGACACCCTGTTATAATAATTTAACTATTATTGATTAAAAAATGGTTATTAAGTTTGTTCACTTATTGTTGCAAGCAAAAGTTTAAAACAACACTACTTGCACCATGCGCTTTTCAGAGTTTTTGAAGAAGTTCCACAATCGCCCCTATGTGTGATTGTTTTGTAGCCATTAAGGCTAGTAAATTTATCAATCATAAACATATTTAGTGGATGAAAAACAGCTTTTCTTACATTTCTTTCCCTTCAAATAATGACGAAATTTGCCTCGAGAAAGTAGCTTCTCTCGAAATTTTACCAGTTAGACAAACTTTAGGCTAATATTTTATAACTAATTTTTGAATAAAGGAAGTTGAATGTGGAATTATCCATGATTTTTAAACATTGATTAATACAAAATGTAACCCTTTTCGGACGTGCAAAATTTACAGCAAAGGGCAACGAACGTGCATATGTGCTATCATCAAGCCGAAAATAATTAATATAGAACATAATACGATTTTAAAGACTTTCATGTAATAAGTTTAGCATTGAAAATTTGCTGTCATACAGGATAATTTGCACGGTGGCAGTTGTTTTAACTTTCCGTAACTTCTGTAAAATTCAGCAAGCATGACCAAAGTGCTAAGTAGACAAGAAAGATCTTAAAACAACAATGATTTTGAATTAGAGAAGTGGTTTTTTTCTTTTTTAAATCCAAGTTGCACTTAGCATTATCAATATGAGTAATTAGCATAGTATTAGCATTATCAATATGAAGAACTTAAGTTCATTTAACTTCTTATCAGGTTTGAGAAATTTGCCAGCAAAAAAGCCTTTGCCTGAAAAGTTAGAAAAACTAGAGAAACGGGCTGTAATTAAAAAAAATGAAAGTACTCATATTTAGTGTGCCATGCATTATTTTTGCCCTGATATTTTTTCCCACCTGTTAAAAAAATGTACTAACCTTAATTATTTTAAAAAACGTATAAACTTGCCAAATTTTCTGGAAAGTGAAAGTAGTCAAGGTTTCAATTAATTTTCTTAGGTGAGAAGATTACTTGCTCGAGAAAAAGAAGATGAACTTGTTACAGCAGTTACTACTATTACAACAACTACAACTACTGTGGCCACGTCTGCTGCTACTCCTCGTCCCGTAGTTCCTGTGAGTTCCCCAGTCATTATATCATCAAACAATACCAAGACTGCCAATTTAGTTTGTGTTAAAAGTACAAGTCAAAGTGTGTTACCACTGCCATTTAATCTGTCACCTAGAATGCCAACTGGACCAAACATCTTGCGTTGCAATTCTCCAATACTGATAAAGCCCAAGCCTGGTGCAGTGGTAAACACCGTTGGAAAAGCATCTATAATTCAAACTGTTCCAAGAAAAAGAGAAACCGTGAAGACTTTGCTAGCAGCTAATAAAATGAGAAATTTGTCAAATGATGGATCTAAGCTGGTCATGGCTGTAGATGGAACTAAACCAGTTACCTCAACTGCTCAGCCAGTACCGCTACCAACAGCCAGCACTGCAGCTGCTAATGTAAGGCCATTAATAATCATTGGATCACAAATGACAGCTGTTAAAGCACCATCCACATCTGTACAAGTAATTATAATTAATATCTTTATGAAAGCATTTTTAGTTCTTCTGTACTATTAATGAAAAAATGTTAAAATTTATATTTAATTTTCATATATTTTCCTGTCTTTTGTTATTGTGTGGCATATAAACTTTCAAGCTTTATTTGTATTTTTACTTCCTTGTACAAAGTAAAAGGAAGTGTAGTCATGGTAAAATTTTTCAGTATGGAAATTTTGATGAAAAAAAAATAGATTTCGACTATCTCTCAATTTCGTTTGAAAAGTTTTTTAGAAACACCTCAAAGAAAGCACATATGTATGTTCATAAATATACATGCATGTACAATCCCTTTCGATCAACAGCAAATCCATTTTGACTACTTTTCCTAATAACTACATACGTTAGTACATAACTCGTATAATCTTAGGATTGTTGTAACTTCTAATTGTGCACCTTCATTTTTGGTTCCAGTCTACTGAATAGTTTATTTACTGGGCCACCCAAAAGAATTTTAGTACCATAGGCTCTATGGGCAGTCATTCTTTAAAACGTATTTTAGTGATATTCAACTATTTGAAATGCAACAAACTTGATATATGTTGTTAAGAATTATAAAATGAAACTTTTCATTGAAAATAGTGTCTTTCACATTTATAACTCTTCTACAGAGCTTAAAAGAATTTTCATAGGTTATGATCAGTGGCAGTTTTAGAGCAGGGAGGTTTGTATATCAGAATTTATCCAGATTTCTGGAATTTTTCACTTACATGCTTCCAGAATTTTTATTATGAAAATCAAATGCAAAAATATACGTTTTTTCATAATATCAAGCATAATCCTACTTAAATATTTATTTCATAGGGGTTAGGTTCATGGTGCTGCAGAAGGATTATTTTTATTTTTATTACATGTGGATTCAGGTGGTTTCACCGTGAGCGATGTATTTTCACAGCAAGGGCAAGCTGGGATATGCGAATGTGTTTCGGTGAGCTCTGTGAATGTGTGAGACTTAGTTTTTGTACAAAGAAAAAGCAGGTGGATTGATATATAAGTTGGGAAGAGGGATGAAATAATTGATGGTGCATGTGTATATTAGCAGCGGGAGGCTTAGCTCTCTTATGACTTGTGTGTTTTAAATCTGAATAGATTTTAATGTTTAGCAATTTAATTTGAGAACTAAATATATACATATAATAGCTGTGCTCCCATTCTTCTCACGGCTGAAAATGAACATTTTTCTTACATGTGTAATTTGATGTCGTTCTAAAGAAAAGCAAAATTATTTGACTCTTGATGTAAAGTTTGCGTTATTAGTACTAACCTGAGATCATTGCAATATCATGATGCAAAAAACTATGTCAGTGTCATCCTGATATTACATGAATATGCTTTAGAACTTGAAAATTCCTCTGCCCAAAGCACACCCCCCCCCCCCAGGCAGATTGCCCTTGTATAGCTTTGCCTTAACAGAACACTCTTCTGACTCCAATAGTGGTACACAATTGAAGTGTAAGGCCTTTCGTCCGGTTATCAATCTAGCGGTCTGGAGTTTGGGCCGATTTTTTTTCCCCCCCACAATCTAACTGGAATACACTCCAAATGCCTTTTAAGTCCTCTGCTCGACTGATTAATGAATTTTAAAAAAATGAATAAGCTAGTTATAAATTAGATTAAAAATTTTAAAATGTGTGCATATTTATACTTTAAAAGCAAGGTAGGGCACTTCTTAAGCATTATTGTCTTATGATGTAAAAGTGAATTACAAAATAATAATAATAAATAAATAAAATAAAGTGATAAAATTGCATTACAAAGAAAAATCAGAACAAAAATCTTACAGATTCGAAGTTTGTCCTCTTCTAATTTTTATTTATTTATTTATTTATTTAATTTGCCTCCACCCCTAAAAAATTTCGATAGGCGCCCATGACTTTGTATTTAGAATTATTGTAACATTTAATTGTGCATTTCTTTTTTTGATTGCAATCAACTGGGTAATTTAATCCTGACCTGATTGTTTTCCAGGTCTGCTCTGGATTTCAGGGCTTTTAAATGACCATTCTAGGTCTTCAAACATTCCTATAAAGTTTTCTCTCTCTTCCTCTTGCATACCTGCCAAATTTTCCTGAAGTCTTCAGAAAAACAGTACTTTTTTAAGGTCTCCGTAAAAGAAATCTTCCGGATTCTACGAAAATGCAGAATTAATCCTTTTTTTCAGTTGACTACTTTTTCTTTAGCATTCGTCTGTTTAAATCTCTAATGCAGTAAGATTAAAAATAGACCCCTATTTTACATTTTAAATTTTTTACAAATTTATAGTATTAAAATACACTTATGATTTTTTAAAGTTACAATTGGATTTTAAGATCAAATCTACCTAAAATATCTGCATTTGTTTGTAAAAGATTTAATCACTAACACAATAAGTCTTCCGATTAATTTGAAAAGTATATTTTGCTCTGTTGCATGTATAAAAATGATCTTTTTTTGTGATCATTTGGCTAATTTCTTAATTTATTTGCATAGTTAAATTTTAGGGTTTTTCACTTTGTCTCACAGTCAGATCTGTTTATTCACAGGGTCATCCAAAAGACTTTCGGTCACTATTTATGCTATGCCAAAATCTCGCTAACTATCTCAGGTTTGGCGATTTTTGGTGAAATTTTGCCTAATTAAGTGCCAAAAATAAATTTTTAAATTGAACCCAGCTTCATGATATCTCAAATATTTGGCTAGAAATTGCTAATCTTAGTATTATTGCATATTGTATCTCTTTCAAACAGAATAAGTTCAGATGAAGTGCACCAATATTTGATTTAATAGACGTACAGGGATGTCATGTGCTGTCCATATCAGATTTTATATTGTATATTTTATGCTTTTAGTGTTAAAATGTCCTTATGCTGAAATGTTTTAGTTATATTCACAGGAGCGGTTGAACCATCTTCTCTCATGAATTATTCTGGGGTAAAATTCTTCCAGTATCCATTGCTGACTAAGCACTGGAAACTGGATGGATCATTGGATAATCCCTATTTTATGAAGAATCCATTTCTTTTGTTAAAGGGTGAAGAAGTAGAGAATGATAAAACTTTTTGGGACTTGGAGGTTTAATCATCTTCCCATACATTTTTCAAAATGGTACAGCATACCAAAACTGGTTCAGTTTGCCAAGGATCTGACCCTTATTCCTGACCAAGTATAAATAATACTCAACTAGTGCATAATACGGAATTTGGCATATTAGTTGTTTTTGCACTTCAAGCTCTTGGTAAGAGGGTTTTGCAAAATCCAGCACCTAAAGGCCAAAACATACTTTTGGCCTCTTCTTTTCCGCTTTATATCTGAAAGAAAAAAATAGATAGCCATAAAATTGTTGCTTGAAGCATTTCTAAAAAAATACTGAAAAATCAATTTTGAGATTTTTGAAAATCACTGCTGGCAGGGTATAGTGACCTAAAAGTTGCTCTCATGTATCTTTCTTAGTCATCATCGCAGAGCCGAAGCTGCTGAAGCTAATCATGCAAATGTATGTTAAGTTGTATGAAGAACAGACTCTCGGCTAGTTATAAAAATATTGTTAAATTAATAAGTTAACTTTTTTTTGAGGACGACATAAAACTTAAATACATTTATAGCAATTTTCATTGTTTATGTTTTATTTATTCATATTACTTTGTTTCTTATAATTGTTCATTTTATTATTTCAGAGCCTACCACAGCCATTTCCATCAAATATGAAGTGATCTGACTAGCTCAGTATTCTATCATTTGTATATTTGTAACATTATGTGAATATTATAATTTCATTTTATTTTAATGAAATGCATTTTTTGGCATCAATTCACGAATTGAAACGAAATGTAGTTTAAAGTCATGGAGCATTCTTTTTTTTTTTGTTTTTTGTGAATAGTTGTTCTAAGTCATTCCACAGTCTTGTTATTTCCTTTTTGTTGCCATGTTTTCATTGAAATGTCAAAGCATGCTCGATGCAATGATTTGTTAATAAAAATGATCAGATTATTTGATGAATTGAAAATAAACACTGAACTGATTTGTACTATCAATTTTTATCTTTCTTTTATACATAAACTAAGCAGAAAGGATTGTTTAACCACAAATTCAAAATTGCTATGCAACTGGGAAAATTCAGGGAATTTGGAAATCACAGGAAAAAATACACAGGGAACTTTTTCTGTGTGGTTGCCCTCCACCCCACACACACCTAACCACACACACATTATACATAAAGAATTTTCACAAAAACCAGGAAAATGCTATGTCAGAATTTAATTGCTGCAAAATTCCTTTTTATTTTTGTAAGGGAAAAATTATGTCTGCATTTAGTATATCAGTAAAAAGTTAAACTTTGGCATAAATGCAGAAATCTTTTTTATTTACTTTTTTTAATTTTTTTTTTTTGGGGGGGGGGATGATGCAATTTTATGTAAGAGTATTTCAATTTCAATCGTTTTCCATTCTTCTTGACTTACAATATTTTTTCCAGCTTTCCTTTATATAAATCTTCAGTGCCATAGGGTTCAAAATAAGCTCCTAATTTATTTTTAATTCTTTACAATAATGAAGTACATTTATGATATTAGGAAGTTGGAGCTGATTTTTAAAGTCAAACCTACCTGAAAGATCTATACTGGGTGATTCAAAGGGGAGCGTCCCACACAGCATATTGTAACCCTAGAGGGGGAGAATACAACAAAACGGAAGAAGAACCATTAAAAAGATTGATGGCCTTCGCACGGTACCGAAATCTATAAGAATTTCAGACCTCAACTTACATATGGTCCCTTATTGACGTGGTCAGACCACTTACATGGAAATTGCACTCTTGTTATGTTTTGTATCAATGTTTAAAAGTGTTATTTTTGCTTGGTACGAAAACTATTTTTGAAATATACTATACTATACTTGATTTTTTTTTAATATTTAAATTAATTATATAAATTCCTTTTTCATGTATTATTTTAATTACAATTACATTTGTCTGTTGAAAGTTCATTGAGTGTTTAACAAAATAAGGAAAGTTTATGAAACTGTTTGATTTTGAGTATGTAAGCACCCTTTATACGTCTTTCCAGGGACCAATCTGTAACGATGTATAAATGAAGCATTAATAAACAACGTTGATTATTACATGTTTAACGATGCTAATTCAAATTTATGTAAATATAATAATTGTATATTTTTTAAGGTAGAAGTAAATTACTTCATGTTAGTTTTTAACCTGAAAACACACAATATATCTATGTTAAGAAATAAAGTAAAATAAAAAATTCTCATAAAAGTGAAACAAATCCTACATTTATTGGACAATGCCTAATACTGCATAAATTTAAGATTAGTAGTATGCGTTGAATACCATGATGTAATTTTTGTTTACACAAGCATTGAATTTAATGAACCATTCATAGTCGAATGATTTGCTGATTGTCTTTAATTATTGGTTGCAGCATTACGGATTGAATTAAGTTCATGAAAAGTTATTTTCCAACATTTTTCTGATAGGCAAAGTAAGTTGTAAACATTATAATAAAGTCAACTGCATCTTTAAAAGAAGGTTGTTAAATGTACAACTCTCCACTATCCTTCATTTGACTTTCTATGCGGGACAAGTTTCTCCTAAAGAGTAACATAAATAGAGACGAAATTTTCAAAACTAAGGAAAGCTTAAAACGGCATATAACCGATATTGTGTATTGTATACACAAAGCATTTTCGCATTAAAATAAATAGGAATAAATCGGGACTTTATGAAAATGACGTATAAATGAGAAATGAATAAACGCATTTCGTAAAATGAATTAGAGAATAATATAATTAGCTTTTTAGGTCCTTTCGTACTGTAAGAAAAATTATAGACGATCAGGGTGTCTACCATCATGCAAAGGTCACGAAAGTCACGGAAAAGTCAAGAAATGGGAAAAAGGTCACGAAAGTCAAGAAAAGGTCAAGAAATGAAGCACTAGGTCACGATTTGCGACTCAACTACGCTTTTTCCATTTCATTCAAATTCTTAGTTTCTAATTTTTTGTGACAGACAAAATTTAACAGTTTTTCATGTGTTTATTTTATAGGAAAGCATTAAAATACTGTTCGTTTGCTATTTATAAAATTCATATAAAATGTCATTTACATGTTATTTAGCAGAAATCATCAAAAATGATGTCTGCCAAATAGTTGTATAATGAACTGACAATAGTTCAATATGTCGAGTGCGTGTTGTTTTACACCTTGGGAATTTCAAAAGTTGGCAAGTATGTGTTTTCAAACCTGAGAAAAGTATATCAGTTATCCACCTTCTCGCCTCAAAAAAAAAGTTAAAATTAAGATTATTTAAGAGTAATTTTTTTTTCTCCCTTCATTCCCTGTCAAATTCAGTGTTTTGATTATTTACAACATTTTCTTTTTTAAAAGCAATAACTTGGATTCCACTTAAAATTATAATTATCGCTGATCCCCATGTTTCATAGCTAATAACTTCAATTTCCCAAAAGTTTTTGACATATTATAGACTTTCATAAGTTCTGTGTTACCATAGATGTAAAAAGATTTACAATGTACAAGCTACATACATGTTTACAAAATAGCAATTGGTCCAAGTTAACTGAAAGCAAACGGCTGATCAGTGAAAAAGTTGGGGGGGAAAAAAAAACGTTTTAAAAATGGGCAGGGAAAAGAAAAACTCGAAGAATTTTGTAATTCATTGTTAAAATCAAAATCAGTTGTATATTTTTCTGCAAAATTTCCACCAATTCTAGAACGCCGGATAGAACATATTCTGCATCCCTGCCACGATGTATTTTTGATATTAGAGTTTCGTATTTGTTATGGTCAAGAAATCAAGCTTACTTTTTGTGGTAGACACCCTGACGATATAAAATTTGACTGCATACTTAAAGATTTGGACAGAAGATCGAATACATACTCCATAAACATAGCAAATGTGCTTGTTAGAAATGTGGGGCCATATATTTGTTTGGTTGGTTGTCTGATAGATGCAAGATGGTACTCAGTATTAAGTTACCGTCATTCGAAATTGATTCTCTTTGGAGTAACATGATCAATTCTGGCCCTTGTTGTACGTAAACAAATTCCATAAATGACAAGTTTAATGATGAATTTATTAAATTGATAGTTATTTAAATAAATAAACAATTTCTTTATTTTATTATTTCTAAGATAAATTTAAGGCAAAATAAAGATGAAATTATTGTAGTCACTACCTCCCTATAAACTACAAGGCTGAACAGAATGTGCATGCTAAATCTGGAGGGCAATGTGCCCTTTCTCTGGGTAGGTCGCTAGAAAGGAGAGAGATGTGGGTCCGGAAGTACACCCTTTCCGGTGATGCTCTAAATTGTGTGGTCTGAGGCTGACATTAATAGTTATAAAGCAGTCCAGAACTGTCAGCTAAGCTGTCAGTTTTGGGCAATAAATGAATAAATAACTAATCTACAAGGTAGGCTATTTAAGTGGATAGGATTCGTGCATCATATCATGCAGGACCGCCGAGGGTGGGGGACAATTGCCCTGGTGCCCGGGACTTAGTAGTCCATGGCCTCCACATTCGATTACGGACCCTGGACTCGGAGATGGGCCCCACCACCCCTTTTTTTTTCTATCAGTGTGCTGCATTAAAATTGAACTGTTGTTTCTCACTCATACTCTATTTAGAACATAAGTTAACTTGCATATATAGGGAATAATTATGGTAACTATTTCATGTCCAAAATAAACCTTTTATAAAATTAAAATTATGTTACTTGAAAAGGACAAAATGGGACAAAAGTTAAGTACCGTATGAATGTATTCAGTTTCATACTAAAAAAGCTAAACTTTAAAATTACTAGTAATGGTTACGTTTGACTTATCTAAAACAAAACCTTATACATGATAAAATTTCTATCTCGTTACGGGCCCCGGGGCAGTTGCCCCTCCTGTTTCTCTCTCTCATCTCGCCTGGCAGGAAGATATGATGGAGATAATTCGCACGCAATGACAATTTTACTAAACTTTTTTATAAACGGTTCATCATAAATATGTTTTTAATTTTAAGTTACAATTAGTTGTCTTCTAAAATTTTGTTGCATAAAAAATATATTCAAAAGATTTTTTTCTAGTTTGTATTAGTTATAGTAATTAAAAATTGAAACTGCATAGGGCTTGACTTGGGGCCCCCTCAAGGATCGGGCTCTGGACCCAGGTGTCCACCCAGGCCCATCCTTGTGGGGTCCAGGAACTTGTGAGGGCCCATAAGAGGGTTCGTAACATAAGGCCTGAAGAATATATGTTTCGAAATTTGAATATTGCGAATCATAAATGAGGAATTTATTGATAAAGAAGATAACTCTGCTTTAACACAGAAAAACATCAAGGAGATTTAGTGCTGCAAAACTGTTTTGGTTAAATATAACTTACCATCATCAGTGCATAATTATAATTTCTATATTTGTCATTGTTGGAAACTGTTTTTTGTTGACAAAAAATTAAAATAATATATATCTAATCCATAGTAACAAAAGTCAAGAGAAGACAAATTTTGGTTTAAAATCAATAGATACGTTAACTATAAAATATTATGAATTGTTTGATTAGTCTCTGAAATATGTAAATCAGAAAAAAAAAGTTATAAAAATAGAAAAAAAAATAGGTAATGTTTATGGTGATCAACTGAAAATCTTTAAAAATTAAGTATTAATTTTACATAATATTGTAACACTTATTCATTGAAGTATTTCTTCTGATAAAAGGGACTATTATAATTCAGCTCATAAATGTTTTTCTCTTATGTGATCACTTGCATGAACGTGCTTTTTTAATCTAGTAATGCTTAATATTAATTACATTTGTGTTCGATTGCAATCTATATACTGTACAATTTTTAAAAAACTTTTCTTTAGTTCTAATGTAAAACAAATCTTCCACACAATATTCTTGAGAGGGAAATTGCCTATGTAAAAGTTTTGATAATTATTCGTGATCTCAATATATTGTCTCTATAACATTATTTTTAACTTTAAAACTGTCTCTCAAATTGGGCTTTAGAGGAACTATAACAGCTTAAAGAGAAAACAATAAAAATACAAGTGTTTATTCTACTATTCATTGAAGGACTAGTACATACAAAGTCACAAATCTGCACGCAGGCTGTTGCACTAAGCAAGTTGGTTTAAATAGAAAAATAATTTAAATTTTATTTACATATGATATAAGTTAAACATAGTTGCATACATGGGGGCCGCTCTTGAAACTGCGACCGACGTTCATTAATATCCAGAGCGTTCTAGTGTTTTTGTTTACGTCTCTGCTGGAAGGGGCGACAAAGTTCACCTCTGATGTCACATGGAGAAGCACAAATATAAGCTGGGTGGGGGAGGAAGAGAGACTGAATTCCCAACATCCTCCCTCCTTTTGAGTTGCGGAAAGCAACTCAAAACACTTACCTACTGTAGCCTACAAAATATACTAGTAGGTTAGTTGTAATGGTTCTTTTACTGCACGGCCACTTCGTGTCACTTTTGTAAGACAAACCTTGAAAGATTCATCAAGACTTTGGGAGACAGCTGATTGCTGACTCAAAACTAGAGGTACTTTCAACAAGTCATCACAATGCATTTCCAAAGGGAAAATTCACTGGATAGGTCGGATTGTCACACTAGACTGAGTCTTCAGTTGTACTGTTCTTATCTGTCCATCTTTGCCACGAATCAGTTCGGTGATTCTCGCCAGGGGCCACTGAAGACGCTCCTTGAAGTCATCTCCCACTAAAACAATGCCCCCAACTTTAATATTATGTTGATGATATTTTGGTCGTTGGTTTTGAATAAGCTGACCCAAGTATTCTTTTCTGAAGCGAGAACGTAGTGATTCAATCAATTTCATTCTGAACTTTGCTCTCTTACGCAGATGGTTTTAGTCAATTTGATCTAGGTCATCAACTGGCGAGCTAGATTTGTCCATCAAAAACATGGCAGATGTTAGAAGAGTTAAGACATTCATATATTCCGACATATAAGTCAAAGGACGAGAGTTAATGATTCTTTCACAATCACAAATCGCAGTCTCCAATTCCTCATAAGTGAGGACAGCTTTTCCTAGAGATCGCCTGAGAAGCTCTTTTACGACATGAACTAGCCTCTCTCACCAGGCTGCTGTGGGAGGGAGGAACTTTCAGGTTATTCGTTGCATTTCTGCAGCTTTGTTTATTTTCTGCCAATCAATTTCTTTTAGGTAGTTGTAGGCACCTCTAAAATTTGTGGTGCTATCACAATAAATAATACGTGGCCTCCCTCTTCTGGCTATAAAACGCCGAAAGGACAAGAGAAAGGCTTCTGTAGACAGAGATGAGACTATCTCAAGGTGGATGGCTCTGTAGAGCGCACAGGTCTAGAGAACAGTCCACGCCTTACCTCCATTATTGATATATAACGGTCCAGCTAAGTCGATTCCCACCACCCCAAATACTGCTGTATTTTCTACTCTTGTCAGTTGGCAGGGGGACGGCGCTGCCTCAAGGGGCACTGTTTTAAATCTGCGACATTTCATACAATCATTTAAAATACTGCAAACTGTTCTTCTACCGTTTTGTATCCAATACCTTTCTCTAACAAGGAGAGGGCGCAACCTTGGACTCACCAATTTGAATGAAATTTGATACAAATATAGCTCACAAGACATAGAATCACTGATCCAAATTTTAGGACGCAACTCTCAGGCATTCTCAGTAAATCACGCTCCAAACATTTGAAAATCAGTGTATAACGCTTAAATACTTTTTTGAGGCAATATGAAGGGACCGACCATGACGTAGAGCGAAAAAGCACTGGTTTGCAGAGCCGTAGATAGCATGTTCGATTCCAGCTGCCGCTGGATTTGTTTTGAATGTTTCTTTTGTTCATTTTAATGTCCAAGTTAATTAAATAATAAAATAAAATAAATTTTATAATCACAGCTTGCATAATTGAATCGATTTCATGTAAATTATTAATATAATAGGTACTTTTTCCCGTGTGGTATTAGCAAAAAATAATAAAAATAAACAACTTTATCTTAGAGAATGCTTCATCAAGGAACAGATGCTTGGAGCATACAAACATATCTAATTTTGTATTACAAATTATATTCCTTCAAAGAGAAGTCATATAAAATATTACATGGCAGAAACAAATAAATAAATGAGGAAAAGACACATATTAATAATTTATTTGAAATTTAATCAATAACAAAAGCTGGGATGTTAACTGTTAAAGATTTTATGATTATCTTCAAGACAAATAATTATATTTAAAATAAAATGTTTGTGATTTATAATAAGTACATCCAATTTAATTCACAAGGGGCTCAAATGCGTTACATTTGGAGAAAACCGCCCTTTACTCCAAACCATTAGATCGACAGCCGCACAGCACCTATTTTATACGACCTCTCTTTGAAGGTATATAATTCGTAATACAACCATTCACAAAATTATATATGTTTGTATGCTCCAAGCATCTCTAGGAATGAATGAAACATTCTCTAGGAATTGTTTATTTTTACTATTTTTTGCTTATTAAATTGCTATGTTATTTGTAAATACCATACAGGGGAAAAAGTACCTATTATATTAATAATTTACATGAAAACGATTCAATTACGCAAGCTGTGATGATAAAATTAATTTTATTTTATTGTTTAATTAAATTGGACATTGAAATGAACAAAAGAAACATTCAAAACAAATTCAGAGGCAGCTGGAATCGAGCTTGCTATCTACGGTTCTGCAAACAGCGCTTTTTAACTCTACGCCACGGTTGGTCCCTTTGTATTGCATCAAAAAAGTATTTAAGCTCTATATGCTGATTTTCAAATGTTCGGACCGTGATTTCCTGAGAATGCCTGAGAGTTGCATCCTAAAATTTGCATCAGTGATTCTATGTCTTGTGAACTATATTTGTACCAAATTTCATTCAAATCGATGAGTCCAAGGTCGCGCCCTCTCCTTGTAAGTATACTCAACAATATTTGAGTCTCAGCATAGTTGTTTTCTCTATGTGCATATTCAATTAGTCTTGTGAAAAGGCATTTCACTGGTAATAGAATAGGAGATAAGAATGCTGGCTTATCGATTCTTTCTGTTATTCTTGTTTTTATACGAATTATACCTTCTTCAAAGGTACACAGATGAGGAAATACGTCATCACCAAACTTTTCAGTTTGTATGGTTCTAATTAGCAGGATCTCAGCATTATGAATTTCCCGAACTGCTAAATCCCCTCTAGCTCTATCACAAGAATTCGCTCTTACATTGTTAATAAACTGCAATATCCATGATACTAATCTTAAAATCGAGTGAAAATCTGAGAATTTCCTACCCATACCAGCGTACCGTCATGTCTGCCAAATTCATATTACTCAATTTGATTTTTCCCCTTTCTGAAATACCATAAAAATCGGGAGAAGGGCCGTGGCTCATATGAAAAAAAAAGTTCAACTTTTTCAGGGTGCGGCCCATCTGATATTTTTTTCCCCTCCAACTTTAAAACATTTTCTTGTATTTTTCACTCACTTCTGTATTGATGCATTAAATTAAAAGAAAAAGAAAACCTTAATTCTATGACTGCCTAATTCCCTTTTTCCTCAAATAATTAAATCATTTGAGTTTGCTCTATGCCTGTTTGATACACTTTCTCAGATGTTGAAAAACCTGGAAAGGTACATACAGCTAGAAACACCAACATCACACATTTGATTGGCTGACAAGTTTCATTTTTAAACACACCAGTTTTTATAGTAACTGCATCATTAATTTAGAACATTATAGCACCAGATTCTTGTACTATTTTCTATTTGTTTATTACAGCCCTTGTTTACATGTATACTGGTGCGGCCGTTTTGCCGGTTTTTACGGTAATTTCAGGCATACTACTACAATTATCAATTGATTCGTGTTTGGGCCAAATTTTGGTTCACTCTTTTAGCCATGATGGCCCTTCCCCACCAACGTGATTCAAATAAGATTTTGGGAGAACATCCCCGAGTTATTAAATCAGCAGGGTTCATCTTTCCCTGTATATATCGCCACTCGGCAATAGGGAGAATTGAATTAATTTCTTTAACCCGGTTAGAGACAAATACCAACCACTCCCCTCTTTGCTTCAACCAGTATAAAGCCGCCATAGAATCGCTCCAGCAGATAGTTTTTAAAGCAGGCATGTTTAGGACTTGTATCGAATGTGCAAGCCTCGTCCCGATAGTGTACGCCATAAATTCCAATGACGGAATCATAACTGTTTTAACGGGAACAACCCTTGATTTGGCTCTAACAAACTGCACTTTAATTCCCTGAGGCGTTTTGGATCTTATAAAAATACACGTCGCATAAGAGTCCTTACATGCATCTACAAAAATATGAATCACACTTCCCAGCAAATACACACAGGTTCTCTGAACGTCTATTAACGTTCAGAAAACGTCTTCTGAATGTTAATAGATGTTCAGAGAACCTGTGTGTGTTTGCTGGGTTGAGTGATTAATCTCAACATGACAAGCTATTTCAACGTTTCTCAAGATAGAAATTTTGCTAAACCATTTTTTAAATTTCTTTAATATATCCTTTGGCAACTCTGTATCCCAATCGAGTTTCAATTTCCAGAGTTCCTGTAAAGTAATTTTGGATAACAGAGTGGCCGGACTCAAAGAACCAATGGGATCATATATTTTCTGAATTGTCGCCAGAATATCCTTTTTAGTGAAGATCTGATCATCTTCAGAATTTTCTGAATTTATATTACAACTTAAAGTGCCTTTATCAAGGTTCCAAAATATCCCCAAGAGTTTCGTTATTCCTTTACTTTTAGTCACGAACTTACTAGAAACATTACTTTCCCAATTTCTTAAATTAAAATAACCTTTAGACATAAGTGGCTGTGCCTTTTGAATAAAAATTTCCATCTCTGTCACATCTCATACTCCTGCAACACAGTTGTCAACATAAAACGAAAGTTTCAGCTTTTGAGCATAACTCTCCATTTCTGGAGGAACATTATCAAGTAAATGTGAGATCGACGCCACCAACAAGAACGGGCTCGAGGTAACCCCAAAAAACGACCCTGCAATGCCTATATATAATTTTCTCTTCTGAACAGGGGTAATAGAATCTCAAAAAATATCTATGCTCCGGGACAATACTCAATTGTAAAAAGGCCTTTTCAATGTCGGCCGATAAACCTATTGGAAATATTCTAAACCTATCAATAACATCTGGGATCAATTCTTTCATGTTAGGTCCTTTTGTACAGTAAATCATTTAATGAATACTTTCCGTATTCTCGAGCAGACGCATCGAAAACTGGTCTGATTTTGGTGGTTGTGCTCTCACTTTTTATTACAGGCCGATGAGGCAAAAAATAACCACTTTCAGTATCTGACCCAACTTGTTCAATAATCCCCAAATCTTCCCATTCTTTGAATACATTCTTGTATTCATCTAAAATTAATTTATTTTTTGCGCGCTGACACATTTTCTGATTCCTTTTCCAGGCTAACTTTTTATTAGAGGACTATTCTGACTCTCCCTCTTTGAAGGGTAAATACAGCTCATACCTACCATCAGGCAAAATTTTCATATTATTTTTAAACTCATTCAATACCTCTACATGTTGAACATCTTTCTTTTTTATTTCAGCAGGATCCGAAATACCAATTTTTTCCAGATCAAATAGCTCATTAACAGATAAGTTGCTAATGTGCAAAGCAATTACATCCAATAAATTCTCATTATAACTTTCGCTTCTACTAGAAGAGCTGCACCTTCCCGTCAAAACAAACCCAAGCCGAGTATTCATCAAATACAAACCAGGTGCCAGCCTCTCACACGAGGAGGGCAATAATTCTCCTATCACCTCTGCACCTAGCAATAAAGGTATCTCTTTCGCGGGAGCCTGTAAATCAGTCAAAAAAATTCCTCTCCCTCAGTTCGTCAAGTGTTTGGGAGTCATTGACCTTTGGAACAAATTTTGGGTTCGGAGAATGCTCTTATGTGTAAAACATGCGGATCACCACTAAAGGGTATATACATAAGTTGTAAACACCATTTTCAGAATCTGCTTCTCTCCCCCCCCCCCCCAAAAAAAAAAAAACAAAAAAAAAAAAAAAAGGCTGTGTTTTATCTTTAATTTACTCTTCGGTTTTATTCCCAATTTGTTTATTGCAGTCTGAGAAATGTAAGAATGCTGAGATCCCGTATCAAAAATCATTCTTAAAATAATTTCTTTTCCTTTATGTTTCACTCTGACATTTAAAGTCATCAAATATACAGTTTCAAAATTGCTATTATTTGATTTTATTTTCATATGATACAAGTTAAACATAGTTGCATACATGGGGGGTGCTCTTAAAACTGCGACTGGCGTTCATTAATATCCAGAGCGTTCTAGTGTTTTTGTTTACGTCTCTGCTGGAAGGGGCAAAAAAGTTCGCCTCTGATGTCACATGGAGAGGCACAAATATAAGCTGGGTGGGGGAGGAAGAGAGACTGAATTCCCAACACAGGCTTTATTGTATATCTCCCGTGGGTGACTTTGTTGCACAGTCTCGGTAGGGTCGGCCACTATATTCCCGGAAGGAGGTGGCCCCAGCAATGACATCGGCATTTCTCTCTACAGAGGCTATCTGTTAGATTTTTTTTTGTACAAACAGCATTTTGGTTGCAGGAATGAGGGGAAATTACAAAGAACAAACTATCTGAATCTATTCTAGAGCAATCGTCAGTGACACTATAATAGCAATCAAGTGATTAATTTTGTGTAACTTTATTACATTACATATACACAATGCCAAGGCGTAAAAAAGTATTTACAAAACCTCAAGTGGATTCTAAAAGAAGAAAAGTAGCATGTCAACTTGAAACAGAAGAAGAAAGAGAGAAACGACTTTCAAATATTCGTAAAGGAGTAAAAAAAATTAGAGAAAATTTAACCGAAGAAGAAAGAACACATATTAACAAAGAAGTGCGATCCCGAATGCGAACACTTAGAAATCGTCAATCTGCTGATCAACGTGAAGTGGAAAATAGAAGAAGTAAAGAAAGAATGGCTACTTTACGCAAAAAACGAGCTGCTACGAGTAAAATTGAGAATTTAGAACTTCAGGCGTTCCATTATGATTGCAAAAAACAATACAGTGAACATCCAAATATTGTCATTGGAAAAATGGATACGATATGCGAGTATTGTCATGCACGGAAATTTAAAGGCGAAACTGCTGGTATGTGCTGTTCGAGTGGTAAAGTCAATGTACCAGCATTAGATGTACCACCACCACAATTACTCACATAAATGACTGGACAAACACCAGATTCCAGTCATTTTCTGCAAAATATACGTCGATACAACTGTTGTTTTGAAATGACTTCATTTGGTTGTTTATTAATATGCAAGGAAGAAAATTTCAGCACAGTTTTTAAGGTTCAAGGCCAAATTTATCACCGAGTAGGCTCACTTCTGCTGATGTCCAATGAAACTCCAAATTTCTTCAAATATATTTTGTTGGTAATGAAGCTTGAAACAGATCAACGTTGCTCTAACATTCAGGGACTACAACGAGATATTATTAAAAAATTAGAAGGTCTACTTCATAATCATAATGAACTAATCAATGTGTTTGGGTTCTTCTCTAGACCAAATGCTGTAGATAATTATAAGATCGTTATTCGAGCAGATAAAAGACCAGCTGGTCAACACGAAAGAAGGTTCAATGCACCTCAAATGAATGAAGTTGCATTGTAGTAATTGTTGATAACGAATGTAGTCATCGTGATATTATTATTCAATGCCAAAGTAATGAATTGCAGCGTATTGCTGAAACACATCGTAGTTATGATGCACTACAAAATCCGCTAATTTTTTGGCAAGGTGAGGATGGTTATCACTTCAATATTCAACAAATTGATCCAGCTACAGGTGTCGAAACTAACAAAAAAGTATCAGCTATGCAATTTTATGCTTATCAAATTATGACTAGAAATGATGAATATAACCATATTTTAAACTGTCTGTAGTTATTTCAGCAATTTATTGTAGACCTGTATGCTAAAATTGAGACAGAAAGATTAGAATTTATTCATCCTAATCAATGAAAGTTGTGTTCAGATGAATACATCCATTTGAGAGATGTAATAATAAATGATGGAAACATTGATAACATGGGGAAAATTGGTCATCTTGCCATCGACATTTACTGGAAGTTCACGTCACATGCATCAATATGCTCAGGATGTGATAACTTATGTCAGAAAACACGGCAGACCAGATTTATTTATAACATTTACATGTAATTCTTCATGGGTGGAAATCAAAGAAGAATTACAATATTGACAGACTACCAGCGATCGACATGATATTGTTGCCAGAGTTTTTCGTCAAAAACAAATTAAATTTATTGACGCCATCGTGAAAAATCAAATATTTGGTGCTGTATCTGCAGGATGTTTTCAATTGAATGGCAGAAACGAGGACTGCCACATTCTTACAACTTAATTTGGTTTCAAAATAAAATTCAACCGAATCAAATAGAGGATATCATCAAGGCTGAATTTCCAAACCCAGAAGAAGATCCTGACCTTTATAGCATAATCTTAAAAAACATGGTTCATGGCCCGTGTGGTGAACTAAACAGAAGTTCCCCGTGTATGAAAGATGAAAAATGTACGAAATGTTATCCAAAGCCATTTTTGAACGAAACAGTTACAGGCGAAGGCAGATATCCTAAATATAGACGTCGATCACCAGAACAAGGCGGATTTACAGCTAAAATTAAAATACGAGATAATGAAGAAATTCAAGTTAACAATCAATGGGTGGTACCATATAATCCACTTCTATCTAAAATGTTCAATGGCCATATCAATTTTGAATACTGCAGTTCTGTCAAATTGATAAAATATATATGCAAATATATTAATAAAGGCAGTGATATGGCTGTTTTTACGGTAACCAAAGAAAACCAGCATGATGAAAATTGTGCAGTATCAAATGGGTCGTTACATTAAAACTAACGAAGCGATTTGGCGAATTTTAAGTTTTCCAATACACAATCAAGATCTGCCAGTTCTCCATTTATCCGTCCACCTAGAAAATGGACAACGTCTGTTTTTCACTACAGAAACGGCACAAAAAGTTGCAACGGAACCACCAACTCGAACAACTTTAACAGCGTTTTTTGAACTATGCCAAAAAGACCCATTTGCTAAGACTTTACTTAGAAGTCCCCAGCTATTATACATGGGATACAACAAGTAAACAATTTAATCCTCGAAAATGTGGAATGCCAGTAGAACGATATGATGGAGTGTTCAAGAGTAACACAATAGGACGAGTCTACACAGTGCATCCAAAAAACGCTGAATGTTTCTATCTACGTTTATTACTTCACACTATTCGTGGTCCAACATGTTTTGAAGACCTAAAAACTGTCAATGGTTATATTTGTGAGATGTATCGTGAAGCATGTCAAAGATTGGGTCTACTAGAAAATGATAATCATTGGGAGTTAACTATGAATGAAGCAGCCCAAATGGCAACAGCAAGTCAAATTCGTGAGCTATTCACAATTATATTAACTGCATGTAATCCTTCTAATCCGAATCGACTATAGCTAAAATATCGAGAATATATGAGCGATGACATCTTGGCTGATTTACGACAACAAAATTCGGACTTAGACATTAATTTTAATGAAGAAATTTTTAACAAAGCTTTGATATTGATAGAAGATAAATGTTTAGCAATTTCTAACCAAACATTAATACAAATAGGTGTTCAATCTCCTAAACAAAGTCATTTGGATGCTATGAACAGTGAATTTTTAAGAGAAACAAATTATATCGGCGAATTGAGGCTTTATATCCAACACAATAAAGCCTTATTAATTGAAAGTCAAAAACAAGCATATGATATAATAACGGATTATTATAAAAACAGCAAGGTGGTGTAATATTTTTAGACGCATGTGGCTGCACCAGGAAAACATTTTTGATAAATTTAATTCTCGCTGAAATCCGTAAAAATAAAGAAATTGTTCTCGCTCTAGCATCATCTGGGATAGTGGCAACACTTATGGATGGTGGACGAACAGCGCATTCGGGTTTAAAATTACCATTAAATGTAGCTGACTATGAATTTCCGGTATGTGACATCACAAAATCATCAGCACATGGACAAATATTGAAACAGTGCAAAGCCATTATATGGGACGAAAGCACAATGGCCCATAGAAAATCACTAGTAGCACTCAATAGAACACTTCAAGATTTACACGACACCACGAATGTAATGGGAGGTGTATTGCAGAGGCGTAGCTAGGGTTACCAGCGCCCGGGGACAACTGAAGATTTTGCGCCCCCCCCCCTCCACCTCCCCCTAAAAAGGGAAAGGGCAAACCCATAAAAGTTCTTCAGAAAACTGTAATATCTGAAAATTAAAAAAATTTTAAATAAAAAAAGTGATTAAAAAATACAATTATTTAAAATACGTTAAATCCCCCACCCCCTTCCTTTCTTGATTGCATTTTGGCTTGTTTGCCGATTACAGCTACTTTCTTTTAACATCAAAACCTTCTGTACCATTTGTCCATAGAACGCCATACCATTTACCCATAGAAGCCCATTATCAACGTAATTCGTTATGTGAAAAAAGTGATAGAAATAATCTGAGGACAAGTTTTAAGAATAAAACATTTTAATTCATTAACTGACAATTTTCTATTTTTAAAAAAAAATTCCCTTTTAACTCTCCACATTCAGGCGGGCTTTAGTCCCTACCATTGGGGGGTGGGCATATGTCAGTGATACAAAAATGTTTTATCCTTCTTCAGCAGTCGAATTAACTATATTTAATATTTATGTCAGGTCAAAACTAATTTATACTTGCTTTACCATGTATCTCGTATAGTGATTTGCACTTCGATAGATTATGCACACCAGCTAATAATGAATGTACGTATGATGGCATTTATTTTCTACAATTCGAATATTTTACTGACCCGATTACCAAACGGATCAAAATGAATTTTTTTCGGGCTTTTTTTTTTCTGGCATTTGAAATATAAGACATTTTGAATTCTTTTCCAGTTACTGATATCAACTTTTTTTTTTTTTTTTTTTTCCGAGAAGATGCTCAAAACTTGTATTATTTCTTGCATTATTACTTGTAAAAATATAATTAAAAGAACAACCTTAAGCACTGAAAAATTTTAAACACGCATTTTTATTTCAAAAAATCATAATTAGCATTCAGCAATATAGAAAACTGCAAAAGTACAATATTTCTTACCTTAACTTGAAGGTTCTCTTGGGAAGGAGAACCAGAAACGCAGACTTTAAAGCAGTTTCTATTTAAATATGCAGCTTTTTAAAAAGACGAGTACAGCAGATTATTACTATATAAGGAATGAAAGACTAAGTAGAATCATATGAGAAAAAAATATCTCACGTTGACATTCAGTTCTCTTCAAATGTCCCCGAATTACGAGAGAGCATCCAGACAGTGGCGGCTCGTGGGTTATTTAAATGGAGGTTCACAAAACAAATGTCGAAAATTAAATAGGCAGATACAACGCACCTTACAAATTAAAATATATTTGCGTTTCCAGCAGTTAAAGGAAAACAATGCACGCAACTGAAAGAAAACAAGTAATATTTTGTCTTACATTTCGTCACCAAGATAAGTGTTAGCAAAGGTACAAGTCTTGATTCATTTTATTTCAATTTTTTGTCAAAGGATAGTATTGAAAATTGTCCCTGCTTTAGCTCCGAAACACTTCTTTTGCTCCCATCTTAATTATTTACACTAGTTTCTAAAAAAAAATATTTTAGTGGAAAAAGGATAGAAATGAAGAAAATAATAAGAAAATGAAATAAAAATGGATTAACTAACCGAACGTAACAAACCAAGGGAAAATCCGGAAGAGATAACCGCAAAAAATGTCCCTTGTCCACACCGAAAATGTGCGAACGGAATGATATCAGAAGAGCCGTACTGCTTCTCAATTCTCTCCGCTTCTGTTCTCAGAGAGCGGATCAGAAGGGAATTTTTCCGTTCGCACGAGCGATCGATTAAAGGCTGTACTGTAGAACCTACACTACAGTGCGTTAGCCATAATAAGAGTATTTTAATAATAGTGGGGGAAGAGAGTAAAACTGACGTTTTAAATTCACAAAAATCTAGAAGTGTACTTAATATTTTTAAAAAATAATAATTTGTCAATGTGTTTATTTTATATTAGCTGAAGTACCCGCCGTTGACGGGTTAGTATTAAAAAAAAATGAATGCAAATTTCAAAAAGCAAGAACTTTCGTTAGCATTGTAGGAGTACACAGAATGGATGTAGAATGTTGCCAAAGTAAAGAAAGCGAAGTTATAATTTTTATGTATATTGTTTATTTGCCAGGAGAGGACAGCTCGCGTCACTGAATGTGTCGCTTAGAGCTACATATGCGTCCTTCCCGGAATTTCCCGCCACAATTTGGAACCTCATCAGAAGGTGGGGGGGGGGGGCTTCTGAATATTGGCACCCCTCGGAAACTGCTAGCGACCGCTGAGAGGACTTTCGGAACCAAGGATTTAACGTGCACGTACACCGCATGTACACTGTGGTCTTTAGTGGTATGCCGGTATCGAACCCTCAACCTTCCGGTTACGAGTCCAACGCCTTAACCACTGGGCTACCACGGCCACTGCACGTACATTGTTAAAATATTACAGGTTAGAGAGTAACTTAGTAATATTATTTCATTCGCTTTAGTCGTAATTATGTGATGAGCGGACGAATATTTCCGCATATTGAAATAATTTTCGCAAAATCTCAAAATCTAATCAACATTTTTGTAAAATTGGAACCCTAGAATTTAAGTTGAGTTGAAACCTATCATGTCACCAAATTTCGTTTCATTCTCTGCAGTCTTTATTTCGTGATGCTGGAACAAAAATTTCAGCATTTTAAAATGATTTTCACAAAATCTCAAAATGTAATCAAAATATTTTTTAAATTCAACACCTATAAATTAAGATTAGCAACTACCTATCATATCACCAAATTTCGTATTAGTCGTTATTACGCGATGCTTGAAGAAATATAACCGCATTTTGAGAGAATTTTCACAAAATCTCAAAATCTAATCAAAATGTTTAAAAAATTGGACACCTATACTTTATGTTGAGCAACATCATGTGACAAAATTTCATATCATTCGCTTTAGTCATTATTATGTAATGCGTGAACAAAAGTTCACTCAGTTTGAAACGATTTTCGCAAAATCCCAAAATCTGATTTTTTTTTTTTTTTTTTTTAAGATGCTTATAGTTTAAGGTGCATGTCCACCTATCATTTCACCAAATACCATTTTTTCACCTTTGCTATTACGTGATGTGCGAACACAAATTTACGCAGTTTGAAACAATTTTTGCAAAATTTCAAAATCTAATCAAGATTTTTTAAATTCAACGATAATGTTTTAAGTTGAGTGACCACCAATCATGATACCAAATTTCATTTCAATCGCTTCGGTCGTTTTTACGTGATGCTGGAACACAAATTTACGCAGTTTGAAAGGATTTTCACAAAATCTCGAAATCTAATGAAGATTTTTTAAAAATTCGACGCTTATGTTTAAAGTTGAGTGACCATCTATCATGACACCAAATTTCATATCATTCGCTTCACTCGTTTTTACGTGATACTTAAACAAAAAAGCGTCACGGACAGAATGACAGACAGACAAACTTTTTTTAAAATTTTTGAATTCCAAGAAGTGTACAGAAAAGTCTAATTTTATTTATATAGATATTTTACTTTGGGGCTTCACGTACTCATCTCCTCAAATGGATGAGCCGCCACTGAATGTAGGAAAAAACGCCGCCGGAAAAAACGCCGCCGGAAAAAACGCCACCGGAAAAAACGCCGCCGGAAAAAACGCCACCTGGAAAAAACGCCGCCGGAAAAAACGCCACCTGGAAAAAACGCCGCCGGATAAAACGCCGCCGGAAAAAACGCCACCTAAAAAGATATTTGTGTAATAATTTATTTAAATACTTGAAAATTTTTCTTTTCTTTTGCAGAAAAGGGGAGGTATGAAATTGAATTATGAGGTTTAATGTACTTTGTTTTCCAGAAATGGGGGAAGACACATGTCTAATTGAATAATTCAATTTGTGTATAATTTGGTAGGCGTTAAGGAAGGGGGGAGGGGGATAGACTTTCCTAGAAAGATTTCGGTTTCCGCTAACAAAAACAAAAAAAAAAAAAATAGATTTCCAATTACTTAACAGTAAATGAAGCTTTTAGGGAGTATGACCCCCAAAAAACCATTCAGGTACGCCAGTAGCGTAGCCAAGGGGGGGGATAGGGGGGTCATACCACCCACCCCCCACATGATGAATTTTTTGCCATACAAAATGTATATTCTTCACTCTCTTATCACAGCAAATATGCATATATGTGAGTTGCAGTAGTCGTAACGCCCCCCCCCCCAATGAAAAATTCCTGGCTACGCCACTAAGGTACGCTGATGACATACAAGTGTTAAGATTTCAAAGAAATAAAATCCTTGTTAAATAGGGATTTTAATTAACACATAGGTGTGCGTGTGTGGGTGGGGGTGGGGGATAAGGGTTTAGTTTTTTCATGTTTAAATGGGTTTTTTTTTTGGCATATCAAATGAATTTTGATTTTTCTTACTGAAGTGACTTTTCTTACTGAAGAATTACCCCCTCCCTCCTCAACCGCCACCAAGGGCGGATTAAAGGGGGGCGGAGGGGGCGACCGCCCCCCCCCGAGAAGAAAGAAATTAATGTAAAAGATCCTATTGGATGTATATGTCAATCTTCTAACTAACCGCCCCCACCGACAAACTAACCGCCCCCCCCCCTCGACAAACTTGCAATAATCCGTCAAACAAAACCACTTGTTCAAGGTTAAACGAAAATTCCGCCTTTGCAGAACAGTGAGAACATTTGTTCAAGGTCAAAGGAGAATTCCAAAAATAGCATTCGACCCCTAATGTTTTGACCATTAGACAAAGAGGTAAGATATACATGTCCTGGGGGTCAAAAAAGAACAAAGCAGAGGTAGAGGATCTCGCAGAGGCTTTTTTCTTTCTTTTTTTTTTTTTTTTTTTTTTTCCCTTCTTTTTTTTGGAATCATGTCACAACTACTTATGGCTATGTTAAAACTCCGAAAATCCCAAAAGAAAAAGGGCGAAAAAGCGATAAATCTTTGAAAAGCATTCTCGTGTAGATAAATTGAAAATTCATTTATAAAATGACTACGCAATTTATAAATATTTGTACAAGTTATTAATATACCAATTATTTTATTTGTAAAAAAGTGTATCACTTGTATTCCTTTTTATTTTCCAGAAAATAACTATCTGATTTTTATTCATAGGAAGAAACATTAAATAACTTTTAAAAAGGTAATAGTTTATTGGATGTGATTTAGAATTTAAATTTTTAAACGAGTTCAAATTTTTAAAAAAATTTCTAGTTTAAAACTTTTTTTTTTCATTTTCATTATTATTATTATTATTATTATTATCTATTGTTATTATTTATTGTTATTATTTATTATTATTATTTACAGTGAGTCATTTATAAGGATAACATTACGAATATTGATTTTCTATAACTAATAAAAATTGAATAAAACACTTCTTTCCCTTCTGCAGAATCTGTAAATGTGCTAACTACAGAAATTCTAAATGACGGGCTAAATAATTCTACCAAAGTAATATAAACTCTGGAAAGAAATGCTGCAGTATGAAAAAGAATTCACTAAATTTCTGTAAGCAAAATCTTAGAGTGCTCAAATCAGTACTTAAAATGTGTTAAAATTTAATATATTATTCAATTTTATTCACTTAAAATTTGTTATCAAAGAATTCGGAAGAAAATAATTCAATAGCAATCAAAGATTGATTATAAATGATATAATTAATAATTTATTTTAGTAATAATCACTTTTAACTTTTTTTTCTTTTAAGTAGCCTCTCCTGAAAAATATTACATTACTTTAGGACAGGGGCGTTTTCATTTTGTGTTCTCTTTTCACTGGGGACCCAAGGTAGCTGCCCCGTCTGCCCTCGATTTTGTCAGGCTCTGAGTTTGACACTTAAAAAAATAAAAAAAAAAAACAGTATATCCTAAAAATGAGTACGGGTGTCGACATCCGGTGACACTACAAAGAATTGTTCTCCATCTTTAAATGAATATGTACTTTGTCTTGAAAATAATACAATAAATAAGTAAATCAATTATTTAGATAAAAAACTTATAAATTAATAATTTGATTTGCAAATTTTGTATGTTTGTTTTGTAGTACAAGAACCGGAATCGATCATGTTTTAACAAAATAATGAAGTTTTGAATGCTCACAACCCAGCAAAAGGATAGACGGCCCTACATATTTAACGGACGCGTTCACTTACTAGGTCGTCTTTGATTCTCAGTCAGGTTCTTTAGCAAAGGCTCTATTTCTGATCAAATTAATGTTTAAAAACTGTTACAAAGGTTACAAAAGTTAGAAAGTATTATTGAAACTTTTCCAACTAATTTTAACAAAACTAATTAACTATTAATTTTAATCACAGTTATATATAACTAATATTTTACATTTTAAGAAAGGAGTTTTAAATGATTTTAAACCAGTTTCCTTTAAAAAGTGTTGCTGTTTTTTTTTTTTTTTTTTTTTTTTTTTTTCAGCATTTAAAAATTTGTTTAAAAACATTACAATTACACTAACATTTAATTTAAAGAAGATTTTTTAAGTACCAATGTTTAAATGTTCCTTATTCTAAAATTTCTCATTTAAAAACCAAGAGCTAACAAGATAAATTACCATGAATCAGAATAAACTCTTGCCCTTATAAAAAGAAAACCAGTAATAATAAGCCATAGCTCAGCCTAGGTCTCCCCTCAATCCGATAGGGGCGCAGTAGCGTGTAGCAATTCAGTAGATTTGGAGGAGGGGGGTTAGTATGTTTTTATGGATTCTGGAGACTGAAAAAGACACCGATATATGATTATTTTCTATCATCCTACAAAGCTATGGGGGGGGGGGGGCTCGAGCCCCAAAGCCCCCCTCCTTTCCAACGTCGTCAGTAAGAAATTGAGTTTATCAATACAAAATTATATCTCATACAACCCCCCGAAAAAATTTCGGGGTCCCCAAGCCAATTCTAGGTTCCAAAGCCCCCCCCCCCCTTTGCTACGTCGTCAGTAATAAATTAAGTTTATCAATACAAAATTATATCTCATACAATCCCCCGAAAAAATTTTCTGGCTACGCTCCTTGCCTCGTCGATTAGCATATAAAGACTGTGTTACATCATAAAACGATTAAAAGTAGATTACTATTAAAAGTAGCGTTTTTTCCGGCGGCGTTTTTTCCGGGTGGCGTTTTTTCCATGTGGCGTTTTTTCCGGCGGCGTTTTTTCCGGTGGCGTTTTTTCCGGCGGCGTTTTTTCCAGCGGCGTTTTTTCCGCTCACCGCCGCCACTGCATCCAGAACGTAATTTATGACTCAAGTACCGGATGATAGTACATAATAGGTGGTCTACGCGTAGACATAATGAATACACTGAAACCTCTGGACGATAGTCTTCCGGCAACAAGGTAACTGAGGAGTCAAAAAATTTACGACTGATTTCTTGCACTTTCTAGATAAACATACACGGGTTATTGAAAAATATTTTGCCTCATGTTCAATTTGAAGACTGAACTGTGGGCCACAGCTTTAATGATTCCAGCTTTGATTTTTGATAATGATTGTATAAAGAATAAATTTTTATTAATGAATGTTAAAAATCAAGTTTAAATTTATCTAAAATACAAGATTGTTTAAATAATTTAAAAAGAATAATTTTACACTAGTATAGTGATCGGTGAATCTTTTATACGTTCTTATTAGAAATAATACTGCATTTTATTATACTAATAAGAGTTATATTAAAAGTTGCGTTATTAATTACCAAACGGGTGGATCGTACACAGGAGCGCCCCGACACAGTAAGCAAGATAAGCAAGGGGCGCCATCTTCGGAGAGGCGCTATTTTATAACTCAAAACTGAGAAAAACTTGATCTGAATTTAAGAGAGTATTTTGGGTTTGAGAATGCCATTCTCTATTACCGATTAATCATTCATATAGATAGGCTTTTTTTTTTTTTTTTTTTACCATGGCTAATGCATAAAAGTTTGATTTGTAACACCATAAATATCCAAAACGAAATCCTCCAAGATCATTCTAAAAGTTTGGGAAAACTTGAGTAATGTTTTGACCTTGATAAAATACTGTAAACAAGAATTCTGGAACATCCTAGGAATATAGTCAGAGACAGAAATGGCCAAATATAAAAAACGCAGTTACACGACACAGCCCTAATAGCACCTTCACCAAAATGAGAAGTCACAGTGACATCGCATTTCCGTCACGCGACATCGCGAATGAGTCACCTTGACTGTCTAATGTCCTTCCGCGGCAACGTAACAATGTGACATCACCGTGACGTCAAATCGGGACTTATTTGCGACATTGTGACTTCAATGCGACGTCAAAGGGACGGATATTCAATAGGACCGTGCCCTAAATGTGAAGTCACCATGACTTCGCATTGAAGTCACAATGTCACAAATAAGTCCCACTTTGACTTCGCGGTGACGTCACCTTGACTGTCTAATGTCCTTCCGCGGCAACGTCTCAAGGGGACGTCACCGCGAAGTCAAATCGGGACTTATTTGTGATATTGTGACTTCAATGCGACGTCACAGCGACGGGAATTCAATAGCACCGTGCCCTAAATGTGAAGTCACCAGGACTTCGCATTGAAGTCACAATGTCACAAATAAGTCCCACTTTGACTTCGCGGTGACGTCACCTTGACTGTCTAATGTCCTTCCGCGGCAACGTCTCAAGGGGACGTCACCGCGAAGTCAAATCGGGACTTCTTTGTGACAGTGTGACTTCAATGCGACGTCACAGCGACGGGAATTCAATAGCACCGTGCCCTAAATGTGAAGTCACCAGGACTTCGCATTGAAGTCACAATGTCACAAATAAGTCCCACTTTGACTTCGCGGTGACGTCACCTTGACTGTCTAATGTCCTTCCGCGGCAACGTCTCAAGGGGACGTCACCGTGAAGTCAAATCGGGACTTCTTTGTGACAGTGTGACTTCAATGCGACGTCACAGCGACGGGAATTCAATAGCACCGTGCCCTAAATGTGAAGTCACCAGGACTTCGCATTGAAGGCACAATGTCACAAATAAGTCCCACTTTCACTTCACGGTGACGTCCCCTTGACTGTCTAATGTCCTTCCGCGGCAACGTCTCAAGGGGACGTCACCGTGAAGTCAAATCGGGACTGATTTGTGACATTGTAACTTCAATGCGACATCACAGCGACGGGAATTCAATAGCACCGTGCCCTAAATGTGAAGTCACCAGGACTTCGCATTGAAGTCACAATGTCACAAATAAGTCCCACTTTGACTTCACGGTGACGTCCCCTTGACTGTCTAATGTCCTTCGGCGGCAACGTTTCAAGGGGACGTCACCGTGAAGTCAAATCGGGACTTATTTGTAGAATTGGAACTTCATTGTGACGTCGTAGTGACTTTACTTTAATAGCACTGTGAACTAAATGTGAAGTTATCGTGATGTCGCGAATGAGTCAAGGCGACTGTCAAATGTCCTTCCGCGGCGACGTCACATCGTAACGTCACCGTGAATTCAAAATATGACTTAGGGGTGACCATGTGTCTTCAATGCGACGTTACGGTACCGTCACCCAAACAGCACCGTGACTTTAATGGAAAGTTCATTGTGCAGTCATCCTAACGGCATTATTTGTTATTATTCTTAATTTTTTAAAAATCAGAATAGGACATTATAAGTATATATCTAAACAAGTTTCTATTTCTGAAAAAATGTAAATAAAATAAAGTGTTTTAAACGAAAATGTGTAAAATAATAAATGATAATTTTTGGCATGTACAAAATGAATTTGTAGTATAATTGATATTTAATAAAACGAGTAACAAATAATAAATCTGAATACAGTAATAATCAAAGAAGCTACTAAAAAATGTTATATTTCGGTTTTTAAAAAAAACTATAAAACTGCCTCTTAGGTAAACACAGCCAGAGGGGAATAGAGGCACAGGTTTGACTCCTTGCGTTCGCCCTTCAGCAACAAAATCCCAAACCTGCCCAAGGCAACTAGTTGAACAATCTGTTCACTCTCCAATCTCTACTAAGGTGTAATTTTCTTAATGGTTTTTAAGCAGTAGTGTATAGAAAAAACACTCAAAATACTGGTATTAAAATATAAAATAAATAAAAATTTTGATAATAAATAATTAAAATTAATGATTTAGTTAAGATTTATTTATTTTTTAATAGAAATTACCATAAACTAACTGCACAAAATTAAGCATCTCAAAAATAAACGTCCTCTTTTAATAACTTTTTCTTGGGACTACACCATTGGTTTTAACAGTTATTTTTAATTTTGTCATAATATTGGCAGTTTTGTAATTTCATCTTTGTTTGGATAACATATCACTAAATATTATATTTTAAAATAGTTATTACATGAAATCAATGGAATTTTTTATATTGGGCTGCTTTGAGAAAGGCTCAAAAGCACTGTTTTAAACCATTAGAGAAGTATTTTTAAAGAAAAATATTCTTATTTATTTGTGTATTGGATTTCTAAAACACACATAAAATCATTAAACATTCTTTATTTGAACTCCTTAATGAAACTCGCAGACTCTACAAATATTTATAAATATAAATTCAATGTATTTTCAATTGTTTCAAGTGCTATGTATATTTAAAATTATTCTCTTATACATTCCAAAATGATCATTTTTATTATTTTCCCAATCTTACTGTCTGCTACCAATTTTTACAGGTTTGAAATCACCGAATAACCTCTATCCTGCAATTTAATGTTTTATATATACATTATACATAATAAATACCCAGACAATCTCTTTTTTATAAAATGTGAATTCAGTACTGCCACAACTTATGAATATAGGAACGTGACTGAAATGACAATTAGAATAATTTCATTCTCAGATTTGTACAAATGGCAAACATGTTAACACAGATCATCATAAACCTGGCAGAAAACAAATTAATTCAATTATTAAAATAATTGAGCGAACAAATTCTGTCCTTTTTAGTTTCTTTTGTTGTGCATGGATTCTTTGTTACTACATTACTTAAATTTGCTTTCATATAAATGTTAATTATTAAAGTTTACGTATTATTTCTCTGCCCCCGAAAAAAAAAACACAAATTTATGAATGCAGAAAGTACAATCAGGTAATGTAAAAACATTTTATTCTTCAACAGATTTACATAACAAAGCAAACACAACAACAAAACAAAGAAAAATATGGCAAATTTACGAATTTCCTACATCATGTTTGATTTCCTGCAAGAGAAGAAAATTATTAGATTATTTAATAAATATATTCAATTCTGCCGTTCTACCAAGAAACATCTGCTTCAAGAACTGAAATAAAAAACTTAACTTCATCTTAAGGTCAATGACCAAGATTTTACTACGTTTAATTAACGAATTTTAATGTGTACCCAAATTTCTGTTTCATACCTGTATAAAATTACAAGGAAAAACACTAACTTCATTAGGATTACTTAAAAGTGTAACTTTCTTTATACTTAAAAATATCAAACTATTTTAACTTAAAATAAAACTAAATATGACTTAAAGTAGAACAGAAAAAAGACACTAAAGAGATGTTTGGGGGGGGATACTCTTCAACCATGACTGTATTAGGAGATATATTATTTTTTAACTTTTTTAAATAGTATGTTTTCCGTAAAAATATTCTAAAATTAGTTATATTGATAAATGTGTGGTGGTTAATTTTTTTTTAATTTCTACTAGTATTGTATAAATAAAATGAATATTTTAACGTTTAAATTACATATTTTATACAAAATTATTAATATATACTGAAAAAGATAGTTTTTATAAATTATTTTTTCAATATATTTAAATTGTTTTAACAATGTGTGAAACATGTTTGCAATTATTGCTCTAAGATAAAAAATATACAAATATTATCTTTTGTTGGATATCCTTTGGATTTTTAGGAGGACTTTGGATTTTTAGCACTAGATTGCTATTTTGTTCACGCCGCTTTTTTTAGTGACATAATTTGTAGCAACCCGTTTTTGTTGCACTTTTCAATTTCTAATGTTGCATGGAATTTTTTTAAAATAAATGTTGATATTAATCTTCATTCTAAGCCTCTTTTTTATGAAATTATTAATGTGCATTATTATTATTATTATTATTATTATTTTGAATTAACACCCAAATTACTAAAGCTACTGACAGGCCAAGCTTTGGATCAGTCTTGAATTAAGTCTATCAACATGACTGGAAGGTTTTACAATGATGATTAAAAACACATTCCAGTGCATACATAAAATCTATAAGATTATCAGATTTAGAATACATAACTTGTTTTTTAAGTATGACAGATTAATTTTATTGTTTTAAAATGTAGCCTGCTCTGTTCATTACAAATGAGTCAGTCCTAGACAGTACTCTGCTATCATCAGATGAACTAGCAAAATAGTAAAATGAAGCGTGAAATCTAGAATTTAGACTTTATTGTCGGTGTTTATGGTTTAAACAAAAAAAATATGGCATGTTATGTTTTCAGTAAGTAATTCTTTTGTTTGTTTTGTTTCTAAGCCAATCTTAGACAGCTTAAATTTAATGGACAATACCAGATAATTTATAGCTCAATTCTGACTAGCAGAATTTACTTCGAGGAAAATGAAATTCAAATTGTAAAAATGTCTGGCTTACAAAAATTGATTTGTTAAAATAAATATTTTTGAAAAATGGTAACTCATGGTATATTACACAGAGCCTGTTGGTAGATTTATATCCAACTTTCGATGTCATGATCATCAACCCTCCTTGATGTCTTAATTAATCTCTACCAAAATAATTATTTCCATGTGTAAGTCACGCAAAAATAAAAATACTTTATCATCCTAATTAAAAATAAATAAATAAATAATAAACAAATGAAAAAAAACATACTCATGTCTTTCCTTTGCATATTTGAGATAGCTTTGCATATAGTGATTTGCTTTATCCTCTTCCACGTCCGGATATTTAATTCTGAGGCTTTCTGAAATTATAAGTAGAAAATTACTCAAGACATATAAAGAACACTCATGAAGTCGAACACACAGAATAAAAGCCCAAAACTGTTAAACTTAATTAAGTTACAAAAACTAATAAATATTTTTCATGCAATATCAATGACTGCTGTCTTCTATCCAGTGGCGGATCCAGAAATTCTCTTTTAAGAGGGGCTAAATTTTGATAAAAGCTTATATCACCCAAAGAAAATGTACAATAAAGCAAAATTTTAGTCTAAACAAATGTAAAAATTTTTGGGAGGGGCTAAGTGATTAAAAAAGATCACTTTACATATTCAAAGTGCATAATGAAGCAGAATGTTACCCTCTAGCTATCTCTTTTGGGGGGGAGGGTGAAGCTCCCAAGCCCCTCCCCTGAATCCGCTACTGCTTCTATCTATGCACCACTGTCATTACACAAAAACTTTGGATTGATTAAACTTTGAGAAATGGCAACTATACGTGATTTTAAATTGCCATACTTACTTAGTAAAACTTGTGGCAGAATTAGGCTTTTGAAATCCTGCTTTCCATTTCGCCCATTCCATGTGTATTAGAGATGAGACGGGCTCAGCCCGAGCCCGAAAGCCCGAGCCCGAGCCCGGGCCCGACTCGGGCTCGGGCTCTGTAATTCACGATTGCGTTCGGGCTCGTGAAAAATTTCTCCTTTGTTGAACATACTCCTTGAAACAGATTTTAAAAAGTGATTTATGGGATAAATAGACGTACTTATTTAAAAAAATAGCGGCACGGGGGACTAGAAGGTATGTGAAGCTCCAAAATTTATTGTATCCTATTAATGAAGTAGTTAAATTTATTTGTCTTTGGCTAAAATTTCGGGCTCCGGCGGGCTCGGGCTCCAACTTTAATAATATTGCTCGGGCTCGGGCTTCAAAAAATGAGCCCGAACTCATCTCTAATGTGTATGTCTGAGCGGCATCCAATGTTATAAGTTTATTGAGCATTTTGGTGGTGCAGTCTTTTTCATCTGCACCTCATTTTAACTGTTCCATTTAAAATGCGAAAAGGAACTCCAGTCTGTGTCTTGACAAAATATTTTTTTAAAAGTTCACTGTCAGGGTTGCTTTATTTAAACAGTTATTTTTTAAGCGCTTCGTTTAAACAATTTTTCTCATTCCAAATATGTTGTACTGGCTTTAAATTATTTCTAAATATTAGGGTTTCTTTAAAATATTTATTTATTTATGTTTTATTTTTCAATGCAGTACAAGATATTTTATGCAAAAAAGTTTTATTTGGTGAACACAAGTGAATAACATTTTCCCTTTCCTTAATTGAGCTGTTCTCACAGTTTTACATCAAGTTATATAATAACTGTTTTAACAGATATTTTTTTCTTCTTGCTGTATTTTTTTCATATATGAAGTTCAATATTCGATAATTTATCCATCTAATTTTCTATATATCGTCATTCTTGCTTATTTTAGCAAGTTTTATTTTTTTTAATTTATCTTAAAAGTTTAATAAGTTTTGTTAAGTAGAGAAAGAGTTTTAGAAGATATAAATTTAACTTATAAAGCTTAATATTTTGACCTTTTGCATTGTAGTATAAATACTTTTTACTAATTTCATGACAATTTGGTAAACGGCTGAAGTGTGTAGCTCGAGGGTTCCTGCCTACCGCGCGGCTATTTTCTCTAGGCGCGTCAGAACCCCTCAAAACGTCCTCCGCCCAAGACATACCTTAATTAAGCAGACAGCCTTCCTGTAGATCTGCCTTAACCACAAAACAAAAGTAGCTTTCATGATAATTTACACTGGAAGTAAAAATTTTAATATTTTTAATATTAAATAAAAATCACAATCACTTCCAATGCCTATTATAGAGGGTGCTTAAAAAACACTGACCTAGGATTTTCTTCTTTATATATTGACCTTATACATATAGAATAAATTAAAAAGTTATTTTAATGTACCGAATTAAAACTTTCAGGAGATTAAATGTAAACAAACACAAACTTTTAATTTTTATAAAGCCCTCTTACAAAAATTCCCAATAACTAAAATATGCCTCTATACATTAATGAAGTGATTTAGAAAGTTTCAGTTTTTCTCATAAAAAGGCTTGCAGATATATTTAATCATAGTTGGTGAGGGGTAATAAGCTTTGCAATACTAATAATGGTAAAAATATAATTATTAAAACTATTCCAAAACTAGTTAAAAATTAAATTTAATTACAGTTATATATAGCCGATATTTTACATTTTAAAAAATAAGTTTCAAAGAATCTTTAGCCAGTTTCCTTTCAAACGGGTTTGTTTCGCATTTAGAAATGAAAATTTGTTTGAAAGCATTACACTTATGCTAACATCTGATATAAAAAGTTCTTTTTAAGTTTTTAAATTGACTTATTAATACCTGCTGTGGCCGTGACGTTCGAAAGACGGCAGCACCTTACGGCATGCTGCGAGTGCCACGTCACGAGATGAAAAGCAGTGACGCACTTCACTTGGAGTTCGGGACTGCAACCTGACGAGACGTATTCTTATGCGTCATTGTAAATCATTATTTTTATGTGAACATATAATCGAGAATAAAATGTGTGTTGTCTTGAAGCCTTGTTTTTAAGTATACAGCAGTGGCGACGAGGACGGTTCTTACCCTTCGCCTGTCGAATTTTTAAATCTGCGGACTGTTTTCGTAATCCTTTGTTCTGGAACAACTGCGCAATAGTCATTCATATGGCATCTGTTGGAAGTATTCAAGCTTTCGACCCTGCGGCGGAACCTTTCTCGCAATACTGGGAAAGAGTCGAACTGTTTTTTGTAGCAAATCAATTAACAGACAAGGAGCGAAAGAAAGCAATTTTCCTCTCCGTCATCGGACCTAATGTGTACTCCATACTACGAAATTTAACTGCTCCGACCGCACCTGCTGAGAAAACTTTGGAAGAATTAAAAACGTATTTGCGCGATTACTATGAGCCTGCACCGTCAGAGATAATCCAACGATTCCGTTTCAACACAAGAAATCGAAAGCCTTCCGAGTCTGTATCAGAATATTTAGCGGAACTCAGAAAACTTGCAAAACAGTGCAACTATGGGGATACTTTAGAAACCATGTTACGTGATCGAATGGTCTGCGGAATTTCGAGTGACCTAATTCAACAGAAGCTTCTTTCCGAACCCGAGTTGACCCTACAAAAAGTGTTGGATATTTCCCTAGCTATGGAATCTGCTGCTAGTAACGCTGCTCTGTTGAAAAGTTCAGCAGCGCCAGAGACAGTCTGTGCTTTAAGAGCGCCGAAGAGGCTGCAATTTCGCTCCTCTGATAGTGAATCATCGACGAAAGAAAAAACAAACAGTCGCGGTAAAGTGCCAGGTGGTGTTTTCTGTCATCGTTGCGGCTCGAATCTACACCCATCAGCTGACTGTAAACATATAAATTCGATATGTAATGCTTGCGGAAAAAAGGGCCATCTCCAGAAGATCTGTTATTCGAAAAAGAATCAGAATAGAAAAGGTAATCCTGTAAACAAACAGGAACGACAGAGAAATAGTAAAAAAATTTCTCCGGTGAGTAATACTCACCAAATAGAAGAAAGTGTTGTTCTATACAACACAAATGAAGAAAGTTTAGCACCGCCTCCTATTAAAATATGGGTTAAAAATAGAAGGTGCAAATTTAGGCTTTGAGCTGGATACAGGTGCACCTTATTCAATAATTCCTGAAATCACATATAATAAAATTAAAAATATTTTACCACCAATAGGTAAGTCTGATGTAAAATTAAAATCATATACAAAATCAGAAATTGATATTTTAGGTAAGGTTTTGGTCAATGTATCCTTTGATAACATAAATTGTAAACTGCCTTTGCTCATATCTAAACAGGGCAATATTAATTTAATAGGTAGAAATTGGTTTAATCAGTTAAATATATTTTCAGTTTTACATAATTCTAAAATATTTGATAATCATAACACATTAAACATTATGCCTGTTGTCCCATCTGAGGAAAATAATTTGCAATCATTATTGCAAAAACACAAAATATTATTTTCTCCTGGCCTAGGGTTACTCAAGAATGTAAAGGTTAATCTCAAACTGAAAGAATCAGCTAAACCCGTGTTCTTCAAAGCACGGCCGGTGCCTTACGCATTGAAAAGTAAAGTCGAAACTGAAATTGATAGGCTGGTGGATGAAGGAATTTTGGTTCCAGTTAAAACCTCAGATTGGGCAACACCAGTTGTTCCAGTGATGAAACCAAGTGGCATTATCCGTTTATGCGGAGATTTTAAGCTTACTGTTAATAAAATGACTGAGTTAGAGAAATATCCCCTTCCAAATCTAGAGGACTTGTTCGCACAATTGTCCGGAGGAACCATTTTCAGTAAATTAGATTTAAAAGATGCCTATTGCCAACTAGAATTAGATGAGGAATCTAGTAATCTTACGGTGATTAACACGCACCGTGGGTTGTACCGTTACACCAGGCTCGCTTTTGGAATAGCCTCGGCACCAGCCATTTTTCAAAGGGAAATAGACAAAATTCTAAGGGGTCAACCAGGAACTTCTTGCTATTTAGATGATTTGTTAATTTCAGGGATTAACGAACAAGATCATTTAAAGAATTTAGATATGGTTCTTTCGAAATTAGAACAAGCAGGAATCAAGTTACATCCCGATAAATGTGAATTTATGAAACAGTCTGTGGAATATTTGGGACACAGAATAGATAAAGATGGTTTGCATCCGGTGCAAGATAAATTAGACGCTATTAAAAATGCCCCGGCTCCCACTAATGTTGACGAACTCCGATCCTTTATTGGTTTAGTGACTTATTATTCAAAATTTTTACCGAACATGTCGAATGTATTATCACCATTATATAACTTACTTAAACGTAACGAAAAATTTAAATGGACGGACCCGGAAAATAACGCTTTTCTTAAAATTAAAAATGTTTTGCAAAATTCCTCACTTTTGGTTCATTTTGATGTAAATAAGGAGGTAATATTAGCCTGTGATGCAAGTCCTTACGGACTCGGGGCAGTTCTCTCACACAAAACCAATCGTGGAGAACAACCGATAGCGTTCGCTTCGCGTACCCTTACTAAGGCTGAGAAAAATTACAGTCAATTAGAAAAAGAAGCTTTAGCTTTAATTTTTGGAGTTGTTCGATTTCGAAAATATTTGTTAGGCAAAGAGTTCACACTCTTGACTGATCACCAACCTTTAGTAAAACTTTTATCAGAATCTAAACCAATTCCGTCTGTTGCAGCTGCGAGAATACAAAGGTGGGCAATAATTCTTTCGGCATACGCCTATAAAATTAAATATAGAAAAGGTTCAAATCACGCTAATGCGGATGCATTTAGCCGGCTACCAATGAAGAGAGATTTTGCTGATCCTCCAGCACCTCCAGAAGTTGTCTTACTTCTGCAAGAATTAGATGACAGCCCGATAACTGCCTTTCATTTGCAAAAGTACATAGAATCAAACCCAATACTTTCTCAGGTGAAAGAATTCATTTTGAAAGGTTGGCCGAAACATGTGTCTGAAATCTACCGACCATTTTGGTTATGTAGGCAAGAATTGTCAGTTGAAAAAGGAGTAATTCTTCGGGGAACGCGCGTTTATATACCACAAAAATTCCGCGAGTTCGTACTAAATGAATTACATGCTGGTCATCGTGGCATGACGGTTGTAAAGGGCCTAGCACGTTCAAGCGTTTGGTGGCCAAACGTAGATAAAGATATTGAGGAAAAGGTTAGAAGTTGTATTTCATGTCAGGAACAAGCTTCTAGTCCTCCGGCAAAATACATTCCTTGGCCTCAATCGAAAGAACCCTGGGAACGTATTCATATAGACCATGCTGGTCCTTTCGAAGGTAAACTAATATTGGTTGTGGCAGATAGTGCTACAAAATGGATAGAAGCTATTCCAGTGGCTTCTACGTCATCAACGACAACAATAGCAGCTTTACGTGACCTGTTTGCGCGATATGGCATTCCAAAAACGATTGTGTCGGATAATTCTACATCTTTTGCAAGTACAGAATTTCAAAATTTTGTTAGAATTTTAGGAATTGCTCATATTTTTTCTCCACCGTACCACCCAAATTCTAATGGGTTGGCGGAGCGTACTGTTAGAACAATTAAAGAAGGAATGAAAAAATTAAGAGTTGGCACTTTTGCCGAGAGGTTACTAAACATTTTGTTTGCATATCGACGCGCCCCTTTGCCTTCCACGGGCATTTCACCTGCTGAAGCTTTTTTGGGCCGTTCACTTCGAACACGTTTAGACCTTCTACATCCTGATCATATTCGAGATACAATCAAACATGAGACTGACGCACGTAAATTTAAACACGGTGATAGTGTTTGGGCTAGGTCATTCAATAAAGCGACACCTTGGATTCCAGCTAAAGTCATTTCCCCAATAGGAAGCATTCTGTACAAATTAACATCCACTGATGGAGTACCCTTGTACAGACACATAGACCAAGTCCGTGCATCGTCATCATCCGATAATTCACTGCCTCTTCAAACAGACTCTGCTCCTACTGGTCTACCACCCCAACCAACTACGGACATTTCTGAGGACTCTTCTACTGTTCGCCGGTCCACGAGATCCAGGCGACCTCCGGATCGACTGAACTATTCCTAAAGGAAGGGAGGAGTGCTGTGGCCGTGACGTTCGAAAGACGGCAGCACCTTACGGCATGCTGCGAGTGCCACGTCACGAGATGAAAAGCAGTGACGCACTTCACTTGGAGTTCCGGACTGCAACCTGACGAGACGTATTCTTATGCGTCATTGTAAATCATTATTTTTATGTGAACATATAATCGAGAATAAAATGTGTGTTGTCTTGAAGCCTTGTTTTTAAGTATACAGCAATACCATAATTTAATTCTGAAAAAAAAGCATGTCTAAAATAAAAGTAGTAATATTTAAATTAAATACTTTAAAAATGAAAATATTTATATGTAAATATATGTACTTATAAATCATTCATTCTAAGAATTATTATTTAAAACCAAGGAGTTAACCATGAACTAAAGATAAATTACCATGAGTCAGTACAAACTCTTGCAATTATAAAAAGAAAACCAGTAATAATAAGCCATAGCTGATTACAAATCAGACTGAGTGTGATAACATACTACAGAGAACGTGCATGTTAAATCTGGGGATCTTAGATTCTCTTTTTAGGGTTGCCTGTTAGATGAGATTAGTGTAAGATGAGATATGTATTTAAAATTTTCGAAACTACTATGCTATTGAATGACTAGTTCTGGACTTTGTTCTAAGAATACAAACAAATTGATCAATCAGTTTATTTTAAAAAAAGGCGCTTAAATTAGTATTATTGTTATTATTACTCCTTTGTTTATTTTCTAGTTATTTTTTAATCTGGAACAAGGAGTTTCTGTAGAGTCTGAATGAGAAAAACATCACACTGGAAATGCTTCTGGTAAAAGCATCCACTAGTATAGTAACGTTATTGAATAATGGACAAAAATTTCTTTTGTAATGAATGTGAAGATGGTATATAACTAAATGTTAAGACCTTTTTTGGCGTTGCATTGTAGGGATAAGACAGTTGCTTAATTTTATCGGGAGAGTTTTCCAAAAAGATTTTAGTATCCTTTAAATAAGGTAGATTATTTATTGCTACGACAATAAATTTAGATAAAACTGATAGAAAAAAATTCACAATATTAAAAAAAAATCATAAAACGGTAAAGGGCAATGAGGCGTTTCGGACGGCATGGGCTACGCTGTATACTGTACTTACAAATCATGCACAGTTCTTGGAAAAGTTGTCTGAATGGCAGTTTTCAGTAGAAATAAATACAAAATACACTAATGTTCCTATGTTTACGCCTTTTTGGACGCCTACTTGTTTCTCACATTTTTTTAATTCCCCCCCCCCCCCCCCCGCTTCTCTTCTCAAAATACAGAAGCATTCAATATTGTGCACTTTTTCCGTGCTTCGTAAATTTAAGTATTTCAAAAAATTACAAACTTCAACTGCTTGGTGGTGTTATTTACTTTACAAAAGATGCATCATTTTACACAATTATTGGGTTTTCTTCCTGTTTTCTCATAAATAAAGCAAAAAATGCAGTTCCAGTAAAATATTCGATGCATTTATCATTTTCAAAAAATACAATGCTATACATATTGTTTGCAGTTGAATATATTACCTGCTTCTGCCAAATTGTCTATTCTGTTGCACTAATTGTCCACACTGTTACATTCTTTGCTTAACAGAGTGAACAAATAATTATAAAAGCAGGGCTAGAGATTGTAAGTTTTAAGCAATAATAAGAATAAACTTAACATAAATAAACTTCATGAATTATATATTGATTCCCAGAAACATATTATTTTACAAATTTTTATGAAATAAAAATTTTAATGTAATATAGTGGACATTTACTTAATGCATTGAAGTAATAATAGACATGGAATGCAACCTAACTTCTTGGAAATTTTATCGAATATGGCTGACTGCAGGTGAACAGTAAACACTTCAGGCAGTTCAGAGGTGTTACAATTTTTTTATATAATATTAATTCTTTTGAAAAGAAATTGCTCTAACAGAGTGGACCTTACAGAGTTGAATAAAATCTGGGACACTGACAATAAGAAAAGAGTTAATTTTACTGTCAGTCTTTTAAAGAACTTGTGTTTACATACAGTCAGGGGCGTAGCCAGAAATTTTTCATTGGGGGGGGGGGTACGACTACTACAACTCATATATATGTATACGTGTGTGTGATAATGCAGTGAAGAATATACATTTTGTATGGCAAAAAAAATTCTCATGGGGGGAGGGTATGACCCCCCTAACTCCCCACCCTTGGCTACGCCTCTGCATACAGTTAATTATTCCGCTTAACCAGCTTAATATATTTGAATTGTATAAACTTCAGCATGGGACATGTTTTTCACTCTTTAGCTATTAAAAACTTATTGTGGATATCATACGTTATCTAGAATTTAAAGGAAAATATCCAACGAAACAAAATAAAACAAGGAATATAAAACAAGTATGGTTACGTTAAAATTATTTACCATTATTTAAATAAAAAATCATTTTCTTGGACATAGTTTTTACTATTTTTCTCGGAATGACACATAAACATTTAATAGTGAAAAAATATGCATATTTACTGAAGAAGTTGGCAGATATTTAAAAGAAATAGCTAGTTTTAAACAAATTTTTAGTACATTAATTTCGTACAGTCACATACTTATTATTTATAAATACAAAATCTTGCAGAATTCCAGCTAGTTCAACTAAAAGGATAACAACAATGATATAGGAGTGTAGCATAGTTAAAGTAAATAACTGTATCAAAATTAAAGCAAATAAGTATTCCCAGGGGCGTAGCCAGAAATTTTTCATGGGGGCGGTTACGACTACTACAACTCATATATATGTATACGTGGGTGTGATAATGTAGTGAAGAATATACATTTTGTATGGCAAAAAATTCCTCATGAGGGGGTTATGACCCCCTAACCCCCCCCCCCCGTTGGCTACGCCCCTGAGTATTCCTAATTAAATTTTTTATTACCATTAGATTAAAGTGATTGCTTAAATTATCAGAAATTAATTACTACTCCAATATTCCCTATTTTTTGCTTCTTAAGAATTTTGAAATGTTATTCAATTAAAAGAAAAAAATCACTGCATACCTTTTCATATAAATTCTAAATAACATTAATCACAAATTTTGGCAATCATCAGATGTTTAGGAATGTAAAACTGGAAATAAACGTCTGGTTTTTTTAATGGTATGTGCCATAGCTTACAATCTATTTCTGAGGCAAGCCATGCCTTTATTTCATATTTTGACTCTGAAATAAACAAATTTCTAATAAATCAGAAGTACATGACACATCATAGATAGGTCCCTTGCAGAGCAGAATCTCACCAATTAAAAAATATGTTTTTTTCTCTTGAGCAATATATATAATTTCTGGCTTTCACCATTGTGATACATTTTAGTTTAACAAAACTGTCTGCTGGATTGTTGCAATTAGTGGTAAAATTAGATTTTACTAATATACTATACTGTGCAGTGGCGCACCCAGGATTTTAGTTTAGGGGGGGCTGGGCGACATGCAAATACTGCTGAACACGGTTATAGTGACCTCGATTAGTTACAACTTTCTTATAACGTCTACATATTCGGTACCACTTGACTGTCCCATAGAACACAAGCACACAAGCAATGTAACTTGGTATGGAGTCATAAATAATTATCTGCTCTTTTCAGTGACGTTGTAACCGAGATTAACAGTGTTTCGTAAACTAACTGTAAGCATTAAATAAATGTCTTTTTTGGTTAGAAATAACTTTTACAATTGAAAAGACAATTAAAAAAAGAAAGAAAATATAATTAATTAGCGACAATTTTCATTTTTTAAAGCTTTTCACTTCTTACTTTCTACCTTTAGGACGGGCTTCAGCCCCCATAGCCCCCTCCGTGGGTGCGCCTATGCGGTTCAGTGATATTAAAACCTGGATAAAGTGGCCCGTTAGAATGTTGTTTTTTAAATTCATTAATTTTTATATGTTGTTTCAAGTTAAATCTCTCTTTTTCTTTATATCGTTTTGCTAATTGCTGGAGGGGTTTATCTGATTTTCTAAGAAGTTTCTGTATAGAATGAAAGTAGTTTTCAAATCTGAAAGCACTGAAATTATCTAGGAGGCCATATTTTCTAGCATCATCACACAAATGCAGCAAATTATGTACATTGTGTGACACAAATTCATTACCATATATTGTAGCAAATGTCGTGACAAAATGTTTTAAAAGTTCTTCTGCACGATCAATATATTCATGTATTATTCTTGGCTAGTTAAAATTCTTATAGCAACATGGAGGATCATAAAATTAATATACATATCTTTTCGAAATATTCTTTTTAAAATAATAGGTCCTGTATACAGTAAACTAGTTTATCCGAAATTCCAGATATGACTTTGTAACCTATGCGTGTTTCACGGGGTCCATATATCCAAAAATTCAGTATCTTGCGCATAACCCCAAGACACACAAGATGCATGGTAATCAAGGGGAAAACAAGTTATAAGTCAAAACCCAGGAATAGACTTTAAAATTGTTTCACTGTGATGATAATTTTTATCTGAAGTGTTAACAAAATCAATGTCAGTACAGTGCCGTAACTTGGATATACGAGGCCCAGGGACGGGATTGAATCTGAGGGCCCTTTTAATCTTAAACCTAATATTAATCCTAACCCTAAAAACGAAAATAGGTTGGCACGTACATACATTTTTATGTACGAGAAAGACATAATTAAACACTCTTAGATAATTATAGATATGATATAATGTAAGTATTTATTTAAAAAAGACAAATCAGACCTCTATTTTAAAAAATAAATTTTCTATTTCTGAAAAATTCACTTTAAGAACACAATTTACAACAGGCAGCATATGACACAAAACAGAAGTCAGTTGCGTACCTCTAAGCTATAGCAAGGAAGGCGTGTGCCATGTGTGACACTTGAAAAAGGGTGCAGATTTCTATTGCAACCTTAATGCAATAAAAGAAACGTTCAACAAGTACTATCTCATCGTTGCAAGGACGTGACGACAGTTATTCTCCCTTCTGTACCCATCGTTCTTCTCGTATTGGTACTTGAATGCCTATGATGTAGCACAACGCAAACGCTTGCTCGAAACAAAAGCATTGAAACTACCAGGTCTAGAAGCAAAAATGAGAACAGAAGAGAGAATTGCTACCATCGCCTCGATGTAACGATGGGAGCGAACAGGTGAAAGTCAATAAGACACTACTTATTGTGACCTAACTTTGTGATAGCTTCTTCATTTGCTTAATCAACGACCACAACACTAACCATGGAAAAAAAGAGTGGTCGTATGCAAACGAACAGGTCGTATGAAAACACGTCGGTGTCGTTCTTACTGAGAAAAAGTGCAATTTTGTTGCCTACCATGGACGCCATTTTACACGAGTGATCACTGAGAGAAATAAGAATTATTATGGTTAAGTACATTTACTAAAATCTGCTGAAGAAAAAAGCAGAAAACACTAGTACTGTTAGTTTGAAAATTATTCTTTTAATGTAATTTAAACTACTGAAAATCACAGCAGCAACACCAAAAGCTTATCTATTCGTCCTAAATTTAAATAAAAAATACCTTTAAGAATATTGAATATATTTACAAATTTATAATAGAAGTAATGTATTATACTACATTTGAGTGTAGATACACACCAGTGGCGGAGCTTATTTAATGCATTTCAAGCATTTTATTACCTTTCACCTGTATTAAATTTCTGAAAATGTTTTCATATAATAATTTTTTAATATATGATTCTTACATCATATACTAAGACAAAAAAAAATTGCAAATATCTTATTCTTGCATTTAATTCTTCTTAATATTTCTTGCATTTTTTTTTTTTTTTTTTGAGCTAGTGTGGTTAAATAACTGAATTATTTTTTATTTTAACTTCATTTAAATAAAAAAATTAAATAAATAAGTAAAACATACCTATGGTCTTTGATAAGATCTTAGCTTCAAAGGCCTTTTCCGTATTTAGCTCCGAATTAGCTCCTGTTTTTAAAATTTTAAACATAAAATTAAGCATACATCGAAAAATTTTAAGAGTAAAATTTTATATACATAGAAAAATTTTTAACATAAAATTAGATATACGTAGAAATTATGTATTTAGAGAATCATACACTTACATCTTCACTAATGTAGTTAAAATAAAACCTCAAACGCAACTCAACTCAGGAGAAAAGAAAAGAAATTTGCACTTCACGGTTGAGAATCATTTTCAGAAAATACTGACTGATAAACGAGCAAAACAGAACAACCCACTAAAGGTTCAAGGGGTGGCCTTGGATTTTTGCTCCTCTTTTTATTGCTTTCTGTTTCTGAGTAATTCCATGCGGACTGGGCGCTAACAAGAACAGGAAATAGTAAAATGGAACCATACGCGCTTGTTCTGTCCATACAAAGGGCCGCCAATCTCCTTATCAGCTAGTCCTCAGGCAAAACGGTTCTTGGCTTTTGGAGGGGTCACTACAATATTCGTTTCGGGGAACTAAATATTTAGTGGAGACATTTAAAGGGATCCAAATATCAGACCTGATTTTTTTTTTTGTAGTTCTGTATTTATACCCAGTACTTTCCATTTTTTTTATCTAGTGTAAGTGCTAACAAAATTTTTGGGTCTCTTATAATCCCCCCCCCCCCCCGCCCGCATTGCAGGGTTTGGCGCCCTGTAGTTCGGCCTCTGACACACACACACACAAAGATAAGTTTTAAAAAAGAATCCTCATCTGTATTGGAATTTCCCTTACGTTTGTTACTTGGGAATATCATGAAATAAAGAGAATTTAAAAATTAAAATCAATTGAAATATAATAATGTAATGAAAATTCTCAATTCGGACGCAAGTTGGAAGATTTAAATTATATTAGCTATAATTCATACTGTATCACAATCACAATACTTAAGTGTAGGTTTTATACAGTGGCGCACAGCGTGGATGCCCATAAGATAAGAATAATTTTAGTGAGGGCTCCTGCGTTTGTGGGAAGGGACTCATCTCAGGCTTTGAAATATTTTAGGATGAAAACAATAAAAATCTACAAAAGAATTTAGAACGCAGTAAAAATACTCATGTCGCAATTTCCACAGTGCGGAATGAATTAATTTTTAAATGACATGAAGTACTTTCCAATCGCTATTCTTCTTTTCACTTTTTTTTAAATTGAGAACTAAAAACATTTGTGTTTTTGACATTTTATTCAAAGAACGGGCACAAGTGCATACTTGTTATAAAGAGAATTTAATCACAATTAAAGTCACTGTAGTCACTGACTAGAACTAGGAGTTCCAAAACTTTACAAAGTTATCTTTCCTCACGCTTCGTCCCTTTTCACGTGGAACTTTATGTCTTCTTATCTTAAATAATTACAAAATTACATTACTTTATAAAAAATTAATGAATCAAACCCCACTATGGACGAGTGGATAAAACACTCAACATACAACATTGTCAGATGGCTAAAGTGTGAAGGTCCTGGTTTCTGTCCTGCCGTGCAGCTATCGATCTAAGGTTTGAAATTTTGGACAGCTTTCTCCAGATTTAACGTGAATACGCGTTAGAAGTCCTCCGCCCGTTGTACCCCTTCTAAGCAGATAGCTCTTGCGCAGCTTTGCCTTAACAGAACACAACAACATTAATAAATCATCAATGTAGCTCTTATGTGTTCCTGATTATTCCTACTAAAAGCATTTTCAGCCATTAATCGAGCACGTGCTTTGTAACAACAAGGTATTTTTAATTTCATATACTGAAGTAATTAATGGATTTCACATGAATTCAAGCTGAAATGTAGCATTTATTTGCATTTTTAACATAAAGTCTGTACATTTTTAATTTTAAACATGTAGATCACGACTTTTATTTAACCTAATGATTACTTCCATTCCCCCTTCTCTTACAGGAAATCAGTGATCACCACTGATTATGCATCTGCACATTATTTGTAAGCGCATAAAATGTTTGTAAGTAATAATTACAACAAAAAGAAAAAACAAGCCTTTTGTTCGAAATTATCTAAGTGATATGATAATTTTAAGAAACAACAGGGGCCCCCCAAATGGAATGTTTGCTTCAGAGTGGCTGTTTGAGGACCAGATCAATGAATAGAATACAAATAAAGAATTTCTAGAATACAAATAAGGAAAACACAAGGTCATTAGTTAAAGAACTTTGACTCTAAAAATAGTGGCATATAAATTTAGCTTTTCAAAATCAGTTGTACATATCGATATCGTAATACAGCGGATCTGTTGGTGAGCTGTTAGCTGTTTTGTAAGCAGTAAGCAACATTTTTTGTTTTCTGCTTAAACCGTGCTAGGTGATCCGTTTAGAATATTTGATGCGCAAATCTAAAAAGTTATAAAATTCAAAAACACATAAAGAAAAATACAAGAGGTTGGGGGGAAAATAGGCATATGGATTTTGAAGCCCCTACGTGTGGGGGCCCCGGGCATTCGCCCGCCATGCCTCCCTATTTTTACGGCACTGATGGTACATACCAACAATGAATACACCTTTTTAATATTATGTCAGAACATAGTATAGGCCACACTGAACTTTTGGACGATCTTGCTAATTGGCAAGCCATCAACATTTATAATTAAATGTAACATATTTGGTAATTTATTAACATCTTTTAAGCAGGTCAGCTTACTTTTAATGGCTGCATGTAGACCATAATGATAATATTTGCCAGGGGGAATATCAATAATATTACTAATCACCCTTGGTGTATTCAGTAGTGTTCTGCCGTATTTAAAAAAAAAGAAAAAAAAAAAAGAAACCACACATCTTGGAAGGTGTCCAAACGGTAAAAAAGCCAGAATTTTTCGTAAAAATATTATATTATCATTTTAGTAACAAAAATCGAAATCCCCCTAAGTACGTGCTTGGTAATTTTAAAATAGTACTACAGGTTCATACAACAACGGTACTGCAAGTGAGGAAAGAAATATTTCTCTATAAAGTTAAATAATTAAATTACATATAATTATAACATAAGGGTTAAGATATTATCATAAAATGTGTACTTACTTAAGGCAGAAAAGACAGCCAATGTTGACACAGTCGAGCCGGCAAGAGAAGTAACCACTATCCCCACCAAAGATTGAGAAGAATGGCCCTTATAGCTTATAGTAACCTTGAGACACGTCCCCCTTGACCATAATTGTGTCCTCGTAGTTGACAAAGACAAGAACATCAGGAGAAAAAAAGTACCCACCAACTAGTGACAAATGCTTCACCTTTTCAATGAATTAGGCGGGCATTTTAATTATTTGTGGAGGGGGCTAAATTCTTTCTCGGGAAGGTTTAATTTAATTTGTATGTCGCAGAAAAAATATCGTAGCCAAGAGAATTATTGTGGTGTAAGGGTCAACTATTACCATCGTTGTAAAGATAATTATCGTTGTGATAAGAATATCGTTATACAGAGAACTGTTTTACATTAATCTAAAAGGAATTCAGCCAGGATTATGAAAAAATATCGTAATAGAACAGTGGCGCAGCGACGGGGGGGGTCCAGGGGGTCCGGACCCCCCCCCTATGAGCTAAGGGGCCGCTATGAGCAGGGTCCGTTTATCTACAGGGCGAGTGGGGCCCATGGGCCACCAATTTAAGGGGCCCATTTTTTTCCGTAAAAAGGGCCCATTTTTTCTCTTTTGCTTCTTTTTTTTCCAAATTTATTCTCTAAAAAGTGTCTTTTCTTTAAAAAAAAAATCTTTTTAAACTTTGTATCCATAGTTGGCTTGAAAAGGAGGACGCAAGATAAAATCATCAAAGGCTTCCAGCAAGCACCGTCATAGAGACTCCTTAGGCAATAAATCTCCAGTCGTGTCTCTGATAGGGAATTTGTGGGGCTAGGATGGACGAATCGGACAATGTAAAGGGGAGTAATTCGCACCCTTGTAGCTCAAAGGAACGGAATATCCTCAGAAAGAATCTATTCATGCTACAATTAGCTGATAACAAAATTGTCATGAAGGAAAGCGGAAAATATATTGCCTATATTGTAGTCTTCAAGCACACCACTCTTCTTTTCTTGAGATAAACAAGCCACAGTATTCAAATAGTGAATATACACCGCACACACACACAACAAATAATAAAAAAGAGGGTCTGCTGGGAGCTTAGGTGTGGTATAACTGAATTTCGAATGGTTCAGTGAATTCACTTAAGTTGGATGCCTTTAATTTGTAAGCTGAAGTTTAAGTTTTGGGTTCTTGTTCTTTGTTTCTTACGATCATGAATTCGTCCAGTTTAAAAAGAAAGAAAACCCAAAGTGAAACGATTTTATGTTTCTTGGAGAAGAAAAATTAAAGCCGATGATGGTGATCGTGCAGCATAAAAGACTGCTGATAGTATCGACGGGCCCGGACCCGGTGAAAAATCTGTTGCACCGAAAGAAACCTTTGAGGGTGCTGAATCTCAAGCTCATCCTCTTGATATGGGGCTCTAAATTAACAAAGAGGTAAACTTTACTTGATTAAATTTCAAAATAACTTTACACAACAGAGGAGGTGGAATCACACAGACGTGGTTCATAATTTATTATCAGTAAAAATCTTAATATAAAAAGATCTTTCAAGTATAATCTAGCAGATGGTTGAAGTGGTTTTTATTTATAATTAGCCAAGAATTTTCTAAACATAGACAATCGTACTTGCATGTATACAAGATGTAATGATCCAACTTATAAAGATTATTTAAAACTATATCATAAGCTTATTATTACTGGCAACTACAATGTAGTCAATGATAAAAAATACATTAAATTACCTTTTTTTGAATTCCAGTTTGTGTCAAATATTATTACTTTTTAAAACACATATTATGCTAAAATATATGAAGAGCTGTTTATTTTATTTTAACAATTTCTTAGGTAATGAAGGATCGAGGTAATATAACAAATAAGGATTTTGAGACTTTACACAATCGACTCACAAGACGACATTCACACATTTTCTAAATTTCCTTTTCTTTCATTGTTTTTTAAATAAATCATACATGATGAATCAATAAGTTCATAATTAGCCTATTGAAATTTTTTTTTTCCTGTCAATTGAAGAATCAACTATTGCATTTATTTTTTTTACAAAACTTGAAATAGTGAACGCATGTTTTGTACTTGCAGCAGATATATTAAAAAGTAAAAGTTTTTTTTAAATTAATTTCAGTTTTTTCTGAGTAAAAAATTTTTAAACATTAAAGTTTTAAAGAATTTTAATAGGAAAATTAAAATTGCGTGAATAATGTGATAAAATATTACTTTTACAAGAGATACCATTATTTAAATAATGTCTTTAATTGTTGTCATGGAGAGTAATTTTTAAATTTACAGTTATTCTTTTATTAATTCTATTTTAAAGTGCGATAGCTAGAATAAACTACTTGAAAAACATAAGACTACTTGTTTATTATCTTCCTTTTTAAAGACCACTGGGGAAGAGTTCTCTTCAAAACAGTCCCCGTTTTAAATCACCTTTATCTCCTTTATCTCTCCCCCCCCCCCCCCGCAAAAAAAGAGCTTTATTTAGTACATGAATTTAAACGTTCGGTGTAATAAATCTTTCAAAATATGACTGTATAGTTAGGCAAGTCGGAGTGTCCAGGCTGAGTAATTTTTCTTATTTTTTACCAACTATGCGAAAAATAAATATTTAGATAAGTATCGAATACATATGGAGAGCTGCTCTTTTGGCTCTTGGCTTTTGACTCTTTGCGGTATATTGTGTGAATTTCCTAGAAAAAGTAGACTATATTTTTGAAATCAGGTTTGAGGTAAACAATGTACCATAAACATGGGAGAATTTCTCACGGGTGTACTGAGCCCGTTTAAAATATTTCAGGGAAATATTTCAGCCACAGCTCCCCCAGCTCCCCTACTTTCTACGTCCCTGAATAGACCTACAAACTATGTATGTGAGCTGATGTATAATTTTGTGAATTAATTTCTTCAATAATGAATTTCTTCAATTGACATGTTTCATGTTTGTATGATAATTGTATATAAATAATATTTTACAATTTCTATTTAGTTAAAATTTGAACGGGATTTATTAATTTTTCTTTTCAGTATTTTTCTTTGGATATATTTTGTATAAGAGTACACGATATGCGGAGTTTGTGTGTATTTATTAGAGCTATGTTTTATTAAAAAGGTTTTTAAAAGAGGAGAGATACTTTTTAATGAATAGAATAAATATGAACATAGGACTAGAATTAGAACACCTGAATGTATTTTATTTAGTGTTAAGAAACAAAGAACTCCACCATCTCGAAAAGCGGTCGTTAACGATTAGAGGCTTACAGTTTTCCGTTAGTTCTTTCGTTTTTCTTATAAGAATGTATAAAAGCTTATAACTAGCAATTTTATTACAATAATACATTTTTATAATGGCAAACGTTATTTGATTGATTTGCATTACACCGAACAATTGAAATTTCTGCAAGACAAAAGTCTAACAGCTAACGTTAAATTTATGCCAAAGTGTCGGGGGGATATCAATCCCTATATCCCCCTGGCTATACGCTGGCTTGCCAAAAGGGGGAGACAGTGGCGGATTTCCCAATAGGCGCATGAGGCGCGCGCCTCGGGCCTCATATTTCTAAGGGGCCTCCAAATTCGGTTTTCAGAAAGAAAAAAACTATATGTAAATATCTGTTCAAGAGACATTGTTCATAGTTTCAGGATTGCTTCTAGAGTAGAAAGCGTTTTTGAACAATCTTTTCTTTGGTGACTCCCTTTCCTCTTCACAGCATTGGGCCATAATCTAAACTAAATACGAATACTTTTAGTTTATAAGTAATTGATGCTTTAATTCCGTATTTCACTGTAAAAATATCCAGAAACGTTCCTTGGAAATAAGGATAAGTTAGACTTACAAATACTCTACAGAAAGTATACATTTCCCTTTGAAAACTTTACTGTTTCGTTCAACCCGTCACTTAACCGAATAGTGGTCTCACGACCTTAAAAAACAGGCAGTTCACTTAAAAATGACTAGAATTGTAAAAAAGAAAAATAATTTAAAAAAATTCCAGTAGTGTTCCTTGAAAATAATAGGCAGCTGAGGTGCCCTAAATTCCAAGGAAAGTTGCACGAAAATACCAAGAACTTTACTGAACAATATGCAATTCAGTGGATCTTTCCTGGGCTGTTCAATAAAGTTCCTGGTATTTTCATGCAACATTACTTGGAATTTTAGGGCCCTCAACTGTCCATTATTCCCAAGAAAAATTCCTAGATTTTTTTGCATTGTTTTAATTTGCTCACTATATTTTATCCAAAAAAATACAGGTGCAGAGGGTCCCTATGCCTTTTTCCTATCCGGAATCAATTAGTTGGGTTGGGTTGGGGGATTACGGCCAATTATCTACAAGTGGGATCTATGCCGATGGGTGTGGGTGCTCCCCTTGGGGGGTCTTTCTAAGGGATTCTAACCCCTATTTACGCTAAGTTTTGGAAGAAACCACGGAAAATTCCTAACGGTTAGGTTGGCGGACGCGACCTGGTTTTGAACCAGGCACCTTCCGTCTCCCAGTTTAGAGTTCTATGCGCTCAGCCACTGGTTGGGCCGCACTGAATCAGATTGCGGCTCAGTAGCTGGTATTGCAGTAGGACATTCAAATACACCTGCTTTATAGATTGCCGCCCCCCACCCCCAAATCAAAAAGTGTACTGTCTGATAAGAATATTTCTCATTTTAAAAGAGAAAAGATTGAACCGCTTTATTTTACAGCTTGAGATTGAAAAATTTGTCAAAAATTAAATATTTTATATTTTTCAGCCGTTCTTCATTTAAATGATTTAGGAAAGGACACTCTGTATTCAGTGAAATTTTCAAATATACCTAGAATATATAATTCTTGTTGGTTGTCACGATGTAAAAGAAATTGGAAACAATAATTTATCTTCTTTCGAAAAATCACTAAAAATTAAAAATTTAAGCTAGGGATAACCGATTTTATCTTTTTTTGGAATCGAAACTTTCCGAGTATGCAATGCTAAAAAATTGCCGACCAATAATTAAAAAGATATGAGCTCATACATGTGCGATAACACTTTTTTTTTTGGGGGGGGGGGTTGGGGGAAGATATTTGATAGTTAAAAAAATATTGAAAAATTAAAGAAAGCAATACTTAGAGTCACCGAAATTTCACATGCGTGCAAAGTTTCAGCTCGATCGGATGATAGTGGGTTAAAATCGATAGACAAATTTTGAACTGGAATGTCATACACAGTTAATTAAAAACTTAAAAAACAAATGATGATTAATTTAATTTTTTGTTTTCAACTAGAAAATATTTATGATAACTATATTATAAATACGGCATGTATTTTATAGTCGCAGATGAAAATGCTAAACATTAATAATAAACCTAGGACCGAAGCTTAGAGCATACCCCTTTACCCATTATAAAGTGGAATTTATTTTTAAGTCAATAATATTTTTTGTACTTTAACTACTTAAAGTATTGGTTTTTTTTAATTTCTCTTGTAGTTTTTTTTTAATTCTATTTAAAATATAGAATAATGTGTGTATATTATTCATACCTAATTACTCATTATTAATAGTCCTAAACTTATTGACAGTTTTTGAATAAAGACAAAAATTAGACTAAACAGAAAGTTTACTTTTAAACTGCTTAGTTTTGCAGTTCCAAACGGGAAATTTATGAATATATTTAAATATTTATAAATATATGTTCTTGAAGGAATGTTAAATTTTTGGTTCATTTTATCCAAGTAAAGAATTCTTCTGAACTTTGTGATGTCAAAGTCATGTTTCTGATCAAGTTTCCCTTGTTCTGACCTTCAAAAGTACCTGTAGTTAAAATTTTCATGACTGAAACAAGACATTTGCCTGTGGTCCACAAAAAGTAATTTGACGTAATTAATTAACAGTGAAAAATAATCAATATAAAACTGCAGTTGCTGGGTTATACTTAGACGTATGCTGGTGTTTATTTAGTGAATAATTAGTAATAATGTAAAGAAGTTAAGAGTTAGTGATTTTTTTTTTTTTTTTTTTTTTGGAGGAGGGAGGCCTCAAAATTGAGTTGCGCCTCGGACCTCTCAAGAGCAAAGTCCGCCACTGGGGGGGGGGGGGGGGGGGAGAGAGAGAATATAGGTATTCCCACTGATTCGGCGCTTTCTGGGGGCCTGAGGGTAAAATTTCAAATGTTTTCTGTAAAGGTAAAATTCGTGAAACATTTCTTCCGGGGAAGGGATGACTGCTGAGTGCCTGTCTGAGACGACCAGTCCCCCCCCCCTCCCCTAGAAAAACTTATATGGGTGTCATTTACGGGGGCCCTGTGAGCAGCAACATGATCATTTAAGGGGAGGGGGGGTCTGATCTCCCGAGTCCGAGTAATTTGGACCCCCCCTAAAAAAAATTTCTGGCTGCGCTACTGGTCACAGACGAACTGTCTGTGACTTTTTGGCGACGACACGGTGACTTTTTGGCGACGTTACAAATTTCGTCACAGACATGCTCTATGTGACTTTTTGGCGACGACACGGTGACTTTTTGGCGACGTTGCAAATTTTGTCACAGACGAACTATCTGTGACTTCCTGGCGACGACACGGCGACGTTACAAATTTTGTCACAGACAAACTGTCTGTAACTGTTTGGTGACGACACAGTGACTTTTTGGCGACGTCAGGGTGACCTTTTGGTGACGTTACAAATTTTGTCACAAACGGAAGTCACGTTGACGTTACAGTGAAGTCACAAGCAGATAGCTGCAGAGATGTCACACTGTGACTTCTATTTGACGTCACATATAAGTCACGTGTGTGACTGCGACGTATGTGACTCGCAGGGACTTCACTGCGACCTCATTGTGACTTTCCGTGCTATTAGGGAGAAGCCCTCAAGAGAGAAGAAAAAAGGAATGGGGAAGCTCAACTCGATTTCCAAAGAAAATCTTCTGAAATAGCTACAAACATTTCCTGTACAAGTCATTGTGAAAAGTTTGATTATAACTTTATAAAAAAATTCATTTGTGATTGTTCTATTTTTTTTTCTTTTTCTGTCAACAAATAAAAATACAAACACAAGTCCTTTTTTTTCTTCTAAAATTTCGTAACATCGATTTGGCGCCCCTTTGGTGCTGCGCCCGGGGACAGATGTCCCCCCTTGCCCCCCCTAGCTACGCCACTGGTGTATTGTTAATACTATCAGGCGATTTCCGTCAAACGCTACCTGTCATTCCGAAGTCAACGCCGGCAGATTAAATTAACACTTGCTTAAAGAAGGCGGTCATATGGGAACATGTAAAAATAATTAAATTAACAACAAATATGAGAGTGCAAATTTCAGGAGATGAAAGAAGGCACAAGAATTTTCTGAAAAACTTTTACAAATAGGAGAGGGCACCTATCCAATAGACGAAAGTACTGGCAAAATTACATTAACTAATGAGTTATGTAATATTGTTGAAACACCGGAACAACTTATAAATGAAGTATATCCAAGTATTCCTGAGAATTATACCAATTCAGAATGGCTATGGGAACGAATTATTCTAGCCACAAAGAACGACATTGTTAATGGCATCAACAACATCATCCAGGAAATGATTCTGGGAGAAGAGACAATTTACATGTCAATTGATACAATGACTGATGAACAAGAAAGTGTTTATTTCCCTATTGAATTTTTAAATTCATTAAATATTCCAGGAATGCCATTACACTGCCTTAAGTTAAAAGTTGGTTCACCTATTATTTTATTACGAAATCTGAATTCGCTGAAATTGTTTAATGGTACGAGACTCAACATCAAACAGCTACAAAATAACATCATCGAAGCCAGTATAATGACTGGTAAAGAAAAAGGACAAATAGTATTTATACCATGAATACCTTTAATATCAAGTGGATGGCCCTTTACTTTTAAACGCTTACAATTCCCGGTCAGGGCTGGGGAGTAGCGCGCTACAAGTAGCGAAACTACAGTAGTCGCTACTTTTTTTAGTAGTTTGTAGTGTAGCGCACTACTTTTTTAAGTAGTTTGTAGTGTAGCGCGTTACTTTTTTAAAAAAGTAGTTTGTAGTGTAGCGCGCTACAAAAAATTAGTAGTTTGTAGTGCGTTTTGGAAGCTACTTTTGCTGCGTTATCATTTCCGGTGATTGATCTCGGTGCAAATTCTCTTTCTTATGACACCAAGCATAGAACAGGAACTGATGCTTGAAAGAATACCTAATCCCTCCCCCGCCCCTCCCAGGGTATCTCATAGATACAATATTAGAATTATTTGAATTCTATAGAATTCTAATACATTGGGGTATCTATGTGTGCCCCGTGCCCCCCGGGATTCTATGGGGTTACACACCACACGCACACGAGTGAGGGGGAGGGAGGGTTTTTTTTTTCCCTGCCTGAAGCCTGACCTTGTACATCTTTTTTCTTTTTATCATTCTCAGTATTATTTGTAGACTCACCAATCTGCTATAAAGAGGATAAAAAAAGAAGGAAAGAGAATCTAAAGCTGATCATATTTAGACGCGGGCTCCCCCCCCCCCCCCCCCCTTGTCAGTGTGATAATCTGGGAACGCCAGAGAGAAATCAGAATCAGAACAACTTGCATTTGCATTGATGTCTCTAGTCTGGCTGAGAGTGTAAAAGAAAAAGTAGCTGCATTTAACTTCATATTAAGCCAAGGCCAGTTGACGGATCCAGAGGAGGCATGTGCACTTCCCAGATGAATCAAGTTTAGACCATAAAAATTGATTTATTTTGAAAAATAATGTATGTAAGGTTTGAGTTTTTGAAATATCTATTTCTGTGCATAAAAGTGAGCATTTTTTGCTTTTGAAAAGGAATTTTGCATATCTTTAAATAGCATGCTTTTGTGACATCATTAATTTTCTTTTTTCTTCTTTTTTTGCACCTCTAAATACAGTGTAGTGTCCACTTGCACACTGTTGAGTGTCCAGCATTCCGTGAACTCGATATCCTTCCAAAGCTGGAATGATATATAGTCAGTCCTCGCAATTAGCGAGTGCCCCCCCCCCATCCCCTCTTACAGAATTCAAAGGAATTGTGTGAGAGGGGATTCTTAAATTCTGTGGGAAGGACTTGCAGGGGGCAATACAGCTTCGTTTTACAACTTCCTGGTTTAAACAGCCCAGAAAATTACTGAGAAAGCAATGAAAAGGAAGAAAAACTCCAATTATACCCCTTGAACCTGAACCTATAATGAATTGTCTACTTTGTTGGTTTATCAGCATGGTTAACCATCAGCATTTCCTAAATTCGTTCTCAAACGTGAACTGCTCACCCATTTATTGTTGTCTTTTTTGGGGGAGTTACGTAGCGTTCAAATTTTCATTTTAACTAGGTTAATGTGACTTGTAAATATATAATATTGTGAATAGTGTTTAAGTTTCTATATTCTATGTATGTTTAATTTTATGTTTAAATTTTATTTAATGAATACAATTACCAAAATGGGCCTAAATCAAAGAACCGAAGGTATGTTTAACTTATGTGTATATTTTTTTCTCTATCTTAAATGTTATATAAAACCAAAAATAATTGAACAGTATGTAAGATATTACAAAAATTAGCTTTATTCGTGTAAGCTGGGCGTGTGCTTTTAGTGACGTAAGCTGTCCTCCCTTCGCAAATAAATAAATCATTAGCTTTTAAAATGAAATGTCGCTAATTTAAATATACAAGTACAACGCTGTGCTCTTACCAAAACATAGGAACTAAATTAATTTGCAAGCCGTTACGTGATCTTCCTTCTTGACACAACTACACCCTCAATTATTGAATCGTTTCTTTATACAACTAGTCCCACCAGTGGCGTATGAAGACTTCATTCAAGGGGGGGGGGAGGGTTATAGACATAACTTTGTGCTAAAATGCGTAATATTTATGCTAAAAAATGAAAATTTATGGGTATTTTGATTAAAAAAATTTTGACAAGGGGGGGGGGGGGGGTTGAGGGACTGGAAACGGTGCAATAACGCCACCGAAAAGGAAAGCCCTCTCAACATCACTTGAATGTTAATCAGGGAGAGCATAGCATTGTTTAGTCCAAGGCTGAAAGAGCCGAACGTCTCTTCCTGAGAAAACTTAAATTTAGAAATGTGAGGTATTACCCAATATTAAACCCGTGTTTTATCTGTCCCCCATCATCCAACGAAGGAGACTCCCCCATCATCCAACGGAGGAGACTCCCCTGGAATGGCCAATGTTGCTTCTGAGGACGGGGGGTGTTTGAATGCACCGTCTGGGTACAGCTTTGCTTTCCGCTTGCGATAGCTTTCAAAGAACCCATATTTAACTTGTTCGCTTTCATGTAGAAAAAAAAGGCACAAAAAAGTATGTAATCACCTTGTAAAGTATGTAATCACCCTGCTGTATTTATATATTTTTTTAATGCTATTTATATTAGAAATAAGGTACGTATTTTGTAGATGGAATTAAGTGGCTAAAATATTTTTTTTAAATTAAGGTAGAAATGTATTAAAAAAACCCTCTAGTTAAACGAGTTTTGACAGAGTTTAACGAGTTTCCCGTTCATACATCCAATTATTATTATTATTATTATTATTAACTTTTTTGGTTCTCATAATTTTTCTCATGCTTTCAGAGCTCACTTTTCCAATTTATTTTTATCATAGAGGTATTAAAACTGAATTGGTTTCAACAATACTTCAATAATTAGCAGTAGTTATCAGTAGCGTATATATAGGCTTCCATTTCGAGGGGAGGGGGACGATTCGGTATTTTAAACTTTATTGCTCTAAAGTTAAAAGAAATGTTTCAAAATAGCTCCTTTTTAATAATTGCTTTACATTTCTTGAGGGGGCCCGCCGCCCTCCTCAAACACTCCCCTGGTAGTTGTTTATTAGTGCAATAGTCTTTTTCTAATTAAGATATCAATAGTTTTCTCTAGTTAGGATTTAAATATGAATGTATTTGCAAACTGCTTCTGTTAGCAAAACTTGTCTCCTAAAAGTAGCGACTACATTTCAAAAGTAGTGTAGCTAACTACATTTTTCAAAAAGTAGTTGTAGTTGGCTACATTTTTCGAAAAGTAGCGGCAGTTGTAGTTCGCTACAAAAAAAAAAAGTAGTTTTTCCCACCACTTTTCCCGGTGAAGTTGGCTTACAGCATGACTATCGGCAAAGCACAGGGCTCAGGGGGCTTTGCACACAGCCAATTATACGTTGCATGCTCACAAGTAGGATCACCTCGAAATTTGTTCATTTACAGTCCGGACAATAAAACCATAAATGTAGTCTATAAGCAAGTATTGTAAAAAGAAATTTTTTAAAAATTTAATAGAAATAAAAAGTGTAAATGTAATACAGTCAACTCCCGCTAATCCGCGACTCTATAATCCGCGAACGCCTGTAATCCGCGATATATTTCAAATGTAAACAAACTTGTTTGTTTACATTTTGAGCAGCATTTGACCAGTGGTGGGAAAAACTACTTTTTTTTGTAGCGCGCTACAACTACCGCTACTTTTCGAAAAATGTAGTTAACTACAACTACAACTACTTTTTGACAAACGTAGTTAGCTACACTACTTTTGAAATGTAGTCGCTACTTCGCTACTTTTTCGCTACTTTTAGGAGACAAATTTTGCTAACAGATTCAATTTGCATTACATTCATATTTAAGGATATTTATATCCTAATTAGAGAAAACTATCGATATCTAAAGCCTTGGTTTTCTACTCGCGTCCAGCGTGATTAATGACCTCAGCGGGTGTCTCTCGCGTCCAAAGAACGCGTTTATTAAGAGGTGGTTTCCTTGTAGCGTTGAGCGCCGCAGATTTGGTGGACGCACGAAAGACCCCGGGCACCTTTTCGCCTTTAATTAGAAAAAACTATTGCTCTAATAAACAACTACCAGGCGAGTATTTGAGCAGGGGGAGGCGGCCCCCTCCGAAAATGTAAAGCAATTATTAAAAAGGAGCTATTTTGAAACATTTCTTTTAACTTTAGAACAATAAAGTTTAAAATACCGAATCGTCCCCCTCCCCCCGAAATGGAAGCCTATATATACGCTACTGGCAACTACTGCTAATTATTGAAGTATTGCTGAAACTAATTAAGCTTTAATACCTCTATGATAAAAATAAATTGGGAAAGTGAGCTCTGAAAGCATGAGAAAAATCATGAGAACTAAAAAAGTTTTTAAAAATATAATAATAAAATGGATGTCTGAACGGGAAAAAAAGGCCCGTTTTGAGATCCCTTTCATGTTGTACAAACATTCTAGTTTCTTGAGCACAAATCAAAATTAATGAGTATAAAGGCCTTTTTTCATGACTTACCAAATTAGTGATTTATGACGAATGACCCGTGTGAACCATGTAATATTGTAACATGTTTTAATTGAAAACATCACATATGATATGCATATTATAAAATAATGAAAACAATTACTAATTAAATTCATGATATATCTATTTAAAACATTGCATTAAAAAAATCCTCTATATATGTTAAAGAAATTTTAAAAGTTATTATCATCAACACAACTTTTTCTTTGTGTTAGGTATAAAAGAATTTTATAGAATTATATTGTTATTTTAAGGCTAAGAGAGAGATAAGTCTCTAAGGATTTTACAAACTATTAATTATTAATAGAAATTCTCATATTTTCGTATTAAATTCTGAAAATTATTACACAAAAAACCTAATAATTTAAATATAATAGACACTTTAAAATTTTAACGAAAGAAAGCAGAATTTCAACATATTCATGGAAGACTGCCATGCCTCTAGTATAAAATAAAAACCACATAAATTTATTCAAAAACATGTTTATTAAATTTTAACAAGAGCTGGATCTCAAAATTGTTATCCGCCAAACATGATCGTCGAGGAGAAAATACGTCCGATGCAATCGAAAACAATCTTTGTACAGATGCACTGGACGGCACGCCAGTGTTAGTTTTTTTGAAGGCTTCTTTCATATACGTGTACGCCGAAAGCGAAGATACGGGTTTAATTGGCACTGACAAGAACCTTGTAAGTTCTTCCTCGTAACTATTTCGAGTGCATGCGAAAGAGAAATTAAAAAAACCAGAAAAGTCATCATCCATGGGCTGATCCTCGATACTGATATCTGAAGTTGTCGGAAACATATTCTGGAGGTATTCCTCCATCCATTTTTTTGGCTTCGGTCTTCCTCTCCTCCTCAATCCAGAATAGTTTGAATCTGGGATGGAAACAAGCTGAGAGAACAGTTTCTCTGTCCACAGCAATGACTAAATCTCGTTTCCACCTGACAACTGAAGATTTTGCGCCCCCTCCTATTTTTTAAAAATGCAACTAGGTAGCTTTCATATACCATTTGGCGCCCCTTGGCCGATGCTGCGCCCGGGTACAGTTGACCTTCCTTGCTCCCCCGTAGCCAGGGACGGCCCGACACGGTAAGCAAGGCATCGGAGCGCCATATTCGAACTAAAAAACTAAGGAAAACTTAATCTGGAGCATAACACGGGGCTTCTTTACGTTTGCAGGGAGGCTCCACGTACCCTAGATCAGCTCTTGCACCTAGCTACGCCACACATTTAGCTATAAAAGCTTTCAGGGGTTAAAATGAGGCTTCAATAATATACGGACTGTCAAATATGCATGGTGCTCTGAAACTGATTGGCAAAAAGTTAAAGAGTGGTAAAGGTAAATAAGACGGTTATGAATCACGTAACAATGTAGGGTTTGATAAGTCGTCCTCGAGTACCTGTTAATAATTTATTTTTTCACAGAAAGTTCACTAAAATTCACTATTAACATGATTGATTACTACTGACATTGACTAAAAGATTTATTATTAAACAATTATTAACAGGTAAATGAAACCATTTCCGACATCCACAGTGCTATATTATTCTGAACAGCCTTGGTAGAGATGGCGCCCGGTGCGGTCGCACCGTTCGCTCTACCTTAGGACCGGATCTGAAAACTGTCACTACAAACGACGATCACTGTAATCGAGGTCAGCAATATTTTTAGCCCTTGAAATAATATCTTGGATGCATATGCTTATACCTTTTGTCCTTTTCAACAAACTCAAAAAAGATAAGGTTATCAACTCGTCAAAAAAAAAATAAATAAATAAATAAAATAAAAAAAATGTGTACAATTTCTACATATTTACTTTCTTTTTTTCAGTTTCAGGTTCCACGAAAAATGTACTAATCAGTTTTTACACTTCTTTGAAACAAAAAACATTTCGAGTTGTAGAACATAATCACGTGATTAATTAATGTTTGAAAAGCTACAATACTGCAGAACTGTCATTACTCTTGTGGAAGTTGAACACACCACCAGGACACAAGGATAATAAAGAGTGCCCAAACTCAAAAAAGTGCACTGTAACGTCGAAAAATGACCAAACCTTAATTTAAATAAACTTAGTAAAACTAAGCATAAATAAAATTGTTGTTCAATGCATCGATCATAAGGAGGAGGCAAAGAGAAAATTAAAAATGTCGGTGACTCTTCCAGAAGCGGTCTCGATGCTTTCAAGAAAATTCCTGTGAGAAAACCGTAAGTTTTTCTCACGCTTCGTAGTTTTCCGTAGATGGTGAGTGATAGGATGGGGGGGGGGGGGCTCGCTAATTGCGAGGACTGACTATATATCATGTCAGATTTGAAAGGATATCGCCTAAAAGGAAGTTCACGGAATACTGGACACTGAATGATTGGCAATCATCCTGGCAAGTGGACACTACACTGTATTTATGGGTGCAATAAAAAAAAAAGATCAAAGAAAATTAATGATGTTACAAAAGCATACAATTTACAGATATGTAAAATTCCTTTTCGAAAGCAAAACATACTCATTTTTATGTTGATTTATGTTGCAAACACGCAATAGCGTCAAAAATATGCAGACCCTGATCAGACATAGAAGGGGCCCCGGGGCAAAAAAAAAAGGTTGTTTTGGGCCCCTATACTATTACAGACATTTTAACTTATTTGTGATTGTTTTCTATTTTCCCAGCATAAAAATAAAACATTTCAAAATAATTCTAAAATTAAATTAAAAATTACCCATGTATTTATACTCATTTAGAACAAGACTATGCATTTAAAATTGATTTTAATATTTTTTTAATCCATTTGTATTATTAGCGTATGTGTGCGCTGAGTTCCACTTGCCAGAAAATTTTCTTTTCTTCATCATAATATTTAAAAAAATGCTAACTAATGGATATTTTGTGATAAGTACATATGGCCATAAATTTTCAATAACGCCTTTAATTTCTATTTTATTGATCTAGTCTTAGAAACCATTATCATTGTGTTAGAAGAAGAACAGAAAATAAGTCTCGAAGCCTTTTTATTGTTACACAATTATGATATAGATAAAGGAAATTTAGCTTAATAAAAATTATTATTGCAGCATATATAAATTTAATATACAATAAATGGAGAGATTTGCGAGGCCTTTATTTTTCAGGGGCTCACGGGCCCACACGCCCGTGTGATAATGAGACTCTCGAGGCCCCATCAAAATAACCTCTGTTCAACTTTGGACCTCTCTTTCCTTCCTTTTTTGTCCTCTTTATGTCAGATTGGTGATTCTACAAATAATACTGAGAACGATAAAAAGAAGAAAGATGCACAATGTCAGGCTTCCGCTTCAGGCAAAGCAAACCCCCTCCCCCCCCCTCGTGTGCGTGTGTCCCCTGGGAGGAGGGGGGGCGGGGGAGAGATTGGGTGTCTTTCAAGCATCAGTTTCAGTTATGCTTGGAGTCAGAAGAGAGAGAAATTGCACCACGGGATCAATCGCCGGAAATGATGACACGGCAAAAGTAGCTTCCAAAATTCGCTACAAACTACTGTTTTTTTTTGTAGCGCGCTACACGATACACTACTTTTTTAAAAAAGTAGCGCGCTACACTACAAACTACAAAAAAAAAGTAGCGGCTACTGTAGTTTCGCTACAAGTAGCGCGCTACTCCCCAGCCCTGCATTTGACTGGTAGTATTACTGTTATAGAAGTTATTTGATTGGCTGAATGTTATAAAGACTTTTATTAATGATTTTCCACAGGTATTTGAAGTAAATAATTTCATATATTTGAGCATATTATCATGTAATTAAACATACAGAAACTTATATCCTAAGTTTGCATGTGTTCAGTGAATGGATGTAAATAACGAACTCCGAAGCAATGCACTGTCCAATCACATCACTTTACTCTTTTCCTAAATGAAACAAACAAACAAACAAACAAACAAAAAAAAAATGAAAACGTTTGCTCTATGAGAGAGAAAAACAGGCGAGACGATCCTAAAGATTGACCGTTGCAATTAAAATTGGGTGAAAATATGTAACATGTTTAACTTTAAACGCAAACCGCGATTTGGCAGACGACACAACAGTTGTGCAATTTTCCGATTCTCCCCCTACCTCACCTTTTGATCTTCTGTCTAGCGATTTATTATGCAACAAAAACTTTCTCCACATAACTGTAGTTCTGTAGGAAGAAAGAAAGAAAAGCATAAACAGACCACATGGCCTTTCTCTTTGTTTACATTTAACTGCCGGAGGAGCACATGCAGAAATAATGAATCATCAGCACTTGAAATGTAATGCACGTGTGTGTGTGTGAAGAGGATAACATTCTTTTCCTCTTTAGAGCTTATATAATAGCATAGAATATTTTTACATAACAAGAAACCAAAAATTACCTCGCAAGATCTGAAATTAATGTAATACTGAGATAACAAATGATGCACCGCATGCCCCCCCCCCCCCCTCCGTGAGCGACCAGTGAAATTCCTCCCTTTCTGATTGAGCTTGTTTATTTTATAATAGATATATATTTAGTTAAAAACGGTCTTTTAAAGAAATTAAAAACAACAACAACAACTTCCCTTTAAAAAAAAAGAATGTTTGTTTGTTGAAAAACTTCCGGATTTGGGGTCCCTTTAAACATTTTGCAAAAGCAATCATTTGTCAGTGACCAAGAGTTACTGACAATTAGAAGGCATCAGGACAAAATTTCTGAAGAAAAATTAAAATCTCTTAAACAAATTACAATCACTGCAATGTGTGAAAAAAATGAAAAATAAATAAAAATTTAGAGAGAATTTATTCTTTTAATTTTGTATTAGTAATTGTATTTAATATTAAAAATAGTGTTTTAGTTCAGCAGTATAAATATTTTCTTTCATCTGTCCTTTAGAATTCTCTAAATTTAATTGTATTATTTATTGTATTTATATTGACAATTAACTGTGTTTTTATTCAATAGCATATGCATTTTCTTTCATCATTTCCTATTTGTTTACAGTAAATTGACTATAATTTAAAGGGAAATTCTAAATGTAAAAATGTAAACAAAAAAATGACCTGTAATCCGCACAACCCTTGGTCCCAGTAAGTGCGGATTAGAGGGAGTTGACTGTATGTATTTAAAGTAAATAAAAAACTTTGTAAAAAACACACATAAGATGTTATAAGTAAGAGGATACGCACGTTTCAACCAAAAATTGTTTTGGCCTTCATCAGTCCAAGCCCTTCGTCGCAAGCAACACAGGGACTCCCTGTGTTGCTTGCGACGAAGGGCTTGGACTGATGAAGGCCAAAACAATTTTTGGTTGAAACGTGCGTATCCTCTTACCTATAACATCTTATGTGTGTTTTTTACAAAGTTTTTTATTTACTTTATTGTTTAACACCAGTATTTTGAGTGTTTTTTTATGTAATATGTATAATATAATATGTAAATAATTGTGTAAATAAAACATAAATTTTCAATTTACTAAGGTGTTTCTTATTTTAACTTTTAATTATTTAATTAGTTAAATAATTTGATATACTTTCTATACACCGCATGTTTAATGGTCGAATAAGTCTCTCAATATCTAAGATAGAAATCTAAATTATCTACGTTAAAAAGTGTATCCTTAAATATTTTTTATACCATTAAACATGTGGTGTATTTTAACCCGAGCAACACCGGGTTTCGCTGCTAGTAAATAAATAAAAATTGCTAATAATAGTAAGAAGGTTTGCTTCCAACCTGAGACAGCTTTAAAAAATTTAGGTATGGAATTATTATTGTGTTAAAGTAGTTAGGGAGGGGAAATATACGCATTCTTAAGTCTAGGAGGAAAGAGAATTGAAAATGTTTTTATGTTTATGATATATTCACGTGATATAAGTTTCTTGTATTTTTATAGTACTCTTTTTTCCCTGTTAGCCTACAGGGCGTTTCTCGGATCTTTTTGCTATTTATCTAACATTAATATTATAAAGTTTCTACATATCTGGAAAAACAGGAAATGCTTTCCAGATTCGCAGAAACTCTGTAATATAGCCAAGAAATATACTTATGCTCAAATGCTTAAATAAATCATAGATTTATAAAGAGTGTTGGTAAAATGGCAGAACTCAAGAAAATGCTTTTCACAAAATCTTTTATTTAACGAATTTTAAACAAATAATACATTACCGGTAGAAAATGTCTACCCATACCAAGTAAAAAAAATCACCCAAATAAAAAAAAAAATAATAATTCTTAAAAAATAGATAAAATTTTATAAAACCAATTTAAAAATATATAAATGAGATTTCATTTAGAAAGCAACATTCTTGGAAGACATTATCAAGACATAAATAATATGAATAATAATGAAAATACATACCATTTTAAAGATATATTGAAACAATTTCACTTAACACCTAAAGCTTTCCTGCTGTAAAAAGCAATATTGTATAAACAAATAAGCCCCAACAAATTTCTTTTTACACATTTTCCATACTGGAACTTTTTTAATTTGGCAAAAGAGTAGCTACTCTGTTTTGTACAGTAATATAAATCATCTAATACTGTAAACAGCACCACATTAGCAATTTCTTAGTTGATGGCTTTAAAGTTCATGTTCTTTTCATAATTTAAAATGTAGTTTTTGACTTTTTAAATATATATATATCACGCTTCAAATTTTGCGGCTTCACTCTTTTTTTTTTTTGGACCAACTTAAAAAAAGTGAAGGAAATTCTGTATTCAATACTTTTTTAAAAAACTAAAAAATAAATATAGTTTACAGATTTAAATAATTTAAACAGTATTTTATTCAAACATATTTTGTGGCAAATATATGTCATCTTAAATACATTATTCAGAAAAAATGTTTCATGGAATAGAAAATTGAAAACAAGAAAGTTCATGATGATGTCAAAAATAACAGCACACTCAAGATTTTGAAAAATTTAACTTTCCTACTGAAGTCATGATTTTACAGGAGCTAGGTTTGGTCTTCTTTCCTGAGTAGTGCATTTCTTCATCTTCACAGCTTTCTCATTGAACAATTTATGATATTTTTATAAGTTAGAGGCACAGCAGCATTTAGGCCCAACCATGCGACCTGCAGGCAAAATTAAAATCTGCTGTCCACAGTATACTCCTTTTAATCTCCATGTGCATGCATACTAGTAGTATGTTTTCAATTAAAAATATGTAGTCTAAGAATGGCTTATTTCTAGTAAATTTTCCTGAAAGTGGCTTAATACTATCTATGGGGTAGATTTTTGAACATGTGTACTTCACGTTCATGTTACATTGCGGGAGTAGCATCAATTATCATTATTCATACTGGCAAATGACTTATGATACTGCAAGTGACCAAATTTGACGAAATGAATGCATTCGTGGGCAAGTACTTTTTCATATGAACGTGGAAAAAAAGAGGTCTCATAAACTGTCCTCTGCCTGCAATTAAAAAAAGAAGATGCCAACCTTATAATTTTGCCACCCTAGGTTGTGGCATGCTCTGGCCCTGTTAGAAATATGGCCCTGGCTAGTGGTTGTACGTAACAAGCTGTGACTGTAATTAAATGTGCAATAATACATTTGTCATGTCTGAAGACTGTAATGATATTTGGGCCGTAAACAGGCTTCTTATGCCATAACTATGGAAGTATTCAATCTCTAAATAAAGAATCCTACTTCATAGAAATTCACATTGGAGTCTAAATTTGAGTAACTGCAATATATGAGGGACTAGCCGCCTCTGGCGACCAGTTGGTTTGCCATCTTAATAAATCTTGTTCAGAGAGAATCCTGTTTCTCACCGGCTTCCATGACACTGAAATCTCTCATATTCTGATTGGAATTTAAAATTAAGATGGGTACAAACAGGGACTGCCCTAGGGTAAGTGGTGCCCCCTGCTAATGTAAAAAAAGACGCCCCTTCGAAGCCCGTGCCCTGATGTGATGCTTATCTTGCTTACCATGTCGGGCCGCTCTTGGTTACAAAAATAGGATAGTTTAATGATAAAAACCTACAAAAAGGTACCAATTATTTACGTCCTATAATAATTTTGAAGAGCTTCTAGATATATTGGCCTTTATCAAAAAACAGAAAGGGAAAAAAAAAAAAAAAAAAAAAGAAAGAAAATCTGAAACACTTTCGGATTTTAAATACGCACTAAAGTGCAATATATTAAAAGCGTATCATAATCCGTGCGTCTTCCCTATTTTCTTTCCTTATTCCATTAAGTTGGAAAGTGTATCGTTATTCATGAGTATGATTAAACAAAATTAAAATTGATATTTCTAACATCCTTTTTCTGAATGTAACACAGTAAACATGAAATGGGGAAAAAGATACAATGCACAATTCGAACTGAATGAAAGTTTCAAAAACTTATTTTAAATTTGTTTGTGCAACATGTATTTTGGATTTGTGTGCTTGGCCCTAAGTCCGCTTATAAATCCACGTCAGAAGGAAAAACTTATTCAGGTGTATTCTCTTTATCCAGGCATAACAGATGATAAAATGAATTTATATATTAAAAACTATGTATTCTATAAATTTGAGCCATCTGTCGACTACCCTGTAAAATAAAAACTCAATTGTATTCTCTTTTTTTTTTTTTGGATGAAAGATAGTTTTTTTTTAATATTATAGGAACAGTGCTTTTTGTGGGATAAAAAAGTAGCGTATATGTTAATCCAGGGCTTTAACTGTCTTTATTCCGAATTTCATCCAAATCTGTCAAACTGTTTCAGTGTGTAAGAGCAATAAACATACAGACAAACATTGGCATTTATAATATTAGTAGGATAAATATATTATTAAAATCCACAAATGGATTGGCCTTTTGCTTTGGGAAGTGGTCAGATTAAATATATACGTATATGATTTTTCTCTCATTCTATTTTTTACTAACTTGTACAATTATTAGATTATACTGTGGTGCAGAGGCGTAGCCAGAAATTTTTCATGGGGGGGGGGGGTTATGACTACTGCAACTCACATATATGCATACATGTGTGTGATAAGGGAGTGAAGAATATACATTTTGTATGGCGAAAAATTCCTCATGGGGGAAGGGGGGTTATGACCTCCCCTAACACCCCCCTTGGCTGCGCCCCTGCTGTAGTGGCTTTGTAAATAACATTTTTTTGTTGTTTATGAGATCACAACAGAAAACAATAATAACCTTCAGACACATGCAAACTGTGCTGGCCTTGAAACTGATAAATAGCTGTAGCTCAATGACAATCTGGAATTAGTCCTTTTTCTTGGGGGGGGGGGGGGTCACTATAATTCATACTGCCTAGGATTTATGAAGCACAACTGTGGTATTAAATCACCTTTGATAGGACTTGTGGGACATTCTACCGTGGTCCCCAGATAGATCATTTTAAAAAGGGATACTGAAATAAAAATTCACAACATTTTTGATAAAAGGGCCTCCTAAATGAGAGACTAACCTGGACCTCAATCAACATTAGTCTTCTTTTGTTAAGATAACTTTCTATAAATTGAAATAATTTCCTATAGCAATATACGCAGCATAAACAATGACTGAAAGCATAAACAATGACTGAACCAAATGTACTGTTATTGAAAATTAAGTTGCTTAAATAATACTTATTAAGAAATATCTTTCTGGTGTAAATAGTAGGTAATAGATGTTTAAAAGTCAAAACTTATATAAAGATTTATACAAGATAACAATACTATTGAATCTCAAAAGAATAGGGACCAGAAAGTATTTGGAACAAAACTAAATCAGACAGTCGCAGTTAAATTTAACTAACCTTTAAATTGTAACCTTAACTGCTATGATATATGTTTTAAAATACTAAATATAATGTTGAAACAAACAAACAAAAAAAAATATTTCACAACAATTGCCAATTTAATAAAGCAAAAAATAATTTAAATAACAACCTGTAACTGAAAGTTGGGCTGCCATCTGAGAGAAGTAAGTGGAGTATAACACATTACACCAATTTTATACTGCAGAATTTATCAGTGGCAGCCCATGGTCAAAACTGTTAGTGAAGCCGGAAGCACATGAGTCCCCCCCCCCCCTTCCTCGGACAGGAATGGAAAATCTTTGTTACTGAATTCGAAAGCTGGCGGATTAAGCCCTCACAGAGGAAAAAAAAGAAAAGATATTACATAAAAAATGTAAGAGATCCTCTTTTACTTCCATAAAATGGACATAAATTTCAGCCAGGCGCTCCTATCCTCAAAATTGCAATAATCCGTGTCTGATCCAAAGTTTCCTTAGAATTTTCTTTTGTAATGATAACTTGAGAGGAAAAGAAAACTTACTTATTTTTTATGTCAAATCAATCCTCCTTTCTTTTAAACTTGCGAATCGGTCAGTGATGTCCTCATAAAAAGGTGTTGTTTTAATTCAGATATCAATAATTTTAAAAGCTCTTTAAAATTTCCCATGTTTAAAGAATTTTCTCGCTCGCCATGTCCTCTAAATGCCAGTTCTTCCTGACTTAAAAACAATACTGCTTTGATGGGTAATTGTCCATTCATAAGTGTCTATTCAGGCGTACCTTCTTGATAAATTCAGCAATACAAAGTCCAGAGTTTTCCGAACATATATTCTCCTTACCCCCTCCCTCACTTCCCGAGCCAATCATTTAGTCGAATTCACAAGTGCAGCCGTCGTTAGAAAATTTTTCATCGGCTGTATCTTAGCTACATACTCCCTAGGTCGGAGAGACTGCTTACATATTCGTTGCCATGGCAACAGTGCTGCTAATTTCTTTATCAGCTCCGAGGGCTGTACCAAGACTCGCAGTTGAATTGCGGGAAGATTAAAGGGCTTTTTTTCTGAGTGAGAGATCCGGCAGTTACTACAATATTTTTTTTTTGAGATTTTTTAAAAAATTTACCATAGAAATTCCATAATTCTAATCTGAATTTAAGAAAGTTAGTAGAATAAATTATTTTGAAGTATGTGCTGATAATTTCAAGTGCAGCCCAGCAGTACTTGCTGTATCCCATGAGCCGCCACTGGAATTTACTTTTAAACTAGCTACACATTTACTGTCGTCTAATTTTTACATAATGTGTGTAAAAGACTTTTACATAATTATTATGTAATGAGATATTTTTCTATATAAAAAAATAGGCAAAAAAAGAGCACATATTATGAAACTTCAGCTACAGCTATATATTGTTTGTAAGTGATTAAAATTTGCCGTATTAGAAGTATTTTAACTGATTTGCAGAATGAGAACATGATATTTCAAAAACTCAAAATTTTGGATCTCCATTTTGTGCATTTTTCTTGTCTCAGACAAGTGCAATCAACAAGCTGCTAATATACTTAAGCTGCTAATAAACCCTTGAAGGAGGATGGACATCCTCCTTCAAGGGTGATACAAAATGTGTTTCTCACATACCTTTCTTGGAAATAAAAACCAGTTTTCTATGAAATTCTTGCTTTAAAATGTAACAAATCCCTATTCACAATCCAGGCACAACTTGCTTATAATAAAAGTTTCTCAAACACTAATTTGTTTAAATTAATATTAAAGATCGACATTACTTCAACAACCTAATTATTTCAGTGAGAAATCGTAGTTTGTGGCTATGAATGATAGTAAGCACTTATTTTTGCGAGCCTGTCGTAATTGCGAAAATTAAATCCTCACAAAATACTTTTTTCCACTTCAAAAAATAATTAAAAAATCAGTTTTTTTTTTTTTTTAACCAAAATTTAATGATTTACTGCACAGTTACAAACTCTTTCTTGGCAACCTCCTTTCTTACAACTATTTCTTGAATATAAAAGAATAATACAATTAATAGAATACAGCTCATTCACTTACAATATTTATACCAGCTTCTTTGAAGTCATTCAAAATGCTTTCTATATTTATGTACTTTGGGGATTTTTCAGCTTTCGGTTGTATTCATATAAAATTTGCGAAATTTTAGCTTGTAAAATCACCAATATCTTAATATTTGCAAAAATTACGGCTCGCAAAAATAAGTGCTTTTACAGTAACTGTAAAATTAACAAATTAAGTATACTGTGCAAGAGTGATTTATACTGTTCCAATTGAACACATAGAATTTATGATAAAAGGAAAAAAAACTAACAATATTAATAATTACCATTATTAAAGACTGCTTATCTTAGTGTTTTGGTTCTTGACTAGTTTGCTGCCAAACTTACTGATGCAGTTAATTAATTCTAAATAACTTTTTGTTTAAAGGTAATTTATTCACTTATTTATGCAAAAATTATTATCATCTAAACACACATCACTCATAAGATTATAAAAATAGTAATTATTTACATGAATTGTAACATGAAATCACATTGGTTTTCATTATTAACTGAAATTAATCATTTTAAATAAAGACTCATTATGAAAAGCATGCTTATATAAAAAGGAAGTATATGCATGTTCTTTTTACAGACATAATATGCACACCAGAAAGCTGATCATTAATATTGAAAAATAGCATTTAAAATAAGAATATATCTTAAATAATATGAAGCACTAGTTCTTGTACAGAGAAATCGGAAAGAGGCTAAAATTCACAAAGTAATTGAAAAAGTTTTGACATTGATATTTGATTCAAAGTTAATGCTTAGGAAAATTTAATTAAATATTAATCCTATCTACATGAGATTACTTTTAGATGAAGACTCATTAAAACAGTTACAAGTAAGTGAACTTCATTAAGTCCATAGAATTGATTGATCACATCCTATGAATAAAGATCTTTTAAAACACGTAAATTTACAGAACAATTGTATCACTACATTTAGATATTAAAAATACAAGAGCACAAAATTCATCTTGCACACGTAAAGCAAACTCCTATAAATATTTAAAATAACAACAAAAAGTATAAAAAATAACAATATAAAATTCACTAATGTATAAGATAAAATTCCACAACCTCATAACTTAACCAAATAAAAGTATATAGAGAAAAGCATAAACACGTTCAAAATCTTGTAAGAAAAACAGTCTTTTCTTCACTTCTTACGCCTTTATCTCTCTTATAACAAAGAATGACACCCATCAGGAGAATGAATAAAGCCAAAGCAATAAGAACAACTAAAGCATAGCCAAAAGAAATGGCACCTATGGAATAAAAACAGTCATTTCAATCTTACAAAAAGATTTCCTTTAATAATGTGGAAATAAGTCCTTGTGGATTTTAGTGGCCACTAAAATTTAGACGCTGTACAACCAAGCTCGCGCGCCAAGCCAAAATTCAGACGCTGTACCACAAAATGGTGATAATAAAATCTGCAAAAATGTTGGCAGTCCTAAAGCATAGCTTCAATCTTTGCATAATCTTTATATAGACAAGAAAGCTTAGTGGTCACTATAACCCATAAGTACCAAAAATCTATAGCATTTAATTTTAAATTTACTATTTAAAAAATAAAAATCTTTTGCAAACTGTACAATTAGTGTGAAAAGGTGGTATGTTTGTTTGTGTGATTATAGCAATGCTACACTAGGGCGATCTGCCAAGGATGGAGGTTGCCTTGGTAGTAGAACTTTCCAAGGGGTTCTAACCATGGGCGCAGGCAGCATAGGGCAAGGGGGAGGGGCATGGCCCCCCCTGGATTTTTGTATGCAGTGTTTTCCCTTGCTTTTTTGCTCTTTCCAACATGGTAACCATACGTTAAAGAAGTCTTTGCCCCCCCCCTGGAAAAATTTCTGCCGGCGCCCATGGTTCTAATGCATATACATGTTATATCTGGAGCAAACCTACCAAAACTCCAGACCATTATATTGACAGCTGCGCGATGGGACCCGAACCCGGGATTGTTACACTTCAGCCGTTTACCATTTTCAGTGACATAACCACTGTGCCATGATGAGGCCTGAAAAGGTGGAATGCTGCTGTACCAAATAATGTTTATAACTGAATTGTAAGACTGATTATTTTTAATACTAGGGGCCAAGGCTCCCCAGACTCGCTACGCTTGCTTTTCATATGAGGCATTTGGCCCCTAATAAGGCTTATTCGTAAAAAAGACATAATTTCAACAGACAAAACCCGAAGATTGGATCAGATAGAATGTTACTGAGCTACACATTGCTTGGTTCTTGCAGGTTCATTGGTACATAAAAATTTAAACTTCACACTACAGTAGATCCCCTCCCCCTCATAATACGAAAGATATTTTGTTATGGGAATCAGTGTTGTACGCATTCTGAGCTATACTCCACCTGGAGTGCGGACTCCGCTTATAATCGCTGGAAAAATTATTTGCACTCCTCAGAAACACAATGATATTTAATGTTGCCATTCAAAAGTTATATTAATTAGGAGCTAAAGCATAATAAAATCAGAACATCTGTTTAAGCTGTATTTTTAATAATGTAAAACCTATTGGACACCTTGCAAATTTGCCACCCATGGCGATTTTTCATTATTTGGCGACTTGCGTACATGTAAAGTTAATAAAAGCTACGGAACAGATAGGATAGCTTGCCACCAATAGCGACTTTTCATTATTTGGTGATTTACACATGCTCACAACCTATAATTACTGTGCATTTAAGGTTACCGGAAAACCGTTATCCATATTTTTATTTACATAATCGTTTGCAGATTGGCGTACTTAGCACCACGAATTATACCATCTCGTCGCACTCGCAAATATCCAAAGTGTACTACAACTGCTATAATGGCATAGCTAACGCCGCCAAATATTTCTACTGGTAGCAAATAATCCAGCTGGACCGAACCGGCTTTAAAATAATCTGCATTTTAATTATTTTTCATTTTCAAGATATTAGTTATTCTGTTTTGGAAAAATGAATAATCTCTAATTCTAAACTCCTGTTGTCTAAGCGAACTTACTATTTGAAATTTGTCAACTTTGTGTAATGCATTTTGAGTTACTTATTTCATATAGTTTTTATTTTGGCGTAAAATGGGCGTAATTCTAACTCATGTTTGTAAATTTCACGCAATTCTAGATACTTGGAAACGCTTTGTTGCAAAGGAATAGATGATTTTATGCCAAATCTGGCAACCATTATGTTTATTTTTTCAGTTTTTTATTAATATCTTCTAAAATAATTCGATTTTTGAAATTTAAGTCAGCTTAGCAGGTTCCTCGGTATTTTTCGAATCTGTGGGCACCTTAGTCGAAACTCAAATCCCCACAGTTTAGGAGGAGATAGGTCCACAAGCTATTGACAGCGCCAGCGGCCTTTACTTTTTTTTAGAATAGAGAGATGCTCACTCTGGAAAAAATTTGATAACTACTAAGAACACAGTTACAACTTTCATCATCAAAGAATACATTCGACATTCACATTAGTATGATTTTGTATGTGAGATAGTAATGCAAGTTAAAGAAGCATTATTAATGGAAAAAATAATAATAAAACATATCTCTCTTTGTTATTTAAGAATTTTATAGTATATTCCTCTCTTGAGGGAGAGCAAAGTAACTTAAAATTCTGTGAAAGTGTTGTCAACAGATCTATATATCAAAAGTAGCGTCAAGCAGGGGAAAATGGTTGTTTGGTGGTATATTAAAGAATACCTTTTTCACCATAATAAGTAGATGTTTTTACATTTTTACTCATGAAGATATACTTCTAATGATGTGTGTGTGTGTTTTAGGATCTTTCAACATTATTAATGTGTGCAAACTTTCTAATTTTTGGACTGAACATTATACTGCCTATTAACAAGTGATACTGAAAAACTCCCTTCTAGATTCCTTATAGGTAAAGCAATTACACTATGATACACATTATTAAAGCGACTTCAGGAGAAGGGACCAACTAAAAATCATGTATAACTATGAGCCGCATGTAAATGAAAAGGGTCTTATTTCCTAGGTATGAGGGGAAAAAAACATTTGGAAAAAATTATGCTTACTATTTTTTCAGTTAAAAAAGAGTAATATTATATATAAAAATATTTAACTATTCAATTTAGTTTAACTTTTAATTCAAGAACACAATGTATGTATAATTTCACTTTACATAGGAAAAACTTTAATTGTACTAACATTCCTTTAACAAAATGTCATCAATACTGTAGTTTATTTTTGTTTAGGCAGTGTTTGTAATACAATGTTTTTTAACTCATTAAAATGTACTATTGTATTTGAAATTAAGTCATAAATTTACAGTTAACGTCTCAATGCTTCTAAAGCAGTAGCATAAGATGGAACAAAGAACAGTTGCATCATTATCACCTTATTTATCAACATCTTCACCCATTACTCATCAAAAACAATTTCAATATCTTAGTTTACTTGATATTATATTTTCATCAACATTCACATTTTTTAAAACTCTTGTGTCTTCAAGGATGGCAACTGAGAAAAGTATATCTCTGTGATAAGATTTGTGAATTGCGCTGTTTACTTTTGCATTTAACTGAGAGAGACAATTGGTTGGTTGTGTGTGATTATGGCAACGCTACACTAGGGCAACCTGCCAAGGGTGAGGGGGTGCCTTGGTAGGAGGACTTTCTAAGGGGTTCTAAAGCGCATTCACATTACATCTGAAGAAAACCTACCAAAACTCAAGACTGTTTGATCGACAGCCACGTGATGGGACCCGAACCCGGGACCTTCACACTTCGGCCACCTACCATTTTCAGGGATATAATCACTGTGCTGTGGTGAGGCGAGACAATTCAAAGTGGCGCTTATAAGTGAAAGGTCAGTATACTAATTTTAATTTTTTCTGGGGTGAGGTGAAATGGTATGGTTAGACTCAGCAAAGTTCTATATGATACTGACATTTCTATTTCAAGTTTAGTAAATATTCCTGAAGTAATTTTTATAATCAATAAAATTGACATTTTAATTTACTGTTTAGTGTCAGAAATTAATTTGAGTACCATTAGCCATATACTGAGTGAACCTGAGTTTCATAATCATGGACATTATTTCTTCAGCTAAATATTTTGGAAAATAATATTTTCTGTGGATTGTTCTCTTTTGATATATTTAAGAATACACTGAATCAAGTGCTTTTTACTACATTTATAGTATTGACATAATTTTTAATAAAAAAATACAGTTATATTTATACTACAGGGTGTCTACCAAATTTCTGAAAACCAATTTCCTGACTTTTGGGAGGTCAAGGGAAAAAAATTCCTGACCAATGCATTTTACTTAGGGAAATTGCACAATGCCCCCTCCTTCATCTTTATATTTGCATATTTTGTACAACTTCTTGAAATCAATTTTAACTGAAGTATACAGGATTAAGCTTTCATCAATTGAGAAACAGAAGTAGTCACACTTTCTGATAGAATTAACTAACTGTTCTTGGAAATACGGTCCTAAGCCATAAGTTACCAAGTAAGCTAATTTGTCTTTTACCCCCCCATCACGATTGATGAGCCCGTATTTTTCAGTACTCATGCAAACACATTGCTTTTGCTTTCGCGGTCTGAAAAATACATTACAGTTGCATTCGGTTCCAAGTCTGACAATTAGAGAGAAAGGGTGAAAAAGGAAAAAAAAAATTGATTCTTTTGGTGACTTTTCGAGTACCGCTAATTTGTCTTTACCCCCCATCACGATTGATGACCCGTATTTTTCAGTACTCATGCAAACACATTGCTTTTGCTTTCGCGGTCTGAAAAATACATTACAGTTGCATTCGTTCCAGTCTGACAATTAGAGAGAAAGGGTGAAAAAGGAAAAAAAAAATTGATTCTTTGGTGACTTTTCGAGACGCCATTTTCAATTTCCCGGTTGTTTCCAGACTTTCTGGAGTGGTAGACACCCTATACTATCTTAATTTTCCCAGATGATGGGAGATACAGTGCTCACAACAGTTTTTAACGATGTCTCTAGAGAAAAAGAGACCAAATTCTTAAAAAAAAAGAGACTAAAAAGAGACCTTGTAGAACACAACCAACCCTTGTAGAACACATCAATTGAGAAACAGAAGTAGTCACACTTTCTGATAGAATTAACTAACTGTTTTTGGAAATACGGTCCTAAGCCATAAGTTACCAAGTAGGCTAATTTGTCTTTTACCCCCCCATCACGATTGATGAGCCCGTATTTTTCAGTACTCATGCAAACACATTGCTTTTGCTTTCGCGGTCTGAAAAATACATTACAGTTGCATTCGATTCCAAGTCTGACAATTAGAGAGAAAGGGTGAAAAAGGAAAAAAAAAAATTGATTCTTTTGGTGACTTTTCGAGACCCATTTTCTAATTTCCCGGTTGTTTCCAGACTTTCTGGAGTGGTAGACACCCTGTACTATCTTAATTTTCCCAGATGATGGGAGATACAGTGCTCACAACAGTTTTTAACGATGTCTCTAGAGAAAAAGAGACCAAATTCTTAAAAAAAAGAGACTAAAAAGAGACCTTGTAGAACACAACCGGTAACATTCCTAATAAATGTTTTTTTACACTAATGGTTAATAAATCATATTTGCTATGTTTGATTTTACAAAATAATCAACATCAATATGAACTTTAGCTATTTTAGAATAGTATGTTTAGCTGTTGGTAGAGATACAGGACTCTGAAGGCATACAGCCTTTTTTTGCAAAAAATTTTAAAGAAATTATTCAAGTTTGCAGACAAGTTTTACCTTTTATGTAGGTCTGTAAGACCATAGCTAATTTTTAAAATCTGTACCTAAAAATTAATAAATTAAACACACTTAATGAGAAATGAATGCATTACCATTTTAAGAAAAAACGTATAATACTAATTAGATTTCTGTAAGCATAGCAAATTTGCAGTCCTAAAAAAGAAATGCAGAGCCTCTCTTACAACATACATATGTATTTCTTTTTAAGATACAGGTGCATCACAGATTTTATAGATTACTCACAGTTACAATAAACAGTTCACATAGTACGAGGTTTTTTTGAAAAATAATTTGTCATTACTGAATCAGTCTTTTTTTCTATTTTTCTTTCTAATGTGGATATAGCTTTACGTTTTTTGTCGCATGCTTTGTTTGTTTTCAAGGCTCCTTCGAGAATACTTTGTGCAACTGTAGCTGCAGCAAGATCCTTCTTCCTCAAAGCAGTTTTCAGCTTGGAATGCGCCTCTTGCAAAAGTTGACCAACAGCTGATGTAGTTACTTCTTGTTTACCCCTTTCATTATTTAACTGTTCTTTTAAGTCATTAATGCTTGCTTTTTTCTCTTCCAGTTTCTTCCTCCTTTCTTCTTCTTCAACCCTTCTCTGTTCAGCTTCAATTTTCTTCTTCTTTTCGTTTTCTGCTTTCTGCCTTTCAGATTCTAAGTAATCATTGTAACTTTTATAAGCCACACGAGCAAGCTTTAGCAACTCCTCAGTAATGGGTACTAAATGTGCCTTATTATCAAATTTTTTAAGTCCATCTGCAACATTCAGCCTGGCATTCAGAGTCCTTGCAGACATAGATGATCTGTCATCCGTCATAATTCTAGAAGATCTAGAAAACCCCCTTTCAATCTCAGCACTGCCATGAGCCAGAGTCAGCACAGCTTTAGAAAGTTCAGACACATTTGGATATTTAATACAACCATCAGCAGTTCTCAGTTTAGAGATATTACCCCAGTATTGATCAATCCTGATACTGTCCTGATACTCTAAATTTTCCAACTGCAATAGTTTCCATTCATCCAATAAAACTTCTGCATCCAACTCTACTGGAAGGAAATGAGCAGCGAGGCTGAGTCTTTCAATATTTTTTGCTTTGAACCTCTCTGAAGGTTTTAAAAAACTAAAGCTTTCCAACAGACTGAAGAACCTTTTTCTCCAAGATGTACTTGCCAGCTGAAATATAATGCTTCTGGGCACTTGAAAAAAACTGCTTCTTTTCAGAATTTTTTGAATTAAGTAAAGAAACATTAATTTCATCTGATAGAGGCATTTCTTCTATATCCAACAGGTTTTCCTGAATGAAAGGATCATTACAGATTTCTTTATTAAACTGTTTGATTGCATCTGGCTTACAGGTGCGTGCCATGATGGTTAGTACAACCTCTTTGATCTTTTCATGCATCACATGGATAAGAGGTTCTTCTTTTTGAAAGAAAACAGCAAACTTTTCAAATACTGCTGCACTCGAACAGATGAAGTGCAGCTCTTTTTTGCAGATTAATTGTACTTTAACGTTTTCATCAGTTTTAGAAAGCTGCATCTGGCATGGGTTACTTTTAATGGACATGTATTTCTTGTGCTTGCAAGTTTCATAATGTTGCTTTATTTTATTAAATCCCTTGGTCACAGAAATTTTTGCATCACAAGGGACACAAAGCAGCTCATTTTCAGAAATTTTTTCCCCCAGGTTGAAATTTTACAGCCAGTGTCATCTTTTCTTTCTAACCATTCTGTCAGAAGCTTACAGTTCCCCATAGTACACCTGAAACTAAAAAAGAAAAAATAAGAAATCTTGCAGTTCTATAAAATTTGTTCTAAAATTACAAGAAATATATTTATTCACACCATTTAGACTTTGGATAAGGGAATTTTTGAAATTCCCATGCTATAAAATAATGTGCGAACAACATTTTTGATGATTTTTGTCAAATAGAGTGCAAATATCATCAAAAGTAGCACAATACTCAGAATATTATAAAATTACTTTAGTAAAAAAATTAGAGATATACCGAGTACTCGCTATTTGGCCAAATTTTGACCAAGTACTCGGCTAATACAGAGTAGTTGCAAAAATTTTAGTATTTTTTAACATTGTTAAAATGATTTTGTGAAACATTAGAACTGATTTGTAAGAAAATATGCAAATATAAATAATAATTACAGTACTGTATTTTCCGGCCTATAATCTACGGATTATCTGTGAAAATACCCAGCCGTGGATTAACTGTTTTCTTTTTTTCCCCCTGAAAAATTTTAGTACCGAATTTACAACAAAATTCAATAACAGATGGCTCCAGCAAAATGCATCTCTTAATTAACATTAAAATATTAAGTTTTTACTGAATTGTAAATACTTTTAAACAGTCTGTTTTAAAAAGGGTATCTATATGATTTTTTTGTTTGTAACATACCTAATTTTATTACTTATTTTAGCATTAATACTGCCCCAGTTTCAAAACATGTTTTAATTGCCATGCTAAAACTTTATTATTTCTAATTTCTGTATAGCTTGAAACATTTTTCCTCTGCACTTTATTCACAATCCATCCATAAATAAAAAATCTGATGTGTCCAACACATGACTTCCTTGCACGTCCATTAGATCAAAAATATTTTCGACGCACTTCCTCTAAACTTATTTGTTTGAAAGAGATAAAATATCAATAATAGTAAGGTTTAGCGATTTCTAGACAAATATTTCGATATCGCCAAGCTGAGTTCAATTTGAAATATTTCCTTCTGACACTTTATTTGGCGATATTTCACCAAAAGCCGACAAACTTGAGATAGTCTGCGAGATTTTAGGGATAGCCAAAGTAGTCATTGACCACAGACTTTCAATGAATTGAATGCATCCATACACCTCAATGTATTTAAAGTCATTTGGCTCACCCTGTAAATAAATTCTCAGTCGATTGCTGTCAAAAAAGATATGGAAAACAGTTAGATATTACAATAGTTCTAAATACAAAAGTTCAAAAATCTACGGGTTAAAGTTTTAGTGTTATACAAATACGAAATAATTTTTGGCGCCAAATTTGGCGATATTTCGGCGAAACTCGTCAATGTCGACGAAATTTGGCGAGATTTTAAGCATGAACCAAACAATGACAGATTATCGCCAAATTTGGCGATATTTCGCCAAAACTCTCCAAGAACGATGACAAATGGCGATACTTTGGGCATGGACCAAATGATTGACTATCGCCAAAACTCGCCAAGGTCGAGGACAGACGGTGAGTTTTTGGGCATGTACCAAACAATGACTGTCTACAGTTGTATTATATTGAAGATGTCCATAGATATTAAAGTACTAAAATTCTTTTCGGTGGTCCTGTAAATAAAATCTCCAGTTGATTGGAACCAAAAATCGAGATACACAACTAGATGTTACAACATTCTTATATATGAAATTTCATAATAGTTTTTGAGATTTGAGAGTTAAATATGCACACACGTACACCAAAAGTCGCCAAGCTTGGCGACTTTTGGCATAGTTCTTGAGGGAGGCACGTGACCGTGGTCGGACCATTACCTAACTTATGTGGTAGGACGGTATTGTGCTTGAAATGGATGAATGCCCCTAAAATTGCCATTGACCGTAATGTATTGGAAATCTTTTGAGTGTTCCTGTAGCAGAACTACAAATGATAAAGACACTTTTTTTAATGGAGAAATTCATTTTCTAACTCTTCACAGCATACATCACTTCTGAGTCGTTTGAAATAGCCCAATACCTCTAAAAAACGCTTTGATGAATTTCGGCCCATAGAGCGTAATGTATTTCGAATCTTTTGGGCGGTTCTGTAGATAAACTATCCAGTCGAATGGAATCGAAAGGGGAGGTGCACAACTAGATGTTACAGCAATCCTAAATATAAAGTTTCAACATTCTACGCCTAATAGTTTTTGAGATATGCGAGTTTAATGAGTTTCGGCCCATTGAGCGTAATGTATTTCGAATGTTTTGGGCAGTCCTGTAGATAAACTATCCAGTCGAATGGAACCAAAAGGAGAGGTGCACAACTAGATGTTACAACTATCTAAAATATGAAGTTTCGACATTCTACGCCTAATAGCTTTCGAGTTAGGCGAGTTTAATGAATTTCGGCCCATAGAGCGTAATGTATTTCGAATCTTTTGGGCGGTCCTGTACATAAACTATCCATTCGATTGCCACCAAAAGGGGAGGTGCACAACTAGATCATAGAACAATCCCAAATATCAAATCTCAACATTCTACGACCAATAGTTTTTGAGATATGCGAGTTACATACATACGTACGTACGTACGTACATACGTACAGACGGCATGGAAAAACTGGCCACAGCAGACTCGCCGCTGGTCAAAATGAGTTGCAGACGCGTTAATATGATCGTGCATGCTAGCCTACGATAGGATGCATCGAAAAAAATTTTAAAATTAAATTTAGAGGTAGTCAAAATCGGTTTTTTTTTGTCGAAATTTGGCCCCCAAAATTTTTCGGGATCACATTACTTCCTTATACTACGTACAAGGAAGTAATAAGCAGCTTGCGACAAGACAGCTGAAAATAATTAATAAGCAATCATCTTATTGTGTGTATAGTTCTGAAATGAAATGTTTGTGTTAATACTCCCAGATGGCTTATCAGCAAAATCATTTGGGGAGGGGAGAATCTGCCAGACATCGCAAGTGAGGCAGCTGTTTTTTTTTTTTTTTTTTTTTATGCATCTGGCACAGATTTCAGTTTATTCACCATTCAAAATCCTTGGTTCAGTTGTTTTAAATTCGTCGAAACTCAAAATATTGGAGTCAATTCGTTACATTTATATAAACTTTTATTTATATAATTAACTATTTACATTTTAATAGCTAAACACATATTTAGCAAATCTAATCTAATGCCCTTTTAGGGGCTTCAAGTAGAAATCAGTTTGCCTGTCAAAGAATCTGCTATCGAAGTGCAATGTTTACGGTCTCGCGGGGGGGGGGGGGGGGGGGGGGGAATGGAATCGAAAGGGGAGGTGCACAACTAGATGTTACAGCAATCCTAAATATAAAGTTTCAACATTCTACGCCTAATAGTTTTTGAGATATGCGAGTTTAATGAGTTTCGGCCCATTGAGCGTAATGTATTTCGAATGTTTTGGGCAGTCCTGTAGATAAACTATCCAGTCGAATGGAACCAAAAGGAGAGGTGCACAACTAGATCATAGAACAATCCTAAATATCAAATCTCAACATTCTACGACCAATAGTTTTTGAGATATGCGAGTTACATACATACGTACATACGTACAGACGGCATGGAAAAACTGGCCACAGTAGACTCGCCACTGGTCAAAATGAGTTGCAGACGCGTTAATATGATCGTGCATGCTAGCCTACGATGAGATGCATCGAAAAAATTTTTTAAATTAAATTTAGAGGTAGTCAAAATCGGTTTTTATGTCGAAATTTGGCCCCCAAAATTTTTCGGGATCACATTACTTCCTTATACTACGTACAAGGAAGTAAAAAACAGCGAAAAACTGTCTTAATGGTAACCGGAAAAATCCCTCCATGCCTTCTATATCAATCTGTTTAGTTGCGTGTGACAAGGACCTCTAAAAAATAAAACCTCTAATCTCCTAAAAAAAATTAAATCTTACAATACAATTTTCATAAAAATGAATATAAAAAATTACTTACTTCTAATACTGATTATATTTGCAGAGTTCAATACACAAAATACAGGGTCATCCAGCCGATTCACAAGCAGAGACGATACACATTCCTTTGTTCACACGTCGATGTTGCTTCGATGTTGTAAAAGAAAGGAGTATGACGTCACCGAACTGGCGTTTCATCGTCCAATAGAGGGTGAGTTCGTAACCGCGTGACTTCGGAATGGCTAGAATCCGTGACGAAAAAGAGAAAATGGGACCATTTACGCGAAAAAGGGACTTTTAGAGAGCTCTAACTAAAAAAGAGACTTTTAGGGAAAAAAGAGACTATTTGCGAGCCCTGGAGATAGAGCTGCCAACAGGATTTTTGGACCCCAGGGCAGGTATTAACAATAGACCCCCCCCCCCCAAAAAAAAAAAAAATCTTCCTTTTTTTTAATCCAGAAAAGTTTTTTAAACACTTTAGAATTAATAGTTTTAAAATTTACCTTAGGCCATACATACAAAACCTTGTACATGATAAAACTTCCATCAAAAATTGCAAGTATTTTATCAGAATTATTTAAAATAACTAGCTGCGTACCCGTTCTCCACAAGGTAGGAAATGAATATTTTCCTTACACATATAATTCGAATTAAGTACGGTGATGCAGTCTCAAAAAGTGAAAATTTATTTGAACCTGACTAAAAGTAGACGTCATGAGTGCAAATTTGAAGTGATTGCAAAATGCTGACGCAAAACTTATCTCAATGTCACCTGCGACCTAAAAAGAAAGATTTCTAGGAATGCAGAATTTCCTCTTTCAAAATGCCTGATTTCTACATCATATAATTCTGTTTTTAGGTTTAATTTACAGCATTAATATATACCATATAAATAACATTACACGATGGTGACAACTATTTTATTTTATCTTGCATTTCATAAAGCATGGACAATGCATTAGCACAGTATGTTGCAGATGACTTTATTGAATTTTACCTAAATTAACAAAACCTACATGAAAACATCGATTCACCATGTACGTTAAAAGCCAAAAATGCACACTGTTTCTGTGAAAATCATGTCGCTTTTACAAATTAAAATGTTCGTGACATAACTTCTGCGGTAAAGTTTATTACCCTTACTGAACTCTTAATGCAATATCATACTTGCTACATAAAACTGATGTTGAACTCACTGTCAATTCCTACTAAATAAATAACTAATTTCAAATTTTATTTTTAACAGATTACAGTAGACCCCTTTATAACACGGATCTACAACACATATTTGTAGGACATGGCGAAAAAATTGTGATCCTTTTCCCGTAACACGTTAAAAGAGACTCGTACAGCACGGTAAAATGAGACAGATGTTCTGATATTATGGTGCTTTAACTCCTGTAATTAACATAACTTTTGAATGGCAACAACAAACATCATTGTATTTCTAAGGAGCGCAAATAGGTTTTGCCATGATTATACTGTGCTGTATGCACTCCAGGTGGAGTATAACGCAGGACCCACACAACACAGAGTCCTTTGACATGGAACATATCTACCATATTATAGGGAATCTACTGTAGTTGCATACTGTAAAACCCCAATTATAACCCCCCCCCTTTCTGTGGGGGAGGGGGTTACTTATAATTAGGGATAAGACTATATAATTGCTCCCCCTCCTCCACCTCCCGTTGATGACATCACAGTTGCCATTTGTGGTGACGTCACAATTAGTAGCAGTGTCCATTGCCGAGAACGCTTTTTGTCCTCTTTCCAAACAAATGGGGTGGGGGAAGGGGGGGCTTATAATCGAGATTCCAAGATAGTGTCAAATTCAATATTTAAGAAAATTCCAGGTTGCTGTATTTAGTAATATTTCATCTCACTGGGGAGGCAAATATCCAAACTGCACCAAAATTAAACTTTACAAACTACTTAAGTATGTATTAACCTCGGAACAACTTCAGTGTTTGCCATCTACGATAGTTTTTTATGATGTGACATCTGATGCTTACGTATAATTGAGCATTTTTTTTATTGGATCAATGATCAATACTTCAGGATGAGAATCTCCATGGTAGAAAATGGTCTAAAAAATCTGACACCAGAAGACTCTGATTAACACAGTGGGGTTACACAAATACGCGATGGACACACGCTCTTGCTTATGTCCGGAGCAGCACATACATTAGCGCTTATATACGGCTCCAGATAATCTGCCAGTAAAACAGCAAACAATGATGTGAAAATGACGTCCCCACATGAAGGAAATAAAATGAAAGATATGTAGAAATGCATGAAAACTTTGATTATTTTTAAAGCACAAGTATATTAAAGTTCTATTTGTTTCATATTTAATGTGTTTTCACTTTTTCGAGTCTTAAGAGCTGTAGAAATGAGTGGTTCCACTTAATTGTTCATTTAACAACTGAAGTAGCAACAATGGATTCTGTTGCTAAGGTAACTATAGCAATATTAAAAATAGAACATGAAATGTGTTATTTATGTCTACTTTGTTAGAACAGTCCTGTTGTCATAATTAACACCTCCAGTCGATGGCAAATAGCTAAAACCCGAAATAAAACTTGACAATAAAGGCAATATGTAATACCCTGTTAGGCAGAATTAAAAAAAAAAATTATTTAGGCATATGCTAGTGACATTGGCTCATCTCAATTGTGGAATAGAATTAGTAATACATACAGAGTTGCACTACATTCCAATATTTTTTGCCAACTTTGCTAAGAAATGCATTAAAGTAGGAATCAACATACATTTTAATTCATTAAAACAAAAAATATATTAGACAGTATTAATTATGTCATTCTAACAGTTTTCAGTAAAAGAAACTTCCATAGTGCTGCTTTAACAAATAAGAATCAATTATTTATTACAATTATAGTACTTCGATCACCAAAATGCCAACATAACCTTCTGTGAGATCTTTTTTTTTTTTTTTTTTTGGGGGGGGGGGGAAATCATTCAAAGCACTGATTTAACAGCAATCAAAATGGGAAATTGTTATCGGTGCCTTACATGGTTAGATTGTCAAAAATTAATGGAGGCATCTAATTGAACAGTAGCAGTATTTTAAATTACCAACTATAACGTGTTTTATTTACTCCGATGTACAAAGTACGAGAATTTAATTTCTTTTGAAATTGGGATTCCCCCCCAACTTAAATCAATTTACTTGATTTGGTGAAAATTCTTGTTTAGATATATTTCTCGTGAAAATTGATCGTTTAAAATTGCCTTAATAACTGCACTACTTCTGCATAGAACATTAAAGTTTAAAACTGTATTCTAATGGAACCTAAACTTGTTTTTAAAAATACTATTTTGGTTTGCTCTCAGTAAATTGAACCAAGTCTAAAACTGCAAATTGGTAGAACCTACTACTTTCTCATAATTGCTGTATCAGCCATATTATTATTTGCCAAACTAAAAAAAATATGCATATTAATCTGAGAAATTGCCAAGTCTTTATTTTTTTTAAGTATAAAAAACATTGCATTCTTGCTCTGATTATTTCTGTTCATGCACACAATATTTTAATTAAAAAATAACCTACCAAATAGTCTAAACAGAAAAAAAAAATCATTATTCTTTTATTTTTACTTCAAGTATCTAAATCATTTAATAAAATTACCAAATATGGCAACCACCATACTTATTTCTCACTTTTTCACTACAGGGGTTCCAACTGCGGAATCATGGAGAACAAAAATTACGGAGACGAATCCAACAAATCAGAGATCATTAAAATCGGTCCAACCGTTCTTGAGTTATAAATGGTGTAACTAACCTGACTTTGTTTTATTTATATAGCTGTGCATAAATTCTTTCTTAATGTATACAGAGAATAACTTAATACAATTAAATCTAAAACTTTTTTAAATGTTGAGTACATGCTATTTGAAAACTAAAGCAGAGTTATAAAATTTGTAGCCAAATGATTAACACTGAAAGAAAAACATTAGCAAACACCAATGAGAGTAAATGCTGCAGACCGATTTCGGTAACTATGACTTATCAACATCAGTGCAAGTGTATTCTGCAGCAGTTATAATACCATATACAGCAGTTATACCATGATCAACATCAAAATTTGAAAGTGTAATGTATAACAGTATTTTTTTTTTTTTTTAATTTCAACTTCAAACAGTGTTCGCCTTCCTTTCTTACTAGCCTCTAATTTCAGCTTTCAATCTTTATGTTTTGGGACACAGATTTATGTGTATACCTATCCATTGAAAAGCTTCACTGCTAATTAGTCAAATATTGACACCTTTCTTTTTCTTATTGCACATTTAAGACTTTACTATTATGAATGATGCAGTTGCATGATCCAAAAAAGGCTTTGGAGGATACAAATATTTTATTTTCCTGCGGGATTTGTTTGCTAAATATTCATAACGCATGTCCTCCAGGGCAACTGTTCCCCCTCTCTTGGCAGGCCTGGTAGGGGAAAACGGTGGTATTAATACCTGCTTAATTAAAAATGGCATTATAAAAAAAGTATTTTGATAACGTTAAAAAATAATGGTATATTTTCAATCTATATAAGTCCAAATGTATGTAATATACATCAATAGTTTAATTAATCAATAGTTTAAAAGTGTCTCGAATCCAGATAAATATGATACTGATGATGAAAACTTGGGTAATAATAATAATAATAAAATCCATTTGATTAAAGTTTAAAGTTAAGAGAAGAATACCTTAAATTTTTAGAACAGCAAAGTTCTGTAACAAAACAAGAATTAATAATTATATACATTTTGCAAAAAGAAAGAAAGAAAAAGAAAAAAAAAAGAAACAAAGTAGAAAAAAATAATATTTTAAAACAAATTGTCATAGAACATACTTTCAAAATTAGAAAAAGGAAATTTTGGAACCATTTGTTTTGCTAGTCTTCATGTAATTTTTTCTTTTTTTCTCTCATGCTTTTGTATTTAATGTGAAAATATAAGTGAAATACTTTTGACTGTTTTTATTTCATTGTAATTGTATTCTACTTTCTTAAAATCAGAAATGTAATGATTTATCTTTTAAGGCCCAATATCCGCACAAGCCATGGTCCCAAGCTGTGCGGATTTCTGGATCTCTACTGTATATATATCTTGATAACATGCTCAGTGATAATCTTATTTATTGATCGAAATTAAGGTAAAATCATACAAGCCGGTGCCCACCCCATGTAAACATGGCGACAGTCGCTGGAGCTTGGCGACCGCCAAGCTCCAGCGACTGTCGCCATGTTTACTAGTCATTCTAGGCAACCAGTGGTCCGTTTTTAACTAAAAAAACCCCAGTGGATTCAGCAACCTAGTTGTACAGCTATCTAAACTAGGCAACCAGTGGTCTGTTTTTAACTAAAAAAACCTCAGTGGATTCAGCAACCTAGCTGTACAGCTATCTAAACTAGGCAACCAGTGGCCCGTTTTTAACTAAAAAAACCTCAGTGGATTCAGCAACCTAGCTGTACAGCTATCTAAACTAGGCAACCAGTGGCCCGTTTTTAACTAAAAAAACCTCAGTGGATTCAGCAACCTAGTTGTACAGCTAATGTAAACTGGGCAAACACTGGCCCGTTTTCAACTCAAAAAAACATCGGCGGATTAAACAACCTAGTTGTACACCTCTTATAAAGTCAGTATGATTAGAATAGCACGTAAATAGCACTTACGAAAACATAAACACTTCAAATATCTATTTAAAATTCACATTAAAAACCTTAAACATCGAAAGATTCGTTAAAAAAGAACACTTACCTCTATTTTTTTGGTAAATAACCGCTCAGAAATGTCCCCAACACCCACCGGCTTATAACGTACTATATTTCTAACAAACACCCACAAATTCTTTTCTTATATTAACATAACACATTTCATTCCCTTCCATCAATAACACAAACAATTTCAAATTCCCAAACCTGACGAAACACGTATTCTTTATGGTTGCCAGTCACAACTACCACCGGCAGTTGGCGGTGCATCGCTCACTCTCGCGTCAGATTGTTCGCCAATGATTTGTAAACAAAACATTGACATGTAAACAAGGCACCGTATACGGAATATAGTCCGAAATTAAATAGGTAGATATTCATTAAATTAAAATATGACAACAGTTGACAAACAAAAGGAACAATGGCCTTGTATCCCCTTTAAAAATTCAAATACGTTGAATGTTGTCATTTTTAATTTTAGACAAAACTATCTGCATTCCTATTCTTTGCACGGTAAGAAGTGAAAATTTTTCTTACATGTTTAATTTGAATTGATTCCAGAGCAGGGTGAGAAATTAGGAGCAAAAATCTAGGCGTCAATGATACCTAACTTTTTTTTCCGGTTGCCAAACTGTCTCTTTCAGGTGCAGTCTCGAAAACCTTTGTTTTGTTTATATGCATAAACTATAAACAGGTAGGCTTAATGATTATGTACAGTAATAATAAAGAAGATCAGGACTATTAAAATTAAGATAGTAATAAATAGTAAGTAAATATAAAATCAATTTTTATAGCTTTCCACCTATGCATCCTGAATAAAATATTATGATACTTTTACAAGAACATGGTCCTCTCCTCATATCTCTCCTTTCATTCATGGAATTTATGGGGGGAAAAGGAATTGGGACTTAATAAAAGAAATAGGATCAAGGGCCCCAATTTTCTATTAATTTCGACAGTACGCTTCCTCCTAATTTACTAATTTTGGACTTACAAGAAGCTAACAAACGGTTATTTTACTTAAGGTAGTAGCTCCCCAACCTCCTATTTAAAAAAAAAAACCACTAAGCATCTTATCAAATTTTAAGGAAAATCAGATGCATTTTAAGATGGGGAAATCGTAAGCATGTGCTACTCAAACAGCCCATTTTCAAGGTTTCCACTTTCAAATAATCAAGTGTCTGATTATGTAAAACATTTTTTAACGAACGTTACACATACTAAGGGTTCAATTTACAAAGGTGAATCATACAAAAGAAATAACTTAAAACAGGGAGAAATTTTTGCGGGGGGGGGGGGGGGGGGGAAGACTACTTCAACGTATGGTTACCATATTGGAAAGAGCAAAAAAGCAACTAAAAACACTGCTGCCGGCACCCATGGGGGAGGGGATACGTTTTCGCTTCGGCCGACCAAAAATGCCTTCTATTCGTATAATCTACAGAGAAACTTCCTGTCATTAAAACGGAACTGGGAAAAAAAAAAAAAAAAAAGCTTGAAGTGTGAACAGGAGGGGGGGGGGGGGGAGGGGAGAAACACTTCTCTCTTCTCGGACAGCTGTAACGCTGATTTCGGAATTCTAAAGGCTTGGAGATCTGTTTATTTAAGCTTTGAAGAGCGAGCGCTTTTACCAGTGATTACAAAATAAAACAAAATCAAGTGTTTTGTCTGTTTCTCTTCCCCCTCCCTCTCGCGCTATTGTAGAGATGCCAAAACTCTTGCAAAAGGAAAAATGTAATAATATGAAAGCAGCTGAAATTAGATTTATTTAAAACTGAAAACGGTATGTTTATGACATTAGTTTTTATTTGCGTATTCGAATGTACAAAATAACATTTTTGTTCGTTTTACATAAAGCATCTTGCGTGGTAGTTTTCGATCTGCTGTAGCGTAAATCAGGATGCAAAGAATGCCAGCAGAGGGTTTGTTTATTGTTTTCAAGTTAATAATAATAATTAAAAAAAAAAAAAAATGCACGTGCTTCCCGTCTACAGTTTTAGAAGGGTCATAGTAAAGATCACATGAAATTTTTTAAAAATATAATCGATTACTCTTAAGTTGACTGGACCCTGACTGAGTCGAACGACGGAAAATATACAAAGGGGAGTACTACAATTTAGAAAAATATTAGCTTCGTTCCTTCAGTACAATGTCTTATTAATGAGATACTTAATGCATCTTTCACATACAGTCATATATTGTATCAGTAGGCAAATATCAAATTTAGTTTTAAATAAAAGTCCTTTTCACTCTTCTCCTTTTATTACGGCCGTCACAGAGTCACAAGGTCACAGAGAGGGACCCTGAGTATTCTGTTCCGGTGCGTTCCTACCCCCCCCCCCCAAAATGTTACATGTATGTTATCAGTTATGATGAGCTCCTCCCCTTTCTTCCCCTCCCATAGACGTCTGCAACCCTTTCTCCCCTGCTTGTCCATATAGCGCTGACATTCAGCTTTTCCTACGAGGCCGAGGGTGGGCGGGACTAAGTAAATTTTGCGCATCATCAATTTTAGACGTTTTTTCAACTGCTTTGCTTTACTTTGCTCGGACATACAGCGCCGACTTTTGTTACGGGGACGGGAACGAGGGGGGAGGGGAGGTTGCTTGCTGAGTAAATTTTGCAGGTCGCCAATTTTGGCGACTGACAGACTGTTTTGCAGTCGCCAGGAATAATTCCACAGTCGCCACTGGCGATCTGGCGACTGCTAATCTCAAGCTTTATTAGTGGGTTGAACTGAAGTTGGGAGAGGGTCTATGAAAGTTTTCAATGTCACCAAGAAGGCAGAGCCTTATTATCGCATGGCGAATCGGGACTTTGCCCAGGGCCCTCGGCTCAAAAGGGGCCCCAATATCAAATGTTGTTCTGAAATATTATATCAAAATTTTATGAAAAATAAAACAAATTTCATAGATGGGGGTCCCCCAAATTCATCAATTCCCGGGGCCCCAGTTGGTCATAATCAGGCTCCGCAAGAAGGATTTATTATTTTACATAGCTATTTTATCTTATTAAAAATTATTTTTATTTAAATTACTTAAAACATATTTAATACAAACTTTTCAATTTTTTTTTTCATATCTCAGAGAAAAAAAAAAGATAGCCATAATAAAGTCAAATGATTCATATTCAATTAGAAATTTATATCAAGACAAAAAAGTAAACATACCTGTTCCAGAACCCCTACTTATTCGTACACTAGATAAAAAAGTAATAAGTATTATATTTTTTATCAATAAGAGCAATTTAGTGAATATTAATTGATTCTTTCTTTCACTTACTGTAAGTCTCGTGAGTCAGGAACTCCAGGAATGGTATAAGCAGCAGAAATCATAAATAGTCCAGCTAAAACAAAAGTCATACCATTCAAAACTGTACAAATAAGCAAACAATGAGAGAAAAAAATATATACTACATGGAAATATTATATACCGACACTTGGCCTGCTCAGCCAATTTGTTAAGTACTCAGTATCCAGCCAAATTTCAACAGAGTACTCAGTTAATACCGAAATGTTATAAGAATTTCAGTATGTTTTAAACTGATTAAAATAATTTTGTGAAACATTAGAACTGATTAAATTAAGAAGATTGGAGTGTTTTAGGATGATGAATTTGCCAAAAATTTCAGAGCTGGAGTTCAAATCTAGGCATTTTTTGCACAGTTGGTAAATTGATCAACTTAAAACACTCCAACCTATCTAATTTAATTAAGGGTTGTTAAAATTTGTGAGGTTTCTCACTTTCTAAAAAATATGTTTAATTTCTGTGGCGAATCAGAGTTACCAGGCAACAATATTTCATCTGTTCAGTCTGCAATCAACACTATAACAAATATATTACAGTGTCTGATTTTTTAGAAAAATATTTATTTGTGCTTCAAGACGAAGCTCGAGGATTCCATCGAAATAACTTCCAAGCAACAGTCCACCCATTTGTTATATATTATAACAAAGGCAACACCATCGAAAATATAAGTTTCGTAATTATTTTTGATTGCCTTTCCCATGATACCACTGCTGTTTATTTATTCCAGAAACAGCTTGTCAGATTCTTAAAAGACAAATATGATGACCATCTGCAAAAATTTTTCTACTCTCCTGATGGTGCAGCAGCACATTACAAAAAATGCAAAACTTTTTTAAATTTATGCTGGCATGAAAAGGACTTTGGCATCCTTGCTGAATGGCACTTTTTTGCTACTGCCCATGGGAAAGGAGTCTCAAATGGTGTAGGTGGTACTGTCAAAAGATTGGCAGCCTGAGCAAGCTTGCAACGTGTATATAGTGATCAAATTATGACACCTCGGCAACTGTATGACTGAGCATCCCATCATATTACTGGGATTGAATTTGCTTATGTAATATCACAGCAGTATGCAGAAGAAAAAGTTTTGCAAAAACATTTTGCAGCTTACTGTACAGTACCAGGCACACAAAAATTTCATGCATCTATACCCCAGGGAAATAACACTCTTTTGTGCAAAATTTATTCTAATGCTAAAAGTGGGAAAACAGCAAGAGTGACTAAAGAAGAAGGAGAACTTGAAATCACTGATATAAATGGTTATGTGACTTGTAATTATGATGGAGATATGGAGAATGGTGGTTAGCTTGTGTTCTGGATATAAATCAAGATACAGATGAAATTAAAGTCAATTTTCTCCACCCACATAACCCATCACCATCGTTTTGTTACCCAGCATATCCGGATATATTATAAGTGACCTTAAATTCAATTTCTTACAAAAGTTGACCCTAGAACTGCTACTGGGAGAAAAATTGTGTGATGAAGAAATGCAATCTGCATCCCATAAACTGAGACAAAAGAATAATCATGATTAACTAGCTATTTTTTCCCCCCTATGTTTTGTATGATCGGCAAGCTGCAAGTTTTCCTTTCTACTATTTAAATGTGTTACTGTAATTTGTTTAAAATACTTATAAATTAAACATTATAATATAGCAATATTTTTTAAGTAGTAAAGAACATGTATGAAATTTAGAAATATCACATAGCAATTATTAAATGGATTTTATTATTATTTTTTACCTTGAACAGAGAGAGCGAAAAAAAAAAAAAAAAAAAATGTAAATAGTTGCAATGCAAAATTAAGTTCAAGATAATTTAAATGAATTAAAATGTTTTTCAAATAAAAGTCTTGTCTGTTCTTAAAATTTTAAAAGTATATATTTTACTTCAAAATTCTGTAAAAATTTCTACCAAGGAGGCAAATTCCCCCCCCCCCTTATTTCCTTAGTTTAGAAGCATCTCATATAACAGTGTTGTAAAACATTATCAAACATCTTGTTCAATCTTAAAACATTGCTTTAAATTAAAAGCGAAATCTTAATTCAAAACATAGATATTCACTTTTGGTATTACAATTAAATTGAGATATACATCTTCTCCTTTTAATAAAAATTAATTGATGCATTTGTACAGCACTATATCCTTTATGATTATATATTCTTTAAACAACTAGCATTTTATAGAATACTGTTGGTTTGGTCATAGAAAATCTTATGACGAATTTCAACTGTCAAAAATTACTAAAAGTAACTCTTAAACAGTATTACGACTGGTAGAAAACAAAGATTTTTATTTTTCATAAAAGCAACAGAATTCCATTCTGTTGCTTTTATGAAAATCTTGAATTAAAATAGAACTCAAAATTTTTTAAAGAAATTAAATACTTCTACAATAAATTATTATTTCGATATTTCTTTGAAAATGGTGCAAATTAAAGTTTTATTGTAAAAAACCCCTATTTTCCCCCCAAACCCGGGCAGCATCTGACAACCATGGGTGTATCCTTTTCTGTAATTTCAGTGAAACATTTAAAAGTAGAGATGATAAAGTGGGTGTTAATTTTTTCCTTCGGATACAAACTTCACAAGGAACTAGAAAATGTTGAAGCTATCATGCTTTACGATATACACCTGTACGTTATTTTTATTATTAATCCTTTAGAAAATAAAGTTTACTAGATAATTAGTGAGTTTATTATGAAAATATAATACAAATGTTTAAAAAATAACCTACCAAAACAACAAAGAAAAAACATGAAACGATGCATATTTATTTAGTAAACAGTTTCTGTGGCTCAAAGAAAATGTATAATTCAATGAATTAAAATATTGTGAATTGAAATTACATCACACATGCACATTAAGCGTTTTCATTTTTACACAGAATGATTCAGTAGTACATGAAATATAACATTAGGTACACAAATTGCCTGTGATTTTTAAATAGATTCTAGGGGAATATTTACTATAGCTTGCTAGAATATTGTTTGAGTGTTTCTACGAGCAACGATGACCGCACCTGTTACTGATGTTGCCAAACAGTAGATGTTAAAGGACGTGCTTAAAAAAAAATCCATGATACTGGATTAAAGTAGTATTTTAAATTTCACAAAGTATTTTTTCTTAAAATTTTCTACATTAAAAAGGTTTTTAATTGGTTCTATCAATTTAAAAATTTCCAATTGATTTGTAATTTTAATCGAATAGTATCATTTGGAATTCGATTTTGACTAATCCCACTAAATTCAATTGCTTTGATTGTTTGTTATTGTTTGGTTATGTCGGTAATGTTCTGGAAATAACATCGGTTTATTTCAATTTGCCAAATGTGGGTTTTATCATTTCAAATACGCTCTTAAAGAACTATATTTTTCTTCGTTATTTATTATAATAATTTTATAATTTATTTCATAATGCCTTTGTCACACTTTGATGAAAGAAGCGGAATCGTTGCTGCTGAAACTCCCTGGGGTAGATGGTGGCAAACTGTTAGCGAAGTATTTGTTGAAGTGAATATACCTCTTGGTACCCCTGGTAGAGATTGCAGAATTACAATTAAGCCCAATCACATAGAATGTCGTATTAAAGAGAAAGAAATTTTTAAGGTAATAAGTTAAATGATTTCCTGTACAAGGTACGGAAAGTATCGCAATCATCAAACTGTAATTATTGTCTTAGTAGTATCTGAAATTAAAAAATCTTGTCGCTACTGGTGGCAAATGTTCTTTTTTTTTTTTAATTTCGTTTTGCGAGGATAAACACAGTTAAATTAAGCCAAACCTTGAGGTAGTTTTGATTTGAAATTTAATTTTCAGCTTTATTTGAAAATTGATTTGTTCATTTAAATGTGCCGCTATTATTAGTGTGCGATTTTAAGTTACTTTTTATTAGGTTAGATTAAACGAGATTAAAAGAGTATGCAAATAAAATGTTGAGGAAAAACTATTTTAGCCACAGCTTCAGCATTTAATGCGTATAGTCACTGACAGATTGAAAAGAGGGGTGGGTCGACCTCCCCCCCCCCCTCTTCAAGGAGAGAGAAGTTACATAAAAAATGGGTACTTATGTATTATCCCAGCCATCTGTCAAGACGAGCGATTTTTCACTAAGCTAAATGTCGGACGCATAAAATTATTGATGGTTGGCGACAGTTTACCAGCACATTTGCCGTAAAAATAGTTTAGTGGGAATGACCGCCGGGATAATACGTAAGTACCAAAAAATGTAAGAGATCCTACTAATGTTGTGCTACTCATACGAGAGGCAGTTCAAATATCCTATTCAACTGGGCAAAAGAGTGGGTGCCTCATTTTCCCGATTTGAAGTGGTTCAAAAATTCTGAGGCTCCTAAAAATTTTGATGTGGTTCAGCTTTTTGAGGTGGTTCAAAGTCTTGTCCTACTCCTCAAATGTGGTCGTGGTTTTGATCTTAGCCAAAAAGCCAAGAAGTGATAACGGACAGTGGACGAAGTAAAAAAAAAAGTATTAAAAAGTAAGCAATCTCTCTTCCTAATCATAAATCAATCTTCATTTTTTCTTCCAAAACCTAATGTGTCATTGAACGGACAGTGGACAAAGTAAAAATGTCTTGTCCTACTCCTCAAATTCTTTCGCGGTTCAACTTTTTGAGGTACCTCAAAATCTTGTTCTGGGACAAAATTTGTCCTGTGAGGGAGAAGAGGCGATGAGTATTGGAAAGACAATAAACGGGTTTGAAGTGGCTCAAATTTCGTCGGGGTTCAGCTTTGAACGGTAAAAGATGAGAGGGAAAAAGGCGGGGCATCAATGACACATTAGGTTTTGGGAGAAAAAATGAAGACTGATTTATGATTAGGAGGAAAGAGCTTGCTTTAATACTTTTTTTATTTTTACTTTGTCCACTGTCCATTATCACTTCTTGGCCTTTTGGCTAAGATCAAAGTGTATCTTCTTAATCTATTGTATATGTTATTCCGTCTGCTTTTACCTGTATTTCTATATAATTATCGCTCATATGAGTTAGTATGTACATATTCTGTTATATGAAAATTGACTGTAAATATTTGATAAATAAAAACTTTGGTCCCTTTCATGATAATTTTCATTAGCTAACAATTCAAAATAGAATAAAATAAACTGTTAAAAAGAAGCACAAAACAACAAATGGATCTATTCAGTTACACTAAATGAGTTAACATGTAATACAATAGTAAAGGTATTTATGCAGTGCCTTATCCAAGGCTGGCTGTGAAGGTTCCAGCGGGGGGGGGGCATGTGCCCCCTGTCGGGGAAGTTGTAACCCCCTTGTCATTAACTTCTGATCAATTCATCAAGGGAACTTTTAAGATAAGTAACAATCTAAATTTTAGACCAGCTTTAATTTCTATTATATAAAATAGGATTTTTTCATACATAGCTACATTAGAAAAAGTAGTAAACATTTAAAATTAAAATATATGTTTTATACAAGTCACAGAACATTTATGATGTCTTCAATTTCTTTCATTTCCTCCATTGGTACTGGAAAATGTCCCTAACTATTAATCGAACTTCATGTTTTTTTTCAAGCTTCGTCTTTTTTTAAGGATTTTGTCCTTTTCTAAGATGTGTGGACAGGAAAACATGTTTTTGCCTGAAGGTTTCATAAATGATCGATACAGATATTTATCATCAATGTCTTACGCAACTACTGGCTACAAATATCATACATACTCAGACTAATGCACTTATGATTGATACATTTTCATTTTATCAGTAACTCAATGTACGCATCTGAGGTAGGCTCTTTATCTTGTTTGTACAACAGGACATAAAATCATCATTTCTTTATAAGAAAAGTAAAAATGCTTCCAAAGACCCAGACAGCCCAAACCTGTTGGTCGGGCAAAATGCATGTTGATGACCTGTTATCAAAGAAGCATCTTGTTTATTAAAATCAGCCACTTTTCAATTTTTAAATTTTCTGAAATGTATCTAATCTTTTCATCTGAACTTTCTTTTCTACATTTACAACATTAAAAGATTTTATATTAATTTTCCTAGGAAGAACTTAAAATTTGTTAAAACGTTTATAACATACTTTACAGCTTTTCCTAAAATATACGGTATCACTGTAATTGAGAACAGTTTGTCAGATATCTCTAGACATTTCTTTTATTTTTAATTTTCTTTTTTTCTTAGTTGTTTGGGCTTTTCCTTATCCCAGTTTCATACTTTCTATACTAATCTAACTCTTTTTAAGTATGTTTTAGTTAAATATGTATTTAAAATGCTACTATACAATATATGATCACAGGTTTATCTTGTCTGAGTTTATAAGGAAATCAACTGATTACTTAAAATGATGTTTTAATATTTCAAATTTCAAGCAATCTATGACTTCATCAAAAGTAGCTATTAGCAATAATTAACCATATCTGTTTACTTGTATACATATTTTTGTACTTAGTGCAGCTAATTGTGCAGAAAAGCCATAACGTAGTCTAAAATTTAAATTTGTGCCAAGTTTTAAATCAAAAGTTTGCATTTTGTCACGTATGTAACACATTTTTTTTTGTCATTCCCAACTTCTAAATAAAAAGTTATAATAATTTAATTGAATAATTTAGGAAGCTAATTCACTAGTTGAAGAGCAAAAAAAATTGTTCGGTTGTCATCAATATTATTAGGTAAAAAATAAGCTCAAAATTGTTTCGTGCGGGACAAAAAGAAATTTATCATTGAATTTTACTATTTATTTCACACAATACTACTATCGAAAAGGTTTTATGAAACAGGAACTTTGAAATAAAATAAAATATTTTTTGAGCAGTAGTTAAAAATATAATGTCCCATACGTAACACATTTTTCTGTATGACTGCAAAGAAAATGCTCTAATTTCTGTTTAGTTAAAAGTAAAGATTTTTTTGTTTATAAACTTTAATAGAAAAGTTTTCAAGCTTTAAAATGATGTACTGTACTTAATTTTTTTTTTCAAGCTTCTGAAGCCAAATACTGCTGAATGATCCTGTTGTACACTGATATTTAATTATATTCAGGAATCAATGCAGACGAAATTTGGGTCCATTTTGTGGCCCTTTCACAAAATTAAAATCTATTAAAATGTACCCTTCACAAAAATACAATCAGTTAAAACAATCTGTCATTGGCATTTTTTAACGTATATTTTAATTTGTTTTGTAAATTATTTTAAGAAAAAAAGTGATTTCTACAAATTTAGTATGAAAATTTACAAAAACAGATATTGAAATTCACAAAAATAAACAGTTTTCACAAAAATGGGACCCTGGAAAAAATATCTGGATCAACCCCTGCCCTGATATTGTACAATTATTACATTGCATTTTTTAAAAATTAAATACTTTTTCAATTATAACTTGTGCATTATAACTAATATGGAAAATTAGATTTTTACAATTTTTTAAACAATAAAGCCATTATCATCCCAAATTTATATTTTGCCCAATGATTTACAACAACAGTAAGTATTCATAGAATTAATTTGAAAATTTTAAAATATGTACTTTTTGAAAAAATGTAAATGTAAATTTTAAATTTTGAAAAAAAAATTCAATCTTAACTTGTATGTTGTTGGATATCATATGAAAGGGCATAAAAAATGCTGTAAAAAAGCATCTATCCCTCGTGTCTAGCTTAGTTAGAAAAATTTCTACAACAATTTAAAAAATTGTCGTTTCCTGTTTTTGGCCCTATTTATGGAATTTTACAGCTCTGTAGACCAAAAATAATTTGACATATCATTGACATTCATAATGATAAGTCAAATCCAAGAGTCTATATCAATACTCTACACCTGTACCAAATTTTTAAAAAATCAAAGATGGTGAGGTTCAGACCTTGTGTTGAGTTGATGTGGAATGGCTCTGACTTGAATTTTTGGTGGTGTCAAATGAGCTAACTCGAAGCAAAAATTTTTTCTGGAACACTGTTTTTCCTGCCTTCTTTGGTTACATAATTCAACTTTTTCATTATTTGGGAATTTCATTGACTTCTTAACTTCATAACTAAGTGAGTTCATGACAATTTTAAGATTAACTATTTTGGGTCTCTTTCTAGATCTTTTTCTAATAGCATTTGAAAATAATGAAAGCACTTTTATGTCAAACAAGTCTGAGCCGTGAACATGCATTCACAAGTATGCCTAAATCAATGATATTTTATGTTTTTCAGAGGTTGCCATACTCTCCCCCTCCCTTTTTATTAGATGTCGATTTGCCTTAACTTTTACAGAGAAAAAAATGAGTCACATCTTTTCCCATGAATATCAAGAAAATTGTCCTATTTCTCAGCAAAAAGTGCCCTTTTTAATAAATCAACCTTGCTTCATTTGAAAATAAATGTAAACACTGTCTAATGTCTTTCGAAATGTTCACTACACCACCTGGGCAGTCCAAAGCAAACTAAAGAAAACTATTTCAGAAGGTAACACTGTAGGGTCACATTCCAAATACCATAATGTCACTAATGACAGGATAGTGCCTGATCATGGAAATTATGAAAAAATCAGGGTACTTTATCAATCTGGAAATATCAGGGAATTTCCTAAAAATATCCAAAAATCATGAAACTTTCGTTTTCACCTTGTGAACAAGACCATTTTTAGTTGTGGATCAACGTCTGACTCATTAGTTCGCTCTGGATCATACGAGCGCCAACTGATGCAGACTGTACTAGGGAATGCAATCCCACACTGTTTTTCGCTCAGCAGGATTGTGAGATTGAGATTTGTTGATCCCACAATCCTGCAGGATTAATATTTCATTCTACTAAAATTTGATTTCTATAGAGAAAAGTAGGAAAATGTAAGATTGTAAGCTCTATGAAGTTTAACTTTAATAATAATACTTTATCTTATTTGATAATTCATATAATACGTTACATAAATATGAAAATTATAGTCATGATATTCATTATAATATATTATTTCTTATTTGCTAAAAAAGAAGAATGTGAAAAAGACAATGTAAAGAGAATGAAATCCGGACTGGAGAGAGTAGAGACAAATCAAGAAAGTATGGAGAAGAGAATGTCACTCCTGGAAGAAAGTCAAGCGAAATACGAGGAAAGAATTGAGGAAAAGATCGATCACAAGCTAGAAGAAAAACTGGACAGTTTGGTAAAGCTGGGAAAGGTACCAGAAAACATCAGGTTGTCGTCACGCCACCCAGCAGTGAAACTAACGCCTTATGACGGAAAGACTCCCTGGGAAGCTTACAAGACCCAATTCTCGATCGTCGCCAGAGCCAATGGTTGGAGCGAGTCCGAGAAAGCTAATCAACTGGCCGCTTCCCTTAGCGGAGATGCAATTAATGTATTGCAAACTATCGAAGCGACGAAAATAGGAGATTTTGACGCCCTTTCCAGTGCCTTGGAGATGAAATTCGGAGAGAAGTGCCAGAAAGAATATAGTAGAATCCAACTTAAGTCAAGGATGCAGAGATCTGGAGAGACCCTTCAAGAGCTGGCTTCGGACATAGATAGGCTGTGTCATCTAGCCTACATGGACCACCTTGATAATATCCGAGAAGAAATGGCGGTGCGACATTTTATTGAAGCCATCCGTGATCCAGAAACCCAAAAGTCACTTATGTTGGAAGATTATCAGGATTTGAAATCTGCTCTCGTCTTCGCAATGAAGCTAGAAGCAGCTCAACGGGCCGTCAGGAAAGATCGGCATGCTGTTAGAGCTGTCACGGTCCAAGAGGGAGCTGGCAAAGACACAGAGAGCGTCGAGAACAGATTGAAGAGAATTGAAGATCTCATAGAGCGAAAATTAAGATCCGATAGAACGAGAGATGGCCCAAAGAAAGTAAAATGCTGGAAGTGTGGCGTCGAAGGCCATGTACAAAAGTATTGTGGTCGAAAGTCTCATGACCAGCAAGAGAATTCTAAAAACAAGAAGGAGGGAAACTAGGAGGTGGCCATCTCGCGGGGTGGAGGTTGCCAGATAGTCAAAAGCCCCACCTAAAAGTCTTGCAGATTTCATCAGTGAATGGCGGCAGTAATGGACTCTTCGTACTGGGATACGTTAATGGTTCTCCATGCCACATGGTGATTGATACTGGCACGAACATAACCATCATAAGGACGGATCTGGCCAAGAAATTAAATTTGAAGATTATCTGGACTCCGCCCTCGCTGACCCTCCAGACTGTGACAGGTGACAATATCGAAGTGGGCGGAAAAGCGCAAGTAGAAATCACATTTGGAAATGCCAGATATGACCATGTGGTATATGTCGCTAATATTACAGACTCTTTTATTCTCGGACTGGACTTTTTAAAATCGCACAAATTTAACTTGGACTTTAAGAATAATGAGCTTCGTTCAGACTCAGAAGAAATAGCTGCGTTCGATATTAAAAATGAAACTATTTTACCTGTACAGCAAATAATAGCCCAGACTGATATCACTCTACCTCCCAGAACTGATTCAATAATTTCTGGAACAGTAAAAGAAAGCAATAAATTCCGTTTTGGATTAATCGAACACCCAAACAATAGTAATTCCGTCAGAGGAGTACTTGTGGGAGCAACACTTGTGGACTTGTCGAGAGCAGAAATTCCAGTTAGAGTAGTAAATGTGACGGACAAGTCGAAGGTGATAAAGAAAAATGAAGTGTTGGCGACATGCACTCCTGTTACCTGCATTAATAAGAACATCAGCCAAACGACAGCTAAATCTTCCGAGTGCCTGACGAAGGAATTAATACAAGATGTGGAGTTAACGGCAGAACAGAGAAGCGCTGCGGAGAAAGTAATAGCCGAATTTGAAGACCTCTTCTCCCGTACTTCGGGTGACTTTGGCCGTACGAGCTTAACTCAACATAGGATAGATACAGGCAGCCATTCTCCCATCAAGCAACATCCTAGGCGGCTGCCGTTTGCTAAGCAAGAAGAGGTGAGCAGACTTTTAGAGGAGATGCAGCATGATGACGTCATTGAGCCATCGACTAGTCCGTGGGCCTCGCCGATTGTTTTGGTCCGGAAGAAGGATGGTTCCACCCGGTTCTGTGTTGACTACAGACGTCTGAATGACATTACCAAGAAAGACAGCTACCCTTTTCCCAGGATAGACGACACTTTGGACACTTTATCGGGAAACGAATGGTTTTCCACTCTGGATCTGAAAAGTGGTTACTGGCAAGTGGAAATTCATCCCGACGACCGTGAAAAGACTGCGTTCACCACGGGACAAGGATTATGGCAGTTCAAAGTTATGCCTTTTGGACTCTGCAACGCACCTGCTACATTCGAGCGACTAATAGAGACAGTGTTGAGAGGACTTTCCTACGAAGCATGTCTCGTTTATTTGGACGATATCATCATCGTCGGAAGGACTTTCGAAGAGCATCTAGAGAACATCCGAAAGGTGCTGCAGAAATTAAAGGAGGCGAACTTGAAATTGAGTCCATCGAAGTGCAATTTGTTTCGTCGGGAAGTACTTTACCTCGGGCACATAATATCCGCCCACGGAGTCCGAACCGATCCCGAAAAGACGTCTGCAGTCCAGAACTGGAGTCGTCCCGAGAATATCCACGACTTAAGAAGTTTTCTTGGTCTGTGTACTTACTATCGAAAATTCGTGAAGGGCTTTTCTCAAATTGCAAGACCTCTTCACAAATTGACCGAGACTGGACAGAAATTTCTATGGACTGAGGAATGTGAGGACGCATTCAACGAACTAAAGACGGCTTTAACATCTTTGCCGATCTTGTCGTATCCTCACCCTGACAAGTCATTTATCCTGGACACAGACGCAAGTAAGGAGAGTGTCGGAGCAGTTTTGTCCCAGGAGATAGATGGCCAAGAACACGTCATTGCTTACTGGAGCAAATGCCTTTTGAAGGCAGAACGTAACTATTGTGTTACGAGAAAGGAACTCCTTGCTATCATTAAGGCCGTGGAGCACTTCCATCATTACCTGTACGGCCGAAAGTTCCTGCTCCGAACGGACCATGCCTCTTTAACCTGGCTTCTAAATTTCAAGAATCCGGAGGGCCAAATAGCCAGGTGGATACAGCGATTACAAGAATATGACATCGAGATACGTCATCGGAAAGGGGCATCTCATGGAAATGCAGATGCTTTGTCGAGAAGGCCCTGCATAGACAGTTGTCGCTATTGCTCCAGGGCAGAGAAAAATTACCATCTGAAACATCCCGTTGTCCGCCAAGTTACATCATCGACACCATCCCAAGATCCCTGGAGTGACGAAAATGTTCGGGCGGACCAATTAGCAGACCGCGACATCAAACCTATTGTGGAATTTATGGAAAAATCCAGCGCTAAGCCCAGTTGGCAAGAAATATCATCTTACAGTCCGGCAACAAAACAGTACTGGGCTTTATGGGATTCGCTTCGCCTGAGGAATGGAGTCCTGTATCGTAAATGGGAGTCGGACGACGGCAAGATGCTCCGATGGCAGTTAGTACTCCCTCGCTCGAGGATTCCGAAGGTTCTAGAAGAGCTGCATAATGGCTTAACTGGAGGCCATTTTGGCGTGATGAAGACCCTGCAGAAAGTTCGCGAGCGCTTCTACTGGGTTAGGGCTCGAGGCGACGTCGAAAAGTGGTGTCAAGCTTGTGACGCCTGTGCTGCCCGTAAAGGCCTGAAGAAACGAAGCCGTGAAAGACTACATCGTTATAATGTAGGAGCGCCTTTTGAGAGGATTGCACTCGACATCCTGGGACCCTCTTCCACGAACTTCGGATGGCAACAAACACATCCTAGTTATCATTGACTACTTTTCTAAATGGCCCGAAGCGTTTCCTATTCCCGATCAAGAAGCTACGACCGTAGCAGAGGTACTGGTGCAAGAATGGATTTCCAGATATGGAACGCCTCTGCAACTTCATTCCGACCAAGGAACGAACTTTACCTCTGCAATCTTTAAAGGACTATGCCAACTTCTCGGAATGGACAAAACCCAGACTATGCCTTTACACCCACAATCCGACGGCATGGTGGAGAGGTTCAATCGTACAATTTTGAACAACCTCTCGCTCCTGGTATCTAGGAATCAAGAGGACTGGGACAAAAAACTCCCCCTGTTCCTGCTGGCCTATAGGAGTGCCGTCCATGAGACTACCAGCTTCACACCTTCCCAGATGCTGTTCGGCAGAGATCTTCGTCTTCCCGCCGATCTAGTGTTCGGCCGCCCTCCAGATGCGCCTTCATCGCCAGAGGAGTACGTAGAAAACCTTCGGGCACGGTTTGAAGATGTGCTTCATTTTGCTCGGGAGCGGATCAACCTGAGCACGGAAAAGATGAAGACTCGCTACGACACGAAGGCTACGGGACACGAGTTCAACGCAGGTGACAAAGTTTGGCTATGGAATCCTACTCGACGGAAAGGCCTGTCTCCCAAGCTGCAATCGCCGTGGGACGGTCCTTACACAGTCCTAAACCGGCTGAATGACGTCATCGTACGGATTCGTAAGTCACCAAACTCGAAGCCAAGAGTTGTACATTACGATCGGCTAGCCATCTACCGCGGTTGTAATTAGCTCAGACCATGGTCACTATGGCGTAATTCCTCTTTTCTTTCATCTCTCATTCCTTTCCTGTCTTTCTCTTCTCTTCCTCTTTCTTCAACTCTCTTTCTCTCACCACTTACGCCATGTTTAGTGTACATATTTGTAATATATTGGATTTTATTAATGTGTATTTGTTATTACATTGATTACTTATTACAGTGTAATTATTTATTATGATGATTATTTATTTATTAATGTGTATTTGCTTATTGTGCTATTAATTACTTGCTTGAATTATGTTGTTAAGATCTTGTTAAGTGTTATACAGTGTAGGTACCTGTGTGACCTCCTAACTAGGGATTGTGCTGCCCGGGACGTGCAGTCCTTGGGAAGGGGGCAATCTTACGAATTTTCGGGGCAACCCGCTGCTCTGGGGCTTAGAATGGTTTAAAATTCGTATTCTACCCTTCAAATAGATAAATTTTGCTTTTTGTTGCATCAAAATCGGCCAATTAGAACCGGAGATACGGAGGTTTCGCTTTCCCATATGTTTTTCTATGGGCTTCTAGAAATCTCGAGAAATATTAGTCCTAGAGCTTAGATCTCTTCACTTTTGAGGACTTATTTTTGGCGCCAAATTTGGCGATATTTCGCCAAAAGTCGCCAAGCTTGGCGACTTTTTGGTCATTTGGCGCGATTTTCCCAATGGGGCCTGGAAGTTGTTTTTCCTGCATTAAAAACGCATAATAACCTAACATTTATCTTCTATGACGTAATCAAAATTCACGCTTTATGTAGAACCCTCGAGAAATTGACTTTTCTGGAAACCTCTTGTACCTCCTGCGCCGGCTATTTATAGAAGAGCGCGTCGCCCCGAGAGTCAGTTGCGAGTTGAACATTCAATGTGTGAAGAGCTCTGAGTACGCTTGTTTTGTGTGAACTGATAGTGCTATAGAAGCTGTGTTTTAGCTTGCTTTGTGAAGCTGTTTTTAAAGTGCTGTGTGTAAATTCTTCATTGCTGTGTCTTAAGGTATAGTGTACTATATCCCTTGAATATTTCCACGGAATTTTTGCCTGTAAAAGTGACTTATTTTGTGTGAGAAATACAGCATTTGTGAGAGCTTCTGATCCAAGCGGATTGTTAAAAGCACGTTACTGCTAGATTGTGCTTGTGAATTGTGTGCAGCTGATTGTTCTACGAAGTTCTAGAAGAAATAAAGTTTGTGTTCCATCCTGACAAGTGACTTTTTACTTGAACTTTTTACACCAACTGGACTTTAGAACGCCGAACCCCAGGAGTAGCAGAGTAATTCTGCAACAATATTTAGTGTCGAAGCACTTCTGCGTTATACCAGTATGCAAATCATAACGATATGGGAGCTGGGGGGGGGGGGTCAAGGCACCTACCTGTCAATAGGTATGAACACCCAAGATCACTGGTTCTTATTGTTCATCTTATGCAAAACTTTTTGGCTAATTAATGATTGGGAAAGAGGCGTGAAATTGCAATAGAAATAATTTATTTTTCAGTTTCAATCCCACTGGATTACAGTCTTAAGGCTGTTCTTCGAAATAAAAGAACTCTGTTTTTAGTCTTGGTACACAAATTGAAATAAACTAATAGCACCATGGTCTCCAAAAAATTTCAGATGGTTCTTCATAAGCTGTTTTACACACTACGATAAGCGAAAACGCTGTGGCTTTTGTGAAATTTTCAGAAAAAATTCTTCAACATGGATTTGAGCTGCAAGATTTTTCGAAGAGTGACACACTTTGCGAAAATTTCCGATTTTTAAGAATTTTTTCTAAAAGTATTGAAACGGATACAGATTGGCCTGTCTTCGCAGTATGTAATACAGCTTGTAAAGAGACAGTTTCAAAATTTTGAAGTGCCTGGCATCATTAGTTTATTTGTAATTATGTACCAAAATCGCATGATTTTTTCGAATAACACCGTTAATCCTGCGAGATTAGCCCCGCAAATATTTGTTTGGGATCCTGTTCCCGCAATATTGGGATTGCATTCCCTACACTTTACAAATCCAAAGCCAGGATACGTATCATACAAGAATCTAGAAATACGATTGTGAGTCTGAGACTCAAGAGATGTAAGTAATATACAAATCGAAAATCGCAAGTAATGATACATGAGACTCGTACTACTGATCATACAAGAAACCAGATATATAAATCAATCAGACAAAAGAATGCGAATACGAAACACCATTTGTGTGTTAAAACTTTTGCATCTGGGCAATCCAGAAACGTGTCATATTCAAAAGTAACAATTGGTTAACCCTTGTGGTTGACTGGCGATTGCCTTTTTCACCAAGAGGATGGAATTTTGTGGTCATTGTGACCCCGTCCCCTTATTCCACATTGGAGAAATTCTACTGTCACAGTAATTTTGATTGTCATCGGTCATTCTACAATCGGGGAACTTTCTCTTTCTCCATTTTTTGTAGCCACCCTTAATGACATCAGTGGAACCAGTGCAGGATCTCTACAGTCTTCTGCGTGTCATCAGAATATATTTATCACTTAGATTCGTGACTGCCCCATTTATCTAATAATTAGACCAAGTCTTGCTGTTCAAAGCAATGAAATTGCTTGTCCAATTGCCGATAACCTGGAATTATCAGGGTAATATTTCAAGTTTTTGGATTTTTTAGTCCGGAAATTTTAAAGTCTAATCAGACATGAGAGATGGAAACCTCTTCTAGGAGAGAGGGACTATAGCCTTTCTAGAAATGTTTAAATATGAATTGAGTTATGCTGTCAAGGCACAATACCTTCTTAAGATTGTGCACTTCCTTTTTTCCCATCATAACACACACATATTTGTATTCGAAGAGCCAGAAATGTATCTATTTCGTTCTAGAAATTCAAAGTAAGCTACTCATTTTTGTAAATGTATTTTATTTTAATTGTTATAAATATAGTTTATTCATAAACTAATTAATTATTTTTAAAGGGACCACTTTTTAAAACTGTAAGACCTGATGAATCTACTTGGACAGTTGGTAAGAAAATTTAATTTCTCACATTATTTATTATTGTTATTGCTAACAAAAGCTGATTTTTAGATTTGTAACAAAATAAATAAAAAGAATTTTGAGACAAAATGTAGTTGTAGAAGATGTAATGAATAAGTAAGAGAAGAGAGGATGAGTCTCATGTAATTACACATATATATTAGAAAAATTAAACTATTTAAATAAAGAAGCCAGGCCATAAAAAAAAATCATGGTTTATTCCTATTGTTGAAGAGACTGTCGCAAATATTTCATTATAAAAGTTATTTTCCTTTACATTTTTCTCGTTGTAAGTTTCACTGCTCTTTTCGAAGAATTTGTGTGTATGTTTGTATGCAGCTTTGAGCTAGATGTCTACTGTTCTGGAAATACTTTTTTCTTCAAATTATTGCTTTGTCAAACCAGCAATACTTCATCCCTTTTTTTATGTGTGTTTTTTGTAAAAAATGTTCTTCACTTTAAAAAAAATTATCATAGAGAATGACAGTTCTAAGAGTGATGCAGCCATCCCCAACAACAACAACCAACCAACCAACTGAAAAACATCGCAGCACTTAAATTTACAGCTAATTTTTCCTATTTCCAACTTGTAACTTCTGGATCTCAGAATCTGCTCTAACGATTTTTTTACAATTAATATATGATTTTAATTGGTGCCAAATTCGATGAGTGACGTCGCCGGTTAAGCTAGGAAAACTCGTTTTTTTTAATTTAATCCAGTTCAAAGAAGGGACTATTTAACTCGCACAATAAAATATGGGAAATCATCTTCTTTGAGGCAGGGAATATGAATACAGTGCTGTTGGCGGACGCGAAAGTGAGAGAGCCTAAGAAAATATTTTTTAAGGATAAGTAAGCTCTTAATTTTTTTGGGTGGGGGTTCAATTAATCATCAATTTTCATCACAGTATTCCAAATTGTTATAAATATGCTCTGGACAAAATCGATGCAAAGAATTGAGCTAAAAATTCTGAAGGGAAATGACTCTGCACTCAATCTCAATCCATGATTTCATACATCTATGTTGTATGTATAAATATGCTAAGCAAAAACCTCAGTGTCCATTTTGCAGCACACTGCGCAAACAGATGACAGTGAAATTCAGCACAGTTAAAGTTCGTATGGAGTTGTTTGTGCGAATTTTAAAATTTTTGTGTAGTATGCTAATGCATCGTAAAAAATTGGAGAAGTAATTTAGCATGCAGTATTTCACGCCAAATTGGGCAATGGTTCCATTGTTATGTCAATTTTGAAATAACAACACTTAGTTTCAGCAATACTATAGGATTATAGTATTACAACAAAATTTGCAAAATGTGGAATTTATCTCCAGTTTGGTGATACGCCAATGACTAAAATGTGCTTTAGCAATGTGGAGTATCTCAGCAATTAAGATTAAATTAAAATAATATTATTAATAATCAAGTGTATGGAAATATTTCCTAAAAAATACTCTCAGATAACATATTGAAGTTAATTATAATAGAACCTAAAAATGATGATTGAACTTTTATTAATGTTGGCATAATTGAATATCTGGTTAATAGAGAATATATCACCGTAGCTACGATAAAATAATTTGCTATGATGACACTGAAAGTTTTTCCAAAGTCCAGTAGTGTTTTTAAATTCTGTGACTGTGAGTGTCTTTTTGTTTTTTTTTTCGATTAGCCAGGAAGCAAGTGAAAAATTGCCAAATAATTGTGATCTGCGCAAAATTCTTACAAACCTAAAGTGATTTCCTGTACATAGTTGTTTATCCCTTTCCATATTTTGGAAGTTTAATTTAATTTAATATTTTTATCCAACCAGTGGCCAAGGCCCCTGGACTCGCTACGCTAGCTTTTCATATGAGGCATTTGGCCCATAATGAGGCTTATTCGTAAAAAAAGGCTTAATTTCAACAAACAAAACCTAAAGGTTGGATCAGAGAGAATGTTACCCAGCTACACATTGCTTGGTTCTTGCATGTTCCTTGGAATATAAAAATTTAAACTTCGCATTATTTATAATTATGTGAAGCCCATGGAACATCTTGCGTATTAGTCATATATGGCGATTTTTCATAATATAGTGGCTTGCGTATATGTATAGTTAATAATTAGCTCTAAGAAAACAGTACTTCATATGTTTTCTTTGATGAAAACTATGGAATAGCTAGGATAGCTTGCCAACAATGGCGACTTTTCATTATTTGGCAATTTACACATGCTCACATCCTATAATTACTGCTTATGTAAGGTTCTAATAATGAAGGATAAGGATAATAAGGATATGAAAATCATTATCCATATCATAACATCTTGTTAATTATGCCCTCTGCTGACAGAATCACAAGTGCTTCTTTCTGGTAGGCATAGGATTGGTTGTTAACATTTCTTTTTAATATTTAACATATCTTTTTAATATTTTCTAAACTATATTGTTATTGTGGAAGTCTGTGCAAGTTGTGATAAGGCATTATGTAACATTATGTCGCTAGATCACACCCCTCAACTGTAGTGATGGGCAATCTAGTTCATTTTAGTGAACTAGTTCTGAACGAACTAGTTCACGCCATGAATTAGTTCTTCGAAATAGTTCATATGAACTATGGAGATTTAATAATGAACTATATGAACTACGTAGTTCGTAATGAACTATCTAGTTCAAAATGAACTAAGTAGTTCAAATGAACTATCTAGTTCAAAATGAACTAAGTAGTTCAAATGAACTATCAGTTCAAAATGAACTATGTAGTTCAAATGAACTAAGTAGTTCAAAATGAACTAAGTAGTTCAAAATGAACTATGTAGTTCAAATGAACTAAGTAGTTCAATAAACTAAATAGTTCAATGAACTAGATAGTTCATTATGAACAATGCAATTTGGGATGAACTATATAGTTCATATTGAACTATGTAGTTCGTCATGAACTATGTAGTTCGTCATGAACTATATATAGTTCTTGGTGAACTATCTAGTTCATTACCGGAAATAGTACAGAACTATTTTCGGTGGTCTCCGTATTGGAAATAGTTTAGATCAATTTCAGGTACGGAAACCACGCGCGGCACACGGCTGATGCATGGTTTCTCTGATTTGTCGGTATCGGGAGAGCTTTTTTTTTGTATCGGAGTGTTTTTTGACGTAGCAGTGGCGTACCCAGAAATTCATTTTGAGGGTGCGTATCGTCATTACCATAAGGAGCACTGAAGTACTAGGTAAAATCTAAAGAATATGCTAGGGGAAGTCGGAGGTTATCGGTAGGCTATCGGTATTGTGAAAAATTTTATAACAAACTGAAATCTTTCAAATGAATTAAGTTCTGAGGTGTTAGATAACTTAAGATGACTTCCCCCCCCCCCCTCCACACACACACACAAACAAAAGAAAAAAAAGACGGTTCAAATAATGTCCACTTAAGATGTAAAATATTGCAGTTTCAAAAATTTATTACTGTTACTTGAAACTGTTATTTAATGCACAGGCGTCGAGTTATATGAGTCCATGGGGCTTGAGCCTCCTTAATAAATTGTGAGTTTGGGCTGAGCCCACCACAGTGGCGTACCCAGAAGTGCAAAGGGACATATGCACCCCCCAAGATTTATTCTCAAATTAGAAATGATGAATGATGAGAGATATTTGAAATGGTGAGAGAAAAGATGAATTTTTTCATGCTCATCCCCTTCCCCCCCCCCCATCAGGAAAGAGAATGCATGATTCTAGCTAAAGGAATGCCTGAAAAAAGAATAGAAAGTCTGTAATCACTCTAAAAATGTGCTTTTGTGTTTATGGGTCCAGTGCTCAGCATTTGTAGACGGAGGAGAGAGAAGAGGGGTGCATTCCTATAGAATATCTATGGAAGATGCCCCCTCTCCGAACAGTAGTGATACTCTCTGATTCCGTATTCATAAACGGACAGACGTCAGGAAATATCGGTCAAACTATTTCTTTTACTCGAATTATTAAGTTCATGGCTATAAATTTGCTTATTTTTTATTTAACTTTTTGATCCGAGAATGAGTAAAGCGAAACAGTAGTCACTTTTAAGTTATTTTAACTGTGGTGGAAAAAAAAATTCCAAACGTCAATTTGAAGCAGGAAGGTATACATTAAAAACAGTTTCAATTAGCAGTAATAAATTTTGAACGCTGTAATATTTTACATCTTAAACAGACATTAGCGAACGTTTTTTTTTTTTTTTGGGGGGGTTGAGGAGGGGGCTTATTTTGAGTTTTCAAACACTTCAGATCTTAATTAATGTGAAAGATTTCAGTATGTTATGAAATCGATAGCTGTGATAAGGGGGAGGGAAAACTTGACCACCCCCCCAACCTACCCTTTAAGATAGGCACTCACAATATCATATTTTCCTGATTTTACCCAGTAATGCAGTACTTTTTTCGTAGTAACGACAATATGCACCCCCAATGATATTCTGGGTACGCCACTGGCCACCAAATAATTTACCATTAAAAAAAAAAAAACTAATTTAACCAAAGTAAAAATACTCAATTTATGAAACGTTTCTTGTATTTTGTAAAAATTTCTACTGTCGATTTCGATCATGTTTTAGTATTCATTGTGACGCCACGTAATACATAATGCCATTATAATCTGCCCTCGCCAGATGCTAGTTAATTAAAATCAGAATATGAAATGTAAAGTTCAGATAAAATGTGCAGTCCCAATCAAATGTGCAAAAAAGTTTTTTTTTTCTCCCTTTGGATTTTCTACGTCGGTTCCATTTTTGACTTAGAACGTATTGGGAAGATACTAGCCTGAATACAAACCTCACCATGGCACAGTGTTTATCTCACTGAAAATGGTAGACGGCCGAAGTGTGAAGGTCCCGGGTTCGAGTCCCATCGCGTGGCTGTCAATCTAACGGCCAGTTCAAAATGAACTAAATAGTTCAATACGAAATAAATAGTTCAATACGAACTAAATAGTTCAAAATGAACTAAGTAGTTAAAATGAACTAGATAGTTCATTTGAACGAACTATAGTTCATTTAGTTGAACTATTTAGTTCTCTAGTTCGTGGTAGTAAACTAGTTCAATGAACTAGTTCGTTCATGAACTACCCATCACTACTCAACTGGTAAAATATTTACATTCTAATGACTGATACACACGGATGATGTTTGCACAAAAGTTGGGGCTTGCACCTAGCCAGGCCCGGAGTGGGAGAGTGGGGCCTGCCCGGGCTATTGTGTAACTGATAAATATTAGGATATGTTAACTTTCGGGGTATGGGGGGGAGGAATGGTGTTATTAATTAATTATGATTGATAATTAATGCATTAATAAAATACTGATCTATTAATTAATATGCGTCATTCATATTAATTAATCCCTTGCTCATTCGGGAATCCTCTCTCAAAAACTTTTGAGAACTACATTTAAAATAAAGTGTTTGGAAGCCTTCTAGGGCGCAATTGCAGGTACAAAAAATTTTGCAAGTGTCAAACTTCTTTTAAGTGTTATCAGTATAGCACTCTTGTTTTTTTTTTTTTTTTTTTATGTTTGGGAGCCCGCCCTCAGCAGGGACGGCCCGCCGAGGGTGGGGGCCCAACCGTCTGCAGACAGTCGGACACACTGGCCAGTCCGGGCCTGCACATAGCGACTGAACCATTACTCAATAATAAAGTTTAATTCTCAAAAGTGCTGAAAAACACTTTCAATAAACAACTGGATTAAGTAAGTGAATCTTTGAAAGAAGAAATAAATTACTTGGGAGAAAAAAAATAAAAACCCAAAGTAATTTACAGAATACTAGCTGAAGTACCTGTTCTTCGCATGGAGTGGATATTTTTAAACCAACTAATACAAATGGAAAATTAGTAAATAAATATTAAATATACTTTGGTTATTGATTTAATCATCTACAAAAGCTGTTTTACAATATTCGTTAGGCATTCTAACTAGTGATGTAACGAATATTCGGCCACTATTCGGTATTCGGCCTATTCGGCTGTTTTGCCGAATATTTGGTAAGCCGAATATTCAGTTGGCCGAATACTGAACAGGTATTCGGCCGAATAGTTGTGGCCGAATATTGCTACATATTCGCCTGAATAATTTTAGAAAAAAAAAAGAGAAAAATATTTTTTAAATGCATTTACAAATAATTCTGCTCAGTTATACTTCTCATATAATAAAATATCCTAAGTTATTGAATTTTAAGCTGAATGAAACATAATCTAACGCATTAATAATATTACTGCCGACTTTTCTACCTGGTGATACTACTTGACTTGATTTTCTCATTTCTTTATTGGGTGGGGGTAGAAGGAATTTTTTCAGATTCTTAATTACAAACATAATTTTGAAGAGCTTCTAAATATGTTTTGCTCAGAGTCTGTAAAGCCCAAAGCATGATGTGATTATGTATAGTATGTATAGTAGGGTGGAGCGAAAAAATCTTTATTTCAAAATTCACACTGCCTGAGTCATTAAATGGCGCGAAACTGATAAGAACAAATTGTTTCTAAATTTCAGCTCAAAATAGTGTCATCTTCAGGCTCTACAACTCAAGCGAATATATTTCTAGCTTATTAAAATAATAATGTTTAATTAATTAATTGAATAATTAGTTATGTTTCGATTATTAAATTGCTTTATTACTATGTTATTGTAATTGTCAGTGCTGGAAATCGTAGATTTAGAAGCAAACGCCGACTTAGGATCTGATTCGGAAATGGAATGTATCTCAGAAAATGATGACGATTTCATCAGTCAGGATGCCAAATGTCGGAAAACGACTGACGATGAGGTTCCCTAAATCTCTATGACAGACCGAATCCCCGAACAAGCCATTGTTCTTGATAGAGCAGGTGTATCGGAGTATTAATTATTCAATTAATTAATTAAGCGTAATTATTTCAATAGAAATTCAAAAAAGACACTGGGAATACGATTCGTATATTCGCTTGAGGTGTGGAACCTGAAGATGGGAATATTTTGAGCTGAAATTTGGAGACCATTTGTTCTTACCAGTTTCGCACCATTTAATGACTCAGGCAATGTGAATTTCAAGAAAAGTGTTTTTCGCTCCACCCTAATGTTTAGTTACCAGATTAATGATATTTACCATAGCATGTTTATTAAATTATGAATATCTCAAAATATAATTATTGTTACGAATTTTTGGGCAACCCGCTGTTCTGGTGTTTAAAATAGTTTAAAATTCGTATTCTATGCTTCAAGTAGTTAAAATGCGCTTTTTGTTGCATCAGAATTGGTCAACTAGAGCTGGAGATACGGAGGTTTAGTTTTCCAACTGATTTGTATGTCATTTCTAGAAATGTCGAAAAATATTGGTCCTAGGCCTTCCGTAACTTCACTTTTGGCACTAAATTTGGCAATATTTCGCCAAAAGTCGCCAAGCTTGGCGACATTTTGGTCATTTGGCACATTTTTCCCAATGGGGCTTGTAAAGTTAGTTTTGCTGCATTAACATGCATAATAGTTTAATATTTCTCTTCAATGACATAATCAAAATTCCTGCTTTATGTGGAATCTTTGAGAAGTAGATTCTTCTGGTAGCTCCTTGTAGCTTCTGCCTCTCCTATAAATATATGCGGACTACCCCGATAGTCTAAGTCTTGCTTCTGCTTCCGCCAAGAGCAGATGTTCGTGAAGCTTAAGGCTTTGTATTGATGCTAAAGAAGCGGTGTTTTCGCTTATGAAGCTGATTTTTAAGTGCTGTGTGTAAATTCTTCATTGTTGAGTCTTGAGGGACTGTTATTGTTATCCTTCGTATATTTACTAAATTTTGCCTATGGAAGTGTTTTATTTTGTGTTAGAATTACAGAATTTGTGAAAGCTTCTGTACTAAGCAGACTGTTAAAAGCACATTACTCTCTGATTGTGCTTATGAATTTTGCACAGCTGATTGTTCTACGAAGTTCTAGAAGCAATAAGGTTTGTGTTCCATCCTGACAAGTGGTCTCTTTCCTAGAACTTTCTACACCTACTAGACTTTAGAATGACGAATCCGGGAATTAGCAGAGTAATAGCTGCAACATTATGCTGTTATTAGTGTTTAACTTTGTAAAAGATATTTTATCACGACCAATATTTTTTTAGTTTTACAGATAATATACTGTTGTGTGTTTTTAAGTACCTACAAATAATATAAAATGAATTTTAATTAATCTTTATTTAGTATTTAATTACAAAATTGAAAAGCAATATTTTAATTACAGTTAAAATAAAATTGAAAAAAAATGTAATATTCGGCTGCCGAATATTCGGTATTCGGCCTAAACTATGTGCCGAATATTCGGTATTCGGCCTGAGCTATTGGCCGAATATTCGGTATTCGGCTATTAGGCCAAATCACTATTCGTTACATCTCTAATTCTAACTATACTTGATTTTTTTAAATGCTGTTTAGAATGTACATCATAATCCACGAGTGTGTCATTTTTGTTTTTCTTGTTCCATGAAATACTTCTTCAAATTTGAAATCTATATTAAAATCGTCTACTAAAACTGTTTTAAAATCCTCATCAGGCATATTCTAACTACTCCACTTTTACTTACATGAATATAGACACCAATATTCCAATTAAATAGACAGTAGGGTTATGCAATTTCTCGACAATCATGGAAGATATCGATGAGCAGGGTCCAGTTTTGGGGACTAATTTTTTTATGCCAAACTTGGTAACAAATCACCAAAAGCAGCAAACCTTGGAGACTTTTCACAATTCATCTGGCAACCCTTGAAAAGTGGTTATCCCTTTCACCAGTTAGACAAAAGTCTTTGTCTGAAATTAACAGCACTCAAGAACTAAAAAATACTTGAAAAACAGCTTTTGTAAACCACACTGTATTGAGGTCCATTTTTAAAAACCTTTCAAAAGATTGTTATGAATTTGTGTTCGATACTTTTTAATGCAAGATTTTTATGGCTCTCTTCATTTTCCTCCGAATAGTTACAAGTTTAGACACAAATTCAAAAAAAAAAAAACCTTGAAAATGATTTTAGGTATATCTGTTAGTTACATTTTAAACCAAGAACTTTATGGCTATCACTTTTTTTCACTGAGATATGTAGGTAAGCATAAAAAAAAGTTCTAGACCCTTACCACCGTTTGGGATTGAATTAAAAAAAAAAAACATGCAGAAGATTTTTAGGTATTGCTGTTGCATTTTAAAGCAAGATTTTATGGCTGTCTCTTTTTTCCTTTGAAATATGAAGAAAAATGTGAAAAGAATGTTTGATCCCCTTACGCCTGTTTGGGTGCGATTTCTAATAAACCCTGAAGTTGATTTTTAGGTATTTGTGTTAATTATATTTTAAAGCAAGAATTTTATGGCTATCTCTTTTTTCCCCTCTGAGATACGGAGTCAAATGTGAAAAGAACATTTTGCCCCCTTTTGCTGTTTGGATGCGAATTCTAAAAAAACATGAAAATGACTTTTAGATATTTGTGTTAGTTATATTTCAAAGCAGAAATTTTACGGCTGTCTCTCTTTTCCTCTGAGATAGGAAGGAAAACGTGAAAAAAACGTTTCAGACCCTTACCACCACTTGGATGCGAATTTTAAAAAACCCTGAAAATTATTTTTAGGTATTGCTGTTAGCTGAATTTTAAAGTAAGAATTTTATGGCTATTTCTATTTTACTCTGAGATATGAAGGGAAATCTGAAAACAACGTTTCGGCCCCTTACACCCAATCGGGTATGATTTCCTTAAAACTGTGAAAATGACTTTTAGGTATTTGTGTTAGCCCAAAATTCTTGCTTTAAAATTTAACTATCTCTTCTTTCTCTGATATATGAAGGGAAATGTGAAAATGTTTTAGCCCCTCACACCGTTTGGATACAAATTCTAAAACTCCTTGAAAGTGATTCATAGGCATTCAGGTTTGCTATATTCTGAAACAAGAATTTTATGGCTATCTCTATGGCTTTCCCTTTGAGATATGAAGGGAAATGATGTGAAAAGAATGTTAAATAACGCTTTAGCTCCTTATGCTCATTTGGGTATGAATTCTAAAAAAAACCCTGAAATTCATTTGTAGGTATTTGCCTTAGTTATATTACAGAGCAAGAATTTTACGACTGTCTCTTTTTCCCTCTGAGATATGAAGAGAAATGTGAAAAGAACGTTAAAGAATGTTTTGGCCTCTTACACCCGTTTGGGTGCAAATTCTAAAAAATCCTGAAAATGACTTTTAGGTATTTGTATTAGTTGCATTTTAAAGCAAGAATTTTACAGCTATCTCTCTCCCTCCACCCCATCCCTACCCCTAAGATATGAAGAAAAACATAAAAAGAACGTTTTGGGCTGCCATCCCATCTGGGTACGAATTTTTCAAAATCGCTTCTTAAATGATGCCTTGGGCACAAAAGCTATTAGCTCCTAAAATTCCAGTTCTGAATCTCCAGTAGATTTGGCTGTGCGATGATCCTCAGTCAGTCAGGACATCTTCCTTTATAAATAGAGATTACATATGCATATAAGGGAGATGGGGGAACAGTGGGTTATTTTTTAGATTTTCAAATATAACTCTAAAAATATTTTAAAACAGAATATCAAACTAATGTAATATGTTTTCTGAACTATTGGCCATCCTAATTAATTTTTTATTTTAACAAAAGCTCTTTTACATTAAAAAACATTTTTCTTAAATAATTTTAGCTGACCCACTATACCCCATAAAGGGGTACAGTGGGTCAGCTAACAAGAAACAAAATAAAAAATTTTCTTTCACTTGATAGTGAGTAATTTAAACTTTTCTATTGCCTGACGATATTAAGTTAGATATTAAAGTAGCTCGAAGTTAATAGGGTATTAAAATTTTATGATTCTAAAATTCGTTAATAAAATTTAAAAAATAGTTAGATAATATCACTTTGAGTCCTATTAAGTTTACAAAATTTTAGTTTTATAGTTATTTTTAAGACATTAAATCAAAAACTGTTATTTTACAGTAACTATTGGACATTATATAATTGAAAATCTACAGCAAAAGTAAACTTAGTCACTGTTCTCTCTGGGTCTTTTAAATAAATGTGAAACTGTAAAATATTTTGCAAGCATTTATTACTTAACAAGATATGTTTACTTGGAAATTGAAAAGTTGTACCAGGTTGATATTGTGCTCGATGAAATTGCAAATGCATTCAATTTTTTTCATGTAGACAAAGATGTATATTGAAAATAGACAACACCTGAGGGACATCGGGGACAGTTTATCAGTTTATGCAGAATGTAATCGGTTATTATTGGTATTTACACCTATAATCTGCAGCTCTTAATTACCATGTCAATAAGCATTGAATTGATTTCAGTTTGCAGAGTTAAAGAATGACTCCACGTGCCGCCAAAGACTTTTCAAAGCCAATATTCATAATTTTTATGAAACTATGAAATAGTATATTAAAAAGCATTGTGATAATGTACAATAAAAAATATGTATAGTAATAATTTTCTAAAATTATTATAAAAAAAAGAGCTGATTTCTTTTTGTACAGACTGATTAAACTGTCCTCAATGTCCCATTGAATGTTGTTTGCTTAGATTTTTAAAAGGTTTCATTTACTCACTATAATAGCAATTGTTACCAATGTTCAGTTTAAAGCTGTATTGTGATTAATGCACACTTTCAAATATTTTTACAGTTTCATGTTAAGAGGATTAAAAACTTCATTAATGCCTATAGAATTATTTCACACTTAATAATCTGTTTATGCATAAAACTGTTATTTTTATAAATATTGAAAAGCATTTAACTACTAAAGTTGATGCATACTTTTGTATTTTCAGAAGAACGAAAGAAGGTGTTGATTCTTTTAGAGAAAGCTGAAAAATATGAAAATGAGAATATTTGGCCCAGTTTGCTGCAAGGACAGTTTGTAGCCAGTCCAATGACTCAATTTGAAATGAAAAAGAAGCTAGATTTAGAAAAGTTTCAGATTGAAGTGAGTAATAATTTTATTTTTGTTATATTGTAACATAAGATAGTGCATTGAGATAAGATAGTGCATCTACAAAATGTTTGAATGCACATCTTTTAATAAATAATGAATATTTATACAAAATCCATGAGTGAACTTTTGTCTACTATGTCAACAAAAACTAATATACCATTTTAAAACTACCCAAGTTTTACTTCACTATATATACAATGTGAACCAAGATGCAGTGTAACCTTTTTAAAATTCATCATCTATTACATCATTTTTATATTTGTTTCATCTCAAAAACTCACAGTAACTGCTTCATATTATTAAGTCTTTCTAAAAGAAAATACTGAATTTATGGAGCTTTTTTGTGAGCTTTTCATGTGCCATAAAGCATGTATGTGTGTGTTATAAAGCATATTACAAACCTTTCTTACCCTAGCTGATGGAAGAACATATATCACTTTATGATGCTTTTTCACAAAATCAACTAATTCTTCAGTACAAAGTTTATGAATTTCTCAACTTGAGCGTTCACGTAAACAAATAACTTGAATTTTAAATATCATTAGAATCAAGCATAAATGCATTTGAACAAACATTTTTTTTTTTTTTTTTCCAAATATTGGTAATTTTCAGTACAAAAGCAAACATGATGAAGCATCGACATATCATGCTGCTGTCGTTTCCTTTGAGTTCTAGATACATTGTTTCGCTGAAAAGCTAAAACCCAACATGCAAGTCTAGGGCTTTGTGGAACAAACTGGGTAAGGTATTGTAAAGAATTGTGGTCTGATGTTACTTGCACCTTTGGCCAGAAACAGAATTGCCCATTAATCTTCAAATTATTATGTATCAACTTTTTTTGTCATAGCTTCTAGCACGGTGTATGCTTTTTTCTCTATCACTCACTTTTGTTGTGTAGGAGTCAACTTTTTGCTTTAAAATGCTGTGGGTTGTCCCATTCCATTCTTATTTTGTGATAAACATTCACCTATGATTCATGTAGAGCTGGAAGGGTTTGCCCAAATTTTCAGTTTTTAGCGACGGTATTTTTACAATTTTGTCTTTAAGTATTTAGAATGCTAATTTGGCAACTTCAGACTATATCATTCGGGTATATCACTAGGCATTAAATTATTGGTATCATTTTCTATCACCAAATTTTCATCAAGCTTCCAAAATGACACAGAGCTGTTATATGCCGTACTGTAAATATATGTTTTTAAAAATTATGCCATCTGATGTCAATTTATATTACATGAAAATATCACTTACAAATTGCAAAATGCATCCTGCATTCTCTCAGAATTCATTGTCTAATATTAAATTCTAAGTATACAAATAAAGCTTCATTTCTGTTGACAAATTTTTAAAAAAATATTTCTATTTCATTTTTATTTTATGTCATTTGGAAGTAAAATTAAATCTTAAAAAAAATTAGTACACTTCATATTTATTTTCTAGTATTTCGCTGAAAAAAAAAAAAAAAGGCTACACTTATAAATATGAAATAAATATGTATTTTGCTTTTGTGCTAAATATTTTTGTTTCTTTCAGAATCCAGGTTTCGATTTTAGTGGAGCAGATTTATCAAAAAGTTATGAGAAGCCACCTTACATTCCAGATGCTGAACAGGAAGCTAGCTAGAAATTTTTGTAAAATTTGACAATTCTGAAGATGCTTTAAAAAAAAATATAGTTTGACACAGCATGAAAAAAGATATGTGAATATTATATATGCAAGGACATTCTGAAAGATGTTGAAGAATTATTGTTCATTAATGAAATAGGGTCAGTATATCTGATATTTTCTGTGTGTAATCTTAAAACTCCTGTAGAAACAGTAGAATTATAAACGAAACAAAAACTGTAACAGTATCCAAAGATTATTTTTAAAACAAAAAGCCTTACGAACTTAATAAAGTTATATAAATGCTAGCTGTGTGCTTATATTTCCACAAGATAAAGTGATTCTTTTCCTAACATGCATGGTATGATATTTGCACTCAATGCCATAGTTGCTAGGTCAGTGCAAAGTTGAAATTTGTTTTATAAAAATTTTGAAAATGTTGGTTTACTTATAAATTTATATAGAATTGCTTAATTTATTTTTGTTTTATCCAATGGCAATCTATATAGCATAAACAAGGAGTAAATGCCCTAGATCCCCCCATGATCAGTCTTGCAAACCAATACATTTAATCTCCAATTTTCTTGGTTTTTCAATGCTCCGTCTAAGATATTCTCTGTCCATTATACCATTGTTGCAAAGCAGGCAGATTGGGCTTGGCAAAAGGTGGGAAATGTACATTTTAAATGTGGCAAATCAAAAGACTTAAAACTAATAAGTTTAAGGATGCAACTTTTCTTTTTAAAATAATTTTTTAACAATTTTTGTTAAAAGATTTTTTAATTAATTAATTTTTATTTAGTTATTTATTTTTAATTAATAATATTATTATTATTTTGAAAAATTCCAAATTAATAATGTTACATGTTTAGAACAAACTATTTTTGAAAGAAAGCAGTTTGTTCTTTCATTCATCTCTTTCCAATGAGCCAAAGTACTCAAAAATCCATAAAATATTAAATAAGTCAAATTTTGAAAAAGTAGCTTGGAGGTACATGGTCAGAACTTCCTTTGTATCAGATTTGGTGTATCTATGCATCCTTTGCACCACTAGTCCTTAACACCACTGAAAGCACACACACACACACAGACAGACATTTTTCTTAGTTAAAAGAATTAATAAATACAAAGAAAATGTTTGTGATTTATCTTCAACTGTTACGCGTAAATCTATGCATACAAGAATTATTTAAACTGTAAGTTTGTAGTTATTACAGTGGACTCTCTCTATCTGAACACTCTCTAATGTGAACACCCCGGTAATATGAACACATTACGACAGTCCCGGCGAAGCTCCATAGACTTAACATTAGATTAACTCTCTGTATTCTGAACACCCCGCTATTATGAACGCTACTTTTCATCCTCATTCAACCTTTACCTCTCCGTAAACTGAACATGTGTTGGCAACTGGAATTCGAGGAATTCCCGTGGCATGGAAATTCAGAGAAAACTCATCCCCTCGTGACTGGAGGGTACAGCGTTTCAAGTTTTGAGTCAAGTTTTTTTGTATTCCCTCATTCACAGAGCTCGCACCCCCCTCCTTCCACCTTTGGCTTTTTCATATGATACACTCTAGAAACCAGCCGATGAATCTGAAATTGCCAGCCTTTGATGCAACTGCAATCTTGACCAATGAAATGGAAGTGTTTAGGCAGGTGTTTATTTAGGCGTGTATTTGAAGTCATGTATCGTATGGCTTGTAGAGAGGTGAGGTAGCATAATCTATTTGGTTTTGTTCCTTTTGCTCAGAAAAGAATAAAGTTTTCATCATTTCACTGTTCTTGCAGGATAAGAATCACTGTAGTTACACAGATATGTCGGAAATAAGTGCTAAAACGAAAAAAAGGAAAGAACTGAAACTTCGAGAAAAATACGAAGTTCTTAAAAAATTAAAGTTGAATGTTAGTCAAAGAAAAATTGCATCAGAGTTTGGAATTTCTGTAGGCCAAGTCAACGGAATCAGCAAGAAAGAGAAAGAAATTATATCTGCTTTTGAAGCAAATGAACCGTCTTCAAAGTGTAGAATTTTTGAAAAGAAAACGGGAAACGAGAGCATAAACAATCACGTCTGGAAGTTTTTTACACAAATGAGAACAAAGAATCTTCCTGTCACTGGACCTTTGCTAAAACAGATTGCTTTGGATTTTGCAGAAAAGGAAAATATCAAAGAATTCAAAGCATCGGAAGGATGGTTGACTCGCTTCAAAAGTCGGCATAATATTGAATTTAAAATTATGAATGGTGAAGCTGCAGACGTAAATATGGACACTACAGAAGAGTGGAAAACTAAACTTCCGGACTTAACAAAGGATTTCAACGCAGCTGATATTTTTAATGCCGACGAAACCGGCCTGTTTTTCAGAGCTCTTCCAAATAAAACTTTAGCAGAAAGAAGTGAGAAATGTGTGGGCGGGAAAATTGCGAAAGAAAGACTTACCGTCATGCTCTGTGCCAGTTCCACAGGAGAGAAGCTCAAACCACTGGTAATCCGAAAAAGTGAAAAACCAAGATGCTTCAAAAATGTGAATATCGCATCATTGCCTGTTCACTATAAATCAAATCGAAAAGCCTGGATGTCATTCTCAATTTTCTCGCAGTGGTTGGAGGACATCAACGAGATGATGAGGAGAGAAAGAAGAAAAATTCTTCTTCTTGTGGATAATGCAGCATCACACAAAAACATGCAACTCAGCAATGTGAGCCTGAAGTTTCTACCACCGAACTGTACTCCTATTATCCAACCATTGGATCAAGGAGTAATCAAGACCTTTAAAGCTCACTACCGAATCCATTTTCTGAGGAAAATGCCCCTGGTGATGGAAGAGGCAAATTCTGCAGCTGAATAACAAAGAAAGTCGATGCTATGGATGCTGTCCACTGGATATCAATGGCTTGGAATGAAGTAACCCCTCACACTATCAAGAGATGCTTTTATAAAGCAGGATTCCCGTGTGATGATGACCATTTAGGAATAGAGGACCAAGTATCAAAAGATGTGAATGACTTGGGTTCAATTCTTCAGGAGCTTCATACTGAAATTGAACCTGACTCTTATCTCGAAGTCTATGGAAGCCTTCCGATTTGCGACAACAACATCGTTGAAGAGGAAGAGGATAGTGAAGATGAAGAAGCAGAACCTCAAGACACTAATGAAACAAAAAGAACACTTACATTCAAGCAATATGGCCAAGGGATTCAAGACATGATGGACTATGCAGTTGAGCATCATCCGGAAGCCTTTCCACTTCTTAAACAATTAAACAATATGTATGCTGCACGAGCATATACATTGCAAAAGCAGACTAAAATTACTAACTTTTTCAAGTAATTAACCATTTATGTATTATATATAATTATGTATTATTATATATTTTGTAAAACTTTTTTAATAATATTAAATTTAAAAAATGAGATGGTAGGATACAGGTCCGACTAAATTTTATTTGACACTGCAATAGCTGCCAAATCTAAACTAAGCACCTCCATCTCGGTAACTAGCGTGGCTAACCAGGCTTAGCATTCTATAAAATTTCATTGCGTACTCACATTTCTCAATCTCCCTCTATACTGAACACCCCCGTAATCTGAACACTTTTCCCTGGTCCCTTTAGTGTTCAGAATAGAGAGAGTCCACTGTATTTGAAAAGTGAATTTTAGATAACCAAGGTATGATACATTTAATATTATGCTAATTTTACTTTGGTAAAGTTTTTCCTTCGATGTATGTGTATTTTTAAAATAATTAAAACTTATAAAATAATATACATAAAAGTTGTGTGATGTGTTTCTATCGAAATTTTTTTATCTTTATTAGTAGCGCTCATCCATTCACAGAATGGGACAGGGACATTTTCCCTGTCCCAGTAAGTTTCATTGCATATATATTTAAAGTGAAAAAATGCTGTTTTCAGGAATCTTTAACTTTATTACCATTTTCGTTTTTCTGAGAATTTTTATTGAGTTGTTTAATAAGATTTTCAAAGGTATAATTAACTCTAGTAGCTGTGTAAATTATCATTGTTCATAATCACTCAGTGTTCCAGTATTGCAACTTTTCACAATGTATGAATCACAATGAAAAAAATTATTCAAAGAATAAATGTATAAATCATTTAAAAAACAGGTAAAAACACAATAAAATCTGTTATGTAGCACTATCGGTGGCAGCCACCACCTTCTTCAGCACAGGTTTTAGTTCTAAATGGCCAGCTCTCTTCCTCAGCAGGGCGTTCCACCCAGGATCGATCTGCGCATGCGTCATATCATTCACAGCGCCATCTGTGGTTATAATCTGTAGGGCTTCCACATTTAGGGCATAATGACTGTTTTTGTAATTGGCGAGTTTTTGGCTATTGTTAAAGTTGATTTCTATGGGGTGTTCCTGGGCTATTTTTGCGAGGGCAGTAGTGGTTTTATTGAATTTAATGTCAGTTTGATGTTCCTTTTTTCGGTCTTTGATTTTTCATTTTGTCATGCCAATATAGCAGCCCTGTTTATTGCTATTATTGTCTGTAAAGCTTAGTTTATAAATACCGGCGGTTTCATCAGGATTGATATTATCTTTATCACTGCGAATGCGTTTGAAAATATTTTGATTGGGTTTTATGGGGATTTTGATATTTTTCTTTGTGGCTTCATTTGTGATTTTTAGGGCGGCTCCCCTGCAGTAGGGAATGGCATTGGTAAATTTTAGTTTCGGATTTTGATAGTTATTAATTTGTTCCAGTTTTTTTATTCTCTTTTTAAAAAGGTTTCTTACTATTGAATTTGGGTACCCTGCATTTTTACATTGTGTTTTGATAAACTGGTCAACTATCAAAACTATCAAAATCCAAAACTAAAATTTACCAAATGCCATTCCCTACTGCAGGGGAGCTGCCCTAAAAATCACAAATGTAGCCGCAAAGAAAAATATCAAAATCCCATAAACCCAATCAAAATATTTTCAAACGCATTCGCAGTGATAAAGATAATATCAATCCTGATGAAACCGCCGGCATTTATAAACTAAGCTTTACAGACAATAGTACCAATAAACAGGGCTGCTATATTGGCATGACAAAACGAAAAATCAAAGACCGAAAAAAGGAACATCAAACTGACATTAAATTCAATAAAACCACTACTGCCCTCGCAAAAATAGCCCAGGAACACCCCATAGAAATCAACTTTAACAATAGCCAAAAGCTCGCCAATTACAAAAACAGTCATTATGCCCTAAATATGGAAGCCCTACAGATTATAACAACAGATGGCGCTGTGTATGATATGACACATGCGCAGATCGATCCTGGGTGGAACACCCTGCTGAGGAAGAGAGCTGGCCATTTAGAACTAAGACCTGTGCTGAAGAAGGTGGTGGCTGCCACCGATAGTGCTACATAACGGATTTTATTATGTTTTTACCTGTTTTTTAAATGATTTTAACTATCCGTCACTTTGCTTTTAAAATGTATAAATATTTCAAAAATGCATGTATACATGATTAGTTAATAATAACAACACATCAGTTTGTGGTCTGAGTGAAACAGTTATTGATTTCCTCAAAACTTGATGCTGTAATGCTGTTATCAATAGCATATTTTTTTATAATTTTTTCTTTTTATTTTTTCTTTACTTAAGGCAATATTTGTTTATTTCTCTCTGATTTAAGTAATCACATGTATTTAAAATAATTAATCACCAATTTTATAGTTTTATATTAAGTCAAAATTCTGTTTATAAATAATCATCAAAATTTGTATTTTTAAAAATTCAACATGCTTCTTTAGTCAGAGGAGTTAAATTAACAAAAAATTAATAGCAGAAAAAATATTTTATGAAGTTTTTTTTCCTCTTTTTAAGGAATAAAAATAAATCCTTCTATATAAATTTAATTCTAGTAAAATATATTTAATTGTTTGTCTAGTAGTTTTATGAAAGCGTTGAAGAGTGATGTCACATTTTGACATGAAAATCTTCTATTATTCATTTCCCGTGCTGAGTGAAGCTTTGATTTTCAAACGTCTGACTATGAAGGATCTAAGAAATAAGAGATTGATGAGTTTGCTGAGTTAATGGATTGTTTTTCTTTCCTTCTGTGATATATATGCATGTTCTTTTTTTTTTTTTTTCCCTTCTTTGTGTTCCAATATTATGTGCTTAAAGTCTAGCTGTAAGAAGAGATTTGATTCCTTCTCCCCTATAAAAGAGTCCATTTTACTGTGTGGATTAATAACTGAAATTCCTTGAAGGTTGCAAATGTTGAAGAATTTGGACTCCTGCCAAATTCTTTGCAGTTATCACCCAAAATGATTAAGTTGAATTTGCCTTATAGAATATAATAAAGTTTCTGTGGTTGGACTTTTCTTGTCTACAGGTGCTAAATATCAGGGACTTTTTTTTATGTCAGTATTTCACCTAGTGTAAACTACAGAAACCAATAATTTGAAATTTGACATGTAATGTTTGTAATGTAAATTCTTGATAAGAAAGGCTTTTCTAAAATTCCTAACAAATATTGGTAGGGTGCCGAAACATTCTCATTACATATCCCTATCTAAGTTAAAAAAGAGATACAGTGAAACCTCGATTTTATGTCTCCCGAATACGTTTTTCCTGCATTTTAGTTTTTTTCATCAGGTCCCAGTTTTTCCGTATAACTGTAATGTTAATTTAACCTGAATCGTAAGTTTGTTATTTATGGAATTTCCTGCATTTTACGTTTTCTCTGGACAGTTTTTTAAAAAAGTTATAAAATAAGCAATATTTTTAATGTTAATATGAAAGTTAATCTATGAAAACAGAAACACATTCCACAGACTCCTAAAACTGGTTACTTTTCATCCTTTGAGACACATCGTGGCTTGGTTCCCTCCCCCTCCTCTTTTTTTGAACACCTGCTGTCGCAGACTGCTCCCTTCTCTGAATACAGGACAGCTGGCAGGGGAGCAAAGTACAGAAACAACACACTTTATTGGTGTAGGAATGAGATGGGCCGTCACCTCCAATAAACAAGGCCTATGAACTGAATTTAATGGGATGTGGCACAATGGCGAATTCCATAGTTACAGACTCCGTTGCTTCATTATCATGTTTACATCTAGTTATGACGTACTCGTGAATATACTTTCTATCTTTAGTGTTGTCTTATTAGTTATAAGCTCTTCATTCAGGAGCTATTTTCTACCAGGAGAAGGTAAATGAGAGTGATGACTCATATATCATTTTAAAGATCTTTTCATTAATAACATTTTGATACCAAATTTATTGTAAAATCATAAAAAATAACTAAGTTATGAATGTTCAAAATTCTGTTCAAATATGCATAAAAATTTTATATCGTTATTTCCATTATTGTTAATTGTATTATGATGACAATAGTCACCAAGTTATGTGAATTTCAATGGCATAATTACAATATTAAATGGAATTATAAGTCAAAACTAGACATGATTGGTTGCCATGATACATAAATATTGTTTGTCTGTACTTAAATAGTATGTAATCTTGCTTTAATCTTGCTCATATGTTATTGAGTTATTTATAATAATGAGCCAAATGTAAATTTTTAACGTGGTATTTCCAAAGGGGATTTCTTTTATTCCTAAAATATGGAACAGGCTAATAGTACGTTAAAATATTTTTAAATGTTATTAACAATGCACTAAAAAGAGTTTTTTATGGTGTATATAAATTTATTCGATTATATTACATGGTTCAAGTGATATACAGCACTTAGATATCTGGAATTTTGTCACCAAATGCCAATAAATCTCTAGCACTTCTGTTGTTCTAATGATTTCTTGGCTCATAAGAAATAGCAACTTATCTATAATTTCATGTGTCCCGCATTTATCTTGGTGTAAAATCCTTCGTTTTGGCGGACCGCCTCGGAGATTATATGTAAATACCTAATTTTACATACATTTTTATTAGTTTGGTAAAAATCTTTAAATGAGAGTTGTCAAAAAGTCAAACATTGGTGCAACAGTCCCTCTTTGTGGCCAAGGCAACATCCCCTGCTACAGAAAGCCGACGCACGGCTTTAGTGACATAGGCAGGTGCGGCCGATCGGCGAGAGGGTCGATCATGTGGCTGAAAGACTGATGGATTCTGTAATGTTTTTTAATATACTTTTTTGTGATTGAATGATGCATTTAATCATGCTTATTCATGTTCGATCGTAACAGAAATTTATTTTATGAATATTTCTTTTCCGTGCATACTAATTTTTAAGTAATGTTTATAACTGTAAACAACAGCAATAATTACATCTAACATTAAGACATAAATTGCAACATTCACTCCTTTTTTTATAAATAGTATACTTCAATTACATTCACACATGAAATGTTAATCTGCCTTTAAAATTCTCACTGAAAAATTATTAGAAGCAATTTATTTTTGACTTTCAAGAAGTTAACTTATGTTACTTGCATAAATAATTGCTTAAAAGGGAAAAAAATATATTTTACCATTAAAGCTAAACACAATTCAGTTTTTCAGCAAAGTTTTTAAACATTATTTTGAAAAATTTAAATGCGTATTTTAAAAATATTTCTTTGGTTTACTTGCATTTTACATCAAAACATATACTCAATATTATTATTAAACTGCTTATTATATTTTGCCCAAGAATAATGCAATACATTCAAAAGCATATAAATATTTAGGAATTACACATCCCAAACCCACGAAGAAAAGCTGTCATATTAATAAACACTCTTATAATTTCGAAGATTTTTATTTGCAAAAAGCTATTTTATTGGCTTTTTTTTTTCATTATATATTGTACTTGAAAATTATTTATTTATTAAATCCATTAAAAATTTTAAAAGTAAATAAGAAGCATTAAATCTCTTAACTTTCGATCAAGTTATTTAAGTGCGGAGAAAAAGAAAGACTTATATATTTTATAAAGAATAAATGAGCAGACAAGGAAGATTTCTGAAAAAAATTAATTTATTGAATACAATAAGAGTCAATGGCAAAACATTTTTTACTATTATTTCTTATAGTAAAATTATTACAGAAAAAATTAGAGCTATGGTTTAATAGGGTTTTGATGCATATTCATTTGATGCTAAAATTGGCTATAGTACAGATTTAAAATTCTTATTAATAGTTATTGGGATTTATCATTCAAATCTCTCTCTCTCTCATACAGTTTAATCATTAAAAATTATTTCCACAGCAGAGCAAAACACTTCTTATGCACAAACATGTTAATGCCCAAATTTTTTCAGAGCTTTCGCATATGAATTGAAATAAAATAATAATTCCAGGTTCAGGCATAGCTGTAAATATTCTACTTTACGAAGGAGAAAAAAACTCTGAACTCACTTTTGGCAGTTTCTTGGAGGAAATTAAAGAATTAATTAAAATACATGTTGGGATCTTCGTAGAAAATGTGGAATGAGAATCATTAAAATATACTTTCAGAGAACAGCAAAATTTGAACTATGTACAAACGTTTCATTGCAGTACAGCAATAAATTCAGAGCTTCTTATAAATATTATAATAAAATCATGAAAAAATAATTCCAGGTTCAGGCATAGCTGTAAATATGCTATTTTACGAAGGAGAAAAAAATTCTTCGAACTCATTTTTGGCAGTTTCTTGGAGGAAATTAAAGAATTAATTAAAATACATGTTAGGATCATCGTAGAAAATGTGGAATGAGAATCATTAAAATATACTTTGTCGGCTTTTCACGAAATATCGTCAAATTAAGTGTCAGAAACAAAACAAGTCTTTCAAATTGAACCCAGCTTGGCGGTATAGGAAATATTTGGCTAGAAATCGCTAAACCTTAGTATTACTGCAGTATTTTATCTCTTTCAATCAAAATAAGTTTAGATGAAGTGCGTCGAAAAATTTTTTGATTTAATAGACGTGCAAGGAAGTCATTTGTTGTCCACATCAGATTTCTTTTTTTTCAGTTAATAAAATAGGACCCATACATTAATTAGGTCAGGGGCTTCCAAACTTATCCAAATCGCTTCACCCTTAAGATAATTAGAATTTTCTCACGGCACCTTGACATATAATTTCCATGATATGCTTTGTTCTATATATACTATGCTTTATATTTATATGAATTTAAATTTCAAGCAAGTACTTCAATAAAATCATGGTTGCTTTACGGCAGCCTGAGGTGCCGCGGCACACACTTTAGGAACCTCTGAATTTAGTGATTATACAGAGTTTCATCTTTTCACCATAAAAAGTGTCGGACTATGAAAGAATTACCGTGTATCCCGGCTTATAACAAGCATTTGTAATTTAGGATTGTTAACCAATTTATTTTATATTCTGCATTTTATGTTCAGTGTATAACACGCACGCAAAAAAAATAAGTTATTTTTTGAAGTGTGTTTTATACGCCCAGATATACGGTTTGTGCTGCCTTTTTAAACCACTTTTCAATATCTCAAAGGGAAAAAATCACGACAAATGATCGCATTTCAGGAGTCGTACACAGATTCCAAATGAAAACAACGATTGCATAAATACATTAATATTTCTGCTATTATTGTTATTGACCCACACTAACTTTGTTTAATCATATCCCTGAACCTTTTTATGATGAAAAGCTGAAATTTTGTATATCGCTTGTATGGGCCACATTTTACATATCGGAAATTTTTTGTACGGGGACATTATAAAAATTTAAATTTTGTATACATTTAATATTTTGAAAATTTTAATTATTACCGTAAAACTCTGTACCCATTTTTACACAATTGTAATTTATTTTGCATGCCTATGACCATTATTTAAGGAATGGAAGCCTAGGTCAGTGTTTTGGGGACACCCTGTATAATCAAACAATAACTAAGGTATTTCAAATCTAGTGCAGATACATCATAAGCCAAGATAAACTCAACGGCTTTAACTCAAAAAAAAAAAAAAAAATTTATTTTCAGCAAAGGCAAGTTTTAACTACCAATTGCACTGTCAATTATGTAATTTGAAAACCATAGTTTGAAGAGTCAAAAGTTTCCATCCAATTACCAATAAATATTTGTATGTAACCAACCAATTTACCAACGCAGGCCAATTTAAGTAAGTACAACCTCCAAAAAAAGTATTCGAGCAAGAGAAATTTCATATTTTAGATTTGGAAATAATAATTGAGTTTTTGAAAAACGCACAACATGACAGAAATATAGAAATTCATATTTATACATAGCCTAATTCATATTCTATAATAAATAATTTTGAATATACGAAACCAACTTAGGAAATTTATCTCTTGCTTGAATACATTTTTTGGAGGGTGTACTTCCTTCAGGGTGTATTTCAGGGAGGGGGGGGGATGTTTACAATAGATAAAATCTGTCTTTAACTAATGTAATATTGGCTTTTACTAGTATAAAATGGGCTTTTCATAAATGAGTATTCAAGATTCGCTTCCGGCCAGTGGCAGATCCAGAAAAAAATTCTGGAGGGGGCACAAGACATTTTTTGCCTCGTTTTCTTATAGAATAGCTCTTGAATTTACAAAAAAAAAGTCTGTCTTCTATAGTGTAAACTCCATTTGTCTGGGGGGGGGCACGTGCCCCTATGCCCCACCCGCCCCTGGATCCGCCAAAGCTTTCGGCTGGTGAAGAGAAGCTAAAAATGTTTTAGTCTGGGCTAATTCTTAGTTTGTTTCACACTAATTATACCACGGTCTTAAACAAACATAATGAACCATATAGTTTTAAAAAACTGGAGTCTTAAATAAGTTAAAAACAATTAAAGAAATCCATATTTGACTAGTAAAGGTCGTTCTGTAAAATGTCATGTTATATTGCAACGCGAATTTAAAAGAACCCGGGAAGTTTCCCTTCTTTTCCTCCTTACCAGATGACGTCATTGTTCCGTTTAGGAGCAAATAAACAAGATATCTATTTGGCAACATTTATCGCTCTTTTTCTGCTAGTAAACAAAATTTACTTTTAACCCCAAATGTGATGCAGAGTTTTTAATAAATTTATTTTTAAGATGTGGCATTCTTATTACATACTTTACATTTTTCTTAAACCTCGCGTGACATTCTTTTTCACCCATTTCGCCAAATTTATTTTTTGTTTAAATATCTTGGCGTGAAACATTTCCGCTGAGCACTTGGCAACCTTTCCTGACTGTTTTGATTACGATTACTTCAGTCACGAGTTAGCGAAAAATTGAGTCCAGCTGTGCTATGCCAACGTCATTAAGTTGGATGTAATAAGAGGTGTATCTGTCATTAGTTTTTAGGGTGATTTTATTCTCTAGCTGTACAAAGTTCATCTTGATAACTTGACAATTTTGTTGATTATAAAGAAGTAAAATCTTTTTGAATATCGGATATACACATCTGGATTTAACGTACATTGCTGCAGCCCTGCCTTAAAAAGGTATGTCAAATGATTGAAATTCTATTTAATATGTTTGTTTACGCCATCTGAACTTCTTGAAATTTGGTTAGTTTGTTTCGTAATTTATTATTAAGTGTGGAAAAACAGTCTGAAATGTTGATCCCAAACAGAAATTGTTACGTTTTATTTAAAACAAGTTTTAAATATACATAGGATTACATTTTGTTGTTTCTCCCAACACAACCGTTCAAGTAAACACTATCTGATCTCTAACTTCACGAATAATGAAATTGATAATTTGATCCTCGATATAAGTCCTTATTTAAATATCCCTTTCTTTTTGAGTTGTGGAAATAAATTAGTCAGTCATCAAGTACAGGATTGAAGTTTGAAATGTGATATCACTCAGCAGGGACTAGGCTAGGGGGGGTTGCTACGGGGCCTGAGTTCCCCCCGAAATTTTGGATTTTTGTCAATTGGATGTCAATAAATCAAGCATTTTTGTGAGGAATTGTACCTTTTTAAACTTTTGGGCACCGCCCGAAATTTTTTCCCGCCGCTATGTCCCTGTCATTACGTAGAAAAATAGTGTTTACTTTATTTTAATTCCCTAAAATTATCAGTGGTGTTATATTAGTACTATATGACAAGAGTGGAGCTTATGGTCTTGTGCCCATTTAGCTTCACTTTTTATGTGCGCAAGTTAGCTGATGGAAATCCCTACTCCCACGATTTTGAAAACAAGTTATGCTTGCTTACAGGGATGTTGAAGTCTTGCCGTTTTCGAAGCTATAAAACAGTGTTTTATTTTTTTAAAACACCCATGAATATTTGGCTGTACGTGTGTTGTGGGTTAAGATATTTCTGCTCTTGTAATTGTTTCTCGTCACCTTATTGCTTAAAATGTTTATCCAGATTTTTCTTTTTCTTTTTTTTTTTTTTTTCTGTCGTGTGGGCAAAAAAATAAATAAAATTTGAATATCTGTTAAAAATTGCATGGAAAATGTCATTGTCAGAAAGCTCATTATTCATTTCACGTGTAAACACATTTCACTCTAGGGGAGGCGGGGCATGCGCCCCCTAGATATGCCTTTGCATTTCTTTCAAATCACGAATATGATCAATGTTATTCATAATTGTTAAACTGAATTAATGTCCGATTAGTTTAAAAAGCTGTGACGCAATAATTGTGTTGTACTGTAAATAACTATGCAATTTCGTTTTATGGCTATGAAGTTGTTGCCCAAAAAGAATTTTTGGGATTTTTTTTTAAATACTGAAGCGAGAAATTATATCCATTCCAGCACATCCTAATACGGAAATTGAAAAGTATACGTCATTTTGATGTCGCGAGTTTATAAGTGCTTTGAGTTTTTAATGCAACTTTTAACTCGTGACACCAAAATGACATCAATTCCACTTGCTATTTGAAAATGTAACTATGTGCTGGGAATAACATAACTGGATTGGATTGTTTTGTTTCGTTTACGGAAACTTGTATTCTAGAAACTAATCTTTGGGGAGGTATGCAGGACTTCAAAGATTTTTTCAATATTTACCATGTTTGTATTTTTTGCCCTGTATGTACTGTCTGTCTGCGGAAAAAAACTCCCTCGAAATACGAAGCCAGAGGGAACATTCGAAGGAATTTTTAGGCATACGGACAGTACTCTTAAGAAGAAGAAAGTTTTAAGATACTCTGTACAGCTAGGTCGTCTCTGCCCAACACAATGGATTAATGCAATTTTGAGGGGGGAGGGGCGGTTAGTTGGAAGATTGACACACACATCCATTTTATGGAAGTAAAATAGCATGTTTCACACTAATTTCTTTTCTTTTTCGTGACGGGCTTTCGCCCTCTCTTCCCCCCCCCCCCCCCAGGGCCGGCCCAAGGGGCGTGCGGGGCCCAGGCGAAGCGCAAGCGCGGGGCCTCTTTTCTATCATGTCTTATGTAACCTACTACACTAGTACTGCTAGTACATATTAGCTTTATTTCTCAGCTTTTTTCGGGATATATCACAACCATCAACCAAGCTCGGTCTAATGTGATAGCAAAAAAATGGCCCAGGAGCGGGGCCTTAGGCGGTCGCCTACATTCGCACCCCCCCCCGTCCTTTAATCCGTTCTTGCTGCCCAGTTTCGAACTAAGTTTTAGCGGCTCTGTCGATCTTTGCGATTAATCGCCAGTAACGTTACACAATTATGGAATTATCTCTTACTAGAGATGAGACGGGCTCTGTAATTCCCAATTGCGTTCGGGCTCGGGCTCGTGAAAAATTTCTCATTTATTGAACATACTCCTTGAAACAGATTTTAAAAAGTGATTCGTGAGGAAAATAAAAGTACTCATTTAAAAAAAAAAAAAAAATTAGCTGCACGGGCGCCTAGAAGGTGCGTGAAGCTCTTTGGGTATTTCAGAAAGGCGACTTATATTGCTTAGTTAGTCATCAGATCGGACATTATTTGATAAACATGGATATATTGAAAGTGCATTGAGAGTTTGCAACTATATTTGTCGTTAATTTGCATGAACAGCAAAATTTATTGTATTCTATCAATGAAGTAATTGAATTTTTTTTTATCTTTAGCTGAAATTTCGGGCTCGGGCTCGGATTAAAAGTTCTCGGGCTTCAAAAAATGAGCCCGAACTCATCTCTTACTAATTTGAAAACTCTTATTTCATCCTTTTTAAAACCGGTACGTGGTCACAAAATCAGGCTTCATGGCAATAACATACATAAATTTTGCAATATTCGATGCATATTCACAGCAGTTAGAGCACGGACGGACTGGCAGATAAAAAAAAAAAAAAGGAAATCATGATGATTTCCTTTTTTTTTCCCTTTTTTTTTTAAATTCCTACTGATGTCATCAGCAGGAGCATAAAATTCCAGAATTCTACCTTCTTTGTAAACATGGTACTTACGTGCTTTCCTTATCAGTAAGTAATTGTCCAAAAGCCTGGAAAATCCTTCATAAGAATTATTTCAAGAGATAAGTGCTGCTGCAAACGCGTTATTCTTGCTGCACTTACGGAAGATTTCTACGTAAAGACCTAATGCTGCGATTACTTAAGTCTCGAGTATAGGTGGGTGTTGTGCATCGTAATTTATTAAAATATCAAAAAGCGCTCATTAAGAAACTGATGAACATAACGGGTACTTATCAGTCTATACGCATTTCGGCCGACAAAAGAGAAAGCATTTTCTTTACAAGTCTTTTCTTTAGGTTAGAAAGCATTTTCTTACAAAAGGAAGTTTACAAAAATGTCTACACGTTTGCAATTAGAAATTAATTGCAGTTTACAGCTATGACTCGGTGCATATCCTTAGACATTCAGACATCTTTCAATTTGTTCGATAGTGAAAAGAACCACTGCCGTTCAGGAGCGTAGCCAGAAATTTTTCATGAGGGGTGGGGGGGGTTACGACTACTGCAACTCGTATATATGTATACGTGTGTGTGATAATGTAGTGAAGAATATACAATTTGTTTGGAAAAAATTCCTCATGGGGGGAGGATTATGACCCCCCTACACCCCTCCCTTGGCTACGGCACTGCTGCCGTTACTTTTATTAGAATTTTCCAATCATGCATTTCAAGAAGAATTCTGGCTGAATTACCATCTCCAGAATTCGCCCATCTGTAGAGTGAACACTAACATAAATTAACGTCAGTTGAAAAGTAATTACATTTTTCTCACTTTGGAGACATTCCCTTATTGCGTGGCGACAAATGCCAAAATTTTCAAATTGCAATATCTCGTTAACTATTTCACGTAGAGTCACGGGATTTGTTTTATTAATTTTCTTAGGCAAAGAACAACATTCTTCTATATATAAAGGATAGGAAAGAAGGGACCTTATAAAAATTAAATTTTCTATTTTAATATGTACACAACCCCCAGTAAAAAAAATGCCATATCTGAAAGCTACTCTTAATTTGACGAACTTTCCTATTTGGAAGTATGTTTCGATCACTTACGGTTTAAAAAACAATCGCCTTAACATCTATTTTAAATCGCCCGGTATATACCAGTTTGAACTTATTTAAATGCATCATTAAGGGATTAGCGCATTCTAAATTATTTGAGTCCATAGGCCGTAATTTGTAAGAATTCTATTTTGCGACATTGTTTACAGATTATCAGCACACCAAAATCTATAAGTCATGTGATACGTCTTGAATAAATAAATGAATATAGTTTCATGATTTTCCATAACAGTCCTATGTAAACAAAGAAAAAATTTTTTTTTCAACGTCGTCCGACGTTATACCGTATTGGCACGAATATAACGTGGTTTTTTGACTAGTTATTGCGCGTATAAAACCTGACTTCCGCTAAGTCGGAGGCAGGAGCCGATTTGCCAAGTTGGGGAGCCCTGGGCAAAAGCTTAATTTGGGGGGGGGGGGGCGGCGCTCTTTCGAAAACTTACAAATTTTTAAACTTAAAGAATAATTTGGGAGCACGGGCGCTTGCACCGAATGCTTTCCCGAAATCAGGCCCTGATCGGAGGCCTCAATATAGGATTTTTCTTATTACTTGATGAAAAATTTTGGGGTCGTGTTATATTCGGGCCAATACGGTAACATTACTCCGTTACAAAAGTGACTCTAATTAAGTGACACTAACTTCAAAAGTAAACGTTTTGGGATTTCTTTTATGGTATTAAAAAAAATTAACGCCATAAATTTAAAATGCGGGAAATTAATAAACTTCCTCAAAATTTACGTGATATCCGCAGCTAGTGCGATTCTAAATAGCTCCTCAATATTAGTTTGAGATTTTACAATCGATTAAAATAAAAACTATTTTTTGCTGAACCATTGAGAGTTTAAATCGAACATTTCAGATTTCACATGAATAGGTTTTTTTTTTTTTTTTTTTTTTTACTTCCTTGTACGTAGTATAAGGAAGTAATGTGATCCCGAAAAATTTTGGGGGCCAAATTTCGACATAAAAACCGATTTTGACTACCTCTAAATTTAATTTAAAAATTTTTTTCGATGCATCTCATCGTAGGCTAGCATGCACGATCATATTAACGCGTCTGCAACTCATTTTGACCAGAGGCGAGTCTACTGTGGCCAGTTTTTCCATGCCGTCTGTACGTACGTACGTACGTATGTATGTAACTCGCATATCTCAAAAACTATTGGTCGTAGAATGTTGAGATTTGATATTTAGGATTGTTCTATGATCTAGTTGTGCACCTCCCCTTTTGGTTGCAATCGAATGGATAGTTTATGTACAGGACCGCCCAAAAGATTCGAAATACATTACGCTCTATGGGCCGAAATTCATTAAACTCGCCTAACTCAAAAGCTATTAGGCGTAGAATGTCGAAACTTCATATTTTGGATAGTTGTAACATCTAGTTGTGCACCTCTCCTTTTGGTTCCATTCGACTGGATAGTTTATCTACAGGACTGCCCAAAACATTCGAAATACATTACACTCAATGGGCCGAAATTCATTAAACTCGCATATCTCAAAAACTGTTAGGCGTTGAATGTTGAAACTTTATATTTAGGATTGTTGTAACATCTAGTTGTGCACCTCCCCTTTCGGTTCCATTCGACTGAATAGTTTATCTACAGGACCGCCCAAAAATTCGAAATACATTACGCTCTATGGGCCGAAATTCATCAAAGCGTTTTTTAGAGGTATTGGGATATTTCAAACGACTCAGAAGTGATATATGCTGTAAAGAGTTAGAAAATGAATTTCTCCATTAAAAAAAAAGTGTCTTTATCATTTATAGTTCTGCTACAGGAACACTCAAAAGATTTCCAATACATTACGGCCAATAGCAATTTTAGGGGCATTCATCCATTTCAAGCACAATACCGTCCTACCACATAAGTTAGGTAATGGTCCGACCACGGTCACGTGCCTCCCTCAAGAACTGTGCCAAAAGTCGCCAAGCTTGGCGACTTTTGGTGTACGTGTGTGCATATTTAACTCTCAAATCTCAAAAACTATTATGAAATTTCCTATATAAGAATGTTGTAACATCTAGTTGTGCATCTCGATTTTTGGTTCCAATCTACTGGAGAGTTTATTTACAGGACCACCGAAAAGAATTTCAGTACCTTAATGTCTATGGACATCTTCATTATAATACAACTGTAGACAGTCATTGTTTGGTACATGCCCAAAATCTCGCCGTCTGTCCTCGACCTTGGCGAGTTTTGGCGAAATATCACCAAATTTGGCGATAGTCAGTCATTTGGTGCATGCCCAAAGTATCGCCATTTGTCATCGTTCTTGGCGAGTTTTGGCGAAATATCGCCAAATTTGGCGATAATCTGTCATTGTTTGGTTTATGCTTAAAATCTCGCCAAATGTCGTCGACATTGACGAGTTTCGCCGAAATATCGCCAAATTTGGCGCCAAAAATTATTTCCTATTTTGTATAACTCTAAAACTTTAACCCGTAGATTTTTTAACTTTGTATTTAGAACTATTGTAATATCTAACTGTTTTCAATATCTTTTTTGACAGCAATCGACTGAGAATTTATTTACATGGTGAGCCAAATGACTTTGAATACATTGAGGTGTATAGATACAATCAACTCATTGAAAGTCTGTGGTCAATGACTACTTTGGCTATCCCCAAAATCTCGCTGACTATCTCAAGTTTGTCGGCTTTTGGTGAAATATCGCCAAATAAAGTGTCAGAAGGAAATCTTTCAAATTGAACTCAGCTTGGCGATATCGAAATATTTGGCTAGAATTCGCTAAACCTTACTATTATTGATGTTTTATCTCTTTCAAACAAATAAATGTAGAGGAAGTGCGTCGAAAATATTTTTGATCTAATGGACGTGCAAGGAAGTCATGTGTTGGACACATCAGATTTTTTTTTTTAAGACACGAGCCTAATGTTTTATTTTATTCATTCATCCAATTCCTGCTATTAGGTCACACTCTCACTATATACATGGGACGTCAGATATTCCAAACTTACAGTGAAAGTACCCGCTTGAACAATACCCCAACTAGTAAAACCCAAATTACCTTTTTATACATTACATACATATATCTTGTACAAATTTTCAATTTTAATAAAATGAATTTTTATTCATCCACTCAAGTACAAATACATTTTTTTAAACTTGTAGTGGATGACACTGTAGTTTAATACAGTTTTGATCCTAATCAACTGGATAGTTTATCTACAGGACCGCCCAAAAGATTCGAAATACATTACGCTCTATGGGCCGAAATTCATTAAATTCGCATATCTCAAAAACTATTTGGCGTAGAATGTCGAAACCTTATATTTAGGATTGTTGTAACATCTAGTTGCGCACCCACCATTTCGGTCCCATTCGACTTTATAGTTTATCAACAGGGCCGCCCAAAAGATTTTCAATACATTACTCTCTATGGGCAGAAATTCATTAAAGCGTATTTTAGAGGTATTGGGCTATTTCAAACGACTCAGAAGTGATATATGCTGTTAAGCGTTACAAAATGAATTTTTCCATCGAAGAAAGTGTCTGTCATTTATAGTGCTGCTACAGGAACTCTTAAAAAATTTCCAACACTTTATGGTCAATGGCAGTTTTAGGGACATTCGTCCATTTCAAGCACAATACCGTCCTATCATTAGGTAATGGTCCGACCACGGTCGCGTGCCTCCCTCAAGAATTGCGCAAAAGTCCCCAAGCCTGGCGACTTTTGTACGTGTGTATGTACTTTACTCTCAAATCTCAAAAACCAATTGCCGTAGAATGTTGAAATTTCATATATAAGGTTGTTGTAACATCTAGTTGCGCATCTCGATTTTTGGTTCCAATCTATTGGAGAGTTTATTTACAGGACCACCCTAAAGAATTTCAATAGATTAATGTCTATGGATATGTTCAATATATTACATCTGTAGTCAGTCATTGTTTGGTCCATGCCCAAAATATCGCCATTTGTCATCGACCTTTGCCAAAATATCGCCAAATTTGGCAATAGTCAGTCATTTGGTCTATGGCCAAAATATCCGCATTTGTCATCGCCCTTGGCGAGCTTTGGGGAAATATCGCCAAATTTGGCGATAGTCGGTCATTGGTTGGTCCATGCCCAAAACCTCGCCATTTGTCGTCGACCTTGGCGAGTTTTTCCGAAATATGACCAAATTTGGAGTCAAAAATTATTTCGCATAACTCTAAAACTTTTAACGGTGTTAAAATTTTGTATTTAGAAATAGTTTAACATCTAATTGTGCATCTCCTTTTTTTTTTTTTTTTTTTCCCCTCCAAAATTCCTACTATTAGTTCACTCTCCCTATATATATTTACTAGCTGCTACCCGCGACTTCGTCCGCGTCGGCTTTAGAGCGAGGTCCCAAAAGAAATGGAGCATGTGTGAATAACACATATGTTTGCGACAAAAGAAACTGCATTTAAATATTATTTGCTTTTTACTTATTTTATATGAAGTATAGTGCATGGTAGTATACTTCATTTAAAATAAGAGAGTAAGCAGAGTTACTAAATTTAGATTTTTTTTTTTCAGGCATTTGGCGAATACAGTTACGACAGTATTTTCTAACTGTTTTTGTTGTTCTTGTGAAAGAAATATTTATGCTATAGCATGAATTTTAGCCTACGTTATTCAGGAATAGTGCAGCTTTCTAATAGCGAAAAAGTTTTAGAATCGGTTCTATAGTTACAGAGATACCCAGAGAGCGTAATTTATTAGAATTATTTTGAGTGTTTCTGTAAAGGAACTATTTGCACTACATGCATGAATTTTAGCCTTTAATACTCAAGAATAGTGTAGCTTACTAACAGTGAAAAAAGTTTTGGAATCGGTTCAGTACTTACAGAGATACACATAGTGTAATGTAATTCTTATGAGTATCCCTGTAAAAGAACTATTTGTGATATATGCATAAAAGGTAGCCTATAACACTCAGGGTCTCACCAGTGTCTAAGAAGTTCTACTCTCAAAACTGGAAGGCTGGAGGTGCCAGGTTCAACCCCTGGTCGAGCCTGTCGACCTAGCCGCTCGCAATTTTCGCGGTTTTCTCCAAAACCTCTCGTAAATATGGGCTAGGATCCCTTAGAAAGTTCCCCACAGAGGAATTCCCCATATAGGCCTAGGACCCTAGTGCAGTCAATCGCTCTTAATCCACAAACAAACAGACAATAATACTCAGGAATAGTGTAACTAAGTTTTAGAATCGGTTTAGTAGCTATAAAATTTCCATAGAGCGCAATACATTAGAATTATTTTGAATGTTTTTGTAAAAGAATTATTTATGCTATATCTTGAAAGGTTGCCTGTATGTTAATCCAGGGCATAAGCTATCTTCATTACGAATTTTTCCAAATCCGTTCAGCAATTTGTGTGTGATTCAGTCAAAAACATCTAAACACACAAACGTACACATTTTTTAATGACTGTCATTTTATCTCTCAATACCCTTATTGAAAAATGTGTCCCAAAAATGCGACATAATTTTTACATGTATTTAAATACTATTAGTTCACAACAGCTTTAATATCGAGATTGCAGCAATCTTTCGTCTCGATATTGTTACACTATTTCGTAAGTTGTAGAATATGTTCCACATGTATTTTTTACATATATTCAAATATTATTAGTTCACAACAGCTTTAATCTATTGTTACAATATTTTGTAAGCTGTAGAATATGCACCACATGTATTTTTCTATAAATAGGTTACACTCATAAAAATTTCAACATAGGGTTACCAGGCGAAATACGCGAAAGATGAGCGATAAAATGACAAGTCAATTAATATAGTTTTAATATGGCAATAATAAAACTAAAAAATTAGGGGGGTTCAGGGGGATCTCCCCCTGACGAGGCTCGAACGGCCGAGTTTTTATGTTATTGGTAGGATTTGGAAATTTATGAAGTTTAAGAAACACATTTGGACTTTTCTTTCTAATGCTTTTTAATTTGGCGTAAAATCAACATAATTTCCATACCATTTCATGTTTTTCAAATGCATGTTTATCTGAAAATAGAATTTCAGCTTTATTTCAAAAGCATAAATCATTTTGTGCGGGGGATAAAACGGCTTTTAATTAATAATTAGAAAAGTATTTGAAATTTCAACATTCTGATCCTCAGGTGCACAGTCATGGGCTTCCATGCTCAAATTTTCAAAGCTCTGCTTTCTGTAGATTTGTCTGGAGAACATTCATTTTTATTATTATTGATAGATTTGGCATAAAACTGGCATAATTTCCGTGGAATTTAATGTTTTTCAGATGCACGCACGCGCTTCTTTATTGAAGCAATAGCATTCTTTTTAGCTCAAAACATGAATCATTTGATTGATACGGGCGAAACTCGCCAAGCATGGCAACGTAAAAACGGTTTTTAATTAATAATTAAAAAAGTAATTAAAAATCTAAAATTATAAGTAGCCTATAACTATCTCCAGGGTCCCATCTATGTCTAAACCAAAATGCATCCTAATCGATTCGGCGGTTTAGGCGTGATAGCGTCATAAACAAACAAACTCACTTTCGCATTTATAATATTAGTTAGGATATATCTTATTCAAATTTTCAGTTGTTAATAAAATACGTTTTATTCATCCACTCAAATTCAATGGTTTTTTCAAATGTTAATTTATTAATTAAAGGTAATTAGTTAAATTTGATAAAAAGTAACGAAAATAAAACTTTGTTGACCTAAGTAGGAATTGACTTAATTTTTTTATATATATATTACTTGTTTTATTTATTTATTTATTTATTTATTTATTTGTTATGTAACGCCAACATTAGATTATGAACTTTAAAAATATAAACTTTATTAGATTTCTTAAAATAATGTGGATTAAAGAGTATTATATTGTGTAAATACATATGTCGTATATATTACGTAAAGTCTTTGTTTTATTTATCACTTTTTAACCTGAGCCTTACAGTTAACTAAACTATAACTAATCCTACATTAATATGTTGCGTGGTAGTTACAGCAGAAGAGACCACCTGAACGTTTTCTTTTAAACTTCATGTTTGTATTCTTTCATATAGCTGTAGACGGGAACCAACCTGCCTTGCAGTTTATTAATTCAGGATAATTACTAAGCATAGTCTATAAACGTAGCAAGATTTGCTATGTGTACTTCATCAGCGTGCTGGATCATTATGGGTGTCATTTATTTACAGTAAAGTTTAACATTTTTTTTCTTGCATTCTACTCTATGTAATATCTTGGCCTAGAACAGTGGTGCGCAAACTATTTTCATCTGCGACCCCCTAATTTGGGTAAAATTTTGTCGCGACCCCCTATTTTGAGTATAATTTTGTCGCGATCCCTGGATAGACAGGAGACATTTTCTTTAATTGAAAACGAAGTTACAGTGAAATTCTTTCTGGGAGTTGCTCTTACAGGGTGTTTTTAAAAGAGTATCGTGACGTCATCGATTGAAATAACGCGTTTTTAAAATAGCGCACCAAACTTATAAACCACCATAAAAATGTTATAAAAGTTGTAACATCATAAAAATCGGTGAATGAATCAACACATAATTTTAGTAAACAATGCTTTATTTATGCAAATGGATATAAATATTTTTTAATGAAAAATACTTTTAAAAAACTTTACATCATAAAAAGTCAATGTGAAATATGTGCTTGCAAAGAGCTCATGATTGTTTCTATGTTCGGATCTGTATTGGAAATCGCAAGTCGTAAGTCATCCTCTGGATCCAATCGAGATCGATGTTTTGTTTTAATGGAAAATAATTTTGAAGATCACTATGCATGATCAATTTGCAGATCACTATACATGATAACGTGGTTTTGAAGCCCCGTGATAGCGATCGCGAATATCGCGCTCGTAAAATAATAGTCAGTTTCTTCTCTTGTATTATTTCAGTTCTTTGAAATGAATAATTGCAGGTTTTTCATAAATTTGAATCTTTGAATTTGGCGACCCCCAAAAATTATCTCGCGACCCCCGGTTTTCGCACCGCTGGCCTAGAATATTGGAGAAAGGTGCGAGGTGAATGCCTTTACTGACTCACTTCTCTAGCTATTGCAATTTTCGATAACAAGCTTACTTACGTAATCAATTTTTATCAGGAAGTAGTCATGTGTTCTTACAGATCTAATTCTAGCTCAAATAAATGGAATATACGTCACCCAGTGAACTGTTTGTTGGTCTATCCTTAGCAAGAAAGTATTCGGCAACATTTTATTGTGTCTGAGCATTTCTTTCCTGCGAATTATATAAAGTTGTAATTTATCAGACCGTTTAAACACCGTCAACTTGTAGTGATTTCTTCTAATAATGAAACAAGTTCGCATATCTCTATCCTAGTTTCAAGTAAATAGTTTCTCTTATAAAAAATTATTGACTTAGAATAAGCTTCGGATAAAAAGATCGTTTACTATTGCGAGGGCTGCTCAATTTTCCTTTTGAGCAGCCTACCCCCTACTGCTACAATCAGGCGCGTAGCCAGGAAAATTTTTCGGGGGAGGGGAGGGTATATGAACTTATATGTGTATAAATAGACGGAATTTCATCACTAATCCAAAAATTTCGGGGGGGGATATATCCCGATATCCCCACCCCCTGGCTACTATATAAGAAATAAAATTTAACAGTTAAATCTAAGACGTAAATTTGTTGAGGTAATTTTGTTGATTATCCAAAACATTGAATACGACTCTGCAATTGGTAGATATTTTTTATTTTACTGTTTTATTTTTTAAATTTTAGTTTTTTTTTCCTTTCTGTTGTTACCCAATGTGACAATCAAATATAAACTAACCATCAGAAAATAAATATCTAGAATGTGTATGAGTAATGTATTTTTCGCCGTTTCGTTCTGATATTGTTGTAGTAAGAAAATAATTTTTTTTTCTCCTATTTGAATTTATCAAAATAAAATGATCGGAGTTTACGGAAATATAAATTTTCAATCTCCGAATTTATTTTTTCAAATCATTGGGGCTATTTCTGTATTTTCTTGCAGTATTTAAAACCTTCAGTTTAGTCAATACATTTACGTGAATGGCCTAGTTCAGTGACCTTTGATTTAACCGTCACCTATTTATAAATGGTTTCAAGGTCTGACGCAACAGGATGCTGTGTAAGGTTGTATACATAAATCGAGAGGAATTAAAAATGTAAGGGTGGTTTTTTTTTTTTTTTCTTCCCACTAAACCTAACCAGTCATCTCAAAAGTGACTAAGTCATGAATTCTTCAACTTCAGTTTTCAGTGTATTGAAACTTGTACAAAGTGAAGGAGGAATTGTGTTTGTGAAAAATCTTAGTATTGAAATTTCGACAGAAAAATTAATTTTGTCCTTTTGACAAGTTTTCTCATGAACTAACTGAAGCACCCGTTGTTGACGCGTTATTATGTAATGCAAATTTCTTAAGACTGAATTTTCGTCAGCATTGCAAGAATACAAAGAGTAGAATGAGCTTATTCGCAATAGGATAGAAAGCTAAATTATAACTTCTGGGTATTTTTAAAAGACGACAGGTTAGAGAGAAACAAAGTGCTGAGTGTGAAATTGCCAAAAGAGAAAACATTTTATTTTCAATATTAGTTTTTTTCTGGTTGAATGCGCTTTTAAAGTCGAGAGGTCATTCCTAACCTGCAACCAAATCCATTGTAGATACAGTCTACCAATAAGTATTTGGACACCTATGCAAATGACGATATCTGCGGTCCTGAGGTACGTCACGGCCTCCCCCGGTATATCGTGTAGGAAACAGCATCGGCATTAGTCGCATGCAAGATGCCGCGCAGTTCGGAGCTCTCTGATTTCGAGAAAGGTATAATTATCGGGTATCACAAATGTGGCCGATCCTCAAGGGACATATCTAGCGAACTGAAGTACCCAAAATCGACAGTGGCCTATGTGATTAAGAAGTGGAAGATGAGCGGTGATTGTCGGAATGTGCCCCGAGTCGGCAGATCAACGAAACTGGGAGATGGAGACCGACGAGTGCTGTCCAGAGAAATTCGGAAGAACCGCACCCAACCGATGACCCTCATCCACGAGGAATTTCAACAGGCATCCGGGAGTATTATTTCAATGAATACCATCCGTAAGGAAGCACATCTGCTTGGTTTTCATGGTTCGTGCTGCTGCCCATAAGCCTTTGATCACAAAGCCCAACCGCGCTGCTCGGTTAATGTGGTGCAAAGCACATCGAAATTGGACCGTAGATCAGTGGAAACGGGTTCTTTGGAGCAACGAATCAAGGTTCACCCTTTACCGTTCGGATGGCAGGGTCTGGGTCTGGTGTCTGCCTGGAGAACGTCTCCTGCCAGAATGCATTGTGCCAACAGTCAAGTTCGGCGAAGGTGGAATTATGGTCTGGGGTTGTTTCTCCTGGTATGGACTGGACCCTTGGTCCCCATACATGGTAAGCTCAACGCTGATGCCTACTGCACTATTTTGGATGACAATGTGCTTTCTACGTTGTGGCAGTTTTACGGGTTGGACCTCTGTTACATTCAGGACGACAATGCCAGTTGTCATGTTTCGAGGTTAACCAAAGCTTGGTATGGTGCCAATGGAGTTCATCGAATGGACTGGCCTGCCCAGACCTGAACCCTATCGAGAACCTCTGGAACGAGTTGGATCGCCGAATTAAGGTCAGCACTACCCGTCCAAAATCGCTGAAGGAACTTCTATGTCTACTCCAAGCCGAGTGAAAGACAGTACCCCTAGCTGTAATACAAAGACTTGTGGAAAGTATGCCCCGGAGGGTTCACGCTGTAATTGCCTCTCGTGGAGGTTCTACCAACTATTGATTTTGAATAAAGTTAGTTTTTCTTTTCTATCACAGGTGTCCAAATACTTATTGGTAGACGGTGTATTTTGAAACTAGCTGAAGTACGCGCCTTTGACGGGTTAGTACATAATGCAAATTTTCAATAAGCTCGAATCTCCGTCAGCATTGTAGGTGTATAAAGAATGGAAATAATATAATTTTTATTTCTATTTATTTGATAATATATCTTTCGCGTACTGTTGAATGATCACAAGCTTGGGAGTAACAAAGTGATCAGTAAATTTAACTGTTATCAGTAAATTTAACTGTTCTATTTAAAAAAAAAAAAAAAAAATTCTTCTAGTTGAATGACATTTTCAAGTCAAGAGGTCATTCCTAACCTGTAAATAAATTTTGTTTGATTCACTGCAGATATTTTAACATAATTCCGCGAAAACATTTTGCGCAATTTTCACAAAATCTAAAAAGCAAATAAACATTAAAAAAATTTTTTTTTTCAAAAAATTCCGATTTTTGTTGTTTTAACTGTTGTTGATCATATTGCTAAACTTCAATGTATTCTCTTAATCCATCTTTAAGAAATGGGAGAACAACATTTACACGATTTTCCCAAAATCTCGAGTCTTCCCAAAACTAGACTGTTATAATTTAAACTGCAAGTTCACTTATGTGGCCAAATTTATTCACTCTAGTCGCTATTACGGGATTCTCGAACACATATTTACGCAGTTTGAAACAATTTTCGGAAAATCTCAAAATCTAATCAAAAATTAAAAAAAAAAAAAAAAAGTCTACGCTTATAGCTTAAGCTGAAATGACTACCTGTCATGTTACCAAATTTCATTTCGTTCGTTGTAGTCGTTATTGCGTGATATGCAAACGAAAATTTACTCAGTTTGAAACGATTTTCGCGAAAGCTCAATCTAATCATTCTTTTTTTAAAAATTCGACGTCTGTAGTTAAAGTTGAGTGACCACCTATCATGTTTCCAAGTTTCATTTTATTTGCTTTAATTATTTTTAGTCATTTTTACATACGAACAAAAAAAAAGCGTCACGGACAGAATGAGAGAAGGACAAACTTTTTTTTTTTTTTTTTTTTTTTTTTTTGTGTGTATTAACTGCGTTCCCAAGGGCTTGAAACGAATAAGTCTCTATAGAATATAAATTTTGAATTCCAAGTAATGTGCAGGCAGGTTTAATTTTACGTATTTATATAGATAATATTTGAAAACATAATGAAATTTTTAAAGAAACTCGTTCTGAGTATGTTATTTTTTTCGAAAATTATGGAAATATTGCGAATGAATATTTTCGTAAATTTACGAACAGTTTTCAGTTTTTTATGCTACAAAAATACGATTTAAAAATATTTATTCTTTGGAATATGTTAGTTAATCATTTGTTAATGTGAAGTTTCTGTAATTTGTACAAAACAAGACATGCGAGTTTAATGTTAATGAAGAATTTGTCGTTATTATTTTTTAATGTATAGAATCAAAGTGCTGGGAAAAAATTTATATTATTAGCTCATAAGGAGACATATTTTAAGAATTACCTTCGCTAGAGTATCAAAATAATAACCATCAAAATTATTTCTTCGTTACACAGTTTGAGTGGAATCTATTTATATAAAATTGGACTTTTGTCTGTACATTACTTGGAATTCAAAAATTTTGAGATTTTGATCCGTTTCAAGTACCTGGGAATCCAGTACGACCCTCAAAAAAAGTTTGTCTGCCATTCTGTCCTAGACGCTTTTTTTTTTTTTTTTTTTTTCTTTTTCGAGCATCACGTAAAAAATACTGAAGCGAATGAAATGGATATGATAGGTGGTGGTCACTCAGCTAAAACTATAGGTGTAGAAGTGTCTAAAAATTTTGAGAAGACTTCGGATTTTGCAAAAATTGTTCAAAATATGAAAATATTTATCAATTACATATAAACCACACAGCGAGTGATATAAAATGTACTATCGTCACTGGTGGTCATATGAACTCTTTACTTCAAAGTATTTAAAATTTGTCTTTATAGATTTTGAGAAAACTCAGTACATGTTTGCGCTATTCTTGAAAAACGGGAATGGGATAGATAAAATTTGAAATTATGTTAGATGCATGTAAGTTTGAACTCCAGATGTGCAAACATGTTTTAAATATTTTATAGAGTTTGTGAAAATCGTATAATGTTTGTTCTCGCATTCCTTAAAAATGGATTAAGAGAATATATTAAAGTTAAGTAGGGTTTCTACAGACCTGGAAAATCGGGGAAATGAGTTTTGGTCAGGGATTTGGGAAAAAAGTCAGGGAAATTAGAAGTTGAAGAAAGGTTAAGGAAATGCAAGAAAAATTGAATTTTGCGGTAAAATCAAGGAAATATTTGCTGTTTGAACCTAAGTATAGAAATTGTTTTTATTTTCATTTTCTCATTCAACCTTATAAATAATTTTAAAATGTGTTCTTTATGAGTATATCTTATGCAGTTGAAATATGCTTAATTTTATCCTAAATTGTTATCAAACGTGGTTTCTGTTAGAATCCAGTGATGTCAAATAATATTCTTGTATATATTAATTTATTATTATTATTTGTAAAAAAAAGGGGGGCAAAATATATAAAAAATTATTAATTAAAGGATGTAATGTTAAAAATAGAAATGCAAAATTCGGGAAAGCAAGCTAGATAAAGTCAGGGAAGAGCGTGATAGATGTCGGGAAAAAGTCAGGGAAGCAAAAGCTGTGAAATCTGTAGAAACCCTGTTAAGCAACATGACCAGCAACGGCTAAAACAACAAAAATTGGAATTTTTTCAAAAATTTAAATAATTTTTTAAAATGTTTTGTTTTTAGATTTTGTGAAAATTTCGCAAAATGTTTTCGAGGAATTATGTTAAAATATCTGCAGTGAATTGAACAGAATTTAGTTACAGGTTAGGAATGACCTCTTGACTTGAGAAACTCATTCAGCCAGAATAAAATTTAATTTTTTAAAATAGAAAGAAGTTCTCTATAACAAATTTACTGATCACTTTGTTACTCTCAAACTTACTCTTTTAACAATGCACAGAAGATATAACTTTTATTTCTATATTGATAATATACTATTTCCATTCTTTTACACCTACAATGCTGACGAAGATACGAGCTTTTTGAAAATATGCAGTATGTACTAACCGCTCAACGACGGGTACTTCAGCTAGTACTAATGGTGTTTGCTGTACGTTTTTGTTACCTTTACGGATGTCATCTCCCTATTTGATAAGTGTTGACGCGAACTGGAACGTGACCTAAAATCTCAGCGATATTTACATGGAACCTCCACGACTTTTCAGATTGACTTTTAATTTGCTCTACTTCGTTTGTCTTGGTTGGTTTGAAACTGAGTTGGACGTAGAAAGAATGCTATTTAGATACCATAAATGGGATGAAACGCAGAATTTACGTGGATTTCCTTTTTCCTCTGTTATATGGGTACACACACACACACACACACACACACAAAAAAAAAAAAAAGCTCTTAATAAGTGCCGAAACATAGTTCATTCCAATACACTTGAAATTATTATGCAGTGTGTCCCAAAAAGGTGGTAACGGGCTTTAATTCTTTATCTATTAGAGATAAGTGGGAGATGCAAATCGGGGGAGAAAAAAAAATGTTCAAAATAAGGTAGGGGGGGGGGGAAGACTACGTTAAGAAAAAAATTCCTACCTTAATTCTTGTAAAATTACACTTTTTAAATTTGTATACGACTCCTGTACAGAAAAAAAAAAATCCAATTACCAAAATGTGCCCCATACGCTGATGAGTTGATGTACCAAATAATTTTAGCCTTTCATCATAAAACGTTCAGGGATATCTTTAAACAAAGATGGTCAGGGACTACACATGCATTTGAATGTAAACTTTTATTCCTAGCGTGCAAAAATTTACTTTCGTGATTTCTGTGCGACCCTGAAACGCGATCATCCGACCTGATTTTTTTCCCCTTTCTAGAGCCATTGAAAAGTGGTTTAAATCAGGATATATTTATCTTATCTCTGACATTTTTCCGGTTAAGATACGATTCCCAAATTTCGTATAGTACCTCATTAGTGTATGCAGCACATTTTACTAACAGAATGTTTTTGTACTGGGGTCGAATACAAAATTTTTGAAAGTTAACATGAATTTATTCTTAACGTAATCTCCTTTCCGACCTTATTTTGTTCATTTTTTCTATTTACATGGGCCACTTATCTCTATTAGATAAAGAATTAAATCGTTCTATCACCTTTTGGGGATACCTTGTATACAGAAATTGATTCAGAACAGTTTCGACGAGGGGAGGATAAATTAGTCGAAGCATTTTATTAGTGATGGATCATTTCTTTTTTGGTTTCTCCCTTTCTTTAAACTTTTATCCATCTTTAATCTGTTCGTTCCTGCCATTAAAAAGACTCGGCGGAAAAGAATTATCCTCGAGAATGATCAAGGGGTCAGTAAACTTTTGCATCTCGGAACAGTCTACATTAATCTTTCGTAACTTGTATTGTTCCGATAGATGTTCTGCAAAAAATCTAGTTAGCCTATTGAAAATCAATAAAAATAACGCAGTTTGTTTTCTTTAAGATAACTGCACACTTTCGAAGGCTTTTTTCATAATTTTTTAAATGTTTAACTTTAGAGGTACATTTTATTATATTATATATGACTTAAACATTAGGATATATATATATATATTTTTTTTTTTTGGGGGGGGGGGATATTGAAAGGTGTGTTTATCCAGAGAAATATTAGGGGAAAAAATCAAATAAATTAGCACTTCCTCAAAACACGATAATTTTTAAAAAAATGTATACATCAGTATTGTGTAAATAAAATAAGTGATCGCCATTTCTAGGGAATAGACTATTCTCATAAAATATTCGGAATACCGGAGAAGCTAGAGCTTTTAAAACATTCGTGTGTGTGTGTGTGATATATATAGTTGAAAATTCTTCTTCACAAATCAAAATATAAACCATTGTAAAATATAAACTTTTTAATATATAATAATGAATATTGTGTATTCTCTTTGTTATTGCTCGCAAAACATGTATGAAAATTTTCAAAGCATTCCACTTGTAATTTTTTATTTTATGATGTTTTGCTTAAATTGAAAAGTATAAAATTTTATTTTGAGAAAAAGAAAAAAAGAAGTACACTTATAAATATTTGTAATTTATAACATTTAAATAGTTGTAACTTCAGTTCAGCTAGAGATAAAATTTAAACGGTTTTATAAAGCTAAAAAATCTAATTTTAATATTTCCGAAAAATTGAAAAATCGATATTTTCATCCAATATAACGTATTTAACGTGTACAATTACCTTAAGCATGTGCTCAGTTCAAACATTAAATAGCCATCGAACTTTCCTTGAGATGCTCGATAAAATCGTTGAATTTGTCTCAGTGTGTAAAATTAAATTCAATATTTTAAAAAATTCTTTAAAAAAATTATAAAATTTGAAAAAAAGGATGTACTCAAAGGAAGAACAGTAAAAAGTGTAAAAGGGGTCAAATACATTACGCACTTTGTGTTTAACGTTTCCTCCCTCTTTTCTTTCCTTTTCGTTCGCATTCTTAAATATTATTTCAAAGTAAGCTGAGTAGAAAATTACAAAATCGTCTGTTTCTCATTAGTTGTAATTCTTTCGTAAATGACCTTCAGCTGCCTTATCCTTGAGAAACAATCTGACATTGTCACCGTCGAATGAAAGAACTGTTGGAACTCGGGGCACTTGCACGAGAGAAAACAATTGTTTTCGGTGCAAAATGAGGATGATGGTTTTTCTTCTTTACCTACGCTGTTTTTATGAGGTAAATGAATGTACATATTTTGAACGTCGTTTCAGATAATGATTCCTGGATTATGCTGGTATACGTTCACATGATTGGTAACTTTTTCATCTGTAATATTTATAAACTGTGCACGTTTTACACCTGTAGTTTCCTCCATTACGACATTTATTAAACGGTTAATTTTACTTAAAATGAGTTTGTCAATGTATCTATAAAACTTTTCACGCAACTCTGGGATCAATCCAGGTGGATCCTTTGCGTGCCCCTTGACAGACCACACTGCTTAATTATATATTTGCAGTAGTATCTTTGTGTTTTACTTATTAATTATATACCGGGTGATTCAAAATAGATGTTAAGGCGATTATTTTTTAAACCGTAAGTGATCGAAACATACTTCCAATTAGAAAAGTTCGTCAAATTAAGAGTAGCTTTCAGATAGGGCATTTTTTTTCACTGGGGGCTGTATACATATTAAAATACGAAATTTAATTTTTATAAGCCCCCTCCTTTCCTACCCTTTATAGTTAGAAGAATGTTGCTCTTTGCCTAAGAAAATTAATAAAACAAATTCCATGTATCTAAGTGGAATAGTTAGCAAAAAAATTATTTTTAAAAATGATGACTTGCACCACTTTACCTGCTGAGTTTGCGTCGGTTTTCAAGCAAAAAAATCTCTGCTTTGGAGAACCAACTATGAGTTGAAAAAAGTTAAATAACTATCCATTGTTGACAGTTAAATGCGTTCAAATTCGTGAAATGAACAGGTTTAGTTTACTTGAACTAGTCGATGTTACTGTATTAAACTTTTTTGAGAGCGATCGATAGAACATATTTGCCCACATTCACGACTAAATATATTTTGTAGTTTATTTACAGAGTCACCAAAAAGACAGCATATTAAAATCTGCACCCAGCTTTAACACAAATGTGGATGGTCATTGCTTTGGGCATGTCCAAAATACGTCAAGTATTAGGGAAGTGGTTTGGAGAAATATTGCCAAATTTGGTGCCAAAAATAAGTTTCTAGAACCAAATCCCACTTGTTGATATCGTATACATTTCTCAAAATCTTGAGGTTGTTGAAGTCTCAATCTGACATCTCAATTTCAAATTAACCCTTTAAGGGGCAGTGGTCCCGCTCTGGGATCACCAAACTCTGACGTTTTGACAGTCGCCAGTCACGAAGAATAGATTTCATTTCTATAAAAATAGTTGCGGGTGACATAGCTCCACGAGAATCCTTTACTTTTTTGCACGTCATTTCCCGTAAAAAAATGGTCACGATTATTTTGAACAGCTCTGACATCTGCTGAAAAATGGAATAATGCGAGAACATCCGGATAGATTGCCCAATGCTGAAAAAAGGACAGCCGTTGCCATCGCTCAACTTAACTACCAGCAACATGGCGGACGATCGAAACGTTCATCGCACGCGATGAACGTTTCGATCGTCCGCCATCTTGCTGGTAGTTAAGTTGAGCGATGGCAACGGCTGCCCTTTTTTCAGCATTGGGAATGGGTTGTGCCTCAAAGGGTTAAATAAGCTTTAATGAATTGCATCAAAAGTTTATTTTACAGGGTGGCCCAAAAGACTTTCAATTATTAAGATCTACAGCCAACTGCAATGACAGTGAAAATCTACTGGCAGTCATTGTTTAGGCTAATCGCGAAATACTGCCAAGCTGGCAAATTTTGCCAAAATATTGTTTGGCAAAATCTTTTAAGAAAAAATCGCCAAACCATACATAGTAAATTATTGCATCTTAATTTCAAATTAAATTTTAATGAATTATATCGTAGATGTACAATATAGTCATGTGGTGTCTATATCAGACTTTTTATACATTTATTTCAGTAGATATACATAGCCCTAGTAATAATAGCAGTATAAAACATTTGTTATAAAATACTTATTCTAAAATTCAAATAAAAAAAGCAATACTAATAATGCACTGCATAAATACTAGATTCAAAGGAATTTGTAAAGAAAACAGGAATTTTAACTTACATAGACATTTCATTAGAAGTATATCTTAAAAGTAACAATAGCACCTATACTATAATAATAAATAAGTGCAATACAATATAATAGCTCGCACTATTCAAAGTGACCTCCATCAACTCCCACGCAGAGTTGGTCTTGTTTTGTCACCAATGCGTTTTGTACTCTGTCAAGTTCTTCAGATGTAATTTCTCTATATGCTCGTGAAATTCGAGTGCAGAGCTCTGGTACATCTTTAGGGGTTGTTTCATAAACAATATTTCGCAAACGACTCTAGAGATAGAAATCTGGTGGAGTTAGATCAGGTGACATGGGTGGCCATTCAACAAGACCTTCTAGCTCAATCCAACTATTTGGGAATTTTGCGTTCAGCCACTTGGTAATTATACTACGTCTATGAGGAGGATACAGTCATGTTGAAACCACATTTTTGATGAACGGTCAACGGTACATCATCCAGGAAATCTTCAACAGCACCACTTAGTATCATATCACGATATCTTTCTTCAGTAAGGGAAGTGTTGTACACATAACTGGCACGATAATCTGAGAGCCCGATATACCACACCAGACATTTACAGAAAATCGTTTCTGGTGCCGAGTTTCCCGAGCTATCATTGGATTACTAGTGTTCCAGTGATAGTCGTTTTGAAGGTTGATTCTTTTATCCTGGGAAAAATGACATTCCTAAAAAAGCGAGGATTCATGGCATGTTGATTTAATGCCCAATTCCAGAAATCTAACCTTCTCTTAAGATTTGTGGGCAGTAAGGCTTGACAACCGTGCAAAACTGTAAGGGTGCCAATTATAACTTTGAAGCCGTCCTAATTTTTCGCAGTTTTCCGTGCTTTTCTCCGGAAACTTCGCGTAAATACGGGTTAGGACCCCTTGAAAGTCCCCCACGGAGAGCCATCCCATGCCCGGCTTAGATCGCTACTAGGAATAGATTAGACTACAACTCGATTCCAACGGCCTACACTTACTGTCCGGATGTAGACAACGTAATAGGCCAGTTTCACTTGGCGTCACGATTCAGTCCTTTCAGGACAGACATTTCACATAAACGAGGCAAAAACAAAATTTTATTTTGTTATTGTAGTTAGTTATGAGTAGTTTATTTTTCTCGAAATTCTTTTTCGCTAACTCTTTGTTTTGATTATAGCCTATTTTTCCCCGGCAGATTTAGAGTAGTAGAACTGATTATAGTCCACAAATGAGTTGTATTACTTTTGTGTAACGCAATTCATTATCCATCCGTGGTAGAGGTCTGCGCCGCCGCGCCGCCGCCGAGGTCTAGGCCGGCGCGCCGACAAAGAAAGCCGATTGTATGCCGCAGCGTACAATCGGATCGTACCTAAACTTTCAACTGCTTATTTTTTCTGGATTCTGCTTAACCTTTTACTGGCCAATGTTTCCAGTTGAGAGCATCAAATTAAAAAATTTTAGAAAACTTAAATTTATCAATATTGACTTGAAAAAAAAATAGCAGATAGATGACTTGATTGTTTGAAATGCAAGTTGCATATCTATTATTAGTGGGAAACTGAAAAAAAATCGTAAAAATAGCCATTTTCATAAATTTTTACAGAGCTATCTTGATCCCCGCCCCTTCAAACTTAATTTATATCTTTATTTAAATTTAAAAATAAATCTTTCATTAATTATTATTTCACTTATTATTTAAGCCATTGGTCTACAATCCCCGGTCCCGGTCCTCGGATCAAATAGTACCGGGCCGCCAAGGGACATTAAATTCTTTGGATTTTATTTACTTTGCTGTATTTCTCTCGGGTTTTTGCGACTTTGTCGTGTTTGTGTTGATTTATACCTTTTGTAACAGAAGAAATATAGTAATTCTTTTAACGTTTCTCTTTTCTTTTTGTTGTTTATTAAAGATTTCAAGATGATGAATTAAATTTACAGTCATGAAATAGAGAATAAATGTTCTTTCCTTAAAACTATTCCAGACAACAACTCGTCGTTTGAAATGCTATATCACTTTATATTCGTATTTTATTTTGGGGGCATGTTTAAATACAATTAAATTAAAGTTATTAAATAAAACCAATGTAAATTAGAAACATTCAATGCCCTCGCTCTCCCACTCTCAGCGGGCCGCGGTAAAATTATCAAACGTTGACCGGTTCGTGGCAATAAAAATGTTGAAGAGCACAGATCTAAGCTACCCATCACTATATCATAGCTGCCAACCGTTCCGATTTTATCGGAACATTTTCCACCACTATATTTAAAATTTTTTATTTTAAATTAAAAATATGTACTTGTTTTACGGTCAAATTGCCAAAGAAAAATTAGTTGTGGGTAGGAGTCGAAATTTGCAGTTGCCCGCTTTCCCGGGACAATCAGATTTTAAAATGGGCGAGTAAAACTACTTTTTTATGGAAGTACAGCGTGTCATCTTTGGAATACAATGGGAGAGGTGAAGCGATAGGTGGAGCCATTTACGTAACTATCTAATCCAAGATACAATCGATTTAAATTAATGCTTTTATAACAAGAACTCTTAAAAAATACTGGTGTTGGAATGTAAAATTGTCAAAAACTTTTTATAACACGCACATATAATAGCACATTTCAAATGAAAAAACAAATCTACTAAATTTAGAACTCATGATAAAGGTGCATGAAAAACTTAAAATGATGATTTCTTTTTAAATAAAATATATTGGAAATGTTAATGTCCATATTTTTATGGTAAGAGTATAAAATAATCTGATGTATTCATAATCAGCTGTTAATTTAGAATGAGTTTTAGCTAAATTTGGTAGCTTTATTTTCTTATTTAAACTTTATAAAGACTTAAAAAAAAGTTCTGCAACTAACTCTTTTAACCTTTTTAATTTGAGAAATTATTTTATGTATACATATTTCATTTTTTAGAAAAAGGTGTAGAGGGCTTGAATTGAAAACAAACTATTTTTAAAATACAGTCATTAGTTGTTTCAGATTTTTTAAAGCGATCGAGAGGAGGAAAACATGTGAAACATCCGTAAATGGTATTTATCAACAATGTGTTTTCAGTTTTTATCAATTTTATATTCTAACACCAGTATTTGTTAATAGTTCTTGTTATAAAAAATATTAATTTAAATCGTTCGTGTCTGGATATGGGTAAGCAACGTAAGTAGCGCCACATATCGTTCACCTTTCTCATTGCATTGCATTGCACTGTTCTAAAGATGACAGGCAGTGTTTCTAGAAGGCGGTGGTAAAACAGGAAATTCAGCTATCCCTCGGGAAACCGAGAAAAACAACTATTCTCATTTTATTCCTTAGCTTGAAAATGCAGTTTCCTATTTCTATTTTAATTCTGAATTTCTTCCTATTTCTATTTTCATTTCCGAACAGTAATGGCAATTTTATGAATTAACGTTTGCCAACTTACTTTCATTGTAACGGCCGCACGTTCTTAAAAAAAATTGTGTAGCGAAAATTTTATGAGCAAGAAATTTCATTTGCGGACAACCAAAAAAATTTCAGTGATTGTCCAATGGACAATCAAAAAAATCACAAGATTCTACCCTTGGTAGTGGGAAATGTTCCAATAAAAACGGAACGGTTGGCAGCTAAGCTAATTCCGTTTTTGAAACCAATGTAAAAGTTTGTCAGAAGTCATTACTCAGAAATGCTCACAATTGCGAACACAGGGAAAATTGTATACAATTTTCGCCCCGTTTAAAAGACTAATATCCTTTAATTAACGCATTAGAAGGCAAAATATGCAGAAAACGAATTTAAACTATGGCTGGATCTGAATTCGGCCTGTAAAAGGTTAACACTAGTCACTTGTAAAGATACCATTTAAATGTTTTGAGTCAATGACGTAATTTGATTGCTTTAAACACTGCTTAAACATTGCTTTGTACTTCAAAAGAACATTATAGGTTTGGAATGGTTCATGAGAAGGTTGTGGAGAAAAACAAACCGCTTAAAAGCAAATATATCTATTGTACAATGACAGCTAAATGTATCGTGGATGTGCTACAAGAGCAATATAAACCTATCGATTTTGATAAAATCTATTGTTTCAGTTTTGCAGTAGAAATGTTTTAAAAGTGCACCGAAACGGCAGGCTCATACTCTGGAGCCCCACCACTGGCCGAGCGCATGGTGCTTTGAACTGGGAGACGGAAGGTGCCTGGTTCAAATCAAGGTCGCGTCCGTCAACCTAACCGTTCGGACTTTTCCGTCGTTTCCTCCGAAATGCTTGTTAGGACACCTTAGAAAGACCCCACGGAGAGAACTCCACACCTCGGCCTAGAGCCCAACATGTAGCTAGCTAATTGGCCGTAATCCCACAACAGAAAGTCATACTCAAGACTAAATTTATAGTCTTAAAAAAATCTTTTAATGTCAATTTATACATAGGTGTGTGTGTGTGTGTGTTTGTACGCATAAGCCCATTTTCATTATGCTCTTTTTCAAACATTTTTTCAAGTCGGGCGGAGGAAGATTTTCTCATTAAAAAAAAAAAAAAGTAATATGTTAAAAAGCAATTTGGATGTGTATATGCACGCATATATATATATCTGGAGGGATTAAAAAAAAAAAAAAAACGGGGTTCCTATATTGTGATTATTCTGTCCTAAACATTATTTTTTATTTTTTTCTTATTTACTAGATTAATCTTCTGTCATACAATAACTTATTATACATACTTTGTCAATAATAATTATATTTTTTAAACAATATGTTATATTTAATTTTGCTATACTATTTATTTTATTCAATCATTTTAATTTATTATTATTCAATATATATTTATTATATTAATATACCTGGATATTCTTAAAATTTAATAATATTACCTTTTAGTATTTGGCAACTCCTATACTTTCTTCTTTCCACTTTTACACTTTTATTTAGTGGCACCACCATTTTTCACTTTTTACAATTCTTAGCATTTTCAACACATCACTTGTTCAAATGAGATTTCCATGTGCTCAAGGTCTGGTATGTAAAATTATAATTCCTATTTCTAATTTTTGTTATCTTTTTGATTTCTTCTTTCCTTTATATAGTAGGGTAGGGCCCAGATGTGTGGAGTTAATATCTCTTCTGATATGCCACACAACCGAAACCCTACTATTTGGTTTGCTCTAAATTATAATCCACTGTTTGTGGCCCCTGACGATGATGACAGTGGTTATAATTTCCGTTCCATTATATTATCACAATAATTCTTGCACTTTATTTGGCTTCAAAATCTGGTTTCTAATTCTTGCTAATAGCTGTTATATTTTTATGCGAGATATGTCTTATTTGTAGTATGCTTTGTGTTTTACTTATTAGTCATATATATATATATAATGTATGTGAAATTCACAAAGTTCTTTATTAATTTTAACCAATTAATACGATTTTGTTTACCCTTTGACGCGTGACGGTTGCGCGGTGAAAAACCACCTTATTTCAGCACTTTCACTGCTGGTAGCAAAAGAATATGACTGAATAGTCTCTACTCTGAAAATGTACAGCCGTTGTCATCGATCCATTTAACTTCCAATAACATGTCAGTCGGTTGAATAGCACATCTGGTTCCACAGAGCTGGAGAAGTTTTCTGACACAGCTGGCTGCGCGGCTTTAGCTCTGTAACACTAGATGGGCCATTCGAACGACCGACACGTTGTTGGTAGTTAAATGGATCGATGGCAACGGCTGAACTTTTTCAGCGTTGGCCAGTCTATCTAGTTGGTCTTCTATATTGATGTGAAAATGCTTGCGCTTCAAAGGTAGGGATGGACGCGAGACTACTTTTTTGCGAGACGAGACAGAGATTTACAGCTTTTTTGCGAGACGAGACACCCATTTTTAACATTACGATATAGGGATTTTTGTGAGACGAGACAAGCTTTTAGGCAATTTTGCGAGACGCGAGACGCTTATTTTTCGTCTCGCGTCCATCCCTATAGGGCTAAGTGTTCTTCCATTAATCATTCCGAAGTCAATTCAAATCCATCTTCTACTACTGCATACTGATGATTTACTTTTTTCCATTTCCAGACAGATTTATAAAATGGCCGGCTATCCGCCTCCCAATTACGGTGCCTATGAGCAACCATCTGCTCCTTATGGTGGTTATCCTCCTAATCCACAAGCCGGATTTATGCCGCCTCCGGGATACCCTAGTCAGCCAGGATACCCTAGTCAGCAAGGATTCCCTAGTCAACAAGGATACCCTGCTGCTCAACCCGGTTACCCTCCAGGATACCCAGCTCAGCCGGGATATCCTTCTCAGCCAGTTATCGCACAGCCTGGTGCGTATTACCCGGGTCAGCCTCCAGCACAACAAACAGTGTAAGTTTGTTTTTATTTAAAGAGTTCATTTTATGAATTTGTCTCAAATCGGTACTTCCGAAAATTGGAATTCATTAAATCTGAACGGTTTACTTGCCGCCTTTTATTATTTTTCCTGTTATTATTAAATAATTATTAAGCCCCACCAGTGGCCGAGCGCATAGCCCTCTGAACTGGGAGACGGAAGGTGATTTCGTGCCTGGTTCAAAACAAAGTTGCGTCCGCCGACCTAACCTTTCGGAGTTTTCCGTGGTTTCCTCCGAAACGTAGCGTAAATGCAGGTTAGGACCCCTCAGAAAGACCTCACCCTTCGGCCTAGATCATACGTGTAGATAATTGGCTGTAATCATACAACCTACCCCAATAATTATTAAATTTTATTGAAAAAATTATGGCTTTTCTCTTTACGGGATTTTTTAACCCTTTAACGCGCAGTGTTCCCGCTCTGGGAACACCAAACTCTGACGTTTTGACTGTTGCCAGTCACGAAGAATAGATTTGATTTCTATAAAAATAGTTGCGGGTGACATAGCTCCACGAGAATACTTTACTTTTTAGCACGGTCACGATTATTTTTAACAGCACTGACATCTGCTGAAAAAATGGAAGAATGCGAGAACAGCTGGATAGATTGCCCCATGCTGAAAAAGGGGCAGCCGTTGCCATCGCTCGACGTAACTACCAGCAAGATGGCAGACGAAAGAAACGCTCATCGCGTGCCACAGATCTAGAGACTCTTTTTTTGACGCAGCTGGCTGTGCTAGCCATCTTGCTGGTAGTTAAGTCGAGCGATGGCAACGGCTGCCTTTTTTCGGCATTTGGAAAGGGTTGCGCTTCAAAGGGTTAAAAATGCATGTGTTGCAAGTAATTAAATTCCGTCGGAAATTAAGCAGGAAGAAGCTGAAATTTTCAGTTTACTATACTTTGAAAAAAGAAGGAAAAAAAGTTTTTTCGTGTAAGGAGTATTACAATAGTTTCTTAAAACAAAAGTTTACTTATTTTTTATCACTCCCTGTTCTTCCAGCTTATGTTACAACGTGATAATAGATAGATGGTAGGTATATAATAGATGATATGCGTTCCAGATGTATGAACAAATTCATATCTCAAAAGAAAATGGGTTTTTTTTTTCACCCCACCACTGTTCCCGACAACCCCCTCCCCCCTCCCCCTCAGAACCTTTTTATGTTGCAATACGTGAAGAGAAGCCTGCTTTATCCAGACCAGGCGCCCATAGCTGCCATAAATTTTGAAAAAATATTACAAGTACATTGCTAATAGATTTAAATCAAACGATTGTATACATTTTACGAGACTTCAATATTCAGAATTTTTTATTTAATTACAAATTTAATCTTGTTGTTATAAAAATGTACACATACAGAGAGAGATCTCTCACTTATGCGTTGGGACAGAGGACAACGAGAAAACGTCCATGAACGAAAAGCTACAAGAAGGATCTTAAAAGCGAAATATCAGTACATTGAACTATATCACATTATTAATACCATGTATACACTGAAAATGTAAATAAGATAAATTTCAAAATGTAATGAATTTTTCTTTAATGTATTATACTGATTTCAGTGAGCACCAAGAAAATGGAAATGGTTACATGCCAAAATTTCTTTTCACTCCTTTTACTACTTTCTCACAAAATAATTTAAAATCGAAAATTTGTAAAATTCTTACTATAAGCAACACCTGCCTTGTTCAAAAATATACCTTTCAAACTGAGAACATTTCTTAATGCAGCATGTTAAATGAATGAGAATTATCATTGCTTTCCTATGTCCCCTGCCGGGACCACGGAATTAACGCTCCTGTAAGTGAGAAATCACTGTATGTTCGAGAGAAACTTTTTAATCAGTTCTGAAAGTGTTAAAATCGAAACTTATGTCTTTAACAGAAATATTGCCTAGACCAATATTTAATGACAATACTGGCACTGCTGACTGTGCGGCCGCACCGCCAGCTGTGTCAAGAATGTTATTTAAATCTGCGGCACGCGATGGGCGAATCGATCGACGGCCATGTTGCTGGGAATTAAATCGAGCAATGGCAACACCTGCACTTTTTCGGCTTTGGGAAGTTTATCTAGTTTTTGTTCTATATCAACGTATGTTTTCATGATATTCTGAAGTACTCAGCAAATGTGTCCTTTATTAACATATCTTGTTCAGTTGAAATATTCTTAATTTTATCCTAAATTATTATCAAACATGGTTTTTGTTAGAATCCAGTGATGTCAAATAATATTTTTGTGTATATTAATTTTATTATTATTATTTGTAAAAAGGGGCCAAAATACATATGAAAAGTTATTAATTAAAGGATGTAATATTAAAAATAGAAACCCAAAATTCAGGAAAGCACGCTAGATAAAAAAGTCAGGGAAGAGCATGATAGATGTCAGGGAAGCTAAAAGCTGTGAAATCTGTAGAAACCCTGCTTAAGTATTTTATTGAAATTATTCTTGGTACATCAAAATAGTCAAAAGTCAGAGTTTTTGTGTCTCACGGCTAGCGCTTTAAAGAATTAAAGTATTTATGTGCTAGTGAACTCGAACAAAATTTGTGTTGATATAAGCGCACCTGTGCCAAACTTCAGTAACCTCTTCAATAATTCGATTAAAACTGCATCCGAGTCGAAGGCACAATCCTTCAAGTGTCCAATTGTGTTCCGGCGACCTACTGGATTTCAAGCTTCGAGGACTCTTCGTGATATTTTAATTTTTATTTCGTAAGATTGTTCAGGTTTAAATCCCGAGTGATTCACTCTGTATTTCACGAAATGCGCACGGAACCATGTAAACCCTTGTGAATAGATTTCTCAAATGTTTGCTTTATTGATGATTAATTGCAGGCGATTGCATTTCATACTTAAAAAGAAGAAAGTTTTGGATGTCTGATAAATGGCTGAATGTCTGAAAAACACTTGTCGCAGTGTCACCGCAATCGTACATACTCGTTTCTTTTATCTACACTTGATGATCTCATTTCAAGCTGAACTTTGAGTGCATTTAAATGCCAGCTCATTTTTATTTATGTCACATATGCGTGAGATCAATAAATAACATTAACCCTTTGAGGCGCAACCGTTTCCCAATGCTGAAAAAAGGGCAGTCGTTGCCATCGCTCGACTTAACTACCAATAAGATGGCGGACGATCGAAACGTCCATCGCGTGCCACAGACCGTTTTGATCTGTGACCACAGATCTGGCTGTGCGGCACAGCCAGCTGCGTCAAAAAGGGGTCTCTAGATCTGTGGCACGCGATGAACGTTTCGATCGTCCGCCATATCTTACTGGTAGTTAAGTCGAGCGATGGAAACGACTGCCCTTTTTTTCAGCATTAGGCAATCTATCCAGCTGTCCTCGCATTTTTCCATTTTTCAGCAGATGTCAGGGCTGTTAAAAATAATCGTGACAATTTTTTTACGGGAAATGACGTGCTTAAAAAGTAAAGGATTCTCGTGGAGCTATGTCACCCGCAACTATTTTTATAGAAATGAAATCTATTCTTCGTGGCTGGCAACAGTCAAAACGTCAGAGTTTGGTGTTCCCAGAGCGGTAACACTTTAAAGGGTTAAAATATAACAGCGATAATTCTGTAATTCACACACAACAACTAAATTTTAAAAAAAATTATGAGTATCTATATACTGGATAATTGACGCATACAGAAAACTAGAAGTCAAAAGCCCGTTGTTGAGACAATTACAACGGGCGCTAGAAAAAACATTAGACGAAAATATGCCTACACTCATTATATTTAATCTTCCACCCAAAATAAATAACTTCATAGTCAACTTTTATTATAAATACCGAAATCGAATTTCATGCTCTTCTGGGAACGCGCGGAAATTTTTCGTATTCGAACGATTTCGTTTTATGTATACAGCCTAGAGATGGGGAAAGAATGAACACCCTGTTCTTTTGAACCTGTTCTCAAGAAAGAACGGGAACACCCTGTTCAGTGATCACGGCAAAAACATGTTCTCAGTTCATTAAGGTCCGACGCTTCAAAATTTTATGACAGGCAAGCGTGTTGAAAAGAGAAATTTTGGAAAATGCCTTAAAGGTGAAATTTCTCATTGAAAGGCACGATTAATATTTTTTTGCTAAGAAAAATTTAAATTCTGGGGGGGGCAGACCCCCCCTCCCCCACATTGGCTACGTATCTGATGGTGGGGACAGAAGTTCACAATTTTAGCTTTATCAAATTCTAATTGTGGAATCTTAGTTATTTTGAGAAATAATGATAACGAAGATGATTATCTGGGGGGGGGGGATAGAACTTTTAACCCAACCTACCATAATTTTAAAGAGGACCCGGGCAAAGAATAAGAAGCTTTCTTATATGTTCAATACGAAATGCACTCACAGGATTACAATTCGTCAATTTTTATTATTCCAGCCAAACTACTCAATTTGAATCAAAGTAAAAAATTTAATAATAAAGAAAATGATAGTCTGAAACACAAACAAATCGAAAAAAAATATTTTATCAACGTCAAACAATAATATAAGCATTACACTATCTCCATATAAAACGCGCCTTCGCTTCATACGCTCTTAGCCATCTCTTATTGGCTGAAAAAGAACCTGTTCCGGAGCAGCCTCTCCTATTGGCTGAAAAAGAACACGTTCTTTGATCACGACTCGAGGAGTTCTCCGAGCAGTGAGCGGGAACACCTAGTTCTTTGCACCTAGTTCAGCGTTCTTTTCCTGAGCTGGAGTTCTTTTTCGGAACGGAGAGCTAAGAGCGGGAACGGGGTAAAAGGCGTTCTCTTGCTGAACAGGTTAAAAGAACTGTTCTTCGGTGAAAGGTGTTCTTTCATTAAATCTGTTCCCTGTTCTTTTGCTTTAATTAAGTTCTGAGCTAGGGTCAAAGTTGTAGACTTGGAGTCAGAAGCAAGGCCGTACTTAGACGGGGGGGCAAGGGCGGATTAAAGGGGGGGCGGAGGGGGCGACCGCCCCCCCCGAGAAAAAAGAAATTAATGTAAAAGATCCTATTTTTTCTTCCAAAAAATGGATGTATATGTCAATCCTCTAACTTACCGCCCCCCCCGACAAAAATGCATTAATCCGCCACTGGGGGGTCCTATGAGTTCGGACGCCGCTCCCCCGAACTTATTACATTATATGTACATGGTGTATTTATACAGGGACGTAGCCAGAAATTTTTTTCTGTGTGGGGATGGTGAGGGGCATGGGCGCCGGCAGCATAGGGCAAGGGGGGCAATGCCCCCTCCCCCTGGATTTTTGTATGCAGTGTTATCCTTTGCTTTTTTGCTCTTTCCAACATGGTAACTATACGTTGAAGTAGTCTTTGCCCCCCCCTGGGAAATATTCTGCCGGCGCCCATGGTGAGGGGTATGAAATGCAGTGATGTATAAATGAACGAAATGTTTGTGCAGTAATAAAAAAAAATTTAATCTTGCTAAATTAGACAGAAATTGGGTGTGGGGGATATATCCGGAAAATTTTATCCCGATATACGATGCTCCCCGACTCCGAAATTATTTTCTAGGTATGGCCCTGGTCGGAAGCCATGTAATTTTATATGCCAAAGTCGTATTCATTTTCTTAAATCGTAGTCGAAGCAATCGACATATTTATACACGCGTATTATTTTTAATCTGGAGCCTGATACTTACAGCTTTTTAAACGGAGTCTTTAATTTTTAAGCTGGAGCATGTACTTTTTTACCCTTTAAGGCGCAACCATTTCCCAATGCTGAAAAAAGGGCGGCCGTTGCCATCGCTCGACTTAACTACTAGCAAGAGGGCGGACGATCGAAACGTTCATCGCGTGCCACAGATCTAGAGACCCTTTTTTTGACGACAGCTGCCATTAAAATATTTTTACAAAAAATTACTGTTAACATACTTGATTGAAGAAAGCCAGAATGTTGGTTGCAAAGTTTTTTTTAAACATTTTACAATTGTTGTTGTTGTTGCTAATGCCCTCTGGCAACCCGCGGGGCGGTGCCAGATCCCTCAAATAGGCAGGCGATGGGCGGAAGGGGCTGCTTCCATTTTAATGAGCCCCCTCTTTATGTCGGTGCTTCATACAGACGATATAATTTTAATGAAAAAAAATTAAACTATGTTATCTGGAAAAACTGTTTTAAACGAAATGAAATAGCAACTTTTCCTTCAAAGTCTGATGACCGTGACTTCAATATGATGTCACGTCATTTGCGACAGCTAAATTTGGCCCTCAGATGATACACTTTTTTTTCTCTCGGAAATAAAATGGAGCTGAAAAGAGCGAAAATCGCTTCAAAATGAGGAAACGGATCGATTTTTAGATTTTTAAAGTGGAGCAGATTTTTTTCTATATTTTTGTACATTATTATGAAAAACTTCAAGCAGATCGTACAAACGGTGTAGATGTATTATACTGTTTGTGCTTAACTTTTTAATCGTTGTGGAGTAATGGCGGTAAATGTTTTACCTAGGAGCAGGGCCTCCGAGAGAAATTTTAAAGGCGGGGCGAAAATCTCCCCCCCCCCTCCCGGAATTTTTTTTTTTTTTTTGTAAACTCCTCTTTTTTAATGATTTTCATATAAAATGCTAAAAGGAAGGGAATAGGAGGGAAGTTTTTCTTATATGTAATGGTACTTTTAATTCATGTTCGGAAGGTTGAAAAAATACTAATATTTAAATGGTAGAATTAACATTTCTGCCATCTAAATCATTCTAGAATTATGTATTCAAAATTTAGTCTATTTAAAATGCAAAAAAGATTTTAATTGCTGATCTATAAATGAAATTCGTAACACATTCTGAAAAATTCACGGACGCACTTTAACTGAACACGGGCCCACTCTAACGCGCACGGGCCCAGGGGCGGCGCCCCGTCTGCCCTCCCCTCTCGTAGGGGAGGGCAGAGCTTCTAGGCCGGAAGCCTAGTAGGGCTAGGCTTCCTGCCTAGGAGTGGTTACCCGGAATTGTTACAAAATCAGTGATCAGCTTAACTATGCAGGGGATGTGCTTAAGCACTTAATTAATGTATTAATTACATTGAATAAGGAAATTAATTTTGATAAAACTAAGATAGGAAAATTAATAATTTATCAAGTTATATATTAGATACGCTTTCTTAATAACATGGAATATTTCGCCAAAGAATAGTTTATGGAGAAATATTTTTTCCCCCATCATTTTTACCTCTTAGCCAGCTAATTTAATTCCTGATTTTAAAAAGGTTTTTGAAGGCAAGTGAAATTGAATTAGTATGCAAACTTAGCTCAAGTACATAAGAATGAGAATCTACAAAGAAAAAATAAAGTATTGAGCTTTATATAACACAAACATTTATTATGCTTTCATAATTATTCTTTTACAAATGCAATATTTTTCTTTTGTATGAAATTTCTACTTCTAGGCACTTACTTTTTTTTTTTTTTTTTTGGTTACCATGACAACTTGACTTCGGTTCAAAGAAAACTTAAGACTAAAAGTAGGGTAGGTCAATTGATCTGAATCTTATCTTAAATACCAAAGTTGGCTGGTGTCCTCCCCTTCCCGTTCTTTGTAGTTGTTCAGTTGCTTGAATTTCCATTCCTGCTGAAAAAAAAACGCAAATTTCTATAGGTCGGCCTGTTTCAAATTACCTTAACCTTTGTCTTAAAATACTTAATTATTTTTTTTTCTCCACTATATTTCTCTATATAAAAATTTATTTTATTAGATATGCTTTATTAAACATAGTTGTTTAGCCAGAATTCTTTTTAGTGAAACTCTTTTCATTCTCTGATTAAAAAATTATGCTTTTTTTCTGTTTGATTCATTAAGGTAACATAGGGGAAACTGGGGGCTAATGGGACAAAGCAGTTTGTATGCAAAATAAAATTTCTATGAAAAGTTTGTATAATAGAATGGGTACAGTGATACTAAATTTTTGAACAACAGGTCACCCATTGCAGTTAGTACTAAGCCTGAGAGCATCATTGTTGTTTCTAGCACATCAAAGTAAATTTTAATTGAATTTTTTTAATCATTTAAAATAACTATTAATTAATGGAAATATTCTTTAAGATAGCAGATATCATATAGATTGTGATTATATAAATCAAACATTGTGTGATAAACATGTGGTTTTCTATTCTTGAAATTTTGAGTTCTTTCACTATGGGGTCTAATGGGACTGTTGATACGGGAACTAATGGGACAGCTGAACTGATAGTAAATCAGTTATTACTATTTTATAAAAATCCTGCTTTACATGTAAATCATGACTAAAAGTTGTTAAATTAATTAGACCTATAATTTAATTAGTGTAGGCCTAATGAAAATTAATTAGTCTAACAATATGATCTGTGTAAACTTTCAGACAGTTCTGTAGACAGTAGCATGTCTTTTCAGAACTCATCAACTGAGTTTGATGGTGCAAAATTCAAGATAAATTAAAAATATTTAATGTAAGCGACATTGTTCTAGATAAATTTGCAGGAAAGCAAAAAGTGTTCCATTACATCGGTATCATTAGTGAAATTAGCTATGATGAAATGCTTGTGAACTATCTAAAGGGAGGGGGGCGGGGACTGACCATTTTAAATTCATTTATCCAGAATTAAGATAAATGAATTAAACTGATGACTGTGAAAGATAAGCTTTAAATTGATATTGCTGACAAAGTTTCGAAATTGCCATTCCCTAAAATTGACAAACTGTGATCATCTACAAATTTGATTTTTCTCAAGATATAACCTTAAATAATACTTTATAAATAAGTTTGAAAGCGCATTGGTATTAATATTTTGTAATTAGATATTTTCACATACATAATTTAGTTTTATTTATTTAGTACAAAATTTATTTTTTGTATATGCCCCATTAGAACCCATGCATGGGGGCTAATGGGACAGTGATATAATTTCAGAAATGGATTTTTATATTTTTATTAATAGGTCTTTAAAAACACATTAAGCATTTTTTGGTAATCATATGCTCGCTTTAATTTAGTACAATTTTTTTAAAATCTGCATATTTCACTGAAATACAGCTTAAATTTAAAAAGTGTCCATTAACTTCCGATCTCACTTACGTAATCATTAATCAAACACTAGCAACAAAGCCTAGCCTCGACGAAGGGAGATTGGCACTGTAATACTCTGTAGGTTTCTAGCATGTTGGAAGTTTAATTTAAGACTAAAAGAAATTAAAACTTTTGCTAGCATTCCAGAAACCTGTAGATTATTTACTGGGCCAATCTCCCGCCGTCGAGGCTTGGCTTTCCTACTAATGTTTAATTTGTTATTTATCTTCTTTTTTGACAATGTCTTGCTGGGATGGGGGATTTTTGATTTTAACTACTTTTCTCATGATTTACTTGTTTCGTGTGGCTGTTTTGCTGTGCAATTGTATATATACAGTTTATGATTTACTTCTTTTTTCTGGCATTTATATAAAATTATTTTAGGGCGAACAATTGGCAATTTTTGTGAGTTGGAAACAACAACAATGATAACAATAAGTATTAAGCTATTTTTAGTCGATGTTACTTGTAAATTCATAACTATATTATCACGTCGGATGCTCGCGTTTCATGGATCGTACACAAATTTAAGAAAAAAAGCAATGATTGCGTAAATGCATAATGCTTTCGATATTGCTATTGCTATTTCGATATTATTGCTATTGTCGTGAACTTTATTTGAACATATCTCATGTGAGCCTTTTTATGGTGAAAGGTGAAACTTTATAGATCACCTAAATAATGTTTGAGACACATTTTACTTTTGTTTTTGTGTGTGCGTGTTTGCAGGGGGCCTTATAAAAATTTAAATTAATCTCCTGACAATTTTAGTCGATACCATAAAAATATCTACCTTCTTTTACGTAACTTTTTAGTTTATTGTAAGTCTACGATCAGTATTTAAGGGGGAAAAAACCTAGGTCAGTATTTTTATGACATGTTTGTGCACGCACAGGGCTGTATAAAAACTGCTAACATGCGTAACATACGCACGATTTTATAAATTCATTAGTTAATGAATTTACACAGAGAATTTTGTTTATTTTTTGCAAAACTCAACACATTTTATAAATGCAGTTGAACCCCTCCCCCCATAACACGGGTCCATACAACACGGATTCTTGGAACTCGGCGAAATAATTGCGACAGTTTTCGTATAGCACGTTAAAAGGAACTCGTACAACACGGTAAAAGGAGACGCCTGATCTGGTTTTATTACGCTTTAGCTCTTAATTAATAACTTTTGAATGACTACATTAAATATGATTGTATTTCTAAGGAGTGCAAATAACTTTTCCAGCGTTTATACGCTCATTTCGCCTCCAGGTGGAGTATAGCTCGGGCGCCGTACAACACGAATTCTATTACACGTAGCACCCCTATAACACTTTTCTGTGTTATAGGGGGTCTACGGTAAAATGAATTTAAATACACTGAAAAAAATGTTTCGTTGAATCAACAAAAATTTTGTTAAGTTTTTTTAATTTATCCAGTTGAATGAGCGCCAACAAAATTTTTGTTACATTTACAAAATTATTTTGTTAAAAGTACTTTATTTCAACAAAACATTTTGCCAGTTTAACCAAAGAATTTTCTTAATTAACCAAATTACTTGTTTAAATGAACAAAATTTCTTTGTTTACTGGTATGTTCATGGCTCATATAACAAAATTATTTTGTTGATTTTGCTATGTTATTTTTTTAACCCACAAACAGTTTGCTGAAAGTTTTTGAGGTAAAATTAATTTTCTATTCATCAAAATTTACATTTGTATTTTATTTCTTTATATATCTACAAGTTTAATTCTATCAACTTCAACGTCAGATCCCCCCCCCCTCTCCGCATTAGACAAACTTGGTAAGACAATCACATTATTCAAAATTCATGATAAGTGTTTTTCTATTATGTAGTCGCATTCAAAATAATTTAATTCCAAAATTTGGGTGAATATTTAACACTTTCACATAAAAACAACCAATATATATCTGTAAATCTAGGTAGGTATATTCACACAAATAACCACTGAATTATTTTAAATGAGCGAAACATTGTTTATGGATATTGAATACATAATTAGATAAACTAAGCAAGGTAAAAATACTTAGTAAGAATATGAGAAATGTGTAGTATGTTGAGGGTAACATTATTTAAATTCACTTGCTTCCCTAATTCTGTTGTTAATAATAGAAACTGTGTCAAACAAATTTATTCCCTTGTAATGAAAATTAAGAGTGTAGCCACTTGGCTAGAGTATCTACTTTAGGGTTAAACGTATACTTGAAACAACCGAAAAGGTATTTTTTATTTTCATTTTTCTTATAAAAATAGTTAAATGAAAATAGCGCAAACGAAATAGCACTTTACAGTATATACAGTGAACTCTCTCTTAAACGCCGGCCCAAGGGACCAACAGAAGAAAGCGCATAAGTGAGAGAGATGTGCATTGTGCAAGTCCATTCAAATTCTAAAACGCAGCATAAATAGTAATGAGAGCACGAATAAGAAAGTGTCTGAAGATTATATGTTGATATTTATAATGATTTGTTAATTACTGTATCTACAAAGGAAACAGAAAGTGTAACATACCTTTATTTCCTTTCAAGATAATCCATGATAGATTTTTGTTTTTGTTTTTGCCGATGAATTTCAAAAACAGTCTTCAAGTTCATACGAATGAGAAAAGGGATTTTTAGTAGCTGAATAAAATTGCAAATAGTGTCCAAAGCTTCTAACACTTTCGTATGATTCGGAAGAACTTTTGCATCATCTTTAATATCAGCATCAGCTATTTCATTAGCGATGTCTTCGATATCTCTTAATTCTGTTGTTACTAAATTATCACCAATATCAACAAAATCACTAAAACAAACAATTCCACCAGATACAATTTGCCATTCATGATCAGCGAGACATCGCAATCGCCTTCATTTTCGTTTGGTCACAAGTTTCATATTTATTAGAAAATAAAAATCCAGCTTTTTACAGCAATTCTTTATAGTATAATCATGGATACTTCTCAATCTAGCGCATACCATATTCATAGCATGAAGAATTGAAACTTTCACATCGGCTGCCGCTGAATTGCCCGTTTCTAATTCTGCACACGTTTCAAAATCACTATCGGGCAACACATTTCATATACTGCAAAGATTGCTTATTTGTTAAACCTTTTATTTTAAAAAAAGTATAGTTTTTTATTTCTATTTAAGGAAAAAGAATAAAAATTTTTGCTTTAGAAAAAAAATTTCGGCGCATAAGTGAAATATTTGTTTCAGAGCGATGAATAAGCGAATGAAAATATCATTATTTTCCTGTGAGCCGGGACCCGTGAAAATCGTCGTATAAGTGAAAAAGACGTATAAGAGAGGCGGTGTATGAGTGAGAGTTCACTGTAGATATTTATTATACATATTACTCTTGTTTTCAGAACATGGAAAAAAGGAATGTTTGAAAAATATTTATTAATTCGTTCTGGAACTTTAAATATATTTTTAAAAATTTTTATGGGCTAGAAATGGCCAAACTTTATTATTATTCACTGGTAATATTAGTGAAGCCTCTTTTTAATAATTTTTTTCCCTCCGTGTGGGCTAATAATATAATGAATAAAATGAAACTGCTTATTACTAATTTATAATATTTGGTGATGGTCTCTTTTTCAGTCTAAGCATGTTTGCACAATTCTTGTCATGTGTTATTAATATCTTTACTTGCATGTTTACTGTTTGGTATTTTACAGAACTGGTTAACTATTTACTAACAAATGATTTTATTCTTTTCTATCCCTTCTTTGCACCTTTCCTCCCCATATTTTACAGATATGTACACGAAAAAAGGGACGATGACTGCGCAAAGGATTGCTGCATCTGCGCGCTGTGCACGGCTTTGTGCTGTTTCTGCTGTTCGGACTGACGACACTCGTAGAAAGTACATTTATAAACAGTTCATGCCTTAAACATTCCCTTTTGCCTGGAAAATAGTCGATTGGACCCGATGGTTACAGCTTGTAAAAGATTTTATGTTGTTTTACTGTGGCGGATCCAGAAAAGTTTCAAGGGAGGGGCGATAAGTATAACGAAGCATATTTTCAGAGAGGGGTCGCTCTTTCTTAAACCCTTTGACGCGCGGTGGTGCACCGTGAAAACACCTTATTTCAGCGCTTTCACTGGCTAATCGCAAAAAAAAAATATGGTTAAATGATCGAAACGCTGAAAGTGTCCAGCTGTTGCCATCGATCCATTTAACTACCAACAAGGAGGTCGATCGAATCGCCCATTTGGCACCGCAGAGCTAAAGAATTTTTCTGACATAGACACAGCTTTAAAAACTTCTTTAGCACTGTGGTGCCAGATGGGCTATTTGATCCACTTCCATGTTCTTGGTAGTTAAGTAGATCGATGGCAACAGCTGCACTTTTTCAGCATTAGGAACTCTGCCCAGTTGTTCTTCGATATCGATGTGAAAATGCGTGCACTTCAAAGGGTTAATCAATTTCTCCCTTTTATTTTTATTATTGAACCCATGCTTAACCTGTCCGCTCTCATTATTACAGAGATGCAACGGAGAAGACTCCCCTTTGACCGATGTTGTTTACCAGAAGGTTCTTTGAATGCTCCTTCAGGAATCCAAGGTTGCACTTCCGCAAAAGCAGCGCTCTTGCGGAGCGTTTACAGAACCATTCTGGGAAGCAACATAGGACAATCCTTTCCTTTGTATCTGCAATGAGTGGGAGCGAACTAGTTGAGCAACATGGGTTCGACATTGCTCTTAAGTACCCTCAAGGGGACCCATCGCCCCCCTTTGGAACCACCACTAATGTTTTATGGCATTATTATTGTTTTGCTTGCTGTATACTTGCATCATAGGTATGTCGGACACACGATCCTGTGGCATTCTCACACACAAGTGTGAAGCAAAAAATCGACGTGTCTTATAAATTTACTTCAAATGTGATCGAGCTTCTCTTTGGATTGTTAGTATAAAAGTTGGAAAATCGTTTTAATTAATAGTTCGTTTAAAAAAGTATGTTTTGAGAGAAATGAATTTTGGTTTGCCTCGTGTTAACTAGTGTATGATTAGTTGAACATCTATCTGGTATTACTATTTTTATGTATCTGCTTGTGTCGTGTGAACATGTTTCATGATTCTTTGGTAAAATAGAGCATGTGCCAGTTGAATATGTGCTGCAAACTGCATTTCATGTTTAAATATCTTTTAATTTTGTGAGTATTGATGGAATATAAACTGGGAAAATAACTTGATTGTTAGCCTTTAAAAAGGAGCACCGTGCATGGGGTTTTAGTTTACAACAGGAGATCTTTCAGTTATCTGAATTAAGGTTGCTTATGTTTTTAACTCTATTTTGGTATTTCCTGTGTAACTATGTATCAGTGTAATGGAATCTTGTAATTCAATTTTCACCCACTTCCAGACATCAAATTCACCTGAAATTTTACAAACATGTAAAGAATCAAGGACAATATAATAATATTGAAAATTGTATACATAACATTAATAGCGCTTTTACAGGGGTACTCAAAATAATTCAATTACATTACGCTGTAGGATAGTCATTGTTTAAAGTGTATTTTGCAGACATATCAATTTTATTTTATTTGACATCGATATCTGCTGTTGAGGATTAGGAAAAAAAGTCCTGCCATCGAAAATTTGCGATTAGAATTTTTAGTTCTCCTGCAGGAGCACCCAAAAGAATGCCAATACATTACAGTATATGACAGTTTAATTACATTCATCGATTTCAAGCACAGTACAACAAAAATATAAACATTTATAACAGTTTAATCTTCATTTAAAGGATGTTAATAACAAATAGTTTTTAGATTGTCTTGTTAAACTACATTAACATGAGTTTTTTTAAGTTATACTTAAAATCTCACCATGATTTTGTTGTTGTTGGAGATGAGAAAAAGAACAGAGATTAAACATAAGCAGTATTCTAAAATAATTAAACAAAACATTTTCCCTAAAATTTAAACATGTTTGTCGACCCAGTTTGTATTCCAACTAATAGAGAGTAAAGTCCTCTCTGAATGAACATTTAAAATAGTTTTGTCCTTCTTAATATTTCTTTTCACTAGTTTGCTTTATGGATTTATGCATTATTACAAATGATTTTCGTAAAAAGAAAAATAAAATCGCAAGTGCCATGTATGTCGATGCTTATGTTAAAATGACTTATGTCAATCTTGATTTATTTTTATATAAACTGCCTTGCATCTTGTATGTGATAAATTGTGCCCATGTTTCTAATGTTAGCAAAAAAGCGTGTAAAAAAATCCAACTTGATTGGCCAAGTTATATCGCACAGCTGCTTTAGTCAAAATTTGAAAGTTTTACGAAACCTTTTTAGTACATTTGATATTTGAAATATTTCCTCATAAATAACGGAATTATTTTTCTATTTCAATAATTGATGGCAATTCATAGCAGTTGAATTTTGTTACCAAGTTCTCTTAATTTAAAATATGCCAATTTTTTATATTTAAATAATTTGCTACTTTACGTATGTCATTTTAAAAATAAACTATATTTTAAAAAATGTCGATGCTTATAGTAAAATAACATACCACTTTTTCAATGATTGGTTATTTTTATGCCAACAATTTTTATAATAAATAAAATCAAGAAGGGTAAAAACTTTTATGGAACATTAAATGGGATCAAAAGTTTTCGCCCTAAATCGATAAATACCAGAAGCATGGTGAACTTTGGCTTTGCGAATTATATAACTACTTTGTACTCCTATAATGCTGACAAATTATATATTTTGAGTGAACCCCCCCTCTCACTTATATTTTCTTAACTTTCCTCAACGTATTAATCTTCATTCATTGTGAAGTGAGTGCTTCTTGTGTCTGGATCCCCATCCAGATGTATCTCCACACTTGCTTTTAGCTACTTTTTACGATTTTCCTTTGCCTTTTATCTTTTATCCATTTTAGCATTTATAATTTTTAGCTTTTACCTATAGTTTTAGGCTTAAGTCAACTCAAGTTACGCTTGGCTTTACTTCGGGGCAGAATTTTGCCTTTTAACACATCGCCTGGAGCATTTTATCCTTTTTGGATCTAGTACCATTCAACTCCAACCAATCAACCTTAATCTGAAAAATTCTACGTGTTAAATAATTACAAAAAAAAAAGTCTGGATTTTGTTGCCGGTAAATCGGTTAATTAGAACGCGAATTATGAATTTTCAAATTCCTGTTGGATAAGATAAATTTGACTCTTTCCCGCCAATTATCAAGCTGGGTTCAGTTTTGGGGGCTTCTTTTTGGCACAAAAAATCTTGCTGAACGAGTTCTAAGCTTTTAATACCTCGTGTTAATAAATTTCGGTGTAGGACCTATTCTTCCAAGGCTCAATTTTGTCTAAAATTAATATCTCGCACCTTAAATGATCAAAATTTGATTGTATTTTATGTAAATCTTCTGATCAAAGAGCTAGTCATGAATCTTTTTAAAATTCCCATTCTCGATAATATTAGGGTTTGGCTACTTCTTTCCAAGTAGAAGAAATAATTGTGAAAAATTGCTTAAAATTACATAAAACCATAATATATTTTCCGATTTGAGTTTTGAAAAAATCACTTCAAGATGCCTCGGGATCAGGAATTATGCTAGTGAACCTTTAAACTAAATTGTATGGTCCTGGGATTATCTGTGTCAGCGCTACGTGACGAACCACACACACACACACACACACACACACACACATTTTACATTTTATCTTATTTATACATAGATAATTGCCTTGCATTACGTTTTTAATGTTTAAAAAAAAAGAGCTTGTACAAAATCGAATTTGATTCTGCAAGATATTTCGCATGTTAAGTCAAACGTTAAGGTAGCTTTTTTTTTTTGCATTTTATATTTAAAATTTTGTACTAGTTTTCTCCTCCAATAATTGACTTCATTGAAATATTCAGGAACAATACACTTATTAATTAGTTTTGAAATTCATAGCATTTGGAGTAATTTATATTTTCTTAAGATGTGTATTTGTTAAAAAATTAAAAAGAATGTATAGAATTTTACATAAATAATAAAAGTTGTAAAGCTGACATCCATTTCTATTATAGCAAGGAGATTCATCGGCAGTGAAGCATGGCCTGTCCCCAGGCCCTGATTACCGAATAGGCCCATGAGGCCTGGGCCTATAGTAAAAAAGAATCTGGGGGCCTCAAAACTGCAATACTTGTTATTTATACTTGCAGAATGAAATAGGAGTACGTGGGAGGAAGCCTCAAAATTGTAGCAAGCCTAAAGTATCCGAGTGTTAATCAGGACCTGCCTGTGCCGCAACTAGAGTTTATATATAAAACGAGGCGAAGCCTAATTAGACGGTCTCTTCCGATGAAACCATGTAGCTGATTTTTCACCCCACCCCCTCCGGTTTGCATGACTCCCGGGGACTGTGCCCCTTTTTTCAACTCCCATCTAATTGCGGCCCTGAACTTGTCGACTCATAGGGCCTCTTAGCCAAAAAGGCTGATTTCTGCTTTTTCACTTTTATTATACTTTACAACTTAATCGTGCTTTATAACTTTTATTATTTATTAAATTCTACGCGTGGGTATTCTTGTTTATTTTTGAATTACTGTACAAAGTGTTTCTCGAATGCCTATATCTTCATGCTTTTATAATATTGTCATGGTAATATTACATGTAATTGCTAAACACCATAAATTCAAATTTATATTATTGTAGTAATCGATCCCCAATACTATGTGTTTTACAAAATTATGGCAGTGAATTGAGCACAATATATTAAATTAGTGTGCACATTCAAATACCTTATTGTATTTTGAAAGTGAATGTATTTTGTTTGTATCTAGTACGCATCTTTGTATCTAGTACGCATCTTGTATCTAGTACACATCATCGTACGAAAGTTTTATCTGTTTTATCATTTACTGGGCCAAAAATGTAAGTTGAAACTTTAAACAATTTACCCTAAAAAATTGCATTACAAACTTTAAATGTCATAATTAAATTGTAGAGTATTTCCGGTTTCCTATTCGGTTTTAGTTTTCTATAAATCCTTATAAGTAATTCATTTTTAAAATATGACAGTTTTCTAGATAATATATATATATATACATATATAAATGGCATACTGTCAGACTTAGCATAGAAAATGTATACGAAATTATATTTTTAATATACATTTCTGAAAATAAAGATGTACGGTAAATGTTATTCCTGTAGTTGAATCAACAAAATGATTACGAAAGTTATTAATTTTGATCAATATTATTATGATAGAATAAACTAATTAAGTAATGCAGAATGTTAATATTTAACGTATCAATGTTTTCCTTATATGTAACATATAAAAGGTTTAGGGGGAAAAAATTGCTCCAAAACGTCCAGGTCCCCCCCCCCCCCCCCATGTTAAAATTGTGCTGACACCGTCTTTGTTGATATTTGAAAAGTAGTCTCAACCATGGGGGAACATTCGTCAAAATAACAATAGTTGCAAACAACATAATCGCAACTTTTCCTTTTTCTTTAGTTTTAGAAGTGAAATGAAATAAGACTTGAGTTCTTCCCATGGATCCCTCTTTATGACAAACCACATTTTAAAAATATTGTGTATAATATTTTTATGTGTGTATGTTTTAAACACGTATGTTTTTTATTTTTCTTTTAACATATATGATACTCTCTTTGTTGTGGTTTTTTATCTTAAATTTTACAATATTGTAAGTTTTTTCTAATTTGCTTTTTAAATTTAATTAAATGTTAATTATTAATCAAATTTATGTACGAATATTGATGCATTTATTTTTTAGTAATACATCGTAATAATTACACTTTGAATACAAATTAAATTTAAGACATATCAGTATGAATTTTTTTTTCTAAATATTTGTATATTTTGAGATTTTTACATTAAAGATTCAATAAAATATTTGTATAAAACATATTTGCTGAAAATGTTAATTTATTCTAATATATAACTTTCCATCTTATATTAATTTATATTACACGAACTTTTATACTGAAATTCGATGCTGGTATAGTAAAAATTAGAAGGAAAGCAACTAGTGTTTTAGTTATGTTTTTGTTACAAAAAGTCCTTACGATTTCAGCAAGAAAATTACTGCAATGAATGCTTTTAAAATGTGCAGTTAACATGCACATGTGCAATAAAGGTACTGTGTAAGTATTTTTCTGCTTAAAATATCTTGTATTCTGCTTAATATATCAAAGTATATAGTCTGAGTGCTACGTTTTTCCCATCCGCATCTTATAAGGAATTGTCAAAACTTTATTCTGAAGTGATCGTTTTACTTGCTAGTTTTAAATCCTGATATAGCTGACACTTCTCATGTTTTTAATATTCAAGTGGCAGCTCCAGATAAAGTATATTAACTCTATGCACTTATTAAAAGTTATAATTATTGCTATTCGTTTTTTATCGCACTCTAACTGCTTAAAATACTTTTGTTATATTTCACTGAATAAAATATATTTTTATATTGCAACTTATTCTACTCTTTTAATGTTTATCACAAACTTGGAAAGTATTTGATTTCGGTTTGCCTGTCCTCTACTGCCGTAAGAATGTTGAGATTGCTACGTAATTTATATATTTGCAATTACTATACATCCTATTAAAAATGGTGTATATAGCAGGAATTGCTTTTTATACCGGAGCACTCAAAAGAATTCAAATACTTTGCACTGTATGGGCAGTCATTTGTTGAAATGTGTTTGGAGACGTAAATCTGTTTCAAGCAAAACGAATTTGATATGAGTTAAGGCTCTTGAAATAACAGTTTTTCGTCAAAAAGAGTAACAGGAGAACATAAGGATTTTATACATTACGCAGGGCGCTGGCGACTTTTCCTACTAATTTAAAGATAAGGCGACTGGGGCGACTTTTTTTTTAAAAATAAAAAACGTCATTTTCATACTACAGGGTTGTCCAAATTAAACTTCCCCAACTCAGAGGCCTTGTGCAGCTTATGTGATGTTGTATGAGTCATAATGTGATGAAATTTTGAAAACAGACACTTCAGATCTCGCGCTCGTGATTTATTAAAAAAAAATATTAGTACAAGAAGTTGCCGATAGGTGGCGCTGTACACTAGTAATTTGCATATTGCAATAACGTGATTTGCAGAAATAAAGCTTCTGAGCAACGTATCCAAAAGACGAGCCCTACAAAAGTGGAAGACAGGCGCTGCACAGGCAGTTGTTTCCAGCTCGCTGATGCACAATGGCGGCTTTGAAAGACAAAGCTTAGTGAGACTAAGTGAAACTTTTCTACCAAAATGACGAGAACTCCTGTGCTGCGGTAAGAGCATTCCGTCGGCTAAAGAACTTACGCCGAGGACCAATGACACCACGCGCTTTACGAGACATGATAAAGAAGTTCGAAAGAACCGGACAGCTGGGAATTTTACCAGGTAAAGGACGACATGTTGTGGATTCTGCAGGCGTTCAAGACGTTGCTTTGGCGGTCGTGGACGCCGCTAGCCAATCGCCACATTGTGTTGTCAGTGTGCCAACTGTTTCTCGTGCTATTGAACATCTGTAAAACGTCTTAGTGATCTGCAGCGCCACCTATCGGCAACTTCTTGTACTAATAATTTCTTTTTAATAAATCGCGAGCGCGTGATCTGAAGTGTCTGTTTCCAAAATTTCATCACATTATGACCCATACACAACATCCTGCACAGGCCTCTGAGTTGGGGAAGTTTAATTTGGACAACCCTGTATTTTCAAGTTTTTGGCTACTTGCAATTTACTCCAGGCGACTAATTTCTAAACCATGTTGTGGATTCTGCAGGCGTTCAAGACGTTACTTTGGCGGTCGTGGACGCCGCTAGCCAATCGCCACATTGTGTTGTCAGTGTGCCAACTGTTTCTCGTGCTATTGAACATCTGTAAAATGTCTTGGTGATCTGCAGCGCCACCTATCGGCAACTTCTTGTACTAATAATTTCTTTTTAATAAATCGCGAGCGCGTGATCTGAAGTGTCTGTTTCCAAAATTTCATCACATTATGACCCATACAACACAACATCCTGCACAGGCCTCTGAGTTGGGGAAGTTTAATTTGGACAACCCTGTATTTTCAAGTTTTTGGCTACTTGCAATTTACTCCAGGCGACTAATTTCTAAACCAGATTTCGGTTTGTATCGTCTCCTTGCCTTTTCAAAGTTGCTACTGGTAGTTCATCGAACATTCTAATTAATTTTTTTTTTAACCCTGAAATGGACAGCGATGCATATATGCATCATATTTTTCAGTGCCGGATTAGAGTAGAAGCAAAAATTTCTTGAGTCAGTTTCACATATAAAATATAGTTTTTAATAATAGATTCATATCGTGAATAATAAAATTTTCACACACTTCTTTCAAACTGCGTGTTTTGGGGGAAATTGATTAGTTATTCCTGGTATAGAAAATTCAGCTTACACTGTCGTGCGAACGTCTTTAAAATTCATGCTTAACTGCAAAATCAATGCAAATATGTTACTATTTTGGCAACTAAAATTAAGAAAATGGCTACTAAACTGGTCACATTTTTATGTCGGTTAGACTACTAAAGATACTATTTTTGCCTCCTGACATTTCACGCTTAATTCAAAGGAGTGAAAATAAAGGCGGAATAAAAGGAAAAACTGTCGGTTTCGAACTTTTTACATCGAAACCCACAGTAATAACGCAAAAATGCTCCCCAGAAATGCCCCCTTTTTTCCCCCAGAAATCCACGCCCCGCATCCTGTTTACCAAATTACTGATGATAACGTTCGCCCCGAATATTTCGCTACGTTCAGTGATCGTAAAACGCTCCTAAAGGAGAAGTGCACTTTCAAGTACAGAAAGGATCGAAAATTCGCTCAGACTCATCGAATTTTGCTCGTTTGAATTAAGAGTGTTGGTGGACATACTTATTACGGTCAATAGAGGTTTTCATCATCAGTATTCATCCAATTCAAGCACAATAAAATAAGTGTATGTATGATAGACGTTTACGACAGGTTTACCTAATATAGCAAGAGCCAGCGGCCGCCAGACCTTCGTCATAGTATAAAAGCTGAAACTTTCTCTGCGCATACCCCCCCAACAGAGGTAGGAACAATCGGCCACTATAAAGTTTGGATGATCGTGGCTTTGGCAGGTAACAGGTGGCAAAGGTGTATAAAATTGCAGAAAATTTTCGTCATTTCATAAAGCTTAATTTTTTTATATGTTCTTCTTCGTAGTACTAGAAATCACTTTATCCCTTGCCAGACACTTTTCCATCGTGGCAAACCACCGCCAGACAATCTCAAAGTCATGGAAAACTGTTGTGTTCGTAAACTCCCGCGACGAAGTACGTCAAGCTGTCGCAAAGCGTCAAGCACATTTTATACTGCTACTTCTGAACTTTCTTACTATGCTGCAGCGCGCTCGTAATAGAACTACGTTTTCCATGACTTTGAGGTTGTCTGTCGGGGGTTTGCCACGATGGAAAAGTGTCTGGCAACGGATAAAGTGATTTTTTGTACTGCGAAGAAGAACATATAAAAAAAATTAAGCTTTATAAAATGGCGAAAATTTTCTGCAATTTTATACACCTTTGCCACCTGTTACCTGTCAAAGCCACGATCATCCAAACTTTATAGTGGCCGATTGTTCCTATCTCTGTTGGGGGGGGGGGTATGCGCAGAGAAAGTTTCAGCTTTTATACTATGACGAAGGTCTGGCGGTCGCTGGCTCTTAGGCGTTCTCTTGTCGATGTTATAGTCTAACATTTGCAGCTCTTTTGGAGCATTTAACAAAATTACGTGAATATTGATACAGCTCCAGGTGAGTACATTCAAAATCTGGCCAAACAGTCGCAAAGTTCGCGGCTATTAACGATGTATCACTGCCAAATGTGGTCCAAACGAATTCTTCAAAACATTGATTTACATCCAAAAAAGATGCAAATTTTCGCTATATCTATCATAGGCTATTAATTTTTGCTTAAATTAAAGCTCAGAATAGCAGATCGACCAGTTAATGCATAATAACAAATGTGATCTAATGGCAATGTTTGAACGTTAGTGAGAATGTTTTCGGAAATTCGCTATGCAGCTTTAATAAATTAGAACTGCGTTGGGAAGTGCTTCATAATCGAAGCGTTCAGCTTGATTTATGTTTTTAATATTAATACCCAAACAGTCGGCGTTGCATGTCATGCGACAGAGAAATATTGCATCGTTGAAAGTGAATTTGTTTGTACTGACGTATGTTTTGTGATTTTTTTGTATTTCTGAATATTGATAATATAAAAAAATAGTTCAACATCCTTCTAATTTTTCACTACGTTACGAAATTTTTCATAATTTCTATAATTTATACTACAATCTAAAATAAATCTTATAATCGCAAGCGCAATCGCAACCTTATATGCAATGCAAAAGCATAATCGCATATTTATAATCGAAAGATTTTTGACAGTGTAAGCAATAAAATCATCTATAGTAAACAATTTTAACGCATTTTTGAAAAGTTTAAATGTGTTTATGATTTCGATTCCTGTCCGTCTGTGCTCTAACTGTTGTAAATTACCATCCATTACTAACAAAATTTATGTACCGTATATACTCGTGTATAAGCCCACCCGTGTATAAGCCCACCCCCCCAGTTTTCTCCCAAAAATCTTTCATAAATGACTGACCCGTGTATAAGCCCACCCTCCCAACTTTAAAAATGGACGCGTCCGTAAAATACTCCCCCTACCAGAATTCGACTGACTTTCAGTGATCACGTGATTGTTTTGCGACGCAGGGTCAACATAATTGGCGACTTACAGCACTCAAAGACCGGCTTCGAAACTTCTGGAACGAATGGATGGCTTCCGATAATGTACAGACTACAAAGACAGGCAATCTAAAAAATACAAAAACTTAATGTGCTAGATCTTACTTTTGTTTCCATAAAGTTAAATTGGTTGCCCCAAATGCATGGGCACCGGAAGGGGGGGGGATTGATATGCCAATTTCCGGGACCAAGGTTTTCCCATTTACATAATATACATATTTGCGCGTATGTGTGTAGATGTTTACTGCTCCCTAAACATTGAATTTCCGATGATCAAATTTTGAAATTTTTTTTGACCCGTGTATAAGCCCACCCCCCCCACTTTCAATTCAAATTTTTGTCCAAAAACAGTGGGCTTATACACGAGTATATACGGTATGTTATTTCTATGTACCGTACCATGTATCTTATTGGAAATGGTTATGTAGCATTTATATATCAGAGATGCCACTCATAAAATAGCAAAAAAGAGGAAACTGTGCGTGAATAAACAAAAATAGTAGAAAAAGAAGAAATCCCCACACAAATAAATGGAGCTTATTTTAGAAAAATGTAATGTATGGAGAAAAAACATTTAGTTCATGTTTTGTTTGCTTTCATTAATATTTTATTTCTCAATGACAATATATTTCTTGCTTCAACATTAACTGTTTCACATCATTTTAATTTATGTCTGAACCTGCTCTATTTCGCGAAGTTTTTCCTTTACTGGTTTCTTTGAAATCAATAATTTAAATTTGAAATAGGGGTTAATTTTTATTGTTACGGCATTGGAGATTTAAATAAAGGAATGCCAAAGGAAAAATAGTAATTTTCAAGACAGATGGAAAAAGATTGAAATTGAGATATGCTAGAAATTAATACTTAATTACTGCTGGGAAGAAAGGGAAAAAACATAAACACCATAGAATTTTTAGAAAAATTCTGCTGATAATGCAAAAATGATTAATAAATAAATAAAATATAAAAAGCGGAAATCCGCCGATCGGCGGAAAAGTGGCATCCCTGAATATATATTTTTTTACTGGAACATCCAAAAGAATCCCAATGCCTTACATCCTATAAACTATCATTCTTTAAAGCATATTTTAGAAATATTTGGTTATTTCAAGCAAAACAAAATTGATTTGTTAAGTGATCGATGCAGACGAAATTTCGGACCTGTTTATGGCCCTTTCACAAATTTTAATTGATTAAAACGGCCCCTTCACAAAAATACAATCGGTTAAAACACATATAGGCAGCCTCCATTTGTGGCCCGCCCCGGCTTTTAATCCGTCCCGTGGAACATGACAAAATTCCATATAAATCTTATATGAACCATTTAAAAATCCCATATGAATCCCAATTATACGGCCCGCAACTTCGCTAACATCCTAAAATTTAGCCCGCAACATCCCAAAGGTTGTCCATAGCTGAATTAAAGTCACGTTACCGTATAACTTGTATTGTAAATTTAAGAAAAAAGTGACTTCTACAAAAATTCACAATAAATGATGAATTTCACAAAAAATGGATATTGAAATTTACGAAAATAAACGGCTTTCACAAAAATGGGATCTTAGAAAAAATTTCTGGATCGATCTGCTTATTAATCCTTTAACGCTCAACCAATTTCACATCTTTATAGAACAACTTTATTTAGTGCCCAACGCCAAAAAAGCACATCTATTGCTATGTCTGGAGTTAACCAGCAACAACATGGCAGTCGATCGAATTGCCCATCGCGTGTTGCAGAGCTAAAGTTCCTATTTATTTATTTATTATTTTTTAACACAGCTGGCTGTGCGGCGCCGCAACTTGAGAGATGACAACTTTTTTTTTTTTTTTTTTTTTTTTGCCACTAGCAGCTGAAAGCGTTGGAAAGAGGTGGCTTTACGGCGCTCCAATCAAAAATAGTGCCATAGAATTTAAAGTTCTGCAGGGAAACTCAAAATAATTAAAGCAAATAACTGTATATGGCGGTTTAAGAGACCTTCATCACAACACTATAGACAGCTTAATAATAGCTTATTCTTAATTTGAAAAAGGGAAAATAACATTTAATTTTTATAGGGTTTCACAAATTATGCTATTTAGTGATGCACAGCTTTTCTGAGGTTATCTCCGAAATTTCACAAAAAGAGTCTACAATTTGGCACAAAAAGACTACTCAAAATTGAAATCTATACTTACGGCTTGATTTATATTGTTTTCTTTTTACGTTCTGGTAACCCAAGAAAGATTTTACAGCTATTTTCACTGACGTGTATTAATAATGGACAGTCAATTTGAACAAATTAAAGAAACTGTTTATTTCTGAAAAGTTTATATTTTCTTTTTGGCTTGCTAGATATGGATCAAAAGGAGGCTCCGCAGATATTTTGACAGTGTGTCTTACAGCTTGCCTTACGTACTGTTGTTGTTGTTTCTTGTTTCCAAGTATCTTCGATCCTTATAATTGTTAATAAGAAAAAGCTGTTTTAAACCTTTATTTTGTAGAAAAATTGTTAAAAATTCCAAATAAAGAATTTTATTGTTTTGTAAAGCTATTCAAATCGTACATTAATCTTTTTAATCGTTTATTAATCTTAATAATTTTTAATAATGGAACCATGTTTAATCTGTTCACTCTCATCATGAAAAAGACGCAACGGTGATGACCGGTGTGTCCTTCTTTGACCTGTGTTGCTTCCGGAGTGGTTCTTTGAATGCTCCCTTGAAGCGTTCAGTCATCTCTGCGGAGACCGAACTGGTTAAACATGGGTCCAATAGTGGCTTTAAGTGCGCTCAGGGGCGAATCAATTCCTCCCACCCACCCCAACTCCTTTGGATTTGCCACTGAACAACAGCAACAACAAAAAAAAATCAGGTAGTCATATTAACGTAACGTAGGATTACTTATGGTTTAGTTAGTTGTAAGGCGTCCATTAAAGAATTATGAATACTTGTATAACAAACATTTTAAATTTAATGTGCACAAAATATCTATCAATAGAAGAACAGAATATCTAAAAGACTTTTCTGTTCTTCATTTGAAGATAATATCTTCTTATAAATAAAAATGAAATTCTGTTTGTTTGTTTGTTTGTTTGTTTGTTTGTTTGTTTGTTTGTTTGTGGATTTGAGTTGTATACAAATCCACAAAAATGGATCTATCAGCTTAAAATTTTGCACAGATATGTAAAATAATATAGAATAAATCATAGTCCACTTTAAAACTTTGAAAGTCCACCCGTTCCCGGAATTTAAGAGATTTTTTATGTTCTCCACGCAAAAAGTTTTCCGTAATTGTAACCCCTGTAGTGAAAAAAGTGTGAAATAAGGATCGTGGTTGCCATGTGTGGCGATTTTGCCGAATAAGATGTTTTAAATTCTCAAAGTAAAAATAAAAGAATAATAATGATTTTTTTTTGTTAGTTTATATTCGTAAGGTTATATTTTTTTAAATTATAATATCGTGTGCATGGGAAATCGGAGCAGGAATGAAATGTTTTATACGCAAAACAATAAGAATTGAAGATTTCCGAGGCTAATATGTTAAAATTTTTTAGTTTGGCGAAAAAATAAAATGGCTCAAATGCCGAGAAAGTGAGTTCTAGCGGTTTGCACAGTTTCCTGCTTGGCGCAATTTACTGAGAGCTTAAGGAAACGGATTTTTGAAAACAAGTGCAAAGGTTTTATTAGAATACAGCGTTAAATTTTAATGATCCGTGCGAAAATAATGCAGTTATTAAGGGATTTCAAGCGATCTATCTTCAGCATTCTCGCGATTTTGAGGAGGATTCTAACGCTTGGCGCTATTTATCGTAATTTAATCGTCTGCTATTTGGGTTATGAATACACCTGCGTATAAGTTTTTGAAATTTTCATTCAGTTGGAATTTTGCATTTTTCTGAGCAGCTTTTCTGCATCTAATGTATTACATCCAGAAAAAAGGATGTTAGAAATATCAATTTTAATTTTGTTTAATCACACTCATGAATAATGATACACTTTCCAACTTAATGAAAGAAGGAACGAAAATAGGGAAGACCCATGGATTATAACTCTTTTTATATATAGCACTTTAGTGCGTATTTAAAATCTGAAAGTGTGTCAGATTTTCTATGATTCTAGCGCTTGGCGCAATTTAATGAGAGGGTATTTTTAAAAACAAGCGTAGGTTATCTTATAAATAAAAATGAAATTCTGTTTGTCAATTTATTGATTTGGGTAGTATACAATTCCACAAAAATGGACCTGTCAGCCTGAAATTTTACACAGATATGTAAAATAATATAGAATAAATGATAGTCTACTTTAAAACTTTGAAACTCCACTTAAAAACGTTTTCCTCCTGAATGGTTCTCTTAATTTCCGTTCCCGGAATTTAAGAGATTTTTTATGTTCTCCACGCAGAAAGCTTTACGTAATATTAACCCCTGTAGTGAAAAAAGTGTGTGAAATAAGCATCTTGGTTGCCATGTGTGGCGATTTTGCCGAATAAAATGTTTTAAATTCTTAAAGTAAAAATAAAAGAATAATAATGATTTTTTTAGTTTATTTTTTTAGGTTATTTTTTAAATTATAATATCGTGTGCGCATAAGAAATGAGAGCAGGAAAGAAATGTTTTATACGCAAAACAATGAGGATCGAAGATATCCGAGACTAATATGTAATTTTTTTTAGTTTGGCGAAAAAAAAAAATGGCTGATAGGCCGATTTTTAGAGAGTGAGTTCTAGCGGTTTGCACAGTTTTAGGCTTTTTGGCGCAATTTACTGAAAGCTTAAGGGAATAGCATTTTTGAAAACAAGTGTATAGGTTTTCTTAGAATACAGCATTAAATTTTAACTATCCGTGCAGAAATAATGCAGTTATTAGGGCATTTCAAGCGATGTAGCTTCAGAATTCTCGCCAATTGAGTACATTGATTTAACTTGGGGGAAATCCGCCAAATTTCAGAAAATTGAAATCTTTGCATTTAGTACATCGAGGTAACGATGAATAAAACATGTTATAGTTGATAATTTAAAAAATGCGGCTGTATTAAGGGATTCCACTTTTCAAATAAATGCCTGGCGGTCGAACACTTTCCCATTTTGATTGCTGCTAAGTCAATGCTTCGAATGATTCCCTGAAAAAACTCTTGCAAAATGGCGTATGCTGGCACTTTGGCGAGGCTTAGATTTGAAACTGGATTTTACTTGAGACTGGTATATACGTATAATAAGACTGGTTATAGATAAAAATGAATGTTGGTATGTGTGTAGGAGGTTGAAAAACTCCAGCACCGTTTCACCGATCACCATGAAATTTGGTTCACCTAAGTCTTTTATCATGGAGAAGGTTTTTATGCTATCCGTTTTCCTCTAACTTTTCACTAGGTGGCGCAGCAGAACGTCGAATTCTATTCCTTTTAGCCGTTTGCTATGCGAATATCGTCCAACCAGTTTCGATGAAATTTGGTACACGCGAATATTAGAACACGGAGAATATTTTTCACTATCCATTTGCTGTAACTTACCGCTAAATAGCGCTGCAACGCATCAACTTCTATACCGTTCGACCGATCGGCATAAAATTTTTTATACTTACACATTTGAGAACGAAGAATATATTCTAACTGCGTTACTTTTGATGTTACTCACCACTAGATGGCACTGCAATGCATTATTATTTTAACTCGCCACTAGATGACGCTGCAGCAGGCCAAATTTTTGACCATTCAAACGGTGGCTATGAAAATCAGTATACATAGCTATTTGAACAATGAGAATATTTTGGCGTTATCCATTTTGCTATAACTCGCCGCTTGACGGCGCTGTAGCAAATCATTACTTTAATTAACCACTAGATGGCCCTGCAGTGTATCACTTCTTGACTGTGCGAATGATCGCTATGAAAATAGGTATACATAGATATTTGAAGACGGGGAAGAGTTTGGCACGATCCATTTTCCTATAACTTGACACTGGATGTCGCGTCAACACATGAACTTCAAGACTATTCAGCCGATCGTCATGAAAATTCGTATACATCGATATCTGAATGCGAAGAATATTTTTGCCGTATCCGTTTTGCTAAAACTCGCCACTAGATTGTGCTACGCCGCATCGCCTTCTGCACCGTAAAAACGATTGCCTTGAAATTCAGTATGCATGATTATTGAACACAATATAACGCGATATCCATTTTGCTATATCTCTTTATTACAATAAATAGTAATCACAACAAATATTAATATCAAAAAGTCCATTCATTCCCGTGCGAAGAACGGGTACTTCAGCTAGTTGCTAATAAATTAAAAGGTAATAATTATCTAGCACATGATAGTATTGATATCTGCTATTTTGCAAGTTTGATAATGAGAAACACGGTATTAAAGCATTATAATAGCCTTGATCTTGCAAATTTCGAATAATCGTCAAACATAAACGCAATATTGATGTTTAGCATGACATTTTCCGTGTTAATGCGTAAGTATCATGGCAACTCTCACAAAAGATCATTGTGTTATACAAATCAATTGCTTGCGTAATCGAACTTTCAGAAAAGCAATTCTAAAAATACCCGTTTGATTGAAACTCTAATGTGTTAGCATATAGAAAGTAATTTACTGCAACTTTATTCATAAGTGCTCCCCCCACCCCAATTTTTTTTTTCAAAATCTTATGATTTTCAACATTTGTGTATAAATTCAAAAGAAACTTATTTTTACTGCTTTTTAATTCAATATGTGCACTTCCAACATTTTCAGTCACACTACGTCCATGATTTTGTTCAAAATTACAAGAGGCCGTTTATGCAAAGGCAAGAGGTTGAAAATTCAACAGTGTGTAGTGTTCCACAATAAAACCAACTAGCACTGGACACCCTGTTACAGGGTGTCCAGGCTATTTCCTAAACCATTAGTCAGAGACGCATAGTTCCGGTTACTAAAATGCTTTAAATTATATAATCTATTATACCAGAAATGATCAAAGCCAATAAATCAATTCCTATAAAAATTACAAAATTTAAATTCTCATAGATCCCCTGGTCTTGCCAGTTATATTTAGGAACATTTTTCTTTATACTATTTCATGCACAATAAAAATTTTAAAAAATTCGTCCTTCTACCACCAAAATTCAGAGTTACTGCTGTTTAAAATTTGAGTACTTTTCGATCAGCCAAATAGGGGCTGTATACAAAATGAATTTGAGAAAAATTAATGTACATGGTTTTGAGCCTTGTAATATTTATTAGCAATTTCATTAACTATTTTATGAATGTAGATTGCAATAAAGAAGATTAACTTTTAACTATGCGTGTCCAATAAATTAACGTAAATATACAGCTTGTACTGAAAATAGAACTTTTTAAATGAACTGGGAATAAAACACTTCATTAAATTAGAAAATGAAATATTTTAAAATACAAATATATTCCTTTTAGAAACTTAAAATAATATTACAAATTCTGCTAGAGTAACATTTGCTCAGAAATACCTACCTTCGGCTGCAATGCAATACAAAAATATGCACCCGTCAGTGGTGTAGCCAGAAATTTTTTTTTGGGGGGGGGGTTACGGCTACTGGAACTCGCATATATGTATACGTGTGTGTGATAAGGGAGTGAAGAATATACATTTTGTATGGCAAAAAATTATTTCTCGTGGGGGGTGACCCCCCTATTCCCCCCTCATTGGCTGCGCCACTGGCATCCGTGTATAACACTCTTCGTGTACTTTGCGTAGCATACTCGGTGCTACACATCTGCATGCTACTCATATACGATTCAGTAAGTCTGCCCCCGGATAGATTTTTATAGAGTCTGACTATAACCTTCTGCTTGAAGATTAGTATTCTAAAATGAGTTTTGCTTCTTACTCCGCTATATGCCAGAAAATGAAATTAAAACGTATAATTTAAAATTTCAATGTTTATATGGTCCCTTAGCGGTTTAACGTAACGGGACATTTTTAAACGTGGAAAAGTGACAAGTCAAAATATTTGCTTCTTTATAACGCGGTAAGTTTTGGACGTAGGAGGTCGATTTTTTTTTTTTTTCCATCAAAATGAACTAAAATTTTCTAAATATAACTAATATAACCGGGGGACTCTATAAAAATTTAAATTTCGTAATTTTGTAGGAATTGGTTTGACTTGGCGCGCGCGCGCAATTGTGTGTGTTCCTGGTGTGATAGATTATACAGTTAAAAGCATTTTTGCAACTGGAACTATGTGTCTCTAACGGTTAAGGAAATAGCCACTGGACACCCATATATATGCCTTTTTTTAAACAAACTATTCTTTGTTCTTGAAGTTTATGTCGGGAATTTATCAACTAGTATTGCAGGGTATCTACCTGTCAGGGAAATGGAAAACAGGTCAGCGAATTCTAGAAAAAGCCTGGAAAATGCAAAATGGGTCAGGAAAATTCTCTGAAAGAATATAGTTTTCTTTGCATAAAAATTTCTTGGCAGGTTTTTCTTTTTCCCTCAGGACTTTAGAGAGTGTAAAATGCTGATCTATATTATTTATGTTAAAACAAAATGAATAATTCAGAATGTTTATGGGATATTCGATGCTCACCTGTCTTACATTTTGCGGTGAATGCGTTTCTTGTAACGGAAGGGTCAAAAAGCTATCTGTCTATGATAAAATATAGAAATTTTCACTAGAGTTGCTCTGTATTCTTCCAGATTTGAAGAGTAGTAGACCAAAAGATAAAAATTTATGTTTGAAATTCGGCATCTGCATTTAATGTTGTCATTTCGATATATCACGTAAGTACCGCCTGTAACACAAGTAGTATTGGTTACTACTGGTTAAATCTGAACTAGCTAGAGTATCTTACTTGAAACTCACTTAGTCATTTTTTTTTCTTATCTAACTTAGTGCATCAATAATTATATTACTGTTGGAAATTTATTTCAAATAAGTTGTAGCAAAATATTTAAATATAAAAAGGAGATTATAGTGTTGAGGGATTTCCCAAAGTAAAATGCATCTATTATCAAGAAATTTTTTTCCAGGGTCTTCCGAAAATCTGGAAAAAGTCAGGAAATTGACTTTCGGATATTTAGACGACACCCTGTATTGCTAGCATGAGCAAAGATTGTAGAAAGTCATGCAAATAATTTCTCACAGATGGGTCAAAGTACAGAAGGGATGGGTTACTCTCATCCCATTTTTATGAGAATGAGCGATTGAGAGAGGTAGCACCTTAACCTCTACTGATCTGTTGATTTGACATAGACTACAGGCAGTATCCGTAGAAATAAGTTATTCTTAAAAATAGACCTTACTACTACCTAAGACTTCGATTAAGATCTAACCAATCTCTTAAATCCATCTGCTCACGACAGATACTGCAGACACGGTTGTGGAGAGTGCGAGTCTGACTTGGGAGATACCTGCATGAATTTCTGGCTTCTTTATTGTGTCCTCTGTACTTGCTGCTGTTGGTTTCCTTTCGTACCTTGTTTCCCATCCTACTTTTGGTTCTAGAAACATGTTACTTCGAAATGGAAGGATTCAAGACATGGAAGTATTGCTTGTATTAAATTTTAAATAAAAGACGTTGAATCGTATTTACTTTCATCCTCTATAGCTTTACGATAGCTTAATTTAGATCTCTATTCTGCACATGACATTGGCGGATGCAGAAAAATTTCAGAGAAGGAACTATAAGTAGGACGGAGCATATGAGAGATGGGTCACTTTTTTTTCTTCAAACCTGTTCATTTTTAGCGAACCCATGTTCAACCTGTTTGCTCCCAGAACGGTTCTTTGAATACTCCGCTGAGGCCCAGTGTTGTGCTGTGGGTTTAATAGTGGGTTCAAGTGTTCTCAAGGGGGAGGGGTGCGATCGTCCCTCCCCTGGGATCAGTCACCGATACATAAATTAAAAGTAAGTATGTAAATCTTTTGCGAGACCAGAAACTCTCTAGGCAGTAATATCGGCTGTGCCCAAAATCGCTTTCGCGATATATCGGCCAATTCGGCGTCAAGAATTAATCCTCAAAAAATCCTAACTTGGCGGTATCGCCAATATCTGTCGAGAAATCGCTAAACCATGATGTTAGCAAATGGAAACTTTATAATGATTCATAACTCGTGTTTTAACTAACCAAATAATATGCAGCTAAATGAAACATTTTAATTATTTGCCTCAAAAGCATGAATTTTAGACTAGAATAAACCTCTAAAGATCAGCTCACCCCGAAAATTCGAAACATTGCGCTCATCCCAAATACTGTCCCATTTTTTTAACAAACATAATTCAATATTTAACGCCACCACCTGGTTAAATAATACAATTGCATTTGCAATTAACACTTGCACTATTTACAATAAACGTTAGTTCAAAATAACACTAATCTCTAACCGGCTAGTTGACATTAAGTAACACTACATTATAATTAACAGTTACAAGCGCCAGAATAACCATTAAATAAAAATTAACATACAGTGAAACCTGGTAAAATGAGCACATTGATAAAGAGACTACCTATGTGTAGTGATTTTGTAAAATTTCACTTTACAACCAGCATTTTTGTTACCTTTCGTGAGGTGACATATTACAAGCTTCTCTCTGTTTAACTAATAGAGCATTTCGACGTGACGTTTCAGTGACGCCATCTGAGTCACAACCGATTTCGCATCCTTTCTGCGCAGATTCTTATAGTGTATTCTTTTTATATTCAATCCAGAAAATCGTGTTAGAAACATCAGTTTTAATTATTGTAATCATTTAAATAAAAATATAGTTTAAAAAACCAAAAAACACACTTTACTGATAAATTGAACTAACTAACAAGCAAAAAATAATTCTTAATATAGAAATAAATTAATGAACGAAAAATAGTATTATTGTGAAAAAAAGCGTGGGGTGCTTTGTGCTATATTTTTTGCATCATTTTTGTACTAATCGTACCGATCGAATATTCTCAAGAACTCGTATATGGAGCAGCACCCCACGCTTTTTTTCACAATAATACTATTTTTCGTTCATTAATTTATTTCTATATTCAGAATTATTTTTCGCTTTTTAGTTAGTTCAATTTATCACTAAAGCGTATTTTTTGGTTTTTTAAACTATATTTTTATTTTTCACTTTTTAGTTCGATTTGCTATAAAAGCGTGTTTTTTAGTTTTTTAAAGCTGTATGTATTTAAAATTTATTTTCAATTTTCGATATCTCTCATAAGACAGAAAAATTTCAGAGAAGGAACTATAAGTAGGACGGAGCATATGAGAGATGGGTCACTTTTTTTTCTTCAAACCTGTTCATTTTTAGCGAACCCATGTTCAACCTGTTTGCTCCCAGAACGGTTCTTTGAATACTCCGCTGAGGCCCAGTGTTGTGCTGTGGGTTTAATAGTGGGTTCAAGTGTTCTCAAGGGGGAGGGGTGCGATCGTCCCTCCCCTGGGATCAGTCACCGATACATAAATTAAAAGTAAGTATGTAAATCTTTTGCGAGACCAGAAACTCTCTAGGCAGTAATATCGGCTGTGCCCAAAATCGCTTTCGCGATATATCGGCCAATTCGGCGTCAAGAATTAATCCTCAAAAAATCCTAACTTGGCGGTATCGCCAATATCTGTCGAGAAATCGCTAAACCATGATGTTAGCAAATGGAAACTTTATAATGATTCATAACTCGTGTTTTAACTAACCAAATAATATGCAGCTAAATGAAACATTTTAATTATTTGCCTCAAAAGCATGAATTTTAGACTAGAATAAACCTCTAAAGATCAGCTCACCCCGAAAATTCGAAACATTGCGCTCATCCCAAATACTGTCCCATTTTTTTAACAAACATAATTCAATATTTAACGCCACCACCTGGTTAAATAATACAATTGCATTAGCAATTAACTCTTGCACTATTTACAATAAACGTTAGTTCAAAATAACACTAATCTCTAACAGGTTAGCTGACATTAAGTAACACTACATTATAATTAACAGTTACAAGCGCCAGAATAACCATTAAATAAAAATTAACATACAGTGAAACCTGGTAAAATGAGCACATTGATAAAGAGACTACGTATGTGTAGGGATTACTTTTGTAAAATTTCACTTTACAACCAGCATTTTTGTTACCTTTCGTGAGGTGACACATATTACAAGTTTCTCTCTGTTTAACTAATAGAGCATTTCGACGTGACGTTTCAGTGACGCCATCTGAGTCACAACCGATTTCGCATCCTTTCTGCGCAGATTCTTACATTGCATTCTTTTTATATTCAATCCAGAAAATCGTGCTAGAAACATCAGTTTTAATTATTGTTATCATTTCAAAATATAATATGCCACTGGAAAATCAATGCCGGAGGTTTGCATAACACTTTGAAGCGCAATCGTTTCCCAATGCTGAAAAATCTGGAGTGACTCCACTCGACTTTCCGAACAATTACGATTAAGATTATTACCAAGCATTTAAATAAGGACTTGCTCACTTTCAAGAATTTCTCCCCATAGACCATAATGTAAAAGAAATCTTTGTCGTGGCCCTGTAGAAAAACTAAGTCCTATACACAACAAAATCAATACCGGTCTTGCGACAGTGGTTTATAACATATATACCCAATTTGAACTCAATCGAATGCCCCGTTTAGGAGCTATCGTGGTCACTCACATGCACACAAACACACACACATATATACATCTCGTAAAAATAGCATAAATGAATTCAGAAGACCTCAAAACGTGTCAATACACCAAAATCTCAAGGTCGAATGTTTTCAGGATTACAATACTTTCCTTACCTGGTAAATGTTCGGAAAGTAAAAAAAGGCAGCCGTTGCCATCGCTCGGAAAATTTGGCGCTATGGCCAATTATCTGCGCAAGGGATATGGGCTGAGGGGGGGGGGCACTGCCCTCCGTGGGGACTCTCTAAGGGATCCTAACCCGTATTTACGCGAAGTTTCGGAGAAAATCACGATAAAATCCGATCGGTTAGGTCGGCGGACGAGACGTGGTTTCGACCAGGAATCTTCCGTCTCCCAGCTCAAAGCGCTAGCGCTATGCCACTGGTGGTGCTGCCATCGCTCTATTTAACTACCAGCAACATGGCGGTCGATCAAATAGCTCATCGCGTGCCACAGATCTAGAGACCTTTTTTTGACACGGTCTGACTGTGCGCGCATAGCCAGCTGCTGGTGTAGCCATCAAAGAGAAGACAATATATAAAAAGTGTTCGCTTATAAAGACGATCAAACAGTATTTACATTTATTTCATATTGCCATAAATTTTAACACAGCTTTAAATTCCCGAACTCATTAAAATAATAAATTCATGTAATGAAAAAACTCAACAATGAACTCGAAGCCAATTTCTGGTGTAAATATACAATGCACCTTAGCAGACGAAAAATTATTTTTCGTCAGCCACGATCACGAAGTTAAATTTATAAGAGGGGGCACTTCTCTTATAAAAAAGTGGGATAGCGTCGTTGTTGCAAACAGATGGCACAACAAACACTCTGTAACAACTCATCTCCTGCTTCTGCGCATCTCGGGTTGTTTATATTTCCATCAAGGCAGCCAAGTTAATGGAGATCGTTGAATTAGCAGAACTTTAAAAAAATTAAATATATAGACTTATAAACGTCAGATAAAATAATTTCTGGCTTCGTATGTGTTTTAATTACATAATTGACTTAGAATACTATTTCTTAATACAGGCAATAGTTTCACAGTGAAGCCATATTACGCATGTAATGCCGTGTTATTATTTTGCCAAAAAACTGTATTTTAAGAAATACTAGTAAATTTAGGAGAATTTAGTATGTGTGAATGCAATATTTAAAAAATCTGATGTGGAAAACACATGGCTTCCTTGCACGTCTATTAAATCAAAAATATTTTCGGCGCACTTCATCTAAATTTATCTGTTTGAAAGAGATAAAATACTGTAGTAATCTTAAGGTTTAGCGATTTCTAGCCAAATATTTCGATATCGCCAAGCTGAGTTCAATTTGAAAGATTTCCTTCTGACACTTGATTTGGCGATATTTCACCAAAAGCCGACAAACTTGAGATAGTTTGCGAGAATTTGGGGATAGCCAAAGAAGTCATTGACCACAGACTTTCAATGAATTGAATGTATCCATACACCTTAATGCATTTTAAGTCATTTGGCTGACTTCGTAAATAAATTACCCAGTTGATTGCAATCAAAAAAGAGATGCACAGCTAGATGATACAATAGTTCTAAATACAAAATTTCAAAATTCTACGTGTAAGTTTTAGAGTTATGCAAAATACGAAATAATTTTTCGCACCAAATTTGGCAGTATTTCGGCAAAACTCGCCAAGGTCGACGACAAATGGCGAGATTTTAGGCATGGACCGAACAATGATTGACTTTCGCCAAATTTGGCGATATTTAGCCAAAACACGCCAAGGGCGATGTCAAATGGCGATATTTTTTGCACGGATCAAATGACTATCGCCAAATTTGGCGATATTTCAGCAAAACTCGCCAAGGTCAACGACAAATGGCGAGAATTTGGACATGGACCAAACAATGACTGGCTGCATATGTAATATATTGAAGATGTCCATAGGCACTTAGTATTGAAATTCTTTTGGGTGGTCCTGTAAATAAACTCTCCAGTAGATTGGAACCAAAAGTCGACATGCACAACTAGATGTTACAGCAATCTTATATGTGAAATTTCAACATTCTGCGACCAATAGTTTTTGAGATTTGAGAGTTAAATACATACACACGTATACCAAAAGTAGCGAAGCTCGGCGACTTTTGGCATAATTCTTGAGGGAGTTACGTGTCCGTGGTCGGAGTATTGCGTATTAACTATATGGTAGGACGGTATTGTAAATGGATGAATGTCCCTAAAATTGCCATTGACAGTAATGTATTGGAAATATTTTGAGTGTTCCTGTAGCAGAACTATAAATGACACTTTTTTCGATGGAGAAATTCATTTTGTAACCCTTAACAGCATATATCACTTCTGAGTCGTTTGAAATAGCCTAATACCTCTAAAATACGCTTTAATGAATTTCTGCCCATAGAGCGTAATCTATTTAGAATCTTTTGGACGGTCCTGTAGATAAACTATAAAGTCGATTGGGGTAAAAAGGAGATGTGCACAACTAGATGTTGCAAGAATCTTAAATATAAAGTTTCAACTTTCTACGACAGTAGTTTTTCACGAGTTACGCGAGTTTAATGAATTCCTGCCTATAGAACTTAATGTATTTAGAATCTTTTGGACTGCCTTGTAGATAAATTATCCTGTCGACTAGGACCAAAAGTGAGGCGCACAACTACATGTTACAACAATCCTAAATATAAAATTTCAATATTCTACGACGAATAGTTTGAGATATGTGAGTTACATACATACGTACGTACAGACAGCATGGAAAAACTGGTCAAAATAGACTCGCCATTGGTCAAAATTAGTTGCAGACGTATTTATATGATCGTGCATGCTTTATTATGATGAGAGGCATCGAAAAAATTCTTAAAATTAAATTTAGAGGTAGTCAAAATCGGTTTTTTCGTCGAAATTTGGCCTCAGAAAATTTTCGGGATCACAATTACTTCCTTATATTCCTTACAAGGAAATAAGAATGTTTATTTATAATGACGATCACACTCGAACAAGCAGTAGTTACATTTAAAATAAATAAAAACTTTGTGGAAAAACACACATAAAAAGATACTTTTATCAATTTTAATATTAACTATTTAAAACAAACGCTATATCCAATATTAACTTTTCTTGTTATTAGTATCTTTCTCTGTGTGTTGTTTTTCACACAGTTTTTATTATTTTAAAGTTTACCACCCGTATTTTCAGTGTTTTTTCCTTAGTATTTACATCTATTTCTGCTGCGACAAATTTTAACACAGCTGTTAACTGCCGATAAATAACTCATACTGCTCGTCCAACGATAAAAGATCGGCTTTGGCGCGTTCCCCCAAAAAGAGATATGTTTCACGGGGAAGATGAGTTCAGATGTGCAAGGACTCTTAAAATTCTATACGGTATGTAGTGTTTTTAGAGTAGTTTGGACTTTCATTTCAGATTTACAAAATACTTCCGTATTGCCAGTTGGCCAAAATCTAGCCAAAAAGTGGCTAAATTGGCAGCCCAGTCCGCACATAATAGCAAGAGAATTTCTTACACATCTGAACCCATCTCCCCATTGAAAATAATCGCAGCATCCATTTTTTGGCAGCACGCCAAAGCCGACCTTATCTTTGGGTGAGCAGTATTAAAACTTTAAATTCATGTTGCATAAAGAATTCAGTAATGAATTCAAAGCCTTTTTCTAATGTAAATGTTTACCGTGGCAGACGAAAACTTCTTTCCTGCCAGCCCCGACATACGCACTCGCTAACAAATATAAACTCAATTTTAACTATCTTAAGATAGAACCTTTTTTATTCATTTGTTACTAAGGCAACCTCGCAAGCAAAAGTGAAAAAATAATTAAAATTTAGTGCTCGCGTTCATACCCTCTTCACCTGCTAGGTTGGAAAATTTAAAAACATGTAAAACGTGTTATCAGTCAGCGCGGGAAATGCTTTATTCTTTTACCGCTAGGATCGCTGCACGTTTCTAGATTACCAATGTTTACATAATTGAAACTTAGTTTGGGTACCAAAATCCAGCACAGCAGCTATGGAGATTGTCCACTCCTATACCTATAATATATCTCCGTGGCCACGATATACGCATTCGTTAACAAATATAAACTCAATATTTTAATCATCTCAAGAGAGAACATCCCCCCCCCCTTTTTTTTATTCATTTGTCACCAAGGCAACCACGTAAACAAAAGTGAAAAAAATAATTGAGTGCTCGCATTCATAATCTCGTTCACGTGCTAGGTTGGGAAATTAAAAATATGTAAAACTAGTTAGCAGTCATCGCGGGAAATGTTTTAATCTTTTATCGCAAGGATATCTGCACGTTACTAGATTTCCAATGTTTACATAGGACGCATTCAGACTGCCACTTTTGAGTAACTCGAGTTACTCTGGAAAAACTCAAGCCGTTCACGATGCCCGACTTGAGCTACTCGAGGAGATCAACAAACGCTACCAAGCTGAGTAACTCGAGTATTACTCAAACTCCCCAAAGATTTTCCTTGGGGAGTTGGGGAGATAGGTGACATGAGATTTAGATGTTGTTTTTGTTGCCTCCCATTGACTCCACTGGGCAGTAAATACGTGCCGCCAGCCAAGTTTTTTCCCCGTTAACTACCCAAAACTGTCCACGATGTCAATCTCCCCGAATAGCTCATGTTTTACTTGAGATTTACTCGAGATTTACGCAACAGTGGTAGTCTGAACGCACCCACAATGAAAACTTAATTTGGGTACTACAAATCCCAGTAAGCAGCTATGGAGAGTGTCCACTTCTATAGTATATCTCCGTGCCCACGGAGATAATGCGTGATGACGTGATTTTACCAGAGGATATTAAGCAAATGGCTTCGAAACTTCTCGCTTGTGCGGTCTCCTAATCCCTGTCCTTGCTATAGTCAGTCCATGTACGTGTTGAAAAGTGTTTTTGAGAGATTCATATCTATTATTCTCAATTTAAGTTCTAAGTAGACGATAAGAATCTCCTGAACATTGGTACTTCTGTAAGGACAGTGTAAAATCCAAGTTTTTGCTATTTCCATATTTTCAACCGAACTGAAATTTTACATTCTACTCTATTTTGGCATTAAAATAAATTACTGTGCAAAAATTGGATTCTATGTCAGTTTTAGACTCTATTTTAGCCGTACATAATCTATAAAAATAAACACTCAAAAAACTGGTGTTAAAAGATAAAATAAGTGTAATTTGAGAGCCACCATCTTGGGCGAGGCTAAAATATACTGATACAGTCGAATCCCGTTCAAACGGAGTCCAAGGGACCAGAAAAATCATTTCGCTCTAACGAAGTTTTTCGTTATACCGATAGTGTATCACCATATTGAAATTTATTTGTGGATTACCAAAGTCTTCGCTATAGCGAGATTTTTGCTGTAACGGACTTCGCCCAAACGGGATTCGACTGTATACAATTATGACGGCTACTTTCTTAAAGTTACGAAATTTTATGTGAGAAACACATTGGGAAGACACGGATTATGATATACTTTCAAACACAGTAAAGCAAGAAAGACAAATAAGGACCACGTAGGAATTATGATACACTTTTCAGCATAATGAAGCAAATAAAAGAAATGGGGCCAAAGTATAAATTATGATATACACAGCCTTCCAAAAGTTAAGGTACAACCTGTTTTTTGTGAATAATATGGAAACGAATGAACATAGAAGCAAAAAATTTGGACTAACTGAGCACTAAATACTTCTGTATTGAGTACGACATAGAAATTTACATAAATTAAACACAAACATGGTGTAAAAGCAAAAGAACACTTTTAGTAAAAAAGTCCACTTTTGGAGAAAACAGTTTATCAAAGCTTTTTGTGGAAACATTACAAAAATTGAGTTCTAATAAGGAATGTGTCCCCCCCCCCCTAACTGCAATACACTAGCGGCATCGATTCTCCATGCTGCTAATTAAGTTGTCGGACACCTCAATAGGGAGCGAAGACCACGCACGGATTAGTCCTTGTTCCAGCTCATGCAACGATCTTGGAGGAGGAGTTGAAGCAGCCACTTGTCTGCCAAGGTAGTCCCAAACATGTTCTATCAGATTGAGGTCTGGAGATTGAGCTGGCCATTCCATTCGCTCCAAACCTTGACTCTCAAGGCAATCCTCAACAAACACAGCTCGGTGAGGTCGGGCATTATCATCCATCAGAATGAAATCATTGCCAATAGTATCAGCATATGGCCGAACATAGGCATCAAGGATCTCGTCCCGATATCTCACACCAGTCATAGTTCCTCCCTGGAACACATGCAAGTCAGTGTGCCATCGAGTGGGATCCCTGCCCAAACCATTATTCCACCACCTCGATAACTGTGTCTTTCCACAGTGTTGGATTGATGGTATCGGGTGCTTTGTTCCCTCCAGATCAGCAGAAGTCCTGACTCGCTCTCCAGTGTGAATCTGGACTCGTCTGTAAAGAGTACAGAAGCCCATCGTTATCTGGTCCAAGGAACGTGTTCTCTTGACCAAGATAAAAGGGCCCTTCTCTGTCGTCCGTTGAGGGGGACACCACAAGTGGTCACCTTGCAGTAGTGACCTGCATTGTGAAGAAGCCGTCGCACAGTACTAGCGGATATTCTTCTCTCTGATGCTACGAAGTGGTCTGCAACAAATTGCGGCACAGAGCCGCTCTTTCGGGCCGAAAGAGCTATAAAACGATATTCTGCGCGTGTTGTAGCTCATGGTCGGCCTAGAACATATCTTCTGGGCATAGAAGCTTCCGTTTGATATTGATTCCAGAGACGGTGGACCACACTGCGAGACACATTAAGACGCCTAGGAGCATAAACCTGTGACAACTTCGAAAAACATGTTGTTCCTTAACTTTTGGAGGCCAGTGTATTTTCCGACATATTAAAGCAAGAAAGACAGCTAACAGTTGGATTATGATACATTTTCAAACATAATGAAACTGGAATCGCAAATAGGGTTGACACACGGATTGTGATACACGTTTCAACATTATGAAACATGAGACAAATAGTGCTGATATACCGATTCTGATGCATTTTCCAACGTAATGGAACAAGAAAGACGCAGGACCTGCTCATGAATTCCAGTATACTTTCTAATACAGTTAAGCAAGAAAGACAAATACGTTCATGGATTATGATGCCACCATGGCAGCTTGAAATACAGTAGACCCCTCCCCCCATAACACGGTAGATACGTTCCGTGCTATATGAATCCGTGCTGTACGGGGCCTGAGCTATACTCCACCTGGAGTGCAAACTGCTCAATATAATCTCTGCAAAACTTATTTACACACCTTAGAAACACAATGATGTTTAGTGTTGCCATTCAAAAGTTATATTAATTACAGTAGCTAAAGCATAATAAAATCGGAGCATCTATCTCTTTTACCGTGTTATACAAAAACGATTACAATTTTTAAGCCATGTTCTACGAATCCGTCTTGTGTCTTGTATGAACATGTGTTATAGGGAGGTCTACTGTATTTCGCGTAGCTTAAAACGCCAGTCTACATGGGAATATGTATAAGAATCTACGGAGAAAGGCTTTTAATGGCAACCATGAGAAATGATTATCGATTGTGCGCATATGTAAATCGCTAAAAATCACCAAACAATGAAAAGTCGCCAATGGTGGCTATATTCAAATTATTTGCTGAAAATAAGTATTTTTCGAGATATTAAAAAAAAAAGAAAATTGTAAATTTAACCATGTCACTTAAACAACGTTTGCCCAGGACCTGGAGAAGTGAAATTTAATCGACTGCTACGCATCAATCGAACAACAAATCTAAAGTTGCATAAGAAAAGTTTATAATTATGTCCCCAGTCACCTAGTTTCGTTCCCGTAAGAACACGGAAAGTGAAGTAGCACCGGCTTGACCAATGATTGGGAGGGTGAACTCCTCTCTCGGCTGGATGGCTGTGGGACCGTATCCGATAATAGGACCTAGTATAAATAAAGTATGTTCGTGGCTCCAATATCTTCCATGTTCAAACGATACCTCTGGGGGTGCCGATTTCAGGTGCTAGGTCTCTCATCTGGAATTGGTTCAAAATTAGGAGATCACCCATAGGGTGCAATGTTGGTCTACCTTATAGGCGCCCCATTATGTAACGACCAACATCTGCGGCCCTCGTGGTAGTCAAGCCTTAAGTAGGCCGCTGACCCGGCCATTAGTAAGAAAGAAAAATAAAAGTTTATAATTATAAGAAAGACCCACATTTTAGTACACTTCTTGTTACTTATGTGACATTTATAAGTTTTTCTCTTTTCTTTTCAGGATCCACCACAAGGAAGAAAAGAAGTCGGATGACTGTTTGAGAAACTGCTGTCTGTGCGCCTTGTGCATGACGCTGTGTTGCTGGTGTTGCAGCGACTAGGAATACGTAAAATCGCATAGTCGACTTTTGGAAGCAGATTCCCCCCCCCCCTTCTGTAATGAGTGTTCGCAGGTGTACCCGATTTTTGATGCAGTCGAACTGTTATTTGTCAACCCTTTGAAGCTCGAACATTTTCATGTCAGTACGGAAGACCAAATGAATTGACTGCCCAGCTCTGAAAAAGTGCAGCCGTTGCCATCAATCCATTTAACTACCAACAACATGGCGCCAGGTGGGCGATTCAATCGACCGACATGTTGTTGGTAGTGAAATGGATCGATGGCAACGGCTACGCTTTATCAGCGTTGGGACCATTTAACTTTTTTTTTCCCCCGACTAGCAGTGAAAGCGCTGAAATAAGGTGTTTTCACGGTGCAACCACCACTCATCAGAGTTAATGTGCAAAACACCGGGTTTTTCAGAAAGAGTCATACGATATCGAAATTATATATCTTCCGAAAGGCAAGCAGCACAAAGTAATAATGATTAATTTTAACAAATCATAAAAAAAAACGTGTTTCTGATAATATTATGTAAGCAAGGAAGCGAAGCAAAAAAATGAAGATTTAACTGCTCCTTCCAAAAACGGTCGTTGAGCTAATTACCACGATTATATGTTGAACCATTTCCAGGCACTGCGCTCATATGTAGATAACACATATTCTTAAGAAACTTAGTAATCGAGAAAAAAAAAATCACGTGATCCTCGCTTTCAATTTAAAATCGATTTTCTGGAAATACTGCCATTTCTGTAGAATGTTTCGCAAATGGTCAGTTTGCATAATCAACTATTATTATTATAAAACCTTGGATTTTACTTGTTTATTCATGTGTTATTTGTTCTGTGCTGTTTTGTTTTTTAAATATGTAATTTGTGAATCACATGACTCTTTTTAAACAATCCAATACTATCAAATTTCTACTAAGAGAAATCATGTCAAATCTGAATATACGCCCACCGATAAGCTTTGAAATTATCTTTGTATTTATCTTTTACCAGCTACGTTTGGATATATCTATTTATAGCTGTGCACATTGTAATTGAAATACGAGACAACATAATTCCTAAACTGTAAAACGCCCAAACTGTAAAATCTGCAATTTATTGACTTTTATAAGAAATATGAATTGTTTGGAAATTATGAAAAGTTATTATAGGTCCATAATGTAAAAAGTAGTTAAAATTTGGTATTTAAAAAATAATTCGTTAAGTAAAATTGAATTTTAACTAGGGACCTTTTTAAGAAAGAAAGGTTTTTCTTTGCAAATTCTGCGACTGCATAAATTTATAGTACTGGACTTGAATTTTAGTTTCAAATCATGAAAAGTATATAATAAATATATATTTAAGCTTTAAGAAAAGTGTATTTCAAGTTTTGTAGTTGAGTTTTACTAATATTTGAAACTAAATCTATTAACTCCCACATTTAAATTTTTAAGCTAATTTTAAGCTTTTGAACATTAAATATTAAAAATATGTTTTTAATGTTAATGCAACGACTTAATATTAAAAATAGTAGCTAGTCACTAATAGGTACTATTGACTGCATAGGGCATATGCCACGTTTTTTCAGACTGATTTTATTAAATTAAAGTATATAAGTCTTCAATAAAGTATGAACAAACACCTCATCTAGAATCAAAATTGCAATTTTAATGCTAACGCACTATACGCCGGTAACTTTATGCAAAGAGTAACCAGAATTGAGTTTACATCTCAACAACTTCGGCTACCTTGAATGTAGTCGCTGCTCCTAAAACCTATGTATAAATTTTGTATTCTTGGAATCTATTGTATGAATTGTAAATTTTCTACATTTCCTATTTTTCATGTTAATAAGCTATTTACACTTTATTTAATTTTGAGTGTTTTTTACTGATAGTGTGAAACAAATTACAGTCCACGCTCATTTTTGAAAACCCGTAGGGACCACTCAAATAGTTTGTAGAATTGTCAGCCGGAGTGCTTTCGGGATTATTCGCTAGTTCTTAAAATCGGTAGTGTTCGAAAAAAGAGGTCAATTTCATTTCACTTTGGGCGTTAATTTTCATTATGAAGGCGGAACTTTTTTCCGTCCAGCGCTCCATAATTAGTTCGAGAAAAACGTACGTTTACGTGAATGGCGCATAGTGAGTTAATATCTATGGACTCTCATCTTTGATCTTATTTAAGAGATTTAATATGAACGTTAAAAGTGAAATAAGCTGGTGAATTTTTAAACTATATTGAAGACAAATTGGGCCATCCTATTTTCCTAATGCTCCAAATTTAATGTAAAAAGTATTTTTTATTAAAAGGCACTCAATTTTTCGAAATATATATTTAAAAAATGTTTTCACGCATTAGTGTTCATAAACGTCTTTAAAGTTTTCGTACAAATTCTGTGTACCTCGAAAAAGCTTCCATTATTGTATTACTTTGTGAAATACAATACATCATTAGTACGATGGTCACAAATTTTCAAGTGTTGTCGTATATTTCTTTTTATAAATTGTATGTTGTCCGTAATATAAAAATTGTGAATTTTTCAATTCTCTTTGAAATTTTACAAGTTTATCATTTTTATGAAATTGACAAAAAATTCGTACTTTCTGCAAATTAAGTCAGTTTTTAATACCATAATAGCATACAAAACCAGAATGGGAAAGAGATTTATTTTAATAATTGCTGTTTTCAATTTTCTTATGAATTGTGATTAGATGTCTTCAGGCCCGGACTGGATCCTTTAGGGGCCCTCGGCTAGAGATTGAAAAGGGACCCCTTACTGATCTCTTTAGAGGGAATAGAATATTAGACTATATAATATTTGGAATTTAGTGTTACGTGCCTAAAAACCACATTTAACTATTTCAGAGCTTTTGGGGCCCCTGACACTTCGGGGGCCCCCTCAAGCCGCGGGGTTCCTGGAGTCCTCCGCTGCGCCACTGCGTAAAGACGTAAGATTACTGGGAAATAAATAATCCAATTACTCTGATATATCTACTTATATGATACGTTAAGGTATGCGGTAACAAAATCGACGATATTTCCACGCTGCGAACGGCAAGAGATAGATGTAAACATTAGTGTTATAACAATAACGCAGATGCGAAAATATAAATTAAGAGTTCAGTGATGTCAAATGGAGCAAGCCTATGTCACGCAGTAGCTAGATTACAAAATAACAATAATGGATACACAAAAACGCAAGATCTTTCGGACTTTTTCCCAGCTTTAAAATATCGAATTTACAATACTTGGCGCATTAATCGCCCATCTTAAAAAATGTCACCATGGTGTGGGCTAAAGCACAATTTAGCCAATTGCTGTTTCAACAACAGCTTTTAGGATGACACCCAAAATGTGTACCAACCCTAACCTAAATAAATTTAATGACAAATACTGTTGAAACCAGGGGCGTACCCAGGGGGGGATATCGGGATAACCCCCCCCCCCTCGAAATTTTTGGATTAGTGATGAAATTCCGCCTATTTATACACACATAAGTTCCAGAAAAATTTCCCTGGCTACGTGCCTGGTTGAAACAAAGAAACATAATTTTCATTGAAATGAGTCCAGAAATTTAATCAGCATTTCACTGAGTATAAAGAACAGTAAGGTATGGTTGCAGCTAGTGTATAGCAAATTACTCAAATTATAAAGTTAGTATATCCATTTTGGGGCATCTCCGGGGCCCCCTTGAGTCGGGGGCCCTCGGCGATCTCCGACCAGCCGACCTGGGCATAAAGGTCAGCGCCGCATGGAAATTCGCGGCGGCGGCGTAACGACTTCAGAAACCCGGCGGCGGTGGCACGCCGCGGCATGAGAATATTTTTGGAAAAGAGCATAATGAAAATGGGTGTATGCGGACAGACAAACTCCTATATGTATAAATTGGAGCTAAAATGAGATCTTTTAAGACTAGAATGAAGACTAGAGCTTTTATGAAAAGTAGTCTGGAGTATGATGGTGTGCGATTATGGCCAATTAGCTGCACTTGGGCTCTCGGCCGAAGGGTGCGGGGTGTAGAGATCACTGTGTTCGAGCTCGGGCGGGCTCGATTATATGTGTCTTTAATTTGTACAAAAGGCCAAATTTATAATATTCTATCAATGAAGTAATTGTCTTTTATTTATCTATCAGCTGAAATTTCGGGTTTCGGGCTCCGACTTAAATAATATCACTTGGGCGGGCTCGAATAAGTCCTCGGGCTCGGGCTTTAAAAAATGAGCTCAAACTCATCTCTAGGGAATTGCCCTCCGTAGGGGTCTTTCTAAGGGATCCTAACCTAACCCGTATCTACGCTGAGTTCCGAAGGGAACCACGGAAAACTGCGAACGGTTAAGTCGGTGGACGCGATCTGGTTTTGAACCAGGCCCCTTCCGTCTCCCAGTTCAGAGCGCTATACGCTTGGCCACTGGTGGGGCTCCAGAGTATGAGCATGCCGTTGTGGTACACTTTTAAAAAATATTTCTGCTGCAAAACTGAAACAATAGATTGTATCAAAATCGCGTAGGTTTATGTTGTTTATATGCACATTCACAATACATTTAGTTATCAATACATGAATGATACATTATTTGCTTTAAAGCATTTTTTTTTCTCTCCATAGCCTTATCATGAACCATTCAAAACCTATAATGTTCTTTTGAGGTATAATGCAATGTTTAAACAGTTTTCAAAAAAATCAAATTAAGCCATTGACTCAAAAAATTTAAATTGTATCTTTACAAGTTACTAGCATTAAGAGGCATCCAGACAAAAATAAACAACTGAAAGTTTAGGTACAGTCTTTTTTTTTCAGTTTTGAAGCGATTGTACGCGGTGATATAAAATCAGCATTTTTCGACGGCGCGCCGGCCTAGACCTCGGCGGCGGCGGCGCAGACCTCTACCTGGGCAGTCCGGGCCTGGATGTCTTTATTAAAAAATATTTCTTTACTTATGAATTTACTTATGAAACTTTTGAATTTTAATGAAACTTTATGAATTTTATGAACTTTATGAATTTACTTACTTATTTTATGAATTTACTTATGAAATATTCGTTAATTTTAAGAATATGTATAATTTTCATTACTATGATTTATTATTTTATATTTAAGGTATTTCTGAATAATATGCGCATGACTTACAAGATAAATTTATTATGAAGAAATATTTATTTCGATTTAATAAAACACGTATTCTCAAAAAAATTGCTCATGATGCATAGAATTTATATTAAAATTATGTGTTTACGGGGTTTATTTTTGATTATTTAATTGCTGAAATGCGAATGGTATGCACGATTATTAGTGTTTTCTATCCCTGTGGATTTTGTAACGTATATGTGTATGGTTAAAATAATAATACTGTAACATAATACCATGAGTTTTTTTTAACAACAAAAAAAAACTAAAAAAAAACTGGTGTTAGAATGTAAAATTAAAAACTTTGTTTAAAAGCATTCATAATGGTATCTATCAGCAAAATGATTGTTTTGTTGGTAAGTGCCATTTATGTGTATTATTTTAAAAAGTTTTATAAATTTTGCATGTACTTTTTTATCGAAAAAAAAATGTACATTACATTTCTTTCTTTTTTTTTAATGTGTGATAATAAAGTTTTAATCATAATGTTTTGTTTTTATTTTTTCAATAAATAATTCCCTCCATCCACCCATTTTGTGTTATACCGTCTCTCTTCCAAAAGAAATCTGATGTGGACAAACACGACTTCCTTGCACGTCAATTAAATCAAAAATATGTTTGGCGCACTTCATCTAAATTTATTTTGTTTGAAAGAGATAAAATATCAGTAATAGTAAAGTTTAGCGATTTTCAGCCAAATATTTCGATATCGCCAAGCTGAGTTCAGTTTGAAAGATTTCCTCCTGACACTTTATTTGGCGATATTTCACTAAAAGCAGACAAGCTTGAGATAGTTTGCCAAATTTTGGGGATAGCCAAAGTAGTAATTGACCAGACTTTCAATGAATTGAATGCATCCATACACCTTAATATATTCAAAGTCATTTGGCTGACCCTGTAAATAAATTCCCAGTCGATTACAGTCAAAAAAGATATTGAAAACAGTTAGATATTACAATAGTTCTAAACACAGAAGTTGAAAATTCCACTGGCTAAAGTTTTAGAGTTATACAAAATAAGAAATAATTTTTGGCGCCAAATTTGTCGATATATCGGAGAAACTTGCCAAGGTCGACAACAGACGGCAAGATTTTGGGCTTGGACCAAACAATGACTGTTTACAGTTGTATTATATTGAAGATGTCCATAGACATTAAAGCATTGAAATTTTTTCTGTGGTCCTATAAATAAACTCTCCAGTAGATTGGAACCAAAAATCGAGATGCACAACTAGATGTTGTAGCAATCTTACATATCACATTTCAACATTCTACGCCTAATAGTTTTTTTGAGATTTGAGAGTTAAATACATACACACGTACACCAAAAGTCGCCATGCTTGGCGACTTTTGGCGTAGTTGTTGAGGGTGGCACATGACCGTGGTCGTACCATTACCTAACTTATATGTTAGGACGGTATTATGCTTGAAATTGCAGAAATAGATCTTACGAAAATCCTAAATATGAAGTTTCGACATTCTACGCCTAATAGTCTTTGAGATATGCGAGCTACATAAATAGGTACAGACGGCATGGAAAAACTGGCCAAAATAGACTCGCCGCTGGTCAAAATGAGTTGCAGACGAGTTTTTATGATCGTGCATGCTAGCTTGCGATGAGATGCATCGAAAAAATTCTTAAAAGTAAATTTAGAGGTAGTCAAAATTGGTATTTTCGTCGAAATTTGGCCCCCGAAATTTTTCGGGATCACATTACTTCCTTTATACTCCGTACAAGGAAGTAAAAATAAATGAAAGAAAGAAAAAGAAAAAAAAAGTCGAAATGCTATAAGTAAGAATATTTTTTGAAATATTTTGACTTTGAATTTTCACCGATTTCAGATTTAATTTATTTAATGTAGTAGTTAGTTTAGTGTATATAAAAGTCTTTTTACTGTTTTTGCTGCAGTGTCAAACTCTTAGCAGTTGTAGAGAGACTGAATCTCAGAAGTTTCACGGAGAACCGAAGGAATGAGTTCGTTTTTTTTTTTTTTTTTTGTCCAGGATGAAAATTTGAAACATTAGCAAATTGTTTGCAAAAGGCTTCTGCTTTTCTCTTAACAGATACTAGAGATTACGATCCCACAGTAATTGGTTCGTTTTGGTTGTTAATCGGAATAGGAACCTATGTGATTTAATACCATCTCTTCTAAAATCTAATTTTTCCCCAAAAAGACCGATAAGTGATTCCCTTCGACTCAATAATGGCTCTTTTCAGAACAGCCTGACACCTTCTGATGGCAATACAATTCTCTTTCTGACCCGTCATTATCGCTTCTTTTTTTTTTTTTTTTTTTTTTTTTTTTTTTTTTAAGTAGCAGTATTTTAAATTATCAGCTATAACGTGTTTAACTTAGTCCGATTCACAAAATGCGAGAATTTCATTTCTTTTGAAATTTGGCGGGATTCCTCCAACTTAAATCAATTTACTTAATTTAGGGAAAATTCTGAAGATAGATCGCTTAAAATCGCCTTAATAAACTGCACTATTTCTGCATAGAAAATGAAAGTTTAACGCCATATTCTAATTTTACACTATTTAACGCCATATTCCTTATGGGGGGGGTTATGACCCTCCTAACCCCCCCCCCCCCTTGGCTACGCTCCTGGAGGAGACAGATTATTAGCATCAATTTCACAAAATTTCCGAACAATAGTTAGATCCAAACTTTCCGCTTCCCCGTCGCTGGAGAATTCCGACAACAAACTTTCAGAACTTCCAGATTCATTTAGAGAAATTTTCGATTCACCATCGGATTCGAAATCAGATTTATATTCGGTTATAAGATGCTCACTGTCGCTCATCATTATTTTATTTTATCACCAAATTGGAAAGAAATATTACTCGCGAAGCAAGACAGATTGAATGTGTGGGAACAAATTTTCCATTTCCCCGCGCAGTCAGAAAACAGTAAACCTGTTCAGAAACAGTTGCGCACATGTTTTTCTCTCAAATCTCTATAGGACTACTGGAGCAATCTGTTAGAAACATTACAAACTACGGAAAGTGAAAAAGTCGGGGAAATCAGCAGGTAAGCGTGAAAAATAAACTGACCGACCGGCACACGGGCAAATCAGGGAAGTCAGCTTTTCTGTGACCCGATCGGCAGTTGGGTGAAACTGTTAAGTGGTTAATAAAATCTTCAAGCATGGCAACCACGATGCTTATTTCTCACTTTTTTCACTACAGGGGTTACAATTGCGGAATAACGGAGTGCAAAAATTAGACTTTTGGGACATGAGTTTAATCACTATCTCCTAAACTAATTCGATTTCCGAATATTTTAATAGTTATTCTGCAATTCGGGGCGGAGACGAATCCAACACATTAGAGATCATTAAAATCGGACGAGCCGTTCTTAAGTTATAAATGGTGTAACTAACCTGACTTTGCTTTATTTATATATATAGTACCAAGTTACCAAGCCATGCTCAGAATCTAAAGGCTCCTTAAGTGTAAAATAATGAGTACGTAAATGCCTGGGCACGTATCAATAATCTTCATGGTTGTCAAAGATTTTCATCGCTGTCGGATCACCCATACATTATCAGGTAAGCTTTGGTCGGCATTCAATGTTACAATGGCATATACTTTGTTTTGAAGAGGGATGCTAAATATTCGATGGTCGGTGCCATCAGAGTTGAGCAAAAAGTAGTTTAACGTAAGGTGCCTCCTTTCCTTCTGTAGCAGATCAGCGAGGGTATCAGCGAAGATCTTGGGCGATGCATTCACTAACAGCGTCTTCATTACTTCAGAAATATATCTGTCCATATTGAGGACGTTCAAATTCAGCATCAAGAATTTGAGTTGGTTGAACTGTCAGATGAAGGAGTTTATAAAAAAAATTCATTAAGTCTGTTATACACTGTTCGCAACATAGCAGTACACACCAAAATCGTTAATAGTTTCACTCGTCATATACTGTGAACAAAGCCATTGTAAAGTATGCTTTCAAATTTCGAATTCTTTGAAATGGAGGTCACATCGAAGAAACAACCACACCAATTCATTAGGAAATTCGGAATGTCCTACATCAATCTTACAGTCCCCAAAATGGTTTCGGTTAATTTTTGTTTTTACTCTTCAGAAAAATGCAAAGCTCCAGGGTGAATGCAATCCATGTTAAAAAGTTTTAAACTATGATAATAAGTACCCACATTTGTGGCAGCTTTGTAGATATTTAGACTGTTTACCCGAAGTATTTGTCGACGTCTAGCTGTTCCATGTCGTTCTCCTTCCAAATACTAATCATCTGTTTCATTTGCTTGTGTTTGAACTGCACGTCACACATTTGGGCTAAGTGCTGCTGTCGGTGATCATATGTTTCCACAGCTCGTTTTTGAGCTACACTTCCATGCATTTACGTCTTTATAATACATCTATGATGATAATTCTTTACGATTGAAATTGTAAATTTCTCTATAGTGCTTCAATTCAAACATAAAATACTTATTTTTTTTCTAATTCAAAGAAAATACATCATGCGTAAACAAATTCTACAAACGTAAATTCAATCTTATAGATGCATAAATATAGATGCCATAAAAGTATAATCTTACGTAAATATGCTTTAAACATAATTTTATTTTATAAACTCACGCTTAAGAAAAGAAAAAGTGTAACGCAATTTAAATTATTAGTACAAAAGGACAGTTCGAAATCATGAAATCAAAAACAGAATAGATCAAAAATATTCTTTTATAATAACCCTAACAACTACTTAAACGTTGACAATAATAGAACAAACGGATGGACTGAAGAAAATGGACTTCTAACCTCGAATAAATCAAAAATACATCGCTCCTATGTAGTTACGCTGATCCCTGACTCTGTCACAATTCCAGTTCAACCACTCAAAATAAAACTTTTACCATCCAAACAGATTAAAAATGTATTGTCTAATAACTTAAAATTTACACGGTTCGTTGGTGCGATCAGCCTGAAAATTATCATAATTATGTAAAAAAAAGAGAAAAAAAAGAAAGAAAAAATCTGATAATCCACCCGTTCCCTGATTTTTAAGCGTTTTTTTTTGTTGTATTTTTAGCTCTATTTCATTTAAGAGAATAAAAAAAGCTAATCATTTGAGTGTCAGAATTATCTATTGCAAGTGACATTGACGTTACATTGAAGTCACGGTTATCAGGCTTTGGAGGAAAAATTACGATTCCAATTCGCTTAAGATAGCTTTTCTAAATTACTACTCAGTTTAACTTTTTTTCAAAAATAAAACGGTTTTCTATGCATTAAGCATGGATATAGGAGAGGATGTTCATACCAAACGAAATGTTTCGAATACGAAATGTTTCTGCAGATTATACAATTCGAATTTCGATGTATAATAAAAATTGAATATGAAGTTATTTGATTTTAAGTGGGTAAATATTAAATATTCTGAGTGTAGACATTCTATCGCCCGCTGCAATTGTCTCCACAAAGGTCTTTATCTTTTAGTTTAATGATAGTACACAACACAAAACAACACAGCCTAATCCACGTCTAAATAAGAATTGAAAATTTATTAGAAAAAATCTTAGTAACCAGATTTCAGCCTCCCAATTTACTGCTTCCACATATGGACAACTCCCAGCCTGCGGCCGGATGAGGCCCGCCATGGCTTTTGGACCAGCCCTCAGAACAAGTCAAAACCCTGTATAAAACCTATATAAAACATTCAAACTTCCATATAAATCCGAATTATACGGCCCGCGATTTCGCTAACATCCTGAAGTCAGGCCCAGGAGGCCACTATCGTAAAGTTCTGCCCGCAACTTTTAAAAGGTTGTCCATACGATGATAAAATAAATGAGTTGAAATCATCAACTGCAGTGAATGAAAACTAAACTGATGGCTGATCATCTGCAAAATTAATTTGAATATCGGCTGCGAGCCCAATTTAGGAATCGATCGTATCATTTTTTCATCGGAGTTTCGAACATCGTTTCATTATAAACGGTTGACCCATTAAAAAAAAAAAAAAATCGTCAGGGTAACTACATTAAATATTTATCGTCAACTTGGCTGAATAAGGCAGTTAAAATAGAATTCAACCTAGTGCCGTTATTTTAAAAAAAATGGAATTTTCATGTTAGGTCACAGGATCTTTTTTCTTACTGTGAATGGCTGAAAAGGGTGTCATTTTCATTTAAAGCATTCGGCTAAGCTGAAATTTTATGCAATTTTGAAATTCGCATCATATGGATCAAAAATACATGAAAAATCTTCATTGTTTTAGTATATACGCGAAAATACATTTAGCTTTACGTTAGTTACAAAAGGATAATTGTAATAAATTCAGGCGATTTTTCACATAAGATTTACGAATAGTTTTGTATTAATAACTACGAATTAAGAATTATTAAATTATTTACGTATATTCCATCAAGGTGCTTGCGGGGATGGCAACGAAGACTCTTTTCTCTTTATCTTTCGCTGGTTGCCAGGACGATATTTTGAAATAAAAATAACTTTTTAATTCTTAACAAATTTATGTAGCTGAATGGTGTAATATATCTAGTTACTAAAATATTTATTTGTCTGTGTACTGAATATCAAGTTCCATTTATTTTGTTTCTTTGCGAAATTAATTTTTACTATTATATATCGATGGCGTGTATTTTTTAATCCGCCCCAATCTTATTTGAGCGTCCCTTTTAGGAAGATTGCATCAAGTATGTTTTTCAAACGCTACATAGATGGCGCTACCGTCCAAAAATTTTAAATTTTAAATTTTGATCGTTTTAGAGTTTTTTTCAATTAATTCACCTAGCTCAATCGTTTTAGGGGCCCAAAAAACCCCCAGGTACGAAATTTAAAAAGAATCTTTAGAGCAGTTTTCGAGATCGTTCGGACATGCACACACACACACAAACATTCCTCGTTTAATATAAGAGCGGATATATATATAGATAGTTCCAAAAGTAATTTTTAAAACTTCAATCTTTTAATCGCTTAGAACAATTCCACATTATTAAATTAATTTTTTTATAACTAAAAATATTAGAGTTCTATTTTTGCCTGTATATAATCATGCACGCAGCATTTCATGGAAAATATGCATCACATTAACTTAAAAATTGTTATAGACATAGAAAAGTAGCCTATTATTAAACCTTTTACTGGCCAATGTTCCCAATTGGGATCATCAAATTAAGATATCTCTAATTTGTTTCTCTAATTTGTTATTGAAAAATTAAATTTTATCAATATTGAATTGAAAAAAAAATCAGCAGATTTAGTTAAAAGATGACTTGATTTTTGAAACAGAATTTGCGTTTCTGTCATTAGTGGGGAACTGAATGAAAAGTCAAATAGCTCCGTAAAAATTTATGAAAATGGCTATCTTGATACACTCCCCTCCCCCCTTCAAACTTAATTCTTAAATTTAAAAATAAACCTTTTATTTATTCTTAATATTTCTCTTTTTATTTAAACTACCCATAAAAGTATCAATATGTTTCATTATGTTTACTCATTGTTATATGATTCATTATGCAAGTCAAAGTATAGCCCCTAAAAGTATAGTCAAAAATGACCCATGTTCCCAATTGGAAACAGTGAAATTGGTAGGGGGGGGTGTGCAATTTTTTTCCCATTTAAATGACTAATATCCTTAAAGTAACGCATTAGAAGGCGAAATATGCAAAAAACTAATTTAAAATATGCCTGGATATGCATTCGGTCTGTAAAAAGTTAATATGAAGAAAATTAATTTTGCTGAGACTCTTCTTTCCTTAATAATTGCAATTTTTATGACTATCATCTGCATTATTATGCAAATAAATAGAAAAATTGAACGTTAAATCTATCCCCAAAAATTATATTCCCCATTTTAATTAAAGGATAATTTTCTATGTGCATTGCGTTTTTAAAGTTACTGTTATACGTATATTGCATGAAATGCTGAGCGCAAGACTATATAGAGGCAAAACATCAGCTCGAATACTTTTAGTTATAAAAAATTTAATTTAAAATGTAGAATTGTTCCAAGAGCTGTAAAAGGCTAATAAAACCTTTCTAAATAACTGGTAAAAAATGTAGCTTCAAATAATTATTACTTGTAGTGCTATTGCAAATGAAGTTACGGTCAATTTTCGTTCAGATTTTCATTACTGAGTGGTACCTGATCCCTACCATTTTATCTGACTTTGGTCAAGCATGCGAATATCTCCGGCTATCTAAGAATAATCCAATTGCTCCGACTATTTAGACTTGCTTTTAATTATCGGACTGATTAAAAATTTTTAAAGATTTTTTTTTCGGAAATGACCGGTGTTAAATAAAGGAAGCAGTATCGTAGTCCCGTTTTCTTTGGACGGCGTAATTCCTATAGTGCCGGCTTCCAAGTCCTTCACATCACTACTTATAATTCTTATCTTATAAATCTATATAAATAAAGCAAAGTGTAAACTGTCCGTTAGGGTTAGTTAGTTTGTTTGTCTGCACCTCGCGTAGCTCCGAAACGGGTGATTGTATAGCTACCAAATTTTGTATAGAAATTCTCCAGGACGGGTCCCGACGTACCTCGATTTTTTCAAAATTCGAATTATTTTAGACGATATCGATTAAAAACGTATCGCAAAAAGCTAATTTTTTCTCTTCGCCATTTTGCAATTGTAACCTCGCAGTGGAAAAGGGGGAATATCTAGGTTGCCATACTTGGTACGTTTATTAAATGATTCAGACTCTTGAAGTAAACATAAAAGAATAACGATTTTTTTAGATTATTTGTAAGGTTATTTTTTTAATTAAAATACGTGTGCATGTGAAATCAGATCAGGATCAGATCAGGAATAAAATGTTTTATACTCAAAAGAGAAATAGGATTTGGAAATTTTCCGAGACTAAAATGCGCAACTTTTTAATTTGGCGAAAAATAAAATGGTTGATATGCGATTTTGAGAAGATGATTCTAGCGCTTGGAGCAATTTAATGAGAGCGTATTTTTAAAAACAAGGTTTTATTGAAATACGGCGTTAAATTTTAATTTTCGGTGCAGAAATAATGCAGTTATTAAGGCGATTTAAGACCCTCTAAATTCAGACGCTCTAAATTCCGCCAAATCGTAGGCCTACCCAATTTTGTATGGATATTTGCCAGGACGGATCTCTTAGAAATTCGAATTAGAACATCTGTTGTTTATTGCCTTATATTTGAAGCCAAAATGCGCCAAATACTGCTGTTATTGTACGACTAGAAGTCAAAGTCAGTTGTAAAACAATTCAACGAGCGCTCTTCTGAAAACGTGAAAAAAGTTTCGCATTCCAAAGATTTCGTTTTGTGTACACAGTGGCGGATTATTGAAAGTTTGTCGGGGGGGGGGGGCGGTTTGTTAGAAGATTGACATATACATCCATTTTATGGAAGCAAAATAGGATCTTTTACATTAATTTCTTTTTTCTCGGGGGGGGGTCGCCCCTTCCGCCGCCCCCCCCCTTTAATCCGCCCTTGTGTGAACATAGATATTCTTATGTCTATGCAGGCGATTTCTTTGCCTGGCTCGATTTCCGCTTATAAATACTTGATTTATTTGTGAAAAGAAAAATTAAACTGTGTAATCTAGAAAAACAATTTTAAAGCCTCTATAAGTAGCACAGTCTTATCTCTTCTTTTTGTAAAGGGTTACAAGAGAGGGTGACGTAATTTAAAATTTTTAAAAAATGTCCGTTTTATGTAGTGTCTGAGGTATTTATCGCTAAAATGTGAACCCAAAAAACAGCATGATGTGGAAATAAGACATTTTGAAACTGAGAAGTTCACTGCAAACGGTCAAACTTTTCACTTTTTGGATAGTGAATGACGCTGACATAATTTTTTTTTGTGTCATTATATTGCGATGATCTCATGTTAGTACATATTACGCAAACCTTAATTCAAGAGTCAAATAAGCTTTCAAGAGCTTTCCTAGATTCCACATCCCTGGGATTAATTCGAATTACACAAGTGAGGAAAATTTCCGTTTCCTACCGTGCGAAGAACGGGCACGCAGCTAGTGAATAAATAAACTTACTCCTATTAGACGTAAAACAGTATCACGTTTCTAAGGTTGTAAAGAAATTACGAAAGAAAATAATTGTTTACTCTCTAGTAATCCTGTTTACATTCATATTCATGCATATCTCCGACCATTTTTGTTTAAACATATCTGAGACGTTTTATGATGAAAAGATGAAATTTTTTTCATCACCTCATTAGAGTATGGGGCAAATTTTACTAGTTGGATTTTTTTATATACGGGGTAGAGTACAAATTTTAAAAGTGTCGATTTTTGGAAATTAACGAGAGGAAGTTTTTTCTTAAGGCAGTTTTGTCAACCTTATTTTGAACATTTTTTCAATTTATATTGCCCTCTTGTCTTTAATGGATGAGGAATTGACGTGTGTTACCGTGTTTTAGAAATATCAAGCATATTTTTCCTTTTTTAAATTTTAATTTGTAATCTTGCTTTTTCAAAAATACTTTTCGGTGAGTTATGAGGGAATGGTAATGTCCGTAATCAAGAGTTAATTTTTTTCTCAATATTCAATCAGTTGAAATGAATTTGTTGCGCACAGTAAATTTTTTAATCCACAAATACGCATATTTTTCATTTTTATTACACCCCTGCTTGAAAACGCTTTTTAGAATTCACGACACCCATTCGTTCCTCAATGTCATATAAAAGTTGATGCATTCAAATTTTTATCGAATACTGCGTGATAAAACCTTTTATCTTCCAAAATTTCAACTGATAACCAGTTTCAAACAGGCGGGTAAGAGTGAGCTAATCTTTGTTTCTCCTCGAATACGTGGCTAGTAATATATACCCTGATACTCCCTCCAGAAAAACCTCCTAACTGAGAATAAACTATTCAAAGGGGTGTATATTGCTGACAGTGAATTATTCCAAAATGTCCTATCAACCAGGTTACCAACCGTCTCAACCAGGCTTTGTGCCCCCGCCGTATCCACAGCAACCTGCCGGTGGTGGATACTACCCTCAACCTGCCGTTTGTCCACCAGCTGGGGGTGGGTACTACCCTTCTCAACCACCAACACAGACCATGTAAGTATATTATCTAGCTGTACAGTTCCTCTTTTTCCCGCCCATTCAAAATAAATAAATAAAAATCTGAATTTACACGGAGGGGGAAAAAAACTCATCTAGAACGAACAGATGACTGTTCATAAGTGACGGAATAACGTTTTAATTTGTAGATTTTAACCCTTTGAGGCGCAACCCTTTCCCAATGCTGAAAAAAGGGCAGCCGTTGCCATCGCTCGACTTAACTACCAGCAAGCGAGCGATGGCAACGGCTGCCCTTTTTCCAGCATTGGGCAATCTATACAGTTGCTCTCGCATTCTTCCATTTTTCTGCAGATGCCAGTGCTGTTAAAAATAATCGTGACCATTTTTTTACGGAAAATGACGTGCTAAAATGTAAAGGATTCTCGTGGAGCTATGTCACCCGCAACTATTTTCATAGAAATCAAATCAATTCTTCGTAACTGGCAACAGTCGAAACGTCAGAGTTTGGTGTTCCCAGAGCGGGAACACTGCGCGTTAAAGGGTAAAGTTAAAGCAATTCGCCTGAAGCTATTTTCAAATGGAAATTGATTTTTCAGTTTGCGCGTGACTGCTTTTGAAATTAAGATTTTAAAAAAATCTAAAACAATTCTTTTAACTGTTTTCTTATTTAATTTTTGAGTAATTTCTTACTATGTGTCGGAATGTCATTTTTTGTAAACTTGACTCTACATTGGTACTTAAAACAGGAAACTTTACTAATTAAAAAAGCCATTTAGATTTTAAACTACTGCATATCTTAAATATGATGTATAAGCAATATAAAATTTTCGTTTAAAACAACTTAAATGTATTAGGGTTGAATTTATTAGCAGTCATGTGACGTGACGGAATGACATTTTTGTAAGCATGATTTTATGGTACTGGAAAACGTTTGGGAATAAAGAAAGTATTAAGTTCTTAAACTAATTCTTATCTTAATTATGATTCGTGAGGAGTATAAAATATAACTTAGAGCAAGCTAGATATACTAGGGTTGGAATTGTTAACTGTCATTTGACGCGACAGAATGACTGAAAAGTGGACACTTTCATGGAATTGCCTGTCTACGAAATTATATATCGGTGATTGACAGATGGTCAAACAAAGGATGTTTCAATCGTTATGTCTTTGATTATTTGAACAAAATCTTTTATTGTGCAAAATAAATAAATTTTTATTGGAGAAATTCAACCCTATCCTTTTCAGACTGACCAAGTCCTAGACTGTCAAATCTATATTATACAGGGTATCCCAAAAAGGTGGTAACGGACTTTAATTCTTTATCTATTAGAGGTACGTGGGACTGTAAATTGAAAAAAAATGTTCAAAATAAGGTCGGAAGTAATACTCATTTTAAGAAAAAATTCCTCTCGTTAATTTAAAAAGAATTACATTTTCTTAATTTTTATATGACCCCCGTACAAAAACATTTCCAGTAAGTGAAATGTGCTCCATACACTCATAAGGTGATGTACCAAATTTGAGTCTTTCACCATACGAAGCTGTAAAGATATCTTTAAAGAAAGATGATCAGGGACTACACATGATTTTCTACGTAAACGTTTAATCCTAGAGTGGGAAAAAAAATTCTTTCGTATTATCTGTACGACCCCTAACATGCGATCATTCGACGTGACTCATTTCCCTTCAAGAGCCATTGAAAAGTGGTTTAAGTCAGCGTTATATTTATCTTCATGTCCCTGACATTTGTTAAGGTATAGTTCTCCAATTTTGTAAGTCAGCTCTTTAGTGTATAGGGCACATTATACTAATTGAGAATCGTTTCGTACGGGGGTCGTATAAAAATTTAAAACGTATAACTTGAGAGAAATTTTTTCTAAACGGAGTATTATTTGCGACCTTATGTTGAACATTTTTTAAAAATTTATACTGTCCACTTATCTCTAATAGTTGAAGAATTAAATCCCGTTACCACCTTTTTGGGACACCCTGTATACAATCAAAGCCATACAACGTTTAAAAAGTTTTCAAGTCTACTCTGTTATTTGTTTGTTTAACACGCTTTAAAAAAGGAGCTAAATATCACTCTTGAGGAGCGAGGATGACTCCGGAGGATTTGAAAATGGGACAAGTTTGTCACGAGTTCCAGTCCTTAGGAGTGAATTTTTGTTCCTTTTTTTTAAGCGTGTATAGTACTGTAACCAGGGATACGTATTAAATAATGTAACCGTACGATAGAAACACCAGGTTGCTAACTTTCGCACATTAACACTGGTATTTTAAAAACGGAAAAGTATTCATTAGCGGAATCACAAACGGCAGCGCACTGAGCATTAATTTCGGAAAATTCGCACCTGCTGTAATTAAGAAATATTTATGTAGGAATTTGTTTAATACGTTATCACCCTATAAAGTTATTTTTATAATAATTTTATAAATGGAAAATAACATACACTATGTCTTTTCATACATTTTGTAATGTCAGTAATTTGCATGGGCACCATCGGCTTTGATGGCGACATCTGAAAATTTTAGCAAACCATAACCTAAATAAATTGAATGACAAATACTGTGAAAACATGTCTCGAGTAGCTCCGAAATGGGTGATCGTAGACCTACCAAATTATGTATGGAAATTCTCCAGGACGGGTCCCGGCATACCTCGAAGCGATTTTTTCGAAAATCGAATTATTTTAGGACATATCGATAAAAAAACATGTTGCAAAAGGCTAATTTTTGCTCCGCCATTTCGCAATTGTAACCCCGCAGTGGAAAAAGAGAGAATATAGCATATCTAGGTTGCCATATTTAGCAAGTTTATTAAATGATTCAGACTCTTAAGTAAAAATAAAGAATAACGATTTTTTTTTTTTTTTTTAGATTATTTGTAAGGTTGTTTTTCCATTAAAATATCGTGTGATTGTGAAATCAGAACAGGAACGAAATGCTTTATACTCAAAAGAAAAACAGAATTTGGAAATTTTCCGAGGCTAAAATGTGCAACTTTTTAATTTGGCGAAAAATAAAATGGTTGATATGCGATTTTGAGAAGATGTGATTCTAGCACTTGGCGAAAGTTATCGTCTGCTTTTGCTACTTGGATTATGAATACACCTGAGAATAAGTTTTTGAAATTTTCATTCAGTTGGAATTGTGCATTTTTCTGCGCAGCTTTTCTCCATCTATTTCTAATGTATTACATCCAGAAAAAGGATGTTAGAACTATCAATTTTAATTTTGTATAATCACACTCGTGAATAATGATATACTTTCCAACTTAATGAAATAAGGAACGAAAATAGGGAAGACCCATGGATTATAATACGCTTTTAATATATAGTACTGTAGTGCATATTTAAAATCTGAAAGTGTTCCAGATTTTTTTTACTTTTTCCCCCCTTTCCGTTTTTGCTGGAATGCGAGGACAGCTGGATGCGAAGACAGCTGGACAGAATGCGAGGACAGCTGGATAGATTGCCCAATGCTGAAAAAAGGGCAGCCGTTGCCATCGGCAACGGCTGCCCTTTTTTCAGCATTGGGGAAGGGGTTGCAAGGGGTTAAAAGCCTCAAAGGGTTAAAAGCCATTGCCGGATTCAGAAGGGGCACCCCCCCTGCCGAACTAAGTTTACTTTATATACCACTGTTTGATTGCCAGGAGAGGACAGCTTACGTCACTAAATCAATCGTTTAAAGTTACATACATCTTTACTGGAGTTCCCCGCCCCCATTTGGATCCTCATCTTTAAGACCTTATTACACGAGCAAAATTCCGAGCAATTTGGTAACCGCAACCAGTTGTGAAAACTCGTTCCGCCAAGTCGATGAGCCAAGATGAGCATGGAGGGTTGCCATAGTAAACGAACTCGGCTGTGCTCACAAACGCAATAGATTCGCCGAACTGGCGAATGTTAGAGCATGTAATTATAGGTAGCAGATTGCCTCAGCAAACTTTTTAAATATTTGGGCTCTCGCGTGTTCCATAAATGCGAAATTTTACTAATACTTTCAATCAGATCTATTTCCATATCGCTATTCCATTTGAGACATGTTTTCTTCGCTCATCACTACGATCGGTGTCGTCGAGTCTTGTGATATAGTAAGTAGGAAGCACTATAAAATAAATAAATGTTAAAAAAAAGCACACACATAAAAGGTTACTTCACGGCGTAACGATAGTTTCGACCGAAAATTCGTTCGGTCTTCGTCAGACAAACCCTTCCGTTAGACAGAGCAGAGAGAACTCTGTTTTGTGTTCCCTCTGCTCTGTCTGACGAAGACCGAACGAATTTTCGGTCGAAACGATCGTTACGCCTTGAAGTAACCTTTCATGTGTTTTTTTTTTTTCCACAAAGTTTTTATTTATTTTATCTTTTAACACCAGCTTTTTCAGTGTTTATTTTTATAGGAAACACTATGATTGGGTGGCATTCCAGCAACCAGCAATATTTCCGCCTCTGAACAAAAAAGTTGGAGCTGCCGTTCCCTATCTAACCGATTGAAAATTCCAAGAAAGCAACCAAATTGCTGGAAATTTTGCTCTTGTAATAAGGCTTTTAGAGGGCGAAGAGGAGGGGGGATTTCAGAATATTGGCTCCTCTCGGAAACTGCTAGCGATCGCCGAGCAGTGCTCTATTACTGGCAGGGACAAACGAAGCAATTACTCAGGGCTCACAGATTTTAGGTGTCGGAAAATCTTGCATTTTCCCCTTTTAAAATTTAACAATAAAATTACAAAATTTAAAAAAACCTCAAAAGTTATGTTGAGACTTTAATTTCAAAAATACTATAATTCTAAAGAAAAAGAATTCAGATTTACAGTTAGATAAACTAAATTTAATCCATAATATTTTTTGAGTTCCTCGAAATGCTCTGTGGTCGATTGATCATTTCGTCGTGACGTTTTACTGACATCGTATATATTCGTTTATTTAAAACTGCTTAGAATAAAATTATATGTTTGTAGGGGAAAATGATTTAAAACTTTCAGAATATACGAATAATAAGTTTTTGGGCGAAGAAAGAGGGATTATAGAGTGTGAACCATTTTTGTTTTTCTTTTGCCCAGGGCCCATTCTTGTCTTGATCGGGCTTTGCCAAGGAGTATGGATTAGGGCCCCTTAGAAAGACCCCTACGTAGTGAACAACCCCCCTCGGCCTAGATCCCTCTTGTAGATAATTGGCCATATCCCCAAATCAAATCAAATTTAACACCACGCCTTGTTTTTAGTCTCACATTTCGATACTTTGTTACGTAAAGTACTTAAATGTGTCAAAATGTGAACTTTGAACATCAGTCGCATATTGTCAATCAAAGGTCACTGGGATAACAAATGCAAGGTTAGTGCAAAGATCGCATTTACCTGTACACTTTTAAGAATAACATCCAGATACCGAGTGCAGATACGAACCAAGCTGTGTTTACAAATTTGATTTTCACCAGGAAAACACAATGGTGGAAGTTTTTCAAAAGGCTCTGTACTGATTAATTTTGTAAGATATTTCACAGAGTTAGTTTTTTACCAAACTAACTTTCCTTTGGTCACAATTCATATTAAATAAACCAAATTTCTCAAAACCAGTAATACAGGAAATCTTATTTGGAAAAGAATAATGTACGCTAACTACGTAGATAATTCATAAAGAACAATTTGATTAAAAAAACACCCTCAAATACGTTTTTGATTGCACATACAGGGTGATTCAAAACTTTGTATCAAAAATTTTGAATGGTAGAGGAGACTTGGACGGTTCAGAATCACATAGCAATTTTAGGTTGGATATATCGTCTTCGTATACCTGTTAATAATTATTGTAGAAGAACTGTTTGGTTTGAGTGTTTGTCTAAATTCCCAATCGAGTTCCATAAGCAATTAGCAATTCTCTGACACTTTCAACTATGAAATGAATTTGTAAACTGCCAATTTTGGTTAAGTGCTTCCTGCGAAAAGATGCATTAGATTTTGACATACAGTGGTCGGAAAGTTAACTGTTACTTTAACACTTCTTCCAAAGTGATTATTAACAACAATTACTCGGCTGTTCGAGCCTCGTCAGGGGAAGACCTCCCCCCCCCCGCCCCTAATTTTTTAGTTTCATTATTTCCATATTCAGACGATATTAACTATGTCATTTTATCTGTCATCTTTCGTATATTTTACCTAGTAATCCTATGTTGAAATTTTTATGATTGTAACCTATTTATAGAAAAATACATGGGATGCATATTCTACAGCTTACGAAATATTGTAACAATAGATTAAAGCTGTTGTGAACTAATAGCATTTAAATATATATAAAATTATCTCGCATACTTTTATGTCGTTTTTTGGGACAATTTTCAATAAAGGGGGTGAGAGATAAAATGACATAGTCATTAAAATGAAAACAGCGTTTCCGACCCGGCATTGCTGTGTGTTTCTTGATCCCCTCTATCACCCTCAACATTTTTGACAATAAAGTTTTGAATCACTCTATTTACTATTTCGTAAAGGTTTGTACACACTAAGTGACAATGTCAGAAAACATATTATGCGACAAGTCGCAAAGAATGTTCCGCCACGTTATTTTAGTGTTCTGGTATTGGTCCTGGACCGTTTATGTGACCGGAGAGAACTGCTCACGTCACCGAATGTGTCATTTAGAGCTACTTGCTCTCTGTTTAGTTCCCCACCATAATTTGGATCCTCATCAGAAGAAGGGGGACCTCTAAATATTGGCATCCCTTGGAAACTGATAATGACTTCCAAGGAGACATTCTGAACCACGAATTTAGCGTGCTCGTTCGTCGCATGCGCACGGTAGTCTTTAATAGTATGTTTGAGGTTTTGCAGGCAATCGCTATAGCTGAATTGACACTCCACAGTGTTACTCGCAAGCCTTACTTAAAATAATATTTTTTCTTCTTCTTTATTTGCTACTAGCTGCGTACCCGTTCTCCGCACGGTAGGGAACGAAACTTTTTCTTACATCTATAATTCGAATTGATTCCAGGGATTTGGAATTTAAAAATAAGCAAAATGATTTGACTCTTGGCGTAAAGTTACTCATTAGTTATTCGTAAAGTTAGTATAAGTACTGACCTGAGACCATTGTTAATATTATGACACAAAAACTATGTCGGTATCATTCGCGATCAGAAAAAGAAAAGCGTGACGGTTTACAGCGAAAATTCCTAACTTTCAAAAGATCTCATTTCTACATCATACTCTTTTTTGGATTTAAGTTATACCACCTTAGATACTACATGATGTGGAGAACCGTTTTATTTTATAGTTAAATAGTTGTGTACCCGCTCTTCGCAAGGGAAGAAGAGACCATTTTCCCAAAATGTGATCATAACTACTTGTGACAAAACAGAATCTCCAAGAAAAAAAAAGTTCTGTTACAGTCTTTTCTGTTGAAACTACCGCGGGATATATTAACGCGACGTAGAATTACTTAATGTTTAGTTAGCTGTGATGTAAGATGCTTGTTCAAAAAGGAATAGAACACATAGTTTCACGAAATTTTTATTAATGCGATATATTGTGCTTTGATAAATATTGCTCTAGCATGTCTACTATTACTTATACTATCTTTTACTGATACCAATACAATATATTTTCGTTTTTCAATCGTTAATGTTTAATTTAAAGAAACGGCTTAGATATTTGCCACGAATGTAGTCTTTTATTCTTTGGTGACTTTTATAATTTACGCATTAGTATAAACGATAATCATTTCACTTTACGGTTGGCACTAAAACAGCTCTCCATACATTTGTATGCATAATTCTTGTCAGATTGGCGTATTTGGGCCCTATTATCTCACGGGCAAATCGCGACTTTGCCCAGTGCCCCAGGCTCGAAATGGCCCCCAATCTGAAATGTTAAACTGAAAAATTCTTTTTTATAACAAAATTTTATGAAAAATAAAACAAATTTCATAGATGGAGGCCTCCAAATTCATCAATGCCCGGTGTCCCTGTTTGTCATAATCAGGCCCTGTTTAGCACCGCAAAATATTTCTTGCGATTCGAAAACATGTCCCGTTTAAAATCTCAATTGAAAATAATGCTGGATAATTCAGTGAAAAAACAGCATTCAGTTCTTTTTCTGGCAACGTAAAATAAAATATGGAATTATTTAATGCGTTGCGTATGTTTTGCTTGTGAATCCGTTTTCTGATTGAGTTTCGAAAGGGGTTTTAAACTCGTGACACCAAAATGACGCACATTTCACATGCAAAAAAACAGTTATTTTAAAGTAATTTTATTTATTTTTTTCAACTGGCAATTTTAGTCATTGTTACTGTGTTTAGGACAACCAAACCGCAAGATATCAAACCGAAATTTGTAAGCAGCTGCTATTGAAATGAAAATCCTTCTTTACTTAAAAATTCGTAAAAATTCTCCTAATTTATATTTTTCCTCCGTTCTTCTTTTAAAAGTGGGCGAATTGTGTGCTCTGTCTTTTGCTGAAATATAAAAAAAATTATGACAGATAGAATTCAAGATGCAGCAGTTTTAAAAATATTTTACGAAAGTCAGCGTCAAATTTAATTTTATTTGAAAGATTCCCCAAAATCTGCAAATTATGTTACACAGTCCGAATAATCAGTTTTTCAAAGAAAATTTTCTCCTCTATACGATGGTGTAAATATCGTTTTCTTTCGAGTGCAATTACCAGCGTTATTATGTATTACGCAAGAAAAATTGCTAAAAATAGGACAAAACATAAAATAAAACATTTTCTAATTCGAATTTCGAAAAAATCGAATCGGAGAATTTCCGTACAAAATTTGGTAGGTCTACGATCACCTGTTTCGAAGCTACGCGAGACACAGACAGACAGGCAGACAGACAAACTAACGGACAGTTTACACATTGCTTTATTTATATAGATACTGAAACGACCAAATAATACTTCCCCTGCGTACTGCAAACATAATGCCTAGAGCTGTATCTGCGATCGTATGTTCCCAAAATATTTTATAACAGATGCGTCTTGCATTATTTATCTTTCTTCTTTCTTTTTCGTTTCAGATATGTCCATGAAACAAAGCAAGATGACGACTGCGCAAAAGACTGCTGTCTCTGTGCTCTCTGCGCAGCTCTGTGCTGCTTCTGCCTAAGCGATTGACCTGTAACGAATTGAAAAACGACTCATTTTCAAGTCTGCTTAATATTTGCTTCTGTTAAATATTTCTTTCCGATGCGATTTCTGTTAAATATTTCTTCAGTGCGATTTTTTACTGTGTACTTCTGGTGGTAACTTCCATGGCTGCTATTTAAAGGAAGGAAGTTCACCTTGCACAGTTGTATATAATAGATCATATTTATTTAAGTGATTTTTATTAATAAATGTATTTTTAATTTTCTCTCTTTCCATTCGTGTTATGTCAGTGATGATCTGTAGCTAAGTGGTGACGGTTCTGGCCCCCGTCAAGGGCGCAAACAGAAGAGGGGGCGCAAAATCGGCTTGGGTCGCAAGCTGTTTAAACAGTTTTAATATTTTGTGTTTGTTTTTTCAAAATAGCACATCTGTAGGGGAAGGATAGGTTAGGATTTATTAAGTACATTGAACCTTGATTATGGGGGGCGGGGGAGTTATTAAAATGTTATTCAAGATGTAGGGAGGGAGCGCAATTTGGATTGTTTTGCTAAGGGCGCAAAATCACTAAGCTACGCTTCTGCGTATGCGCAACTATTTTTTTTTAAATTCTTTTTCTCCAAATTAGAGCCTCGGTGATGTATGAAAATGATGGTACTGTGTATTGAGTACATACAGTATTGACTAAAACTGAGCCTGAGATCTTGAAATCATGGTACTGTCTAGCTCTACATATTGACTGAAACATAGCGCAAGAAAGAAATTAAATGTCTACTATTCCATACTAGAGATGAAACGGGGTGAGCCTGTTTCATTCCCGATTGTTTTCGAGATTGGGTTCGCTCGGGCCCATAAGGACTATATCATTTTTTAAACATACATAAACAGAATTTTTAAAAAGGGATCCATGGGAGGAATATAGAATTAGAAAGAGCATTAAGAGTTTGCTGCTATACTTGTCTTTAATTTGCACAAAGCATATAAACTTATGATATTCTATTAATGAAGTAATTGACTTTTCTTTATTAATTAGCCGAAATTTCGGGCTCGGGTTCCGGCTTAAATAATATCGCTCGGGATCGGGCGGGTTCGGAAGTCTTCGGGCTTTAAAAAATGAGCCCGATCTCATCTCTAACTATTCCATACTGACTAAAATTGAAAGTCAGTGAGGCATCAAAATGGCGATCGGTACACCTTGATTTTGCATATTAACGCAAGTAAAAGTTAATCTCATCTATAAACGAGCAATAAGAATACTTAATTTATCGATAATTACCTGGGTGTATCTTAGTTACACAGCTTAAGCTTTGATAAATCATAGGTCATATTGCATTTAAAAAAGTAGTATTTAATCAATTTTTTAAGTACCTTAGCCAGAGATCGGTTAGCTAGGATGGATTAAGATGATGCAATAAATGTTCAAGTTTGAAAATTCTGTCAAAAATAATTTTGTACCTTTCAGTTTATCTTTGAATAAAAAGCTTGATTTGACAATAATAATAATAATAATATGTAATGTAAGTAAGTACGTTACGGCATAATCAATTGTGTTCAGTTTCATACATCGATATGGAATAACAACTGGAAAGACAGTTAAAATAGACCCATCGCTGAAAAAGTGCTGCCGTTGCCATCACTCGACCGCTATGTTGCTGGTAGTTAAATTGAGCGATGGCAACGGCTTCAGTTTTTCTGGTTTGAGTAGTCTAGTCCGTTGTTCTACATTGGTGGTTTCGTAACATCAAAAGTAACATCATTCGCTAAATAATTTTCAGACCAAATGGAATTAAATAAATGAAAGGTTTTTAACTTATTTATGTATTATATCTATTTAATTCTTTTCAATCATAAAATATGACTGAAGGAATTCTGAATTTATTATGAATTAAAATATGAAGAATTATGAGTGAAAATAGGACTGAAAGAAATTTTATAAATTTTATGACTGAAATTAATTAAATGGATATAAATAAATAAATAAGTTATAAAAGTTTCATTTATTTAATTCCATTTGGTCTGAAAATTATTTAGCAAATAATGTTTCTTTTGATGTTATGAAATTGAACGCAATCAATTATACCGCAATTATTTAGTGCTAAAATTCCAATTTAAATTAGGAGCTATGCAACAGCGCTGAGAGAGCAGAGTACATTTTGCTCCGATCCCAAGTAAGCTGAAAACTGTACATAAGAAAAAATATTATCATTCTTTTAATATAATAATTATTATACCTAAATAATTGCTCCTAATTGCTATTCTAGAATAAGTTGAGTGTTAGATCTCCGTATGAGTAAAAAATTGAATAAAATTCGTAAAAAGAGAGAGAGAGAGAGACAGAAGAAAAAAATCAGTTTTCTGTGTTATGACAAGTTTGTTTGTTATGACAAGTCTGCAAGAGAGACATCTGAACTGCGGGTGGTGGACTTTTTAAAGGGTTCGTATTTAATGATGTTCATGAATGAATGAAACTATTCAAATTAATCAATTATTTAGTATATTCGAATTAATCGAATTTAAAATTTTCATTCGAACACTGTTATGAAAAGTTCCTGAAATAAACGGCCATTGTGTGGCAACAATGCTGCCGAAAAATAACCGTTTTCCCAATTCCAGTGTCGGAGAAAACGGTTAATTTCCGTTCATATGTTATCTTACGAAACGGTTTCTCTCCGATATTTTCAGTCACAAAATCAGGTTTTTCCGTTATTTTCAGTCACAGAATCAGTTTTTTTCCGTTATTTTGAGGCAGGAAATTCTTTTTTTTCTCCCTATAACACAAAGAAAGATTTTAATCATTATTTAAAATTATGGAATCAGGTTTTGTATCACAATTGAAAGATATTATGCCTTATTTTCTAATAAGTGACATTATTGGATAAAACCGGGTGCCTACATAATTCCAAAAAATAATTTAGTTATTCTAGAGCCTAGAATATAGTTTTCATACATTAAAAAATACTCATTTTTGAAACCAACGTTCTAATTCATTCAAATACATTGTAATACATTCAAATAGAAATTTAAGCACTTTATTCATGTAGTTATTTTACACGGCAGAAAAAGCTGTCCTAGTCCAACTTTTCCACACATATATGTGTGTAGGTAGATGGATACGCAACGTTAATAAAGTTTTTACGCATTCTTAGTTGTTAAAATATAGAATTAGTTTTTTGTAGCTGCACCACCAGCTTCAATAATAATAATTTTTTCTTGGGGGGGATGTGGGGGTGGAGGTGGTCTGGTGGTAAAACACCAGAGTTGTTTTAAAAAAGTGTACATGCATGTACATATAATGTTATAAATAGTGCACAGATAAAAATTATTCGTTTTCTTCATTTTTATTATCAGAGCTGTAATCTATGATTATTAGCCCGATAAAATAACTTTTAAATCAAGGCAAATACATTATATCTTAATACACTATATAAAAAAAAATTTATAAATAGAATGCAATTTCACTATATTCTCTAGTTATAAAACGAATTCACAAGTAGAATACAGAAATACAATCATGGTTAAACCAGCTGTGAGATATAATTATAGCAGCAACCAAATTTATTTACATGAAAAAGGTAAAATAGTACTTACAGTTCACTAACTGGATATATCATAACTTTATTTGTTTTACAACAGCTACGAGATTTTTATAATCCAATCGTAAGAAACTATGTCCATTAAAGCAAAATCTTTACCCATTTATCTTTATCATTAAAGCAAAATCTTAAAGCATCCCCTCCATATTTAGGTTGAATTTATTTCACAACTCAGAATATGAAAGATGCATTTGGTATTCAATCTTATAAATAAAAATGAAATTCTGTTTGTTTGTTTGTTTGTGGATTTCATTCGTATACAAATCCACAAAAATGGACCTATCGGCCTGAAATTTAGCACAGATGTGTAAAATAATATAGAATAAACCACTGTCCACTTTAAAACTTTGAAAGTCCACCGTTCCCGGATTTAAGAGATTTTTTATGCTCTTCACGCAAAAATCTTTCCGTAATTGTAACCCCTGTAGTGAAAAAATTGTGAAATAAGGATCGTGGTTGCCATGTGTGGCGATTTTGCCGAATAAAATGTCGTTCGTATACAAATCCACAAAAATAGACCTATCGGCCTGAAATTTAGCACAGATATGTAAAATAATATAGAATAAATTGTAGTCCACTTTAAAACTTTGAAAGTCCACCTGTTCCCGGAATTTAAGAGATTTTTTATGTTCTTCACGCAAAAATCTTTCCGTAATTGTAAGCCCTGTAGTGAAAAAAGTGTGAAATAAGGATCGTGGTTGCCATGTGTGGCGATTTTTCCGAATAAAATGTTTTAAATTCTCAAAGTAAAAATAAAAGAATAATAATGATTTTTTTTGTTAGTTTATATTCGTAAGGTTATTTTTTTTTTAAATTATAATATCGTGTGCATGGGAAATCGGAGCAGGAATGTAATGCTTTACACGCAAAACAATAAGAATTGAAGATTTCCGAGGCTAATGTGTAAATTTTTTTAGTTTGGCGAAAAAATAAAATGGCTGAAATATGGATTTTGAGTAAGTGAGTTCTAGCGGTTTGCCCAGTTTTCGGCTTGGCGCAATTTATTGAGAGCTTAAGGAAATAGATTTTTGAAAACAAGTGCAAAGGTTTTATTAGAATACAGCGTTAAAGTTTAATGATCCGTGAAGAAATAATGCAGTTATTAAGGGATTTCAAGCGTTCTAACTTCAGAATTCTCGCCAATTGAATGCATTGATTTAAGTTGGGGGAATTCCGCCAAATTTCAGAAAATTGAAATCTTCTCATTTAGTACATCGGAGTAACGATGAATAAAACACATTATAGTTGATAATTAAAAAAAAAATCGGCTGTATTAAGGGATTCCACTTTTCAAATAAATGCCTGGCGGTCGAACCATTTCCCATTTTGATTGCTGCTAAGTCAATGCTTCGAATGATTCCCTGAAAAAACTCTTATAAAGTAAAATACTATACTCCAATTATTTGCAGTCGTCTGTTACATGCGTAATGCGATGATTGCACGTTTAAGGGATCTTAACTTCAACTTGAACTGCAGGCAGAATGAGCAATGAACATCTCGCATTCAAAATTGCTAAAATCAATCGGTCAGGGGCGTAGCCAGAAATTTTTCATGGGGGGGGGGGTTACGACTACTGCAACTCCCATATATGCATACATGTGTGTGATAAAGGAGTGAAGAATATGCATTTTGTATGGCAAAAAATTCCTCATGGGGGGGGGGGTTATGACCCCCTAACCCCCCCCCTTGGCTACGCCCTGAGCTCGGTGAGTATTATTTTGATTACGAGCGGAAGTGACTCGGAGACATTTTATTAGTCCAAGATCGCAGGTGCCAGAAAGAAAACAGAAAATGTCCTTTTAGAACTAGACTTTCACAAGAATCACAGATATTTTCGTTTTTTAACAGAACTTCCGTTAAAAAACAGCAAAAATCCTTTATTCACCAATAAGGGAGACTCTCACGTGAAAACCAGGTTGATATTGTCTGTGAAATTCAGATTTTTTATAACAGTGAATGCTCGGCGTATAACATTCGAATAGCACATGGCATCCGAAATTTTGAATACTATTCGAATAGTGAAATCGAGATTACTATTCAAATAGTCAAATAGTGAAATTGCTATAATTACTCAATATTCGAATAGTAAAATCGCGAATACTATTTGCATAGTAAAAATCGCGACTATTAACTATTCGATTAATCGATTATTGATTCTATTCGAACAGCAGTAATCCATTATGGAAATCATTCAAATGGCACATCACTACGCGCATTCATATTACATCTGGAGTAAACTGCCCCAAATTCCAGACCACGTTTTGCACATCATGCACCAATTTTTTTTCCCGTGCGAGTTCAGATGTGCCATACAACTGAAGCGGCTTTTCCACTTCCTTACGTTCACGGGCAGCCTTGGAAAATATGGCTCTAAGTTTAGAGGAGGAAAAGTGATAGCGTACAAACATTATAATTGAAATTAATTGAATTATGGTTAATTCCTACTTCAGGGCCAAAATTGGCTCGATTTACAAAATCTCCTATTTGGCACGTTTCCCCGTCTTGTTCCTAGGAACCGCAACGTTCCAAGGGACACAATTAGAAAACGCACTGAAATTACCAATGAACATATAAAATTAACAAATTTGAAAGCACTACGAAATATATATGTATATATATATAAGAAAATAAAAGTAAGAAAATGTGAAACACTTTCAGATTTTAAATATGCACCAAAGTGCTATTTGTTTTAAAACGTATTATAATCCATGCGGCTTCAAAAATTTTCTTTCCTTTTTCCATTAAGTTGGAAAGTGTATCATTATTCATGAGTGTGCCGTAATTTTCTCCCTTGTTCCATAAGCCACACCTTTGGAATCGAAATCTATCTTAAAATCGCCTACTAAAACTATTTTACAATTTCCACCAAGCACATTTCAACTGTACTTCACCGTTTTAAATACTGTTTAGCATGGGCATCATAATCCATGAGTCTGCCATGTTTGTCTCTCTTGTTCCATAAAACACTTCTTTGGAATCGAAATCTATCTTAAAATCGCCTACTAAAACTGTTTTAGAATTTCCGCCAAACACATTCCAACAGTACTTCACCTTCTTAAAAACTATTTGGAATGGGAAATTATATTAAAAGCATGTCATAATCCATGCTTCTTCCCTATTTTCTTCCTTTATTCGATTAAGTTGGAAAGAGATTCATTATCCATTAGTGTGCCGTATTTTAATTCCTTGCTCCATAAAACACATCTTTGGAATCGAAATCCATCTTAAAATCGCCTAACAGAACTATTTTACAATCTTCGCCAAGTATACTCCAATTATACTTCACCGTTTTAAATATTGTTTCGAATGTGCATCCTAATCCATGAAGGCGACGTGTTTGTCTTTCTTGGGTTGATTCCTACTTTAACGCCCCGACTCTCGCCAATTTGGCGATCATTAAACATATGGAGCTACCACGACGATTTTTGTATTTATGTGGCAATCGTAATTTATAATTAAAATGGCGATTTGGAACATCCTGTAAGTAAAGCATTCCGTTACATTTTTATTTATTTTGGGTTGCCAATTAATGTAGTTTTAATAATTACGTGTCTTAATATTCCTTAACTGGTGCGTTTATCGCTAATTTGTTCACTTTAGTTTCCATCTAGTTCTCTTGGGAGCGTTGAAACTTGATCATAACTCCTATAGAGCAAGAGCCAGCGACCGCCAGACCTTCGTCATAGTATAAAAGCCGAAACTTTCTCTGCGCATACCCCCCAACAGAGGTAGGAACAATCGGCCACTATAAAGTTTGGATGATCGTGGCTTTGGCAGGTAACAGGTGGCAAAGGTGTATAAAATTGCAGAAAATTTCGTCATTTCATAAAGCTTAATTTTTTTATATGTTCTTCTTCGCAGTACTAGAAATCACTTTATCCCTTGCCAGACACTTTTCCATCGTGGCAAACCCCCGCCAGACAATCTCAAAGTCATGGAAAACTGTTGTGTTCGTAAACTCCCGCGACGAAGTACGTCAAGCTGTCACAAAGCGCCAAGCACATTTTATACTGCTACTTCTGAACTTTCTTACGCGCGATCTTTCTTGCAGCGCGCTCGTAATAGAATTACGTTTTTCAAGACTTTGAGGTTGTCTGGCGGGGGTTTGCCACGATGGAAAAGTGTCTGGCAAGGGATAAAGTGATTTCTAGTACTGCGAAGAAGAACATATAAAAAAATTAAGCTTTATGAAATGACGAAATTTTCTGCAATTTTATACACCTTTGCCACCTGTTACCTGCCAAAGCCACGATCATCCAAACTTTATAGTGGCCGATTGTTCCTACCTCTGTTGGGGGGGTATGCGCAGAGAAAGTTTCAGCTTTTATACTATGACGAAGGTCTGGCGGTCGCTGGCTCTTAGACTGCTAGAGACCCATGACTGCAAAGCTCGCCAAAGTGCTTCGAATTTTTAGGTTGGCGAGAATGGGGGCGTTGAAATAGGAATCAACTCTTTCTTGTTCCATAAAACACATCTTTGGAATCGAAATCTATCTTAAAATCGCATACTGAAACTGTTTTACAATCTTCGCCAGGCATATTCCAACTATACTTCAACATTTTAAATACTGCTTGGAATGGACATCATAATCTATGAGTGTGCCGTGTTTGTCTTTCTCGTTCCAAAGAACACATCTTTGGAATCTAAAGCTGCATTAAAATCGCCACTAAAACTATTTTACAACCTTCACCAAACACTTCGAACTAACCTCATTCATTTTAAATACTGTCTGGAATGGTCATCAAAATCCGTGAGTGTGCCATCTTTTCCTTCCTTGTTCCATAAAGCACTTCTTCGGAATTGAAATCTATATTAAAATCGCCTACTAAAACTATTTTACAATATTCACCAGGAATTTTCTAACTATACTCGTAATATATTTATAATAAATTGTCGCGTTTTGGCACGAAATTTAGCATTATCAAAAATTGCAAACTTTGTGCGACTTTCAACATTTTATTAACGCCCTCCTCCACGCCGTTATCTGGCAGATACATTTGAAAAGATCTTCACCGTGACTTCACCGTTCATATCTACAAAACCTGTCTACAAGATCGCGTAGATAAAATTCTGGTATTGAGCGAAATAGCACTCTAGTACTAAAAAAAGTAGAATTTTTTTATTTTACAATAAGTTCTTGGGTAGGGGTTTTCAGTTCACTTTCACAATTTATTAAGTTTGGTGATTCCAGCTTAAAAAACCCATATAATTCAACACCTATGCTTCTTATGTGTTTATTACAAATGTTCAGAACAGGGGCGAAGCCAGAAATCTTTCATGGGGGGGAGGGGGGTTGCGACTACTGCAACTCACATATATGCATACATGTGTGTGATGAGGGAGTGAAGAATATACATTTTGTATGGCAAAAAAATCCTCATGGGGGGGTTATGACCCCCCTAACCACCCCCCTTGTCTACGCCCCTGGTTCAGAACAATGGTTTTGACAGCTTTAGCAAGTAGGAGTTGGCCATATATGGGAAGGGGGTCATCTAATTTCAGCCAAGGTACCCCCTAAGAAGCTCGGTCTTGTAATTTTGAGCCAATTCCAGATGAAAGACTGTACCTGAATTGGCAGTCCCAGAAGTATCGTTTCAACTTTGGAGGACCCTACCCTGGAGCCACGAACAGATTTTACGTGCACGTTCTATGCTCAGTTCGTATTAGCTCGAAGAGCTGTTTCCGAAATTGTTCCTGTTTTAGAGTTGTTTACAAAATTCTTTGAGAAGTCCTCTGTAGATTTTCGATATACTTCCTCCTGGAACTCTAATATCACCATTCTTTTCAAAAATCGCTGAAATATAGATAATCAATCCTTGGCAAGGAACTGTGGAACAGCATGGACAAATGGATGGGCAAAGAACCCTGGTCACTTATGAGGGCATCAATAACAGTTCTAATGTGCAGTTGTCGTGTTGACAAATGAACTGCGATTTCAACACTCTACGATTAAAATATTGTTTAGCTGGGACAATACCAAAAATGTTCTTTTTATTGGAAGTACTTTGTGAGCAGGTTTTCATTAGCACCTTTGCGGGCTAATGCTGCAAGGTCTCTCACTGCTCAGAACAGTGGCGGCTCGTGACGTGCTTCAGTGGTGGGGCCCGAAAAAAATAGCGTCAGTTCAAATCGGGAAAATACATATACATAGAGCTGTGGCGAATCGTTACCCATTTCAGAGGAGGGGGCTTTTTTTCAAGCTCGAAAAGGTAAAACATATGAATCGCTTTTGTAAACGGTGTGAATACATAAAAACTTTTCGAATAACAAGTTATGAAAGGCGTATTGATTTCTCCTTTAAGTTTTCATTTAAAGACAGCAGATTTATTTTGCACCAAAAAAACCTTTTCCTCCATTTTTCTTTCTCAAAAAGGTACAATATCAATTTAAAAAAAAAAAAAAAACAATATCAAAAAAGTATGATTTTCTTGAATACAATATTAAATTCAACAACTGCATGTGTACATTAGGGTGTCCCAAAAAAAATGAACGTTATTATTTTTCGCATACCCTCTTATATTTTTCCTTTTATGTCAAAACAATTGTAAACAAAGTTTCATGTAATTTGAACAACGGCAACCCGTGCCGACTTGCATTTGAACGCGTTAGTCAGTACATGTGTATACTAAAACAAGCGAACGCTGAAGACTCGTGTCTGTGGCGGAGCGCCCCCCACCTACAAATGGTAAAATTAAAACAAAACGGAAAAAGACAGGTTTTGGAATACTTCGATAGTGACAACGGGATATTCGTGAAACGTATCAGCATTAGTTTACACAGGACAGCGTACGTCTACGTATCAATGTGCTTATTCTAATCTGTTTTGTTAATAAATGCTTGTATAGTTTTTAATCAGCGAACAGAGCATGGCAGTGGAATTACGTAGTTCTAAAAATAGGATATTTTTAACAGGGAACATAAAGCATCAAATAAACGGTTCAAAACTTCCGTCGCATGGGCAAGTTCTCTCGGTTTTGTTTTACAATATTCGAGAAGTGAATTTAACTGTTAATGAAAGTGCAAATCTCGCTATTCGCGAATGTACCATCTTTTGGTAAAAGGCACGCATACCTACAAAATCGTTGCCGAATTGTGTAAGGAAGCTTGTAAATATGTATGAAGTTTGGAGAGACAAATAAATTCAAAGAAATCACAAGACGTATTCAAGCGGCGACAACAAGAATTTTCAAGAAATTTAGACAATTTTTTCGATATTGCACATGCTGATCCACTTAAATTAATGAAAATACAGGAAGATAGGATGTTCTTACAGCGCCAAAGAGAGCCGGGCCGGCCCGGTCATTTAGGAGGAGTGGATAAAAAACTGGCCAAAAAAGAGGAAAGGGCACGAATTCGAACTGTCAAAGAAGACAATCGGCGAATCAAATATCTTCGATATCATTGCAAGACGATTCCTCATCGAATTCTAGTGAAAATATAGATTTAGAAGATTTCCTAACACCAGTCGAAAGCTCAGAACCTGGGACAAGTAAATCTGTAATGAGGAAAGATTTCATTATTCCAAATTTAGTTGCTGCATTAAACAGGTATCAGATAAGTATACGAGATTCTGTGTTTATTCTTGAAGCTACTATTGATACACTTGGACTTAACATTGACGAATTTCCGATAAGTAAGTCTTCAATTCAAAGGATCCGAAGAGAAAAACGGAAGGAACGTGCGGAAAACATAAAAATTGATTTCCAAAACGAGGTACCGGATGTAGTGACTTTTCATTGGGACGGCAAACTCTTACCTGCTTTGAGTGCTTTAAAATTTAAAGAAGAAGGCTTGCCCATAGTTATTTCATATGGACTCAAAGAACACTCATTGCTGTGCCAAAACTGGAAAATTCTACAGGCAAAGAACAGGTGCAGGATATTTGGCAGGCAGTCTTAGATTGGAATCTCGAAGAAAAAGTCCAAATTATCTGTTGTGATACTACAGAATCGAATACATGTCGTTTTAATGGCGCTTCTAGAGCAAAAATCTTCTTTTCGCTTGCAGTCATCATGCATACGAATTGAGGCTGTATTCGAAGTGAAAATTAAACAAGTGATAACAAGCCCCGATATCTTTTTCCTTTAAAAAGCTCAAAGAGAATTGGAAGAACATCGATACCACTAAAATGCAATGCTATAGAGATACAGTGGAATCGTTCCTAACTGTATCCGAACTTGAAAATTTGTTTGTTTTACCGGGCTGAACTTAAAACTGATATGGCCAGAGAAGGCTATCGAGACTTGATTGGACTTTCTATCGTATTTTTAGCTGGAGATGCAGAAAAAAAGTCAGACCTCCGGGTGCCAACCACCAAGCTAGATGGATGGCCCGAGCGATTTACTCCCTAAAACTATCGTTATTTAGTTCTCAGATGAAATTAAACACAAAGGATAGGGAAGCATTGTTAGACGCCTGCTTGTTTATCGTGACAATGTACGTTAAATCATGGTTTCGATGCATTTTGGCAGTTAAAGCACACTACAAAGGTTTGTGCTTTTTGAAATCTTTGAAAGCTTACGAAAATGTGAATGAAAATATCTCGAAAGCTGCTTTACAGAAATTTCTCTAGCATTTATGGTATTTGACTGATGAAATAGCAATATTAGCACTTTTTGATGATGATGTGGACGAAGAAACAAAATTTAAAATGGTGGCAAATTTACATAGAGAAAATTTCTCGGCCCATGAGAAGAAATACATTCCATCGAAGGACGAACTTCGTGTTCCATTGTATGGTGAGTCTGATATATTGATTGTGTAGATTTTTATTTAGTTAATTATATACATCACGTAATTGATACCTGTTGTTTTAATTTATTTTTCATAGAAAAAAGCATCGATCATTTTATATCTCTGTATTCGAAGATATAAAATCGTTGTTCGTTATTATTTCCTAGACTCAAAATTGATGACAGTTTTCTCAATGAGAGTCCCTTTTCATGGAATAACGCTGCATTTCTAGATGCTAAATAAACAATATCAATGCTTAGAATAGTGAACGATACAGCTGAAGGAGCGGTAAAAATGATGCAGGACTTGTATGGTTTAATAATGGTTGAGGAGGAACAAAGACAATTTTTGCTTCGTTGTGTACCAGAACACACGAAAATCCATCCTGATTGTAAAAACAAACGTTGAAACGAAAATATGTATAATGTTTCTTTTACTATAATGTGCTTCTTTTGCTATAATAGAAATATTTACTTTGACTAAAATGGTGTCTTACGTACCAAAGAAAAATGCATTTCACAATCTTTCCATCGTATTCCCCATACAAGATTTTACGTTCAACTTTGATCTAAAGTCGGCACGGGTTGTCGTTATCGTATTGCAATAATACTTTGTATTTATGTTATTGAGATGAAATAGAAAAAAAAATAGAGGGTATGCGTATCCGATTTCGAAAAAAAAAAATCCCTTTGCATCTTGGGACACCCTAATGCACATGTACTGACTAACGCGTTCAAATGCAAGTCGGCACGGGTTGCCGTTGTTCAAATTACATGAAACTTTGTTTACAATTGTTTTGACATAAAAGGAAAAAAATAAGAGGGTATGCGAAAAAAAATAATGACTTTCATTTTTTTGGGACACCCTAGTGTACATGTTGAAAAACGAATTGGTCCATAATGTTTCATCTCCAAATAGCAAACAATAAAAACGAAAAAAAAAAAAAAAAAAACAGAATTTTTTGCTTCACTTATTGAAAGACATGGTGCTTTACTGTACCATTCTAGTGTAAATGATAGTGTCCTTTTGCCATCTTTTTGTCTAAGGACAAAATTTTTTGGTTGATAGAGTCCCAAGCGTTTTATTTCAAGCTTTTCTGCTATTTTTAATCTGCTGAAAGGAACTTGTAATAAACTGTCAATAGAATTCATAGTCTTTAAATATATTTATAATTTGACAAAATATTTTAATCTACGACCATTTCTCACTCAATTGATACTTTCACTATATTTGAAACCGAAAAAATAGTAAAATTAAGTCTGTTTTAAATGAGATAAATAAAAATTCCTAAAGATAATCAGCTATAAGAACAAAAATCAGAATCAGCAGCTTTTTTCGACCATAAGAACAAAACTCGCCAAATAGAACGGTTTCCATGGAAACACTTTTATTTCTCCTATCGGGTTAATGCTAAGGGACCCTAAATTGGTCCTAAATTAACTGTGTTTTCGCATTCTTTTTTGTGATAACCAGCCAAATATGTTCATCTTTTGAGAAATGATCAATGATACTAACACTACTCTGCTGTGCTTGGCGCAAATATAAGGGCTTCATTTCTCGGGCCTCAGAGTGCTTCAATGGGGAATACATTGGAGATGCCGCGGCGCGGCCGTAGGATTTGAATGATGGCTCGCTTTACATAATTGGATTAAGGGACAAAGCTGGCGTAAAAAATGCTCCTTTAAATATTCCTTTTATCCATCTTAAATCGAAATAGAATAAAATACACGCAGACACCTTTATTAAAGTAAACTGATTTTGAAAGAATACAAATTTTGCATTATAATTAAAAAAAAAACTTTTGAAATATCAGGTGGGGCCCGGCCCCTCTGGCCTCTAATGACGAGCCGCCACTGGCTCAGAAGTTTCTTCACTATTATTTCATGTAAACGAAGAACAGTTACAGATTGCTGGTGGCTGGGAGATATTCGAATTCGGAAGTCAAGGGTATGAAATCAAATCGGAGAAATTGGATGATTGGAGGGAAAAAAAATAAATAAATAAATCCCGCTTTCCTCTCGAATGATGTATTAAGGCATAGCTACACGTGGGCTATCTGCCTAAGAAGGGGGGGGAGTGCCTTGGGCAGATAGCTAAAAAAATCTTTCTATTTAGTGCTTACAGAAATGCCCATATAGCATAGTGTAATTCTTATAAGTGTCCCTGTAAAAGAACTATTTATATTTATGCTATATGTATGAAAGGCAGCCTGCAATACTCAGAAATAGTGCAGCTTTCTAAAAGTGAAAAAATTTTAGAATCGGTTCAGTAGTTAGAGATTCCCATAGAGCGTAATGCATTAGAATTATTTTGTCTTCCTGCATAAGAATTATTTATAATATATGCATGAATTTTAGCTTATGTTATTTAGGAATAGTGTAGCTTTCTATCAGTGAAAAAATTATAGAATCGGTTCAGTATTTACAGAGATGCCCATAGAGCGTAGAATTATTTTGAGTGTCTCTGTAAAAGAACTGTTTATGCTATATGCATGAAAGGTAGCCGATATGTTAATCCGGGTATAAGCTATATTCATTCGAAATTTTATCCAAATCCGTTCTACCGTTTCTTCGTGGTTGAGTGACAAACATGCAAACTTTCACATTTATAATATTAGTAGGATTTCCTAAAGATTAGCCATTTTCCATAATCAGCAGTTACTAGCCTCCCCAAGATGGAGGAAAGGGACATTATTATATGCACCCAAAAGAATGGCTAGTGCAGGTTCCAATTTGTTTGCATATTTATTTTCATCCAAAATACATTAGAGTGCAAAATTTAATCTCACTGGAGACTAGGAAATTAGTAAAAAATAGATTTTATGGTGGTCATTTTATTAAGTGTACCGGAAATTAATATAGTTTATTTACATTAAATTCAAACAAATAAATTTTCAATAAGATTTTAATTAAAAGCAAACTGAGACTAAATATAGTATTCATATTTGTTACATTTTAAAGCAAGAGTTTTATAGATAGTTTCCTTTCCTTTAAGAAAATTTGAAAAAAAAAAAAAAAAAAAAAACGAAAGAAGGGGTTAGTTGTCTACCCTCCTTAGAGGACAAATTTCAAAATATCCTAAAATTTATTTTTAAGTATTCGTGAGTGTTCTATTTTATAACAAGAATTTTATAGCTGTCTCTTTTTTTATTAGAATTCGAGAGAACTATCTTAAAGAACATTTTTGTGTGCTATCACCCATAGGTTAAGAATTTTAGAAAATACTGCCTAATCTAGCACCTATGTTAAAAAACTCACATCCATACAAAATTTGTAATATTAGCTTCAGTAGTTTTGCCTAGGTAAAATACTGGCACACACACACACACACAAAAAAAAAAAAAAAACCAAGAAAGGTAAATCAGGCCAACACAACAATATTTTTTTGCCAAATTTGGCGATGCATTGTCCTTAAATCTAGCGATATTTCGAAGACAATCTGTAAAAAACTATTGTATTATCACTATAAATGTAATTTCGGTAAACCCTCTAAAAGAATTTTAAAAGTTTGCTCCATCGTGTAACTGAAGAGTAAACTCTTTTAAACATTTTAATTATTGTATTGTGCTTGAAATGGATTAATGTCTGTCAACTGCCATAGATCGTAATGTATTCGATTTCTCTTGAGTGTTCCTGTAGAAGAACTATTAATAACACAGACACTGTTTTTGATGGAGAGCATTGAGCCTTAATAATATATATGTCAACTTTGTTTTCTTTGAAAAATCCGAATATCTCTAAAATACGCTAAAGTCGCCAATGGCACAACTTTTGAGGGAGGCACACAATCGTCGGACCATTCTCTAATATTATATAGTTGGATAGTATTGTGCTTTAAATGAATGCCTGTCTCTAAACTGCCTTTGAACGTAATGTAATTGTATTTCCTGTAAAAAAAAAAAAACTATTAGCGATAAAGACTCTATTTTCGGTGGAGAGCTTTATCTTGTAATCTTTAATAACATGTATCAATTTTGTTTTATTTCAAATAGCCGAATATCTCTAAAATACCCTTTAAAGAGTGGCTACCCATTTAGGGTAATGTATTGAAAATTTTTTGAGTGCTCCTGTAGAAGAACTATACATGCTAGATAGAGCTGTAGCAAACCGTATGTATTTGTTACTGAGATGCGGATAATCACTCAGACTCGAAGTAACGAATTGCTACTTTACGGTTGATATCATTACTGCGCGCGTTCGGATCGAGCAGCTTCGAACTTCGAATACAAAGGGGAAAACGAGTTCCAGTAATCGAGTACTAATATCTTCTGTTATTTGTTACTGGATATCGGATCGCGGTTTGAAGGGGAAAATCAGTCTTGGTATTTGAGGTATTTGAGTAGCAGTAGCAGTATGTTCCGCTTTCGTTACTGACTACTAAGGGGGTTGCATTTCGCATGTGCCGAATGGTCTCGTTTGGATGAGGTTTGAAAGATCCGTTAGAGATGAGACGGGCTCAGCCCGAGCCCGAAAGCCCGAGCCCGAGCCCGGGCCCGACTCGGGCTCGGGCTCTGTAATTCACGATTGCGTTCGGGCTCAGGCTCGTGAAAAATTTCTCCTTTGTTGAACATACTCCTTGAAACAGATTTTAAAAAGTGATTCATGGGATAAATAGACGTACTTATTTCAAAAAATAGCGGCACGGGGGACTAGAAGGTGTGTGAAGCTCCAAAATTTATTGTATCCTCTTAATGAAGTAGTTAATTTTATTTGTATTTAGCTGAAATTTCGGGCTCGGATTAAAAGTCTTCGGGCTCGGGCTTCAAAAAATGAGCCCGAACTCATCTCTAAGATCCGTATGTTTTTTTTCGTTACTGATGACGCAATATCGGATAGATACAGTATCTGCTGCTCTATTATGATATGGGATTACACATTGCGTCTGTTTTATACAATGCGGACATGTACGGTATATAGTATGTTATGCGTGGGTGCCAATATCAGATTTTTTTTTTTGGGGGGGGGGAAGAAAGGGGGTGTTCTTGAACTGTAGAGCAATATCTATCAGAATAGAAACACGTTAGTAAGGAGGTGCTCTTGCTTTCTGACATTTTAGTACTAAATAGTGGTGTAATCAGGATTATTTTTCAGGGTGGTCCCGAAGGATTGAGAACTTATTTTTTTTGTTAATGCTTGAGCTAGAACCGAAATATGAGTAAATAACAAGTTATTTAAGTAAGCCTTAAAAAAATATTTTTATAAAGTAAACGAATTCACGCATTTTTATTATTTAAAACATTATTTGCAAAAAGATAAAAATTTAAATTTAAAAAAAATATTAGGCATGTAAACTTAAAACACATTTTTTTTAAGTTATTGTTTCCTTTTAAACAAAAATCTCGAGAGGGAACCGGGATTTCTATGCCCACCCCTAGGTACGACACTGGTATTAAAATAATTCAAAAAAGTTCAATATGTTTTTAAAATGTTGACGTCTAAGGGGGCGGGGGGTGACTTGACTCCCATCTTTCAAGAATCTGCGCTCAGAAGCAACACTAGGCACAAGATATCCGTTATACCTTTCAGGATGAGAATGAACGGGTTAAACCAGTGTTCAGAATTTAAAAAAGGGGAAGGGAGACTATGGGGGGGTACAGCATGTTTTTGGAAGATTTCTATGGGCGCTATCTGAGTTATTCGGATAATTTAACATTGTATAAAACAATACATTTGTAGAAAAACATCTATTAATCAGAGAAAATAAGCTCTAAATACAACTCTTACGCTTTAAAGTAAAAAAATAATGTATGATATTTTTATTTGTTTTTAAACCAAAAAAATTTTCTTCATGTAGTATTTTAAACATTCGTAATCGTACGTAATGCTATGTACAGTGGCGTAGCCAGGATTTTATTTCAGGAGGGGTGTGTGTGTGTGTGTGTGTATCAAATTGCTGACTAAGTATCAGTCGTAAATAAATATCACATTGTAATCTAAGTAAAGGGTCAGATTTAGGAAAGGAGGGCTGCAGCCCCCCTCCTCTAGATACGCGTTCTCGCGTTCGAACTAGTAACGAATACTTAGTAACCGGTAGGGAGTTTAGAGTAACGAATACATACGGGTATTAATATTTTCGTTACTTTTACAGCACTAATGCTAGATACGCCATTTTCCATAGGGTACATCCCTACTAGCAATTTTGCTCGGGCCTTCAGCGGCCACGTAGCCTTGAGCCGATGAGAAGGAATCGGGCCGTTCACTGTGAAACTGCTCGGATACACGCAGTTCATGTCCCCACGGACGTGGAAACGTCCGAAGTAGTCTAACCGATGAGTTTTCATCGGGTTGGACACGGATTTAGGGAACTGGCCCGTTCATTTTATGCGTGAGGTTGGCCGAACACCAGGGTGCGTATTACTTTTCGATAAGTTCTAATGTGGTGTTGACACATGCATTACCTTACGATGCAATTCGAACCCTACGATGCAATTCGAATGATAACATTTACAAGTTTTTTGCAGATTTCTTTTATATTTGAGATGTATTTGTAATCGCATTTTTCTTATATGATAATGCAGTGCAGAAGCAATACAGAATAGAAGAAACACACTTTTACTACGCGTCGCATATGCATGCATGTACAACCTCCAAAGAAAGTATTCGAGCAAGAGATACATTTCTAGCGTTGGTTTCGTATATTAAAAATTATTTATCATAGAATATGAATTAGGCTATGTATAAAAATAACTTTCCATATTTCTATCAAGTTGTGCGTTTTTCAAAAATTTAATTATTATTCGCAAATCTAAAATAGGAAATTTCTCTCTTGCTCGAATACTTTTTTTGGAGGGTGTAGGTATGTCGTATACTCCATCTATTTACGTATATAGTCGTACTATATACATAACTATACTATACGTTAACGTACTATAGTCGTATACTCCATCTACGTTTGGAAGTAGATACGAATGTTACATGTTCGATTTGTTAGCACCAGAGTGCTATTAATTTCAATCTTGCTTTTTGTGTAGACACGATTTTGGTACAATTTTCGCGTCGAGTCACTTTTGAAATGTTTTTTTTTTTTTTTTAAATGAATTGTGTGACGTTTTTTATAAATATATTTCGAGTATAGCTAGAAAACACCTGGCGAATATTGTAAAATAGTTTTAGTAGGCGATTTTAAAATAGATTTTAATTCCGAAGAAGTGTTTTATAGAACAGCGAAGACAAATACGACACACTGATAGATTATAATACACTTTCCAAATGGTACATATAAAGGTGAAGTATAGTTTGACTATGCCAGGCGAAAATTGTTAAACAGTTTTGGTAGGTGATTTCAATATAGATTTCGATTCCGAAGAAGTGTTTTATGGAACAAGGAAGGAAAACACGGTACTCTCATGGATTTTGATGCCCATTCCAAACAGTATTTAAAATGTCTACGGGATATAGGTGGAATACGCCTGGAGAAGATAGTAAAACAGTTTCAGTAGACGATTTTAAGATGGATTTCGATTCTATCTTAAAATCGCCCACTGAAACCGTAAGACCTAAAAAATCCCGCACTTTGGCGAGCTTTGCAGTCATGGTTCTCTAGGACTTTGCACAAGTTTCAACACTCCCAAAATAACTAGATGAAAACTACCGTGAACAAATTAGCGATAAACGCACCAGTTGAGGAATTTGAAGATACTTAATTATTAAAACTACATTAATTGGCAACCCAAAATAAATAAAAATGTAACGAAATGCTTTACTTACATGTAGTCCCAAATCGCCATTTTAATTCTAAATTACGATTGCCACATAAATACAAAAAATCGACGTGGTAGCTCCATATGTTTAATGATCGCCACCTTGGCGAGAGTCGGGGCGTTAAAGTAGGCGTCAAACCAGAAAGAGAAACACTGCACACTCTTGGATTATGATGGACATTCGAAACAATATTTAAAACGGTGAAGTATAGTTGTAATATACTTGGCAACGATTGTAAAATAGTTTTAGTAGGCGATTTTAAGATAGATTTCGATTCCAAAGATGGGTTTTATGAAACAAGGAAGCAAAATACGGCACAGTCATGAATAATGATACACTTTCCAACTTAATGCAATAAGGAAGAAAAATAGGGACGACGCATAAACTATGATACGCTTTTAATATATAGTACTTTGGTGCGTATTTAAAATCTAAAAGTGTTTCAGATTTTCTTCCTGTTATTTTTTTAACTAGTCCGAGTGCATAGCGCTCTGAACTGAAAGAAGGAAGGTGCCTGGTTCAAAACCAGATCGCGTCCGCCGACCTAACCGTTCGGATTTTTCCGTGGTTTCCTCCGAAACTTAGCGTAAATACGGGTTAGGACCCCTTAGAAAGACCCCCACGGAAGGCACCCCACCCACAGGACTAGATTCCTCATGTAGATAATTGACCTTAATCCCAGAACTCGCTTTAACTCGTATTTTGGTAATGTCTGTAAGTACACATGCTGCATTTTTGATCTAGTTTGATTAAATTTGAAGGACGTCTGCTCGTATGCATGTACTTATGTACGTATGTTCTTGTGTAATTCGATTAACTCAAAGAGGAATAGCCGAAGAAATGGGAAATTTAGGACTGCTTTAAAACATAGTATACATTTCCCTTTTTGATTCCAATTGAGTGAGTAGTTTATTTATAAGGTTATATGAAAGACTTTCGGTGCATTTAAGTCTATGGACATGTCTTTCACATTAAAAAGACCTGAACTATCTCTTTTTAGCTCATGCTCAAAATATTGCCAACTGTCCCCAAGCTTGGTAAATTTAGGGGCAATATTACAAATTTTGGCACCAAAAACATGTAAGTATCTCGAATAAACATAAAAACTATTAGCCATAGAATATTGAAATTTTGTATTTAAGACTGTCGTAACATTTGGTTCTGCCCTTTCATTTTTGATTACAATCCACAGGCTAGGGTCACTTGGGTCATTCTTAAAATCTCGCCGTTTGTCGCCAAGCTGACGAAGCAGAGAAAAATGCCAATTTTTCAGCCAGGAATAAGTTTTCAATGCTGAAATCTCATCTTGGTGATATTTCTTACGCTTAACAAGATATTGAAGTATCGCATTTCAGTTTCCAATACATTTAAATGAAGTGCATCCAGAATGTGTAAAGTTTAACAGCCATACAAAAAAATTGTGTGGTGCACATCAGAACTTTTTTTTTCTTTTTAAATGATAGGAAATCGACTTTCCGAACTTTCTTGAATTAGCTTACAATTAAAAAAAGATTTTTGACCACTGGAACTTTATAGAACTAGCAGTTTTGAAAAATAGATTTTTTAAAAAGCATAGACCATAAGACATAAGATCGCTATAATAATTTTTAAAATAAAGTAAATTCCAAAAATTTTTATTGAAATTATTCTACACAAAATATATCATACACATAATTCACAAAAGAAGTATTTTCTTTGAGTTTTGCAGCAGCATCTTCAAATATCTTATTTTATGAGCAGCTTCTAGGAGAAAAAAAGAAAATTTTTAGAACTTAATTTACCCAAAGAATAGGAAATGCAGAGTAAGTCTGCTTCATATGTTTTTTTACATAATTTCTATATCAGGGATTTCCAACCTTTATATTACTTCAACTGCCTAGAAAACGTTTTTTTCTGAATAGACCGCTACGTTTTCCCCAACACATCGGTATCTCGAAAAATTTTCCCAATGCCCTCACAAAGACAGCAAAACATTAGGTGAAAGAAATTTTTCATGTGTCCGGCAGTAGAACAGTTGGTTAAGCTCGGTTCCCATTGGAACTCCGAAAGGGAAGCAGCACCTGCTTGGCCAGTGCCTAGAAGGTTAAACTCCTTTCTCGACTGAGGCTGAAGTAAACCGTGTACGCTGTAGGTAATTAATGCACGAAAATGTGTTATGACTTCAATGTTCAATCCATATCTCTCTTTGGAGTACCAATCCAGCTCTTAGGTCATCCAGCTGTCATCTGAAATTGGTTCAAAATTTAAAAGGGAGACCCGGGATAAGTCGGTATTCCCCTCACTGGGGATCAGCAAAAAGGAATCTGCCCAATTAAGGCCATTATCGTTTTATATAAAGGATCTGATCCCGCTCTGCAGTTGGCCAGAGGGTTTCGAAGCAACAATAACAATTTTCATGTTCTGTGTTTGCAGAATTTACCATGATTCAGACTGCAGGATGCAGAAAATGACCCCAAAGACGGATTTTTATATATCCCTTCTTTTTTCAAGTTTTGAACTCTCTGAAGTCTTATTTCATGTCAGTTTGTTTGTTTGTGTTGTGATGGCAACGCTAAGGGTGGGCGATGATCCTAGGATGAGGGGTTATCTTAAAATGTAATTTTTAAAAATATAATTCCCAAATTTTGTACATCATCTCATTAGTGTATGGGAATGCTTTTGTACGAGGGTCATATAAAAATGTAGAAAGTGTAACTTTTTGAAAATTAACGAGAGGAATTTTTTTAACGGAGTCTTACTTCCGACCTCATTTTGAACATTTTTTTCAATTTACACTGCCCAATTATCTCTAATAGATAAAGAATTAAAGCCCGTTACCACCTTTTTGGGATACCCTGTATCAGTCTGGTTTATAGTATCCGCAGGTTCTGAAATCATCATTAACCAGTGTTCTGCTTAAAAAAAAAAAAAAAAAAATACTGTATTTACGAATACTATTTCTAAGCTAATCTAAATTCATCAACGCGGGTTTAGAAGTTTATAAAGCGAAACAAAAAAGTCGGTTGAATATCAAATCAATGCTGCACAGCTTCTCATTTCCATAACCCTAAGAATCTGCGCTATGCCTTTGGAAACTATCTTGGCGAGTAATCGCATCGTTTGGATTTTTTTTTCTTTTTTTTTATAGTCAACGAATGCAAATAATCGGTACTTATTTTACCGTCGACAATTCACGCCAACAAGTTTTTTCACCAAAGGATTGCAATGCACTACATTGTAACAATGAATCTGACGTATTCCACAGGCACACGAAATCGCTCTTTTTGGCTGAATGACTGTAAAATACATAATTACCAAAAAAACTCCAACCAACCAACCAAGAGCTAATAAAATATTCAGCCTTCAGCTGAAATTAGTTTCCCCTCCGCTAAAGAGGTTTTTTGACAGAACCTTTTAATTTGTATTGGCAGCCATGTACAGGATGTATTTGCATGTAAATCAAACGGGGAGAAACCAACCGTTCTTCCAGTGGTGTCAAGTATTTTAAACAATCCGGTATTTCGGGGAATTCGAAGCCATTGCTTATAGCTAATTGTGGTATTGTCAATTTAATCAAACAATCGTAACATGTTCTGCAAAATTTGCCAATATCACCGATATCTTTGTAGAAGACTAGTTTTATAAAGTCCGTTGTCGCTCCTTTGGACAGTAAAGTTGTTTTGGAAAGGGTTCTTATTGACTTTTTGAACCACAGTCGATCACAACAATAGCATTGGTGGATTGGACCATCAGCAACAGCTTCGAAAAATTTCTCAGCTAATTTACGAAATTCTAGTTCTTCACACCTTACATTTAGATCAGTATCTGTTCTTGGTCTTTTCGATGGTATATCTAGACAGAGTCGTAAACGTTTTCTGTCTTGTCTTCTGGATTTGGATTCCGCTTCTTGAGCACGAAAATCTGGATCTTCCCTTTTTCTTTGCATAAATAGACGGTTAATTTCACGATGACTTTCTTCCGGATTAGACAACTGGCGAGGACGGCCAGCGCGGCCTTGAACAACAGTCCCGGGTATATTCTTCTGATATTTAACGATGTAATACTGAACAGTAGAGCGTGAAATACCAAGCCTACGAGCTATTTCACACTGCGTGAGTGGTGTGTCAGAAAAATAAAGCGATATGATTTGGTCTTTAGTCTCTTGAGAAAGCACCATAGTCTCAATCAATCACGGTTAATAGCTTACTTTATTTACTACTATCAATTATCATCCACGACCTTTTTTTGTCTAGATATATTACACCTTTCAGCTACATAAATTTGTTTAGAACAAAAAAGTTATTTTTATTCTAAACTATCGTCCTGGCAACCAGCGAAAGAAAAAGAGGAAAAGAATCTTCGTTGCCATCCCCGCAAACACCTTGATGGAATATACGTAAATAATTTAATTACTTTTAATTCATAGTTATTAATACAAAACTATTCGTAAATCTTTTGTGAAAAATTGCTCGAATTTATTACTTCATCCTTTTGTAACTAACGTAAAGCTAAATGTATTTTTGCGTATAAAACAATAAAGATTTTTCATGTATTTTATTGATCCATATGATGCGAATTTCAAAAGTGCATATGCTTACTTTATTTACTACTATCAATTATCATCCACGACCTTTTTTTGTCTGCCAAAAGCTATTACCCTCTTTAGCGGAGGGTAATAAGCTTGTTTTGGTCGGAAGTAAGATTTTTTTATTAGATTCAATGCAGAATTTACCCGTATATTTTAAAACTAACAAGCGATTAACTGTATGAACTAGTGTAATTACACACTGTACGCCGTGTAAAGATAGGAAATAGATGCTAATAAAAAATAGTGTTATTCCATTAGTGTTATGCAACAGTATCAATAGAGAAAAAAATAATTACAAGAGAGATTTGAACTTATACATTACATATATTAGACTATATTAAAAATGTCAAAAATTTGTTACAAATGATAGTTATACATACCAATATAGACTAATCACCACCAAAAAACTTCTTCAGTTTTTTTTCGTCTCCTATTCTTATGAAAACAAACATGGCGCCTGCCGGTAGATACTCGGATGTTGCCATCGCTCGAATGTTGCATAAACAGAGCGCATGCGCCAATTTTCGTCGGCTGAATGCCGCTCGGCCGTTATGCGGGCCGAAATTTCTTTTTAGTTCAGCGTATTTTCATCAAATTTAGGCATATGGCCCGGTAACTCAGGCCGGATATCGTTCCGAGCATCGTTTTATGGGTACCGGACCGATCAGTGTCTGCCGCACACATAACAATCATCGTTTTTAGATGGAATTCCGTGTCTGGGCCGAGTACCGAATTTCGGTGAGCGATGAGTTGCGATGAATGCCGGTGGTTGGCCGAGCAGAAACTGGGAATTGTTGCTTGTAGGGATGGTACAGTACATAGGAATAACATATATAAATTCCATCGTAATCGATGTATACTTACGTCAGTTAGAATACGGACGGACAGTCGGACAGGCAGACAAACCGAAATCATACACTTTCAAACTTTGTTGGAAAGTCTTGAAAAAGGCGTTACCATCCGATCCCCCTAATAGTACCATCTAAGTGCTACCAATTCAAAATATGCTTCTCTTCTGTTGTTGATTTAAAGAGATTAATAGATGAAGGTCTCTCAAATATATTTGAAAGTAGGAAGGATTGCGTTCCTTCATAACAGTCATACGGAAGGGGGTGAGGGGGGGGGGAAGTCAACGTTGCTGTCAGAAATAGGGCTGCTTAAAAACTGTTTTCGCGCGATTTAACCAGACCACCTGCAAACCCATAATAAATATTTACCAAAAAAAAAAAAAAAAAAAATCAAGCATACCAATCAGCTGATTTAAATTTCGAAATTCCTATTAGAGGTTACTAACAAAAAAAAAAAAAAAAAAAAAAAAAGAAAGAAAGAAAGAAAGAAAAGAAAAGAAACCATTATGGTTGCTAAGCTTGGCGATTTTCTGCTGCACAAAGCGATTTCTTGAATCTATGCAATAAACTGAAATACTATTCGTAAAAGTAGTAATTGAATAATGTTGAATTCCAATTTTTTAATCAATATATTGTCTGCATGCAAAAACAGAGAGGGAATTAAATGCTTTAGGTAGAGGAGAGAGGATTTGTTACAACAAAATATGGTCGAGTGAAGCACTGAACATCAGTAGACGGCTGAAGTTTGACGTTCCAGGATTTTGATCTACCTGCCCATCTAACAGTTAGCAGTTTTGGGTGGTTTTCTCCAGATGTAACAGAAATACTTGTTAGAACCCGCTAAAAATTCGCCTGCCTAAGACATCTCCCTACCCCACATTAGACAACTAGTTTTTGTGTAGCTTTGCCTCAACGAAACAACTAATATATCTAATGCTTTAGGTAGTCTCAACAAATATACCTAATTTTAGAGTTCTGGGAAAGAATAAATTGGCAGGTATGTGAAGTTTAGTGTTTTTGAGCAAGTAAGATTGTACAGGTAGCTGTAAAAAAAAAAAAGAAGAAGCTACGATATTTAATCCTACGTTAATAAATCCTGCGGTAGTTTCAACAGAAGGGACTAACTGACCTTTCTTTTCTTTTTTTACACACTCCCATCGCCTGTAGTGTACTGAAAATGTTTTATGCGTTCTTGTATGAAAACTACTCGCAGTATGCACTGAAGTTTTCAGTAATATTGTATTTTCACCGCTTCTTGACGTGTCTGCGAAGTTCCAGGTTAATTGGAGATTGGGAAGTTTGCAAAAAATCGATTCTAAAATTTGACTCTAAAATTTGTGCGTTAAGATAAGACCCAGACAAACAGAGTGGGTTGAATAAAAAAAATAACATTAAATAAAATAAATAAATAAAAAAATAAAAACGCACCTGTGTTGCATTTTATTTTGAACCACCGTTAGAAGACGTGATATGATTTGAATGTCATATGAAAGTCGATACGTGGGAAATTTTATCTACAAAAGATTAATAAAAAAAAATATCTACCAGTATCCTGCTGATAACATATTTTTGAAAGCATTCAAAAACAGCTAATCTCCCATTCTCTTACTCATTGAATAAGATATAAAGTTGCTACCCGATAGTCCATAAAATAAAAAGGCTCTTTCTTAAATTGCTGCCACTAATTTTTTCACAATGTCTTGGCAACCAGGATATCCTCCGCCGCCTGAAGTTTGCCCTGGTGCTGGTTTCCAACCTGATCCACCAGCGGTCTGTCCACCAGCTGGCGGCGGGTACTACCCAGAACCTGCTATTTGCCCACCAGCTGGAGGTGGATACCATCCTCAGCCAACAGTATGTCCTCCTGCTGGATACCAGCCTGATCCACCAGCTGTCTGTCCGCCGGCTGGAGGCGGATACCAGCCGGAACCTGCTATTTGTCCACCAGCTGGAGGTGGATACTATCCACAGCCAACTGTGTGCCCCCCTGCTGGATACCAGCCTGATCCTCCCATGTATCGACCTGGAGGCGGACATTATCCTGAACCCGCAATCTGCCCACCAGCTGGCGGTGGATACTATCCTTCTCAGCCACCACCCCAAAACATGTAGGTATGTAATTTATTTATTCATAAATGCTATTTGGAAACTATTATATTACTGCCCCCCCCCCAAAAAAGAAGATGTCATATTGGGGGATATATTCAGGCCTGAATTTGTGCCTTTCACCATACAACGTCGCAGAGATATCTTCAAAGAAAGATGATCGAGGACTGTACATGATTTTGAATATAAACGTTTACTGCTAAAGTGGAAAAAAAAAAATTCTTTCGTAATTTCTGTAAGACCCCTGAAATGCGATCTTAAGACGCGATTTTTTTTCCCCTGCGAGAGCCATTGAAAAGTGGTTTAAGTCAGCGATATATTTATCTATCCCTGACACTTTTTAAGTTATAGATATCAAAATTTGTATGTCACCTTATGAGAGTATGGGGCACATTTTAGTAACTGAAATTTTTTTTGTACGGGGAATATACAAATTTTAAAAAATGTAACTTTTTGAAAAATAACGAGAGAATGATTCTTAACGGAGTCTTATTTCCGACTTGTTCTGAACATTTTTTTCAATTTACTAGGGGCCAAGGCCCCTAGACTCGCTGCGCTCGCTTTTCGTATGAGGCATTCGGCCCTTAATAAGGCTTATTCGTAAAAAAGACAATTTCAACAGACAAAACCCGAAGATTGGATCAGATAGAATGTTACTTACATGTTCATTCATTGGTACATAAAAATTTTAACTTCACACTACAGTAGACCCCCTCCCTCTCATAACACAGAAGATATTTTGTTATGGGAATCCATGTTGTACGGCTACTGAGTTATACTCCACCTGGAGTGCAGACTCTGCTTATAATCGCTGGAAAAATTATTTGCACTCCTCAGAAACACAATGATATTTAATGTTGAAATTCAACAGCTATATTAATTAGGAGCTAAAGCGTAATAAAATCAGAACATCTGTTTTAGCTGTATTTTCAATAATGTAAAAACCTATTGGACACTTTTCGAATTTGCCAACAATGGCGATTTTTCATTATTTGGCGACTTGTGTACATGTAAAGTTAATAAAAGCTACGGAACAGATAGGATAGCTTGCCACCAATGGCGACTTTTCATTATTTGGCGATTGACACATGCTCACAACCTATAATTACTGTTCATTTAAGGTTACCGTAAAACCGTTATCTATATTTTCATTTACATAATCGTTTGCAGATTGGCGTACTTAGCACCACGAATTATATACCATCTCGTCGCGCTAGCAAATATCCAAAGTGTACTATAACTGCTATAATGGCATAGTTAACGCCGCCAAATATTTCTACTGGTAGCAAATAATCCAGCTGGACCGAATTAATACTGAACTAAAATAATCTGCATTTTAATTATTTTTCATTTTCAAGATATTAGTTATTCTGTTTTGGAAAAACGAATAATCGCTAATTCTAAACTCCTGTTGTCTAAGCGAACTTACTATTTGAAATTTGTCAACTTTGTGTAACACATTTTGAGTTACTTATTTCATATAGTTTTTATTTTGGTGTAAAATGGGAGTAATTCTAACTCATGTTCGTAAATTTCATGCGATTCTAGATACTTGGAAACGACACACAGTTTGGGAATCTCTGTTATAGCATAAATACCGTATTTACCCGCGTATAAGTCGAGAAATTTTGGACCAAAAAATGCCTTTAAAATAGGGGGGTCGACTTATTCGAGGGTCCTTAATATTTCTATTGGCCAAATATTTCTACTGGTTTTTATTTTAGCGTAAAATTGGCGTAATTCTAACTCATGTTTGTAAATTTCACGCGATTCTAGATACTTGGAAACGCTTTGTTGCAAAGGAATGAATGATTTTATGCCAAATCTGGCAACCATTATGTTTATTTTTTCAATTTTTTATTTATATCTTCTAAAATAATTCGATTTTCGAAATTTAAGTCAGCTTAGCAGGTTCCTCGGAATTTTTCGAATCTGTGGGCACCTTATTCGAAACTCAAATCCCCACGGTTTAGGAGGAGATAGGGAAACAAGCTTTGAGAACGCCAGCGACAGCGGCCTTTACTTTTTTTTAGAATAGAGATATACTGCCCACTTATCTCTATTAGATAAAGAATTAAAGCCCGTTACCCCCTTTTTGGGACAACCTGTATATACATACTATATACACACCGATGAGCCATTACATTATGACCACTTACTCAATAACGCGTTATGACTCCTTTGGCCTTCAAAACAACTGCAGCTTGCCTGGGCATGGATGCCACGAGTTCTTGGTAGATACTGGACAGGCTGTATCAAATATTTAAGCAGCGGCCACGCAAAGTCGAGGTATTGGAACATAGTGGCGTTTGAGCTCTGAGCTGCCGGAGAGAGGGGAGCAGCTGTTTTCCTGTAAGACGGCGTACCCTGCCACGACCCTCCAAGCGACGAAGGAGAAACCAGGATTCATCCAACCAAGCAACGCTCTGATACATATCCGTAGTCCAGTCTCCATGTTCCCTTGCCCACTGTAGTCGTAGTTGACAATGACGCTTAGTAAGCAGAGCAGAGGCACAGGAGTGGGACGTCTGCTCCGCAGTCCCATATCCAACAGTATTTGCTGAATTGTGTGTTCCGAAACACTTGCACTTGGATCTACATAGTATTGGTCTGTCCCGGCTTCCTCTTTCCTTGATGATGCTTGGACGTCCAACATCTTGACGTCTGTTGCTGGTTTCACCGTCATTAATCCTTTGAGGCGCAACCCTTTCCCAATGCTGAAAAAAGGGCAGCCGTTGCCATCGCTCGACTTAACTACCAGCAAGATGGCGGACGATCGAAACGTTCATCGCGTGCCACAGATCTAGAGATACTTTTTTGACGACAGCTGGCTGTACAGCCAGTTGTCGTTAGATCTGGCCGTCACGTTGTCGTCAGTTGGTCTAGATCTGGCAGTGCCCGCGCACAGCCAGCTGCCGTCAAAAAAGGGTCTCTAGATCTGTGGCACGCGATGAACGTTTCGATCGTCCGCCATCTTGCTGGTAGTTAAGTCGAGCGATGGCAACGGCTGCTCTTTTTTGAGTATTGGTAAAGGGTTGAGCCTCAAAGGATTAAGCCTGTACGTCAAGCCTGCAAAAATGTTATGTGTTTCATGATCTCCACATTCCCTCCCAACTTCACACAAGTAATTCATGTATTTTTAGCTCACAGCTACAAACCTAAGCTTCCAGTAAATCACTTTCAATGCATAGCATTTGGTGTATAATTTAACATAAGGTTTCCCCCTTGATTTTATGCAAGCAAATTCATGAATTAAATCACTACAATCTAATTCTGAATTCAAGCAGGTTAGAAAAACTAATCTAAAACCGATGTTCGTCACCATTGCCGAGTGGATAAGGCACAAAACATGGCAGATGTCTAAATGTGAAAGTCCAGGGTTCTTGGCTACCACAGGGCTGTCGATATAACGCTCTGAAGTTTGGGGCGGTTTTCTCCATACATTACGTAAATACGCAAGAACCCCTTAAAAAGTCCTCTGCCCAATGCAACCCTACCAGAGGCAGATGAGCCTCGTGTAGGCTTGTCATAACATAAAAACAAACTAACTAACTAAAAGCGTTGCAAAATCACACTACTGCATCATATCCAGACGTTGACATGACGTCATGTTTAAATCATGACTACGGCCAAGTTCTCATAAATATTAAGCTTAAGTGATGAAAAGTAAGTAAAAATACAGTAGTGTTTTAGAAAACAATGAGAAAACTTCATGATTTCGAAAATAATTTTAAAGTTCCATTTCAATGGATAATTTCTTCCGAAAGAAATCAAACTATTAGTAGAGGTAAAACTATTTTTAATGAAAAATTTAGGTGCTCCACAATGCGGAACAGTTCCGACAAATGCCCGAAATGCCCATGCAGTAATAAGGCCCTGCCTTATGAATAATGTTAAATTATTATTATTTTTTTTTAGTTATCTTAAGTTATGAATTGTCACGTTTTCATTATCCGCCTGAAAATGTTAATATCTCTAACTTTTCAAATAAAGTTGCTTATTAAAGTGATTCATTTCCTCAAAAATATTTTAACATGAAAGAATTTTTACAAAATAAAAATATCTTCATTATATTTAAAATGACGCTTTACAAAAGTGCCATTTTATAGCAAATTCTTACACATATCTTGATCCTCAAAGTCAAAATATTTAAATATATACAATTTTTAAATGCATTTTTGTATGTTTTTAGCAGTTTTTAGTCATATATAATATATAATGGACCGAAGTATAAACAATTTCTCATATTCTCACATTCACACGTATTTCTCCCATTGGAAGAAAATCCCTTCTGAAAATGAGCAGACACCTTAAGCTTCCATAAATTATGCATTGCTTTACATTAAAAAAATAATATTTAATGAATTTTCTAAATACCTACGAGACGGTGATCGGTTAGCTAGGATGAAATCGTATGTCGCATCGCAATAGCTGTTTGAGCTTGAAAATTCTCTATAAAAAAATAGTTTTTTACCGTTCAGTCCATTTTTATACAAAAAGCGCTTAAATTGAAAGCAAAAATATTTTTTTTATTTTATTAATCCTTTTTAATCTGAAAAATGTTCAGCGAATAATGCTACCTTCAATATTACAAAACTGCGGACCCATTAAATTATGCCGTTATACAGGGTGTCTCAAAAACACTGTCTTCTGCTTTTATTCATTAAACATTGATCACAAGCGTATAAAATACCTTACAAGAACGCTCCCCAACCCTTTTATCGCTTTTAAGAATTTTTTCGCGGCCTGTCAAAAGGGGTGGGGCGTTCATTGGTTTTGATTTAATAATTTTAATTTAATTGTATTTAAACATGCCTTAAAAGTAAAATACGGTTTGACAAAAAATGCTTTTAAAGTGATTTAATATTTTGACTCACTAGAATGCTAAAACAATGAGAACCCTGAGCTTTTCCTTTGCAACAAGACGGTTACATCTGGGGTTAATAGGAAACGATGACAGCCGAAGTGTGTTGCTTTTGTCCAGTTTATTCCGTCGTTTTGTTTTGGTTGCTGCTACTGCACAAAAACCCGGTTCACACAGATAGGTTGTCGGAAATGGCAACATGGAATTAACCCTTTGAGGCGCAACCCTTTCCCAATGCTGAAAAATAGGGCAGCCGTTTTCATCGCTCGACTTAACTACCAGCAAGATGGCGGACGATCGAAACGTTCATCGGGTGCCACAGATCTAGAGACCCTTTCAATCGTCCGCCATCTTGCTGGTAGTTAAGTCGAGCGATGGCAACGCCATTTTTCAAAAACATGCGTACATTGTTCTACCATAAACCAAAACATTTTAGGTCGTTATCTTACATTACACACAACATTATACTTGGGGCTCTTGGCAAAATATTAGAAAGTGAAATTGCATGCACAACTGACTTGCCAGTGTCAGAATAACCCTGGTCTCACTTGTCAAAATAGCCGTTAGGAGTTATCCGCGGTTTTCTCCGAAATCTCGCATAAAAAACGAGCTAGGATCCCCTAGAAAGTCTCCACGAAGGACATTCTCCCTATTGCCCTAGAACCCTAGAGCAGTCAATCGGCCTTAATTCAAAAAACAGTTTCAGAATAACTATCGGGGGTGGAGCAAGGATCGCGATTAGAGAGTACACCAGACTATTTGCGTAATATTTTATCTATGACAGAGTTTGAAATAAGAGCTTCTCTCCTTACTGTATGCATACTTATCGCACTTCCCACAAACCAAGAAGATTTTAAGAGAGAAAGGGTGTAAGACTATAATGTGAATTTTAATTTGATAATCTTTCTGCATCACAATGATTATTTTCATACCAACAAATTTTTAAACTTGTAATGATCAAGGTGAAACCTCTCCTGATTTGATTTTGTGGTTAAGACAATGCTACACGGCTGTTGCTATTAGCCCACACGCTATTCGGACCCTTGTTTTGTTTTTCTGTTTACAATGTTTTGTGCAAAAGACAAAACATTAAAAGTATGTTTCTGAGAAAAACTATAAAATATCTTTTTTTTTAAAATCATAAACAATGTTGAAACGTTTCTAACAAGATAAAGGCAAAAATTTAAACCGATTTTAAAATTAAAAAGTTCAGATATTTCTCCAAAGATTAAATGAAATTTTAACAATTGATGTTGTTTTGGACGAAATGTGCTTTCTTTTAGCTCTAAATATGCAGAATATTTTAAATGCACCATTAGTACATTATCAGTTAAAAAATTTAAATATACACTATAGAACGGGCAGAATAGCGCGTGGCATTATGGCACCGTCGGCCCGAATATCTTTTCAGATGCTACACGAGGGCTATCTGCCTAAAGAGGGGATGGTTTGGGGAAAGACCTTTTTAAAGGGTTGTAACGTGTATTCACGTTACATCTAGAGAAAATCAACCTAACTTCAAATCATTAGATCGACAGCCACGTGGCAGGTTAGAACCCTGTACTTTTAGATGAACTTAAAGCAAAAAAGCTTTTCAGAGTTTTAATTTTTTTCATTATTCAAATAATTACGAACGGATTGAAATTATAACTGCTATATATTCAATCAAAAGTAAGCAACACAAAAATAAACTTCACGTAGCTTTAACAGATCCAGCAATGCAACTGTTCAGCAATTCTTACAATACAATCTACTGATCTTACCCAACGTCGGCCACACTGAAAAAAGAACAACGTAGATCCCATGTCTTTCTCAATGAATCAGGGATTCAGATATTTCTCCAAAGGGGGGACATGTATTTGAATGCATAGAATAGTCCAGCAATTTCAAGAAAGCAGCTTTTTCGACATCGAATGACCCTCCCTTTTTCTGGTGCTACTTCGGGAAAACGGGGTTAAAACATCTTGAACTAATTAGCACCCCAAGGATTCGTCCAGTGAAATTCGAGGCTATTCTATTGTTCGAAAGAAAGGGAAATCCTGAAAACAATACCTGCATAATAGCGCATTTTTCAAGGAATGCAGCTTAAAAAAAAAAAAAAAATTCAATCCCATCTTGCCCAGATGAAAAAGTAAAACAGAGTGAATTTGTCTTGTTTCAAGAACTGTCCTTAAAAAACTAGAAATATGCTATTCGTTCAGCAAAGTTGTATATAAAATTAAAATGAACACCTTTGAAAATGAAATATTTGATGATCAAGCAAAAATACCACTTTTATTATTAAATAAAATAATCCTTTTCAGTCTGAAAATTTCGGGGGAGGGAGAGGGGGGCTCGAGCTCCCTGGACCCATCCCCTGCTTACGCCACTGGCGAATAGGCTAACTAGTAGAAGACTAGTAGCAACGCACAATTAAGATTCTGATGAGAAATGTTTTATAATTCGAGTATACAGCATTATTTATCTTTCTTGTTTCTCTTATGTGTTTCTCTTGTGAGCTTAACATCTTCCGCTTTTCTTTCCAGATACGTCCATGACACTAGCGATGACTGCGGTTGTTGTATTATTCTTTGATGCTGTTGTGTTTTTTATCTGCTTTTAAGAAGGATATTAATTGGAGGATTTCCCTTGCTCCACCTGTTTGAGAAATTATCACCCTGGATGATATACTATACATATATCTATTTATAAGGCTTATGCAGTGTACTTCAGACGTGTTTGTTTACATTAATATTCGCTCAACAATCTTGTCTTAATAAAATGCTTTTTAAATGAAGTAGTCTGTGTATTTTTTTCGGGGGAAACATCACAACAGTAATAGTCCGGGAGCCAGCGACAGATTTTTGCGACCAAAATCCTCTCAGCCCATAATTTCTCAGATGATTAAGACGATTGTGTGTTGAAGCATGGTGATCGTCTGCTGCCGCACCATAGGTGGGTTGGGCGGCGACCACCTTCCAGACACGTAAAAAAAAAAAAAAAAAATTCAGTCATTTCCTCCCGGTTGAAAATTTCTGAAATAATAGTTGGCATAGTACTTGTTTGAAAAAAAACCGTCAGCTGGCCAAGCGGCGGTGGATTATGCGTCAGCTGCTCATACGAACATGTAAACAAAATTTTTTTTTTCAATGATTTCCTCCCGGTTGAAAATTTTACAGATGTTAGTTTACATTCTACTTTAAATAAAAAAACAAGTCAGCTGGCTGTATGCCGGTGGAAAACCCGTCAGCTGGCACAGTGAAAGTGTGACGCGGAAAGGTAGTGTGGCCGCCGCCAGCCTATTTCAATGCACCAGCTGACGGGTTTTCCCGGCATACGGCCAGCTGAATTTTTTTATTATGGCAAGAATTATGCCAACTATTATTTGACAAATTTTCAACCGGGAGGAAATAACACACTTTATTTTATTGGACACAGCGCGCTGATATCCTCAATAATCCTACTATTTTTCATAATTATGTATAGAAATATTAAAAAAAAAAACAATCTGTACTACTTTAAAAGCATGAAAACCACCGGTTTCCTCATTTTTAAGCGATTTTTTGCATTTTCAGCTCCATTTTATTTCTCCGAGTCAAAAAAGTTTATCATTTGTGTGACAAAATTCGACTCTGCAAGCGGAAAAGGACGTTATATTGACGTTATATCCGGCTTTGAAGGAAAAATTGTGATTCCTTCCTTTTAAATTGCTTTTCTAGATTACACAGTTTAATTTTTCTTCTCAAAAATAAATCGAGGATTTATAAGCGGACTTCGAGCCAAGCAAAGAAATCGTCTGCCTGTATATAAGAATGGCTATGTATACAAAATGAAATCTTTCGAATGCGAAAATTTTTCATGTTTTCAGAATAGCATAATTTGATCGTTTTGGGAATATAAAAATTAATATTTTGGAATTGGAGATATTTTGAAATAGTCAGTGGAAACAGATCGTCCAAACGTTTCGGAAGGATGGATCTTAAAAAGACTGTCGAACTGCTTTAAATTACTTAATAAAATGTCGATTGTAAATCCGTTTTGCGTTTTTGCAAAAAGGCTACTTCAAAATTGAAGTCTTTCAATAAAGAAAATTTGGGGAAGTGCAGCGAAATTCTAATTATTCCAAAACAGAATAATTTAGTTGGAAAAGAAATAGTAATTCCTGCACAGCCGAACGATTTTCAGCTGTACCACAGCGAGTGCTACAGAAGCTTTACAGCTTTTCCACCAAAATACAGAGTCGCCACATCAACAGCAGCATTGTCTTCTTCAATTGCAGCATTGTCTTCTTCAACTGCAGCATCGTCTTCTTCATTTGCAGCTACGTCTTCAACAACAGAGTATGAAAAGTGATATAATTTTTTATAGACTGTTATGAACTGAAAAGTTTGTATATATATATATATATATAATTTATTTAAATTGTGCACATTTTTTTCAGTCGATCTTTCGTTCAAGTTCATGATAACAGTCGAAGTGACGAGGTTATAGAAAATATCAATAGCCCAAATTCTCCGTCCTGCGAAAATGTTGATACTGGTGAAACAAGCCGCGTCCCGGAATTAGCCGAAGATTGGACTTTGCACTGAAGGCCATGAGCATGCTATTGTGACATGCTTTTTTTGTAAAAAAAAATAGGAAAATGTTCAAAGGAAAATTGTCACTATTTTTAATAAGTGGACGTGATTCCATGATAGATCTAGCAAAAGAAAGCGATGATCTCAAAATGATAGAGAAGTTAGAAGAATTATCATCAGATCAACAACATTTTTACCATAAAAGTTGCAAGAATACTTACATAACTTCGCGTAAATCTACATTATCGAAAGATAAAAAAAAATCTGAATGGCATTTTACTAGAGACATCAGGGCAGAAGCTTATGATTTGGTTGAAAACTTTGTTTCCGACCATATCATCAATAATGAGCAATCATATTTCTTGAAATTTCTAAATGATATGTTTATCAATTATTTGGAGAGTAATGAACAAGATGTAACAAATTATACATTGAAACCGTACCATTTAAGAGAAAGATTATTAAAAAAGTTTACAAAAAAAACCGTAAAATTACGTATGTACGTAAAATTAATAGATTATTATTTACTAAAAGGTATGAACATTTTTTCAGTTTTACTCATATCGCTTATACACACACACACACACACACATATATATATATATATATATATATATATATACATATATATATATAGATATATAGATAGATAGATATACTTACTTTTTTGTTTATCTTGTTAAAGATGATGATGATGATGATGATGATGGACACCTGATGGCAGACAATTTCGATGATTCACAAAGTGATTCGGAGGACTATGAGAGTGCCACAAGTGAAGATGAAACATTATAGTATTTAAGAATTATAATAATTATTTACTGTAAATAAAAAATATATTGATATATTTATATTCAAACTTAATTTTTGTTATTCGGTCGCTTGATTATTTCCTGATTATGTTTGCAACTCGCCTGCAGGACGCGTTGTGTCCAATAAAATAAAGTGCGTTATTTCCTCCCGGTTAAAAATTTGTCAAATAATAGTTGACATAATTCTTGCCATAATAAAAAAATTCAGCTGGCCGTATGACGGAGGAAAACCCGTCAGCTGGTGCATTGAAATAGGCTAGCGGCGGCCACACTACCTTTCCGCGTCACACTTTCACTGTGCCAGTTGACGGGTTTTCCACCGGCATACAGCCAGCTGACTTGTTTTTTTTTATTTAAAGTAGAATGTAAACTAACATCTGTCAAATTTTCAACCGGGAGGAAATCATTGAAAAAAAAATTTTTTTTTTACATGTTCGTATGAGCAGCTGACGCATAATCCACCGCCGCTTGGCCAGCTGACGGTTTTTTTTTCAAACAAGTACTATGCCAACTATTATTTCAGAAATTTTCAACCGGGAGGAAATGACTGAATTTTTTTTTTTTTTTACGTGTCTGGAAGGCGGCCGCCGCCCAACCCACCCATGGTGCGACAGCTGACGATCACCAGGCTTCAACACACAACTATCTTAATCATCTCACGAATTATCGGCCGGGAAGAAATGACTGACCAAAATCTGTCGCTGGCTCCCGGACTATAAGATAATAATTTGTACAGGGGAATAACAAGGATTTTCATATTTAATGAAAGTATAATATATTTCTTAACACAAAATTGCTTTTTCATACAATAAGAATATTAAATAAGTTTAAAAAAAACGACTTTAAATTACTTAACCATAACGAAAAATTATTCCCATTCTAAATCAGTAGGCTTTGGCAAATTCTCACCCAATATAGCAGAGTTCAGTTTTGGCAGAGTTCAGTCAAAGCTGGGTTCAGTTTTGGAAACTTATTTTTTACATCAAGTTTGGAGATACATAGCCAAATGTGGCCAGCCTTGAAGACATTGCACACTTAGAGCCCGGGTATAATCACAGTCAAACTTGACAGTATGTAACTTCCTCAGTATAATGAACAGAAGGGTTTGGCAAATTGTCGCCAAATATAGAAGATATCGCCCAGCGGAGTTCAGTTTTGGGAACTTATTTTTGACACAAAACTTGACGATAAATCGCCAAATGTGGCCAATCAAAATAGACGGTTTTGACATTAGGACCAGCACCGTTACTGGCAACCCTTTAAGCAATGGTTTAAAAACACGTGTTTTTTTTTTTTGATTTTCGGAATGATAATATCATCAGAACTTGACCAAATTAATATAGAACCACCCCTAAGCTAACCCCTTTCGATGGAAAAAAAAAAAATCTGATGTGGACAACACATGATTTCCTTACACGTCTATTAAATCAAAAACATTTTCGGCACACTTCATCTAAACTTATTTTATTTGAAAGAGATAAAACACTGCAGTAATACTAAGGTTTAGCGATTTCTACCCAAATATTTCGATATCGCCAAGCTGCATTCAGTTTGAAAGATTTGCTTCTTACTCTTCATTTGGCGATATTTCACCAAAGGGCGACAAGCTTGAGATAGTCTGCGAGATTTTGGGGATAGCCAAAGTAGTCATTGACCACAGACTTTCAATGAATTGAATGTATCGATACACCTCAATGCATTTAAAGCCATTTGGCTGGCCCTGTAAATACATTACCCAGTCGATTGCAATCAAAAAAGAGATGCACTGTGAGATGTTACAGCAGTTCTAAATACAAAATTTCAACATTCTACGGTAGAGTTACGCGAAAGCGTTTTAGAGTTATACGAAATGCGAAATTATTTTTGGAGCCAAATTTGGCGATATTTCGGCAAAACTTGCCATGATAGATGGCAAATGGCGAGATTTTGGACATGGACCAAACAATGACTGATGACAGATGTAATGTATTGAAGATGTCCATAGACATTAATGTAATCAAATTCTTTTGGGTGATCCTGTAATTGACTAAATAAACTCTCCGGTAAATTGGAACTAAAAATTGAGACGCACAACTTGATGTTACAAGAATCCTATACGTGATATTTCAACATTCTACGACTAATAGTTTTTGAAATTTGAGAGATAAATACATACACACGTACACCAAAAGTCGCCAATCTTCGGGACTTTTGGCGTAATTCTTGAGGGAGAGGGAGGCATTTGACCGTGGTCGGACTATTACCTAACTATATGATAGGACGGTATTGCGCTTGAAATGGATGCGCGTAAAGTCCCTAAAAAAGCCATTGACCGCATTGTGCTGGAACTCTTTTGAGTGTTCTTGTAGCAGAACTATACCCTGTAGATAAAGATACTATTTTCGATTGAGATATTCATTTTGTAACCTTTAACAACAGCCTTTAACTTCTGAGTCGTTTGAAATAGCTTAATGTATCTCTGAAATAAGCTTTAATGAATTTCTGCCCGCAGAGCGTAATGTATTTAAAATTTTTTGGGCTGCCCTGTAGATAAACTATCCAGTCGATTGGAACCAAATGAGGAAGTGCACAGCTAGATTTACAACAAAAGTTTCAACGTTCTAAGACCAATTGTTTTTGAGATTTGCGATTTTGATGAATTTTGGCCCATAGAGTATAATGTATTTCGAATCTTTTGGGCAGTCCTGTAGATAAACTATCCAGTCGATTGGGACCAAAATGAGAAGTGCTTAACTACATGTTACAACAATCCTAAATGTAAAATTTCAACATTCTACGACCAATAGTTTTACATACATACGTACAAACGTCATACGTTACATACGTACGTACAGACGACAGAGAAACACCCGTCAAAATAGACTCGCGGTCAATCAAAATGGTTTGTACATGCATTTATATGAATGCACATGCATGCGTTCGATGAGATGGCTCGCAAAAATTCTTAGAAGTATATTTAGAGGTAGTCAAAATCGTTTTTACGTCGAAATCTGGCTACCGAAATTTTTCGCAAACACATTACTTCCTTATCTTCGCTATCACATTACTAGGAAGTAACAAGGGTTACATCTTTTAAATTGCAATGCTCCAAGAGCAGGAGCCGCCAAGATAAGATCGGGCATCTTATGCACTTTAGCTAAATGCTAGCGATTAGAAACAGTGGTGCTGGCGAAAATTATAATGCTGCCTGCGACTGCCGCATATGCTAGCTTTTTATATTCTTCTGGCGCAGTATTTGTCATAGTATACTGCTGAACAGTAATGCGAGTGAGGTTGCGCTCTGGGTGACCAAATTCCGTCATTTTGATGCACTTCGTTAATTTTTAGAGAGTCAAATAAACACAGAACCACTGCAACAGAATACTATTTTAATTTTTTTTTCTTTAAAGAAATAGTTCATGTTTTCATTGAAACATTCAACAGGCATAATGCGCTTAGTATCTGAATATTTGATTTTGAATATTCAATGCCTCCTCAAAAATTGAAGACATTTGGTTACCACACGCTCGGCTCAAGTACTGAGGAACCATGGACACGGGAAGACATCCGGAACTCCGCTAGAGTAGATTCTGACGTACCCTCGCGATATTGTTACGAATTTTCGGGGGAACCCGCTGTTCTGCAGCTTAAAATAGTTCAAAATCCGTATTCTATGCTTCAAATAGTTAACTTTTGCTTTTTGTTGCATCAAAATCGGTCAACTAGAACCGGGGATACGGAGGTTTTGGTTTCCCCATACTTTTTTCTATGGCGGTTCTAGAAATCTCGAGAAGTATTTGTCGTACTCCTTCGGTAACTTCACTTTTGCGGACTTAGTTTTGACGCCAAAAGTCGCCAAGTTTGGCGACAGTTTGGTCATTTGGCGCGATTTTCCCAATGGGGCCTTTAAAGATAGTCTTTCTGCATTACCATGCATAATAGTCTTCTATGACTTAATCAAAATTCCCGCTTTATGTGGAATCTTCGAGAAATACACTCTTCTTGAAGCTTCTTGTAGCCTCTACGTCACCTATAAATACAAGTATGTCAGAGCGTTGCCTACGTAATACTATACAAGGCCGAGAAATGCGGCTTTCAAAACTGGGGAAAATGTAGATGGCGCTTTTTGGTCCTATAAGAACTCATCGTTGCCTTGTTACTCCATGAGAGCTATCTTTATATTCCTCGTATTTTTAGATTGGTACTTACGTAGCATCCCGGCGGACCGCCAAGACGATCGATTTTTCGCCAAGATAAACGCCGGAGCATATTTGACGAAAAAATAGTTTGGCGGGAATGACCGCAGGGGTAATATTACGAAAGTACCTTTAGATTTCTTTATATTGATTTATAATTTTAAATCCGCATCGGTTTACGACGCAAACCGATATGGATGTCAAAGTATGTATCGTATGCATTAAATTTCATGTTATCTATGTCCTCACTGATTGACTTATTCAAACACATGAACGACCAGTCAAAACTATTGGAGATACAAATATGAAATTTTAAGAGCTTATTCATTTTCTCCTTATTTCCTTGGCGAGAAATGGCCCGCCACTTATCTTTTAAAATGGGATCTTTTGGAAAACGGTGAAATCCGGTATTTACTTTAAAAAGCAATCAGAATAATTGCAATATGGTACACAGCAGTACACTATTTTCGCCTAATTATTTTTGGTTACAATGTAATTATGTGTAGGTACGATATGAAATAATAAGAAATATAATAAGGTAAATGTTTAAACATGTTTAAACGTCTCGAAAACTCATTGTTTACATTCAAACAGCCAGAAAACACAAACGTTGAAGGGTCATAAGAGCGCCCCAACGGTCATTTTAGTGAACTAAGTTTTCGCCCGTTTTATTGCTGAAAAATACGACCTTTTCCCGGCCTTGTGTAAGTATTACGTAGGCAACGGTCAGAGGCTCCAGTTCAGAGTGAATTGAGCTTCCGATGAGTACGTTTCTTTGCTGTGTGAACTGTGTGATAGAAGCGGCGTTGTCGCGCTTGCTTTTCGAATCTGGTTTTTAAGTGCTGTGTGTAAATTCTTCATTGCTATGTCTTAAGAGATTGTGTACGATATCCCTTGCATATTTCCATTGAATTTTGTCTGTGGAAGTTCTTTATTTTGTGTGAGAAATTGAGAAATACAGCATTTGTGAGAGCTTCTGATCTAAGCGGACTGTTAGAAGCACATTACTGTTTGATGTGTTTGTCAATCTTGTAAAGCTGCTTGTTCGATGAAGTTCTAGAAGCAATAAAGTTGTGTTCCATCCTAAGAAGTGGACTCTTTACTAGAACTTTCTACACCAACTGAACTTTAGAACGATGAACCCAGGAATAGCAGAGTATTCTGCAACAATATCCAGCTGAACTGGTGTACAAACACGTTGGCCCTACTTTTGTTGTAATGGACGATAACGCACGTCCCCATAGAGCTCACATCGTCGATGACTACCTGGAGAGTGAAGGGATTGCGCGTATGGCGTGGCCAGCATATTCGCCCGACCTTAACCCCATTGAAAATCTTTGGGATGCTCTCGGCCGTGCTGTATCTTCACGTTTCCCACCTCCAGCCAGTCTTATTGAGCTGGAAACTGCTCTACAAGAAGAATGGCGATTGCTTAGTTCTGCGGTGATTGACCGCCTAATAGAAAGCATGGTCACAAGGTGTAAACTTTGTATACAGATGAGGGGGATCACATACCGTATTCATGTCCTTTTTTTTCATTCTATGCTGTTTATTTTCACTTTATACATAATTCCGTTTAAGTCTCCAGTATGTCATTATCTAATAACTTACAAAAATTTAATATTGTTTTCATTTCTGTATATAATTATTCATTTTGTTTTATGCATAAATATATATGCTACTTTTCTGCCGAATATTGTTTCAATCAAAGCAGTATTTTTTATATTTTTTTGCATTTTACATCTTCGTGCTTAACTTTTGGAAGTGAGTGTATATGTTTTTATAAAGGATTCGTTGTTAAAAGACGATCAAATTTTTATGCTGATGTGAGTCAGGTTTTAATTTAGAAATCCTTCTAGACGAACCCTGGAGCATAGAGGATCGAAGCAAGTAGAAAGAGAGATTGAATCACAAAATTCAATGACACATTCCTACACTACAATGCCGATTATAAGTAAAAGCAATAGATTGTTATCGCCATTACTTATTGCACATCCCGAAAAAACTGGGAAATTCCGAAAAAATTAAGTGCGACAGTTTTCTGACATTGTGTTAATGAAACAACTTAATAATACATTTCTTTCAGGGCCGAATCAAAGGGGGGGAGGGAATTATTAGATGAACCCCTTCCCCTCCAAAAAAATTACCTTACATTTTTTAAAAATTATTTTTTAATACCATTGTTTATTTCAACTTATTTCGCTAAAAAGCTAAGCCTCTTCTAAAAAGCTACGTTTAATTTCTTATGCATGGATTGAATTTGTGTTTAAAAAAAGTGTGTGCGTGTAATCTTTACGTGCGATTGAAGTAAAACTTCTTTGACGTTTACGACACATATCACTGAAATGATTAAACTTTAATTTAAAATAAATATCATATTATACTTTAATTATATTTATTATTCATGTACTTTACAAAGATTATTATATACATGTTATATTCATATTATTCATTGGAAATAGGTACTTGAAAATCATCGTAATTTTTTATGTATGAAATTATAGGTTTGTGGTAACTATAATGTGAAGCATAAGTTTTACTCTCTAAATTTGCTAATTTTCTTGAAAATACAGCATCTATCATTGTACCGAAACGCGTTGCTGATTGAAGTCGAGAAGTATTCATAGATCAAATTTTTCTTTTAAAAATCAACTGACGGCTGAGATTCGTGATAGCGAAAATTAACATTAAAATATCCAGTAAGAATCATCGGTAATTCATGATAATTATTTAGAATCCAGGAAGTGTCCATGTTGTAGTATTATTCTTTTACTGTTTTCTTATACCATTGTTCCGTCTGGAGATTGGCTTTGAATAGGGGGAATGTCCATAATCTAGTATTATACTTTAACTGTGTTCTTTAACTGATGTTTTCCTCTATTTGTTGGGTTCGAATGCAGGTAGTGTAAATTTTTAATTTTTTTTTTTTTTTTTTTTTGTGTTTTTCTATCACAGTGTTCTTAAGCGTTGATTTCGTCTGCTGGTAGGTTTCGAATTATTATTCTGTATCCGTGTTTTTAAACTGCAGGTTATGTCTATTGTTTGGGGTTGATTGCAGCCAGGGTCCGTTTCTTTGTGGTGTTCCATCCCCGTGTTAAAACGTTGCTCCGTCTTGAGGTTGGGTTATAATCCACGGAGTGTCCACTTGTTATTCTTTTATTTTGTTCTTAAACCCTTTGCAGCCAGTGTTTGTTTCTTTGTGGTGTTACATACCCGTGTTCTTAAACCATTGTTCCGTCTGGATATCGGGTTAGCATCCAGGAAGTGTCCGTGTTGAACTATTATTCTTTCACCGTTTCCTTAAAACGTTTTCCCGTAGGGTTTGGTTCGAGAGAATGTCTATGTTGTGGTATTTTTCTTCAATTGTGTTCCTAAACTGGTGTTTTCTTCTGTCGGTTAGTATCGAATGCAAGTAGGGTCTATTATTGCGTGTTTCTATCGCAGTGTTCTTAAATCTTTGTTTTCCTCTGCTGGTTTTGCTCGAAGTATTATTCTGTTTAAAAATTTACATTTGGCTCATTATTATAAATGACTCAAAAACACATGAGCAATATTAAAAGATTACATACTATTTAAGTACAGACAAATAATATTTATGTATCAATGCAACCAATCATGTCAAATTTTAACTCATAATTCCATTAAATATTGTAATAATGCCATTGAAAGCATGTGAGTAAAGCATCGGAGCTTGGACCACGGAATGCACCATTGTGCCACTTTCTGTATTCGGTGCGTAGGCCTTGTTTATTGGAGGTGACGGGTTGGGTCGCCGCCTGTAACAACAGTGAGAGACAGTCAGCAGGATCGCCGCCTGTTCAGCGAAAGGCTTCCCACAGTGGCTCTGACAAGAGCCAGTCCACTTATCCACTGAACAGAGTCATCAGACAAGATCTTGCTTCAAAACAGGTAGGGAGTAATGTCGACGCGCAGGGAGCACAGTCGACGTTCTCAGGAACGAACGCCCTAGAGCTGTTCCGCAAATGAAGAAAGCAAAGGGAAAAAAGATAAGTCACTTCCTTTACTGAGCGTTACTTCCGTCAGAAAAAAAAATCTATGTTACTCTCTAGTTGCGCCTAAAGAAGTTTTACTTCAAAAAAATTTTTTGGCCAACTTCCTCCCCTCCCCTCCCCAAAACGGAACCAGTTACCAGCCTGATTTTTTTCCCACCATATGTTCTGCGGGATATCCAGTGAATCATTGCTGTAGATGAATCCTGACCTGTGCTTACTTAAAATTATATTAAAGAAGCATCTTTTTTGTAAAAGCATTTATAAAAGAAAATAAAAAGCGCCAAGTGGCGATAGAGGCTCTATTCTGTCAGCTCATACTCATATTTTATTAATTAATTTTAGCTTTAATTTGAGGAGATAGCAACTAATTTTTACACGTTAGGTTTCTTTTAGTGTGTACTTATGACTGGATTAAATTCGTTACGTTTGGTGAGTGAACTTCGAGGAGGTTTCTTTGTAAGTCACGGATTCTTTCACGATTCCGATTAAACCACTCCAAAACAAAACTTTTACCGTCATTAATTCAAACAGAATTAAAAGATCATATTTTCTAAAAACGTCATAAAATTCATACCGTTGGTGCGATCGGCTTAAAATTTTATATAATTAAGTAAAACATTATATATATATATATATATATATATATATATATAATCAAAAAGTAAAAAACACAATGACTATTACTGCAAAAATGGCATCTTCCAAGAGGGAAAAAAAAAAATAGAAAACAATCCGCGCTACTTTAAAAATCTAGAAATCCTCACATTGCCTAATTTAAAAACGATTTTCCGCTATTTTCATCTCCATTTATTTCCGAGAGTAAAAAAAGTGAATTATTTCCGCGACAAAATTAGCTGTCGGAATTAACATTGACGTCATATTGAAGTCAAGGCTATTCGGCTTTGGAGGGGAAATTGCGATTCCAATTCGTTTAAAATAGTTTTTCCAGATTGTCCAGTTTAATTTTTTTTTTCATAAATAAAATGATTTTCTCTGCATGAAGCATTGATATAAGAGGGGCTGTTTCCGCACGTTTCCAGGTGATGAAATTCGATTTCGGTATATAATAAAAACTGAATATGAAGTTATTTATTTTAAGTGCACGAAAATTAAATATATTGAGTGCAAACATGTTTTTGTCAAATTTTTCTTTCTAGCGCCCTTTGTAATTGCCTCCACAACGGGCTTCTAGTTTTTAAAGTTTTTCAAAATCTCGACAAGCTCGAAACTAAACTTGAGCTAAAACTCATGTTGGAAAGTATTTTATAATCGGCGCGTTTGTATAATGTATCTTTTGTTTTCTTTTTAATCATTAGAAAAGGAAGTAGGCGACTGTTTATCCGCGAGGACAATCAAATATGAAATTTTATCTACTCAACTCTCACGAAAGCTGATAAATAGCTGACTCTTTTCCTCCCCCCAAAAACACGTACATGTGAATCCATGCAAAGGTTTTAACATCGCGTTCTGTCAACTCATCCTGACCAATATCACTGCATTTTTCTAAAATACGTATGTTGGGCGTTCAAATACACTGAGCGACTGTTATTGCTGAACAGAAATTCTCATAATGTCATCAGATCAGGCTTATGCAACTGAATTGAACAATATAGCGGCGAGCGCAAACGCATCAGTAGAATATCAGACACCACCTGTGCGTCAACAGCCTAGGCTTGGATATCATCCGCCGAAATTTCCCAAAAGAACAAATCAGTAAGTATATTTAAATATAAATTTAGTAGAACTATCACTATTAACCAGTGGTGTAGTCGAAGGGGGACGCCGCCCCCCATCTCTTTCACTTTAGCCCATACGTCCCCCCGCTTTTTATTCTCAGGGGGGACGCTCATTTACAAGGTTTTTTTAAAAATCCCTGTGAAGAAATTAAAATTTTTGTTTTGTTCGCGCGAGAGCAAGTACATCGGTATAAAAATCAAAAGGACACTTTTGACTGTTTGATTCGACTTTACAAATGGGATTGCAAGGGTTTCTTAAACGCTTCAGTAGTGAAAACATATCCATAAGAATAGAACAGATTATAATCTTTCCGAACGCACTCTTAGTAAAAAATGTCTTTCCGAATGGCCGATAAAGGGACAAAAATCGGGGTAGCGAAGAGTCACGTACCAATCCAAAAAAAAATCTGTCACTTTGACATTGGATTGTTGCATCACCATGGCACAGTGGTTATGAAACTGGAAATGGTAGACGGGCTAAGTGTGAAGGTCCCTGGTTCGGGTCCCTTGCGCGTCCGTCGATCTATCCGTTCGGAGTTTTCCGTGGTAATCTCCTAAACTTTGCCTAAATACGGGTTAGGACCCCTTAGAAGGACCCTCACTGAGGGCACCCCTTGTGTTTTCTTTCTGAGGAGGATTTATAAGCGAGCTTCGAACCAAGCACACAAATCCGCTATACGTGTTTACAACAACAACAGTGGATGGTTGACAAGTGGAAAAAATTAAGTAGCTCCCATCGCGCGTCCGTAACAGTTCAGAGTTTTCCGTGGTTTTCTCCTAAACTTAGCGTGAATACGGGTTAGGACCCCTTAGAAAGACCCCAACGAAGGGCATACCCCATCCCTTGTGCTGTTCTTCTGACGCGGATTTTGAGAGGACTTCGAGCCAAGCCCACAAATCCGATTACATGTTCGCAACAACAAATTAAGTAGTTACACGGTTGATCCAAAAGACTTAGATTATTAACAACTAATCAATAATTTAACAATGAGTTCATTTTAATTAATTAATAGACAAATGATGGTTAAATTAGTTTTATTGGTTGTTTAAGGAATCATTACAATTAATGAATCCGATAGGTTTAGGTTAAATTTCCTCAAAAATGAGCGTCCCTCTACTTTTTTTCTTAGGACTACAACACAGCTATTAACCCTTTAACGCGCAGTGTTCCCGCTCTGGGAACACCAAACTCTGACGTTTTGACTGTCGCCAGTCACGAAGAATAGATTGGATTTCTATAAAAATAGTTGCGGGTGACATAGCTCCACGAGAATCCTTTACTTTTTAAGCACGTCATTTCCCGTAAAAAAAGTGTCACGATTATTTTTAACAGCACTGACATCTTCTGAAAAATGGAAGAATGCGAGAACAGCTAAATAGATTGCCCAATGCTGAAAAAAGGGCAGCCGTTGCCATCGCTCGACTTGCCAGCAAGATGGCGGACGATCGAAACGTTCATCGCGTGCCACAGATCTAGAGACCCTTTTTTGACGCAGCTGGCTCTGCCCACGCACAGCCAGCAGTCGTCAAAAAAGGGTCTCTAGATCTGTGGCACGCGATGAACGTTTCGATCGTCCGCCATCTTGCTGGTAGTTAAGTCGAGTGATGGCAACGGCTGCCCTTTTTCAGCATTGGGAAAGGGTTGCGCCTCAAAGAGTTAATCCAAGACAGCTAGATGCTTGTTTGTGGGATTACGGCCGATTATGTACACGAGGGATCTAGGCCGAGGGTGGTGTGCCTTTCATGGGGGTCTTTCTAAGGGGTCATAGCCAGACTTGGAAACGATTACCTAGGTGCGGAATCGATTACGATTACGTTTTCCTTTTCCAGATTGAGACTACGATTAGATTACGGTAAACCCAAATATTACTTTTGTCGATTACGACTAGATTATGGTAATCCCAATTACTAAATTTGTCGATTACGGTTAGATTATAATAATCAAACCAATAAAAATTTTCCATCACGATTGCGCATGGTGATATTAAGATTAAATTACAATTACAAAGTATTTTTTATGGTCATTCATAAATTTTTAATTGTACTGTTTTTATTCAAAGTCCAAAACTAATTAGCAAACTCTGGAGGGACTCCACTCGACTTTCCGAACAATTTATATCTACCAAGCGTATGATTACAATTCTTTCTTTTCAACATATTCGGAAAGCAAAAAGCAAATAAATATTTTTAAGGAAAGTTTTAAAAATTATTCAAATTTGTGTAAAAATTGTTGTGTCAGTCGTTGATGATCATGTTCATATGGTATTGCATCCTCCTGATCCATTTTTAAGGGATGCAAGAAGAAACATTTATACGATTTTCCCAAAATCTATGAAATGTTTAAAACAGTTTATTATTATACTTTTGTACTGTAAGTAACATCTTTAAAACCGTTGTAAATATTGTTCGTATTATTGTTCTTTTGTACCGAAAGTCCTGGTATTGGAGAGAAAATGTTAAAGTTATTTTGGAAGCTATAGTAAACAGGTTTAACGGACGTCGGACGGGAGGTCTGGTTCCGTGGTGGAGCCTGGGAGCTGTGTGTACCTTGGGCGTTTCTCACTCATGCGGCGATGTTTACCGTAAACCCTTTCCTGGTCGGTAGCCGCGTAATGGGTTATTAAAACCATTGCTCCAATAGAACAGCAATACCATCGGATAATCTACGCTAAAGGATGCGCAAATCGGTTGGCACTCGCAAGGCGTGCATGAAACATCCCGTCGAAAAACTCTATTTAAGGTAGTTTTTCACTGGGGAAGCAATCTCCCCTGCTGGCGGCACATATTCATCTATCTATATACGTATGCATGTTAAAACACTAAGGCAGCTAGTGGCAGACTCTTGAAGACGCATTTGATACAGTTTGACCATGCGAATACTCTCCCCGACCAATCAGTAACCAGAATAAAGCTTGTCTTCACACATAAGTACGACGTTTCATGAGACAATACGCCAGTTTCACGTCAAATTAAAAAGCACGTGGGAGAATTAAGTCGAAAGGTACTTCTTAAAGTTCATAAATTTTAAAATCGCTAATGCGATCGCTTGGATTACAGGAGTTTAAAATTTCATATGATGCGTTTTTCCGAAATGATATAAATAGCTATATTCATTTGCTAGTTTTCTTCTGAAAGCATTTATTTGATGATGTCGGATGCTGAATCAGTTGAGTCACAATCATATCGGCTGATTCCACTTTCGTAATGTTAGTCGTAACTAATAATTACTACTTTTGACTTGAAAAAAGAGAAGTGTTTTGAAAAGGGCCATTTTGGCACCCGTATATAGTGGTATCTGCCAACAATGCAGATCTATAACACATGTTTACCAAAATGGTAGCTCTGTATCTTAAAAGTGTAAAATAATTCAAAATAGAATTATGATATGTACGGTTATGCATTATTTAAAAAAAACTCTATGTGAAGTTTAATTTGTGGCCCAATTTGGGTATTTGCAACATTTTGGCACGATAAATTATTTGTCGGCGTTAAGTATGCATTTATAGAAGCAATTTAAAATAAAAGCATTGTTTTATTGGCAACCTTACTGCGAAATAATGATCAATTATATGTAAGTCGCCAAATTATAAAAAATTACCGTCGATGACAAATACATAAGCTGTTCCGTAAAATAATCGCCGCACGTTGGCGAACTTCCCACGCATATGGTCTCTAGGAATTGTATAGCTCCAATGCAAACTCCGGGATGGCGCATGCACATCTTAATGTTGGCGCGTTATCTCTTATTTCTTTAATTTTTCAGTTTTCTATCTCATATTGGATCTTTACCATTGATCGCAGCTTTAGAAAATGTAAATAATGCAGGGAGCGCGCGTTTTGGGGGCGCCATTTTGCGGATTAGTTCATTGTTTGTCGCAGAATACATGTCACGTCAAGTCACTTCCTTTCTTCGAATTCCGATGTTTTTTTACTATTATCTCGCTAATTAAGCCGTTTCATGCCTTCATATTTGCATTTGTGAGTACTTAAAAGTACGCTAGTTCATAAACGGGGCATTCGATCGAGCGCACACTTGGTACATATATTAAGACCACCGTCGTACGACCGGTATTAATTTTGGTGTACGTAGGACTTACAGGTTTTTTTACAGGGCTGCAAAAAATATATCTCAAACATTACGGCCTATCTATGTATATATAAATACGCTAAGCAAAACCTTAGTGTCCCTTTTGCAGCGCACTGCCTTAACGGATGACCGTGAAATTCGGCACAGTTAAAGTTCGTATGGAATTGTTTGTGCGAATGTTAAAAATTTTGTGTAGTATGCTAATGCACGGTTAAAAATTAGAGAAGTAATTTGGCACGCAGTATTTCGCGCCAAGTCGGGCGATGATTCCATTGTTGTGTCAATTTTGAAATAACAACACTAACTTTCAACAGTACTGGGTTATAGTGCGGTGACGTCAACTCTCGATAGATGTCAACTCTCAATAATTTATTATGGTATGAGATATTAGCACGCGGAACACATTTTATTTTATTTGTATGTAGAAATGTATCTCGTGAGTTTAATTTGGAAACGTTGTTCTAAAAAAGTGTGTTGTGATAAAAAGTTCAGTTATTCGTTTTGATGTAAATTATCAGCCGTTTATGTAGAAAGAGAAAAATAAATAAGTGTGATGTCAATATTTGTAATTTCAATTTATTAACGTGTATTTTTTTTTTTTTTAATGTCCAATTTCCCTAATTCGGGAGACTCGTCATTTGTATTACAACAAAATTTGCAAAAAAGTGGAATTATTCCCCAGTTTGGTGATACGCCAATGACTAAAATGTGCTTTAGCAATGTGCTTGGCGACTTTTTTTAGACGGCGATAAGTGCGCGAAGTGTAGTAAATTCCATGTTTAAAAGCAGTAAAAAAACCTTGGAGGAGAGAACAATATTTACTATTCGTTCCGGGCAGGTCGGAATCCAAGAGACGCTGCGCAGAAACGCGCCAATTCGACAATTTCTTCATAACCTCCCGCCAGGCAGTATGCTAAAGCAAATTTTCTCCGAAAATAATATTATTAATGAAGTGTATGGAAATATTTCCGAAAACATACTCTCAGATAACATATTGAAGTCAGTTAAAAGAACCGAAAAATGATGATTGAACTTTTATTAATGTTAATAATCGAATATGAATAGAGAACATATCACCGTAGCTATGATAAAATAATTTGCTATGATGACAGTGAAATCAATAACTATCCAGTAGAGTTTTTAAATTCTTTGACTGGGAGTGTTTTTTTTTTTCTTTTCTTTTCGGTTAGTTGGGAGCAAGTGAAAAATTGCCAAATCAATTATTTGGCAATTAATTATTTTTCGGCAATCAATTATTTTTGTGATCTGCGCGAAATTCTTACAAACCTAAAGCTATTTCCAGTACATAGTTGTTTATCCCTTGCCATATTTTGGAAGTTTAATTTAAGTTCGTATTTTTATTGAATTCCACACATTTTCAGAAATTCTCCATTATGTAACCAATAAGCATACAAATTTCTTTTCAGCATATTGATATTTTTGTATTTATTTAATTCTGTAGCTAAATACTATTTTGTATACGGATTAAAATTTCCTCCTTTTGGGGGGGAAAAGACAGTGTTTCAGAAGTCGTCCTTAAACGTACTCAGAACGTTTCTCAGAAAAAAACAGTTAGCGGGATTTGCACCTGGCTAAAAAAATAAAATAAAAAAATAACAGAGTTTACCACCACATAAGTTAGTAAACTGCATTATTATACTAATAAGAAACTTAAATACAAAAGAAACATTAGTCCATGGAACAGGAATGCGCATCAAGTTTATACATCGTAATGCTATTGATTGCGAAGTTTGAACTGGAACCGCAGGCAATAAAAGAATTTTAATTCCGCTTAGAAAATATTCTGGTACTATTTTACCATATCCTTTCAAAAAACTCAATTTCCAAATATACCTGCATTTGCGATGATAGTAAATAAATCTCACGGACAATCATTCGAAAAAAGAGCAAATTTATTGAGGCAGCAAGGTTTCATACATGGCCAGCGGTACGCCTGAGCAAGTAGACTTGAATCATTCGACTTTTAAAGATTTTATAACTCCAAACATAATGGGCCTTTAGCCGAGGATAGTTCCAGGTTCCATTTTCGGAGGGGGCCACTAGACTTTTTAGATTATTTTAAATTGTTCAAATTGCAAACTGAATGCGTGAAATCCAAGGTCAATAGAGGGAGGTGACTCTATGACCCATTCGCTGGAGCTGCCTTTGTATTTAGCAAAATATGATAGCGTTTTTACAAAAACACCTTCTTGACAGAAAAGTGTGGTTTTCAAAGTGAAATTGCACAAAAGTGGTCACTTAAGACAGATAGTCTCTTAACCAACGAGGTCACTTTAGTAGGTTCCAGTGTATATGGAATGGTGAGACATATTCTTTCACAGAAGAACTTTATTCACATTCAAATTTAAAAAAAAATAATGCTTTATGATCGAATTTCGACCACTGGCAGACAACTAGTACAAATAAATGCTTAAAAGCGTCAGATAACGCGGGAGAGGGAGGAGAGTAAAATATTGATAGTCGCCAAGTTTTACAATTTTCGATGATATACCGCCAAATTTGGCGCCAAAAGTAAACCCTCAAAAACTGACCCTAGCTTGGCGATATCTTCTAGATTTGGCTAGAAACTGGCAAACGCTACAAGCAAGTCCAAGAAATTGTTGTATCGAACAGGGAAGGCAAATACCGTTTACGTATGGATTATGGTACACTTTCCAAGCAAGCAGTATTTATAAAGGTGAAGTATATTTAGAATTTAATACCAGTGGTTAACCTTTAGCGCATTCTGCTGCCGTGCCACAGGTCCGGTGTTCGACTCCCGGACAGGGCGAAGTTGATTCAGCATTTCATCCCTTGAATGAGTGGGTCGATAAAATGAGTACCAAGCTTGCTTGTCAGTTAAAAACTGGGGGGCTTCGTTTCTGACTGACCAGGTGGCCGAGGCATATGCTCCCGCATCCCAGAACCCGTGGTCGCGAAGCCGTGGTTGAGCAGATCAGGCCTTGGCCGCATAAGTAGGCTGTTGTGTCAATTTTTAACTTTTTATAGTTCGAATATGCCTGACAAAGATTGTTAAACCCTTTTGGTAGACGATTTTAATAGAGATTTCTATTCTGAAAAGTATTTTATGGAGCAAAGAAGACAAACACGGCACACTCATGGATTATGATGCACATTCAAAACAGTATTCATAAAGATGAAGTATAGTTAGAATGTGCTTAGTGAAGATTGTAAAACAGTTTTAGTAGGCGGCGACCTTAAAATAGATTTCGATTCCAAAGAAGTGTTTTATGGAATAAGGAAGAAAAATGCTGCACGCTCATGAATAATGATACACTTCTCAACTTAATGAAATAAGGAAGAAAAATAGGGACGGCGCATATATTATGATACGCTTTTAATATATAGAACATCAGTGCGTATTTAAAATATGTAAGTTTTTCAGAATTTTTTTTCCATATTTTTCTACATAGAAATATATTGTGGTTTATTAACCATATTGACGGCAGTTATAAACTCCTTCTTTAGTTTAGCGATTTATCTCTTATTTCTTTAATTTTTCAGTTTTCTATCTGATATTGGATCTACCATCGACGGTAGCGTGAGAAAAGGTAAATAATGCACAGAGCGCGATCGCCATTTGGCGGATTCGATTTTTTGTCTCTTTCAGAATTCCCGCATTTTTTTACTATTTTCACTTCATACTGTTGGCGTTTACCTTCCTGAACCCGTATTTTCTCATGGAATGTTGTATGTCGCTCTTTCGGTGGTTAGATCAAGGAATGCCGTGGCAGTCACGGTCACTCACGGGGATTCACCTGAACGTTCCGTTGTAGATGGCTTTACCCAAAATATCGTCTTCAACGAAATACTCAATTAGAATTTGTGACTGTATTCGTGCTCATTCGTCATTTAACATCTACTCTTCTATTTTACTCAATAAAGATAGTTAAAAACAAATTTTAAAGATTTCAATCCTTTCACCGCCATTGTACAGATGCTAAAGTAAGACCTGGCGCGAAACTTTTTGTTTACTTTCTGTCACACACGTCATGTCACGTCCGAGTCGCTCATCGATAATTCCTGTCCGTTTTTTTCAAGACCTCGGTGACATTTCTGATCGTTCCCATTTATTTTTGAAACATTACGGTCAATAATGTGACCGTCGAATTCGACGGGTTCCAGCTAAAATATTTGAAAATATATTTATATAAGAGTGCGGCTTTTTTTACTCATGAAAATAATTTATTTCTTTGTTCTTCCAGAGTTTTGCGCGGAAAAAGTCGCAGTAACTCAGATGACGACGACTGCTGCATTTGTGTCTGCTGCAGAGGACTGGCTTATTTTCTTTGCAGTGCCTGGTGAAATCGGATGCTGAACTGTATTAGTGACTCTTATTCGTGCTTTTCGTCTTTCATTCTGGGAATTCGCGGAGAAAAATCGCTGTTTGCATCATCTGAAAATTTTCTCGGAGCGCTTTTTATACAAAGACCAGAGTGTAAATTATTTCGTTTAACGTCAATGTTTTAGTGTTTATTATTTATTTATTACGATTGTGGACTGATTGTAACGTATCGATGGTGTACTTACAAATCCTTGTGCATCCTACTTTGGTATTTTGACAGGAAAGACAAAAGGAGGCCCGTAACTAACTACCGCCCGAGCCCAAGTGGTGGAACCAAGGGGACGTTGAAGGGGCGAAGGCACCCTGCTTGAGCATACTTGAACCCGATATATAAACCATGTTTAACCTGTTCGCTCTCATCATTAGTAAGGTGACCAGATTTTTGAACATAGAATCGTGGACATGTCCCCGATAAACAAAACTGGAATAAACAAAACCCCGATAAACAATAACACATTTATAATTAATGAAATAAATTAACAGTAATTCACTTAAAAACAATGCAATAATTAAAAATCGTCCCTAATTCCTGTTTTACATTTGGGTGGATAATTTGAAAAACGTCCTGAAATTGGGGACTGTCCCCGGAAAATGGGGACGTTTGGTCACCTTACATTAGAAGGACACATCGGAGAAGACTCTTCTTCTTTGATCGATGTTACTTCCCAGAATGGTTCTTTGAATGCTCCGCCGGGGTCCAACGCTGAGTTCCACGCGTGGAGCGTTCGAAGACCCCTTTTGGGAAGCAACACGCAGTAGAGGGATGCGTTCCAAGAACTTTCGCGCAAGTGAACATTTCGCGTTGTGAAATAGGGTGTATATATCACTTTTTGAAACAGATACATATTTGTTTTAAACACCTATAAACACCCCTCAAACAGTTTTAAACCATTACCTAACTATATAATACCATTTAACACAAAAAGTAATAAGTGAATTTTGGTGCTTCTTACTGTAGTTGAAAATTCTCGTGTAGCGGGCGAGGATTTCGTTTTAGCATTAAGATGCATACTCGTGAAGAACTCTTGATTTAGCATTAGGATGCATATTCGTGAAAAGAATCCAATTCGCGTAAATCAAATCGCGTGGTAGCGCGAGTCCACTGTAGATCAAGGAAGTCTTCTCCGTTATGGCTTTCCAATGATCAGAGCGAACAGGTTAAACATGGGTAACACAAGAAAAAGAGGGTGAACCATCTCTGAAAATATGCCTTCGATCTACTCATCACCTTCCCCTTAAAACTTCCCTAGATCCGCCACTGCCTAGCCCCAAGCTTTGAAGAGTTGGATAGGTCAAATGAGGAGAAAAATATGTAATAGATATTTATGACTTACAATAAAGTACACGAATAATGTGTCAGAAAGAACTTGGGGCGGTATGTTCACTTTACGTTTTGAAAAGACTCGGTGATATCTAAGAAAGCGCTACAGGAGCATTCAATGACAAAAGCTGGAAAAGCAGCACTGTTCACAGAAAGGGAGACTTCTCCGTTTTTTCAGTAATTAAATCAAACAAGTTAAGCCTAGGATCTAATAAGTAAAAAAAGAACGACGGGTCTTACATAAAATGCTTCGCTATATTTATCATTCCTCCCCCCTTAAACTTTTCAACATCCACCACTGATGTCGGCAGTGGCGTAACCAAGGGGAGGGGGTTAGGGGTCAGAACCCACCACCCCTAGAAATGAGGAAATGAGAGAGGCAGACGCCACTGGATGCTAGTTAGTTTTGAACATCATTCTTTTTAACTTACTGGAACTAAGAATAACATACAAGAACATTCAACAAAAACTGGTGTTAGAATGTAAAAATAATAAAAATTTCGAACGCGGGGATTTCAGAAAATAAAGCTCTTCACTGATAGCCGCAATGGAAAAGTTTCTGTGAGCCCGTTGGCAATACTGCCTGTAACCTTTCGCTTTTCCCTCTAGGTCAGCGGTTCCCAACAGGTGGGTAGCGACTCGATCCTAAAACTGCGTATTTATGTGAACGTACTTTTCAACTTTGGTTTTCCTAAAAAAAAAAAAAAATACAGAAATCAACTCATTGTTGAAAGTAACTTAAGATTAAAAAAAAATCTCAATCCAATCCTGACATTGACGTGTTAGTTCAATCGAAATAGCCACAAAAATCGTATTAATATAGTAGTCTTAGTTAAGAACAGCAATTTTACATATTGATAAACTATTTATTTTACATAGTGATAACTATTTTCTTAACTGTAATCATCAAAGCTGTATGAATTTTACCTGAAAAATTAAAACGGTTTTTGTATACTTTAATGATTGTAGTTTTTATCTTCCCCTAGGAACACTTGCTAGTGAGTATGAAGCCACTTGTTGCATACTTTGCAAACATATATCTATTATATATATACACATAAGGAAAATAATTGTACTATCTAAATTATATATACACAAGGAAGGGATACGATACCAATACGATTTTTTACTCCACCGTGGACCGATGGACCGTGGAGGTATCCCGATAAGGAAAGGTGGGGCGCTGGCTGAAAAAGGTTGGGAACCGCTGCTCTAAGCCAGTCGTTATCTTTACGCCGAGTCGTTCGAGCAGCATCGATTTGCAATGTCTGCGTCAATTCAGAAATCCCCAAATATTAATTGTTTGCCGTCTTACGTTATTTCCACGCGAAAGCTGAGTGTCTAGTGGATATTTATAATGATATTCTTTCTCTCAACGGAAACCTTGTGGATATTATCTGGATGCTTGTATCTTTACTTTCCGATAGCCCGTTTTATAATAACACTCATGAAATTTCACTTGTCAATAACATGATCATATCTGCTCTTTGTGGATGCTTGAACTTTTTGTAACTGAGGAAGGCTTATTTCCTGCCATTTCGTCAATGATCATTTTGTTGATAAATATACCATTTTATGAGTGTTATTACACAAAGTTTATATTGCTTTATGCAATAGCATGCACCAGTCTGATAACTATCGAAAATGTTTTCAGTCGCCGATTAAACTGTATGAAGCTACCTTAACTTTCAAGAATTTTTTAAATGATCAACCATAACAAAATAATAATAATAATAATAATAATAATAATAAAGGTTAAGGTTTGTAGGAACAATAGAAAGGTCCCTCTCCTCTCCTCCTTCTAGTGCCTCAAGGACATTCATGTTGTATATTTAACGACCTGAATAACAGTATTTGTCTGTGTTTCAAAAAATCATAAACTGCTTTTGTAATCACCAATTCGAACAAAATTCATTGTCTTTGAGACTCTTTCATAAAAAATTAAAATTCTATTTATTACAAATGCTGGTCATTTCCTCAATTTTTATGATATTCAGGTGGAATTTCGTATGTGCATTGCCCAAAGAGTTCCCTAATAAAAGTAAAAATCAAATGTTGATATAAAGGGTTGTCCAAAAAGATATGTTGCCACTTACTGTCGCAGGTCATATTAATGCAGCAAAAGTGTGTTTGTTTGTTTTTTATTTTTTCCACCGCTCCTTTTTAAAAATAAAACTGTATGAATAAATTGCTGTTTTGCAGTAGTGGCAACACTTTCACAGATTGGCAACAAATTTAATTAGTATGGCATGTCAAAAGTAGTGCTGTGGGCGCACCATCAATATAAAGTAACAACTGGATAAACTCTCCAAAAGTTCCCAACACTGCAAAAGTGCAGCCGTTGTCATCGCTCTTAGACGCGAAAAACTATAAAAATTGAAAGCTGTCACTAATGAATTAATATATTTTATTTTTAAAAAATGTATATTTTAAAAAATTGTCTTTATTTTAAAAAACACACAACACACAAACAAAAATTACACACCCACACACACACAAAAATTATTTCTATTTTTGTGTGCGGGGGGGGATGTTGATTTTTAAATATATACTTAGAGTTAGTGTATAAAATAATGTTAAACTTGGATACAACATCACTTAAAAGATTGGATTATTATTTATGACTCTATAACGAATTACTTTGATACTGAGCTTGTGTTCTATGAGCAAGTGATAATGAATATTTGACGTTATACGAGAGTTATTACTACAATCGAGGTCACTATAACAGAGTTCAGCAGTTTGTTACCCCAGTCCCCCCTTAACCAAAATCCTGGGTGCACAAATGTAACTACCAGCAACAATCGATTCGCCATCCCTACTAGTAATTTTGCTCGGACCATCATCGGCCGGCAACGTGGCCGGTGGTAGCCCGAGCAGAATTGCTAGTAAGTATGTTGCTGATATCGAGTTACATTGAGCAATGGCAACTGCTGCTCTTTTTCTGCGTTTGACAGTCTATCCAGCTGGAACGAACGTTGGTATTTTGGATAGAAAATGTCTAGTAGTCACAATAATCTGGCCAGAAACTGTATAAGGTATGTTGATGCATAAAGTTGGTATGTTGAATTAAACGGTAACATCTTTTTGTAAAACCTTATAGTTTGCGGATGCGATATTAAAAAAAAGCATTTCAAATACTCGTAACCTCTTGAATCAAAAAATACGAAATCTTAATATATCACTTAATACTGAGTTTTAGTGGAAATAATAACTTAGGGTTTTTACACCCTAACCATGGCCCAAACTTATTGACGTATGTCGAAAATCATTTTGACAAAAGAAAGGTTGGGGGGGGGGGCAGTAGGTTTATGAGGTTTTAACCATTCCATCGATAGAGTCTGTAATACAAGAAGAGAAATTTTATGTCATTATTATTATTTATGTATTAATTTCGTTTGTTTTTTTAATGTATTTATGAATTTTTATATGTAAATAAAATCTTTTCTGTAAAAAAGGAACCTCTTTGTTATTACTTGAATGTTTACTCGAATCCCATTAAAGACAAGACAAAGTTTATTGATGTGATTTGTGCTAAATTTCGAATATATCTAAGTGTTGTTCTGGAGATCTGGTGAATTTTCGTACAACAGAACTTGAAAAATAAGTTACATCAAACAGACTTCCACTGCATGATTTAACTCAAACTCATGTTCCTTGTGCTTTTGCAGATAAGTTAGCCTTAACATACAACATCAGGAGAGAAATGTCCCGATATATGAACCTCTAACATCTAGCTGCCGTTCCATTCAACCAATCGAAGTGATATTTCAGATACAGTTGCTTAGAGGTATATAATCGAGATTGGAATTGTTTAAAACAAGGGTGGCCAAGTCATGGTGCATGCTCTAAACTTCGCGAATTGATGATTTCAAGTAGCGCACTGTATCTTGTGCCTACTTATTGTTTCGAGACAAATTGAAGACTTTTGAAATAATTTTGCTGCCGGAATTATTTTGTTTCTTATAATTTATGATGCTGCATCAAAAGGGAGAATTTATACTATTCAAAAATCGAGTTCGGTCTAATCCCCTTCCAATTACTCCAAAAATTAATTTTAGAGGCCTTAATTAATTCTAGAGGTTAATTTATACGTCGACTCTATTTTACTTCCTTATTCCATTAAGTCGGAAAGTGTATCATTATTCATGAGTGTGCCGTATTTTTTCTTTGTTCCACAGAACACATCTTTGGAATCGAAATCTATCTTAAAATCTCCTACTGAAACTCTTTTACAATCTTCGCGAAGCATATTCCTACTATACTTCAGCATTTTAAGTACTGTTTGGAATGGGCATCATAATCCATGAATGTGCCGTGCTTGTTTTTCTTGTTTCTTAAAACACATATTTTGAATTGAAATCTATATTAAAATCGTCTACCAAAAGGGTTTAACAATCTCTGTCAGGCATATTCTTACTATATTTTTCTAGTTTCTAGCCAAATTCGAAAGCTATCGCTAAGCTTAGTTCGGTTTTGAAGTTATTTTTTGGCAGCAAACTTCGCAATCAATTATCAAATATGGCAAACCTTGTGCGACTTTCAAGATTTTCTTCTCTCCCCCACCTCCTCGTTATCTGTCAAACGCATTAGAAAAGATCTTCACCGTGAGAGTTCATGTCTACAACACCTGTCTACAAAGTCACGTTGACAAAAATCTGGGCATGAGCAAAATAGCACCCGAGTGCTAAAAAACAGAACAGAATCCGCATTCGTAAACGCCAAACGAACTTCTATCGAGGGTGTTCGTAAAGGAAACTGAGTGCATTCAGTTTAAAAACTAGAGCGTTCGTATACAAAACTAAGTGTGTTTAGTTTCAAACTAAGTAAACTGAGCACGGAACAGGTTCTTTCAGTTGTTGAGAAGTGAGAAGATCCCTAGTAGCAATAACCCATCGGTCGATGAGAGGCGGGTGAGTTAAATCCGAGGAGGAGGAACAATGGCCGATCACGGCTTTTCATCCAAAAAAGGGGAAATTTCATCGGCAACTGGTACAAAATATCCGCTCGGGGGGCCATAAAGCCGATCATCGTTTCCCGATGACTCCGATGAAATAACGAAAAGAAACCGATAAACTGTTTAAAATATATTTGTTAATAAAAAATAAACGACTGGCAGCAAAATTTTCAAAAAATGTCCGTTCTGTTTATTATGTTTTCGTTTTTTGTATGCTAAATTTCCGTTTTTCTGAAAGAAAAAAAAAATCCTTCCTCCCACGGGTTCGAACCCTGCGCGTACTGATTACAAGATAACGCGCTACCCTAGACTACGAACGTGTCATGTAGCAAGTAAGTACGGTTATTTTAGTCTCAGATTGGGACTTTGGGTGAAATTTTGACAACGTGTTGTTCAGCTATTATATTAATAATAGTCAAATTATTCGGTTGGTAAGAAATTAATTTCACTTTTTACCAATGTATGTAAGTAGCAACAACATTCATAATTAATAATTAAAAACAATATTGCCAATTGTATAGGAATTTTAGTGCGATTTTAACTTTCATATTTCTTGGATAACTTTTAAAAATTAACTGATTTCTCTTCTTGCTGTTTACATTAAAGAGGTTTCAAAAGAGTTGCTCATTGTAATGAAGTTTCCGTTTTTCTTATAATGCAGCTGACGCTCAAATAGATTTTCTTTTCTTTTTTTTAAACACATTTTTAAAAAATTATTTAAATATTACTAACGATTTTTATATAATAAACACTTACATTTTTTTGTAAATATTTCTTTTCAAATTTAAATTTTGTGGGAGGGGGCAAGGGGGGGATACCACCCCTACCCCCTCCAAACCCCAATACAAGAAATTTGAAGTAAATTATGCGATTAATTCAAGAATTGTTCAAAATTTTCCTTAGATTATGCAAAGGCACATCTAAATTACGCAAATATTTATAAGAATTTAGGTAAAGTGTAAACCACTGGGGACACCTGCAAGGCCCATTGACTATAGAGCTGCAGTTTCGGATAAGATATTGTTTTTCGGCTTCCCATCGGCGAAACTGCTCGTCTAGATCGCTTCTATCCATGAATAAAAATTCGTCTATTGCAGATAAACAAAAGTGCACTTGCTGATGACTGAATTCGACGAGTCGATGAGTTAACGATGAGTCGATGAACGACCGAGCAGAAAACAAGCAGTCATTGCTACTAGGGATACTCTTGTTGCACGTTGTTTTTGTTTTCAAATGGCGTTCGCTGTTTTGGAAAAGTATGTTGTTATGAAAAGTATTTTACGTTTGCTGAAGCTGCAAATATAATTTTTTCGACGAGGAAATTCATGTATGCGTCAGAAACTGCAACGAAGGTACACCCTCCAAAAAAAGTATTCGAGTAAGAGAGAAATTTCCTATTTTAGACGCACAACTTAACAGATAGTCATATTTATACATAGCCTAATTCATATTCTATGATAGATAATTTTTAAAAAACGAAACCAATGCAGGATATTTATCTCTTATTCGAATACTTTTTTTGGAGGGTGTACAAATGCGTTAACCAAATCTTGTTTTGCATGCAGTTACTCCTGCGCTGGAAGCTATTTGCGTAATGAAATAAGCATAACTGTTCAGCCCCGTATATCGGGATCAAAGTGCATTGCCGTTTACTCCCTAGTAGCAATGACTGCTTGTTTTCTGCTTGGTCGTTCATCGACTCATCGTTAACTCATCGACTCGTCGAATTCAGTCATCGGCAAGTGCACTTTTGTTTATCTGCAATAGATGAATTTTTATTCATGGATAGAAGTGATCTAGACGAGCAGTTTCGCCGATGGGAAACCGAAAAACAATATCTTATCCGAAACTGCAGCTCTATAGTCAACGGGCCTTGCAGGTGTACCCAGTGGTTTACACTTTACCCAAATTCCTATAAATATTTGCGTAATTTAGATGTGCCTTTGCTTAATTTAAGGGAAATTTTGAACAATTCTTGAATTAATCGCATAATTTACTTCAAATTTCTTGTATTGGGTTTGGGAGGGGGCAGGGGGGTGGTATCCCCCCCTTGCCCCCTCCCACAAAATTTAAATTTGAAAAGAAATATTTACAAAAAATGTAAGTATTTATTATATAAAAATCGTTTGTAATATTTAAATAATTAAAAAAAATAGTGTGTTTAAAAAAAAGAAAAGAAAATCTATTTGAGCGTCAGCTACATTATAAGAAAAACGGAAACTTCATTACAATGAGCAACTCTTTTGAAACCTCTTTAACGTAAACATCAAGAAGAGAAATCATTTAAATTTTAAAAGTTATCCAAGAAATATGAAAGTTAAAATCACACTAAAATTCCTATACAATTGGCAATATTGTTTTTTAATTATTAATTATGAATGTTGTTGCTACTTACATACATTGGTAAAAAGTGAAATTAATTTCTTACCAATCGAATAATTTGACTATTATTAATAATAGCTGAACAACACTTTGTCAACATTTCACCCAAGTCCCAATCTAAGACTAAAATAACCGGTACTTCACACTTTGCCTTACACATGACAAGATTCGATGGTCTAGGGGCAGCGCGCTTATCTTGTAATCAGTACGCTCATGGTTCGGGCCCGGTGGAGGAAGAATTTTTTTTTTTCCAGAAAAACGGAAATTTAGCATACAAAAAACGAAAACATAATAAACAGAACGGACATTTTTTGAAAATTTTGCTGCCAGTCGTTTATTTTTTATTAAAAGGTATATTTTAAACAGTTTATCGGTTTCTTTTCGTTATTTCATCGGAGTCATCGGGAAACGATGATCGGCTTTATGGCTCCCCGAGCGGACATTTTGTACCAGTTGCCGATGAAATTTCCCCTTTTTTGGATGAAAAGCCATGATCGGCCATTGCTCCTTCTCCTCGGATTTAACTCACCCGCCTCTCATCAACCGATGGGTTATTGCTACTAGGGCTACTAGTCACTGGAATATGCCAATATCTGAAAAATGCACATGCGACAGTACATAACCAGTAATGGCGAAGTGCCACGTGTATATGACATGCACAGAAAAATAATAAGCAATCTAGTGTTATATTCAATGGTACATATTTAAAATTCTCAAATGCGGCTCATTCCATAAAAAAGAACAGCCTGACACAGAGTTTACCTTAATTATGCATTTAAATAATCTAGCAAAATTCAATATCAATATTATGAAGATAATAAATTAAAAAAAGTTTTTGTTAAAAAAAATCGTTTCAACGTAGAAATATTATCTTTGTTGATCAGATCGCTAAGTAATAGTTATTATTTCTGTTCAACTATTCATTATAACGGAAAAAACACTCAAAATGCTGGTGTTAAAAGATAAAATAAATAAAAACTTGGTATAAAAAACACACATAAAATGATGAAAGATATGATCATTTCGACTGAAAACTCGATTCGTGTCTGTCCGTCTGTGCGGATCAGGATCCACTCCATTCGGCCATCTCTGTCCGAACCCACTTCTTTCTGCCAAATGGATCCGGAGTCGTTCGTTTGGGTCCGGACCGGTTCCGATTTCGGACCGAAAGGAACAGGTCCGGACCGTTTATTTACCTTGGCGCGGATCCAAAAGGACCGGATCCTCAAAAGGACCGACTTCACCCACCACTAAGGCTCCTATAGGGGCTCTACCCACCACTATTGAGTTGATTATGATTTTCCTTCAAGGCGTAACAAACGTTTCGACCGAAAATTCGTTCGGTCTTCTTCAGACAAACCCTTCCGTCAAACAGAGCAGAGGGAACTGAAAAAGAACGTCACGAAACGTTCGTTACGCCTTGAAGTAACCTTTTATGTGTGTGTTTTTTTACAAAGTTTTTATTTATTTTATCTTATAACACCAGTTTTTTGAGTGTTTATTTTAAGGTGACCAAACGTCCCCATTTTCAGGGCATTTTTCAAATTGTCCCCAAAATGTAAAACAGGAACTGGGGACATTTTTTTATTTATTGCATTGTTTTTTAATTAAATTACTGTTAATTATTGCATTAATTATAAATGTCCCCAGTTTGTTGTCAGTATCGGGGACATGTCCCCGATTATGACAACAAAACTGTTAAAAAATCTGGTCACCTCACCTTAGTTTATTTTCATTCCTTCCTCTTAGTTCACGGTTATTCATCTTTTGCGTTCTCCATGCCTGTCTGACTCCATGTATAGTTGGATTAAAAATTTTTCGATTAAGGGATTGAAATGTGCCTTTTCCCTGAATCGAATCGGTCAAACCAAAACAAACTGGTAGCATGCATTGCAGCGTGTGAATCTGTGATGTAAATTCATATATTTGTTTGGTTTGATTAAAAATTTCATATTTTAATAGCAATATTTTATTGTGGAACTACTGAGGCAAGAATCTTAGCAGTTATAGTACTCTATTTCATTATCTCACAAATCAGTAGAACATTTTCAATATGAGTTTATCAGAGACTGCACGAAAACTTATGGCAGATGAGGAGCGTGCCAGAATAGTTCGCCAAGCTACTGAAGATACTCAAAATTTTTTAGCAAGTCTTCCTAGAAAAGAATATCAGGATGGATGGTCTGAGGAAAACTGGGAAAAAGTAAAGTATTTTTTAAATATTTATTCTAAAAAGCAGTGAAAAAGAAAGAAATATATAGGGTTTGTAAGCTTTCACAAAACTCCTACACATAATAACACAAACTTTGATGCATGAATTTTATTTACCACCCCTACATTACTCCTGATTGCACTTTTAACTGTTCAGTGCCGGATTTAGAGGTGTGGAAGCCCTGGGGCAACAAAAGAGTGGTGGCCCCTAATTAACAGGGATGCCACTTTTCCGCCGATCGGCGGATTTCCGCGTTTTATATTTTATTTATTTATTTATTAATCATTTTGCATCAGCAGCAGAATTTTTCTAAAAATTCCGTAGTGTGTATGTTTTTTCGCTTTCTTCCCAGCAGTAATTAGGTATTAATTTCCAGCATCTCTCAATTTCAGTCTTTTCCCACCTGTCTTGAAAATTAGTATTTTTCCTTTAGCATTCCTTTATTTAAATCTCCAATGCTGCAAGAATAAAAATCAACGCCTGTTTCAAATTTAAATTATTTATTTCAAAGAAACCAGTAAAGGAAAAACTTCGCAAAATAAAGCAGGTTCAGACATAAATTAAAATGATGTGAAATAGTTAAAGTTGAAACAAAAAATATTTTGTCAATGACCTCATGCCTCCTGATGCTGCACCTTTTATTATATGTTAAGAAAACTGAGAGATGATCAAGAATTGACAGCCAGTACAACAGTTTCATTCGCACTGCATCTGAAAAATGCTGTTCGTCTGTCCAAGAATCTGATCATTCTCTGTGATTTTGTTGATTGAATGATCTCAATATTTGCAAGCTGTGTAGGCCATCGAATTTGGACACTAGCAATCTCTTATAGGCCCAAAAATTGGAATATTCTAAATCTCTTTCAGGTTTGAAAATACAAATATTTCACATCATGTGCCGGACTACAAACATTTAGAATTATGTGTGAGCTTAAAAATTCAAACGATCACACAGAAAATAGAAAATGCAAACAATTGTGGTCTTTTGCTTGTTTGAAAATCAGAATTTTTGTCACCTTTTGCAGGCATTAGTCTCATGATTTCTGAGTTAGAAAATATGAAAATTTACCTTTTGCAGACCTGAAACTCATAAAGCTATAGCCAAAAAGTAATTGCATGTCATAAACTTTTCCTAAATGGACATCTAGTGCTAGAGTCAATAGTTTAAAAAGTGTCCCACTTATCGACATTTTGAAGCACCCATTACAATAATTATATGCTTAATCATGATATTGCTTATTTTAGGAGATGGAGAAGCATCCATTTTTCATGTCAAATTTTTCAGAGGACCAGGAAGTGTCTGATCTAACTGCAGCTTTTCAAAGTTTGAAATATGATCCGGAATATAATGATCCTACAGGTAAGAACTTGACAGTCTAAAGTAATTCAGTTATGAGTATGACACTTATAAGCAGTTTTAGTTTATTTTTAAAATAGCTGTTAAATCAAGAGTACAGTACCTACTGCTTATTAAAATCACTTTTTAATAAAATCAGCTGCTTAATCAAATCAACGTAAATACGTTTGTAGGAAAGGTCCAATTTCATAGATGGTAATTTTTTTAAAAATCCTATATCAGACCTTAGCATGACTGCCATTAGTCTGAGATAGGCAGCCTAATAGAGTTCAGAAACAAACAAAATTTGATAAGTTTTTAGCAGAGTGAACTGCTGCTACGTCACTAAGTCCAGATCAAGTGATCTCCAGACATGTCAAAGGCATTGCACAGTGGGCAAATCGTACAGTCTGCTAAACCAAATCTGTCCAGTTTAGGTTCGTGGAAAGACTGTTTTTATCAATAATATTTTTATGAAGGGGTCATTGCAATTGATCTTTTTTCTACGAACTGGCTATTTTAATAAATGTACTTTTATGATGGGCTGTTATGCAAATCCAAATTGCTGTGCAGGAGGAAAAAATGGTGATTGTTGACAAATAATAAAAATGTGAAAGCAGCTGGGTGCAAAATGAAAGAATAAAGGGCTTGGCGTGATAACAGGAGCACTGGGCTGCACCCCTACTAAATTAGTATGGAGTCAAGACTATTGTTAGTCACATTTGCATAATAGCATAATAAAGTTTAAAAAAAAACAACAACAAACTTTATTGAAACTCATGAGAACGCAGCTTTTAAATGTACTTTTATGATGGGCTGTTATGCAAATCCAAATTGCTGTGCAGGAGGAAAAAATGGTGATTGTTGACAAATAATAAAAATGTGAAAGCAGCTGGGTGCAAAATGAAAGAATAAAGGGCTTGGCGTGATAACAGGAGCACTGGGCTGCGCCCCTACTAAATTAGTATAGAGTCAAGACTATTGTTAGTCACATTTGCATAATGGCATAGTAGAGTTTAAAAAAAAAAACAACAAACTTTATTGAAACTTATGAGAACGCAGCTTTTAAGGAAATATTTAGCAGTCAGTTAAAAAATTTTAAGTGCTTTTTCTGAATGCTTGCCTATTCGCCCTTCTAAACAATTAAATGTCATAAATGAATATGCTAGTTTGTTTTATATTTGTTTTTCAGAATTAGCCAAGTCTTACAAAGATGATGGAAATGAACAGTTTAAGCTTAAAAAGTACAAGTATGCTGTTGCTGCTTACACAGAGGGTTTAAAAATGAAGTCCGAAGATACTGAATTAAATGCTGTGTTGTACACCAACAGGGCTGCTGCATTATTTCACATGGGTATACAAAAATTTTCTCATATATTTTAAAATTGTTATATAAAAATATAAACATTCTAAAAAATAATATTTTTTAGATTTTTTGTACAATTATCTCATTAAGATCTCATAAGTACAAATATCTCATTTTTGTAAAAATATTTCATTATTTTTTAAAGATAATTAAAAAATATCTAATGTAAAACTAATAATTACACTGGAACCTGGCAAAGTGATCAGCTTGGTAAAGAGACTGCTTGTCTGTAGTGACCACTTTTGTACAATTTCACTTTACAACTAACCACTCTTTGCTGCCTTTATAAAGGGACAATCTTTAGAAAGTGACCAGTTTTGTTATTTCCAAGGGTGGCCACATTAAACAGGTTCCGAAAACTTTTTTTTTTTTTTTTTTCATGTTAAAGGTTTTCCTTATATCCTCCTTTTGGTAAAGAGACTACTTGTCTGTAGTGACAACTTTTGCACAATTTTACTTAACATGTATTTTGTTTTTGAATGTTGTGTTATTTTAAAATATGACTTAAAAATTTTATGTGTGAAAAGTAAAGTTGGCAAGTTTTTGACTATGGTTTTATCCGGCATTAATCATGGTTTTAACGGCCATGACAAAAATTTCTTTTTGACATAGATTTTGCCAGTGTGTCAAAAGCCTAAAATTCTGTCCTAAAATAGTGCAAAACTATTTTTTGCATTAAAATTGCATTTACAAATTTCATAATTTTTTACAGTAGGCACTTGAGTAAACTTTTGGACAATTTTAGGCAGCTCAAACTACATATTTGTTCAAAATTTCCAAGCATGATTTGGGTTCAACAAGCTGCTTGAAATACAAAATAATAAGCTACAACTGTAAATATGCAAATATATATGTATGGATAAAGCTGTATTAAAAAACTAAGTCACAGTGTTTCTACAGATTTCACAACTTTTGCTTCCTTGACTTTTCTCTGACATCATGCTCTTCCCTGACATTTTATCTAGCATGCTTTCACAAATTTTGGGTTTATATTTTTAATAATACTTCCTTTCGTTAATAACTTTCTATATAATTTGTTCTTTTTTCTACAAATAATAATAATAAAATAATAATTTGGAGTTTGATTTGATTTTTAAGGTCAAATCTACTTTAAAGATCTGCATATGCTTGAGAAACATTTGTTGGCAACAGCTAATGAACATTATAACATACCATTTCACATATTTGAAAGGGATTTTTTTTTATTATTTTAATATTATTGATTAAAATTACTAAAAAGTACTCTAATTAAGGCAAGAATCTGTCCAGAATAATCTGTAAATGATTTTTTAAATTTTTTATAGTGAATGTTTAATAATTAGACAGATCTATTACTGAAATTTTGACAGATTTTTATTTTGGTATAACATTGTCAAAGTCTTTATAAATGGAAGCACATATTTTCATTTTAAATAAAATTTTTGCATGTTTGAAAAGAAGTTATTAGTTTGTTCATTGATTGTTATAAGCATAAGTGAAAAACAACTGTGTTTTTACGAAAAACTTTTTAGGGCTTTTTATGAAGTTTCACAACCACCACTTGTACAGAAAGAAATTCACTATAGGGAGACTTATTTAATGATTCTCCTGTATTTACTTTATTAATTTGAAGTCTTCCAAATGCAAATATATTATTATTAATATTTTTCCCCCCCTGTTTGTGAAGGAAGCTACCGGAAATCATTAAGTGATGCAACTACTGCAAAACAGCTAAAGCCAACTCATATTAAAGCTATACACCGAGGTAAGAGGCAGTTAATGTACTTAGTGATTTTGAGATTATAGGCTAGTTGCAAGGTTTAAAATATGGTTGCATTTTTTGCATAATACGAAAAGTACTAAAATGAAATGAATTCTCAAAATAAAATTGTCAAAATGCTTAAATGAAATGAATTGGTTTTCGCTTTTGTGCGAAAGCATTCAGAGAAAATTTGGAACTTAAATATAGAAGAGAATGAGGGATAAAAGTAAATACTTCCTGTTATGGAATGGTTATAGAAGGGTTGTGGGAATAATCTTTGATTTTCAACATTGAATTCAAATATGTAGCCTGTGTGTGTATAATTTTCAAGATCACTGCAAAAACAATAGAGGAAAAGGATATCGGACATTATCTCTCAGAGAGAAAATTCGAATTATCCTTTTAACTTTTTTGCTAAAGAATTTTTGAGCTCAGCTTAAACCATGGCTAGTTGCTACGGAAAATGAGGCAGAAAATGATGCAGAATTCGGAAAAAAAAAATGTTGAGAAATGTTTTATTGTTTCAATACCTTAGTTATGTCCGAATATGACTGTCCTAAGTCTTACCTTTCCTTTGGATGAGCATCTGCTCTTACATTGTGTGGACTAAAATTAAATGTTTTTGCAGTTGTTTGGAAATATAGTAGAACAGTGTTCCCCAACCTCCGGACTGCAAATCAGTACCGGTTCGTGGATCAAATGGTACCAGGCCACCAAAGAAACAACATTAAATTATTTCCATTTTATTTACTGTGGTGTAGTTCTTTCGGATTTTTGCAACTTTGTCTGGTTTGTACTAATACCTTTGTAACAAAGCAATCTTGTAACTATTTTAAATTAGTTTATTGTTTATTAAACAAAGATTATGAATTAAATTTGCAGTCATAAAATCCATTGATTTAGCATAGTAGTTAGTTAAAATGTTAAAGCACTTAATATTCATTTTTTGGTGTAACTGTAGTTTTTTTTAAAGGTATGTTTAAATACAATTAAATTAAAATTATTAAATCAAACTAATTTAAAATGTAACCAACTCCCTTCCCGAGTGGGTCGCAGTAAAATTATCAAACGTTGACCAGTTGCTGTGATAAAAAGGTTGGGGATCACTGCAGTAGAAGACCCAAAATCCACAGGGCTCTATAATCTGCACTGTCTGTTCAGTGTAAACAATGAAATCTGCCCTGCTAGTTGCAAGTTCAGGAAACTTCATTATAACCAACCACAGAGTAAAAACAATAAGTAATTCCTCCTTGAAAAAAAGAAGAAATATGTATATATTTTAGAATTTGTGAGCTCTGATAGTAACATTGATAATCTTCAGATGACTGACAGTGATATAATTAACACTGAATGACAGTCACAAGATAGACTCTGGTATGCAGTAACAACTATGAGGATGATCAAAAGATTTATAAAATGACATTTAATGTAGGTTTGACATCGAGAGAGAAATATCTCAGATTTGTAGAGCAGCAAAGCTGTGTTACGGAAGAGGAATTAATGACAGTATGGGGGAAAAAAAAACTGTATTTAGAGCAGCCTAAAGTCTTCTATTCTTACTATTCGACAAATGTTTAAAAAGTTTAAATAATTGCATATAATCTCCTAATTTTGTTTATAGTATTATTCTTCTGTATTTTTATATTATAATTCTGATTATAATATAAGTAATATAATTTGCTTCCCTTTTATTACTTATTATCTGTGTGGGGATGGAGGGAAATAGAATAATTTTCCTATGATCCAAAATCTGCAAAAGGTCTGGAACCGAGCTGTGTGGATTTTGGGTCTTCTACTTTTTCTTTAAAGTAAAGGTAAAAGGCAGCGGTATATGAACAATGATTAGATATCTAGATTTGTGAAACCTATTTATTTCAGAATTTTATATATTTTAAGTAAAATAAATATGATACTTATAAAAATTTTCTATATCTATAAATTTTATTTCATAATACATATTCCATTATTAATTTTGAATATCATAAACCATTCATTGCGCATTTCACCCTAAGTATTATGATTAGATTATTATAATCTATATCTAAGAGGGGGAACAAAACAAATTGTCTGGCCTTAGAATCCTTTTGTAAAATCTATGCTGTAGGAAAGAACACAAAAGAAACAAACTTGAGAAACTTTTATCCCATACTTCATTGAAGCAGTGATCCTGATTACTAAAAGTGCCATTTTGCATACATTTATTATTTGTATTAATCTGAATTTTGAATTAAATGAAAGTTTAAGTTAAAAAAAGTATAGCAATGGTTCTTCATTTAGTTTATATTTGGAGTAGTTATGAATTTAGGATAAATATTTCAAGGCTATGAAGGCATCCATCCAGTTGTATTCTAAAAATGTAGATGCTGAAACAATAACAGTAACAAAACTAAGGGGGTGATTCTGGTCAAACGCCGCAAATTTTCGATCGCGTTGTCGCATGTAGGGGGGGTGAGCGACAGTGAAGGGGAAACAGCCACAGGAGCTATTTTGGTCAAACAACTATCGCACTCTGCAACTGCTGACGTCACCGTGTGACCGGAAGTAAAGAATCTATGAATGCCGACTGCAAGAATCGCCTTTTATCGATAACCATACAGCACTAACCAATCAAAACTCGCCGAATAATTTCTGAGAAGGAGCGCTTTTCCACGGTTTCGTTTCAAGCCGCAAATATTTTGTTTACAATATTTTTTAGTGTATATTTTTATCATGTATAAGACACTGAAAAAAAAACTTCTATTTTTTTAAAAACTTTTTAAAAATATATTTGCAAATTAAGTTGGAAAAGGTAGAATTTCTCACAAAAAAATATTGGATTTATTGATATCTAATTTACAGTAATCACAAATTCACAACGAGTGCCCAAGCCCCCTGGGCACCCATTCTGGCTACTGTTTTGTATTCTGTGTTTGAATTCGATTACCCTTTTCCTCTTAAATTGACCCTGCTTGCAAGAATAGCATACTTGCTGCAGTACTGCTGGTTGATGAATTTTTTTTCCTTTTCTTTTTGCCTAATTTTGATAAAGTGAGAAAATTTATTACACTGATTTTCCAACAGGAGATGTTTTTCTTACAATAACTGATTTTTCCTGTGCATAGCTTTTTCTTAACACAACACAAAGAATTATTAGATTGCTTATTTGGACATGATATTTGGTGATACTACATTGAAAAAAAAATTATTATATACTGCAAAAAAAAAAAAAAAAAAGGAATACATATCTATAATACTAATAATTTATTTGAAACTGAATCAATAACGCAAACAGTCCTTAAAGATTTTACGATTACCTGCAGGACAAATAATTATATTTAAAATAAAATGTTTGTGTTTTAAAAATGAGTATTCCAATTTAATTCACAAGGGGCTCTAACGCATTACCACGTTACATATGGAGAAAACCGTCCTAAACTTCAGAACATTAGATGACAAACGTGCATCACTTATTTTATTTGACCCCTTTAATATTAACTTTTTTCTTTTCTTTTCTTTTTTTTTTAAAAAAGAAGAATTGTCATTCTCTCTCTCTCGCGCGCGTAATACAACCATTCACAAAATTAGGTACATGTTTGCCTGCTCCAATCATATATTCATTGATGCAGCATTCTAAAAAATTAAATTGCTTATTTTTATTATTTTTTGCTTATTAAATTACTATTTTATTTGGAAAGAGTACACAAAAAATACCTGTAATATTAATAATTCATTTGAAATTGATTCAATAACACAAGCTGTGATAAAGTAAATAAAAAACTTTGTAAAAAACACACATAAGATGTTATAGGTAAGAGGATACGTACGTTTCAGCCAAAAATTGTTTTGGCCTTCTTCAGTCCAAGCCCTTCGTTGCAAGCAACACAGGGAACTGAAAAGATCTCTTTTCAGTTCCCTGTGTTGCTTGCAACGAAGGGCTTGGACTGAAGAAGGCCAAAACAATTTTTGGCTGAAACGTACGTATCCTCTTACCTATAACATCTTATGTGTGCTTTTTACAAAGTTTTTTATTTACTTTATTGTTTAACACCAGTATTTTGAGTGTTTTTTTCGACAAGCTGTGATGTTAAAATTAATTTTATTTCATTATTTAACGAAATTAGCCATTAAAATGTACAAAAGAGATAAAAGTCATGCCAGCTGGGCTCGAACCTGCAAACACAACGCTCGCAGCTTGACGCGCTTGCGCACGACGCCAGAAAGGACCAATCTTTGCTCCATTAAAAATGTACTTAAGCTATATCTGCTTAGAATGAAAGCTGTACTTGCTTATGCTGATTTTCAAATGTTTGGAGGATGATCTTTTGAGAATCCCTGTATATTGCATCGTAAAATTTGCATCAGTGATTGCATGTTATGAGCTTCATTTGTACCAGATTTCATTCAAATGGGTGATTTCAAGGTCGTGCCCTCTCCGTGTAAGATTAAAAATTGTAAATAAAAATATAAGTAACAACACAGAATAATAAACACAAAAAGCATTTCCTTACTTGCATTTGCACAGAGAAGACAGTGGAAATGCAAATTGCTCTCAAATGTAGACGTATTTTTTCTATTATTCGTGCCAAAACTGTAATGTCAGCCATCTTGCAGCTGCCGCAAATACTGATCACGTGACACTCGAAGATGCGGTGTCGCGTGTTTCACCTGTTTCGGAAAATGAGCCCGTTGCCGCAACTCTGCGACAGAAAAGGGAGATACGACAGATAAATGTTTGATCGGAATCCAGGCCTAAATCCAGATGCTGCTTAACTTAAGTATATTTATCATTAATATTTTATAAGGGCAAAATTTTGAATTTCATTTCAAATCATTACTTAAAAGTATGTATCAAAATATTTCATTAATTTATAATAATTTTTAGTAGTTTGTATTTAATAACATATTAAAATAATTATATATGTACATAATACACAATAGTTAATTAATAAATAATTGTAGAGTTTAATAGTAAAGAAAATTTTATACAGACATTTATTGGTTACTGTACCATAAAATTAAGAAAAAGTAGTTTTTGATAGTTTTTACTAGTAAACACATCATTTTTACCTCTGTCGTGTCATGCTATCAGAAACTAGTTTTTGACATCACAAACCCAATCCTGGTCCTATGGCAAGGAATTTGTGTAATATTTGTGAATCAAGGATAGGTACACATTATTTCATTTGTAGGATAAATATATGTATATTTGCTGTAAATGATCAAATTTCTAGAACTGAAATACATAGTTACAGTTAGTCAACAATGTACTCATTTTTGTGACAGTCGATTCACATCTTATGGGAAATTGTAGTTGGTAGTCATGCAAGTGCATGCAACAGAAATTGTATATACAGTAAAACCTTGATACAGCGATACTAAAGGGACCCAATAAATTATCATTCTAGAGGGATGTATCGTTATATCGAGCAGAGATTATATTGCATGGAATTTCTGCAGGACTGCAAAATTTTATCATTATGGAGGGATTTATCATAGCATTGAATATCGTTGTACTGAGGTTTTACTCTATTATCTATAAATCTCTGTACATACTTATATGAAAATTATTTATTTTTCTAACATAGGTGCATTATGTTGTGTAAAAATAGGAGATTATGAAAATTGCATTTTGTGGTGTGAGGAAGGGTTAAAGGTAATGTTCTCAAGCATTTTATTGCATTTTCTTTTGTTAGCTTTTCTAAGTATTTTCCTGTACAAGGAAAAGAGGGAGGGGGATTGCTGAGTCTTTTACTCACGTTATCTGTTTTAATTGTTTTAGACTCAGAATATTCTAATCAGAAGTGTGCTTGAGCTGTAACAGACATGAGCAAAACATTTTTAATGGTTTTTTAAAATTCTCTACTTACTCAGTAGCAGATTTTGAAAAATCCATCCCTAGAAAAGAGAACTAATGATTCTACTAATTCATATTTTAAATATAATTTCTATAAGTGAAATTTTTAAACATAATTAGTAATTCTTGAGAGGAAGAACATTTCTATATTGTAAAAGCTACATTTTAGCATCCAAAAATGCTTGGAACCCATTTTGCGATGCATAGTGAAATGCCTTACGTCATGTTTGCATTTAAGAAATTTTCTCTTTCCCTCTCAAAAAAAAAAAAAAAAAGCTTATATATTTATAGCACGAGAAAGGAAAGATAACAGGGAAAAAAAATGATGAATTTATTTGATTACTTGATACTCGAAAATTTAAGTCTTAAATTTTTTCAGCCATGGGCAATTCCACAGTTGCCCTCCTTTAAGCACGGCCTTGATCCTATTGTAAATAAAATATTCTAAATTCTTCAAATTTTGAAGTGTACTGTATTAAAAAAGTGAGTAATTTCCATTTGTGAGCCATTATTTCAAGTATTACCAGTTTAGAGGTTGTAGTAATTTTTAGTTTTTAGTCATAGTTTTGTAATGTTTGTTAACATTTTTCATTAACTTCCACTTTTTATATGTTAAGGTTAATGGGAAGATAATTAGAAAAAAAATGGTAGGAAGTATCACTTGTTACTTGTGCCATTCCATTGGTTTCTTTCTTCAGTTCTCAAGGGTGTTGTTCAAAGAAATGAAATCTCTCTCAGACTTTATACATAAAGGAAAATAAACTATTTGTGCCAGGGACTCAGAAAAATTCAGTATGATTCTTCATAAGCTGCACAATACACCATAATAAATGAAACATGTTTCTTTATGAAATTTTCTGAAAAAATTCTTCTATATGGAGTTTTGCAACAAAAGTTTTCAAAGAGTGACACATCTTGCCAATTTTTTTATTTTATAGAATTTTTTTGCTAAAGTTTTGTATTCGATACAGTTTATAATTTATTACTCTATATAAACACAGTGCCCAAATGACTTGTCACTTCATTTATATTTTGGAGTGCTTCCACCTTTTCCCTTGTATACAACATTTAGTCAAAGAATAGATGCAATAAGCTTCTAGCATGTTTCTGAAGTGATTTCAGACCATGCTTTATGAAGTGACACACCTAGTTCCTTGACATTTAGTATTCAAACGTCTTAAATGCCTTTCTGATTCATCCTAAAGATTTTTGATTACTTAATGTCTAGACTTTTTGACAGCCATTTCAGATGATCTAATAAATCCTAATGGCTCTCGTCGGTCCATTGAACTTTTTACTACAAAATTCTGAGTCCCAGATCTTGTAATCTTTATTCCAAGCATAATGATATTTGCAGCTGACAAAAAAGGTTTTCATGTTATACGTCGACTCTCAAAACCAAGACATTTCAGTTCTCTTCTCATTGTTCTGTTAGGGATCTTTGTTTCTGAGTTCAAATTGAATTCTTTCATAATTTGTAGAATTCCCAATCATCTGCTCCCCCTATTTTTCTTCACAAATTGCTTCAATATTTTTTCATCACATTTGGTGATGAAAGAAATATTGTCTCACCAAACATTTTCTTCGCTCTTTGCCACCTTGATGTTGAAGCTTCTGTGCTACCTTCAGTTAAATATGCTTTATATATCCCTTTTATGCCTCTGTTTGATACAGAGCCTTTTTATCGCCTGGGGCATGGGCAAATCGGGACTTTGCCCAGGCCCCAGGCTCGAAAGGGCCCCCAATTTCAAATATTGTTCTGAAATATTCTTTTTTATATCAAATATTTTATGAAAAATAAAACACATTTCATAGATGCGGGCCCCCAAATTCAGCAATGCCCGGGTCCCCAGTTGGTCACAACCGGGCCTTGGTTTGATATTTTAAGTCGATTTGAATTGTCAGATATTTTTACACTGTTTAGCTGCATCGGTACGATCTACCCTCTTTTAAACTCACTAATAGCTTTCATTGATGACATCTGAAAACAAAAACAACCAATTTTACAAAGTTCAAACAGTCTTAAATTTGAATATTAGAGTTGTTTCCTTTGAAATTTAGTTTTTGAGAGACATTAATGAATGTTTTCTATTGTTAAAATTTAAGAAAAATAAAGAATCATAGAAAGTGGTAGGTGACAAGTCATTGGGACTCTGAGTTTAGTACAGCTTGTAAAGAGGCATTCTAAAAATTCTGAAGGGTTTAACATAATTAGTTTATTTGTATTTATGTTCCGAAATCACATGATTTTTTTCAAAATACACTGTCAAGATCATTGAGAGAAAGGACTTTTCTATGTATTGCTTATTATTCTCCAGAAACTGCCAATAACTGTATTTTTAAACCATCTATATGCATGTACATAGTGATTTTCAACTATCAATTAAGATTTAAACTTTTATGGTTAGCCAACAAAATTTATTAAAATCAATGCTTATAAAGCCTAATAATCTATCTTCAGCAATATAGTTCAAAATGACATTGCACCGATAAAGTGCAGCCACCTATAAAGAACCAACTCAACACTCTAATATCAGATATTTTAAGTCATACTGTAAAATGAGCATACATAATGAAAATCTAAATTGTGAAAAAAGAGTTTAAATTTAAATTTATAATAATATCCTCTTTCCATCCAAGTAAAAAGTGAGACCTCTCATTTTCTGCTTGTATGGAAGAACCCTTGGACTCTTTTTAGTACCCAAAACAATCCATGCTGATGAATTTTTACATTTATGTGTGTTATTTACAAATGTCTTCTTTATTATTTCAATGGTTTTTATCTACTTGAATTGAATCCTTTATTACACAGAAACTTGTCTAACACTAATATTTCTTGACAAATTGAAAACAAACTTAATACTGTGGAAACCTATTTTCAAGGAAAGAATTTTTGATTGAACCCTTGTTTCAACCCCCTTCTATGCTAATAGGGTGATAAACAGTTAAATGTAGCAGTCTTTGTATTCATGTAGTAATGTTTAAGATCAGCCGCGATTAAAGCAACAATTTAAAAGTAAAAAGCCATAGAAGTAAAATTTTACTTTAAAAAGTTTTGTTTCTTATCTATTTATGAATCTATCTATTCGCAACAGGGGTCTGTTTAGGAGAAATTTGGGTTCATTAACAGACCCTTCACAGAATATTTTATCCTAAAAGTGGACCTTTCACAAAATATTTTATCTTAAATAAGGACCCTTCACAATATTTTTCATTTTAGAAATGACCCTTTCAAAAATTCTCACACTGGTAAGTGTCCCCTTCACAAATCTAATTGTTCAATTTGGTAACAGATTTTAATGAAGTTGTTACACACATTACAAGTTTTATAAAATTAATAATCATAAAACATTGAAAATAGTGATCTTGCCCATGTAATTGTTTTTATTTTAAAAATGTAAAATAAGATACTATTAACTGATACTTAATTTTTAATGCTGAGCTAAGGATGTACAAATGTCACACATTTTACGGTGGAATTGCTCTTTATATTAAACTATACAATTATTGAAAATATTATCCAAAAATTTCAATTATCCGATGTAGGTTTGGTTCCAAGTATGATAATGAAGATTCTATTCTATATGTATTGTTTATATAAATCAGTATACGTGAATGAATTTTATGTTTATTTATAAAAAATCTGTATGCAGTTTTTCATACATACAGTCAACTCCAGTTATAGTGAACTTCTGGGGAGCACCAAATTTCGTCCACTACATCTGAAGTTCACTAAAACCGAAGTGTACTCATGGTGAACAGAGAATTGCATGCAGGGGTGTCAACTCTGCTCCAATTGCCCCAGCCTGCTCCATATAGAGCATAGTACTTGCTCCTATTTGTTTCGAAACATGTATTTTTCTTTATTTTGCTCCGAAGCTGCTCCAAAACGTACTTTTCAAGAAATACTTTTCTTATCAACAACTGCAAAATTAGCCAACTCCACAATTTTCAGCAGCTGATAAGTGCATTTCACAGCATTCTCCTCACTTTCTCTAAAAAAGCAGCATTACAGAAGTGGAAAGGAGCCCCATTACAGAAACAGTGGTAGAAGCCAGTACAAAATAAGCATTTACAAATGGAATGGTCAGCAACCATTTTTTTTTTTTTTTTGAGTTTTGGGCATTTTTTTTTCATATGTAATGTGAATATGCATTAGAAACCCTTAAAAAGTCCTTTGGCCAAAGTACCCTCCTAAGCTAGATACTCCTCGAGTAGCTTTGCCTTATTAATATACAAGCATAGTCTCTAAGCCTTGGCTTGACCATCTTTTAAGATTTTATTTGTGTAAAGCTACGTATAGGCTAACCGCATAGGATGGTGTTGCCATGGTTAGAGGACTTTCTGAGGAGTCTAACACGTATTCATGTTACATCTGGAGAAAACCGACCAAAACTCCAGACCGTTAGATCAATTGCCCCACGATAGGCAACTCAGAACTTTCACACTTCAGCTGTCTACTATGTACAGTGTCTTTATCGACTTGGCCATGGTGGGGCCGTTTAAAATTTTGTTCCCTTACACTCCCTTCCTTTAGCATTACTGTACAGTTCGTACATAGTATTCTTTTATTTGTGTATCTATTATTCAAAACTGTACTTGATTATTCGTTCCTTATATGTTGTTTAACCATGTAAAAGAACAAATAATCGATTATCAACAAAGGTTATTTTTGAGGCCATGAACATATTTACTTTTGTTTAAATTAACTACATATTTTTATCAGAATAAATAGATTTGATTACTAATTATTGCTATTAAATAGTCATAATCATTATTAATTATTAAGAGTTGCTGTTAACCAGTTATATTATTAAAAATGAACTGCTCCCTATACCTCTTCACCTGCTCCAAAACAGCAATTTTCCTGCTCCCAAAAATGCTCCAAAACTGTTTACAGCAGATAGCACCCCTGTGTATGTGTATCGAGACCAATGGTTTGCGTTCACTATAGCCAAAAGTTCACTGTATCTAGAGTTGACTGTATATATACTTTTAAAAGGACTTTCTACAAAATGTCTTAAAACAGAACTTTAATTTAATACTAAATTTGTAAAATTGTATACTTTTCACAGGTACACAAAAACAGGACCCTATTTTCACGTTCACCAAAAAAAAAAAAAAAAAAGATTCTGGCTCAAAAAACCTGATTGAATGCTAATTTCAGGTTTACAAAATTATGAGTACAATTTTCATAATTTCACCAAATCTGGGCCCTGCCTGTAAAGTCAGGACAGATCCCTGCATAATATTTCAATTAATAGTTTTATTAAATTTTCAAAATTAGTTCTTTCAAATTTCAAAATTTGTGTGTGGACTACTATTTTGTGTGCATTCTCTACTAAAGTGGTAGTCTTTGGAATGTTACAGTTCATAGAAACAAGAACAGAAAACATGTTAAAATGCCAGTTTTTGAAATCATACCAAGCAGTGGGTTAGATCAAGAATAGACCAGATTTTCTGGCTCTTTGTAATTTTGAATTTTTGTTTGCACTTTCTTTTTTTGTGTAGCATTTTTGAAAGTTTTCTTAATTTATTTTAATTTTTACTGTATATTATTTATTTTTGACACTGTTTTAAGTCTGTAGGGTTTTATAACCGACTTGAGAGCTTGAAAGTAGAAAGAAAAAATTATGTATTTTTACTGCATATTTTTGGAAATAAAACATTCACTCTAAACAAAGTTGGATAACTTAAGTAATGCATTTTGAATTGTTTGTTTTTCTAATAGATTGATGGTAAAGATAAAACCCTTCTTGATTTAAAGAAACAAGCTGCTGACCAACTAGTAAGTAATTAATGTAAATTTCAATTCTTTTTTCTAAAAATTTCACATTATATATAACAGTTAAAATTGTAAAACACCAAAGTTTCTTTCAGATTTAAATAATATGATCTTAAATAATGTATGGTAATAAGAACTCATTGTTTTTGATGTCATAAAATATTATTAGTAAGATTTCCTACTTGCATTTTATAATTGCTTGTTCATACATTAAGATTCTATATAGTCATACACACTCGTACAGTCACATATTAAATACATTATTTTTACTTAAAATAATTGCTCATATTTTTTTAAAAGCAACAGGTTTTTTTTTTTTTTTTCTTCAATATTATTTCCCACATCAATTGTGTAGAAATTGTACATCTTAATTTTTTATATTCATGCCAGCATTCAATGCTGAAATCTTTCTCTGAAATCTAAGTGATACTTGTTTCATGTTTATAAAAAGATAAATGTTGCCACATGAAACAATTATAACACACTTTCGAACATAACTGCATTTTTTTTAGAAACTATATATGGCGAACTGTTGATGTGGCAATGTAGTTTCATGAAACTTGGTGAGATATTGGGCAATGCCACAGAAAAACAGCATCACTATTAAAGTAATTTTTTGAGACCATGTAAGATAATTTTAAATAAAGGTTTTACAAACTTCTATATATACTTACTGTGTTGTGCTTGAAATCTATTTGTCTCTAAATTGTCATAAGCCGTAATGCATTGGGATTCTTTTGAGAACTCCCGTAGAACTATAAATGCCGCATACACTATTATCAACAAAAAGCATTATTTTGATGTACTCTCTTTTCTATTTTGTCTGTACCTTTTTGTAAGTTAGTTATTAAAATAAAGTTATTTTATCACAAGTTATTGAATTCATTTCATTATATTTAATTATGCCAATATATTATTTCAGAAGAAACAAAAGGAATTCAAACTTCAAGCTGAAGCTGAACAGGCATTACTAGATGGTCTTAATAAAGCAATTAAAGTATATTTTGCTTTTGATAATGAATAATTATAATTTACACATTTTCTGACTTTTATAAGTGTATACATTTATTCACATGTATAAATCATTTTTTGGACTTACTCTTCAAGTTGAGGATGTTAGATTGTGTTGGTTCATTTTTCTAGTTTAAAAAAAAAAAAAAATCTTCTGAAATATTGTTTTATTTTATACTGACTTTATTCTATAAATAGGATTAAATTTATTTTAATTAAATTACTCTGAATTCATGCAGAAACTCATCTGAGCTAATGGTTTGTATGGGTTTCAATGCTTAAAGACTTTCCAAAATGTTTGAGGAACCAGTTCTATACTTGTTTGTTCTAACTGTACTGTATTCTAACTTTTATGCTTTTGATATGAAACTTATGCCTTTTTCAGCAAATTTTATGATTTTATGTGAAATACCCCCCCCCCTTTTTTTTACACTCTTTTTAATGAATTTTGAAGCTTTTTTATATTAATAAAATTTCACAATAAGATCACGTCTTTTAAAGAATAATCTGTTGAAATTTATTATTCATGAGTTTCCCATGGTTTTGCTTATTCTAAGATTATCAGATTTTTGACTTCCCCTTTCAGATCGACTAATGCGGCTGTTCAGCAGAAAAAATTTTGTTAGTATGCTCCAGCATCTTAATTTCAACCCTTTTCCATCTGCCTTGAAAAAAAAAAAATTTCCTTTAGTATATTTTATTTGAACCACCAGTATCATAAGAGTAAAAATTGAATATTAGTTCAATTTTAAGTTATTTTTGTAACTCTTTAAAAAAAATTTAAAATAGAAAAGAAAATTTTCATTGCAGAGGGCAAGTTCAAATATGAATGAAAATTATACAATAATTATAAAGAAAATGTAACAAAGTATGTTTTGATAAAGGAAAAAATGCTTATGAAAGCAAGTAAAGAATAAACTTAGCCTGTTTATGCTTTTTTTAAAGGTGTCATTTTACAATGCTGTTTTGTATATAACAACTGCTTTTTCCTTACCTAATCTGTTTAAAATTGTATTAATTGTGCATTTAGTATGAATATATATATATATATATACTTTTTAAATAAGTTATTAAATTAAGCTTTAATTTTCATAAATGTGTCAAGTGTGAGTTAAGTGTGTATGTTATATAAATACATTTTTAATATTTGATTCTGTTTAAAATATGTAAATTACTAGCTACTACCCGTGACTTCGTCCATGTCGGCTTTAGAATCAGGTCCAGAGAGAAATGAAGCACATGTGAATAACAAATATGTTTGTGACAAAAGAGATTGTATTTAAATATTATTTACCTTTTACTTATTTTAAATGAAGTATAATGCATGGTATTATATTTCATTTAAACTAAGAGAGTATGCAGAGTTACACTAAATTTAGATTTTTTTACGCATTTGGCGAATAGAAACAGTTACGACAATATTTGCGAACTGCTTTGAGTGTTCTTGTAAAAGAAATATTTATGCTATATGCATGAATTTTAACCTATGTTAATCAGGAATAGAGCAGCTTTCTAATAGTGAAAAAGTTTTAGAATCGATTCTGTAGTTACAGAGATACCCATAGAGCATATTGTATTAAAATTATTTTGAGTGTTTCTGTAAAAGAACTATTTATGATACGTGCAAGAATTTTTAGCCTATAATGCTCAGAAATAATGTAGCTTTCTATCAGTGAAAAAAGTTTTGAATCTGTTCAGTAGTTACAGAGATACACATAGAGTGTCATGCAATTCTTATGAGTATCCCTGTAAAAAAACTATTTGTGATATATGCATAAAAGGTAGCCTATAACAGTGGTGCGCAAACTATTTTCATCTGTGACCCCCTAATTTGTGTAAAATTTTGTCGCGACCCCCTATTTTGAATAAAATTTTGTTGTGACCCCTGGATAGACAGTAGACATTTTGTTTAGATGAAACGAAGTTACATTGAAATTCTTTCTGGGAGTTGCTCTTACAGGGTGTTTTTAAGAGTGTCGTGACGTCATCGATTGAAATAGCGCGTTTTTAAAATAGCGTACCAAACTTATAAACCACCATAAAAATGTTATAAAAGTTGTAACATCATAAAAATCAGTTAATGAATCAACACATAATTTTATAAAACAATGCTTTATTTATGCATATGGATATTAAATGTTTTAAAAAATACTTTTAAAAACTTTACATCGTAGAAAGTCAATGTGAAATATGTGCTTGCAAAGAGCTCATGATTGCTTCTATGTTCGGATCTGTATTGGAAATCGCAAGTCGTAAGTCATCCTCTGGATCCAATCGAGATCGATGTTTTGTTTTAATGGAAAATAATTTTGAAGATCACTATGCATGATCATTATGCATGATTAATTTGCAGATCACTATGCATGATAACATGGTTTTGAAGCCCCGTGACAGTGATTGCGAATATCGCGCTCGTAAAATAATAATTGTCAGATTCTTTTCTTGTATTATTTCAGTTCTTTGAAATGAATAATTGTAGATTTTTCATAAATTTGGATCTCTTTGAATTTGGTGACCCCCAAAATTTTTCTTGCGACCCCCGGTTTGCGCACCACTGGCCTATAATACTCAGGGCCCCACCAGTGACTGAGAGGCTCTGCTCTCGAAACTGGAAGATCAGACTATAAGTTTGAACTTGCTATTTAAAAAACATATTAATTGCATTTTAAAAGAAAACCCAGTACAATATTTGGAATGCTGATAGCTGCAAAATAACACTATAAAGGTTTCTTGAAGTAAAACTTCTTTAGGCGCGACTTGGGAGTAACTCAGATTTTTTTTCTGACGGAAGTAACGCTCAGTAAAGGAAGTGAAGTCTATGTCATATACTCCAGGCTTCTTGACTTATATGCCAACTAGTGGCAAAGATCATAATTAATTAGGATTATTTATTTCATATATTTTCAAACAGATGAATTGTGAATAGCAATGTAAATAAAAGTTCAACGGTTTTATAAAAACAAAATACACCCCACATGCATTCGAAGCCAAGCTACAGGCGGAAAAACGGTTTGAGAACACAGTTAAAGAATAATACCACAACATGGACACTCCCTGGATTCTAACCCAACCTCCATAAGAAAGAATGGCTTAATAACATGGTTTTGGAAAAGCACAAAGAAACGGAACCTGCCTGCAATCGAACCGGAACAGTAGATGGAAATGCCGGTTTAAGAACACTTTTCCATGATTCTAACCCAACTTCCAGACAGAACAATGGTTTAAGAACAAGGGGATGGAACACCACAATTAAAGGGACAGTGGCTGCAAACGAACCTAAACAGCAGAGGGAAATTTTCGTTTAAGAACACTGTTGGAGGATCATACTTCGATCTCAACATACAGAGGAAAACTTCAGTGTAAGAAAAAGTGAAAGAACAGCACAAAGAATGGAAGCTGCCTGCGATCGAACCCAAGCAGCAGGCAAAAACTATAGTTTAAGAACACTGTGATAGAAAAACATGAAGAAATTGAATCTGCAATCGAGCCAAGCTAGCAGACGAAAACTTCATTTTAAGAACACGGAAACAGAATAACACTTCGAACAAAAACAGCAGAGGAAAACAAAGGTTTAAGAACACTGCCATAGAAAAACGCAATAATAGACCCTACGTGCATTCGATACCAACCAACAGAACAAAACACCAGTTTAGGAAGACAGTTAAAGAAAAATACCACAACATAGACATTCTCTCGATTCAAACCCTATGGAAAAACATTTTAAGAAAACAGTGACAGAATTATAGTTCAACACGAATACTTCCTGGATGCTAACCCGATATCCAGACAGAACAACAGTTTAAGAACACGGTATGTAACACCATAAAGAAACAAACACTGGCTGTAAACGGTTTAACAACAAAATAACATGTATATAATCTTTGTAAAGTTCATGAATAATAAATATAATTAAATTATAATATGATATTTATTTTAAGTTTAATTATTTCAGTGATATGTGTCACAAACATCAAAGAAGTTTTACTTCAATCGTGCTTAATGATTACACCCACACACTTTTTTTTTTTGGTTGCTTTCTTTTCAGTTATTTTAATTCAAATGTCTAACAAAGTACACTAGCTTTGCTTGTTACAGGATTAAGAATTAAATCCCTAGCAGAGCATTTTTCTCACAAATCACGTTTACCAAATCGAAGATTCAATATAAAGTGTATCAGTATTTCTAAATAGAATTTGAATTATACCTTACATGTTGTTAGTTGTCTTGCAAGAAGATAACGTGTTCTAAAGATAGAATTGTACTTTACTGTAGACATTTCATTAATTAATAACTTCTAAATCATTTTATGAGAACTGTATTACAGTTTTAAGCACTGATATACATACCCATTAACAAAATTTTATGAAACAATTTCTTGAAAACCCAGAATTTTGTTTTAAAAATTAAATAATAATCTTCCCTTAAAACTGTTGACTCATTTGCTGATTGATATGCAGAAAGACAGTACTTACATTTTTCTAGCACTATTACATTATTACCTGCTCTTATTTTTCTTGCAGAAGCAACAATTTCTTTTCACTGAAGTGTTTGAGAACATAATTTTTCTATTTAAACTTTCACATCTTTCATTTGTATTCACTATCATTGTTTGAGTTCCCTTTGATAGTTCTTGAGTAACTTTGCCTTAAAACACAATACAATACAATTCAATTTGCTTTTCAATTAGGACAGAGGAATAAACATTCTTGAAGATGGTCTTACTACAGCATCTGTAATGTGTGATTATCCCGGAACAAGTGCCAAAGTACACATGACAGACACTGGTGAATTAGTATGGCCTGTTGTGCTGATGTATCCTCAATATGGCATCAATGATTTCATTCCAAATTTTAATGAAAATTCATGGTATGTATATATATTTTTGTAAACTTTTTTCACCAACTGCTTAACCAAGTAAAGTGCATGTTTCTATCCTATTCACCAGCTTTTGCTAATGTCTGCAAATACCATCATAAACACAACCAGCTGCTGATTATTGGCATGCACGGGATATAAAATATGTTCTCTCCCCCCCCCCCAATCTTTATTTATAATTAAGATTAGTAAGACTAATAATGCCTGAACAATTGAAACTTTTCAAATATATACCATTAAACCATCTATCAGTGTGGTTAAAAATATGGAATATTAAAGATTTGTTGATGATTTTGTTATGTTATTGCGCTTTATTGGAAATTAATTTTATTATTTGTAAACCTAAGGAATACTTATTAATGCTTATTTATACAGTTAACTGTCAAAATGTTAAAATTGGTTATGCCAATGCAAAACCACTACTCAAAAAAGGGTTAAACATAATTAATTTCTGAATAAAAAAGAAAAAGTCGAACAAACATAAAGAATGTAAAATGTTATTAAATAAACTGAAGTGCCTGTATGTTTGCCAACATAATGTATATTAATTTGATCATAATGTGTAAAAAAAAATACCTATTTATGTTTAAAGATGTGTTTTCAATATTTTTATTTTTATTTCAGCTTTTATGATTATTTTTGTGAATTATTCAAAGATCATCCTGACTGGGATTTCAAGAAAGAGTATACTCCAGATGATCTTAAAGTAATTGTCATTTAATTCTTTTACTTTATGAAGAATGTTGGTTAATTTCAGCATGTATATTTTGATAAAAATCAGGGATGCGCCAATCTGCTATAAAAGCAACATTTCACGTTTTAGTGAAATTAACCAATTTTCATTTGCACTGCTAAAAAAGCTTCGTATTTTTTCTTGTTTCATAACTTTAATGAAACAAGAATAATATTTTCTTCATTATCTGCAAAGAATTGCATTTTAATTGTTTTGTTTTTGGCCTTAAAAATATTATTGTTTCTGTTTTAACCTTTTAAAAATTGTGTTAGCCACATTCTTTTTAAAGCCATTGCTAGTTTTATAATACATATATATATATATATACATAAAGTAAATCTGAGTTCATCTCTTATCTCCTACATGCATTAATGTTGGGGTAGTGGTACCACTCTTCTTTTTTTTTTGTTGTGTGTGTGTATGTAAATGCAAATGTAACATAAATTTATTGCTTCTCCAATTTACTTCTGAAAGTAAATTTAACCACTCTTATTTGCACCAGAATTTAATTTTAGTCAGCACAACCCTTTATAAGTTCTGCTTATTTTAAATCCCGAAATAAAACTACAGAGAATTTTATATTTATTTTAAGCAATCTGACAAAGTAAAAATTTTAATGATAGTCCAGATGGGAATTAGTGGGTGTTCTAAAAAAGTTGTTTAATTTTGATCCTATTTGATTTGAAAATTCTTAGAATTTCAAAATTTCATTTCCCCTTTCTGAAATTTTGAAGACTTGTTAAAAAAAAAAAAAAAAGTCTGAAATATACATCCCTTCCTTTACCATATCAATTTTGCTCTTGGACATTGCTTGTTTTCCATGTATTTAGTTGAATTTACTAATTAAATGAAAAAAATGAATTATTTTATTTTGCTTTAATTATTATGTATGAAATATAAACTACATTTTATTCAGCTGGATGATGCTGATTTATCTACTTATTGATGCATGCAATTTTGTGCTTGATTATGTAACATAAATTCATGCTATGAATAACCCTTTACATCACAGTTTATTAATTTATTTGCATAAAAATGAGTTTTTGTACTTTCACTTATTTGTTTACACCTGGAAATATGTCTTATAATTTCTTAAAGTTTTACAAGCCAAACTCATGGTTACTGTTTAAAATTTAATTATTTATTAAATTATATTCAGGGATGAGAATCTTCCGCGGATCCGCGGAATTCCGCGGTTTGGTTATTTCCGCGTATTTTGCTTTTTTTTATTTTCTGCGTTTTTAAAAAGACATTACTTTCCGCTTTTTCGTGTGTTTAAGTTCCGCGTTTAAAAATATTTTCAGTGCAATTTTCTTTTTTAAAGATGTATTCGCCGAAATACATCTTGCTTACCGATATCAAGACCGTATTGCTAGCCCCAACACGTATTCGTCTTCGGCCATGCTTATTGCGTATTCAAAAATCTTGCAGGATTGGAATCCAAGGAGAAGCCTTTATGATCCACTCCTCCAAGCCAATGGAAGCGCTGCAACTTGCTAAGCATGCGCGCATCGAAGAAGTATGGGAATATTCAATGAGGAGATCAAAAGTCGTAAGACCCTCCGCGAAGTTTGTTCCTTTCGATAAGCGGAAGCACTGAATTTTATTACATGTTGTGGTTTGATCCGTTTTGCGGTTTTCTGTCCTCAGTTATGAAAAGCAATCATTTGGATATCATAAACCGCATTAACGCTGCGGAAATAAACAAAGAAAATCACAATTAAGACTTTTCTACAATCTGCATTTTTTTTTTTAATTGCTTTCGTAGTGAATTAATTTTGAGGCATAGGATAAATCCCACAACATGCCAAGCTTAAAACAAACAATTATTCTCCAATGCACGCATTATGCATAGTCAGCATAACAGCTGGCCCGTCCGGTGGAAGAGGAAAGAAATGTTTACTTTAAAAGAAATGAATTTCTCTCTCTCTCTCCCTCCTCTGCCGTTGACCTAGACCTTCCAAACAGTCGTTTATTTATTTAATAATGTTCCTCTTTCTAAATTGAAAACATTGTTTATATTAAATCGTAGGTTCTTATTTGGCTTCCTAAATCATAGGCGTTAGCATCACGCAAACGCAAGGTTTTTTTTTTTGGGGGGGGGAAGTGTGCGTGGGGGAGCACGCACATAGCATATTCTAAAGTAAAAATAGGTATGTTTCTTTAAGTTTAAAAAAAAAAAAAAAAAAAAAAAAAAAAGGTTTTGGAATGAATGGTTTTCCAAACAAAGTTCCGGGGGGCACACGCCCCCCCCCCACCCCCCCCCTCTGCCCGACGATATGCTTATGTCTCAACTTAGCAGTAAAGTACTTTTAAATAGTCTATGAGAAGTAGGGAAGGAAGAGTTCTTAATTTAACACTATAACTGGATTTAAGCCATCAATAGTTGTCAAAACTGCTGAACTAATGCATTGTGCAAGTAGTATTTGTATTTAAAAATTATTTTTAAGCATTATAATTATGTGAAACTAAGGTTTTTTGTACCCTAGTTGTTGGCAGGTATATAACTAGTCAGCTTTCCCCTCCTCCCTCTCCCATTTGTTAGGAGAGAGAAAAGTAAATGAGATCGCATTCAGCAGATTTTTAATGGGAACATATATGGCCTAAATTTTTTGAAATATCTATGTATTTTTGTTAGTGTTAACTTTTTAAAGTTACAGGATAGATTTTATTGTCTGATGTAAGAGAAAAGTTGAAATTACTTTTAACATTTTGGATATATATTTCTTTTGCTGTGCCATATTCTGTGTTCTTGGGTTATTTTATAATGAATTGTGGTAAATCTATGGAAGCTTGAAATATTTAATGACATTCTGGAATTTCATGAGAGACAGTTCATAGAAAATCAGGCAATTCTCCCCCCCCCCCCCCTAGAAATTACATTGCATTCACTTTCAAAAGAATAAAATAAAATTGTTTTGTAAAGCTAGGATTTCGTCTTGACTGTAGATTTTGTAAAATTGATTAAGATCATCCTTTAAATAATGATAACCTCTGTTTCATTATTGAATGTTCTGCATCTAAAATTGCACATAAATGTTTATGAATTTTAATTTTTAAAGATAATAAAAATTATAATTTAAATAAAAATATTTTAATAAATAATTGTAACATATATATTGTTGATATAAAATAATTGTAATATATATATATATATATATATATCAGAGGCGTAGCCAAGGGGGGGGTTAGGGGGGTCATAACCCCCCCATGAGGAATTTTTTACCATACAAAATGTATATTCTTCACTACATTATCACATACACGTATACATATATATGAGTTGTAGTAGTCATAACCCCCCCCCCATGAAAAATTTCTGGCTACGCCCCTGAATATATATATATATATATATATATATATATATATATATAAAATGGGCATCACACGCTTGAACTTTGCTCGAAGTCGAAATTACGTTTACGCACTTTTCCTCTTTTTTCATATTTGTGTATTCTCATCCCTGTATATTGGTTGTTTTTGTTCTTACATATATAACAGTTTTTTTATATGCACATCACTCACATAGATGCATGTTTGTTTGTGCTGAAAGAAAAGGTAAATTGCCAGTGAGATAAGACCTACATGGGTACGAGGTCAAAGAGAGAGAGACTGTTTTCTGTTGGATTTCCAGTTTGCTATTAGAAAAATCAATCAAAATGTATATTTACTAAATTATTTGTGTTTTTGTTGATATTGCCTATAGCAGAAAATGTGAGACATGAGATACAAGTCAACCCCCCCCCCCTTTTTTTTAAATTAATCTGCATATCATTTTCATGAGGGTATTGTGTGTGGATTCTTTTCTTGGTCTTGAAAAAAAAAGTACTCGTCTATTTTCCAAAATAAACGTTCTCTGCTCTTAGAAAGCATTCTACTTCTCCTCCACTATCACATTTCCTCTCTGAATATCTGTAACGTGCTGACAGTTACAAAACTGACTCATTTCTTGTTTTTAATACGATTTCAATTTTTTTTTTCTGTTAGTTATTGTGAAATTATGCTTCAGATTATTTTCAATGCCTAATAAACTGTTGCAGATTGACAGAAAAAGTCCTACTTCTGGGTTGATTTCAAATTATAAATGATCTAATTCAATTCAGAATAACATGGTTTGTGTTTTCCCCACTGGTTGCTGCTCAGTGCACAGCTGCCAAGTGCTCTGATTTTGCCAGAGTTCTTCAATGTTTTTAGTTTGCACTGGAAATCCAATAACTACTGAAAAACTCTGATTGTTTGGTCTGCAAAATTTATTTATACAGGCAGAAGGAAATTTCAATTTTTTTTTTCTCATTCTTATGAATGATTATATTTTTGTTAGCATCTCCAGTACTTAAGAACTAAATATAAGCCTTTATTTTAGATTTTATTTATTTTGTTTTTATAAATTAATGTTATTTTTGAATGCACTAATAATTTTTTGAACTTGCAGCTGATTTTTAAGGTCAAATCTGCCAAGTTTATTATTTACTAATGAAAATTATAACATATTATTTCTCTGATTTAAAATAGTTGTTTTATGATATAGATAAAATGTTTGTCCTTAATAGTTGTTTTAATTACTGATATTGCATTTGTGTATCACTCCATATCAATTTCTATATTGCAAAATAATGCTACATGTTACATTTGGAGATTGACAACTATGATCACAGTGGACCTTTGGTCTCTTGTCTTTCCTTATTGGCCCTAATCTTTTTATTATCTTATCCAGTTAGTTTGTTTAAAACTTAAGTTGAAATCAGACCTACTGCATAATCAATGTCCCAAAATTAAATCCTCTTTATTTTTACTGTGAAGATAATTAAATTTCACTAAAATCAGTCTGCATCTATTCCAATTTTATTAGGGCACTTAAAATGTTGTTATTTCTGTCAAGATTATATGCTTAATGCAGAATAAGACACACTGCTTTCTTGTAAAACAGCAATGTGTCTTATTCTGCACAGTGCACTACTCTTGTAAGAAAGCATGGTTGTATGAAGAATAAAATAATCTTTTCTTTTGAAGGTTCATCATTTTTATGCTGTCTTCCCTCTTTTTTTTTATAATATTTTGTTTGCAAGATAATCATCTCCCCTTTTGTTTTTCTTTGTTTAAGGGTTACCTTGTTTCATTTTGCTCTTTATATTTTCTTAAAGGTAACACGTCTGTAATATAATACGCCTCCCTTTCAAATCTTGCATACAGTCAGTAATTGCTTGGATTTTTGTGTGTTTACTTTCTTTAGAATAAGTAACCCTTATTTGTTTGTAAACATTTTTTTTTTTTTTAAATTTAACATGCATTAACAAACATTTATAACTATATATTTTTTCGTTTTCCTTTTAGGTATATTTCTGTGAAAAAAGAGGTGATATTGTTCCAGTTAATGCGCATAATTCTTTAAAGTCTGCCATGTGTCATAAAAGGTAATTTTCTCCCATTATGCTTTAACGCGTAGTGATCCCGCTCTGGGAACACCAAACTCTGACGTTTTGACTGCTGCCAGTCACGAAGAATAGACTTGATTTCTATAAAATTGTTGTGGGTGACATAGCTCCACGAGAATCCTTTACTTTTTAGCACGGCATTTCCCTTAAAAAAATGGTCGCGATTATTTTTAACAGTACTGACATCTGCTGAAAATGGAAGAATGCGAAAGAACAGCTGGATAGATTGTCCAATGCTGAGAAAAGGGCAGCCATTGCCATCGCTCGACTTAACTACCAGCAAGATGGCGGACGATCAAAACGTTCATCGCGTGCCACAGATCTAGAGATCCTTTTTTGATGCAGCTGGCTGTGCGGCACAGCCAGCTGCATCAAAAAAAGGGTCTCTAGATCTGTGGCACGCGCTGAAGGTTTCGATCGTCCGCCATCTTGTTGGTAGTTAAGTCGAGCGATGGCAACAGCTGCCCTTTTTTTAGCATTGGGAAAGGGTTGCGCCTCAAAGGGTTAACACTGTTTGATCATTGTTTTGCTTTGTCAATCACAGTTCTAATAAAAGTGGTGATTCCTTCCAGCAGGGTTCGTACGCCCTCTGGGAAACCTGGAAAACAGGGAAATCTCATGGAAAAATGTAATTTTGCCTTAAAAACCTTTAAAATCCAGCTTCAACCCTGGAATTTTAGGAAAATTTATCCCCCTCTCTTCTTTGCTAATGAAGCACTCATGCAATTGGAAATGGATTATACAAGATTAATCATCTATCACTTAAGACTGCTTAGAACGAATAGCACGCCTGCTTCTCATTTTGTCTCTGCAGTTCTGAGCATTTGTGATTGCCCCCTTTTGTCATTTGAGTTGGAGGGGCTATTCTTTGTGTTGTGTACTGTGCACAAAGTTGGATTGTGTAATATTATTATCACGTATATACAAACTCTGCTGGTATTTGCTAAAATACAATGTAGAATGTGTGTTCCTATAATGTTAAATATTTCATTGTTTATGCATAGGATTGGTAGACTTTACTTAGTTCTAAAGAATATGGGAATTTTTACCAATAGCCTTGTGTACTGGCAATAGTATAAAAAACATATCTTGAAACTTTCAATCAGTAAAGTGGTCCCAAAAATTCTTTTTTACTTCTGTAAAGCTGTTGCATAATTTCTGATATTTTATAGGTGAAATTTAATTTAAAACCATGTTTGATATAAATGTAATCCATTGATTATGCAATAATTGAGGAGGAGTATAATTTTGATTACCATAGTGCTATCATAATTTCATGGGGCATGTAAGTAAAAAGTATTTAGTCTTTATCTTATGTTTAATTTTTTGCGATAACCTGGAAATTCTTAAAAAATCACCTGGAAAACTCAGGGAATTTCATTTTGAAAAATGAGTATGAACCCTGTTCCAGTTGGGATAAAGTATAGCAATCTGATTTTTGATTTGAGGCATTGCATAATCACTCTAAAATCTAAGTTTTCCATAAAAATTAACGACAAACAAATTTCCAACACAATTTCCAAGCACTATCTTCAATGCAAACATCAAGACCAATCAGAAATAGCTGATGCCACTCATGTCATTGCAATTGTTCAGTTGTCTTATTTGTAATAAATAAATAAATAACAGCATATAAAATTTTACCTTTCAAAAGTCAAACAAAACAGAAATAAGTCTTTAGTATTACAGAAAAAGTTATTTGATGCCATTTTATAATTTTTATCTATCTAACCATTTTTCCATGTATTAGACCAGACATGCTACTTTTCTGCATTTTCGTGGATTTCCGCTTTTTTGATATGAATTCCGATCGTTCCCGAGATCAGTGCAAATCCGCTTTAAAATTTCGCGCATGTGTATGAGGGGGGGGGGGTGTCGAGGCATCGCCGCAGCTTTTTTCTTTTCTTCAGTTTCTCTGGAATTCGGTACCCCCAAGACCCCTACAATATGGAGAATCCCAAGGGCTCTATAATCCACTGCCCAGTTTGAGTGTATCCCATGCTCAGCTATAGAAATGAAGTTCGCTTTGGAATGTCAGCGTATTGTCTTTAGCTGCTCTTTCTTGGAAAGAACGCAGCTGTGGACGCGTTGCCGCTCGTTGCTGTGTGACGTCATCGCAGTGTGTGGAGACTCGATGTTCGTGGAGAGCGGAGAGGGGAGGGAGCTCCCACGTGGAAAATCCGTAGCTAGCGGCGTGCTGTCCCTGTTGGGGAGATTCACTTCAGCTTAGTTGTTTGTTTTTTCGGCATGTTGATGTTTGTTGATTGATTCGCTAGTGCTAATCGTTTCAATATGGCAAAAATAATTTCTGAAGCAGCAAATGTAGGTGAAATTGACAAGGTAGAGAAAAATAAATTTAAGTTTGAATGGCTGTCAAAACCTGTGGGTTTAAAACTTGGAAAGGATGAAGCCAGAGTTACGATTGGAGATAGTGTCCGAAAGATTGATGCCAGCGGAAAAGCAATCTGCTCCCTTTGCAATGATTTCATTTATTATGGCAAAAGAGGTTGTGCTGCAATATCGGACCATATGAAATCCAAAAAGCACTGTCAAAAGTTTTTTTTCTAAAAAAGCAAACTACATTTTACCTAGCAACTTTTTCTGTGCGCAATCAATGAATGTGACTGCATCAACATCACCTGCCTTACAAAACATTCCATATGTGACAGAGTGTCGAATTCTGAAGCTATAGTATTGGGTGCTTTAGCGGAACATAGTTTGCCTTTTTCCATGGCCGAGGTAATAATAGATGTGAGCAAAACATTGGTCGCAGACAAAAAAGCCTTGAATCATCTGAACATGAAACGTGCTTCAGCAAGCTACAAAATGAGATTTGGAGTTGCAAAAATGTTTGTAGATTCTACTGTCTAAAATTTGAAAACTACTAAATTTTCCCTAAATATTGATGAAGCCACCAGCACTAATTACATGAGGGCATTATCAATCTTATGCAGCTATTTTTCTTCAAGTGTAAACAGAGTTGTTGTGGAACATTTGAATTCCTTAACTGTACACACTGTAAATGCTGAGAACCTATTCCATGAAATTAGAACATTTTTTGATGATAATGGCATTCCTTGGGATAACTTAGTATCTATTTTAATGGACTCCTGCAATGTAATGAGAGGCTCTAAATCAGGTCTCGAAACAAGAATAAGGAATGAAAAGGCACCACATTTGTTGGATGTAGATGGTGATTCATGCCATCACATCCACAGTGCTAGCAAAAAATTTTGCAAACCATTTAATATGTGGGTAGAAAGTCTTTTTAGAGATTTACACAATGACATTAAATGGTCTGCAGATATCAAAATGTACCTAAGGGAAGTTTTTGATATACTGGGCATGAAATTTGCTTCACCAGTTTCATTTATAGCGCATCGTTGGCTGTATGCTTATGATGCAGCTTTGAACTTTGTATATATTATTGATGCTGTCACACTTGTATTTTATTTGTATCTGAAAGATGATGATAAAACAGTGTACTTTTCTACTCTTTGTGCTATATACATGAGCAAAAATGTTTCTTCTTGTTGTAGAAAAAAAATTAAAGGTATTCAAAAGAAGCTGATGTCAAAAAAGCTCACAGATGATGGAGCAAAAAAGAAAGAAGCGTATGTGAGAAGCTGTTTTATTATAGACAGAAAACATGTTTGATTGCAAACTTTTATATTGCAACTTTACCTCTTTTGAAGAAATATATTCTTCTATTTGAAACAAAAGAACCACTCATCCACAAAATTTATGATGAGCAGAAACAACTTTTTTTGGATTTTTTGTCATGTTTTATGGCACAAGAGCAGTTACAAATAAAATCAGCTAAAGTGCTGCTTGATATTAATATACTAGATGAAGCATTGCATTTACCTGAGCAGAGAATGTTTGTGGGTTCAGGAACTCAAGGTTTAATTTCAAAGAGTCCAAATAGCCAAGCTGTTAAAGATTTTCTTGCTTGTGCAAAAAAAGCTTATGTTGAATGTGGCACACATCTTCAGAAAAAATTCCTTTAAGTAACCAGTTTCTAAAATGTGCATCTGCTGTTGACCCAACTGCAAGGGGTCATCAGATTACCTGTGACAGACTTACAGAAGCTATCTAGTTTACTTCCTAATGTTTTATCTTAAGAGAAAGAAAAATAACAACTTGAGATTTTTCAATTTCAAGTTGACATGAATCTACCTTCTCCTGTGGATGATTCGGGAAAATTTGTAGCAGTTGACATTTGGTGGGCAAAAATTTTTAGCATGCCTAAGTATGATAACACGAGTAAAATTGTTAAGGCTGTTTTAAGTTGCTTTCATGGACCACAGGTGGAAGGATCTTTTAATGTTATGTCTGATATAATTGATAAAAGATCTGGCAGAATGCAGATAGAGACTTACTCTGCTATACAAACAGTAAAATACAATCTTCGGTCAGAAAATAAATCTGCAGTTCAGTTTTTTTGGAAAAAAGAATTGGATGAGAAGATAAAAAAAAGACAAGAAAAGAGTAAGAATAAACAAGCTCCACCTCCAATAAAGCAAAAAGTGGCAGAAGTCTGTTCTGTGGAGTCTGCAAGTAGACTTAAGCATAAAAGGAAACTTGAACAAATGGTTCAAAATATAAAAAAGAAAAAATTAAAGCTGAAATAAGTGCTCTTTCCTCAAAGATGTAACTGTTTGTTTTCACTGCAGCAGACTTTTTCCCCTTTTTTAAGGTATGTTGATCCTCTTTTAAGGTGTGTTGATATTTAAAAAACTGAATTGGTCAGACATTAATTTTTTGGACTGGGTTGTTTTCACTGCAGCTGACTTTTTTTCCTCTTTAAGGGGTGTTAATTTGCCTACTTAAAAAACTGAATTGACCAGACATTATGTTTTTGGACTGAGTGGTTTTCTTATAGGAATATAAAACTTGTGCTCTACTAAATATTTTTTAGTAAGTAATATTTCCCTGTAATAATTTTTGAATATAAATATTAAATAAGTACAAAATGCCAGTGCTTGTTTTAGATTAGGTATTCAAAATGTTCATTTTATGCAAAATATTTTAAGTGAACAGCTTTTTATTCTATAAACAATCGAAGCGAAATTAGATTTCAATATTGATAAAAAAAGAATATATTTAAAAAGTCATTCTGTATATAATTTTTGTAACATTTTTTTGCTTGTAAGTGTGCTTAATTAACGTGAGTAACTTCTCTAGTATGACATGTATTTGACAATTTAATGGTATTGCGCTGTCTCGCGTTGTTATACATCGTCGCGTTAAGTTCAGCATTTTTTGCTAAATGACTGTAGCATGTCTGATTAGAGTGTCATTTTTATAACGTTCAAATCTAAAACTAATATGTAGTAGTGTTTCTGATGATTCATAAATATGTTTTAATTTTTTTTTACAGATTTGTTGTAGTAAATGGAACCTTAAACTTCTTTGTTACATGTTCGGAATTCGATGCAATTTACAGATCCCAGAATTATGTAGCAAATACATAGCAAGCTCTGTATGATTTTGATCTAGATATGTGTATGTATCTGTTGTACATAAATAACAAGTTTTTGTTATGTGTACATACCTTTGAAAAGTTTGGTGAATGGTTTCATAAGAAAACAAAGTACTTTTACCGGCATTTAAAGTAATCATCATTAGCTACAACACACTTTAGACATTAGTTGTACAGCAGCTGTAAGCTTGGCAAATTTTTGTTTCATTAATAAAGCTGAAAACATTTTTCTCGTTATGCTGTTAGACCTGCACAGAGTTGGCTAAGCTGCTTATCTTTAATTCTTCTGCTATCATTTTCAAAGACAGTCACGGATCATGTGCAAGCATCCATCACACATTCTGGATGTTGTCTGGTGGGTTGTGCTTGTTGAGACCCTGCTTCACCATTGTGCCTTGATCATCATTTTGATTAATTTGAAACAAAACTTGTGATGTTCATCTGCTGCCCCACTTTGCAATGACGTGCCTTCTCACAATGACTTTGTGAAATAGGTCATAGCCTACATTTCTGCTTAACTGTTGTGATTTGAATGCTAGGGTCACTAACAGCTACATCTGTCACTGCATCTGCATGAGCACAGCCTTCTAATGAAAGTAATTGTTTTAAGACCATTCACTAAACCTTTTGAACACAGCTTGTAGATTTGCTTTATGAAATATAACTTTGTTAAAGAAATGGACTACTTATATATTTTTTTGGTGTTCTGTTATTACTAACAACTGCAAAATTTATAGCATTAAATATATGAGGCATGTGTTTCATTGATGTATTCAAAGAAAAGTAATGAACAGAGCATAGAATAATATCAAGGGTATGGCATTGAAGATCTCGAAACGATTCTGATTTTTATGACACCAGAGGGTTCTTTCTCTGCTAGAGTATTTATCTGCATGTGCGAATACAGATACTGTATCAGAGTTACAGTAGTAATGGAAATGTCACCAAACATGCTATGGATAGAAAATTTAATGCAAAATAGCTAGAATAGCCTTAAAATTTCAATATTTTAAAAGTGTTGGCATTTTTATGTATTTTTGCTTTCTGGGTCTAAGAACTCTAGAGATGACTTTAGTTTCTTTAGAATGTTGAATTTATCATCTTAAGAGGCAATGATGGATTTTGTAACTATAGAGACTGCAATGCTAGAAATAGAATAGAATATTAATTATTTATGTTAGACTATTAATGTAATGTATTACGTGTTATTTTCATCTACACAAATAAGAACTATTTTGTTGCCAGAAGGTTGCTTTTACATTTGTAGATCATAAAATACAGCCACACTTGTGTTAGCCTCTAGAAGAGAAAGCCTTCTGGTGTCGGTTATTTTGAGACCATTTTTTTACTACCATGATACCTATCTTAGTATGTTGTTCTGTAGAACAGAGCCACATTTCCATTACCATTAAGGGTGTAATTCGAAGAAACGAAATCTCTCTCAAGGTCTAGGTACACAAATTGAAATAAACTAATTGTCCCAGGGCCTCAAAAAAAAATCAGGATAATTCCTTAAAAGCTTTGTTACCCTCCATAATAAATGAAACAGCGATGTCTTTTATAAAACTTTCAGAAAAAATTCTGTAACATGGAATTGCACAGCAAAAAATTTTCGGAAAGTGACACATCCTATTAAATTGGCGATTTTTAAAGAATTTTTCCTGAAAGACTCTCAACTGATACCGGTTTATCACTCATTGCAGTGTATAGTACAGCTTGTAAAGACTAAAAATTTTGAAGTGCATGACAAAATTAGTTTATTTGTATTTATGTACCGAAATCACATGGTATTTTCAAACTATACCATTGAGCAGGTGTGTGTGTGTGTGTGTGTGGAGGGGTGTATTTTTAAAATCAGAATTAACAGATTTGAAGACAAGTGTAGGGAAAACCCAACAACAGGAACGCCAAAATACATTACTCCCTGCATGTTGATAGTTTAATTTTTTTTTTCTTTTAAGTTGAGTATTCTAAGGCTGAAATGTAAGTAGAATTGATAAATATATAATTTCTCTCTTGTGAGCTGTGACTTGTTTTTCCCCTTCCAATGATTCGGTGGTTCAACTGTTTGAAGAGAGGGAACAAGGAATAAGAATGTAAAATAATGCATACTTTTCTTTCATTCATTATTATTTAAAAAAATTTTCATCTCCTTTAACCCTTTCCGGCTCAAGCATTTTTATCACTTTTCTGTTTTTGCTGATTCCTGGAGTGATAGATAAAAAATAAAACATCAATAACTTTCCTGTGAAATATCTGTCACATTGGTGAAAAATGTGCATAACTTTCTGTCACCCTACATCGTTTTATGCAAATCTCATTATCATCTGGTGAATAGGCACAAGAAAATTGAATACTGTATAGTTGACACATTGAAATACCTATTTCCGACGTATGAATGAGATATATTTCGGCTGCCGCACATCCGTCATAAGTCACTACATCAGGGCTCCCACTTGGTCCCTTTTTCCCCTAAAAGTCCGTTTTTTGGTGCCAGTTCCGTTTTGGTCCGTTTTTAAAAAAAATTTAATGAAAAAGAATAATTGTGTATCGTCGGCGTCAGCCAAGAGATCTGAAATCAGCAGAATGACCGTTTTTTCATTGTTGATTAAACCATTATCCTTAGTTCATCTTCACTTTGAATCGGCGCACGGCTAAAGCTTACCGGGTTGCTACGATGTGACGTAGGTCGCCTACATCACATCGTAGCAACCAGTCCGGCAACACTTTTTTCCAGAACCATCCAGAACACACTAACATTCATGTGAGGACAGTGATTGGCGGAATGTGTGGCATTGTCCCGGTACCAATATCGGATCCGTGCACGCTACATCTAACCTTCCTTGAATTAACATGTAAGTACTACCTTGCATTTGTCAAAAGTATTTCTTTGTAGTGCCCCCCCCCTACTACGACTCTTTAAAAAGCACAGTGCCCGACAACCTTTCAGCAATTGGCATCCCCTTTTACCCCCTTTGCTCTGGTATGTCCAAGTTTTCACTCAAAAACTTGCCATTCCCCCTGCCCCTTCCGTTACATGGATCATCACAGTCAAGATTATCGATCGTTTTACGGGCCCCTTTATGAAACACTTTCTATTAAAATGATACCGTAACAAAAATATGATTGATTGAAACGACCCTTAACTAAACACGATGTATAACTGTTCCTTCACAAAATTCCAAGCAACGCTATCAGACATTTATCGTAAATGAAACCCGATAAAATTTCCTTTTAAAAATAAGTTACTTTTTTCCTAATTGAATGCTTATGAGAATCAGAGAGTGACAGTCATCGCTTATTCATTTCATTTGTTTTCTTTCGTTCGCGTAACTCAAAAAGAGGCACCTCTGTGGTGTTTATTTTCACCTAATGTAGCAACAAAAATCTAACATAACTTTCAGTTGGGGGTAAGAAAGGGATTCAAAATAACTTCACCACCTATCCTACAATGTGGGTGTTATATTTGATAATTATTTCACAATCATCATTCTAGACTTCAGCTTTTTGGTGAAAACTGTCAGTATAAATAATGGCAGCTTCTGTAGTTTATAACTGGCTGTTTTATGCACTTGCAAGTTTTTGTTTTTAATGACTGTTTAGTATAATCATTATCTGGCCTTCCTAATTCAAATTATCTATAGTTATTAAAGATATTTACAAACCATTAGGGAATTAGGGATTCATTTAGAAATGAAAAGTGCCTTTTGCGAGTTAAATTGCGTGACTTCATGACGTCCATTGATCTGAATGTATGTACTTAGGAATAAACTTTAATGATTTTCAGATTGCACCAAACCAGTTCTGAATATTTTCTATATGGTACACAAAATTGCCTTTTTGCGAGAACAAAGTATCCCTATTTTTAAATCCCCCGTGGCTGCATTTGCGTACTCCATTGGTCTTTGTTCATGACGAACGTTGTTAATTTTCCACGACGGACAGCTGTCATCATCTTTATGCTGGCCATAAGCCTTATTATGCCGGAATAAATCTTGAAATATTTATTTATTTTATTTTATTTTTTGGTATTAATAGATCACAAGAAAAGAATTTATAAATGAATGCTCGCCACTCTTCGGATTTTTGTTCTCAGAAAGAGAGCTCTTGCAAAAACAAACAAGTGCAGGTGTCGGCTTCAAACCGCAATCTTACGCATTGTCGTAATCCCCGTTTGAAAATTTCCATAACAGATGATTACTTTTGCTAATTGGTCAAGTGGTACTAATACCCTTTATCAATGATCCAGCTCTCCCCCTCCCCGCCATGCCGACATCAATCTTGTAGTTTAGTTGACTCCTATCAACAACATCTGTTTTAATGCCCCGTTTCTGTTTTACTTTCAATTAATATAAATTTTGTGTAAAAAAAGGAAAGAGAGTGGGGAAATAAACTGTGGTGACTGGTACATAAATTTGCAGTCTCCACTTTCAAAAATACAGTCCGCGAGTGGTGACCGTTAATTTTGACCTTTAATAATAAGGCCTGTGCAAAGCGGAAGTTTTTTTTTTTTTTTGAGGGGAGGGGTTGCCGATCGGCGGATTTCAGTTTTTTTTTTAAATTTTACATATTTTTTTTTATTCTGCATATTCAGCAAATTGTGTTTGAGTTTTGTATGAGTCTACAAGAATGTAGTTTAAGCTTTGTTTAGTTATTATAAGAGCCAGGATTTCATCGAATTATGTGTGTTAGTAATCATTTCCAGAAGAATGTTACACATTTGATTAATGAAATCTTTCAATTTTATTTGTTTGTGAACAATAAGTGTGTATTAGGGAACTGAATAAATTATGCAGTGGAACTGAATAAATTATGCAGTGTATCTTTCAAAATATTCAATTCAAAAATAATGTATGAAAACTTAAAAGTGGTTTAGTGAAGTTTTATATTATTCATGTGAGAATATTTTCATTGTGTTTACTTCAGTGTAAAGGACTAAGAAGTAAGAGATGTAAAATTGAGGTTGTATTTCAGAGGAAATTTTTTATTCCTTTAAAAATGACCATTTATTAAATAGTTCCTTTTTGGTCCCTTTTTCTTACAGATGGTCCCTTTTTCTTAAAGGGATGGTCCCTTTTTCCCCTTTTTTTGATAGAAAATTTGGTGGGAGCCCTGCTACATGTTTCCTTGTCTATGGCAGTCTCGCTGCACTTCCCCTCCTCTTCGCTTCATGACATCACTCCAGGCTCTAACGATACTGGCATGCGTCATATCGCTGATGCTTCCCTCTGTCGTGGAAATTTCTAAGCTTTTTCGGATATATGCATATATTTTATTGTTATAATTAGCTATTTTCTTAACATTTTCAAAGTCTATTGTTAAATTTTCTTTAGCTGCTAAGCGAGCTAGGGCAGTGCTTTGTTTATTGAATTTAATATCGTTAATATGTTCAGATTTTCTTTCGTTTATTTTTCTTTTTGTTACACCTATATAGCAGCCTTTATGATTGGTTTCATTAATAGAAAGATTAATTTTGTATATTCCTGCATTTTGTATATTAACCCATTAGATACCGCAGGAATGAATTGGTAATTTTCCAAATTATCTTTAATGATTAAAGATTGGGAACTACCGAGGTTCAGAGATTTCTGATTTTGGGCTTATTACCGTTATTATAACTGGTTAAAACAAGTCTTGATGTCATTTTCTGCTTAATCCCTGTGAGATCACTCTTGCAGACACAAAATGCTTGTTGAAATAAATCAGAATTGAACAGATTATGTTGATTTAAAGTGATGAGATGATGATATAAACATGTGATGATAATTTTGAGTTGTTTTTGATGAATCAGTTTAAATTGAGGAGAGAAAAAGCAACTGTAACTGTTACACTTGACCAAGAAAAGCAGGTCAGCAGCTTAAAAAAATTCAGCAAGGATGTAACAAATGCCTTCACCTATTGAAACGAAGTGAAAAAAAAAAAAGACGAGATTAAAACAATATTGAATTTTCATAAATTATAAGATGAAAGCAATCTGGAGTCATTAACAAAATAATATGTAAATACAGATAAGTTATGTGATCACCCTCTTACTCATACAAAGTTTACAGCATGTGAGGATGCTTTCCATGAGGTGATGAATCACCTTCAAGTCCAGTAATTGCAATTCCTTTTGTGGAGCAGTTTGCAACTCTATGAGAGGGACTGGGAGTGGGAAACGTGCAGACTAGGGTTATGACTAAAAATATATTTTTCAAAATTTTGTATCTCCTGTGGTAATGATGAACTTGTGGAACCAGATTACTAAGTAAGTATTATTTAAGATGACTCTAAAAAAAACCTCCTGCACCAAACCATATTTGTTTCAGGATGTGTCACAAGAACCATACAGTGCTCATGATAAAGTGTGAAGTGTGACTGATGTTCGGCAGATGTATTTCTGTGCTTTCAGATTTTGTAGATAAAGATTAGTATTATAATGGCATACTGTAAGTCAAGTGATGTAATCAAGAAAAAATTCAGAATTAAGGATACAGCTCTGAATCCAGCAAGACATATACCTAAAATTGAAACATTTAGCCCTTTAAATCTTGCTACTTCTGAAAACAGCAAAAGATAAGAAAGAGAGGATGAATCTGATAACTGGTGAGCTTACCATTCTCTAGAAAAAATTTAACTTTCCAGTTTTAGCAAAGCAAACAGTTATGTCAGAAGTAGTTAAAGGAATTGCAGAGAAAATGAAAAAAAAAAATAGAAAGAGGAAACAGCATTTGTGTCTACATGATATAGAAAACATATTTGGCATAGCAAAATTACATGGAAATTGATTATGCTAAGAAGATAAAAGAATTATACAAGATAGAATTAAATACAAGATAACTGCCTTTACTGTACTTTACACCAGTGTACCTGAAGATGGAATGAGCATTCCAACACCAGCTGAGTCAGGTGTTAGATGAGTTTGCGATAAGAAGATGCGAAGCGTAAAATAAAATGCATTCTGCAAAGAAAGAAACATTTATGCCTTCACTTCCACAGTAAACAAATTGCAAATCACGAGCATTAAATGGTAATCTTGAACAATTCACTTGAAGAAATTAAATTAGGTGGAGTAAAATGTGATAACGGATCATCACAGAACATTTTCAACACACTGCAAAATTTGCTGAATAATGCATGGAAGAACTTTAAAATGATTGATGTGACCCAATAGCAGTAAAAACTGGACAAGTCACTGGAATTATTAAAAATTGCAATGGTTACAAGGGGATTTGATCAGCCAAAGAACATTGGCTGTCAGCATCACATTCTTGATAGAATCTGAAAACATATTTTAGAGCTCTTTATTCCTCCGAGCTAACTTGAAACAAATTAGTAGACAAAGTGATGAAACAATACAATGACTTGCTGCAGTCCTACAAGCCAGAAGGTGAAATGATTGCTGCTTCAAATCCATATTGTCGAGATGATTTTTGATTTCTGTATGAGTTACGTAGAGAATTTCATTTCCTTAAATAAATTGGTGGGAGCCCTGTAACTAAATGGTGAGGATTACTGTCTTTCACACTGCCAGATGGAATTCCCATGCTATATATACTCTTACTTCATATTTCTTCATTCGTAAATAGAAAATATCACTGAAAATAGTGTGAGTTTTCATCTCCGAGTACACGGCTGGAATCTCAGTTTTCCTATCACATTTAATGCAGAAATTCACCAGAAACTGTTGGATAGTATTTCCAAATTAAGTTACATATGAATATTTGGCCGAAATGTGGGGTGAAAGAGGTCGAAGAACTGTACCAAAAATGTAAAACATAAATATTTGAATCTGAAATTTTCAACAAATAAGTTTTGACTGTGCTAAAATTACTTGAGTTATAACTTTCTATGTCATTGGTGCGGAAAATTTTTTATGAATTGAAAAAATGATTGTCATTTTCTGAATCTGTTAAAAATACATCAATATCCACTACAGGCAAAAAAAAATTTTTTTTGGTCATAACCGTAGTGAAGACACAACACGGTCAACGACATCCCAAAAATTTTCAGTGGGATTAAAGTCAGATGACTACACCACCCAAAACATGCGATCAATACCCTTACTTTCCAGGTAGTCGTTGACAATGCCAGCTGTATGGGGACGCACATTATAGTCCATTAAAATGAATGAAGGACCAACTGCTTCAGTCTCAAAGTGGATTCTAGTACTTCATCCTGACACTAGACAGTTTTCTCAGAACTCCCTTTATTACATGTGCAGGGCTGGGCTGTGCAAATTCCAAAGAAATCCTAGTGCAAACCATGATGCTTTCACCTCGAAATGTGTGATCATCGATGATATTTTGGGAGCGATTTCATGTGACTTGTTCTCTCCAGACAATTACAGGCTTGTCACCTGTCTCCATTTAAAATCTCAAATCATCTGTGAATATAACTTTGGCCCAATCGAAAACAGTCAAATTCACATGTTGCAGACACTACTTTGACTATCCCTGTCTGGGTCGAACAGATAGAGGAGAACAATTTCATAGTACATGCAGTGATGCTCCACCACAGTGATAGCATGTTCTCTGAGGCTTTTCTTATAAAATTTAATTTTATTTTCAGTCAATATACAGGGTAATTCTAGATTGTTTTTACAAAATTTTAGGGGAGATAGTGCACATAATAAGGAATCAGAATCATATAGCAATGTGAGGTCGGAAATGCCGTTTTCACTTACCTGGTAATAATCACTTTATGAAAAGGTTTGTTTAATTTCTTAAGCAAGTTTCATATACAATTGGCTTGTCTCCGAAAATCTCATCGATGAAATAAAAAGAATTTTTAAACTATGAATTTTAGTCACACGTTTTCTGAGAAAAATACGTTAGTTTTTGACAAACAATGGTCAGAAAGTTCACCGTTGTTTCAGCATCCGTACCAAAGTGATTATTAACAGCTACATGAATTTCGTAAAAATAATTTAGAATCACTCTGTATAGACACAGTATAAGCAAATCATTTCGAAGCATCTACATCCGAATTTCTCAGCACGGAGCAGTTTGTAACACCTGCTCCGGTTTCTCTGTCTAATAGCGATCTCCCCTTTCTTCTGAATTCTCACTCCTCACACTTAGGGTCAGTTCTCTTGATCCCAAGGCTGAGAAGAATGCTCTTTCCCCGATTGATGACCACCACACGTTACAAGTTAAAAAACTACGGTAAGTTTTTTACAAATCCTGAAGTTCTCGCTACTTGCCTGTAAAACTCCTTTTTTTGCATAAAGAGTTAAATTGCAGTGAACTATTAACAGTTTCTTTCACTACTGAATCACATTAGGGCCACGGTAGGCCATTTGGGAGAGGCGTCGGTCTCACAGCCGAAAGGTTGCGAATTCGATCCTGGGACCAGCCAAAGACCGCCGTGCTTGCTAATGGCGACAGGGGCAGGTTAAATACGTCGTGGTCGTAATGTCCTCCAAGTTCCCATACGAAACGATGTCTGGAGGTAGCAAAACTAAGCCTTGGGGTCTTCTGCTTGGTTATTCCCTTCAAAATTAAGAAGCAATGCTTACGATCGGTAGTGCTGCCGTCTATCGGCTCCGGAATGAGGTAGAAATGAATTGTTCGGGAGTCTGTGATAGAAATTAACACCCTTTGCAGAAACTGCCGCTTTTGATCTAATCTGGATTTGGGGTTGGTACAAAATGCTGTAAAACAAAAGTGCCTAAGTCCCCATAATTCAAATAAGCAAGAAAGAAAAAGAATAACATTAATAATATTTTTAGGTCATTTGTTACAATCAAGACTGTTACTATTTAGACTGCCTTTTGAATTTTGATCAGATAAATTGATCATTAAAATATTCCCATCGCACTGCTGTCGATCTAACCCTCTGGAGTTTTGGTTAAAGTCCTCTTACTAAGGCACTCCATCATCCTTGGCAGATCGCTCTAGCGTAGCGTTGCCATAATCACACAAACATCAAAACATCAGTCATTCGAACTGAAAATAATTCATGAACTTTGTTGCCTCTAAAGCTACTTTTTCAACACAAGAAGGTATGATGCAGAGAAGCATGTCTAAACACTGCTACCTTTATAATGGTATCATTTACGCTTCTCATGTTTATTTCCGTCAACGAGAATTCCGAAATTAAACTGCCCTTTTAAGCTTTAGTCAGACTTATGTTTTCAGATATTTATTTTTTGTTTCTATCAATGACAGTAATTTCATTATCTATAATTTAACTTTATATATTTGCTTGCTATCATATCCATTGAATTTGTTTCTATGTATGAAATCTAATCTTCCTTTGCTTGTAGAAATCGATTTTCTGTATAAAGATTGTATTGCTCTAAAAATATACAGTTCATATTGTTTTACAAATGTTATGAAATGTCTTTTTATGTGTACTTTCACAAACAAGAAATTCGGTTTTTGTTTTATCTTTCGGATTTTAGTCGTTATACGTTTATAGATTTGTAGCTGTCTGTCTAACTATAGTATAAACGAATGTGCAAATAGCGAGACTTTCGTTTATGTCAGCAAATTTGGATATCATTTGTACGAAAACAGATATATAATTGCACTGCATTATAACTTTTTAGGCAGTAAAACTAGTTTTACAGGCAATAAGAGGTCGCAAATGAATTATTTTCATACTATATGAGATAATCGGAATTTCAAGTCTGGTTAGCTTAGTAAAATTGTAAATTTCACTGTGTTGAAATCAAATATCTGTAAATGTATAAATTCTACTAAAATTCCACAGGTAGAAAAATAATGACATTCTTGTTTGCGTTAGTAAACATAAAAAGGCAATTCATGCCATTTGTAAAACAATGTGAACTATTCATTTTTCAGTACATTAAAATCTTTATGCAGAAAATATTAAAAAAAAAAAAAAAATTAGATTTCATAATTTTTTTTTAAAAATAGATATTAGTATAAACGTATACCAAGTCAAATTATACATATTAAAAATGCTCTTACTCATTGAACTTAAAAGTAATATGTATTTAGTACGTTCATAAAGTAAGTTACATTTGTTCTCTAATCATATGGCAACAATATGAAACACTGTGTATTTTGGTGACAAGAGAGAAATATTTACATTGAAAGGGAAAAAATTAAAAAAAGGAATCTTGGGAGGAGTTAAACATTTTTTCACTGATTATAGTGTACTGTATTTGGACATAGCAGATTAACAATTTCTCGCACAAATGTTTGAAAATTAAAGAAAGCACAGTATGCGTGAGAGAAAATATAGTTAAAGATTTTTATATATGTGTTCTATGTACAACATATAAAGTACATATATAATGATTATTGATATAATTATATTATATAATTCTTGGGCGCATATAATATTTTATACATTCACAGTGGCGTAGCTAGAAATTTTTCATGGGGGGGGGAGGGTTACGACTACTGCAACTCACATATATTTATACGAGTGTGTGTAAGGGAGTGCGCATATTTACGCAACGTAATCACAGACGAGCTGTCATTGCTGGGTGCCCTTATCGAGTTTCCTTCCCGAATTCGATAACTTTTGTAGAAACACGTTTGTGAATACTATTTCGGTACTAAGCCCGAGTTTACCAGAATAGCCAAGGTTACCCTACTCTCGGAGTTTCGTCAGTTAACTCGTAATTTTGTGATAACGGGGATTAGAGGTTTGCGCAAAAGTGTTTCGTTTACTGTGCTCAAGATTCAAACACGACTGGGATGAAGCAGAACCCTTCTTTTCTTTATCAAGTGGTCTGCCACCTCATTCCTTCTACCTGTTTGCAGTGGAGAATGTTACTCATTGGGGAGTTCTGATGCGTTCAGACGATGATAACTTTTCCGTCTTAAAGCTTATCCGAATGTGATAACAACGATTATCACTTTCTTTAAACAAAGAAACAAAACATCTCTACTTATTATAAAAGAAGGTGTCTGTGTGTGTGTGTGTGTGTGTGTGTCTGTCTGCAGCGTTACGGACAAACGGCTACACCTAGAAACACCAAATTTGGTATTCGGGAAGATGTAAATATGTAGTTGTGCACCTCGAAGCGATTTTTTCAAAATTCGACCTAGATTTTTTTTTAATTTTATGTTTTATGCGATTTTTGGCATTTTTTCTCACCTAATTCGTAATAACGGCGGAAATTACGCTCGCAGCAAAACGGCATTTGTATCATCGGATAGAGGAGAAAATTTTCTTTTAAAAACAGTTTGTTCTGAATACTTAACCTGATTTACCGATTTTTAGGAATTTTTTTACTAAACATCTGCTTCACGATTTTTTTTCGTAAAATAATTTTAAAACTGTCGCATCTTGAATTCTATCCGTCATAACTTTTAGATATTTTGACAAATCGTGAAACATTCTTTTCTCCCTCTTTTAAAATAAAAACGAAAAAATTATGTAAATTAGATGATTTTTTACGAATTTTAATGCAGCCTAATGTTTAGAATTTAATAGCATCAACGCGATCTTACGCCATTCATTACATTGCGATCACGGCACGAGAATTTATGTTCGGTTGTTGCCACAGAAAGGATTAGAAAAAAGGGTTTTTTCAACCAATCGAGTTTTTAAATGGGATATCAGAATTTCAATTCGCAAGTGAGGATCTATGACGTCAAATGCTTTAAGATACCTAAAAATTACGCCATAATTTTAACTCATTTATTCCAGCTCTATTTTCAACACAGGGAGACGATATTTTGATTAAAATTTACTGTAGAAATAAACTAAGAAATTCACGATTATTATTATTAGAAGTGGTATTTTAATCCGGTGCTTATTTAAAAATTGAAATGTTTTCACGGCGCTGAAAATGTTCATTTTAAAAGTTACAAAGTTCGTTTCAAAGCGCGATATATTAAAATTTTTCTATTTATTATTTTTATTTTTGGCATTTAATTTAGCGCAGGCGTTGCCTAACATACGCATGCAGGTTGCGAGTATAGTTTTATTTTAACGTTGAATTACGTTCCTCCATAAAGGTCACGCAAAGTTTTAATGATACCGTTTGAAAACAATTATGCGAAATATCGAAAGTAACTCCGAAATTAATCTACCGGGGTATCCTTTACGGCAGTCAAACAGTGACGTCATAAATTAAAAAAAAATGTGTGAAATTTGTAAACTCTGCAACTCTAACGCCCTGTCACAATTAAAATGGGAATAAGTAGCTCCTCGAGATTACACAGTTTGATGTTTTTCAGGAGACAGGACTATGGAGGATATAAAAGATATCGCTATTGGATATTTAAAATGGCACCCCTTGGATATTTTCTCCCCACAGTAAGATGAAATGGTTTACGGCGCTAAATATGCCAATCTTATAAAACTATGTATAAATTAAATATATATGGAGAGTTTCCTTAATGGCAACCATTATGTGAAATGATTATTATTTATGCTAATGCGTAAATTGCAAAGAATCGCCACAGAATCAAAAGATCCCATTGAGGCCAAATAATCGAAGCTGTTTCTTTTAAGGGAGCCTTGAAGAGGGAGAAGCGAGTATTGATAGTATTAATGTACGTAATAGGTAGTATTATTAGATTTGTAAAGATAGTATGAATAAATCGCAATGTACCACGTTAATAAATATTTCATGAAATTAAAAGTGTTTATCCTTTTTCAACGGTTGTCTTACAACCAACTAAACGAAAAGTAATTCTAATTAGCGTTAATATATCCCGCAGTAATTTCAACAGTAGAGATTACTTGAACTTTTTTAAAAATGAAATTCTGTTTTGTCACATGCAGATATGATTTTAGTAGTAAAATATTCCCTTCTTCCCGTATGAAGAGCCGGTGCTCAGCTATTTTAAAAACATCTCTTGAAAATAGCATAAATGAATTCAGAAGACCTCAAGACGTGTAAATACACCAAAATCTCGAAGTCGAATTTTTTTCATGATTGCAATACTTTCCTTATATGGTACATTTTCGGAAAGAAATAAATGGTGCTCCATTTCATGTAGTGTCTTAGGTATTTAATGCTACAACTTGAGCCTAAAAAACAGTATGATGTAGAAATAAGACATTTTGAAAGCCAGGAGTTCTCTGCAAACCATTAAGCTTTCCACTTTTTTGATAGTGAATGACACTGACGTAGTTTTTTGAGTCATTATACTGCAATGATCAGGTTAGTACTCATGACACAAACTTTACATTAAGAGTCAAATAATTTTGCTCTTTTTTTTTTTTTTTAATTCCACATCACGAATAATTTCGAATTACACATGTAAGGAAAATTTTCGTTTCCTACCGTGCGAAGAACGGGCACGCAGTTAGTTGTGTAATAAGTACAAAAGCACTTTTCTATAACGTTGAGAATTAGGTTAAAACATGATATATATGCTAATATCATATATATCAATGGATTAAAAGGAACCATGCTTTGCTTCTCCATTCCAGGAAAGCTTGGATCGAAATGAACAAAGTTGCTTTTTAGAATTATTTATTTGTTGATTTATGGGTATTAGTAGAAAACGTCGAGAGACGCTTTGAACAAAATCGAGGCCACATTGTGGCCAAGACAGACATCTTTAAAAGTTGTTTTACAATGCAAAATAAAGTCATAAAAAATAAAATGAATATCTAAGTTCACATACACACACACAAACAAAAAGGAGCCAGATTCGTCTATAAGTAATTTTACTCTCAAAATTACATCAACAAGGAGTTTAACCGAGTACAAGCTCGGTTAAACTCCTCCCCATCTTGTTTTGAAGAGTTAATCGAAATCTGTAAAAATAAAGAATTGTACTGAGCTTTCTTTTGCAATAGCTACTTTCCTGAAAGAAAAACTCAATTCCATTTGCTATTAGAAATCTGTTTATGTTATTCTATCCCCCATGTCTGATATGATGGAATTCGTTAAAAATTAATCTTTCAGAAATCAAAAAGGAGGAGGAAAAAGATTCAAGTAAAAGAATAAATCTTTCTGCATTTGAGATGAAAAACAATTATTATCCGAATAGAAGCACACATGTCCTTTTTCCGGAAAACCATTAGTTGCATATGCGTTGAGATGTTGAGGCGCGGTATGAAAAATAATGGAAGCGAGTTTTTTGTATATATAGAGGATGTGAAATTTGTTGTAATTTGTGGAAACGTTGTTTTATCCGAGCATTTGCAACCAATTACGCAAATTACTTTTCTTTAAAAGTAGCGATATGTGCGAAGCCGTGAAACTTTCATGGAACATTTGTTGAAGGATCACCGTTAATCGTGTTTTTCTGTTTATAAATATTGAGCATAGCATTTACCGCTAAATAAACCTTTTAAAGAAAAGGGGGGAAAAATAAGCCTTTTATTGAAAGATAAATAATTTAAGTAATATTTTCAAATATGATAATGGAACACTTCTAAATGCAAATGCCTCTTGCCTTTAGACATATTACTGAAAAGAAGTAGAACTAAGTTTATTCAAGGTGAGATGTTTAAATTCTCACAGATGATAATGATTTCGTGTTTTAAGGAAGCATTTTTCTAATCCGGGAGCATTAGGTATAAAAGCATAACTTCGCCTTCGTGTTTCAACTCAACTCTGAACTCTAGAATTTCTTTCTGTTTTTTAAGGTGTTGGATTAAAAAATTCTAGAGTTCAGAGTTGAGGTGTTGAAACACGACTTCAGCCTAGAAAAAATAAAACCATAGGCGTTGTTTTTAGAATGACACAGTTCACAGAGGCCCGAAAGCTACCTTACTCAGGGTGCGAATTGAACATTTTCTCCAGGGGGCGGGGGGGGCATTAAAAAAAGCATTCTCCAGGAGGGGACATTTGTAAAAAAAAAAAAGAAAAGAAAGAAAAAGGCACTTCACTCACATAATGTATTAGGAATTACATGACAAATGCAGGCCCCTTGCATGTCTGGGAAGTGACTTAAATTCAAAGAAATGTCGACCCCCGATTTTCTGTGCACATATATTCCTGCCTATACCAATTCTACGTCTACTCTCAAATTCGACTCGCGGCAGAGCAGTGCTTGTTCGTTCACTTCGCAGTCTTCCCTTGAAACATTACCCCAGTTACAGAATAAGTGGCATCAGGCATGTGTATATCTATTTCAAAGGGATGTTTGTAACTTGCTCCTTAGTCTAGTAAACAAAATAATTTCTATTCTCAATACCTAAAATCGTTAGGATTACTCTTGAACTTGTAGAGATTAATTTAACATTTCTCCAGCAGGGGATATATAGTATTCCTGGCAGGGATCAATAAATATTTCTCTAGCCATGGATATTACACTCTTCAGCCGGGCACGATCCCCGGCATCTCCCCTCCGTCAATTCGCACCCTGACCTTACTGGGTGGCAATTTTTTTTAAAGCGAAATTGCGAAGCTTGCACGGGTCAGTGATGCTGCCCGGCTAGTTTTATTAGAATGAGGCTTATTGTATCTTCGTTGATCTGATCTGCGTCTTCTCCTGAACGCCAAATTTCTAACAGGAATGTTTTCACTATCACTGTAGGCTTCAACAGTCTGAGATTCAACTTCACGTAGCATTCTATGAGAAGCGCTAAGTCGATTATGATCTCAGAAATTTGTCAGTTTGGTATGAAAGACGTGGAATGAAAGCCTATTTTCAGGATTAGAAATTCCAACTTCAGCGGCTTGACTACTGTCAGCTACATATAGTTGAGAACATTGAGGGGATTCATCATTAACAGGTTGGAGGTGGCTGGTGCGATGAAATATTTGGCCATGCACTTGTAGGATCCTCTTTCATTTACATCAACTAGCGGCAATGGCGTAGCCAGAAATTTTTCATGGGGGGGGGGTTACAGCTACTGCAACTCAGATATATGTATGTATACGTGTGTGTGATAATGGTGTGACATTCTTTATGGCAAAAATTTCTCATGGGAGGGGGGTTACGAACCCCCTATCCCCCTCCCCTTAGCTACGCAACTGACTTGGCTACGCAAATTTAAAAAAAAAGAATCATTTTTTAGAGATCTTTCGAACTGCACAAAAAGATTTTTCGTTGCACAAAAGCCGTTTTCTAACTATACTCGAAATATATTTATAATAAACTGTCGCGTTTTGGCCCCAGATTTAGCGATCAATTATCAAAAATTAAAAGCCTTATGCGACTTTCAACATTTTATTAACGCCCTCCCTCCCTCTCCACATTATCTGGCAAACACATTTGAAAATATCTTCACCGTGACAGTTCATATCTGCAAAACTTGTCGACAAGATCGCGCAGACAAAATTCTCGTACAGAGTAAAATAGCACGCTATTGTTTAAAAAAAGTATAACCTAAAATACCGTAGAAATATTATCATGTTATATTTCAGTGTCGTATGATGCAGAGGCTATTCAAAAACTCATTTTGGACACATAAAAGGCTCTTGATAAAGTGTATGCTCATAGTAAAAAACAAAGTGTAACATATTATTTAAATCCAAAAAAGTTATAAATGATCTTGTTTTTGTATTGTTTATTGAGTTGAAGCCGTTTTTATCAAAATTCCAACATGGACGCAAGGTGCACCGAGAGCGGTCGATCCTGGAATTCTGACTGACCAGGCTTTTATTATTGAGATTTACTTTGAAAAATTGACATGATTCTTAAAGGCTGGTTAGGAGTCAGCTTGTAAATAATGATAGTTTTAAGACGAGAGTATACAAGCCTGTTTCTCATGACTATATATAGGGATTTTGCCAAACGAGACAAGTCGTTATAATAGTAGCTGCTATGCTAGACCAGACAGCCGTATTTCGCGTATAATAGCTGCTATGCGAAACCAGACAGCCATATTTCGCGTTTCGCAATCATCCATACTTTTACAGAGTCTGACTTTTTAAAATTTATGCTCGTTTAGATATAGTGGGGACAATTCTCTCATAATTTAGAAACGTGCACTCATTATAACTGGCACAGAGTTCTGACTGTCGTAGTAGCTATATTTTCAGATTCAATTTTTTGGGGCAGTATTCAGCTTTATGTACATTTCCGCAGATAACATATTGAGGTTTTTCCTTTACTGGTCAATGTTGATAACTGAACAGCTTTAGCTTTTCTGCTTGCCGCCACGCTAGATGGTGTAGGGGCTGAGTTATCGCTCATCATACAGATCCATCATGTAGCCACTTGCTATTCTCAAGTTAAGGCGGGAGGACAGGGTTAATAGGCATAGTAACGTTTATGAAAAAATTGATCTTGATGGAAAATAATGTATCAGCATTTATTTCTCTATTCTAATAAAAAGTAACGGCCGCTGTCAAGAGCTTGTTGGGCTATCTTCTCCTAAACCGTGGGGATTTGAATTTCGAAAAACATGTCCACGGATTCGTAAAATTCCGAGGAACCTGATAAGCTGACTTAAATTTCAAAAATCGAATTGTTTTAGAAGATATTAATAAAAAACTGAAAAAAAAAACATAATGGTTGCCAGATTAGGCATAAAATTATTCATTCCTTTGCAACAAAGCAATTCCAAGTATGTAGAATCACGTGAAATTCACAAACATGAATTAGAATTACACCAATTTTACGCAAAATTAAAAAGTATATGAAATAAATAACTGAAAGTGCGTTACACTAAGTTGACAATTTTCAAATAGTAAGTTCGCTTAGACAACAGGAGTTTAGAATTAGTGACTATTCGTTTTTCCAAAACAGGATAACTAATTGTAACTGATTTTAAAAACGCCATGGCGTTAGGAATGATCAGGCAAAATGGTATCTCTTCGAGCAGGGTTAATCTAAACTTCCAGAATATTAGAACCCAGTATCTTGAAAATGAAAAATAATTAAAATGCAGATTATTTTAAAGCCGGTTCGGTCCAGCTGGAATATTTGCTACCAGTAGACATATTTGGTAGCATTAACTATGCCGTAATAGCAGTTATAGTACACTTTGGATATTTGCCAGCCGGCGAGATGCTTTAATTCGTGGTGCTAAATACGCCAATCTGCAAAGGATTATGCATATGGAAATATGGATAACGGTTTTCGGAGAACCTTACATGAGCAGTAATTATAGGTTGTGTTGTGAGCATGTATAAATCGCCAAATAATGAAAAGTCGCTATTGGTGGGAAGCTCTCCTAGCTGTTCCGCAGTTTTTTATCAAAGAAAACATATGAAGTACTGTTTTCTTAGAGCTAATTAATTAACTTTACATGTACGCAAATCGCCAAATAATGAAAAATCGTCATGGGGTGGCAAATACGCAAGGTGTCCAATAGGTTTTACCGGGGCCTTCGCAATTAGTAACGGGCCTGCGCGTGCATTTTGATGAGTCATCCAAAGAGGCTCGGATGCTCAAGTCTTCACGTATACATCAGGCATTTCTTAAGCTTCCCAGTGCTTTCAAAAGTTATTTAATGTAGTTTTAAGTAGTAATTGTGTTACTAATTCAAGTACGAACTCATTATTAATTTGTTTGCTATACATATTGGCATTAAGAAAATAGATGCATATAATTTGAAGAAAAAACAAAGTAGTGCTTACTCTCATGATTCACGATTGCTTATTTTAGTTTCACAAGTGGATATTTAATATACTTTAAAATAACTAAATACAGAAATGAGAAATACATTTTATAATGAATATTTCATTAACTTAGTCGTATTTCCTACGTTATTTTAAACAATTTAACATTAATCTTTAACAAATGATGTATTAAAGTGCATTTCAGTGTTTTCGGGATATCCTGTATATTGGAGAAAATTGATAAAATACGCTCTATAGTGCGATCCGTGAATTAATTATTCTTTAATAAAGACATTGCATGTATTATATGTTTCTTTTGTCGCTTTCTCAATGGAACTTTGGAATTGAGCAAGCATAATGAACACTTGTACAAAATATTAACTACATTTGAAGTTTCTATATAAACGGGCAAAAACCAATAATTCATAATTTACTGTATTTCTGCACTGTACCAAATGTAAGTCTGAATCACATAATCAAGGCATATATAACTGATAAATAACATTTTCAACTGGCAAAATTAAATTGTCTAACTAGTATCACAACGTCATGCTTATTTACAAGAATAAACTACACAAGTAATACGATTTCTGATTAAAATAATTTATTTATAAATAACACATGAATAATTATTCACTAAACATGATTTACATACATATTTTTAGAATTTCTAAATAAATTATAAAAGTGTTCACTTACCTTTACATTCAGAGCAAAATGTTCGAATTTTATGATAAATTTTTATGAAAGAAAACGGCGCAAGATTCACAAAACGATTACCTACATCTAAAGTTCTTTAGTACGACAAAACTATAAAAAAATTGTTTTAAAATAATATAATATTTAGAATACTCAGAATAATAAAATAGAACACTGCGAATGGCGAAAACAGGCCTCAATGATTAACTCGTTTTTAGCGGTGGCAACTCATGAGCAGGCCCGTTGCTTAGCGACGGCCCCGGTTTTACATGATTAAAAATACAGCTGTGTTCTGATTTTATTACGCTTTAGCTCCTAATTAATATAACTTTTGAATGGCAACATTAAATATCATTGTGTTCCTGAGGATTGCAAATAATTTTTCCTGCTATTATACGCGGAGTCCGCACTCCAGGTAGAGTATAGCTCAGTACCCAGTACAACACGGATTCCTATAACAAAATATCTACCGTGTTATACGGGGGGGGGGGGGGTCTGCTGTAGTGTGAAGTTTAAATTTTTATGCAAGAACCAAACGATGTGTAGCTCAGTAACATTCTATCTGATCCAATCTTTGGGTTTTGTCTGCTGAAATTGTCTTTTTTACGAATAAGCCTTATTAGGGGCCGAATGCCTCATACCAAAAGCGAGCGTAGCGAGTCTAAGGGCCTGTGCCCCATGTATTTAAAAAAACAATAAAAAATAAACCCCTGGTAGTTTCTCTTTTGAAAGTACCGCAGGATATGTTAACGTAGGATTATTGTTTAGTTTGTTGTCAGGTGCTCATTGAAAAATGATGAATATGAAACACACGAAATACTTATTAACGTGGTATATTGTACTTTAATCGATATTATCATAAAAAATCTTCTAATAAACTTAATTATTAATAATAAACTTAATAATAAATTTATATAATTTAAGAGACACACAAAGAAGTCATGTGCCAACATAAAATTTTTGTGTATAAGTTTATGCATAACATAGTTATAAAATGTATGTAACAATTTTTTTTCATAATCCCTCTATTCTAAAAAAAAGTAAAGGCCTCTGTCGCCGCCGCTGGCGCTGTTAAAGCTTGTAGACCTATCTCCTCCTAAACCGTAGGGATTTGAGTTTCGACTAAGGTGCCCACAGATTCGAAAAATTCCGAGGAACCTGCTAAGCTGATTTAAATTCCGAAAATCGAATTATTTTAGAAGATATTAATAAAAAACTGAAAAAATAAACCGAATGGTTGCCAGATGTGGCATAAAATCATTCATTCCTTTGCAACAAAGCGTTTCCAAGTATCTAGAATCGCGTGAAATTTACAAACATGAGTTAGAATTACGCCCATTTTACGCCAAAATAAAAACTATATGAAATAAGTAACTCAAAATGTGTTACACAAAGTTGACAATTTTCAAATAGTAAGTTCGCTTAGACAACAGGAGTTTAGAATTAGCGATTATTCGTTTTTCCAAAACAGAATAATTAATATCTTGAAAATGAAAAATAATTAAAATGCAGAGTATTTTAAAGCCGGTTCTCGTCCAGCTGGATTATTTGCTACCAGTAGAAATATTTGCCGGCGTTAACTATGCCATTATAGCAGTTATAGTACACTTTGGATATTTGCTAGCGCGACGAGATGGTATTATTCGTGGTGTTAAGTACGCCAATCTGCAAACGATTATGTAAATGAAAATATGGATAACGGTTTTCCTCTAACCTTAAATGAACAGTAAATATAGGTGAGAATGTGTAAATCGCCAAATAATGAAAAGTCGCCATTAATAGCAGGCTATTCTATCTGTTCCGTAGCTTTTATTAACTTTACATGTACGCAAGTCGCCAAACAATGAAAAATCGCCATGGGTGGCAAATTCGCAAGGTGTCCAATAGGTTTTACATTATTAAAAATACAGCTGAAACAGATGTTCTGATTTTATTACGCTTTCGCTCCTAATTAATATAACTTTTGAATGGCAACATTAAATATCATTGTGTTTCTGAGGAGTGCAAATAATTTTTCCAGCGATTATAAGCGGAATCCGCACTCCAGGTGGAGTATAGCTCAGGACCCGTACAACACGGATTCCCATAGCAAAATATCTTCCGTGTTATGAGAGGTAGGGGGTCTACTGTAGTGTGAAGTTTAAATTTTTATGTACCAATGAAGATGCAAGAAACAAGCAATGTGTAGCTTAGCTCAGTAACATTCTATCTGATCCAATCTTCGGGTTTTGTCTGTTGAAATTATGTCTTTTTTACGAATAAGCCTGATTAGGGGCCGAATGTCTCATACGAAAAGCGAGCGTAGCGAGTCTGGGGGCCTTGGCCCCTAGTTTTTTACAAAAAAGTTTTTAGATAAAATAAATGATCTGTTTCAGTTTTCAGTTTTTGAAATCATTTATTCTCACCCAAAGAAAACGCGTACTGTCATCGTTTTTCACATCACCTAACGCAAATGAAAAGCAATGCAATAAATCTATTTTCAAAAGAATGCCCATTTAATTTGATTAATACCTTGATTGTATGTTTATTTCTTCTGAAGTTTGGACGTGCAATGATAGTGTATTGATTTATTATACGCTTTCTTCTCTTTTGGATTTAACTGCACAAAAATCTATACTATTACGAATTTTCGGGACAGCCCGCTGTTCTGGGGTTTAAAATAGTTTTAAATTCGTATTCTACGCGTCAAATAGTTAAATTTCTTTTTGTTACATCAAAATCGGTCAACTAGAACGGGAGATACGGAGGTTTCGGTTTCCCTATTCATTAGTGTGGGGTTTCTAGAAATCTCGAGAAATATGGGTCGTAGGCCTTCGGTAACTTCACTTTTGGGGACTTATTTTTGGCGCAAAATGTGGCGATATTTTGCCAAGAGTCGCTAAGCTTGGTAGCATTTTGGTCGTGTGGCGCGATTTTCCCAATGGGCTTGTAAAGATACTTTTTCTGCATTACCATGCATAATAGCCCAATATTTCTCTTCTATGATGTAACCAAAATTACCGCCTTATGTGGAATCTTCGAGAAATACATTCTTCTTGTAGCTTCTGCGTCACCTATAAATACAAGCATTCAGAGGCGGACTTCTGGCTGTGTGCTTCAGCTGGCCGTGCCGACACAGCCAGCTGCGTCAAAAAAAGGGTCTCTAGATCTGTGGCACGCGATGAACGTTTTGATCGTCCGCCTTCTTGCTGGTAGTTAAGTCGAGCGATGGCAACGGTTTCCCTTTTTTCAGCATTGGGAAAGGGTTGCGCCTCAAAGGGTTAAAAGCCAAAAAACATCACAGCATTCCTATAACAAGAACACTCGACACAAAAGTAGTGTTAAAAGGTAAAATAAAAAGTTTGTAAAATAACACGCATAAATAAACGAAATTGCAATACGATAGTTTCGGTAGGTAGAAAAGCTTCGCCCTTCCCTTGTTGTATAAAACTCTACCACCCACACAGGCAGAAAGGTTGGAGTAGAAACATACTAGAGAGCGCATCGCCAATCAAAACCCGTTGGAAACCCGAGGAAAAGATAAACCATGTGATTTGTGTCACGGAAACGAAGAGAGAGACTAGACTTGTACTAAATCGCTCTATTTGGCGAGTGGTAAGTGGACACTAAAGCAAAATTTACTGATAACATGCGCATTACAAACCTTCTTGGCGTAAAAAAATATCGCCAATGCTTAGTGGATACATTGAATTATTCCTCATTCATAAAAAGTATGTTTTAAAAATATGAAAAAAAACTACTTTTCTGTGAAATGTAATTCCAGAAAAATTTCACACATCCCAAATAGCATCCATATGCAGAACAGCAGTGCACCGTTTTTTCTTGAAAATACAAAGATGGAAACAGAAATGAGAGAGCGCGCTGACCGTAAATGCTTAATAGAAAAGTAAGGGGAGTTAGATGCACAAGAACTATGCGCGTGAGATCTTGCCACAAGTCAACTGTTTTTCCAAGTGCCCCAAGTTTGAGTTGACAAAAGAAAAAGTAGGAGGATATTAGTTGAATCAGATGGTGTGTGTGTGTGAGGGGGGGGGGGAGAACTTAACGAGAGGGGATGGTTGGTTAAATGTAAAATTAAATAAATAAAATAAAATAAATATTAAAAAAGGATACATTTATTTATGTGTGTCAGTTTACAAAGTTATAAACTAATTACAGCATTCCTATGCTTTAAACCTATGCTCATAAATTTTAAAATAAAGATTTTAAATTGAAATAAGACGTTTCTGAAATCCTTGCCGAGTTTAGTTTGACGAATTGGGAAATGTTTGCCACAATAAAAAAGATTTAGATTACAACATGCCCCTAGATACAGTGTAGATATTCATTTGAAATGTTTTAGTCTAAAACAAGGGACTTCTATTTCTAATTTTAATCAAACTACTTTAATTTTCATCGCTTAGGAAAGCTAACATTTAACTAAACTTTGAACTATAGAATGTCAATTAAAGCATTAATTATATTTACTCAATTTAAACGAACTTTGACATTTACTTTAATTTAATATGCTTCACTGTGTGTCAGAAACTTTACTCAGCATGTAGACTACCTAGAAGTCTAATAATTTTAATCAGCGAGAGAACTAAAGAAAAATGTTCGTTGATTTCACGCAGTGGAAAGTCATTAAAATCAGTACAGCTACTAATCAGAAGTTAGGAATAAGATTTATCTAGTGTGGTCAGAAGAGATTTCGAAACTGTACTCAGTTTTTTACTTTCCGAACATGTACCACGCAGGGAAAGTATTGTAATGATGAAAAAAAAAAATGACATGGAGATTTTGATGTTTATAAACGTTTAAGGCCTTCTGATTTGATTTGATTCTGGGAATACGGGCGATTATCTATGCAAGGGATCTAGGTCGAGGGAGGGGGAGTACTCTACGTAGGGCACTTTATAAGGGGTCCTAAGCCATATTTACGCGAAGTTTCGAAGAAAACCACGGAAAACTCCGAACGGCTAGGTCGATGGACGCGAACTGGGTTTCGCCACAGGCGCCTCTGTTGAGAGCGCTGTGAGCTCGGACACCGGTAGGGCTAAGGTCTTCTGAATACATTAATGCTATTTTTCTGGTGATGTATGTGTGTGTGTGTACACACCCTCTCAAAAAGTATTCGAGTATGAGTCAAATTTCCTACGTTGGTTTCATAAATAAAAAAAATATTTTTCATGAAATGTTAATTGAGATAAGTGTATTTATAAATTTTCATATTTTTTCCATGTTGTGTGTTTTTTAAAGAACTTATCAATTATTCGCAGAGTTAAACTTAATCGAGTAAAAGAAATTTTGCTTTTACTCGAATACATTTATTGTCTAAACAAAATTCGTAACAAAAAAAAAAAAAAAAAAAAGAAAGAAAAGAGAAAACAAAAAGTATGAAAAGGAGTGACTGCCATTTTGTTATTTGGATAATATTTTTAATGTTATTAAAACTCTTAAGGTTTCGTCTCTATTAAACATTTCGTTGTGGCGAGAAATTTATTATTTGGAGACTTCGTTATTATACTCTATTGTAAATTGAGTTGAGTTGTCCATTCCAGAAAATCAATCGATTTGTGTTTTATCATTTATTAAAATGTAAGAGCAATGCATTTCCCTTCAGAATAAACAATAATAGCTAATCAGAATTACCACTGGCAAAAACTTAACCGCAAGCGCCAAAATTGTATTATACAAAAGATATGTAATTTTATTTCTTGTTTGATTTTTTTTCCATACCTCTCTTTATGGATTGCAACAAAAATTTAATTACTATTCATCTTGACATTTCTCATCTTCAATAGTTTTTGGAAATGAAAATATTTTGCAGGAATCCCAAAGGAATGGTTTCTTGGGGTGGGGGAGAGGGGAGGATTTGTATGTTTATACATAGGTTAATAATGCACTTGCATTTAATTAGATTTCAATATGAATAATTAATACTTTGGAAAAAAATAGCTTGTTGGAAAAATTTTTGTCAGTTATGAAATATTTCATTATTGCTTCGCTTATCGAATAATACATTGTAATTTTCAAGTTCTACACTGGTTTCCAAAAATTACGGAAAAATCACAAAAATAGCAATAAATCGCTCGTTTGTTGCCATCTATCTGTGTTTGTGTTGAAGTTTTTTTGTTTTCGCGTAATCTGTTTCTCCATGCCTTGAGTAGTACATTCAACAATTTTGGAGCTTTTACACTGAGTGGTTCCATGTATAGAGAGCTCAGAATAGGGGTGTTTTATTGTTATTAAATAACAATAATAATAAAAATCTAGTTCAAAAATTCAGTCATAGGTGATTCTGTAATACCTATAAGAACATTTAGTATGGAAATGGTACATGGGAAACATGGTAGACACTCACACTACCACGCAGTGACTGGCTGCTGGCTTCAACGACCACGGCAGCACTATTTTCGGCGTTACTGGATTTGCCTTCTTACACTACCTAGAATAATGCCAAACCAACCAATTGTTTCACATTTTTGTATAGCTTTTAAGACACACGGAGACATTGGAGCACTTCCTATTTTCTTCATATGATGGAATTCTTATACAACTGCTAGCTGCAACCGAGTTCTGCTGGTTCTCGTAGAGCAATTTTATTAGTAGCGCTTTTTCTTCCATCGTAGTCGTGATGTTCAGAGAAGTAGTTAATGCTCGTGCAGAACTCACGTTCTCTTTATCCACAAAAGAATGTTAAAAGGCATTCGCTGTAACGCAAATGATGTTCTGCGTATTCTGTATGCAAATAAATACAGTCGACGCTCGTTTTTACCAAACCCGTGGGGACCACTCAAAATAGTTCGTAAAATCGACTATGGGAATGTATTTAGGACTACTTGGTAGTTCGTAAAATCGCATGTTTTCCTAAAAAAGATGTTCATAAAAACAAACCATTTGTGTTGCAGGGTACCACCCATTGGTGAATTTTGGTACTAAAAATTTTTACTTAATAAAGCAGAAGTGCGTCATTCGATATATCCAAGGCTCGAAATTAACGCTGATCCGCTTTTCCGAGATCACTAAAATGCGGACCAATATCGTTTTATTTACATTTCTCCCTTGCCAACTTTCCTTATTTAGTTCCAAATACATAGTCTAAGAGCCAGCGACCGTCAGACTTTGTCATAGTATAAAAGCTGAAACATTTTCTGCGCAAACACCCCAACAGAGGTAGGAACAATCGGCCACTATAAAGTTTGGATGACCATGGCTTTGGCAGGTAACAGGTGGCAAAAGTGTATAAAATTGCAGAATATTTTCGTCATTTCATAAAGCTTAATTTTTTTATATGTTCTTCTTCGCAATACTAGAAATCACTTTATCCCTTGCCAGACACTTTTCCATCGTGGCAAACCCCCGCCAGACAATCTCAAAGTCATGGAAAACTGTTGTGTTCGTAAACACCCGCGAAAGTACGTCAAGCTGTCACAAAGTGACATGCACATTTTATACTGCTACTTCTGAACTTACGATGCTGCAGCGCGCTCGTAATAGAATTACGTTTTCCATGACTTTGGGGTTGTCTGGCGGGGGTGAAAAGAATTTTAATAGTATTGGTGATGATGGTAGTATTTGTAAAATTATTATAGAAGCAGAGCCGTAGAGAATTAAAAATTGTGGCGCATGTGATCGATGATAGTGGTTAGTATTTGATGAATTGGTTGAACACAGGGTTTTTCCCTGATTTGCGTATTTTCCTTCCAACTTCTTTACAAACACACACACATCTAAAATACTTGAGCATGCAGTAAACATCCTTATCGAAGGAAAAGAAAATGATCATCAACATGCCAGATATGAATAATTCCTTGCACTAAATAAAACATCACTTCCGAACTCTATAGATGAAGACGAATGAAAATGCACTATTTCTTAAATCACCGTAATTGAAGAAAACAGATTATTGACGATAATGACAATTTTTTATTTTCAGCATACGATTGCACACGATAAATATTGAATATAGAAACAATTTCATATTTTCACATAAAATTAGAATATATTACGGACACGGACAGAGGCACAAGTCCCGAAGGGCAAGTGCTTGCCCGAACCTCCAACGCAGCTCTACTCTGCTCGCTGACTTACAACAGAATGCCCATATTCAAAGATACACAGGGGAATATGTCACGAGGTCAACTTTTGCCGTTAAGCTATTACATATGTAAGAAAGAAAAAGGAACACGAAAGACTTTTCTAGAACATTCGATGCATGCAGCTGCACACAGAGAAAAAAAAAAAAAAAAAAACACTGCGGTCTGGGAGCAGTGCAATACTGCAAGTTAGGCTTTCATATGAATAAGTGTGAAAAGAGGATGGGAAGAAAAAAAAAATATAAATAAAACAGATTGCAGCTGCAAGTTTGATTAGCATAGAAGAAGGCAGGCAATCGAAATGATTAAAAGTGCGTTATTGCCTTAAAATAAAATGGCAAAGGAAATTTGAAAGCTTTAAAAAGAGTTACTGTTAAAAACTTATAATTAATTAAATTTAGAATAGACTATTAGTTTAAATTTAGACAATAGCAATTAGGATTTGTATTAATAATTTTTTTTATAAAAAATATGCACGTTATGTCAACGTGACACGGTCATCCAAACTTTATAGTGGCCTATTGTTCCTACCTCTATTGGGGAATATGCGCAGAGAAAGTTTCAGCTTTTATACTATGACGAAGGTCTGGCGGCCGCGGGCTCTTGCTCTAATATGCCATTTCATTTAAACAATTTATGTCATATAATTTGATCTACTTAGTATTTCTAAAACAGGTATTCACATTTTAAAGTAAATCAAAATATATTGCTCATATAATTTCTTTTGTTTTGCAATTCTTAAAAATCATGTATACAGATAAGTAATAAATGGTATGGATCAGGAGAGTCACTGGTCCTTCGGACTACTGTCTGAATAAAGTAAATAAAAAACTTTGTAAAAAACACACATAAGATTTTTCCGTCTGAATATTCTATTTTCTACCCCTCGATATGCTTATCTATGGTTCAAATTTTATCGCATTTGGACTAATAGAACGAACGCATGCTAATGGATTGGAGGTGGGGAGACTTATTTCTTGCTAACTCTGTACTTAGGAAACCAGACTTTAAGGGCGAGTAGCCTTAGAAAGAAGAAACGTCTCTCTTAAGAAAGAAATTCTCCAAATTAAACAGTAATTTCTGGCTTTTGAAATCCTTTGAACGTGCCTTGATCTGAAGATTACTGAATAATAGATGTGTGTGGCGGAATTCTAAATTACTTAAGTTTGGAAGAAAGATTCAAATGAGTCTGGAACGGGTAAAATATTCATTTAAGTGATTTTAAATGGTAGTATTCTGTTGATGAGATCAAACAGAATTTTCTTATTGGAGTTCTTTAAATTTCTCGTTATTCTTCTAATGGGAAAAAATTAAAACTATTCTACAGAAGGGGTGGACTTAGGGTTTTAGCATCATTGGGCAAAATATACTTAACGGCTTTTTAAAAATTTCTACTTTCTCAGTTTTGGATCTTAAGAAATCCCTTAAAATAACTGCTTCTTTCTAATAATGATTCTACCGATACTTAAAAATTAGTTTCTATAATGTAAAAGCCACATTCTAGCGTTTGAAAACTTTTGGAGTACGTTTACTTTCTGAACTGTCTTCTCTGTTGTCTACTCTGTACTCTAAAATGTAACCAAGTATTCGTGCACAATTATATGCTTATATTTTTTTCCAGCTTACAACGGTGCAATGAAAATGGACATAACAGATTATATCAAAGCGATTAACAATAGCTTTTTCTACATACCACAAGCTATCATAAGTATAGAGAGATCATTTTTTTTGGTGGGGGGAATGGGGAGGCATATAACAGGTTCAAGAGTAAGAATAACAAAGTTTCTTTAGGTTGGGGACAAATTTTAAAAAAAGTTTAAATATTTAATGTTTATAAAGTTTATATAATATATTTAATGTTTATAATGTTTAAAAGAAAACAAAACGTTTCGGACTGATAGGATTGATTTTTCAACGAAGAACCGGAATTTAGTTTATTCCAACAGCTCTTTTGGAAAAATTGAAATTTATGTACTAATTTAATTTTAACTGTCCAAAGGTGGAGAAAATTGGGAGTTTCTCGAAAAGTCTCCCCACTCACCCCCCTTTTCCCTTTAAATGCGACAGTGCTCATGCTTATCCGGATAGCATGGGATCTGACATACTTTCATTTAAAAGAGTAATGCTAGAAATTTGCGGCTTGCACAAATAGGATTGGAGACAAATTGGACATTTTTATGCTGTAAAAAAAAAAAAAAAAGCTGCAAATGTTAATGATGGAGAGTGCAGACATGCAGTACGTGAAATATAAAAGAAACCCGTCAATCACAATATCGGCATTCGAACAGAATGCCGAACGCCGCCGAAGTGAGAAAACATTGTCTTATTTTTGTACTTGCGAACTCTTAAGCGACATCGCAACGCCAACACATCCATGCTCTCTGAATGCTTTATCTTCCTTGCTTTCATTTTGGGATCTTCCGAAATTAAAATGCTAAAGAAGAGCCGTAAAGAACAAAATCTTTCCAGCGCTTGTCTAGTAAATAAAGATATCTCAGATTGCGTTAATCGATATCAGGGCACTGTTCTTTACTTTCAAGAATGCATAATTCATGAGCCTTTTGTAGTTGGTGCCGGGGCTGCTTCAAGAAGAGAATTGTCTTGTAGCTGAAAGTAGTATTCACGCATTTTGCAATGTTGTAACTAGATTTACGAGGATGAAAATATTGTCCCATGTTTCATTACCCCTCGCATTTATTTTTAACTCTTTAACTCGCGGTGTCCTCGCTGTGAGGACATAACTTTGAAATTTTGGCTGTTTTCACGAAGAATACTTTCATTTCAACCAAATACTTAAGGAGGGCATCTAGATAGACTGCCCAATGTCGAAAAAGTGTCGCCGTTGCCATCACACGATTCAACTACCAGCAAGATGGCGGTCGATCGAATCGCCCAGTGCATGACACATGTCAAAAGGGTTCTTGAGCTCCGTGGCACGCACTGGGTAATTCGATCGACCGCCATCTTGCTGGTAGTTGAATCGTGCGATGCCAACGGCGGCACTTTTTCGACATTGGGAAGTGGTTATGCTTCAAAGGGTTAGTAGCAAAAGATTTGATAGCGTATAATGCTAAGCAACTGAAACCAGGAGAACACTGTTTCAGATAAACGCTAGCATGCACAGTGAAACTTCTATTAGCAACTGCCTCTCTTAACCCTTTAACGCGCAGTGTTTCCGCTCTAGGAACACCAAACTCTGACGTTTTGACTGTTGCCAGTCACGAAGGATAGTTTTGATTTCTATAAAAATAGTTTGCGGGTGACATAGCTCCACGAAAATCCTTTACTTTTTAGCACGTCATTTCCCGTAAAAAAAATTGTCACGATTATTAATTGTCACTCGTGACAATTATCACGAATTGTTAATCGTGATAATTATCACGATTATTAATTGTCACGATGGCTGTGCCAGGCACAGCCAGCTGTCGTCAAAAAAGGGCCCCTAGATCTGTGGCACGCGATGAACGTTTCGATCGTCCGCCATCTTGCTGGTAGTTAAGTCGAGCGATGGCAACGGCTGCCCGTTTTTCAGCATTGGGCAATCTATCCAGCTGTTCTCGCATTCTTCCATTCTTCAGCAGATGTCAGTGCTGCTAAAAGTAATCGTGACAATTTTTTTACGGGAAATGACGTGCTGAAAAGAAAAGGATTCTCGTGGAGCTATGTCACCCGCAACTATTTTTATAGAAATAAGATCTATTCTTCGTGACTGGCAACAGTCAAAACGTCAGAGTTTGGTGTTCCCAGAGCGGGAACACTGCGCGTTAAAGGGTTAAAAGCGAACTGTTTTTTACACATTTCACGAGCTATCCACTCTTCTCGTGAGTGTTCTCAGCACCAGCCCTCGGTTTGACTGACGCCCCACTTTCAGCTGGAACTGCCATTTTCAGATTTTTGACGGGGCACGATTTCCTCCTTATCTGTTTGTTTCGTTTTAATACTGTCAAAACCCGTTTAAGCCAAAGTCCGTAACAGAGAAAATCTTGTACTCAAATTACCTTAAGCTAAGAAAGAGTGAAAACGGAGATCTTCAATTTGTTCAGTCTGATTTTCTTGGATTTACGCCTCTTCACATAAAAACTTAGTTTTGTCAATTAAAAAAAATCTGTTTGCAAATATTATTAAAGTTCTAAAATCATTTTACTTTAAACTTGTATATTCAATAAAGAAAATTGTAGGTCAGTTTTTTTTTAATCCTTAAACTTTAATCTGCCATCGTATGTAAATGTTTTCCAAAATCTCATTAACTTTGTAAGCAATTCTCGCCTGGAAGATGTTGATGGATTTAAATAGTGTTTAAGCATTATTTTTTGTGGTTCAATTACAAAAGAAGTTGAGCTATTATATTCAGTAAGAGAAAAATCTATAAATGCTAAAATTTACAGTAAAAATGGGATTTTTTTTTCAAATTTCGGCAAATTTTACAGCAGATACGGGACCGAAAGATATAAACCGATTTTATTTCCTTTTTGATATCTTTTTAGTCACCCAAATTCTCAACTTTTCCGCGGCATTACAACTTGAATTTTTTTTTTTAATTTCTTCGACACATCCTATTATGTAACAATCCATACTCTATACCTTCTACTTTTGGCCATCACAAATAAATAATGAACCTAATAATTCTAATAAGTAATTAAACAAAGTAAATGATATTCAGTTCTAAGCATAATAGTTACCATAGCTAAATCATAACCTTTAAAAATACTTACCAGAGATGCTTTAAAACATCAGTCAATTAATTTTCTGTTTATTTCAAATTTATGTGCTTTTTAAGTCTAAAAACTATATCAATAACTTCATTTCTCGTTGAATTGATAAATTGAATTGAATTTGGATTCAATCCATTTTTGTCGGAGTTTAATCTACTGTTGGAGAAGTATTGCGAAATTTAAAATAATACTAGGGTGCCATGCTTCTGAAAATTAAATTTTCATGTTAATAATTTTTTTAATTTGGACTCTGTATATGACATTTAAGATAAAATTGTACTTTGGCAAATTAAAATTTACTGTTCACGATAGTAGACAGCATAATTTAATTTATAAAACACCTTTTTTGTGCTTTAACTGAAGCCAAACAAATTGGTTGAATTAGAGCTTTTTTTTTTTTTTTTTTTTTTTTTCATTTTATGTGCGAAAAATCATTTAAAATCTCTGTCAGCGTCATTTTTTCTTTCTTATGGAGAGTAAATTATCATCTGCAACGAAAATTTCTGTGTTATTGAATTTATAAGTAAACATAATACTGACTCCACAATAAGTATCTTCTAAATGTAAGCAAAATCTTCTCTAAATTAATTTAGAAATGTATAAATATTAATAGAATAAGAATAACGGATATGTCTCCTCTAACCTTTTCTTTTGACATTCGATCGTGATTATTTAATTAGCTATGCAGTATTGACAAAAAAGAAGTTTAATCTTTTTAAGTGTAAGGAAGAAAGGGCTCTTGTTTTCCTTTTGTATTTGCACACTTAGCATTTTCCTTGCATTTAAAAATTGAAATGTCAAGGGTAAGAAGGAGGAAGGAATGCGACAATTATTAACCCCCCCCCCCCTCCTCCCCCCGATGCATTTGGTATCTAAATTTGTGATTTTTCTAAACAATCACAATAACAGTTTTTTTTCTTTTATCCTTTACTTTCATGAATGCATAATTTATCTGTCTGCAGTTTTTTGACTTTGAGTACGATTGTTTCTGTGGCGATACATTAATAGAAAATTAAATTAATTCGTTCACATTGTGAAAAGTTTCCAAGCTTTAGCACGATTTGTAGGGATACATACCGTCAGCTGAAATAGCAAATTTATAGATTAAAAATATGCTGACTTCAGGGGCGTAGCCAGAAAATTTTCATGGGGGGGATTACGACTGCTGCAACTCATGTATATGTATACGTGTGCGTGATAATGTAGTGAAGAATATACATTTTGTATGGCAAAAAATCCCTCATGGGGGGGTTATAACCCCTTTACACCCCCCCCTTATGTACGCCTCTGGCTGACTTAAACATTTTTTAATGGCTCTCGAAGGAAAAATTCACGTCGGATGATCGCGTTTCAGGGGTCGTACAGAAGTTACGCAAGAAAGTAATTTTTTTTTTTTTTTTTTTTTAAACTCTAGCAGTAAGTGTTTACATTCAAATTCATATGTAGTCCCCGATCATCTTTGCTTAAAGGTATCTCTCTGACGTTTTATGATGAAAGGCGGAAATTATTTGGTACATCACCTCATGAGTGTATGGGGCACATTTTACTAACTGGGAATTTTTTTGTACGGTGGTTGTATGCAAATTGCAAATTTTAAAAATGAACGATTTTTTGAAAATTAACGAGGAGTATTTTTTATTAACGGAATCTTATTTCTGACTTTATATATATATTATATATACACAGGGGTCGCGTTGGTTTATTTTAAAGTTTCGCCAATCCATTCACCAAATTAGAATTTGGTGGACATCATTAAGAAATGCAATTGCCCATATTTTCGCCAAATCGTATTTTCTTTCGCCAAACTAATTTTATCATCGCAATTTCGACGCTGGCGATAGACAACGCGTCCCCTGATATATATATATACATATATATATAACTAACAAGTAAAACACAAAACATACTAAAAGACATATCTCGCATAAAAATAACAGCTATTAGCAAGAATTAGAAACCAGATTTTGAATCCAAATAAAGTGCAAGAATTATTGTGATAATATAATGGAACGGAAATTATAACCACTGTCACCATCGTCAGGGGCCACAAACAGTGGATTATAATTTACAGCAAACCAAATAGTAGGGTTTCGGTTGTGTGGCATATCAGAAGAGATATTAACTCCACACATCTGGGCCCTACCCTACTATATAAAGGAAAGAAGAAATCAAAAAGATAACAAAAATTAGAAAGATAATTTTACATACCAGACCTTGAGCACATGGAAATTTTATTTGAACAATTTGTATGTGTTGCCAATGCTAAGAATTGTAAAAAGTGAAAAATGGTGTTGCCACTAAATAAAAGTGTAAAAGTGGAAAGAAGAAAGTATAGGAGTTGCCAAATACTAAAAGGTAATATTATTAAATTTTAAGAATATCCAGGTATATTAATATAATAAATATATATATTGAATAATAATAAATTTAAAAGATTGAATAAAATAAATAGTATAGCAAAATTAAATATAACATATTGTTTAAAAAATATAATGATTATTATTATTGACAAAGTATGTATAATAAGCTATTGTATGACAGAAGATTAATCTAATAAATAAGAAAAAAATAATGTTTAGGACAGAATAATTATATATATATAATATAAAATAGCAAAACTTACGTAGCATAGATATCCTATTAATCCTTCGATTAAGTGATAGCACATAACAGAGTAACAATTAAAAAAATAAATGAATAAAAAGAATAACAATAGAAGCAACAGGCCTCTGATGTTGTAAGAAAACAGAGCTAACAAAGCTGAAAAAGTTTGGATCTACATAACCAGTGATATCTCGTGGGACTAAGCCTAACAACAAGATCCCAATCAAAACAAAGATGTGGAAGTTGGATATGATAATTGAAATCGAACACTCCTTTTCGAGTGCCACTGTGTTCATATTTCAGTTAAATGGAATAACAAAATTAGCTAGGTTTCTGCAGGTTACATGACAAAAACAGTCATAAAAATAACCCAAGGGCACGACCATAGCAATGAAGAATGAAAAAAAAAAAAAAAAAAACGTGGAAAAGATCCAAACATGGAAGGAAAAGCTCAGAGATGATGCCAATACTCGAAATCCGACAAAGTATTTTAAGTGACAAATAAGCAGCAAGAGACAAGGGGTAAAAAAGAGAAAAATTAAACAACCAGATGATATTGTAGTCAGTAACACAGTAACAAAAAAGAGAGAAAATATGACAGAAACAATAAATGGTGCGGAGGGGTGAAGGAGGTGTGAAATAGAAAAAAATGACATAGCAAGCCAATGAGCAACAAAAACCAGGCTGAAATAGTTAAAGAGTACTAAAGTTATATACATATAATAATAATAATAATAATAATAAACAAATTAAATTTAAAAAATGTATAATAATGTTTTTAGTATTGAAATTAAATGAAAAAAGAAGTATTTAAATTAATAGTAATAGTAGGTAATAAAAAATAATATTATTTATATGTAATTAATTAAGTTATTACTGTGTATATATTACTCGATAATATATTTGTAACAATGTACTTGGTTTATATCTGGATCAGTAAGGGGGGAAAAAATGTGCCAGTGATCAACAAAAATCTTCTTTTATTTTTTACATAAAATATATATCGCATTTACTTTTTATTTTTGAATATCTTAATTGAAGAGTGATTCATTCCTTGATTCGTAATTTTAGGTATTACCTGAATATATATACATACAGTGGAACCTGCCTAATGTGACCACCCTCGGGTACGACAAAACTGGTCACCTTACAAAGGTAGCATTTTAATAAATTTGTTTATGCTTAAAATTCAAATAACACTTGCACAAACACTCTACGGTTTATTTATAACAGATCTCAAAATCAATAAATATCCATGAACAAAAAAGAGGAATGTAGGGAGTAAAATACTGAAACATTAAAATGCACATTGCATACAAATTGCGTGCGACTTCCTTATACTTGCGTTTCAATATGTATTTTAATACTTCTTGGTCACACTGAATAATGAAATAGTATGAATAAAAAATATAAATTTCCATATTGCAGCTTGACATAAAGTAGTTTGAATGTTTGCACAAATATAGTTCATGATACAATTTTCACTAGAGTACATCAAGAACACATTGTTTAGATAACACACTGTGCTGTAACAGCAATTCTAAAAGGGCTGGTCGCCAAATAAATCGCCAGGTTGAAAAAATGAAAAGAAATGTTAGGCTTCATACATGTTTGGCCAAATTTAAATGTGACTCGCCACAGGGGTGATCAGAATATAGTTTTTGTAGCCTAGACAAAATTATTGTAATCCTGTGGGAAAGGAAGAAAATTAAATATATTCACAGACTACAGACGTCAACAAAATGCATTACAAAGGCTAAAACCAAAGCAAATTAAGAAACAGTTAAATAGCATTTTTGACAGATGGGAGATTTAAAATGGCAAGAGTATTACGTTTAGAATAGGTAAAGGGAAATCAGAAGTGCTCATAAATGTGTGATTAACTTCATCAAAAGTAATTGTAAATATGTGATTAACTGCATTCCATGCACCTCTTACCGGTGACCACGCTCAATCAATTTTAGCATCAACAGAAATATAAAAGAATAATATAGACTAAAACAAGTTTTCCTTTTGAATTTATTTATCTATTTTTTTTATATTCATCTATTGAGAACAAGTGTTACAGAAGAAAGAATCAGTGTTGAGATCAAATCGTGTGTTAAACAACTGAAAAGGGATATAGCATTCTATATTATCTGAATGCATTTTATATTTAAGAGGCAGTTTATAGTGGAAAGTGGTCACATTTGGCAGGTTAAAAAACTTAAATTTGGCAGATTATCTGGTCACTATACAGTTTTCGCAGGAGGTCACTTTACAGGATATTTTCCCTATACATTTTTTATGAGTTACAATGAAATTTCATAAAAGTGTCCACTTTAGACAGGTGGTCTCTTTACCAAGGTGGTCACTTTAGCAGGTTCCACTGTATATACATAGAGGATGTCCCAAAAAGGTAGTAACGGTGTTTAATTATTTATCTATTAGGGACAAGGGGCAGTGCAAATTGAAATTTTCAAAATAATGTCGGAAATAATAACCCACTTAGAAAAATTCCTCTTGTTATTTTTCAAAAAGTAGCATTTTTTAAATTTTTATATGACCTCCGTACAAAAACATTCCCAAAGAGTAAAATGTGCCCCATACACTCATGAGGGGATGTACCAAATTACCAGTCTTTCATCATGCGAAATCGCGGACATATCTTTAAAAGATGATAGGGGACTATACATTACTTTGCATGTAAACGTTTATTGCTAGACTGGAAAAAGAGATTTTCTTTCGTAATTTCTGTAAGACCCCTGAAATGCTATCATTTGACGTGATTTTTTTCCCTTCGAGAGTCATTGAAAAGTGGTTTAAGTCAGCGTTATATTTATTTTCATATCTCTGACTTTTTTCAAGGTATAGCTTTCAAATTTTATGTGTCACCTTATTAGTGTATAGGGCACATTTTACTGACTGAGAGTTATTTCGTACGCTAGGGTCGTATAAAAATTTAAAAATTGTCACTTTTTGAAAATTAATGAGAGGAATTTTGTCTTAACGGAGTATTATTTCCGACCTTATTTTGAGCATTTTTTTCAATTTACAGTGACCACATATCTCTAAAAGATAAAGAATTTACCACCGTTACCACCCTGTCTGTTACACCGGGGCCATCGTGATTCTACCGGGCCTGCTTGTGCATACGGATGAGTCATCCAAAGAGGCCTGAGGATGCTCACTTATTGGTTCCAGCATATAGATACGTCATCTAACGGCCGAATCTAACCAATCAGGAAACGTCCGCAAGCCTCTTTCGGAGTGCACAAGCAGGCCCGGTAGAATCACGATGGTCCCGGTTACACCCTGTATGCATAGATACAGATATCGGAAGTATTGATTAACTTATTGTTGTGTTCGTAAACTCCCGCGACGGAGTACGTTGATCAGTCACCAAGTGCCAAGCACAATTATACTGCTACTTCTGAACTTTTGAACCCATTTGTGCCTGGATATTTTTGCGACTTTCTTCGATTTTTACTGATAACAGAAATAATAGATAAATTTCTGATGTCAACTTCTTGAACAAGGAATGATTTATTTTAAAATCATTTTGCATAAAAATCGAAATATCAACATCCTACTTGGTCATGTTAAAATATTGTGCGGAGTTGAGGCTCAATACTCATGAATAAAGGCTAGGAAAAATAAATAACGTTTTCGACTAATAGCGAAAATGCCGTCCCAAAAAAGGGACGCTAGGCATAAATGGGTTAATGATGCCGCATCGCGCTATCCATTCATTCTGTTACAAGGTAGCTACGAAGCTAGTAGCTCATTTCTTCTTCAATGTAATTCAATAAGATTTTAATTAAAGGAATTAAGTTGATCTTTAGTTTCTTATGTTTTTTTAATCAACTTACGGCCACAAGAGCTGGCGACGAGGATTAACGCAGAAAATGTCTGATATTGCGGATTTAATATCAACTTTGAATAGATTTGTACAAAAACTTCAAGAAACGTCGGCAACTTCGACTACAGAATCCAAGGTAAGCACTTTGCTCCAAACACAGTCATTAACATTTGAATGCTTCGATGAAAGTAATGAAACATTTGACGAATATATTCAAAGATTAGAAAATTACTTTAACTTAAAAGGATTATCAGACACTACTCAAGAAACATTAAACGCAAAGCAGTTGATATTACTGAACTGTTTAGGTCCGAAATACTATCACTTATTATCGAGTTTAACAGCACCAGATTTACCAGCAACGAAAACATATGATGAGCTTTTGAAGCTATTAAAAGAAATTTAAGTAAAAGAATAAATATTTTAACGGAGCAACATAAATTTTTGTGTCGTACTCAACAACCCGGTGAATCAATATCTATGTACGTTACTCAGCTCAAAGATCTTTTGAAAAGTGCTGATTTCAAATCAAATTGTGAAAATAAAGATTGTTCCAGATAAATTTCAAACATAATGCTTCGAGCACAGTTTATTCGAGGATTGTCTGACGCTGACATCCGTGAAAAGATTCTACAACAAGCGGAACTGACCTTTGAAAAAACACTCGACATTGCTTTAGCTATTGAAGCTTCCAAAATCGAAAATAAAGAGTTGTATAAGAGTAGTGTTCCATTAGCTAATGCAAATTAAATTTCAACCTCGAAAGCTAAACAAAATCAGCATTTCAGTTCTAATAATTCTAATTCAAAGTATACATTACAGACTCGTGCTAAACCAAGTCGTCAGAATAAAAAACGGGTGAATTTGGAAAAACTTGGATTAGGGAATGTATGTTTAAGATGCGGGAAGCATAATCACAGAACTCAAGAATGTGGACTCAAAAATAAATTAACATGTAAATTTTGCTTCAAAAAAGGGCTTCTGAGCAAAGTCTGTACAGCAGAACGCATGAAAACCTGATACAGAAGCGATAGAAACAATATGAGTCATATAGAAGATTGCAATTCAAGCGACTTTCACATAAAGCACATCTTTGAAGTATGTTTAAGCACAAGTGATAATGACGATAGATTGTTTGCTAAAATACAGTTAAACGGGATCAACGTCCGCTTTGAATGTGACTCGGGAAGTCGTGTTAGTATTATGAACATAGCGGAATTCAAAGCTTTATACATATCGCCCTCCCCTATTCAGAAAACGAATGTATTTTTTCGCAGTTACACAGGTGAAATTTTTAAACCACTAGGAGTTGTTAAAGTAAAAGCATGCTATAAAGGACATTCAAGTGTTGAAGAGCTATATTTGGTTAATTTACATAAAAATGCGATTTTAGGTAGGAACTGGATACGAAATCTGAAGATAAACTTGAACGAAATAAGTAATTTTACCGATGTGAAGGTAATCACTGACCATGAGATACAGAAATCGATTTCTTCTATAATGAAAGAATACTCGGATGTATTTGAACAAAAAGTAGGTGTAATCCCGAATTATACTTGCAGTCTAAAACTACGGAATGATGCAAACCCACTTTTCCAAAAACCCCGTCCGGTACCCTACGCTTTAAGAGAACAGGTAGATAGAAAGCTTGATAGGTTAGAATCAGAGGGTATAATCGAAAAAGTTGATTATTCTGAAAAGTTTCCAGATAAAATAAAAGCTATTCAAGAGGCACCTCGACCGAGAAATGTTGATGAACTAAGAAAATTTTTAGGTCTAGTGATGTATTACTCAAAATTTGTGAAAAACGCTACAACCTTACTTTATCCATTAAATAAACTTCTTAAGAAAAACGCTCCCTTTAAATGGACAGATAGTTGCGAAAAAGCCTGGAAGAAAGCTAAATGTGAAATTGCCAGTGATCAAATTTTGATTCCTTTCAATCCCGAATTGCCAGTAACACTAGCTACTGACGCAAGTCCCTTCGGATTATCGGGTATCCTTTCGCACATCATGCCTGACGGAAGTGAAAGACCAATTGCATTCGCCTCAAGATCGTTAACTGCTGCAGAAAGAAATTATAGTCAACTGGACAGAGAAGCAACCGCTGTCTACTGGTCTTGCAAAAGATTTTATGATTATATATTAGGAAGAAAATTTACTTTAATAGTTGATAATAAACCTATGATGTCAATTCTACACCCTGAAAAGAAACTTCCTTTAATGTCAGCCAGCAGAATGCTCCGCTATGCACACTTTTTATCAAGTTTTGATTACACAATCCAACTTCGTAACTCAAGGGATCATATCAATGTAGATTATTTATCAAGAAACCCTTTACCACTTCTTACTCAAGAAATATGTAGAATCGATGATTCATACATTATACAAGAGGATACAATCCAACACATCTCTACAGATACAGTTACAGCTGTTGATATTCAAAAAGAAACCGAACTAGATGAAGACCTTTCACAGCTTAAAGAAAATATTTTAAAATGGGAAGATACGAGACCTTGAAATTACACTTCAGGATGGTATTTTGTTACGAGGACAGAGTGATTATACCAAAAAAGCTTCAACCAGTCATTCTTCAAGAGTTAAGGCGCGTTTCGACTAGGTTGTTATTTTTCCCAAATCCCTTACCGCTGCTAAAAACTCTCCGTAAAGCCGGTTTTTCGACCGTTATCGCCTGCCTTTATCGTTTTAAAAGGTATTCATTTCCCGTCTTTAAGCGCGCTAAGTTCTTAAAGAATCCCAGCTTTTAATTGGCTGATCGCGTACCCCAAACATTCCAATATGGCTGTCGCGATAGTGAGAATGTACTAGATATTTTTTAAGGATAAATAGGCTCTTAATTCTTTTCTTTTTGGTTCAATTAATCATCAATTTTCACCAGAGTATTCCAAATTGTTGTAAATCTGCTCTGGACAAAACTGATGCAGTCAATTGACCTAAAAAATCTAAAGAGAAAAAAAAAAAAAAAGGCCCGGCGCTCAATCTCTTTCACCATGATTTCATGCACAATTAATCATAATTCTGTCATTCTTCCTTTAGAGTGTTTTTATCCCTTATGTTTTATAGTCACTCTTTTAATAATATTTCTATTTCTTTTTGTTTTTGGCTCGTAACTATTCGATGAGTCGCGTAGATCTGTGACAAGATCAGTTCAAATTAACTAATAACATTCTTTGGGTTGTGTTTAGCGTGGCTAGGACCTTCCGCACTTGCCTCTTGTCGTGTTGTCCTGAGTTCGATTCCCGCTGCCGCTCTTTTTAGGGCTTTGTTTTACTGTCGGTTTTGTTTTATTTCAGTTAAAAAAATAATAACAGGTTATTATATACTTTACTTATTTTTTTCTTTAATTTATTTTGCGATAATTAATAATAAAAAATAGTTATGACTTTGAATTTTAAAATATTTAATTTAAGTATTTTTTGCAAAGCTTCTTCCTAACTTTTTCTTTAAGTATTTCATGTGATATTCTGATGATCTCTAGCATTTTGACATCTATTTCTAATTAAAATTAAGTCTTTATTCTTCTAATATTATTGACTGTATTTGAAAAATTCAATATATATGTAATTAATATTTCAATGAATTTTTTTTCTCTTCAGAAAGCTCACATAATTAATTAATAATAGTTATTACTTAGTATTCAAAGGGATAAAAAATAGTAGTTTTACATACTAACTGGTTTTAATGATAATTCTTTTACTCTTCATGTATAAATAAAATTTATTGTAATTATTTATTGTAATTATTGAATTAATTTTAAGACCGATATTTTTTCCAAATCATAGGTTTTCTCATTTTTATTTTGTGTTTCTTTAAATACCAGATTAAAAATTTTGTTCAATACTTTTCAAATGGAAATTTGATTAATAAATCTAAATTTATTCGTGCACTATCTTTTGTATTAGACATTTAAAGGCCGGAGATGGCATCTAAAACAAGATGTTGTGCCCACCCGAGCCGAGTTGATAAGATACTGAAGATGGTAGATAACTGAAGTATAAAAGTCCAGGGTTCTGATCTACCGGACGGCTGATTATCTAAAAATTCGGAGTTTTGGACGGTTTTTCTCACGATGTAACGTAAATCCGCTTCAGAAGCACTAAGAAAGTCCCCCGCACAGGGCACTCCCCCTTTCGATAGGCAATACGAAATACTCCTCGTGTAGGTTTATCATAACAAAATACAATACAACCTTTTCAGAAATAGTTAAATGCTTTTAGTGTATGTTAGAGATAACTGAAATTAAATTAATAACATAATGTACTTCTTAAATTTACAAAACACACGAAAAGCAGATATCAATATTCTGTTAATTACTTATTTGGTGAAAGACAGCATGCAGTACTTAAATTTATCGAAAATGTGGCTACCTTTTAAATCTATCAAAACAGCTCAATTAACTTAATGATTCCCATAAATCAGAGGCTTTAAAATACTGACAAATACTGACACCCAGGTTTTTTTTTTTTTTTTAAGCCTCCTAAAATTAGTATAATATGTGCTAACTAAAAAAGTCCCTTAAATAAATGCAGTAGAATTTTTCAAATTCAAAGTCGACGGGACTTAGCGATTCTGCATAACACAAATTTCCAGATTATAAAAAATCCTGCAGTATTATAAAAAAAAATCGTTGTATTCAGGTAAAGTTTAAAAAAAAGACAAATTTTTTTAAAATAGAAAAATGTATTAAAAATAAAATACATTTACTGAGAAATTGCTCATTAGAAAGATGCTATTCTTTTAAACATTTTTAATAAAATCTAAAACATTTTCTTTCGAATACTGATTTATTGTTATTTTAAGGTCTAATTTCGTAAATTGGAATTCCAAATTTAAGAAAGTCTTCTGTATTTAAAAATAACAAATGGGGATATATTTAAAAGAAAAACGGGAAACAGATAAAAGTTTAAACACGCATGCGCGAAATCGCTAATAGCCATTGGAGGAACGTACGGTTCTTAAAGGAGATAACTGAAGCTAGTTGAAACGGAATTCTACTTTAGCGTTACGACTTTCGGGGTATTAACGGTATTTGGGGCATTAACGACACAAGTGGAAACGCGCCTTTACACTCTACACACGTTGGAATTGTAAAAATGAAAGCCCTTGCAAGGAATTATTGCTACTGGAAATATATAGACCTTGACATTGAAACTCTCGTGAGAAGTTGCAAGGAGCGTTGTGATATAAAAAAGAACCCCTAGAAAGCACCAATTCACAACTGGGAGTTCCCTACAAGAAATTGGCAACGTGTTCATATGGACTACGCTGGACCATTTATGGGACACTTCTTTCTTATCGTTGTTGATGCTAAGTCTAAATGGCCTGAAGTTTATCACATGAAAAAAGTTCCAACTTCCAGTTCAATTATTCATTATTTGCGAGAAATTTTTAGCCGTTATGGGTTGCCAGAAATACTTGTCAGTGACAATGCTACTATTTTCAAATCTCAAGAATTTATGGAATTCTGCAAGAGAAACGGAATACGACAAAGAATGATTGCTCCAGGACATCCTTCAACAAACGGACAAGCAGAAAGATATTGTCAAATCTTGAAAACAAAATTAAAATGTATGAGATATCAACACGGTACGCTGCATGAGAAATTGTGCGAGTTATTATTTCGTTACAGAGCAACACCTCTTTCAAGCGGGAAGACGCCTGCAGAATTATTATTTGGAGAAAATATAAGAACGAAGTTAGATCTTATTAAACCTACACCTCCCGAGACAAAAAAAAAAAAACGGAACAACCGATGTTTGGGAAATCATATAAATTAGGAGACAGAGTCCAATCAAGAAATGACTCAAGTTCAACTATATGGAAGTACGGTACAGTTGTTGAAAGATTAGGTCTAGTACACTATCTAATAGAATTAGACGACGGATATGTAGTCAAGCGACATTTTGATCAACTACGCCTTTGTCAAGTCAACAAAGAACCTACAATCAAGTTTGAGCCGTACCTTTCTAAAGACTTAAGTTCCAATAATGGGAGAGGTAAGCCCGCAGTTCCTGCAACCAAACCCCCCCCCACCTCTTGTTCAGCCTCCAACGTTACGACGTTCTACAAGAGTACGGAAGCCAGTTGAACAATTAAATATTTCAAAAATTTAAAAATAAATCCAAACCTAGTAAGCACTTACGCTGAAATTTAATCAAAATCTTTCAAATTAGCGTGGGAGAACTGTTGGGTTCGTAAACTCCCGCGACGGAGTACGTTGATCAGTCACAAAGTGCCAAGCAGAATTATACTGCTACTTCTGAACTTTCTTAATGATGCCGCAGCGCGCTATCCATTCATTCTGTTACAAGGTAGCTACGAATCTAGTAGCTCATTTCTTCTTCAATGTAATTCAATAAGATTTTAATTAAAGGAATTAAGTTGATCTTTAGTTTCTTATGTTTTTTAATCAACTTACGGCCACAAGACTTATATAACAAGATTTTAAAAATTTTTTTAACTCCGAACTTTAATTTCATAATTACACAGCACACGAGTATTCGCCCCGCCTTTGAACTGCGAATACAACCGAAGCAACTTCTGTTTGTAAATGGATAAACACAATACAAACAACGAACTCTTGCTTTGCATTATATAATGGAGCTAGCGAATGCAGCCGAGGAAATAAAATTAGCCTTAAAATACGCATTGCAACTCAGGAGAAAACTCCTCATAAATACACAAAACATTAGGTTAAGGAGCACGAAAGTTTTCAGCTTTTACCCTGAGAAGGCATTTGACATTTTACTCCTGTGTCTATTTAATTAGCCGTGAAACATTGACCGAAACTCCATAATCTTATTAAGTGAAGTGGTGAGAAATGCAAACAGTTCCTTCGGTGCTTGCATATTTGATATTTCAGATTTGATTATAAGTTAAGATACGTAGGTTAGATTGGATTGGAACACAGGTGACAACATTTTTTAAAATTTTATTGCACTGTATGCATTTGAGAGAAATACAGGGCGTTCAAAATATCACTCCATGATTTTTGAATAAAATAACTTGAAATTAAAGACTGTAAGAAGGTTGAAAAAAAAGCCATATTATAATAAAGAAAAAGTTGTAAATGCAGTCGAACATCTTAAAATGATTTTCGAAGGAATATTTTGGACACATTGAATGAAGGAAAAAAAAAAAAAAAAAAAAAAATCCACATTTCTCTGCAATGCATGAAAATTTAAATTGATAATAATCACTACAGTTTTAATGACTGTGTCATTTTATCTCTCACCCCTTTATTGAAAATTGTCCGGAAAATGTGTCCCAAAAAAGCGACATAATTTTACATATATTTAAATACTATTAGTTCACAACAGCTTTAATCTATTGTTACAATATTTCGTAAGCTGTAGAATATGCATCAAATGTATTTTTCTATAAATAGGTTGCAATCATTAAAAATCGAACATAGGGTTACCAGGTAAAATACACGAAAGATGAGAGATAAAATGACATAGTCCATTAATATTGTTTTAATATGGCAATAATGAAACTAAAAAATTAGAGGGGTTGTTCAGGGGGGTCTCCGCCTGAACCCCCCTAGTTCCAACAGCCGAGTTTTATATTTATTTTCATTTTAATATTTGTAACCTATTTGTATCATTAGCTCATATGGAAGCTAAGTCAGGGACGGCTATTACATGACACACGTGTCAAGTTTCGTAGAAAATTTTCCTGTACCAACAAAATATTTTTAATTTTCTTTTCTTCTTTAAAACATAAAACACAACGCTCTAGTACTCGAAAATTGCATTTCACAGGGTTCATACACCTCTTGGAAATCCTTAAAAACTCCTGGATTTCAATTGAAAACATTAAAGGCCCTGGAAAACTCCTGGATTTTACTAATTTTTCTGTAGACTCCTGAAATTTTAGTATTGACTACTAGAAATATTGTTTATTTTAGTTTTCTTTCTAGAATTTAAAGTGAAAAAAAAAAAAAAAATTGTAAGTGCAATCTGCCGATAAATTTTTTTCGACTCGTGTTTCAAGTGTAATAATCCACCGCCATGTTTATTGATGTTCCTGCCACGGACATGGAGACAAGGATTGTAATCACTTCGGTGGGCTGAAAGCTTACCGCAAAAAAAATTCCAATGATGGAGCAATTTGCTGTAGACATTCGTCCCTGAACTAAGCCCGTTGCCGTTGTCAAACTCTTTTATCGCTAACTGCTAGCTCTTATGTCACTGCGAAAGTATCTCGTGATTGGTGTATGAGCTGTATGCTCTTATCTCTTCTTTGGTACACGGGGTACATGTTTGACAAAGCTCGCCATTTGCGGCGGTGTGTGTGTGTTGGAAATAATCTGTACGCGTGTGACAGTAGTAAAATTTTAAACCATCTTGAGATTTTCATCCTTTTCAATTTGCCTAAAGATGCCTGGTGGAAAATGCGTTTTCAATGATGCTTGGTTAGAAAAGGTATTTATGTATACTCCTGGAAAAATTATATTTTCTCCTGGAAAACTCCTTAAAAACTCCTGGAATTCATACTGCGAAAAAGTGTGGGAATCCTGAAGTTAACCGTAGTTTTTGTACTTTGGTCAAATCGTTTTTATCACCCCAGAAATATTTCAAAACCGTTTTTGTCTGTTCTGGGAAATGGATTCCTGTAAAAAAAAAAAAAATGGTTCTTTAACTTTTATTAAAATTAATATTTTTCTGAAGTATTTTACCTGTTAAGAGTGTAAACTTTTGTCCTTTAGCTGCTCAGTGAGAGGGTTTATTTTAATAAAGATTATTGAATTAAAAAGACTTTTCTTTTGCAAGAATTTATTACGATATGCTAGGAACAGGATAAATGGTGCAGTACTTAATTATAACATATACAGGGTGCATAGAAAAGTTCCTTTAACCTGAAAAGACTTGCGAACTCAGAGAGCAAGTCTTTTCAGGTTAGCTATGCAAGTGAGCAGGACAGCTATGCAAGTGAGGTAACGGCATAGCAAAGAGACCACGCCCGACCTATCGCAAACGACAGCAGCGCCCCCTAGTGGCGAAATTTGGAAGTTAGGCATCGCAGAATTGGAAGCGAGAAGAGATAGAGCAAAATTTCCAGTTAGAAAGTTTTAGAGCATCAACTAGTTAGTATAGCTAGTATCTTTCAGATCATCAGAAAGCTTCGCGCTTCAGTTGTCTGGTGTGCAAGAGCACCTTCAAACCTTCATGCTAGATTTTGCTTCCTCTCCATGGCTCACACCCTGGCTAAAGGTTTATGGGTGCTGGTGAATGTTAAAAAGAGAAAATATATGTAATGACTATGTAATATGACCTGTGCTGAATAACGACCTGCTTGGACATTTGGACCTCTAAACTTTTGTACTCTTGGACTTTTGGACAACCCGAAGAATATGGAGGTTGCTTATGTTTTGCTATTTGTTCCTTGTTTTTATGTTGTTCGTTCTACCGCCGGCTATCTGTGTTATGTCGGCGGTATAGTTTGTAGTTTTATTATAGTTTTAAATAAATTCCCCCGGGGGGGGGGGTCCTTGCCGTAAACCTTCGGGTCGGCTCCTCCGGTGGGTGTCTAACCTTCATTCTAGAACCACAGGGAACGTAATGTGAACAGGGTTGGTTCACACGGATAAGATAAATTGTTGCTTGTGTACCCAAAATTGTCTGAAATGGGTGTGCGGTATTTCGTGTAAATGTTTGAAAGTAATAGCCATAGGTACAATACTTACATTTTATTGTACAAGGTATATACTTAGGTCGTTAATATTTACTAGGGGCAGCCCGTAATTCGATCCGTCCTGATGGTATTATCATTCCGAAAATCGGAAAAACCGTGTTTTTTAACCATTGCCTAAGGGGTGCTGGTAACAGCGTTGGTAGTAATATGTCAAAAGCCGCCAACGTTGGACACTTTTCGCGAATTATCGCTAAATTCTCCTACTTCACAAAGGGAATGATTCTTCGATAAGGTGAAATAATCTGAAGTCCGCTTTCCTTTTTTAAAAATCATAACTTGCTATGCAACTTTTCTGGTTATTTGTTGAATTGACGTTAAAACGAAGTATATTGATATGCCATATTTATGCATTCAAAGTTTACATAAAAGTATTTCCAGAAAATTGACTCCATTTTGCTCGGAAGAATTCACTAAAGATCAATATCCTTTTCTACAGTTTTATTTTTTAAATTTTATTGCTTGTGTTGAACCTTGTTTACTTAGTAAGCATAACGTGCAAGAGCACTTCACTGAAAATTCTTAATCTTATTAAGGAAGAGCAGCGAAAAATGTCAGTTTTTCCTTGGGTATTTGCATGCCTGAGATTGCTCGCACATTTCACGATTAAATACTGAGGTGAAGTGACAGGAACGCTATTAATGTCATGTATTTGAGAAAGGTATTTGTAATTTCGTTAATCAACGCACGTTGTGTTTTAGTTGCTTTTCTTTCAGGAACGCATAATTAATTAACGTATTGCAATATCAAAGATTCATTTTATGAATATGCATGTACAAATAATGCAGTTTTGAAAATAACGCATTACTTTAATGTACTGTAGATCCAGTTAAATAACGATTAGAACATTTCTTGTTACTTCTTTTTAATTTAAAATAATCTAATTGTAGTTATATTTATCCATACATTTAACTATCTGTATTCTACCTACAGTTAACAAATATAAAGTACTAGCTAAAGTACCCGTTCTTTGCACGGAATAAAGACTATTAAACCAACGCAAAGAAATAGAAAATAAATAAACATTAGACATACTTTTCTCTTTCAGTTATTAATACGAAGAAGCAATCAATTATTACGTGTCAATAGCTTGCAATTATTCCGACATTTATTTAAATAAAAAATGCCTATTATGTGAAATCTATATAAATAAAATTAGACTTTTGTCTGTACATTTCTTTCCTATGCGATCCTCAAAAAAAAAGTTTGTCTGTCTGTCGTTCTGTCATTCTGTCCCTGATGCTTTTTTTTGTTCAAGCATCACGTAAAAACGACTGAAGCGAATGATATGAAATTGGGTGTCATGTGATAGGTGGTCACTCAACTTAAAACATAGGTGTTGAATTTAAAAAAAAAATCTTGATTGGATTTTGAGATTTTGCGAAAATCCTTTCAAACTGCGTAAATTTGTGTTCAAGCATCACGTAAAAACGACTGAAGCGAATGATATGAAATTGGGTGTCATGATAGGTAGTCACTCAACTTAAAACATAGGCGTCGATTTTTTAAAAAATCTTGCTTAGATTTTGGGATTTTGTGAAAATCGTTTTAAACTGCGTCAATTCGTGTTCGAGCATCACGTAAAAACGACTGAAGCGATTGAAATGAAATTTGGTGTCATGATAGGTGCTCACTCAACTTAAAACATAGGCGTCGAATTAAAAAAAAAAAAAAAAAAAAAAAAAAAAAAAAACCTTGATTACATTTTGAGATTTTGCGAAAATCATTTCAAACTGCGTAAATTTGTGTTTACACATCACGTAATAACTGCAAAGGTGAAAAAATGATATTTGGTGAAATGATAGGTGGTCACTCACCTTAAACTATATAAGCATCTAATTAAAAAAAATCGATCAGATTTCGAGATTTTGCGAAAATCGTTTAAAACTGAATCTTTGTTCACGCATTACGTAATAACGACTAAAGTGAATGATATGAAATTGGGTCACATGATAGGTTGTTGTTCAACATAAAGTATAGGTGTCCAATTTTTTAAACATTTTTATTAGATTTTGAGATTTTGTGAAAATTATCTCAAAATACGTTTATATTTCTTCAAGCATCACGTAATAATGACTAATACGAATGATACGAAATTTGTTGATATGATAGGTAGTAACTTGAATTTTTAAAATATAAGTACGTTGAATTTTAAAAATATTTTGATTACATTTTGAGATTTTGTGAAAATCGTTTTAAAATGCTGAAATTTTGTTCCAGCATCACGAAATAAAGACTGCAGGGAATGAAACAAAATTGGGTGACATTGATAGGTTGTCACTCAACTTAAATTCTAGGCTTCCAATTTTTCAAAAATTTTTGATTAGATTTTGAGATTTCGCGAAAATAATTTCAATATGCGTAAATATTCGTTCGCGCATCACATAATTACGACTAAAGCGAATGAAATGATATTACTTAGTTACTCTCTAACCTGTAATATTTTAACAATACATAAAAATTATAACTTCGCTTTCTTTACTTTGGCAACATACTACATCCATTCTGTGTACTCCTACAATGCTGACGAAAGTTCTTGCTTTTTGGAAATTTGCATTCAGTACTAACCCGTCAACGACGGGTACTTCAGCTAGTTATATATAAAAACATATAAGAATATGTATGCATAGATATTTTACTTATCGTAATTTATACCCTTGGCCAAACACTCAGGAAGAAGTTTTTTTTTAATTATTATTATTATTATTATTTTTTGAATAATTGAGATTTATTAAAGAATGTTCTCTTTGGACTGCAATATTATTTATAGCTCTTTTCCAGGAGCAAACAAAATGAGTGTCTTTTGGAAAAATTAGGTTCTAGGGGCAGTGATTAAGGAAAACATACTTTATTTCCTTCATTATTTTCCGAACATGTACTATGTAAGGAAAGTATTGTAATCATAAAAAAAATTCGACTTTGAGATTTTGGTGTATTTACACGTTTTGAGGTCTTCTGAATTCATTTATGTTATTTTTGCGAGATGTATGTATGTGAGTGAACATGATAGCTCCTAAACGGTGCATTCGACTGAGCTCAAATTTTGTATATATGTTGTAAACCACCGTCGCAAGACCGGTATTGATTTTGGTGTGTATAGGACTTCTTGAAAGTGCGCTAGCGTTTAAACGGTGCTTTCGATTGAGCTCAAATTTGGTATATATGTTATTAACCACCGTCGCAAGACCGACATTGATTTTGGTATGTATAGGATTTATAGTTTTTTTTATAGGGCTACAAAAAATTTTTCTTTTCATTATGGCCCATGGACGGAAATTCTTGAAAGTGCACTAGTGTCTAAACGGTACATTCAATTGAACACAAATTGGGCATGTATATAAAAGGTCACGGTCACATGATCTACAGAGATTTTGGTGTGTGTATAGATTATTCACGGGATTTCAAAAAAATAATTCTTATATATTACGGGCTATAGACGCAAATAATTTACAATGAGCCAGTGTCTAAATGCCGTATTCGAAGAAGTTCAAATTGGGTATGTATATTACAGGTCCCCGTCACACAACATGTCTATACTTTGTTGTGTGTAGGACTTATAGTTTTTTGACAGAGCAACAAATGAGTGTTCTTTTATATTATAGCCTATGGACGGAAATTCTGGAAAGTGCGCTAGTGTTTAAACGGTGCATCCAATTGAGATCAAATTGGGTATGAATATTATAGGCCACGGTCTCGTGACCGGCATAGACTTTGGTCTTTGTAGAGCTGATAGTTTGTACACAGGCTTGCAGAAAGTAATTATTTTATAATACGGCCTAAGGATGCAAATCATTTAAAGTGAGCTAGTGTCTAAAAGGTGCATGTGATTGACACCAAATTAGGTACGCATATTTTAGGTCACTGTCTTACACACAGCATAAATTTAGCGAGTGTCTGACAAACAGTTTTTTACAGGGCTACAAGAAAGTATTCTTATACATTGCGGCCTATACACTCAATTCATTCAACTGCAGTACTGCGATTAGAACAATAGTCTCGACTGCGATTAGAACAATATTAGCTAAAATAATTCTGATCGCAAATTTTCGACTACTGCAATTCACACATATGTGTACGTGAGTGTGATAAGGGAGTGACGAATATACATTTTGTGTAGCCAAAAATTCCTCATGGGGGCTATGACCCCACTGAGTCGGATCTCTATTTAACGAAGTCACTAAATCCCAGAAAAAAGTTCGCTATATGGAAAGTTCGTTAAATAGAGATTTTCCTTTTAAATGCTTTAAGCTACATACAATTGATTTTAAATTTATAGACACTAAATATTATTGAAAAAAAATAGCTATTCATACTTTTTAAAATAAATAATAACAATCCGCGTTTTTTTCTTCTTTTACTTATCAAAAAGGAATCTGTAAGGAAGAAAAAGAAAGGTAAAACAAAATGTCCGAAATTACACTGTATTTTTGATTTCAAGTAAATCTTTTACGATAAATTAATGAATTTTAATGTCATTATCGTATTCATTTTAAAAAATAAATTATGAATACATTGCCATCATGTGCTATTATCGGACCTAATTAAATTTAAGCTCTCGTGATCTTTAAATTTATTTAACTGCTGGAAAGGCCTGCTAATTTTCTCTGCTTTTTAACAGCGATTTTACTACTCTCAAGGAGTTAAGATACCTGGTGACATCGCTTCAATATCACTGATAAAAATGAAATGTACTAAAAGAACAAAATAAATTTGAAAGAATTTAGAGAAATAGCGAAAAAAAAAAATAAAGTCAAACCCCAAGATAAACTTTGTTAAATTGAGAATGAGTTTCACTATTTGGAGAATTTTTTCACGAAGAAATTCGCAAAATGTTCTTGATTCTCCTGAAAAATTCGTGAAACAGAAGAATTCGCAAAATAGAGGTTCGTTGAATGCGGTCCGATTGTATTTTCGTATAAGGTATTCTATAAATTTTTGTACATTACATGAATTTAAACGGTTAAAATACATCTTTCAATATTTATTAATATGCTTAATTTGCTTTTCTGATTATGAGAAAGTGATTAGGAAAGCAAATGAGATGGGGCGTAAAATCAGCTTTCCGTGCGAGAGCAAAAAATTGGGTCCCTTGCTATTACCTCCCCCTTAAAAAAGAAACAGATTATGATTGGTTTATACTGAAAGTTTTACATATCTTACCCCTTCCAAACACAAATTTTGTTTTAAGTAATCTGAAATAAACGAATATAGTCGTGGGTGCCGCCTTCCCAGGGGGGGCAAAGACTACTCCAGGGGGGCAAAGGGATAAGGTACCATACTTAAAATTATGGTTACCATGTTGAAAAGAACAAAAAAGCAAGGAAAAACACTGCATACAAAAATCCAGGGGGGAGGGCAATGCCGGCGCCCATGAATATAGTAGTTACATGATGTCAAAGAAACAGATAGTTAAACGTTACATCAAAATGCTATATCACAGTTGCTAAGATGAACGGAATACAACCACTTTTTGTAAACGGTCATTTTTGTAAATATTTCTTAACCGAGGAAAAACGGAGGAGGTTCTCAAGTCGACGCGCAATTTTTTTTTTTTTTTTTTTTTTAATGTATGACCACGCATAACTTTTTACAGAGTAATCCGATTTTGATAATTCTTTTTTTATTGGAAAGGGTATACCCCGAAGTTGGTCCCATATAGATGTGGAAAAAAAATTCCAACCCTAAGGGTAGGAAAACAGGAGATGATTGATTTTTCACTCACTGATTGTAATGTATGAACACGCATAAAATGTGACTTTTAAATAGCTATTTAAAAAAAAAAATGCCGGCTCGTTTAGTGATCTTTTTCCTTTTCCTCGTGAAAATTCAATATTCCTTAAATTTTATAGTTTTCATAAAATAAAATAGAAGCTCTAACGAGGCATATAAGCTCTTGAATCGATATTTGTTAGATGCTATTACCAGAAGAGTTGATTTTTTTTAAATGGACGGTGTCCGTGTGACGTCATTTTTCAGCCAACACGTAACCTCCAACCAATCAACTTAAAATCTAGTTTCAGTTGACACTCGATGTTTCAATCTGATTAGTTCAAATTTGTATTTTCCACCGACACGTGATTGAAATAACATCGTATCGATATCGTCCATTGCAAGGGATATTGGCGACGTTTTTATGTCACCGTTTAAAACTGCACATCAAACCACCTATACATCTTCGTTGACAGTACACAGCACATATGTGTACATTTTGTTTTCGCTTGTTAAAACGATTCTTTTAAGATTATTTGTAGTTCTGATTTTACGTACATATGCCTCGATGCTTTAATTTTGAATAAATAATGTTAACGCATGCGAATGTGTAAATCCCACGCACACATTTTGCTTTTGTTTGCCGTTTCGCAAAAGAGTATTTGAATGTTATTAAAATTTCCGAAGTTCAATTTGTTAATTTTTTTTCGAAATTCATACAGCTAAAAAGAACTGACCTATGTTCCGTATCCGGTGCTGTTTACAGTTTGACGTATATTTAGTGTTGGTTCTGGCGCCATCGTGGGCGATGTTCAGCGGGAGTGAAATACCCTGCCGGTGGTAGTTTTGACTGGCAACCATAAAGAAATGTGTACCGCTTTGCAACGTTTTTTTTTTTGAGGTATGATAATGCGTCAAATATTGCAAATTGGAAATTTCAGAACTGTTGAAAGATCCGAAATTTCTTGAATTTTCGAGCATGCGTAATAGTTATTTTTTAATTCTAGCTACTGTGTGACGTACACAGATGAATGTATAGAATTCGCTTGCTCAATTTGACGTCACTAAGCTGTTAATTTGCGTTTATAGCCACAAAAAATTATAAAATAAAAACTTTTTAACAAAAAAATTAAACCGTCGAAAAACTCAAAAGCAAAAAATAATAAACCTTTTCTTAATTAACCTTAATAACTAAGTTCTTAAACTAATGTAAGTATATCTAAGTAATTTTGAGCCGGTGCCAAACAACCAATGAACAAAGATCACTAAATTACCTTAAATTTAAAGAAATAACCAAATCAAATTGACAGTGCAACGTGAAATCTCCGGCGATAAACATTAACATTCCAAAAAATGCGCTCTCCTCACGTCTCTCACGATCAACGAGCTTTCGCAGAAATGCAGAGAGGTCTACTTTGTAATACACAACTCAAAATCTGTGTGTTAACAATAAATTACTCCTATTAATAATAGAGATTTAGGCAATTTAGTGATCTTTGTTCATTGGTTGTTTGGCATCGACTCAAAATTACTTAGGTATACTTACATTAGTAATTAAAAAACTTTGTAAAAAACACACATAAGAAGTAAAAGGAAAGAGGATACGCGTTTCGTTCAAAAATTGTTTTGAACTTCTTCAGTCCAAGCCCTTCCACGTAAAGAACACAGGGAACTGAAAAGAGAAAAACAAGCAAGATGTTGCCACAAGGGGCAAAGAAAAGTCGAACAAAACCACGGAGAGGGGAGAAAAAAATTAAAAAGGGGGATAAAAAGGAAAGTAAAGAAGCACAAAAAATACAGAAATAAAAAAGGAATAAAGAAAAATAATAAAAAAGGGAACACACAAGTACAAACACACACACAAAAAAGAGAAAACAGAACAAACAAACAAAAAACAATTTTGAGTGTTTTTTCAATACTTACATTAGTTTAAGAACTTAGTTATTAAGGTTAATTAAGAAAAAGTTTATTATTTTTTGCTTTTGAGTTTTTCGACGGTTTAATTTTTTTGTTAAAAAGATTTTTTAAAATAACAAATAATTTAAAAATTTTGCAATTAAAAAAAATACTCTTTACAGAATGTGATTAGTTATTTTCCTACATATTGTTATACTATATCAATTATAGAGCATTTCGAAGAATTAAAAATAAGTTTACATAAATTTATACAAATGTAAATTTGAATTATTTTCATTGTTCATACTTTATAGTTAAAAAATCATTTAACTTTGGAAAATTTTTCATCATTTGTAATTTTATTGTAAAATTCTAAAAGTGTAAGATGTAAGATTTTTGGGCCCTGGACAGTTGCCCCATTTGCCAAGCCAGTAATATGGCACTGGTAAAATCAGTTCTCGCCTACGCCAATAAAATGCCTAAAACCAGCCCATGATGGACACGTAATTTGTAACCTCACCCCCCCCCCCCCCTCCCATCAACACCATAGAAGATCTATGATCAACACCGATCAACACTAATCAACTCGTCACACTTAAATCGGTCGAAAATGCAACGGTCTCATCCTATCAATCATACAAGGCACCTGCTTTTAAACAGAAGCGGTCGGCTCGGAAGTGCAAAGATTTCAACCCCGGCCGGAAATAACTCTATGGAAATAAGATGACACCCGTTTTCCCCGCGCACCGGCTATTTTTTGTCTCAACACTATTCCCCTGATTCGAAAATTTGAACCCCCACAGTGTAAACGCGCGCAAGCAGTTAGCTGTCTGACCACTCAGCATTCGACTTGGTGGGTCGCAGGGACACAGTACACAAGCCTGACGTATTTGACAAGACGCAACGAAGCACGTGCTTTCCGGTGAATGCAAGTTTCCATGGGGTAAGAACCATCTTTTATAATTAATTCAAACAAAGTTGGAGCGCATTTAGGGTTCCTCTTTATCCGATACATTACTGTTACTATCTGCGTAGCCCGAGGGCCTTGGGGCATAATTTGCTGAAAAAAAATTATCGGTAATTACTGATGGTCTGATCTGTTTTGTTTTTCGTAAATAAACGAATTTTTAACATCTGTGCGTTTCCCCCGTACATAATGTTGCTGTGCGAGACTATTTTCAGGGGTGTTTGTGGACTGGGCACACTCGGTGATATCTAGAATCCCGAGCTTCTGGGGGGGGGGGGGGAAGAAGAGACTTCACACTTGAAAGTTATGCTCAAATATTCAGAGCCATTGCTGAGATTTTTTTAGGGGGGGGGGATCATGTCGATAAACTGCCATGTCAAATATTGGCTTTTAGCAACTTATTTATTTTTTCATCAACAATATTACCCACTTTTTACTTTTGCCAACTGGGTTTGCGTGATTTTGCCAAGTGTACCAGAAATAGACAGTAAATTATAGTTTTCGTTATTATTATTATTATTATTATTATTATTTACCAAGTTTGCTAATTAGGTATCTAATTTTGCTAAGTTTAATAGAATTTTGCGAATATTAGTGGGGGGGGGACTCCCCCCCTCTTTAACAAGGGTCCTGCAAACCTTCCAATTTCAAATTCATTCTTTGCCCGCCCATCCTTCTTCTGAATATTTTTTCTTGAGCGTTCTTTTGTTTAACCCTTTAACGCGCAGTGTTCCCGCTCAGGGAACACCAAACTCTGATGACTGTTGCCAGTCACGAAAAATAGATTTGATTCCTATAAAAATAGTTGCGGGTGGCATAGCTCCACGAGAATCCTTTACTTTTTAGCACGTCATTTCCCGTAAAAAAATTGTCACGATTATTTTTAACAGCACTGACATCTGCTGAAAAATGGAAGAATGCGACAACAGCTGGATAGATTGCCCAATGCTGAAAAAAGGGCAGCCGTTGCCATCACTCGACTTAACTACCAGCAAGATGGCGGACGACCGAAACGTTCATCGCATGCCACAGATCTAGAGACCCTTTTATGACGCAGCTGTCTGTGCCGGCACAGCCAGCTGCGTCAAAAAAGGGTCTCTAGACCTGTGGCACGCGATGAACGTTTCGATCGTCCGCAATCTTGCTGGTAGTTAAGTCGAGTGATGGCAACGGCTGCCCTTTTGTCAGCATTGGGAAAGGGTTGCGCCTAGAAGGGTTAAATGCCTTCAGATTAAAAGTTGACCTTTATTTTCACATTTAATTAACTTTTTTAAACAGATTTATGATAGATTTAGATAGTTGATGGTTGGTTGTGTGTGATTATGGCAACGCTACACTAGGGCGATCTGCCAAAGGGGGGGTGCCTTGGTAGGAGGACTTTCTAAGGGGTTCTAACGCGTATTCACGTTGCATCTGGAGAAAACCTACCAAAACTCCAGACCGTTAGATCGACAGCCGCTCGATGGGACCCGAACCCGGGACCTTCACACTTCGGCCATCTACCATTTTCAGTGGCATAACCACTGTGCCATGGTGAGGCGTTGAATAAATTACGAATTTCTGACCTTAAAAGTCAAATCCAACTTCGCAGAAATTCGTTAGATAGTTGAATAAATTACGAATTTCTGCGAAGTTGGATTTGACTTTTGCATTAAAGATCTGCATATGTTTGAGAAACATTTATTGGTAACAGCTAATGAAGATTATTACTATTATTATTTTCAAAGGGTGGACACATGCTCATCAAGCATTCGCTACTACTAAGGCCCGAATTACTGGCCATTTTATTATGAGAGCACTCAATCATCGGCCCCTATGAAGGACGGACAAGTTAACACCCATGTCCAAGCTGGGATTCGAATCCGGACCCAAGACGTGATAGAATGGTTCTTTAGCAACTACTACACCACATGGACGGCTAATGAAGTTTATAACATACTGGGGAATTTTTTTCATAATTTTAATATTAATGATTACAATTATTAAAATATATTCCAGATTAAAATATCTGTATATATTAAAATATCTGTCCAGAGTAATCCTTCAATGATTTTTTAAAAGTTTTTGTAGTGAATGTTTAGTTATTAAAGACATCTGTTAATAAATTTTTGACAAATTTTATTTCCGCATAACATCGTAAAAAGGCTTTATAAATGGAAGAACATATTTTCACTTTAAGTAACATTTTTGCCAAGAAGAAAAGCTATTAATTCGTTTTAGAAATCCATGAAATTCATAGGATCAATTGCCCCCCCCCCCTCTTTCGTAGGATAAAAAGTAGCCTTTTTTTTAAAATTTAGGGTATAACTAGTTCAAAAAACGTTCAAATTACGTTGGAAACACGTTATTCGACGTTAAAAGACGTGTTTTAAACGTCTTTTGGACTAATTGTGCTACTAGGGAAGCTATCTCTCTTTCAAATTACCTCCAAATCCGTCTAGCCGTTTCAGCCTGAAAGAGTAACAAGCATACAAACTTTTGCATTTGTAATATTAGTAGGATTATTTCTACACCAGTAGTAACAGGATCATTTACTTTCGTTTTTGCTTGAGGGTCTTTGAATGCTTCTGTTGCGGGGCATTCAAAAACACCCGCTCGGAAACAACGACGAGTACAGAAGGGGTTAATTGCTTCTTTCGAAGCGTCAATCTTGCAATGGAAATCTACGCCCCTTTTTAAGTGTCGCCAATGGCATGCAGGGATCTTGCTAAAGATGGAGAAGGGGGGAGGGGAATCCTCTCCCCCAACACTCGGAAATTCTGTTAAACTTGGCAAAATTAGATATAGTGGTAAAATTTTTTTAACTAAAACTAATTTACTTTCCATTTCTGGCACACCTGGCAAAATTACACAATAAACACAGTTGGCTAAAGAATTTCTTAATATTAGCTGATTAAAAAATAAAATTGGTAAAAACCGATATTTGATTTGCTTCACGTAACATCTGGAGAAAATCGCCCAAAACTCTAGACTGCTAGATCGACAGCGACCACGATCGACCACGCGAGGAGAAAGAATTCCGAACCTGCACAATAAGACACTTCCCAGTGCTCAGCTTTTTTATAAATTCGGCCATTCGTTGGCATAATTTGAATAGAAAAGAAAGACTAGAACTACTATAAATTAACATTTCAACGTATCCACTGCTTTTTCTTTTTAATGCTTTCTACTGGGATCAAATTTCATCATTCTGTTATTCATTTTAACGAGAACTACACTCTCGTTACAAAAACTGCCCAATAGAGGCAGGTTTAAATGACATTAAATTATGTAAAGTATCGGTATCGGTTAAGTATCGGTATCGGCCGATACCATAACTTAAAAGTATCGGTATCGGCTATTTCTGAAAATGAATTTATAGGTAAAGTATCGGTATCGGTCATCGGCTAAAATGTGGTATCGGTCGATCCCTATTGATTTGGCAATTTATCTAACATCTCCCCCCACTCTCACCTCAATAAAAAGTCTTTACAATGGCCCTGATGGCATGTGCCCTACTTATACCGCAGATATGCCACTGGATGTTGTACATCAGGTATAGCTAACCTATGCCACGTGTGCCAGAAATGACTCGAAAATTTTTCTGGCACGTTCTCGATTTGGAAGTGATATTGTTTTAAACTTTTTTTACAGACCGAATTCAGATTCAGGCATATTTTATTTATTTTTTCTTTGTATATTTTGCCCTCAAATGCGTTAGTAAAAGAATATTAGTCATTTAAATGGGGGATGGGGGGGGGGTTGTATACAATTTTCATTGTGTTCCCGATACGGAACATGCGTTATTTCTGACTATACTTTTACGTCGATTTCAAAATGGAATATGGTGATGGGTAGTTTAAATAATAAGTGAAATATTAAGAGTTATGAAATATTTATTTTTAAATTTAAGTAAAGATATGAGAGAATTAAGTGTGAATGCGGAGGGGGTATATTAAGATAGTTCTGTAAAAATTTATGAAAATGGCTATTTTTATGATTTTTTGACCAGTTTCCCCTCTAGAGATGCAACTTCGATTTAAAAAAACGAATGATCTTTTAAGTATATCTGCTAATATTCTCAAGTCAATAATGATAAAATTTAATTTTTCAATTTTTTTATTTGATGTTTCCAAGTGGGAACATTGGCCTGTGAAAGGTTAAAACGATTATAAATTATTTTGTAAACGTTATTTCATGCAATCTACGTGGCATCAGTAGTTACGCATTGGGGACTTCAGGCTGAATTATCCGAGGGGGACCATTGGACTTTTTTGATTTCTATAAATTATACGAAATAAAAATTGAACGTCCCAAATCGTGAAATATACGAATCAAAAGTTCTAAAATATTTCGGAGGGGGGCCATGGCGGCGCTTTACCTGCCCTTGTAATTACGCCACACTGTAAGCCTCACCATGGCAGAGTGGTTATGTTAATTGAAAATGGTAGACTGCCGAAGTGTGGAGGTCCCGGGTTCGGGTCCCATCGCGTGGCTGTCGATCTAACGGTCGGGAGTTTTGGTAGTTTTTCTCCACATGTAAAGTGAATACGCGTTAGAACCCCTTTGAAAGCTCTCTTACCAAGGCACCCCCTATCCTTGGCAGATCGCCCTAGCGTAGCGTTGCTATAATCAAACGTCACACTGTAAAATCTCTGTTTAACTAACTGAGGAATCGAAGATAAAATTCATAGATACGAAAAATTCACCAGGTAAAATTTCACTATTGATTTTCTTTAAATAGAAATATTTTGTTCGTTATACAGTGAAACATCCGTAAGTTAGAACACCTGCGGTTCCCTCAAAAAGTGTCCAATTTATAGAGCTATATTTCTATATCACGGACACGTTTCTTTCCTCAGAAAAGTGTCCAAGTTAGGGAGGGTCCAAAATATGGGGGTGGCCAACTTGGGAGGTTCCACTCCACTGCACTAAAATATTTGTAAAAGCGGAGTTTATTATGGCCAGATTTTATTGTACTTGAAAATATATAAATTGTACATGAGAGGGTGGGGGAGCAAGGTCCTTTTCTCTAGCCGATAGCATAATGATTAGTTTTAGAGTATGATGCACTTTTTAATACTTTCCAGCAAAGAGCTAAAGTTTTAATCATTCCAGTCTCTGTCTGTATACCTGCCCGTCCGTTCGTGCTACAATTGCCTTAAACATGCATCGATTACTGAGGGATTCACGTAAGTTATAGCCATGTACAGTAACCCTATTCAAAATGCTTAGGCAGCATTTACAGTACTTTTAGAGGAGCAATCGAAAGAATTCCAGTACGTTACTATCACAGTTATTCATTTAAAGCACAATAAGTATATAGACGTTCATGGAAGCTTACTCTTCTATCAAAGCTGGAAACAACCTGTAAGGTTCTTTCTCAGGGTCTGGCGAAATTATGTGACTAGTGATACAGTTGTTTTGAGGATATAGCCCAAGTTTCGCCAAATTTGGCAAAGATAAATTGTTGCTTGTAGAGGGTGATCAATTTAAAAGAGTACCGTTGGTTTTTATTATTACTCTTAAATCTGACAGATGTGCCAACTATTGTAACACTGATGTATAATTGTTTAAACCTTGTTTAAGTGTGAAAGACACTTTCATTTTAGTTACATTTTAGTTTTTTGATTTAAAATAGATGTTTTGTATGAAAATGTGTAAAATATCAGAATTATTTTAGCAATTATTATTTCGTAAATTTTTGACACCCCCTTCCTTCTCCTCGATTTAAGTTACTGGTCTTGTAGAGATAATAAAGGATGTTCCAAAATTTACGCTATATTTGAACTAAATAGAAAAGGTTTATTTTCAATTGTATTTCTTTATTGAAACATAAAGTACATAGGATACTATCCTATGTACCCCTATCCGATAGGGTTATGGTTCTGTATGGAATAATACATCGGGCAAATGACCTCCACAGCTTTGCTGGCACATACGTACTCTAGCCGAAAATTTCCAGGACTCTTTCGAATAAATATAGCTGAATTTCGTTGATGCAGCGTTGAGCCTTCCGCACACCCCCTTTCAATGCACGGCTGGATGTGGGCTTGTTGATATACTCCTTTGCCTTCAAATAACCCCAGAGAGGCACATCTCTTGTCTATGGGCAAAGAGAATATCCCTTTTTTTAGAAAGATTATCCCTTAAAAGTAAAACAGGCCGAAATTCGACTTTTCGTGCGTTTTATTGTATAAAAAAAAAGAAAGAAAAAAAAAAAAACAGTGTTCAAAATGTGAATATGATTTGTCGAAATATGAGTACTAAATGCTATTAAGTTTTTATGTAGCAATTGTGTATTCATGTTTAGCTTTTGTTGTAAACAAAGATTAGCAATCTCCCTAATTTTCATTTTTTAGATTGGCAATCTCTAATGACTCTCTATCCATTCTTTAACCCTTTGAGGCGCAACCCTTTCCCAATGCTGAAAAAAGGGCAGCCGTTGCCACTTTTCTGGCTGTGCGGCACAGCCAGCTGCCGTCAAGAAAGGGTCTCTAGATCTGTGTCACGCGATGAACGTTTCGATCATCCGCCATCTTGCTGGTAGTTAAGGCGAGCGATGGCAACGGCTGCCCTTTTTTCAGCATTGGGCAATCTGTCCGGCTGTTCTCGCATTCTCCATTTTTCAGCAGATGTCAGTGCTGTTAAAAATAATCGTGACAATTTTTTTTTACGATAAATGACGTGCTAAAAAGGTAAAGGATTCTCGTGGAGCTATGTCACCAGCAACTATTTTTATAGAAATCAAATCTATTCTTCGTGACTGGCAACAGTCAAAACGTCAGAGTTTGCTGTTCCCAGAGCGGGAACACTGCGCGTTAAAGGGTTAAATAGGGCCGCAGCCCGGAAAAAATAAATCCGGCATGGGAGAATTCACGTTATGTATGATAATTTTTTCAATACATCTCTACGTATAATAATTTATGTGCCTGAAAATTTGGGGGTAGTGGTGCAAGGGGTCAGGTCTTCCCCGAAAATTTTAATTTTGTTAACAAAATAATAATGATGAAGTCTTTTTGTGAAAAATTCAGCCTTTTTTACCGATTGGTCCCCCTCCGAAATTTTTGGACCCTCCCTGAAATTTTTTTCTGGGTACGGCCATGACCCCCCTCTCATCCTTCTCCACTACCTATCATACCATAGATCACACAACTTGGTTACGGCTAAGGGTAGTGCCTGTAAAACTGACTTTTGTGTTTCAAAAGTGTCGTTATTGTGCTTTGAATTGTTCCAAAAAGGATTTTTTGTGCTCGAAATTACTCCAAAAACTGATTTCTCTAGCTCCAAAAAATTATTTTTTCTTGTTCAACAAATAGCTCCGAAATGTAATTTTAAACGGCACTTCTTTCCCTGCCTAAAGCTCTTTATATAGGTGCTTGTGACGTCAAACGAAAATAAATTTTATAATAGAAACGGAATGATGGATGTGAAATTGTGCTTTACTAAAAAACTATGTAAAGTTACTTATCATTCCAACGACAACAAAAATCTTATTCACGGGTATCAATTTCGACATGGCATTATGATTGGGAATTTATAGAACAGAATATTCCTTTTAAAAATTGTTCTGATTAAAATTATCAAATGAATCTATTTTAATTGATCGTTAGCGATGTCAAGTCATTTGCCTGGATTCAGTGGCGTCGCGTGAAGGGTGCGGGGGGGGGGGGTGAGGACCGCACCGGGTGACACAAAAAAAATGCTGGTTTTAAAATTTTCAATTAATTTGAAAAAAAAAAAAAAAAACGATCTGATTTGGCAATGAAAAAGACTTCCGAGATTAGAAATAACAATAAATATAACGCCTGTATATTTATTCTTATTATATATTATATTATATCTCTATCCCAGACAGCACAGCAAACTTGCAGCAAGCTTGATTTATCAAGTCAATACGCTTGAATTAAGCTTGAAAATTTCAAGCGTGTAAGCTTAATGCAAGCTTGAATCAAGTGTTCTAGTTTACACTTGCCCAGCTTGCATTAAGCTTGACATTTCAAGCTTAAAAAATTTTCCTAAAAAAAATTCCTAAATAGACTGGGCGCCGGTCGGCGAACTCGCCCCACATATTTTACTTTGCCACGCATTTCCCCCCTCTACGCTGAAATTTCAATTTAATTTAATCTGTTTCCAGCTAGTGTTCGTGGCTGGAATAGAACCCGGGACCTTTCGGTTGGGAGTCGAGCTCGCTATCCGTTCAGCTACTAAGCTTCACGCAGATATGGCTAAAGTTTGAAGTGACTTATCACGCCGTTTTCTCGCCAGATTGATAAGTGGGCGATGTGTTATTTGTTTCTTTTATTTTTCCATGGGATGCATCAAGATTAAAATAATGTTATGTGTGATTTAGAGACTCTACTAATAGGGAAATAAACATAATATAAACTTAAGAGCAGTACACGTTTTAAAACTTCCAGTACCGCAAAACTCATGAGTAATACTGCTGGCCAAAATCGAGACAAACGACTGATTTTGAAATCAATTTCGTTGTATAATTGTATTTTATTTTGAAGAATTTCCATATTTGGAAATATAGAATGGGTTTACTTACTGGAGAAGAACACTCGAATGTAAAATGACGGACCAAAATAAAACTCAACAAATTTTATTTCCATAAATCCGGTTCTCCGCTGGGTGGGAGACTGATAGCAGCTAACGTCCGCTGAGTAGCGAAGCTGGGGTGCTAATCCCCCAAAAACAGAATTTTGGCCACTTGAGGGCGCTTACATCATGGCTAGGGTATGGCGTATACATTACGCTCCACTTACTTAACACAAATTTTGTGTTAAGTAATCTGAATTCAAAGAAACAGATAGTTAAACGTTACTTCGAAATGCTATATCACAGTTACTAACATGTATGGAATACAAACACATTAGTCATTTTTGTAAATATTTCTTAAAATAACAAATAATTGAAAATTTTTGCTATTTTTTAACGTTAAAAATTCTCTTTACAAATGTGGTTAGTTATTTTCATACATATTGGTATGCTATATCGATATAGAGCATTTCGAAAGTTTAAATTAATTTATACAAATGTAAATTTGAATTATTTTCATTGTTCATACTTTATAATTAAAAAAATTATGTAACTTCTGAATTTTTTTTTATCCTTTGTAATTTTATTTTAAAACTACAAAAGTGTAAGATGTAAGATTTTTTGGTCCTAAAATCTGTAGGCCCTGGGCAGTTGCCACGTTTGCCCTGCCGGTAATATGGCACTGGTAATAAAATGAAACACATCTTTTACGAACTTTCAGCAAATTTGAGGACGCTAGACAATTAATGTCCATTCTCTTTCAGAGATGGCTTCATCACTGCGCACTTTGAAAGCTAAAATCAAGCTAAAGTCAAGCTTGCATTAATACGTCAAAGTCAAGGAAATGTCAAGCTTGATTTAAGCTTATGTGCTGTCTGGGATATTATCTGTTCTGTGCACCTATAGAAATAAAATGTATTGCTTCATCTCAATTTTCTTTTTTACCAGTTTAAATGTTTCAATATTTTCCTCATAAAACAAGAACATAGCGGGTGGTTCTCAACGTATGTGTTGCCATTTGATCTGTATCTTGGACAAGGGGTACTAATGAGGAGCTTAACTAAACTAAGGGTGCAGTAAAGATTACACAAGGCCTTGCTCAAGTCAGGGTAGTAATGTACAGCAATGCAGTGGCTGTACATTACTACCCTGTGTGAGCGCCTAGTGTAACGCATCATATAGGTGGTGTGGAAAATTGCATAATAGCCTAGTAATGCTTGGAAGAACTTTCTTACTCTTACCAGAATGCTATTTTTTCAGAAATGAAGCATTATTTGTGAAGTGTACAGAGAAAAAAATATTGTACCACTAATGCTGTTAACGATTTTGCTTATTCTTATGCAGAACTAACTTAGACTGGCCTGTGTGCGGAGGGGGGGGGTGACACCTGATGTGCCCGCTCCGGGTGACAGCATGCTTAGTGACGCCCCTGCCTGGAGTATACCCTGCAATGTAACACGAGCATAAATTATAATTTCCTAGGTATGGCCCTTCTATTTCAAGTCAATATTTTTGTTTGCATTTACCGCATTTACGTTTCGTCGCCATTATTCTCAGTGATCGAAATCAGCACCCCAAGGGTGGAATTCTCCCCCGGTGGTTTTCGAAATCGTTGGTGGTTAGCTGTCGACTGGGCAGAACCAGTTGTTTGGTTATCGACTTCGCTAACGATTCCGAAGGCCATCGGGAGGTCTTTTAGCCAATCACAAGAACCCCTTGGCGCTCCTCCGTAAAACTTAACCTCAAGTGACTTCAAGGTGGGGCAAAGTTAGCGACTGCGAAAAATTAGCGACGAGGGGAGAATCCAGCTCTAGACTGCGAAAAAGTGAGAAGGAGCAGGGCCCTGGGAGGAGTCGGTTGACCAAATCTTGTCTGGTTCTTAAAATTTGAGGAGTGATAACCGATAGTTGCATTTTAGACGGTTTGCTATTTTCCAAGAAACTGGCTCACTTTTCGAAAGACACCAGGAGCTGGATTCTCCCCTCGTCGCTAATTTTTCGCAGTCGTTAACTTTGCCCCGCCTTGAAGTCACTTGAGGTGGAGTTTTAAGGAGGAGCGCCAAGGGGTTCTTGTGATTGGCTAAAAGACCTCCCGATGGCCTCCGGAATCGTAAGCGAAGTCTATAACCAAACAACTGGTTCTGCCCAGTCGACAGCTAACCACCGACGATTCCGGAAACCACCGGGGGAGAATTCCACCCCAGGTGATTTGTGGGGTAGGAATCCAGACTGGCGACTTGCAAACAAAAGGATTAGGCATGAGAGGCTTCATTGTACCCTTTTCAACAACGCACTATAGTAAAGGGAGACGGCAAATATGTTTTCTGAAAGTTCTTCGAAGTTGCTAGTTTGCAGAGGAAAACAATTTTTTTTTTTTTTTAGCTGCGAGAAAACTTACATATATATACATATAAATCTATAACCCAGTCGGAAGTTGCACTGAAAATTATGCTCAAGCACTCCAATTTCAATCTTTTTCCATCCTTCTTGCCAATAATTATTTTTTCTGGAGCATTCGTTTATTAAGATGCCCAATGCCTTAGGACTGAAAGTTGAAATTTATTTTTAAATTAATTTTTTGCTGATTTATGATTGTTAAATACAATTATGATTTTTGCCAAGCTGGATTTGACTTTTAAGGTCACGTTTATATAAAAGAAAAGTATATGCTTATAAATTTAAAAAGGGTAGGAATTTGTTATAGTTTTGATGTTACTCATTAAAATTAATGAAAAGCACTCTAATTAAGGCAAGAATCTCTCCAGAGTAATCCTTGAATAATATTTTTAATGTTTCTCTCTATTCTAAAAAAAAGTAAAGGCCGCTGGCGCTGTCAAAGCTTGTTGACCTAACTTCTCCTAAACCGTAGGGATTTGAGTTTCGACTAAGGTGCCCACAGATTCGAAAAATTCCGAGGAACCTGCTAAGCTGATTTAAATTCCGAAAATCGAATTATTTTAGAAGATATTAATAAAAAACTGAAAAAATAAACCGAGTGGTTGCCAGATTTGGCATAAAATCATTCATTCCTTTGCAACAAAGCGTTTCCAAGTATCTAGAATCGCGTGAAATTTACAAACATGAGTTAGAATTACGTCCATTTTACGCCAAAATAAAAACTATATGAAATAAGTATCTCAAAATGTGTTACACAAAGTTGACAATTTTCAAATAGTAAGTTCGCTTAGACAACAGGAGTTTAGAATTAGCGATTATTCGTTTTTCCAAAACAGAATAACTGATATCTTGAAAGTGAAAAATAATTAAAATGCAGATTATTTTAAAGCCGGTTGTCGTACAGCTGAATTATTTTCTACCAGTAGAAATATTGGGCGGCGTTAACTATGCCATTATAGCAGTTATAGTACACTTTGGATATTTGCTAGCGCGACGAGATGGTATGATTCGTGGTGTTAAGTACGCCAATCTGCAAACGATTATGTAAATGAAAATATAGATAACGGTTTTCCGGTAACCTTAAATGAACAGTAATATAGGTTGTGACCATGTGTAAATCGCCAAATAATGAAAAGTCGCCATTGGTGGCAGGCCATTCTATCTGTTCCGTAGCTTTTATTAAGTTTACATGTACGCAAGTCGCCAAATAATGAAAAATCGCCATGGGTGGCAAATTCGCAAGGTGTCCAATAGGTTTTACATTATTAAAAATACAGCTGAAACAGATGTTCTGATTTTATTACGCTTTAGCTCCTAATTAATATAACTTTTGAATGGCAACATTAAATATCATTGTATTTCTGAGGAGTGTAAATAATTTTTCCAGCGATTATAAGCGGAGTCCGCAATCCAGGTGGAGTATAGCTCAGGATTCGTACAACACGGATTCCCATAACAAAATATCTTCGATGCAAGAACCAAGCAATGTGTAGCTCAGTAGCATTCTATCTGATCCAATCTTCGGGTTTTGTCTGTTGAAATTATGTCTTTTTTACGAATAAGCTTGATTAGGGGCCCGAATGCCTCATACGAAAAGCGAGGGTAGCGAGTCTTGGGGCCTTGGCCCCTAGTGTAGTAAGTAAATGTTTATTTAATAATAAGAGATCGATTACTAGATTTTTGACTAATGTTATTTCAGTATAACATTAGAAAATACTTTATAGATTCAAATTCATATTTTTAAATAATCTTTTTGCATGTTGGAAAAGAGGTTATTAACTGAGATTTTGTTTATTGATTGCAAGCATAGGTGAAAAACGTCGTTATCTTTGCCACGCACTTTTCAGGGTTCTTTAAGAAGCCCCACAATCACCTCTGAGATAGTAAAAAATTCGAGTTATAAGGAATCTACTGTATAAAGTAGATATACGCGTTGAACATTGTACCCCTTCTTTTGGTGCATGCTGGTCCCATGCTGTCCAATTTGACAGATTTTGATTTTGCCAGTGTGCGGTATGGACCTAAACGCCCTCCTAAATCCTTCATTGTGTTGGAGAATGGGATATTTGATATGATCTATCTTTTTCTCATTAGGATGGTCAGTGCAAGCACAGTGGAGCCGGAGCAGGATATTTCGGACGAGGCGAGAGCAAACGGCGAGAAGAGGTTGGCTGATCTGACGGCAGATTTCCAGTACAAGTATCAGCAATCCATCATCTTGTGGTGCCCCACTGAACAGCTGCGTCCGGACTACGTGGCATCCCTGCTGGGGAAGCAAGACCCCAAGGTGAAGATACACAATCACTGGGTCTCGCCCAGTGTCACCTCTGCCCCAATGATGAAGGTGTGGAGGGGGGCAGTCGCCGAATTCACCTGCATCTCACGAGCCTTAGACGCCGCCCGAGAACTGAGAAGGCATCACTGGAGGTAACGCTCTTCTTTTCCTTTTCCGAATAGCATAGAGCATTTCGACGAAGATATTTTTTGCACTTCTTGAGAAGTATATTAATTATAAGTATATTAATTGTTTCGGCTATCGCCAACTATCGCTAAAATTGGCGACGTTCGGCGAAATATCGCTCAGTTTGGAGCAAATAAAAAGTTTCCAGAAAGGAATTCCACTTGGTTATATCTCTTATATTGGACGGGAAATCGATAAACCTTAATACTGCTGCAGAAAACTTGCTTGATTTCTGGTTTCGTCGTTCTAAAGTCCAGTAGGTGTTGAAAGTTCTAGTAAAGAGTCCGCTTGTCAGGATGGAACACGGACTTCATTGCTTCTAGAACTTCGTCGAGCAATCAGCTGTACAAAATTCGCTGGTACAATCACCCAGTAGCTTTCACAGATTCTGTAATACACGCACAAAACAAAACACTTCCACATGCAAAAAATATTCAGTGGAAACTTACGAGGGAAATCTTAGTCCTTCAAGACTCAGCAATGAAGAAATTACACACAGCACTTGAAAACCAGCTTTTAAAAAGAAGCAGATTACTGCTTCTCTAAGCGCCACAAACAGAGCTTTTATGATAGCTCACAGACGTCTATTCTCAGTAGCAGACAGAAAGAAACTGACTCAACTGGGGCAAACCGCTCCTCTTATAGTTTACGCCGAACACCAGTTCTAGAGAAAACTATCTCCGGAATGTAGTAGAACAAACTCGATTTTGATTGCGTAATAGAAGAGTAATATTAGGCTATTATGCGATGTTAATGTAAGAAAACAAACTTTACAGGCTCCATTGGAAAAATTGCGCCAAGTGTCCGAAATTTCCTCACGCTTGGCGACTTTTTGGCATAATATCGCCAAACTTGGCTCCAAAAATAAGTTGCCAAAAGTGAGGTTAGCTGAACTTTAACACCAATATTTCTCGAGATTTCTAGAAAACCCTATGTTAACCAATGGCGAACTCCAAAACTCCTTATCTCGCGTTCTAGTTAACCGATTTTGATGGAACAAAAGTCAAAATTAAATTATTTGACGCGTAGAATACGAATTTTTAACTAGTTTAAACCCCAGAACAGGGGATTGCACCAAAAATTCGGTACAGCATTATTGAAGTTTCGTACTTCAAATTCAATAAGTTTGAATTATTTCTTCACTTACAGGTCTCTGAGGGTCATTACGTTCGAGCAACTGCTGTCCGCTCTGCGGGAGGCCGAGCTCCTCTACCCGGAGAAAGCGACCCCCGTGGCCATCTTCGCTCCGAAGCCTTTCGGAAACCGCCACATCAACAGCCTGAAGTCGGCCCTGTCCCTCTTCGGCATGCCAGAGAAGATCGTGCTGTACACCAACAGGTCCGAACGAGGGGTCGTGGCCAAGGTCCACTACCCGTCGCAGCTGCAAGCGTATGCGGCCCGGGTCGCACTCTGCGGAATGCGCCTGGATGGATTCGGACTCCTCACCACCGAGCTGGACACGAGGAGTAGCAACGGAAGGTTGTACGATTTCCATGCCTTCGTGAAGGAACACTTTATCCATCTCGTGCACTACAATTGAAAATGGCATTGTGTCCATGTGCCACGGAGACTGTAGGAAAGACCACTCCCTGCAGCTGCTTGTTAAGATTTTCCGTTCGCCAAACATCCTCTCAATTATGTAAACATTGGAAATCGAGTGACTTGCAGCTCTCCTAGGGTTAACGACTAAAACATTTTCTGCATTATAATTTAATGCCATTTTATAAATAAAAATTCACTGAAGGTAAATAACTATATTTATTTTTCATTTCCCGGCACTCTCTAAATGACACATCGCAAACACCCAAAATATCAATTAAAACCAATTTCAAATTGGATTTGTATAACTGAAAAAACAATCTTTCATAAATTCAAAATTTTAATCTCTGATAATACTGAAAGCCATTTTTCTTGGCGCAAACATTTTTAACAACTCATTAAATTCTTCAATTGAATATATTTAAATTCACTGCTTTTACAAAGGCATCCACTTTCTCAAATTCTGAGCTTAAATTTAAAAGCATAAACTACGCATCATGCCAAAAGCCAACCAGTTTGGCCTACTTTGGCAGTGACCGAAGGACGTGGTTTGCAATCTGTTTGAATGACTTGCGCTATCGAACCTTTTACGGGGAGTGAAACCTCCTAAAGTCTAACTCCGTGGTGTGTACAAATTTCATTTCATTGTCATCTGTAATCATCATCATCGTTGAATAAATTTTATCTGGAAGAAACGTGTGTGTTGTTTTTCATGAAAGAAGCGTGCTTATCCCTTTTCATAGTCGTTGAGTTGTTACACAAGCCACTGGGCGAGGCTTGGGCGTCATATCGTTTTACGTTGTTATAAATCCTCGAAATTGCAGAAGATTTGGCGAGAGAAAACAAAGGGGGGAGGTGGCTGTGTCGTGGACTTGTGTTTTACGTGAATACGTTTACGTAACGAGTTATAATTTCTTTGAGTTTCATCGGGTTCCAGAAAGAAATGTGTTTTTCATTTGGTGGCTTCACAGATCGCAGAAACCATGGACGTTCACGCACATCACACTTATGTCTGATTGGATTGTTGACAAATGTAGTAGTGAAACGTACACTAGCTGCTGCCCAATGTGTCTTCATAATCGGCGATCCCACACGATCGATGCCTATAAAGTCCGGCGTTGATATAGAAGCGATTACATCATCCACTTGCATGGGCTCGGGCGTCCCAGCCGCAGATATACTGGTACCGTCGTTTATCGGCTCGGACATCTTCATTTCGGGCACCGCTTCACTCTCTCATATGGTGTTTTACGGGTATCACTGGATTGCTCTTGAGAAGCCCTTTCTAATTGTAAACATTCTCTATATTTTGATTTGTTTTTTGGACGTATAGACCGACATTGCATTATTTATTTTAATTGTTTACTTTAACATGTATACTCACTATAACTATTTCATACTAATGTTTGCTATACGATACACAATCGACGAGAGCTGACGATTCAAACGCAAACGGACGTTCTTAGCTTCTTCGAGTCAAAACTTATACTAAACGACATTACGGGATGCAGGGCGCGTAACGCCCTCAAAATGGCGGCAATCAAAGGATTCTTCCATTCCTTTTATTCATTCTGCTTGGAAGCAGTTGTCGTAAGTTTCTTCTTTCTTCTCAAACCTCCCCCCTCTCTCTTTATGTTTAATTTATTTATGAAAAGTCTTGAACCGTTTACTTACGTATATATTAAAAAAAAGTTGTCCTGTGTTTATATTTACGTATAGGTGTTTTTATTTATTATTTTATTTTCGTTTTGTTATGTTGTGGTTACTGTTTTTTTTCCTTGATTCTTTTGCACGTTCCTGTTTTGAGGCATCATTTCCCCATCCTTTCTTGTTTTTATTTGTTAATTTTTCCTATATTCTATTTATTTTTCTACATTTTATTTTTCAACTACCTTCCTTTCTCCTTCCTCTTACTCTCCCTGGTTTCTTCCTTTTTTCTTCCTCCGTTTGGCAACGACTTGTTTGTAGCTTGTGTTGTTGATAAATAAAAAAAAATTACGATTTCACATAAATCACGTAAAGATCCCGATACCATTTGGAAATCTCATAAGATCATGCGATCATTACGATAAATCCTAAGATCACAATAAATTAGGAATATTTGAGATCTAAATCCTTTTCCTCATAAATTTCAAAATATTCAATTCGGAATCAAAGAGCAAGTAAACATCGCCAACTTCTCGTCGTCAAAAAAAGCGCTGTCTGTGAACCCTTTCGGCGGAATTGTCCTACACTAAAGGAAAGTCCTACACTAAAAGGGAAAAAAGTAATTGGGCCGCCCCCCCCTAGACTTGGCTCCCTGGGCAGCCGCCCTCTCCGCCCCCCCTTCCTACGCCACTGGCTTCTGCACGTCTTTCGTTACAATTTAAGCTCTGTTTTATGGCGTTATTTTACAAAGATTTTAATAATTTTTACTTTTTGTACTAGTTCCTTATTGAGTGTTATTTTTGTTCATTTATAAACTGCTCTTTTATTATTTCTATGTAAATTAATTAAACTTTTTGAATTAAAAAAATACAAAATACGAATAAAAAAGTAAATGACAGACAAAAAATATTAAAAAACAATGTTAATAGAAATAAAACAAACGGAAGAAGAATTAGAAAACAGAACAGAGATTCAAAGTAATAGCTTCCAAGCACAGCGAATGACAGAAGAAGCTGAAAAACCCTCTTTGGAAACCAGCTTAAAGTTCTTAGTAATGGAAATGGTTTCTAAGAATGTTTCCTAGAGCTAAGGTTCTAGCTTAGGTAATAGAAAAGGTTTCTGAGAAGTCCAGATATCTGAAAGATTGTGTAGTAATTTCCTTATTTTATTTTAGCAGTGGTAGTCGTTTGAGTATATTTTTGAAAAATAGGACTTTTAATCATCCTAAAGCATAACACAAATGGAACAGAAATTGAAATGTGGGGGAAAAAATCATGCCGTGCTTTTTTACACAACTATTTATTGCAATATGAAGTTCACTTTTATAAAAATTATAAAGAAATTAAAAAAAAAGTTCTACTTGAATTCTACAAGTTCTACTATCTTCAGTTGAAACTTACTCGGGATATATTAATGTATAGTTAGTTGTGAGGCGCTCATTGAAAATTGATGAATATTACGAGCACTGATATCCATAATTTAATATCCATGAAATCTTTATTAACAAGGTATATTGTGCTTTAATCCATATAATCGTAACACATCTTCCAATTTTATTAGCATAATTCATAATCTGAAGTTGCCATTAATTAAAGAATTCTCTTCACGTCTTAAAAAAAAAAAAAAAACAGATTCTGAAATTCACAATTTAAATATTTAGGTTTTCAACAGTTCAGCAGAGAAAGAGTTTATTTCTTTAACGTCTCAAAATATGCCAAACTGTGTAACCCAAAAGAGCCATTTAGAATTGTACAAGTTGTGAATTCATTTAGATATGATGACAATTTTGGAACAGAATCTTTCCCATTGCAATTTTTGATCAATTCGACTGCTCTAAAGGAAATCCCAGTCAATTCAGTTAGTACACCTAGTTAGTTCACCCAGTTAGTTTTCAAACGAGACAATATTATAACTTGCAATGACATTGAAATTTTTTTTTGTATTCCTTACATAGGGAAATTATGGACGAACGTGATCCTACGTTGAAACGCCTTTTTAACAATGATTCGTTGCAATATAGAAGTCATTTTTATAAAAATTATGAAGACATTAAAATAATTACTCTAAGCTATTATTATTATAATTTTTTTAAATACAACGAACAAAATGATTAGCAGAAAATATTTGGAGACATTCATCGATAATGTACAGATACAAGTTGTCCAGGAAATTACGCCCTGATTTCAAAATTAAAAATGCCACATAAATCGACGAATCAAGCTCATCTAGCATGTTGCGATGGTTCCGATAGACAGTTTCTTTCAATGTGCCCCTCTGAAAATAGTCACAAGGGGTCAGATCGGGAGAATGTGGAGGCCAATTCATTATAGGGGACCGAAATACAACGCCATCTGTCAGCGGTTTTTGTAACTACTGCTTCGAAATTTCTGTGTACAATTTTTACAGCGTACTTACCCTTTCAGACCTGATTAAATATTTTTTTTTATAATCGGGATTAAATTTGAAATTAAAAAAACATAAAATATAAAATCCTGATTATTAAAATTTCGAGGAAATTTTTCTTTTCATATGTGCTCAAATTAGGACACCCATCCAGCATAGGTAATTTTTGGGGACGCAGGGCCTGAAAGAGTTAATAAACATACCATTTGTTGCACCCTTCTATTGGGTCTTTGTTTGTGAAATTTTTAACTTTGAAATCAGGGTGTTATTTGCTGGTCAATCTGTATTTACACGTTATCGAGTTTATTTTGTAATTAACTACTCGACGTATTGGCAGAAAGCATTTTAATCTTGTCAAGAAATAATCAGGAAGGAATGCGAGAAGATCCCTTTTCATACGTAGCATTTTCTGCGCATCCTGGCAATTAAAATGCCGGGGTTAAATGAGGAGAACGGTGTCAATGTATTAAACAAAGGCATTTGTGATTTATTTCGATAACGAATCCAAAGATACTTTTATAACTTGATTTGATTAATTAAAAATAGAGATGTGCCGGATCGTTAAAAGTCGACTTTAATGATTCTCTGTCTTTACTGTGTAAAACTGTATACAACGCACAGCCAGCTGTGTCAGAGAACTTCTTTCATAGCTCTGTGGTGCCAGATGGGCTTTTCCAGGGCCGGACTCGCCACTTTGCGGGCTCTGTTAGATTGAAAAGGGGCCCCTTACTGGTTAATTTAGAGGGAATAGAATATTAGAATATGTAATGTTTGCAAACTACGCTTACGTGCCTAAAAACCACATTGAACTATTTTAAAGCTGTTGGGGCCCCTGATTCTTTAGGGGCCCTTCGCGCCCGCGGGGTCCTCTGCGACGCCATTGTGTAAAGGCGTAAGATTACTGAGAAATAAATAATCAAATTACTCTAAAGTAGTATATCCATTTTTGAGGGGCCCTTGGGCCGGGGCCCTCAGCAACAGCCGACTATCCGACCTGGCCAGTCCGGGGCTCGCCTTTTTGATCGACTGCCACCTTGGTAGTTAACCCCTTGAGACGCAACCCTTTCCCAATGCTGAAAAAAGGGCAGCCGTTGCCATCGCTCAATTTAACTACCAGCAAGATGGCGGACGATCGAAACGTTTTTGACGACAGCTGGCTGTGCCCGCGCACAGCCAGCTGTTGTCAAAAAAAGGGTCTCTAGATCTGTGGCACGCGATGAACGTTTCGATCGTCCGCCATCTTGCTGGTAGTTAAATCGAGCGATGGCAACGGCTGCCCTTTTTTCAGCATTGGGCAATCTATCCAGCTGTTCTCGCACTCTTCTATTTTTCAGCAGATGTCAGTGCTGTTAAAAATAATCGTGACAATTTTTTTCACGGGAAAGGACGTGCTAAAAAGTAAAGGATTCTCGTGGAGCTATGTCACCCGCAACTTTTTTTTATAGAAATGAAAAGAATTCTTCGTGACTGGCAACAGTCAAAATGTCAGAGTGTTTCCAGAGAGGGAACACTCCGCGTTAAAGGGTTAAATGGATCGATGGCAACGGCTGCACTTTTTCAGGGTTGGACAGTCTATCCAGTTGGTGATCTGTATTGATATGAAAATGATTGCGTTTGAAAGGGTTAAACAGAATTTCAGCACTGCTCACAGCCAACGATTATATTTTTTTACCCGCAGAAGTTTGTTTTCAATTTGCGGCAATGCTTTGACATTTGATCTCTTAAGCTACCCATTACTGATGAAGCATATTTAACCTTCTTAACAAAGCGCAAAAACAGAAATGTTTAATTTAGTTTGCACAATTGCATTCTTTTCTGCTTTTAGCGCACGTGAAATTCTGGAATTAATTAAGAATGCGACCCTAAACTAATTTTTTTTTTTTTTTTTTTTTCACCGAGTTGAATAATAAATGAGGGCAATCTCCCATTTCCCCACCTAAGAAAGAATTCGTTTTATCTAATTCATCTGGTGTATAAATTATTCAGAATAATATGCATAAAGGTTAGTGCCGCTGTTTAGGTAGATTCAAGACGGTATCTTCTGTTCACTAAACGTGAACGATCAAGATTTATACGATGCAATACTTGGGGTAAGTGGAAAATTTGCGTCAACACAAGAAAAGTTAGTGCCGAGTTTCCCAGCCGATTTGTTCAACAGTGTTGATTTGTTTACAAACAAAACTATTATTTATGCTATTTTAGATATTAATCTTGATATCTGAATTGTTAATCCAATATATTGTTTAAAAAACTTGTAAGGCTAAAATATGTCTCAAGTTTACAGAACTGAAAAGGAACGTGTCCGAGTGTAGAAATAAACTTTGTTTTAGTAATTTGGATTTAACGTAAGTTTACATTCATCCGTAACAGTCCTATGTAAAGAATTCTATTTTATCATTGCCTTAAGTAATACTACGTTAAAAAACTAACTGGGGTTTCTTTTACGGTAGTGAAACAAAAACGTAACTTTATAAATTAAACATTGAATGAGACTGATAAACACTGTCGAGAAATTTACATCTTAAGAACGGAAATTCGCAATTTGTGCGATTTTAATTAGTTCCTCTAGAGTACGTAGTTTGACATTTTTCACGAGATTAAAATACATAAACTATTTTCTTTCTTTAGACCATGGAGGATTTAAATATTTGAATTGAGCCTTCCGCATGAATTATTTTTATTTTTAGACATTATTTTTCAATTGTTTTAGTTATGTAAAGGCAACACTTGATTATAGATCTTGTGGAAAATAGGAGATCTGTTACGGTGATGTGGATTAAAGTAGAATATACCGTGATAATAAATATTTCGTGTAAATTTAAAAGAGCTTGTTATATTCATCTACTTTTCAACGGTCACCTTAACCCTACGTTAATTACAATATATACCATAGTGTCAACAAAAGAGATTACCTGAACGTTCTTTATGCTACAGAGTTCCCACAATTAAAAAACCCTACTGTACAGATTTTGGTACATGTAGGACTTAGCTGCCAAAAATAAATAAATAAATAAATAAATAAAATAAAATAAAGAAAAAAAAATCTTATACATTACGGCTTTTGGACGGAAATTCTGAAGGAGCGCTAGCGTCTATGCGGTGAATTCAGTTGAGCTCACATTTGGTCCGTATATCACAGGTCATTGTTCAACATATTGTATAGATCTTGGTGTGTGTGCGGGACTTACTGTTTTTTACAGGGCTACACAAAATATTCTTACCCATAGCAATTTGTACACTCAAATTGTTTGAAGTGCACTAGCGTTTGAAGACGGCATTCGATTGGGTTGAATCAAATTTATTTAAACGAATGGTAAAGATGAAGCTTTCGTAAAGTCGAGTGGAGTCACTTCAGACTTTTTGTAATTGGAAGCATGCATCCAATACTAATTGTTGTGAAAATAGAGATCGATCACGCTATACGTGGACACGCTGTATATTGATAAATGCTATTTTAACCCTTTGAGGTGCAACCCTTTCCCAATCCTGAAAAAAGGGCAACGGCTGTCCTTTTTTCAGCATTGGCAATCTATCCAGCTGTTCTCGCATTCTTCCCTTTTTCAGAAGATGTCAGAGCTGTTCTAGACAGTCAGAGACATGTCAGAGCTGTTCAGAGCCGACTTAACTACCGTCCGCCATCTTGCTGGTAGTTAAGTCGAGCGATGGCAACGGCTGCCCGTTTTTCAGCATTGGGCAATCTATCCAGCTGTTCTCGCATTCTTCCATTCTTCAGCAGATGTCAGTGCTGCTAAAAGTAATCGTGACAATTTTTTTACGGGAAATGACGTGCTGAAAAGTAAAGGATTCTCGTGGAGCTCTGTCACCCGCAACTATTTTTATAGAAATCAAATCTATTCTTCGTGATTGGCAACAGTCAAAACGTCAGAGTTTGGTGTTCCCAGAGCGGGAACACTGCGCGTTAAAGGGTTAAAGTTCAAGCAAGTACTACTATTTTAAACTAGAGATAACCATAAAGGAATTTATAAAAAAAATCTTCAGATGAAAATATGAATAATTTATGATTCGTGCTTTCTCCTGTTTGTCAAGGGAAAAGAAAATACAATCTCTCCAACATAAATACAAAGAAAGAAAAAAATTGTGAATTGTTTCCACATTCATGGTCGACATTGTACCTAAAATGACTTCACGAAAGTTTGTTCATCCCAGGGTTGCTACGCGACCGGGAAAACCTGGAAAACCGGGAAAACTCAGGGAATTTAGAAATCGCGAAAAAAACCGGGAAAACTCAGGGAAAATGAGGAATTTTCATGAAAACCGGGAAAGTACAGGGAAAAATATATTTGCTGCGAAAAATTCATTTATATTTTTTAATTAATACAAATTTTAAATTTTTGTTTGGGAAAGATTATGCCTGTTTTTCGTATTTCAGTAAAAAGTGAGATCGCGAACCATAACCTGCGCCTAGTTTATTGAAAAGCCGTAGTCACGCCAGTCGAAGCGATTGATTGGCGCCAGTGGTATGCCTATGCATCTAAGAGAGCTCGCTAGAGAAAGGGTATTCCCCTTTTCCCCTCTCAGCTCCGCGCTGTCGTATAATCTCTCTACGGAACGTTCCTTTAGAAAGGGCGATATTCCCTTTTGCGCTTCCTCCTGGTGGAATTTCCCCTTCTAGTTCTTCCCCATCTGCTTGTATGTGGGCCTGCTAGACACACGTCGCGTGTTTGTCTTGCTGTCACCTCGTGTGTATTTTGTTTTTGTTGTTGTTGATTGCTTTGGAGACAAATCCATATTTAAAAGAATTGTTTTTTATTATTTAATATGAGTGCATCTAAATATACGAAGTCGACATTTAACCTAGATTGGACTGATCCGTCCATTCAACCCGAAATTTCCAAGTGGATTGAAGAATTACCAAAGGATCCATTTTCAGCTTATTGCAAGTTATGCAAAAAAAAATTTAGCCTCAGCAATATGGGGAAGCAAGCGGTAACGAGCCACGCTGACAGTGCGAAGCATAAGAAAGTGCTCTCGCAGCGTTCGCAGACAGTTTCTGTCCTCAGCTTTTTTCCCAAGCCGACTGCCGGAAATGAAAATTCGACTGCCACTGTGGATTCATCAAAACCAACATCATCGTTGTTGAAAGAAGTAAGATTGCCAGATTTTATTGTGCAAGATGATTGCTTAAAAGCAGAAATTATCTGGGCTATGAAACTTGTTATGTCCCACACTTCTTTTAATGCTTTTTCTGATGCAGCTGGATTGTTTTCTGTAATGTTCAGTGATAGCGAAATAGCAAAGAAATGCACACTAGGACGTGCTAAAATGTCCTATTTGATTTGTTATGGGATAGCCCCATATTTTAACATTGCATTACAGAAAGCAGTCAAAGAAACACCTTTTGTTTTATGTTTTGATGAGGCCTTGAATCGGGTTGCCCAGAAATGTCAAATGGACATAATCATTAGATACTGGTGTGATAACACAAATAGGGTATCAACTAGATACTGGAATTCAGTGTTTTTAGGTCGAACTACAGCAGAAGAACTTTTTGAAAAATTCAAGGAAGGAACTGCAAATTTAGACTTTAAATTATTGTTGCAAATTAGCATGGATGGACCCCATGTGAATTTGAAATTTTTAAGACATATTAAAGATGAACTCTTATCAGAAAGTAATTGCGAGTTACTTGATTTAGGCACCTGTGGATTGCACATTATACACGGAGCTTTTCAATATGGACATAAGTTCACAAACTGGAAGCTAGATGCTATCTTAAGAGCAATCTATGGTCTGTTTAAAGACAGTCCCGCTAGGCGGGCAAATTATATTTCTATTACTGGTTGCTCAAAGTTTCCTTTGAAGTTTTGTGCCATTCGCTGGGTAGAAAATGTCAGCGTATGCGAACGGGCTCTTGAAGTCTTTGAACATGTAAAGCAATATGTTGAAGACAGTAAAAAGTCTTTGCCTGGCACTATCACATGTGATAATGTCACTAAAGCTTGCTTGGATAAACTGATACTAGCAAAAATCAGCTTTTTTTCTTCCGTAGCATATATTTTGGAACCTTTTTTGAAGAAATTTCAAACATCCAAGCCTATGGTACCTTTTTTATATGAAAATTTGTTCCAACTTGTTAGGCAGTTGATGAAGAAAGTTGTTAAGGATCGCGTCTTAGAAGATATTAGCTCATTGGAAAATCTTTTTTCCATTGATATGGAAGATCCTAATAATCTTCGACTCAGAAGAAATATTGATGTTGGGGTGGTTACCTTAAGGTATCTTAATATGAGTGGAGGTTCAGAAGGTCAGAAAGCAGACTTTTTGAATGACTGCTTAAAGTTTGTAAAAGAGGTGATAAAAAAAATTTTTGAAAGGACTTCAAGAAAGTATGCTGTTGTGAGAGCAGCCTCATGCTTCAACCCTACTCTTCTGCAAAGTAACCCTGTATTGTGTGGAAAGCACATGAAAGAATTACTTGAAATTTTATTTTCAAATGAGAAGATTTCCCCAGCTTGTGCTGAACGGACTAATGTGCAATTTGAAGCTTTTCTTCACAAATTAAAAAATGATGACAAATACAAATCTGCAATAGCCACTTTCACAGAAGAAATGAGGTTGGATGATTTTTTTTTCTCTTTTCTAAACAATGAAGAATTTCCAGATCTCTGGACAGTTTTAAAATTAGTTTTGACATTGTCGCATGGTAATGCTTCTGTTGAGAGTGGCTTTAGCATCAACAAAGACATGCTAGTAGAAAACTTAAAAGAAGATTCCTTAATAGGATTGAGGACTGTTTATGATGCTGTTAAATCACATGAAGGTGTTTTAAATGTTCCTTTATCTAGAGACTTGCTTCAGTATGCAAAATCTGCAAGGAGTCGATACCATGATGCCTTGCAGAGAAAGAAAGATGCTCAACAAAAGTTGCAAGATGAAGAAACGAATAAACGAAAAGTTTCTGAGCAAATCAAAATTTTACAAAAGAAAAAACAGAAAATTATGGAGGAACAATCTGCTGAATTGTCCAACATCAACCAACAGATTTTGGAATTAAAAAAAATTAATAAATAAATCTTTAGATTTACTAGTGAAAGTGTTTATTTTATTAATAATTTACTTTTTTTTCCAATGAGCAGGCACTTGTTCATCAATCATTTTGCTATTACTGACAAGTTATTTACCAAACTGCTGACAATATAAGTAATAATTTTAATTTACAGGGATAAAAATCTTCCACAGATTCACGGAATTCTGCATTTTAATTATTTCCATTTTTATTTAAAAACAATATGTAGATTATATAATCACGGCAGAATTCCGAATCTCGTATCTGCCAACTCAAGTTCAATCTTTTTGGTAAATGAGTATTTCCATTTCAGTATTTCTTTATAAACATTTCTAATGCAACTACAAAATACTTAAATGCTTATTTAAATTTATGTTTATAAGTTTCTTGAATTTTAAATGCTTCTGAAACTTCGTATGTTAAGTTAAAAAATCATGACAGAGATTTAAATAAGACATTGATTTGCATAGATTGACTATGAGAAAAAGAACTGCTTTTCTTTTAAGTAAAGGTAAATGCAGTTTTTAATATTTATTTTTTAATTAAATTAAGACTTTTTGTCAATGAAACTAATTACACTGCAATATAATTTTTACTCTATTTCTGATGGAAGTTTTGCAAAAAAAAAAAAAAAAGTAAATAATAATAATATTAAACCTTCCAAATCAGCCTTTTTATGTTATTTTATTTGTACATAAAAAGAGATTGTCTGAAATCCATTCATGAAATTGTTTATCTTGACCTTAGATTTATGGGGAATTTGCTTAAAATCCTCTTTTAAAATAATGATAGCCTGTTTTTCTATTGAACACTCTCTATCTAAAATTGATTATTAAATACTTATTTATGCATGAGTACTGGGAATTATTTTAATCAAGATAAAAATAATTAATTTGGTGTGTGATTGATATTTTATGGAAAAAAGTGTGTGATGCTCATCGAAATATTTTAAGTTAAATTCAAGCTTACGCACTTTTCCTCTTTTTTTCTCTTCATACATTCTCATCCCTAAATTTAATTAAGTTGATAATTTTAATTTAGTTAAGCTAATAATCAATGTGATATTATTAAAGATGCACAACTATTTAAAATATTAGGAGATGATACTATATTGCGTTATATGCCGTTATTGCGCTATGTCGTGTTTGTCCCCTTTTTTGATCATGAAAAGGACAGGGAAAATACAGGGAATTTCATTTCAGGATTTGAGTAGCAACCCTGTCATCCGCAAATTGCAAACCATGTTTTAGTAGGTCCCCCATCGGTGTGTGAACAGAATACGTATCGGCATGAATTTATTTATTCGGGAAAAGAAAAAACAAAACCCCTAAATTGCTGTAGTATGTACACATCAGAAAATAATAATTTCATCTTTTATATGGTAAACAAGAAAGATAAATCATGCCACACACACTTTCCAACTAGTGGAGGTTTTCTGAATAGGTTAACTAGGCTATTATCAACGGCGGCAAAATTTCGGAGGAGATATATGGCAAATTTGTAAATCTGTCACTGTTTCCGGCATAAATTGCTTATTTGTCGGCAGTGACATAAGTGCAATGTCCAGAATTTTACAGGTGCTGTTGTTATTCTCAAGAGGTATCTTCTAGTTTTAAATAATGTAATGAAGTTGACACCATTAGGCCGATTAACTTGCAAATTTGAAGAAATACGTTAAAAGATGAAGGAGAAAAATGCGCTAAAAAATCTGCAAATATACGTATACCCACATGTCACAAGTTCTACCAAGTGACAGTTCGCTCTCTAATCAAGAATTCAAGTTACATTACAAGAAGTTATTGTATACTGCTTGAGTGATACTGACAGCATTTTGATGTTACGAGTTTAAAAATGCAAGAAACCCAATTAGATTGAAAGGCTTTGACGTGCATGTCGAATTTACGAATAATAATTTTACGAATGCTCAAATTCTGATAAACTGGAAATATTCCTAATGTTTTTCAACGTGAATTATAGATTAGAAGTAATAGATGTAAACTGAGTATTTTTTTTCTTTTTTCAGAAGCCTTAATGCACGTTTAAAGAATGATCGTATAATGAACAATGGTTTTCAACAATCAAGGAAAAATCATAAAAATAACGATAACTTACTCATAACCCAATCCTTATGAAATTGGAATGTGTTGTTAAATTAAAATTGTCGAGTAATGCTGCAATATGCCAATTAATGGCATTGCTACAAGAATAAATAATTTGCTAGGAGCATAAAATTGCATGTTCGAGATTAAGTCTGTAAATTTTGCTGAGCCTTCAAGGTAAGGAAATCGGGGATAGCCAATTTGTACCAAAGGCTTCTAGGTATCATTTGTTTGTAGAGCTATTGGATAACTAGAGGCAGGGCCAAGACGGACACAAATGGCCAGATGGCTAAATGGCAGCCTTTCTGTGGTTCATGGACTTTGGGCAACAATTTCTTACTACAGATTCCGCATCCAGTAAGTAGGTTGAGTCATAGACAGCCAACTGTTACGACTAGCGCCGATGATCGATATTTGTCGTTGTGCGCAGGAAGGAATAGAACCGCAACGCCTACTTAACTCAGATCCTTCCTTGTTGCATCCACCGTAAAGTTGTTGTCAACTGTGCGTAGAAGACTTTACGAAGGTGGTACGTAAGCGAGGCGACCAGCCATTTGCGTGCCACACCCGTCACGATAGAGGAGGGAATGTATAAGGTGAGCCCATCAATATGTCCACTGGGTGACTAATCAATGGAAGACTGCTGTGAATCTCGACGTAAGTCATAGCGATTGCAAGAGCTGTCTGATTCGGAGAGAAACTGGAACCCATTATCACCCTTCAAACTTGCTCGAAAGAGATGCAGACACAGGAGGCAATGTCTGTGTTTGGGGTAGGATCTCTTTGGATGGACGCAGAGACCTCCATGTCTTACCACGTGGAACCGTTAATGTTCAAACCTATATAGAGATGGCATCTTTAATGCTTATGTGTGCCCTTATGTCGGGGCTATAGGTGATGATTTGCCGCTTCAGGACGGCAATAATGAACCACACAGGGCTCGCATTGTCAATGATGCTCTTCTGCTGTGGGACTACTGTAACAGATCTTCCCCTCCTGCAGAGGGCGCCGTCTAATAGTGGCGATTAATTTGTAATTGTTACTACGCACTTAGCGTGGCAGGCTCCTTTGGACTGAACGGACGGACGGAGGCCGCGAGCCTTACAATTTTAAACGGAAGGCTAAGGCCTAAATTTGTATTACTTACTTTCTGTAAATATGTAAAATATATATGTGTGTCATGTACTTGGAAGAAAAATAAATATCCTAGAAGTTTAAAGGAACGGAATTAAATTCTCCACTGGATCACCGCTCCCTCTCCGTAATAACTACGTTTGCTAACGGGAGCTGGTGCACGTAAAAACTGACGTAGATGCAATGTCCTCCAAGTTCAAACGATGAAAGTGCCGATTTCAGTGGCTAGTTCTCTCATCTGGAATTGGTTTGAAATTAGGAGACTGAGCTAAGTTGTCTCCCACTGGGATTCATTTAAATGGAAGCCGCTCCCTTTCGCCCTCCTCCTCCTATATGGAGGATCTGGCATTTCTCTGCGTTTGCCAGAGGGCGTTAGTTACAACAATAAAAGAACGAGAGTTCTGATCTTAATTCTGTGATCACCTGTTTGGGAATTAAGGATTTTATCTTAAAGTCAAGCCTGCTCACCTGACTACATGCGTTTGTATTTCCACAGAATGACCTTAACATTAAGATACATGATTTTTTAAAATAATCAGAAAATTAAATTGTAACTTCATTTAGGCTTATGCTAGAAAAAAAAAATACTAATTAAAAAAATTTCAGCATGTAGTTTTTCAGAAAAAATTTGAAAAAAGCTGAAGTTCGAAAAATTAAAATCTTCAAACTATAACTCTCATGAAATAAAAGAAAGTAATACAGCCTAAATTTACGTTAGTTAGTCCTACTACTACTATTTTTTAAAAATAGTTTTGTATTAATTTTCATTTAGCAATAAAAATTAGAAGCTATTAAAAATGCGGGCAAAAATTTGTTCAGAAAACTGGATGCACACACTTTGAATTCAAACTTGTTATCTCAAAAAACAAAGTCCCCATGCATTTTTAAAAACTGAAAATTATTTCCATAATGGCCTTATATTTATTTTAAATGCACATTTCAAACATTTCTTTTTATTACGGAAAAATGAGAGTGTAGCTAATTGGCTACAGTGTGCAATGAAGGGTTAAAACGTTATGATTTCTATTATTTTTTACTATAAAATTCATGACATAAAAAGTAACTGCAAATGGCACTCTTTTTTAAAGGAAGTACGGTTCCAAAGTCAATAATTTAAAAAGTTTCTCACTGTTCAAACAGTTTGAAACACTCGATATAGTACGCATTAAACAAGAAAGCTTGAAGTAAATACTTTTTTCCCCCCTGTTCATTTATTTATTCTGTGGTTGCAGAGTGGATTTAACAGAAAGACCATTTATCAAGCAAATCTTTTCTTTCTCACGGGACTTTTTCTTAGCTGCGCAAATCAATATATTCCCAAGACCTATTTAACACAAATTCAATCGATATGACTTGTGAATTCGAAAGGACGTGATCAGTGGTATAAAACGGTGATGAAAAACAACCGTACTAATCTGTATATATAAAGGAAGATGTCCTGACAGAATGACTGACTGACTGATGAGATGATCGTCGCCCAGCCAAATCTACCGGAGATACAGACATGAAATTTTAGGAGCTTATAGCTTTTGTGCCCGAGGCGTTATTTAAGAAGCGATTTTAAAAAATTCGTACTCAGATGGGGGTGGCGGCCCAAAACGTTCTTTTCACGTTTCCCTTCATATCTCAGGGGGAAAAATAGATAGCCGTACAATTCTTGCTTTAAAATGTAACTAATACAAATACATAAAAGTCATTTTCAGGGTTTTTAGAATTCGCACTCAAACGATTGTAAGGGGCCAAAACGTTCTTTAACGTTCTTTTCGCATTTCCCTTCATATCTCACAGAAAAAAAGAGACAGTAGTAAAATTCTTGCTTTAAAATGCAACTCACAGCAATACCTAAAAGTCATTTGCAGGGTTTTTAGAATTCGCACCTAAACGGGCGTAAGGGACCGAAACGTTCTTTTCACATTTACCTTCATATCTCAGAGAAAAAAGAAATACCGTAAAATTCTTGCTTTAAAATGCAACTAACAGCAATACCTAAGAGTCATTTTCAGGGTTTTTTAGAATTCGAACCTAAACGGTCGTAAGGGGCCAAAACGTTCTTTTCACATTTACCCTTTTATCACCCTTCAAACCTGCAAACAATATCTCAGAGGAAAGAAAAGATAGCCGTAAAATTCTCACTTTAAAATGCTAATAACGGCAATACCTAAAAGTAACTTTTAAGGTTTTTTTTTTTTTTTTTAATTCGCGCCGAAACGTTCATTTCACATTTCCCTTCATATCTCAAGAGGGAAAAAGAGATAGCCCTAAAATTCTTGCTTAAAAGCATAGTGAACACAAAAGCTCAAAATTCATTTCCAGGGGTTCTTTAGAATGCGTATCAAAACCGGGATAAGAGGCCAAAACGTTGTTTACGAATTTGCTATCATATATTTAAGGGAAATAGAGATAGCCATAAAATTCTCGCTTTAAAATGTAGCGAACACGAATGCGTAACAGTCCTTTTCAGGGTTTTTTTTAGAATTCGTGTCCAGAGTGGTTGAACCAAAACTTTATTTTCACGTTTGTCTTCAGTAGGAGGAAAATAAAGATAGCTATAAAAATCTTCATGAAAAAGTATCGGACACAAATCCATAACAATCTTTTTCAAGGTTTTTTAAAAATCAACCTCGACAAGGAGTAGCTTACAAAAAAAGGTATTTTCCCGGGATTTTTTAGCTCTTGAGTTCTCTTACTTTCAGAAAGATTTTTGTCTACCTGGTGAAAGGGTGAATCACTTTTCAAGGATTGCCAAATTAAGTGTGAAAAGTCGCAAAGGTTTACCGTTTTTGGGTGATTTATCTATTTTGGGTGATTTATTATTTGGGTATTTATTATGTTTTTGAGTGAAGTTTGGCATAAAAATATTAGTCCCCAAAACTGGACCCAGCTTGGCGATATCTTCTATTTTTTCGAGAAATTGCACAACCTTACTGTTTATTTAATTGGAAAATTGGTGTCTATATATTCGTGCAACTAAAGTTGACTTGAAACTTTAGTCAGGGACAAATGAAGTATAGTTAGAATTTGTCTGGTGAGGATTTTAAAACAGTTTTTATTAGACGATTTCAATATGGATATCAATTTTAAAAACAGTATTTTATGGAACAAGTAAGACAAATACGGTAGACTCGCGGATTATGATGCACATTCCAAACAATATTTAAAAAATCAAGTATAGCCAGAATATGCCAAACACTGTAACTGTTTTTGTAGATGATTAAATCTATAACCAAAATATGTTTAACATTTATTTACTTATTTTCCATATGTATTAGTTGGTTTAACAGTATCCATTCTGTGCAAAGAACGGGTGCTTCAGCTAGTTAAATATAATGCACAATTTACGTACTTTTATAATGCATAATTTAAGGGATTACCGATTGATTATATTTTATGATACCAATTATACTCATACTCAGACCATCCTACTATATAGGTACGCTGATCACTGACTCTGTCACAATTCCAGTTCAACCACTTCAAAACAAAACTTTTACCGTCATTAATCCAAACAGATTAAAAAGTTATTGTCGTAAAACGTAATAAAATTCATAATGTTGGTGCGATCGTCTTGAAAATTTTCCTAATCACGTAAAAAAGTATAGAAAACAATCTGCGCTACTTTAAGAATCTGTAAATCCACCCGTTACCTCATTCTAAAGCGATTTTTCGCTATTTTCAGCTCCATTTTCTTTTCGAGAGTAAAAAAAGGGAATCTTTTGCGTGACAAAATTAGTTGTCGCAATTTATATTGACGTCATGACATGTTCCGGTTATCAGGCTTTGACTATAAAATTGCGATTACAGTTCTAAAATAGCTTTTCTAGATTACTTTTTTTTCACAAGTAAAATGATTTCTTCTACATGAAGAATTGATATATGAGGGGCTGTTGCCACAAACGAAATAGTTGGAATGAGAAAAATTTCCGCACGTTTCCAGAAGAGCATGAAATTCGATTTCGGTATATAATAAAAGTTGAGTATGAAGTTATTTATCTTAAGTGGACGAAGATTAAAATATATTGAATGTAGACATATTTTTGTCAAATGATTTTTTTTGTAATTTCTTTCTCACGGGAAATAAAAAAATACCTAATGTTGTCACAATAGGTATTTTTTGATTTTCCGCCAAAGTTCGAAAATATCGCTAAGCTAAGTTCATTTTTCGGAAAATTTTTTCCTGTCGTATTTGGCAATTTATCTTCAAAAGTCGTCAAGTTTGGCGAGATTTGGCGTTATTTTTGAAGGAGACACACGACCGTCGTTTTACCATTTGCTAACCATATAGTAGGATGGTACATTGTGGTTGAAACGCGTGAATATCTAAAACTGCCTTGATAAGATTGATAGTAATATATTGGAATTCTTTTCAGTGCTCTTGTAGAACTATAAATGATAGACGTTGGTATGCTATCAGGATTTATTAATTAAAGAAATAACGCACATTCGGTGACTGTGAACAAAAATCAGATCTGAATTGATAGTACTATCAAAGCGTTAGATACATAAGTAATTCCACGTTTGCCATATAGACGTAGGTTTGCTGACACGACCAAAAAAAAAAAAAAAAAAAAAAAGAAAAAACTAAAACAACGTCCAGTCAGTCGTTTAAAAAAAAACTACCAAGGGATCCTGTATATGTTAACGCATGATTACGCATTGTTTAGTTAGTTTTAAGGCTCCCATTGGAAAATGTTGAATATAACAAATATTTTTAATTCCATGTAATTCCAACAACTCTATGGATAAATTGTTTTTTACTTAAATCCTCCATCTCGTGAAACATGTCAAACTTGTGTAAACTCGAGCTAATCAGAATCGCGGAAGTTATAAATTCATTTTCATGTATTGCGTACATTTTCTGTCGGAGTTCATGAATCTCACGCAACTTTTAATTTAACGTCAAGTTTTTATCTACCGTAAAAGAAACCGTGGGTAGATGAAACAGTTCATTCTGGTGTTTTCAGAGTTAGTTAATCAAACGGAGTAATATTGAAACTTAGATGATGTTGATTTTTTTTTTTTTTTTTCTGACTGACTGACTGACAGATGGATGGTTCTTGTATGAGTGCCCTGGGCACTATGCCTTTAACTCCAGTAGGTGTAGATCTTTGTAATGCATTTTTAATATTGTCTTGAGACCTCAAAATATGAGTATCAGTCAAGTACAGTAAAAAGAGATCTGCATGAACAGTCTGGCCGGTTAGATGTTAAGTATTAAAAAAAGGGAAGGGGCTTTTTTAAAAATTCCTTACTATCAGAATGTTTCAAGCAATTACCATCAATGAGCAAGTAATGATTAAAGATAGAGTACATTTTTTTTTTCCTTACATGAGATAGTTATGAAGAAACGTAATCCTGCGTTCAAATATTGCCATCTTCTTTCGACAGCAGCCTAATTAGCTATTGAACAGGAATGAGTGCTGCGCACATAAACAGGGGCTTCAATTTAGTTCTTAGTAGAACCTTCAATACAGTATGTCCTTTTGATTAGGGGTCTTATAGCTTGGGTATTACAAGCGATGCCACTGTGCCACATTGCCATGTTGTGTTTCGCCCGAAAGTTAATATTTTCTCCTTCTGTTCAAGTTTAGCGACGTCACAGTGTAGCGCATCACGAAAAAACAAATGCGTGTTTTAACCGTTCTGTTCTTCGCATTAATCACCAAAAGGTATCTTTTCGCACTAAATCGATGATGCTCTAAATTCTGTATATCACTTCTTTTCCCCATCTCGTTCCGTTTTCGAGATTCGCTAACTCCGCGGTTTTCCTTCGGGTGGCGCCTTTTACGGTTTCATTCAGTAGAACATGGCTACTTTAATATATCTAGACACCACTTTTATGAATGTAGCAGAAACCATTCCGAAGTTAAAAGGGAGGCAAAGGGCTTATTGCACAAATTGTATTTATTCATTACAACAGGGAAACAGGAATCTTTCAGCTACTTCTCAACACAATCCCCATCATAGCCTTATTTCTATCAGAGCCATATCGTAGGATCACTTTTTGTAGTCCTGCGTTGCGTTCCTCCGCTGTGTTCCCGAGTCATGTTCATCCCTAATATGATCACTGTTGCATGATCGTAGAGGTTGTATATATCCCACCTTTAAATCAGCATACACTTGCTGTATTGCTTGTTTCATATCCAACTCTTATGTCGTTTATTCCCAGCATTACGTTTTCAATTCAAAAATTACTACACGCCATTCTGATGTCATGAGTTTTAAACTGGAACAGAAACGCTACCATGAGTGTGGTGTTGCCTTGTCAGTCTCACAGAGAAAAATTTTTTCTCTGTGGACACACCTCTAAAACTAAAATAACCTCAAGAGCGAAATAATTCCTCATATTCTGAAAATTTATAGGTTGGAACGTTGCCTACGTTATATTTTCTTAAGTATTACGTAGCAACGGTTGGAAACCAATCTTTTCTAGTAATGTAATATTCGTCACGCGAAATCCTTTTAACTTTTTTTTTTCATACATCTCAACTTCTCCTTTTTATTTCAAATTCGGTATTCTCTTTTCACATTAATTTGAATGCAAATTTTCTCTTTGGAAACTAAATTTTAAAATCAGTAATGGATCACTCTAAATTTAGAGATATTCATAGTGGATTATTACTTTCGTCTGATCGGAACATAAAGGAAATTAAATTGCAAAATGATGCTGCTGAAAAATATTTCAAATGCATAGCAGCAAGGAATAGTGGCAGGAAGAGCTCAAGTAAGCCAGTTTTAAAGCGCACAGGAAGAACAAAGGTGATCCGTAAAAGTTCCAATGAAAGAGCTCAAACTGATTGTGGAAGAAGAGTCAGGTTTCGAAGATTTTCAAATGCCAGTTCTGGTTCGTCCAGTAGAGATAGTTCACCGGAAAATATAAACGAAGAAAAGGCAAGAAAAAAGCCTTCACGAAGCAGATCAAAGAATGCTAGAGCTATTGCTAGAATTCCAAAAAATGCCTCAAAACCTCTGAGCGAGTCGAAGTCGAAAGCTACTAAGGCATCAAGAAAAAAGCCTTCACGAAGCAGATCAAAGAATGCTGGAGCTATTGCTAGAATTCCAAAAAATGCCTCAAAACATCTGAGCGAGTCGAAGTCGAAAGCTACTAAGGCATCAAGAAAAAAGCCTTCACGAAGCAGATCAAAGAATGCTGGAGCTATTGCTAGAATTCCAAAAAATGCCTCAAAACCTCTGAGCGAGTCGAGACAAAATGACTTGCTAGAATTCAAAAAATGCCTCAAAACCTCTGAGCGAGTCGGAGTCGAAAGCTACTAAGGCATCAAGAAAAAAATCTAGGTGGCCAATTCCCAACGCCAAGTCGCCTCCGGGCGTACGCCCTTACCATGAAAGAGCAAAAAGACGATCAGAGATGCTTAAACGAAAGGCCAAGAAACAACAAGTGAAAACCAAAGGCAAGAGATCTGCAAGGAAAAAAAGCGGGCAAAGAAGCAAATCCCCACGAAAGAGGGGGAACCGGAGCCGAAAAAGGAATGCTAGTAAGAGACGCAAGTCCGACAAAACTGCAAAGCGGAAGCGTAGCCCTAAAAGGAAACAGTGAACTTGACCAAACATTGTTGCCTGTATGTAATCATCTCAGATAAATTTTACAAAATGAGTTTGAATTGTTATTTTTATTCTCATTTAATATTGCATATTTGTATAGCAGCTCTGCAAATTTCAGTCTGTGCAATCCATTAAAAAATTACATCGCAGGAAATATTTTTTTAAAAATTGTTTTCACTTTAAAGGGGCATACATGACTGTTTGAACTGCAGTTTAGCACGTACTCTGGCATGATTTTGATAAGTGTTAGGTTAGAGTAAGACACCGAACAATTGTCTCAAAAATTGACCTAATTAGCTATGCCAAAAGAACGTCAAATATTTCTGTCGCAAATATGAGGGATAATCTGTTGTCACTCCACTATCTAATGTTATGGAGGAATCCTCAGGTACAGTTTATTTGTTGCTACCGATGACGAGTTTTCAGTTTTTGAAGTTATTCTTTGGCGATTCATTCATGTCCCGGCGGTCCGCCAAGACGAGCAATTTTTCGCCAAGATAAATGCCGGACAAATGAAGCAATTCATGGTAAGAAATACGTTTGGCAACAGTTTGCCAACATATTTGACGCAAAAATCGTTTGGTAGAAATGACCGCCGGGATAATACGTAAGTACCTCATTTTCCATTATGGATGCCACAAAAACAGTTCTCCATTACATATCCTTAGGCAGATTAACTTATTTATCACCATGAAACATATCATCTCTGAAGGCTGGAAATATTCAAACCTCCAAGCTATGCCAACTTAGTGGCTGCTTTAATCCGCAAGTATCTGATATATGTTTAACCAGGTGACGTACCTTTTCGTCTCAATCTAATATGGCTTATTTTTACAATTAAAAGCGAAAAAGACTACTTACTAATGTATAAATTCTACTTTATTCCTATTTTAAACCCACAGCTTGGCGAGATTTCAAAAATCGTCACTTTGGCGATTTTCCCGTCTTCGTTCTAGGAACTATAAGATTTCAAAATTCAATACTAGAGAACGTACGTAAGGTACTAATCAGCCTACAAATTTAGATTTTTGAAAACTAATTTAGAAAATTTAATGAAAATACAAAGAATTAAAAAAATTTAATGGAAAAATACACTAATAAACAAGAAATGAAGTTTTAAAAATGTGAGGTTTTACTTGTAGTGCTTATTATTGGTACTTATGTACCGGGTGTCCCAAAAATGACTGATGGATTTTGAAAATCAATAAAAAAAAGACGGAATGCTACAGATATGTATGGTTTGCGGCCTTATGCTTAGGATATAAGGGAATTTTATCCCACCAAATTTCAAATTTAGTTAACATTTCTCCCAAGAGATGGCGCTATAGCGATCTGTAACAGGTATAGTTAAAACGAAGTATTTCAGCTCGCCATTCCGTAGTTTGTCGTCAAGCTGATAGCGTGTGGTGTTAAGATTGCAAGTCCGCTCTACCAAAATGGTTTTTTCCGTTGAACAGCGGATACTTATTGTGTTAGAGTTCCACCGCCTGGAACACAGTTTTGTTTAAACGAGGCGCAGTTTCCAAAGAAAATTTCATGTGAGAAACGGACCGTCAGACAATGCGATAAGGACTCCATTTCAGAAATTCGAACGAACGGGGAGCGTGAATGATGGCCGTATTGGAAATGTCGGCCTGCCACGCCTTTCAGTTACAGAGTCGAATGCTGAAGCCGTACTGCAGGTTATCCAACAGCGGCTCTGGACTTCCGTACGTCGTGTTGCATCTTGTACTGGACTCCGAAGAATGAGCACTCACCATGTCTCATGCGCCATAGCCTTCACACGGTCCCGTGCAAAATCCAGACTAACCAACCCCTCAGTTCAAATGCCATTAATGCACGCTAAAATTTCGCGAACGCCATGCTGCAACTTGTGGATGACGGTGAACTCGATGTTAGCAACATATGGTTCTCATACGAAGCGTATTTTCACCTCGGTGGCTATACCAACAAGCAGAACTCGCGAATTTGGGGAAGCGAAAATCCTCATATTGCTGAGCATTCATCACACACACTGCTCTCACCAAAAATAATGGTATGGGCTGCGGTTTTCTCCAAAAGAATAAAAGGGCCATTTTTTCGACAGCAACCGATAAATGCTGTACGATATCCTGGGATTCTGGAAGAATTTGTGGGGATTCGCACTGCTTTGGAGGACTGTTCGAATGTCTCCTGGTTCATACAAGATGGTTCTCGTCCCCATCGAACGTCTGCAGTATTTGATTTCTTGAACGAACATTTCAGTGAGCGGGTAATTGCCTTGGATTACGACATGCATACAGTAAGTGGCATGGCGTGGCCTCCTTATTCGGCAGACTGGACGTCCTGCGACTTTTTTCTTTTGGGGTACCTGAAAGGTTTGGTGTACTGCCAAACTCCACAAACAATTGCGGAGCTGAAGCAGCACATCTGTACACTGCATGTGAGACAATCCCAAGTGGTATGTTTGAAGGGATGTCTGGAAATTTTTGCCTCAGACTGCGCCACGTTGTTGCAGCAAATGGTGGTTACATTGAAAATGTCATTGTTTAGTTTTTTGCAACAGTCCTTGCAAAATTTTCATACCGGTTTTTATTTTTTCATAGTTTTCAGCGCCACCTGTGGGTGAAAATGTTAACTGAATTTGAAATTTGGTGGGATAAAATTCCCTGATTTTCTAAGCATAAGGCTGCAAACGATACATATCTATCGCGTTCCGTCTTTTTTTAAACGTCTTTGCAAATAGAATTTCCGCTTTATTTCAAAAGCATAAATCATTTTGTGCGGGCGATAAAACGGTTTTTAATTAATACTTATAAAAGTAATTAAAATTTCTGAGCTTCAGGTACACTTTACCGAAGTCATGGGCCCAGTCATGCTCAAATTTTCAAAGCTCTGCTTTCTGTAGATTTGTCTGGAGAACATTCATTTTTATTATTATAGATAGATAAATTTGGCATAAAACTGGCATAATTTCCGTATTATTTAATGTTTTTCAGATGCACGTGCTTCATTGAAGTAATAGCATTCTTGTTAGCTTAAAACATGAATCACTTGATACGGGTGAAACTCGCCAAGCATGGTAAACTAAAAACGGTTTTTAATTAATAATTAAAGAAGTAATTAAAAATCTAAAATTCTAAGTAGCCTATAACCTTCTCCAGGGTCCCATCTATATCTAAAACCAAAATTCATCATAATTTATTCAGCGGTTTAGGCGTGAAAGCGTCATAAACAAACAAACAAACAAACTCACTTTCGCATTTATAATATTAGTTAGGATGTCCGTAGACTTTTTTTTTTTTCAAATGGCAGGATTCTGCTTTGGAAGCAGTGGCCACTACTAAGGCTGGAGTTGTTGGTCACTTTATTATGGGGCACCTAGTAGGTGGAACAACGTTGCCCTCTATGAAGGAACGGACACAATGATATCCACGCCCAGTCGGGGATCGAACCCCGACCGACGGGAGTTGAACCCGAAACCGTAGTACGGTGCTTTATCCACCATACAATCTGGTCGGCATGTCCGTAGACATTAATGTATTGAAATTCTTTTGAGTGGTCCAGTAAATAAACTCTACGATAAATTGGAGCCAAAAATCGAGATGCAGAACTAGATGTCACAACAATCTTATACATGAACTTTCAACATTCTACTACTAAGTTTTTGAGATATGGGTGTTAAATACATACACACGTACACCAAATCGGTATAATTTTTGAGAGAAGCACGTGACCAAGGTTGGATGATTACCTAACTTGGTAGGACGGTATTGTGCTTGAAACGGATGCATGTCCCTAAAACTGTACTTGACCGTAATGCGTTGGAAATCTTTTGAGTGTTCCTGTAGCAGAACTATAAATGATAAAGACACTATTTTCGATGGAGAAATTCATTACGTAACTCTTAACAACAGATTCACTTGTGAGTCGTTTGAAGTAGCCTAATATCTCTAAAATACGCTTTAATGAATTTCGGCCCATAGAGCGTAATGTATTTAGAATCTTTTAGGCGGTCCTGTAGATAAACTATCCAGTCGATTGGGACCAAAAGGGAAGGTGTGCGACTAGATGTTACAACAAACCTAAATATAAAGTTTCAAGATTCTACGACCAGTAGTTTTTGAGATATGCGAGTTACATACATATATGTACATACGTACGTACAGACGGCATGCAAAAACTGGTCAAAATAGACTCGCGGTCGGTCAAAATGGGTTGTATATGCACTTATATGAACGTGCATGCTAGCGTACGATGAAATGTGTCGCAAAAATTCTTAAAAGTAAATTTAGGGGTAGTCAAAACGGTATTTTCGTCAATTTGACCTTTGACCCCGTGTAAATTTTTTTCCAGGTTTCGGATCGATGAGGACTTTTTAGATTTCATTTATGATGGTGTTTTGTACAATCCTACCAACTTTCAGCTGGGTGTGAATATCTTTAACTTCACTCCTATTTTTTGGTCTAATTTGACCGGACTATAATTTATTGTGTTTAAAATTTATTGTGCTACTATAATATTACTTATTTTGAAAAGGAACCTAATGTTTAAAATTTCTTGTGAGATCATTGTAACTTACCAAATTATGAAATTACTTATTCTATTGAAAAAGCGGGACGGTACATACGTATTACACCGGCGGTCATTTCAGCCAAATTACTTTTTCATCAAATGTGCTGCCAAACTTTTGCCAATCTTATTCCAAACCATTAATAATTTCTTGCGTGTGGCATTTATTTTGGCGAAAAATCGCTCGTCTTCACGGACCGCCGGGATAATACCAGCGGCGATGTTTGGCTTCCTGCACACATCTTTCGCGGGACGTGTTTTCTAAAACCCTAGGAGCGGGACTTGGTAGGGTTGAAAACTGGCTCTCCCGGTTCGGTTGGCAACCTCACTAACAACATTAAAATCGTAAACCGAAGTTAATTTGGAAGTAAGCAAACTACGAATCATGTAGATTTGAAAACTGCGTAACTCCTGCGTAAATTGCGCAACTCTCCACAAATGTTTCACACTTAGACTATTAATTTAGACGCACAGAACAACAGATCAACATGCAAGTACCTTACACCAGATTACTCTATTACGGTAGTAATTGAAAAAAAAATCCTTCTCGAAATTGTCCTTGAATTTTTGTTATGCAGTTACATAAATGTATAAAAGGCAATTTGTCGGAAAGTTTTTATAATCTATGTTTTTGGTATGAGTTATCTTTGTTGTTTAACATATCTTAATGGATGTTTACTGCAATAAAATCTATATTAATCAAGGTTCGACAAGCATCAAAAGAAAGAAAATTCGTACAATAGTCTGTATGGAGAAAAAAGCTCCACAAACTGTGCTCGTCCCTATTATCCTTTCGCGATTTATCTATCGACTGCAGGACGGATTAACAGAAGTAAGAGATCATTGGAATTCAGAAGTTCTTTCATAGAACGATTCAATCTTTTTTCTTCTTTTAACCTCAGGACCAATGAGTTCGGGAATGTATTATGGAATATCATGGAAAATCCTAACAGCATGAAGTTCTTTAAAAAGTTGGATGGCTTTGGGAGAATATTGATTTATATTTATGAAGAATAATTGTGTGTTTGTTGTTACGATGCATTATTTTCATTGGTATTTGTTGACTTTCTGCGCAAGCCTGCATGTAATGCAGTGTGTTTTATTGCATTTTGTAAGCTACTTTTGAAAACTCTAACTAAAGTTTATTTACATTTTAATATTTTCTTTTGTATGGGACTATCAAGTTCACCTATTTGCTTATAAAATTTGAGAAGGGAAGTTATTCAAAAGAAAGTTTATTCATTAGATTTTTGTGTTGATAAAATGAAAAGGAACTCGAGACCCTCCACAAATTTGTCGTGCAGATTTCCACTATCGCTAAACCCGGCACTGCCTTTGCTTGGTAATATAATTCATTCCTGAAGCAAGTTCGTAATCCACTACAAAACACTTTCTAACACATATTTGTACACGTTTTACTTACTCCATAATGAATAGTTATGGGTACAGAATAAAAGACGGTACAGAAGAGGAATCGTTGGGTAAATACATTGGGTACAGAAGAGGAATCGTTGCCATAGCGTATTTTCTGCAACGGGGGCTAAGGCTGATGGAATGGTATGGCTCACACCTTTTTGTTCAACCACAAGCTTAATGGCCATATTCTTCAAGCATTAAACCTGCGTGCCAACTTGGCAGAGCGAGTTGCTTCGTAGGTTCGATAAGAAATGGTATTCACCATGCCAACTACAATTGTTACTTTGACATCTGACGAAAACAATTTCTGCGTTATCTCTGAGAGTAAAATCGGCCATTCGGCTTGCGGAGTCATGACATTTGGTGAATACTAATGGGAGCTAACTTGCAAGTTACAAGTTATTAGAGCTAACTTGTAGGATCTTCATAAGGGAAGTAAGAGCTACTACCATTTTCGAAGTCACTTGTTATTACGAACCTGAAAAGCATATACTATTACTGTTGTTGAATAAGGCCAATTGGAACTAAATCCTTACAAATCGCACCATTCACTTTACAAACAGAAAACAAAAGAAAGGAAAAAAAAAAGACTTCAAGATACTTTATACAAGATATGAAAGAACGAACAAGAAAGCTTTAGAACCACTTAAAAAACAGCATTAAACTTTTAAAATAAAAATTTAAAAACCTGAAAGAATAATAGTTGAAGAACATTTGATCAGAACATAAGTTCTCTGATCTTAAAAAACAAACAAACAAAAAAAAAAACAAACAAAAACAGCTCAATTATCATTATGTTGTTGTAAATTAGAGTCCATTCTCGAGCAGACAGACAAGTGAGTTTTATTCATTTTTTCCGTCTTTCATGAAGTGCTTATGAGTTCAAAATTTCTATTTTGGCCAGATGTTCAGCTAGGCAGCCATGCCCGTTTCCTAATATAAGATTGGCCACAGACTTTTTGGTGTGCGGAAAAAACGCGAACGGTAAAAACGCCAACCGGAAAAAACGCGAACGGTAAAAACGCGAACGGAAAAAACGCCAACGGAAAAAACGCGAACGGTAAAAACGCCACCATGATTCATTTAACATATAAACTATAGGCGTAGCGTCGGTTGGGGAGGCACAGGGGGTCACTTGTCCCCCCTGTGCACCCCTCCCGAACAATTTCGTCAATTTTAAAAAAATAAACATGTTCGAAATTTTAAAGAAACTTTTCTTTTCTGCTCTAAAATTTCGATATGTGACCCCCTCAAATGTTTCCTGTGTAACCCCCAAAATTTCAGTAGGTCTGGAGCAGTGATGAGCCTTCCTTAGGAAGCTATTTTTAATAGGTTTTCCTAAGAGTGCAATACATATGAACCATAGGCTTGGGTCGAAGAGGGGGGCACAGGGGGAAGGCTTGCCCCCCCGAACAATTTCGTCAATTTCTTAAAAAATAAACATGTTTGAAATTTCAAAGAAACTTTTCTTTTCTGCTCTAAAATTCGATATGTGACCCCCTCAAATGTTTCCTGTGCACCCCCAAAATTTCAGTAGGTCTGGAGCAGTGATGAGCCTTCCTTAGGAAGCTATTGTTAATAGGTTTTCCTAAGAGTACAATACATTCGAACCATAGGCGTAGGGTCGAAGAGGGGGGGGGCACAGGGGGGGCTGTATCCCCCTTTCCTCCCACTTCGTCTAAAAATTTTTAAACGGATGTTTGTTTTAAAATTTAAAAGAAATTTAATTTTCTGCTCTTAAATTCGACATGTGACCCCTCAAATCTTCATGTGACCCTCCAAATTTTCAGTTGGTCTGGGAGCGGTGATAATCCTTGTCTAAAAAAGCTATTGTTATCAGGTTTTCTAAGCATATTGTACATATGAACTATCGCAATCGGGAGAGGGGGTTACAGGGGGGGGGTGTACCCCCTGTCCCCAAATATTTTTATTTTAAACATTTGTTTGAAGGGTCGTTTTAACCTTTCCACTTAAAAATGCAAAAAGAAACTCCAGTCTGTGACTTGAGAGAATATTTGTTTTTCTTAAAAAAAAAAAAAAAAAAAAAACTTTTCACTTTCAGACTAGCTTAATTTGAACAAGGTTATTTTTTAAGCGATTCGTTTAAACAATTTTTCTCATTCCCAATAGGTTGTGGTTTTAAATTCTTTCTAAATACTAGGTTTTCTTTAAAATATTTATTTATTTATTTTTAATGCAATGCAAAGTATTTTATGCAAAAAATGTTTTATTCGTTGAGCGAAAGTCAATAGTATTTTCCCTTTTCTTAATAATACTCTCACAGATTTACATCAAGTTATATTAATTGTAGTAATAGATTTATTGCATCTTTTTTTTTTTCTTGCTGTATTTTATTCATATATGAATAGTTCAATATTTGATAAGTTATCCTTCTAAATATTTATACTTTATCAGTCTTGCGTATTTCAGCAAGTTTTTTTCCGTTTATCTTAAAAGTTTAATAAGCTGTAAGTTTTATAAAGAAGAGAGCTTTATAAGATATAAATTTATCAAATAAAAATTTTAAAAAAATTTAATCAAGTACCTTTCACATTGTAGAATAAATAATTTTTACTAATTTCATCACAATTAGTAAAAGACTAATGTATAGGTATAGGGTTCTGGCTTACCGCGCGGCCACCCTCTCCATCTGTAATGTGAATTCGGGTTAGGACCCCTCAAAAAGTCCCCCACCCAAGGCATGTCTAAACTAAGCAGTCAATCCTTGTGTAGAAGGGGCCGTGGTAGCCCAGTGGTTAAGGCGTTGGACTCGTAACCGGAAGGTTGTGGGTTCGATACCGGCGTACCACTAAAGACCACCGTGTACATGCGGCGTACGTGCACGTTAAATCCGTGGTTCCGAAAGTCCTCTCGGCGGTCGCTAGCAGTTTCCGAGGGGTGCCAATATTTAGAAGTCCCCCCTTCTGATGAGGTTCCAAATTCTGGCGGGAAATTACGGGAAGGACGTATATGTAGCTCTAAGCGACACATTCAGTGACGCGAGCTGACCTCTCCTGGCAAACAATCCTTGTGTAGATCTGCCACAAAACATAAATGACTTTCATGATAATTTACAGTGAAAGTAAAAAGTTTAATATATTTAATAGTAAATAAAAATCATAATCACTTCCAAACACTGTTATCGAGGTTGTCCTAAAAACCCTGACCTATAGAGTTTCCTTCTTTAAATGTTGATCATAGACATATAGAATAAATTACATAGTTATTTTATGGTATCAAATAAAATTTTCTGAATATTAAATGTAAATAAATAGAAACATGTATTTTTTATACAGCCCTCTTTCTTCTAAGAAGGCTTACAGATATGTTTAATCAAAGTTGGTGAGGGGGCTATAAGCTTTGCTATATCAATAATAGCAAAAATATAATTATTAAAACTATTCTAACAAAACCAATTAACCATTAATTTTAATCAGTGTTATAAATAGCCAATATTTTATATTTTAAGAAATAAGTTTTAAATCATTTTTAAAAAGTTTCCTGTAAAAAGGGGTTTTTAGCATTTAGAAATGAAAATTTGTTTGAAAAGTTACAATTACACTAACATTTAATTTGAAGAGTTTATTTTAAGTTGCTTTTATTAGTTGTTGACTTATTAATACCATGACTTAATTAGAAAAAGCATTTTTAAAATAAGAGTATTCATGCTTAAAATGAATATTTTAAAAAACAAAAATATGTATACATAAATATATACTGATAAATCATTCATTATTCTAATAATTTAAAACCGAAAAGCTAACAAGATGAATCAGAATGAATTATGATGAATCAAAATAAAATCTTGGATTTATAAAAAGAAAGCCAGTAAACATAAGCCATGGTTGGTAAGGAATAAACTGAAGGTCAGAATTTATTACAGAGAACGTGCATGTTAAAACGGTGTGATAGGATATTCTTTTTTAGGGTGGTCTTGGTAGGTGAGAGATGGTACTTAAAATTTTCGCAACAGCTACAATTTGTTGCGGAATGACTAGTTCTGGTCCTTGTCCTAAGAATACAAACAAATTGAACATTCAGTTTGTTAAATTAGTAATTAATTAATTAAACTCAGTAAATTAATAATTCATTAATTAAACTATTTCTCTATTTTATTATGTTCAGGAGAATTTTTAAATCTCGTGCATTTTTAAAGTCTCCCCTTTTAAAGGTGAGAAGGTGTAAAGGAAAACACTCCCCCCCCCCCCATTCTTTAAAAAAAAATGTGATCAATTTCAGTTAATTAAAGGCACATGGCTCTAATCTACTAAATATTTTGATTTTAATTTGTATATGTTTTAATGTCATTTATATAATTTATGACTGTTTAGATCACATAAAACTAGGAAATAAAAATGATTTAAATACTCTAGCGGAGAAAAATCAAATGATTACGAGTTTAAATTTCATTCAAATTTAAATAAATCGTTTGAAATCAATTGAGTTTCTATTTATCGCTAAAAATACCCTTTTCAATAATTTTGAATATTTTGTTTTAAAAAAATCTCAATACAATGACTGTATCTTTGTCAACAGAATAATTGATATAAAAATTAATTTTTTAAACTGTGATAAAATATATTTACTACCGCACACAGTGGCGCACTCAGGATTTTGGTTTAGGGGGGGGGGCTGGGGTTACAAATACTGCCAAACTCGGTTATAAGTGACCTCGATTATAGCTATAACTCCATTATAACTTCAAAATATTCGTTACCACTTGCCCATAGAACACAAGCCCAATCTTTTCACAGTCTTTTTTTCAACCAATATCTAATCTTTCCAGTTCTAACTTTAAAAGTTGGTAATTTATGCACTAACTGTAAGTATTTATTTAAAAACCAGCATTCCCCCACTTTTAATTAATCCCCCCCCACAAAAAAATTATGAATAATTTGGTGACAATTTTCAAAGTTTTTCACATCTAACACTCCAGGTTTAGGGGGGGGGGGCTTTAACCCTCATAGCCCCCTCCGTGGGTGCGCCCATGACCGCACAGCTTTTAAATGTTTTTCTGGATATAATATTCTTGAATGTAAAATCTGTGCAGTACAAACCTCAACCTAAAAAAAAACCTGTTTGTTCATCTTGCCTTAGGCGTTTTACCGTACGCTATCTCCCATAGTCCCCGGTCCCCATTGTCCGGGGAATCTCCCCTATTTCTTTCTTGGAAGGGACACGGCTCTCATGACCTTGACAAGTAGCTTGACTAGCTAAAAGCAATTAATTCCTTTTTATTTAATGTTGTAAATTTCCCTGATTAATATGAAGATATATGCTCTCAAAATATAAAAAGTGGCTCCTTTACTTCAAAAACAAAAGAATTTTGAGGCAGTCCAATATTTGATTAAATACCATTATCGTATTTACTACAAAACAAAATAAGTTCATGTCAATATTTAAATAAAAATTATTATTCTGAGGGGGGGGGGATATTCTTTTTTTTCTGGTTCGCGTTTTTTCCGGTTCGCGTTTTTACCGTTCGCGTTTTTTCCGTTTGGCGTTTTTTCCGTTCGCGTTTCTTCCGTTCGCGTTTTTTCCTACATTCGACTTTTTACGTGCTTCATGACTTCATTTTTGCCAGTTATCCCTGATAATGTTTCAGGCTTTTCCCCTGGAATCAGAGAACAATTCACTATTGTACGAAAGCAATTTTTCTTATCGTACAATTCACCTGAATGGGTCAACAGTGATAACGCACTGTCCAGGATATTCTTCTTTCTTTCTTTCTTTCTTTTTTTTTTTTTTTGGCTGGAAAGCAGCTCTTTCATTTTTATCAATGAAATGGTATCAATGTGATGGTATCCACTATAATGCGATGTATTTACCGTTTTCGTTAACACTTTAACGCGGTATCATCACGGTGGGGACACAAAGCTCTGACGTTTGGACAGTTGTCAGTCACGAAGAATAAATTTGATTTCTATAAAAATACTCGAGGGCGACATATAGTTACAAGAAATTCCTTTACTTTTTAGCACGTAATTTCTCGTAAAAATTGTCAGGATTATTTGTAAAGTTTCCAGGATTACTTTCAACAGCACTGGCATCTGCTGAAATCTGGATAGAGACTGCCCAATGCTGAAAATAAAGTTCTCGCATTCTTCCATTTTTCAGTGCTGTTAAAAATAATCGTGACAATTTTTTTACGGGAAATGACGTGCTAAAAAGTAAAGGATTCTCGTGGAGCTCTGTCACCCGCAACTATTTTTATAGAAATCAAATCTATTCTTCGTGACTGGCAACAGTCAAAAAGTGTCAGAGTTTGGTGTTCCCAGAGCGGGAACACTGCGCGTTTGAGGGTTAAGTACCAGCAGCATGGCGGTCGATCGAATCATTCATCGCGTGCCACAGATCTGGAGACCACCCTTTTTTGACACACAGCTGTACAGAACGCACAGCCAGCTGTGTTATAGCTGTGTCAAAATGGTCTCTAGATCTGTGGCACGTGATGAACGATTCGATCGACCGCCATGCTGCTGGTACTTAAATCGAGCGATGGCAGCGGCTGCCTTTTTTTGAGCACTGGGAAATGGCTGCTCTTCAAAAGGTTAAGGAACTTGATGTATTGTTTTACAGCCTTACAATTGTAGACTCAGTCTTTGCAAAGCCACTTTTTCTGCGGTGGATAGCTTATACTAATTCAATTTTAATTCAGTCACACATATTAACGTCTCTAAAATCTACTCAAATGAATCTACTACGTACTGACAGTCAGTCTACTGTCAATATTCGAAAAATTTTTAGGAACCACAGACATAAATAATTTCTTCATACTGACCGTAATACATTTAAATTATTGCGTTTGTATCTGTAAAATAATTGTTAATGAATAACATTTATATAATATCGTTACAATCGATGTGAACTTACTTAAATCATGACGGACAGACAGATTAGAAGTTATTGGTGTCTCAACGGCGCGGCGGGCCAAAGTCAGGAATTGGCAGAGTGTAGCTATACGACTTTCATATTCCCTTTGATGGATCAAGCATTATTTTTGCAGAATGAAAGGAAAAAATTCGCGGGTGACGTCTTGACAATAGAAAACAGCAGGAAAATGTTAGGTTTAGGGAGAATGTTTTCAGTGATTATTCCTCAACGACATAGCCGATCACTCCCATCTTGCTTCGGCTCCATCTCTGTTATGGCCGCCATCACTGTGCCAAATGTGATCGAGATTTCATGAGGAGTCTGGAAGAAGATAGCTAATCAAAGTCGTAAATTCGATTATCAAGCTTCCTTTCGTTTTTGACTACACTCAGCAAAAAGCCTAATAATAAGCATTTTTGAACTTCGTCGTAAGTAAAGTGTTAAAAAGAGAAAGCAAGTAATGGAAATGAACGGAAGTACAATTTTTGAAAACTGGAATCCGTAATTATTCAGTTTCGTTCCAATTCCGTACATTTCGAATTCGAATTTCGGAGGGAACAATAACTTGAGAATTGTCAGCAGGTCAGCTCTTTTAACCCGAATACCAATTCCGTCGCCAGATAAAAAAGAATCCGCTGAAGTGCCTTACGGCTTCTTTCGTTCTTTAATCACTATTTATCGGACTATTGCAAGGTGGATTAGAAGGGACGAAATATCCCGGGTATTCAGAAGCTCGCTGACGTCACATGAGTTTGCCTTACATGCCGCGATCGATGCTTCCTGAAATGTCTTTATGAAGATCCCAAGAAAATTATATCATGAAAAATATTCATCGAAGAGGTTGATGATTTTAGGAGAATATTTGATTTTCAAATCTGAAAAAGAATGTACTTGCTTTTATGCATGTACATTTTATTGCACGCACATTATTTCTTAATTTTTTTGGTTTTGGTTTAACTTGATTAAACATACACGAGTGTTTCATATGTTTGAACAGAAAAGCTTCTTTTAAACAATTGATATTAAAATTATTCTTGTAACTTGTATTCACGTTCCATCTGGAGATAACGACCGAAATTCCAGACCGTTAGATCGACAGCCGAACTATAGGCCAGAACCGTGAACCTTCCCACTTCAGCCATCTACCATTGTTCAGTGACTTATCCACTTGGGGGGGGGGGGGAGGGGGAGATACGTTTTAGAGTAAAAATAAGAATAAATAAGATGATTTTTTAAAGCATGCATTTCACTTGCTTTTTGACTGTTCTTCTTGCGCCCCCCAAGGATGGCGAGCCCCAGCGGTCGGGAACCGCTGTGTTAACGACTTTCCAGAGGCAGGTCTTCTATTTTTTAATCTGAAGTTTTTATATAGAGTCATCCCCAAAAGAAATGTTTTCCTATTCCTTTACATGTACGGGCCCTTATAAAGCGTATGCAATAAAAAGTAACCGTATGTTGTTAGACACCTTTTTGTAATTCGAATTTTAATGATAATTTCAATACTTAAAATAGATCCTCTGAAGTGATGGATCCAAAAAAAAATTTCAACGGTAGGGCGATAAGTGTGATGAAGCATATTATCAGAGATGTCTCACCCCCCCTTTTAATCTTTAATATTAAACCCATGTTTAACTTATTTGCTCTCCTTTAAAAAGACGCAATAGAGAAGAATTTCTTTGACCAATGTTGCTTCCCAGAATGTTTCTTTGAATCACTGCAATTGCTGGGTTCAGTGACTTATCCACTCAAAGGATCTTATCCACAGGTGTATCCAAAGGTGACTTTCCACGCTCGTATCCAAAGTGACTTATCCACTCAAAGGCCCCGGAGGGGCATTCAAAGAACCATTCTGCGAAGCAGTAGAAAGAGATTCTTCGCCGTTGTGTCTTTTTCAATCATGAAAGTGAACAGGTTAAACATGGCTTCAAAAGCGGGTTTAAAGTTACTAAAGGGAATGTAGTACCCTCATTAAGGTATCTCTCTAATCCTATTCAATCAGATTCCTAATAAAATGCAGTATTTTAAATCTTTTATAACTTTTACTTGTTCTTTTGTAATGAATTTTTATTAAAATTTCAGGAAACTTTTAATGCACATTGAGTGAGCCAAACTTTATGAATTCATAATAATAATCATAATAATAATGATTAAAATATGAATTACGCATGAATAAGATTAGAGAAAGATCTTTTTCTTTTTAAATCGATAACTATTTTATATTATGTACGTCAGGGTTACTTATCGATAATTTTTTTTATCTATAATTATTATGTAAAAAATATGTATGTAAATATAATCCCTTTTGATCTTATTCGTGAAATGTTTTATTGTAATTTGCATTTTTTAACGTAGGATTATGCTCCTTCATAACGATCCTATGTAATGTTTTTTTTTTTTTTTTTTTTTTAACATAGTCGCAAGTTATAAGACTATTCCGTTAGGAAACTAAGTAAATAACTGAAGCAATTGAAATTTCTTTTATGGCAGTCAAAATTGGGATGTTATAAATTAAAAACTGCGTGAGATTGATAAGCTTTGCCACGAAATTTTAGTCATATGAAAATAAATTCACAATTTGGGCGGTTCTAGGTATCTCTTCAAGGTTACACAGTTTGTCATTTTTTATGGGATAAAATAACTATATTATTTTCTTATGCTGTAGGATTTAAACATTTAAATGCAGCATTTCAGATTCCACATGAAATATTTTAATTTTTAAACATGCACATAAGTTTTTGGTCATTTTAGTTATGTAATGGAAAAATCTCGTCGTGAAGTTTAAAAATAGAAACATTTTTTAGTAGATTTATGTTACGGAACTATTGTATTAAAGCATAATGTACCATAAATATTCTGCGTATATTAAATTAAAAGTGTTTGTTATATTCATCATATTACAACTCATGCCTCACAATTAACTAAATAACAATCAAGTAATCCTACGTTAATATATCTCCTGGTAGTTTCAAGACAAGCGACTTTTGGAACAATTTTTAATGAATTTTTAAAGTTTGTACAATCCTAAGGCGCATACGGAATTTATTGCACACGTTTTTCATGCAGAAAATTTAATATTTTTACTTTTTGCATGCACGATGGAACATTTTCAGACCCTCATAAACTATCACTGGAATTTTACTTATTTTCCTTCGTCATCGATCAAACCTGTTATGCGTTGGCGTGTGTCGCAGAACAATTTTTCGTGAAACCATTCATGGCTTGATTTAGCCGGATTATTTTGGAAAACTTTTTCTTCAAAGGCTCAGGTCCAGCAAGCAGCGGTTTCCCTCATTTTTATTTTATTTTTTTACAGCACAATTTTTGGATTACGATCGGTAAAATACATCAGTGTTATACAATATAAAGGCAGTTAGTTTACAATGGTTTACAATTGCTCACAATATTGTTCTTAGTAACATTTGACCATAGATACATATATTTAACACGTTCTTTTTTTTACAATTTTGAAAGTTTAAAAAAGTAAATAAATATCTAAAAGTAAACAATAGGCTTGAGAATGATAAGCTTTAAAAGTAATTTTGAAAAATTTAAACATAAATAAATACAACTAATATTCAAAAATGTGCTTTAGAAAGAAAGTTTTTTTTTTTTTGTATTTTTTTTTAATTTTGAAAGCATACATATACATATAATAATATACTGAAAAATAAATTTAGGCTTCGATATGAGAAGTGTATTTTTTTAATCTAACGAAATAAGAGCAGCAACAAAAATTCTATGCCAGGAAATAATGCTAATAAAATCATAATTAAAAAAATTGTTCTATTTAGAGTTTTTACGTGGTTTTTATTAACTGAAATTCTTGTATTTATTTAATCTGAATCGCTTTCCGGTGTATGAGGTCTTATATCAATCGGATGAATATACTTGGGTTGATTATTTTGTAGTTCTTCAATCCCTTTTATTATTTTGTTGCATAAGTTTTTATTTTTTAATACATATGCAGCCCACTGCTCATTACTTTGTGAAGGTGATTTTAAAACTCTGTATTGCTTTAATAATTTACAATTAGTGAAATAATGTAATGAATTTCCTTGCATATTGCATTTACAAAGATCGGAGGAGGCTCTGTTTATTTTTAAAAAATATTCTGGGAATGGTCCATGATTGGTAAATAAAAGATAAAGGTTCCTGTGTTCTAAAAGAAAATCCTCTGATGGTTTTTTAAAGTATTGGTAAGTATACCTGCCTGTAACTTCTGTGTCCCATGATATTTTCCATTTTTCCAATTTGTCCTTTTTTAATATGTATTTTAGATAAGATAGTGGGCTTGTAAGTGAAACGCTTACTATTTCTTGGAGGGTAGCCAAGGGGGGTGGGATATCGGGATATATCCCCCCCCCCGAAATTTTTTGATTAGTGATGAAATTCCGTCTATTTATACACATATAAGTTCATATGCCCCCCCCCCCCCCCCGAAAAATTTTCCTGGCTACGCGCCTGAACCGATTTGCTCCATTAACCTGCGGAATCAAAGAGTTTTCCGCATTTTACCTACCTAGGTAACGGACACATGAATGGCTTCCGTATCGTTAAACTTCTAAAGCGGATGGCTTTTATAAACTTAAAGCAAAAATGGATATTTTAAAACAGTTGGATGCAGGATCTGAATCGGTGTTTGCAAAGAGAGATTTTTAACGAGTGAAAGATGTCCCTGCTAGAAATATCTTTACGTCAAAGAAGAAGAAAAAATCCTTGCTAAGGCAGATTTTCAAAAAGTTTGACTGCGAATCTAAATGTACCACAAAATGTGCTTGCCGCAAAAGCCAACTGCTGTGTAATTCAAAGTGTTGCCAATCTTTAGATAGCTTTAATAAGTAAACATAACTACTAAAATCTAATAAGTAAACACATTCGTCATACGTTTTGCAAATTCATTTCTTTAGCTACCAAATATCCTTAACGGTGTTGTTCGAAAAAATCATGTGATTTTGGTACATAATTACAAATAAACTAATTATGCCAGGCACTTCAAAGTTTTGAAACTGTCTCTTTACAAGCTGTACTACATACTGAAATAAACGATCAATCTGTATCAGTTTGAAAACTTTTAGAAAAAATTCTTAAAAATCGGAAATTTTCGCAAAGCGTGTCACTCTTCGAAAAATCGTGCAGCTCAGATCCATGTTTAAGAATTTTTTATGAAAATTTCACAAACGCCACAGCATTTTCGCTTATTGCAGTGTGTAAAGCAGCTTATGAAGAATCATCTGGAACTTTTTGGAGACCATGGTGCTATTAGTTTATTTCAATTTGTGTACCAAGACTAAAAACAGAGTTCTTTTTTTTCGAAGAACAACCTTAATTGTAATAATATTTTAAGCCGTTCGATTCTTGCATTGCAGTCTTTTAAATGATTGATGATTAATTCTATCAACTAATTTGTTGATTGTATTTACTGAATTTTTTAGAGATAAATAAATAACTTTATGCTGAATTTCTTTTTCTTTTCATAGAGGACCGTTATGGATTAACATAACCAGTGATTCTCTAAGTACAAGAGTTTTTCAAAAAGTGAAATTTGAAAAATTTATTAGCACAGAAATTTTTGGGAAAAATAGGATGTGCTAGTATAGTATCCTCTATACTTTAGCAATAATTACATATTTAAAAACGGACTTTAAAAAATAATTAATAATTCATGAGCCATGCTAATGACAATGTAACCATGCTATTGATAAGACATTATGTAGAATAAATCTCTTGAATAATTTTGCTGCAATAAGAATAAGGCTGCAATATTCTTATTGCAGTTCATTTAACAAAATATTTTGTTGATTTTACTATGTTATTATTATTATTATTTTGCCAACCAAACAGTTGGTAAAATTTTCATAGGTAGGACTAATAAATTAATTTAATCATCAAAATTTTCATTTTTTATTTTAGTGATTTTATAATCTACAATTTTAATTTGAAGAAATTCAAGTTACTTTATTTTTTGTTCTTGTTCATACGACAGTTAGACAGCCAGAATTGTCCTTCGGTGAATGGTAAAATAAATATGTATGTTTAATAGTAAATAATACTCAAGATTGAACTTTAATTTTTTTAAGGTGTTGAATAAAGCTTACTTCTTAGTGTTATTTTCTATTGGAGTTGTCTCAGTTTCATTGCATGTATGGAGATGCATAAAATTCCCCTCGCAGTTTCACATTTAGATTTAATGCTATAAGTAAAAGTTTACTATCGCAATCGATAATGAAATCCAAGTATTTCGGCTCCTATTTCTTTCTTCCAATCCCTTCATCTGCTAGTCTTCAATCACGAAGAGGGTGTTTTGTTTATACAATCCTAGCTTTACTCTGTCATACGGTGTTTACGGGTATCACTGGATTGTTCTTGAGAAGCCCTTTTCAACAGTAAACATTCTCTATATTTTGATGTTTTTCTGATGAGTATTGGCCGACAATGCATATTTTATTTTATTTTATTTCTTTAACATCATATATACAATCACTATAACTGTTTCACACTAACGTTTTAAGTACGCAATTGATAGATCTTAACAACAGCTGACGTCTGAAACGCAAACGAGCTTTCTCATTTCTCCTGGTCAAAATTTATACTAAACGGACAGTATGTGGCGCAGTGAAATGACCTCAAAATGGTGGCGCTTTCCCCTCTGCGGCAAACGATGCGCCACAGTCCTCACTCAAGGTAACGAATTCTTTTATCCTTTAGCTATCAAGTGGTGCAATTAAATTTTGGATGTGGATTATAGATATGTAGCTGCAATATCAAACTGTATCCCCCCGATTTTGTTATCATCAGTTTTCTGAATTGCCTGCCACTATGGAAGCCAAATTTAAAGACGTATTCACGTCAAAATTAAATAAATAAATAAATAAATTAATTAATTAAAAATAAAAAAATAAGAAAATAATAAGCGTATGTAATAAGTGTCTCTCTAATTGATAAAGCGAAACCGTAATCACTCGGCAAAACAAGTGGTGTTTTCCTAGCTGTAGCCTTGTAAATGATGTATGTCTGGTGCAACATTTAAAAACCATTGCCTTTCAAATTCACTCCATAAGAATAAGTATTTAATTTTGAAGTAAATACGTCGTTAAATTTGCTTCCCTAGTAGGAGGCAATTCAGAAAACTGATGATAACAAAATTAAATACCTTTTTTCATCCCAGACATACAAAAGAAAATTTGCCGTATCGATTTTTCCCCCCAATTATTTGCTTTACTTTGCTCTAGATTTTTTTTCAACATAGTGATGGAGAAATATATTAAATATATATTTTAAGAAGAATATTGTATCAATTCAGTACAAAATACTATTCATCTATCCCCTTTGCTTACTTCACAGGTTTTTATCTTTGCATAAAATGAAATCTTTATTTCGCATGTAACAATGTAATTAAAAAAAAAAAAAAGAAAAAGAAAAATCCTAAAAAAATTCTTGTACGCCCAAACTATGGGAAGGTTTTCGCAAAAATAAGCTGGTAAGGCAGTTCCGCATGCTGCAGTTGTGCAGGTTTGATTGATCACAAGGGAGAGAAATAACTAAATTCTCGGAAACTAGGAATATGTCTTCGGATATTTTCCCAATAATTTCCAGCCTCTTTTTTCTATTTACTAAGTTTCTCCGGCTTATAGTTTCTTGGGAATCATGTTTCTTTTCTTCTGCTTTCCGCAGAATTTTCGATTTCAGCTTTTATCAAAGAAACCAGGCGGTCGGAATATCACACACAATTTAAAAAATAATTGGATTCTTGTACCCAAAGAATTTGAGTTTTTATTTATTTTTCTGTTTTAGCGGGTTATTCACTGGAATCATAAGTGAAGTACAATTTCTTTCCGGCCAACACTTGCTGAAGTATATTCTAAATTATATTACAGTCGAGTTTCCACATAACAAACCCACTACATTGGTCAGAAATATCTGTATGAAAAATTGCCATATAGGTTATTTTTTTTTTTTTTTTGGTTGTACAGACGTTACAACATTTATTCGAGAGCAGGTATAAAATTTTTTATTTCTTTAGTTTTTCTTAATTACTATTTAAGCTTAACAGAACATTAATAATATTACTTGAATAAAAGTGTGATATCGGATGTACATCCTCTCAAAAAAGTATTGGAGCATACGCCAAATTTCCAGTGCCAGTTTCACATTAAAAGTATAACCCTACGTAAAAATGAATCATGCCTCATATCTAACACTAACTTCTCATATTTAAAAAAAAATAAATTTGTGTTTTTCCAAACACTAATTAACTATTAACAAAACTAAAATAGAAAATGTGGCTATTACTCGAATCCTGTATTGAGTGGTTGTGCATACAGGGCCGGCTTTAAATATTTGCCGGCCCTAGACAAAATCAAGACAGACGGCTCCAGAGATATATAGACGCATACGTATATAGATGCATGCATAGATGCCCCTTGAAGTATATGGTAATTCGGGGGAGACACCACATATAAGTCTGTTTAGTTTGTAGACACATAATATTAAATGATAAGGTAATGAAAAAATACACCATGCTCTTCAATCTTTAATGAGAAATATAAGGTTAACCCTTTGAGGTGCAAGCCTTTCCCAATGCTGAAAAAAGGGCAGCAGTTGCCATCGCTCGACTTAACTACCAGCAAGACGGCGGACGAGCGAAACGTTCATCGCGTACCACAGCTCTAGAGACCCATTTTTTGACGCAGCTGTGGCACAGCCAGCTGCGTCAAAAAATGGGTCTCTAGATCTGTGGCACGCGATGAACGTTTCGATCGTCCGCCATCTTGCTGGTAGTTAAGTCGAGCTATGGCAACGGCTGCCCTTTTTCAGCATTGGGCAATCTATCCAGCTGTTCTCGCATTCTTCCATTTTTCAGCAGATGTCTGTGCTGTTAAAAATAATCGTGACCACATTTTTACGGGAAATGACGTGCTAAAAAGTAAAGGATTCTCGTGAAGCTATGTCACCCGCAACTATTTTTATAGAAATCATATCTATTCTTCGTGACTGGCAACAGTCAAAACGTCAGAGTTTGGTGTTCCCAGAGCTGCGCGTTAAAGGGTTAAGTAAACTTGTAGTTGTGGCATATTTCTACATATGTACGGGGAATATGCCACAAGTTCTGAGGATGACACAACACTCAATAAGAAGATTAAGGCAAACATTGGAGCTACATGAAGGCTATCTTCATGAGGGGGTGGGGATGCCTTCGGTTGGGTGGATTTTTAAGATGTTTTAACTTGCATTCACGTTAGATCTGGAGAAAACTGCTCAAAACCCTAGGTCGTTAGACCTAAGCCGCGCGAAAGGGCAGAACCCCGGGGATTGCACACTTCAGCCATCTCCTATTGTTCAGTGTCTAATCTACTCGGCAATTGGTATTTCAGGTAAATTGGGAATTCGAGGGCAGTAGACTCAGGGAAGTAGACAGGGCTGGGCCACAGGGACCTAAACCTTACCGAAATTTTTAAATTGAATGTGATACATCAATAACCAACCCCTTTTGTGAGAAATTCTATCCTCCCGAATTTTTTTTTTTTTTTTTTTTTTTTTTAAGTAAAACTGCATTAGTGGCGACTAGGGAGTAACTCAGATTTTTTTTCTGACCGAAGTAACGCTCAGTAAAGGAAGTGACGTATATGTCATACTCCACGTCAAGCGTGCTCCGAAAAAGAAGAACCCCTGAAAAATCTACCTTTTCGACCTGCTTTCGCCGTTCCCCGAATCCATCCTCTAAAAATACGCGGAACCTGTTAGGGAAAGAAACGGCGAGAAAAACAGTCAAGACCGTATCTTTCAGACATCAGTAAGCGTTTTGAAGGTACATCTACCAGAGGCGTAACCAGAAATTTTCCATGGGGGGGGGGGTTACGACTACTGCAACTCATATATATGTATACGTGTGTGTGATAATGTAATGAAACAGGGGCGTACCCAAGGGGAGGGTTAGGGGGTCGTAACCCCCTCATGAGGAAATTTTTTCCATACAAAATGGATGTTCTTTACCCTCTTATCACACACATGTATGCATATATGTGAGTTGCAGTAGTCGTAACCCCTCCCCCCACACCCCCCATGAAAAATTTTTGGCTACGCTCCTGAGTGAAGAATATACATTTTGTATGGCAAAAAATTCCTCGTTTCCTGCCTGCAATTGAACCGGAACAGTAGATGGAAACGTCAGTTTAAGAACACTTTTCCTGGATTCTAACCCAACTTCCAGACAGAAAAAGGGGATGGAACACCACAATTAAAGGGACAGCGGCTGCAAACGAACCTAAACAGCAGAGGGAAAGTTTCGTTTAAGAACACTGTTGGAGGATCCTACTTCGATCCCACGAAGGTAAATTTATAGGAGGGGACACTTCTCTTAGAAAGTTGGATAACGCCGTTGTTGCAAACAGATGGCGCTACGCACAGTGGGTAACTGAGCATGTTCTGCTTCTACGCATCTCAGGTTGTATATATTTCCACCGAGGCGAAGTAAATGGAGATCGTTGAATTAGCAGAACTTCAAAAAATTAATACATAGACTTATGAAAGTGAAATATAGTAATTACTGGCTTCACATGTGTTTTAATTACATGATTGTCTTAGAATACTATTTCGTAATGAATATAGGCAATAGTTTCGAAGCAAAGTGATATTATTATTTCTCAAATGCCAGTTACATTGGCCGTTAAGCCATTAAACTCCTAAATATTATGTATGCCATGTCTGTTATTATTTTACCCAAAAGCTGTATTTTAAGAAATGTTAGTAAATTCAGAAGAATGTAGTTTGTGTGAACGCAATATTTATAATGATATATATAGTGTAATGATATATATATTTATATATAGTAATGATATATATATTTATAATGATATATATACAACGGTTTAAGAATACGGGCATGTAGCACCACAAAGAAACAAACACTGGCTGCAAACGGTTTAAGAACAAAATAAAAGAATAACAAATGGACACTCCGCGGATTCTAACACAACCTCAAAACTGAGCAAGCAACGGTTTAACACGGGGATGGAACACCACAAAGAAACGGACCCTGGCTGCAATCAATCCCAAACGATAAACAGAACCTGCAGTTTAAAAATACGGATACTGAATAATAATTCGAAACCTACCAGCAGACGAAATGAACGCTTAAGAATACTGTGAAGAATTACGCTTAAGAATACTGTGAAGAATATTTAAGAATACTGTGTAAGAAAAACACAAAAAAAATTACACTACCTGCATTCGAACCCAACAAACAGGGGAAAACATTAGTTAACGAACACAGTCAAAGTATAATGACTGTGTTCGTTAACTAATGTTTACAGTGACTATGGGGCAAGTATACTGGGTATGCCAACAAACCGCCCTACATTGTTTCAGGAAATTTTATTCAGCCTTATCCCGTTTTAAGAATGAACAAGCTATTTGTATAGATATTTAAACAGCAAACACAGAAGGCAAGAAGAAGGTCATTCTATCTTTTAAAAGGTTTCAGACTATCACTGTCTGCTGGTTCATTTGTATGGTAATTAGTAGCTGTGTTAAATATAGCAATGAAGACGTTCTTTAAAATATACAGTATTTTTACAGCATTAGAAAAAGGCAACAAGCCAAGGCTAAAGCGATGATGAAGAAAAATTAGTTTCCACCTACAAAAAAAAAAAAAAAAAAAAAAAAGAATTGAGAAAAGCAGAAATTTCGACAATAGCTCAAATGACGAGAAATGTTATTGTCTGGTATATGTTGGTAGATTTAATACAGTGAATCTTTCATTCATTATCTAATAATTAAAATTTTGTAAAATAACAAAAATAAGTGTGTACTTATTTCATTTCCCACATTTTAGGTAAAAAGTATTCCCCCTTCGTCAGCTAAAAGAAAAAAAAAATGTAGGAAAATCTGAAACGCTTTCAGATTTTAAATACGCACTAAAGTGCTATTTATGAAAAGCGTATCAAAATCCATGCGTCTTCCCTATTTTCTTTCCTTATTCTATTCAGTTGGAATGTGTATCATTATTCATTAATGTGCCGTATATTTCTCCCTTGTTCCATAAGACACATCTTTGGAATTGAAATCTATCTTAAAATCGCCTACTAAAACTGTTTTACAATCTTTGCCAGGCATATTCTGACTTTAATTTTCTAGTTTCTAGTCGAATTCGGAAGATATCACCAAGCTTAGTTAGGTTTTGTAGTTATTTTTTGGCAGCAAATGTGAAGATCAATTGTCAAAAATTGCAAACCTGGTGCGACTTTCAAGATTTTAATCTCCCCCCCCCCCACCTCCGCGTTATCTGGCAAATACATTTGAAAACATCTTCATCGTGACAGTTCATGTGTACAAAACCAGTGTTCAAATCATGTCGTCAAAGTCGCGTGGACAAAAATATAGGACTGAACGAAATAGCACCCTAGTGCTAAAAAAAAGCTTTTAACAACTACAAACACAGTAGAGTGAAGGCCGATAAAGCAGAAAGTGGAGAGAGCAAATCTGAAGGATGTTGCTATTCAGAATAAAACTGAACCCAGCTTGGGGATATTCCTTAAATTTGGCGAGAGATCTCCAAACTTCAGTAAAAAGTGTATAATATGATAGACGTACCAGAAAGTCATGTGATGCCAACATGAGATTTTTTTGCTTAAAAACTGATATTGACACAATTAAATGAGAAATTTGAAAAATAATACAAGAGACATTTTATCTGTTAAAAATTTTGTTTTATTTCCGAAAGATTTTCCAGTTGAGTATACAATATCATGAAATGTACATAAAATACAGTTCAAAGCAGACTCATAACTCATGCTAAACCCGACGTCCATAACATTGTACTATTTCAGGTTCAGTCATTGAGATCATAGAGTTCATACTTGACTCGTAACGAATGTGAGCTATCATGAAATGTACATAAAATAGAGTTCAAAGCAGACTCATAACTCATGCTAAACCCGACGTCCATAACATTGTACTATTTCAGGTTCAGTCGTTGAGATCATAGAGTTCATACTTCACTCGTAACGAATGTGAGCTATCATGAAATGCACATAAAATAAGAGTTCAAAGCAGACTCATAACTCATGCTAAACCCGACGTCCATAACATTGTACTATTTCAGGTTCAGTCGTTGAGATCCTAGAGTTCATACTTGACTCGTAATCAATATGAGCTTACAGTTCGAACTTGAAGCAGTTCAAGCTCAATTTGAGCAGGAAAAAAATTATTTGAGTTTGTTTTTGACTCGGAACACATCTCAGCTAGAAAGTTCGAAACTGTGGTGTTTCAGCCGGAAAATTTTACACCGTTTACGTTTTAAGTTCATAAACGACTCGCTCCTTTTGAATTAATACTCTGGCGTATCATCATCTGTAAAAAGAACATGAAGAGTTCAAAATGGGCTGTTATACAACCTAATCCTAAAGTCCGAAATGATGCATTGTTTTAGGCTTTGTTTCTGAAAACAGTTCTTGCTTCAGTCACAATTTAGAAGTTCGAAAAAGTTGGGCGTTTCAACTTTGATGTGAAAATTCATTTATAACTTTTAATTCTGTGAAAAAGGTGTTAAGCACATGTCCAATATAAGTAGTGCAATCTCGATTGAAAAAGAAACAATTTGTGTTTCTTTATGATGAGTCAACACATTATCAGCTGTCAGATCGGTATAATCTGATCTTCCAACTTTGACGTTGTTTGATTTCATCAATGACTCTCAGAATAGAAAAAAATGTTCAAAGCAGACTCTTATTCAAGGCAAGCCTAAAGTTCGAAACACTTTATTATTTCAGGCCGCTTAGTTTATGAATTCACATAGAGTTCCTGCTTGACATATAGTAGTCCATACAAGCCTTTAGTCCTAACGGAGTGAGTTCAGGCTCGATTCAATGAGAAATAATTCGAGTTTGTTTCTGACTCAGTATGTGTCAGCTAATAGTTCGAAACAGTTTGACGTTTCAGCACTTTGATATTTCATTTCATGATTTCAAGTGAGTTCAGAAACAATTCGTCCATTTTGTGAAAGGGGAAATCGGGTGGTTTTGAACACACTCCAATTGTGAATTGCAACATGGAATGTTCATAATTCTTGCGATGGTGCTATGGACATGGTGCTCCGACAGAAATTCTTAATCACGCACTTTGACGCATCCACAACAGCAAAATTTTCGAAAAAACCTTCTAAGTCTTTTGGTGGTACTTTTTCTCTTTACAGGGACACTACTTGCGTCACGGGTATCAACGATGCCAGCTGATGCAGTGTCCAGTAGTGGAACATTTTCGCCGCAAAAAGGTGGAGCTTGCAATTCATCTGTATATGTTATTGCAAGCAACTTGGGAAACGTCTGCTCACTAGCAGCTGATGCTGTAGTCGCACCATCACCTTCCTCAAAGGATTTTTCAGTTAAGGGAGTTTTGCTTATTTCAACTTTATCACAGGTAATTTCTTCAAGTCGGATTCCTTCTACTGTTGGTTCAAATTGCTCAGTTTCTAAAAATTCGTAAGGAAGATAGTTGTAGAAATCATTTAAGTCATGTAGAAACGTCGAATAACTACGTCTGAGTTGAAAATGTCCGTTAGAAGATGCGTGCGTTGAAAATAAACCTAGTTTCTTGGACACCAAGTATACTCCATAAGTCGTTGCGGCAGCGAGGCCCCAGAACATTAAGTTAATCTTTAAGTCTGACGACATTTTAACTGTCTATTGCTACATTAAACATGCTACATTGTCTGAATCAGTATTTGCAAAGAATGCAATTGTTTTAAAATATCTAGTAATACATATTGTTTAGGAACAATGTGTGCGAAAATGAGACTCCAAAACATTGTTCGTATTCATACTACATTGTTGGACTATTGTTGGAAAGTGATGTTTGTTTCAGATCTAGTCGATGAAATGAATGGTTTGGTAGGAAAAAGATGAAACAACAATAAAAAGTGTACTTTCATTTCAAGCACAAACAAGTCTTTCTTCCTGAATAAGAAAGAATTTGCTATCACAAAAGTAGGTTTCATCCCTGTCTTTACATACGTGTAGGTTAATGAAAGCTATACTGCTGATAAAAAAATGAAGCTGTGCATCTTTTGATTTCTGTCTACGTACCTATGTAGACTGTTTAACCCTTTAACGCGTGGTGTCCACACCGTGAGGACACACAACTTTGACGTTTAGACTGTTGTCAGTCACGAAGAATAAATGTGTCTTCTATAAAAATACTTGAGGGTGACATAGTTACACGGGAATCCTTTACTTTTTAGCCCATCATTTCCCGCAAAAATTGTCGATTATTAGTAAAATTGTCAGGATTATTTTAACAGCACCGACATCTGCTGAAAACTGGAAGAATACGATGGAAATACATTTATATAAAAGAACAAAGGAGATAGACTGCCCAGTGCTGATAAAAAAGGCCAGCCGTTGCCGTCGCTGGATTTAACTACCAGCAACATGGCGCTTGATCGAATTGTTTATCGCGTGCCACAGATCTAGAGACCATCTTTGACACAGTGTGGCTGTGCGCGGCTGCCCTTTTCCCAGCATTGGGAAATGGTTGCTCTTCAAATAGTTAAGATACGTCCGGTATAGTCTGTGCAATCTGTAAAATGTGGTGTTTGAGATAGTTTAAATACGCTTAAAATAATATGAAGAAACGTATTTTCACACAAAAACGTGCACTATATTGACTGCATTAAATGGAGATTACCTATTTTCGCCATCTTGAAGTCTGTATTTTTGGTGTGTTGCCGTGGTCCAATTTCGGCCGACTTTGGATATGCATTTCAGCAATGATTATAGATTAAAAATCAAATCATAAAGATTTTATAGCAATGTTGTTCAGTTTAACCGTATTTTTACTTTGGTTTGCCCGAACTGAAACTAAGCGACAGTCTATCACATGCTAAAAAATGTAATTCCATTTTCTTCGAGCCTTCTTTACGTGATACAGGAAAGAAAGAATAAAACATCACGGACAGGCATAATGACAAACTTCTTTGTGAGTTTTGGATTTCCCAGTGATTGAAACGGATGGAAATCACAAAATTTTCGAAATTGTAGCCATATAGGAAAAACATCCTATTAAAAAAAAAAAAAAAAAGAGATCTCTTTGAAAACATTTTTGAATCATTTTTCTAATTTGTTTTGCTCTTCTTGAGATAAAATTAAGAATGTTAAACAATAATATACTATCAACATTTTATCTTTATGCAGAAATGGACACACTTTTTTTTTATTTTTCATGTTAACAGCATACTGGCACTTAAAAATAAACAATAAATTAGAGTAAATTGATAAATCCAAACAAAGCATCGATTATAAAGCGCTTTCGAATACAACTGTCTTTTTTTAACACACAAGAACTGCATAAAGAAAAGTTAAAATGAGGTACTTTTAACCCTTTGAGGCGCAACCCTTTCCCAATGCTGAAAAAGGGCAGCCGTTGCCATCGCTCGACTTAGCTACCAGCAAGATGGCGGACGATCGGAACGTTGATCGCGTCACAGATCTAGAGACACTTTTTTGACGACAGCTCGATGTGCCGGCACAGCCAGCTGCGTCAAAAAAGGGTCTCTAGATCTGTGGCACGCGATGAACGTTTCGATCGTCCGCCATCTTGCTGGTAGTTAAGTCGAGCGATGGCAACGGATGCCCTTTTTTCAGCATTGGGCAATCGATCCAGCTGTTTTAGCATTCTTCCATTTTTCAGCCGATGTCAGTGCTGTTAAAAATAATCGTGACAATTTTTTTACGGGAAATGACGTGCTAAAAAGTAAAGGATTCTCGTGTCACTATGTCACCCGCAACTATTTTTATAGAAATCAAATCTATTCTTCGTGACTGCCAACAGTCAAAACGTCAGAGTTTGGTGCTCCCAGAGTGGGAACACTGCGCATTAAAGGGCTAAAACCACCACCATTAGGGCATCATCTAATAACATGCACAAACTTCGTAGCAATCAATGTTTCTTTTACTCCAGTTAGAGCAAGGACAGACAGAAAAGCCGACACACCAAATTAACAACAAAATTCCAACTTTGTTGGATAGAGTTAAAAAAAGTATGAATTTATTCGTTGCGGTTTTTTCTTAGCTCCACGTGAAGGCAGCGTACTAAGTATTTTTTTTTTATAATAACCAGATGAATGCATTTCAGCTAAGGGCATACATAAAAAGAGTTCTTAATCATTTATTGAAGACGGCTCAAAGTAACGAAAACTATTTAATGCCAAAGTTCATGCTTAGTGAAATAAACGTTTTTACATTTATTTCCACAGCGAAAATGTAAAAAAATAAAAATAAATAAAAAAATAAAAATTGAGACAGATTTGTAACTCTCTGGAAAATAAAGTTTTACTATTTCATGAGAAAAAGCTCGTGGGAAAAAAAATATAAGGACAGTAGTTTATAAATATCAAAGAATTTTCTTGGGCTAAAAGAAGATAATTTACTATCCAAGTTTGAAGTTAATAGCTTCTTTATAAACTGGAATATTGTTAAAAATAACAAAGAGAGGAGACAAGATTTAGCTTGTAATGCAGTGCATAATACAGATATGCCTCTGGAGGGCAATAAACACAGGAATTGAAAAGAGGGTATTAAAAGTAATGACTGTTCTTTTTTTCTTTCTTCTGTTTGTAATATTAAACAGAAATACTTTACTAGCGTTTATTTTAATAACGCGAGTGTGTATCTGGTTTCAGAGTTTATCAATGTATAGCCAAATTGAATGGTGAAAGAGCACGTTTTATGTTTAAGCTACGTATATTGCTATTTGTAGTAGCTATTTAAATTCATAATCCTTAACATTGAGGAGGCATGTATATGAGTAGCGTAGGCATGGGTTCGGGAAGAGCTGCACGTGACTCCTTAATTTTGCTTAGAAAACCTTTAATTTTAAAACAGTTTGTTTTTCTATACCTGAAGAAATTAGCTGTTTTTAATCTTGTAAATAAAACATCGCTCCGAAATCCCCGAAAAAATAAATATAGAAAAATAATGGGTCACGGTATACATAAGATTTTTTTTCCCCAATGGCAGCTCTGCCCCTAGAGACATTGGCCAGTATTAAAGCCGGAGTTGTTAGTCTCTTTATAGACCTAGTAGGTGTACCAACCTAGTAGGCACCTAGTAGGTGTACCAACGACGCCCCCTGTGAAAGGACAGACACAATGACAGCCACGGTCGGGGGTCAAACCCCGACCGCCGGGAGTTGAACCCGAAACAATAGTAAGGTGCGTTACCCACCATACAATCCGCTCGGCCGCTTATAGGTGTATATAAGTTGATTATCTTAAATGCTGGTTACTTTGGTCCAACCAATGATTTTTTTCCATTGCCAAGGCACTGGCCCATGAAGCCTTGGCAGCGGGGTCGCAAACCGTGATGGCCATTGCCTTACTCTCTCGGCCATAGGTGGGCCAATGCCCATTTGTCAAGAGGCACCCAAATGGGATGCTATCATTAACCTTAAACAATGACATTATAAACAAAAAAGCCTACGCCGGATGCGTGAAAACAAACACTCATAGATGCAGAGCACTGGCGCTTCATATAATTAAAGAATTAGCTACATATAGCTTTTATTTAAGATTATTTCATTTGTGTCTGCAGTATTTGTTAAAAAAAACTGTTTTGTAACTAAAAAATCATTGTTAATAGTTTGATTATTCGGTCCGTTAATAAAACATTTTAAATAGTTTTTTTTAGTTTATATTTTAGTTTTATGTATAATTCAAATGAATGGTAACATGCACATATAAATATTGAGGGGAGTGAGAGAAAACAAAAGTATGGTATAAATACTTTACAGTAGAATCTTGTTTATCCAAAGTAATTGGGACCGACTGCTTTTGGATAATCAAAAATGCCACTATTTTGACAATATGCACAACTCCGTAGGTTATGTTTTATTATAATTAAAAGTAATTTATAAAAAGTTAAGTTAAGCAGAACAGAGAAATAAGAATAAGTTAGTACACTTTTAGTATGATATTTAGTTATGGTAAGTTTAAGTTTTCAAATGACTTTTACATTGAAGAGGTAGTTTCACAAAGGTGTGAAGTAAGACAAATGGCGAAATATGTATTTCCTCTGGTTACCCCCTGAATAAATCCCAGAAAGAGCTAAGAGTGCACAAAGATAGAAAATATGTATTTATAAATTATACAAATATTAGCAACAAAAGTGTGTTTTATGAGATTTCTAAATAAAAAAATTGTAGCTATATATCAGACCAACGTTCACATGCCAGATATTTAAAGACCGTATATAAGTTAAACGCTTTAAGAAAAACTCATTGTTAAAGAAAAAAAATAATAATTATAAACAAGAATATCCAAGCTTCATCACAGGTAGAATGCATCAGTTCTACTAAATTAATAAATATATAAACAAAACATGTTTTTTTTTACAGCATAAACATATTTAAATGAGCAGGATTTACAAACTGAGATACAACAAAGGCACAGCTGCAATAATTCATAATATATTGATTGTCAGACCAGAATAAAGCACCAAAATGCCTTAAAACAAAGAAAGAAAGAGTAAAGATCCAAAATGTCTTAAAACAATGAAAGAAATAAAAAATATCATATTTAGCACTCATTAGGAAGTACTTATGGAATAATGCATTTAAAAAGACCAAAATATAGCTGAATTTCAGTTTTGTGGCTAAACGCAAAAGACCTACACTGTCCATATAAATTAGGTGCTATACGCTAAAGAAATATAAATCCTGGGTATGAAAACAAACTTTTTTTAATTCATGGGATGTTTTCTGTTACTAATAATGTTAAACATTCCAATTTGTTGAATTATTTGATGCAATGCATTGATCACCTTCACACCTGAAAAGATTTTATATACATACCTATATTAGTTTTAAATGCAAAAATATTAAACTTGATGAAGAGCTGTTTTTTCCATGAAGGTAAGGGTAAAATGGATGATATAAAACAGACAAAAATCAGTACATTTTTATCAAATGTTATTTTCTTTTTGCCATGACTCACAAATTAAAAAAATATATATCATGGCCCTGAAAATGCTTGAAATTACTTCATTTGAAAGATTGTTAGCTGATGAGCTTGAACTAGCAGTTTGTTCACTGGTATTTTATATGGACACAGATTTTTCACTTAACATTATTCTATGCTCTAAAGCATTTCTGTCCAATAGGTTAGCATTTGAATATTTAGTAATTTTTTCTAATGTATTTTCCAGGCATTACTTAGTAAAATAGAAGTATTAACACTTTTTCATGACTACCACACTATTATTTAAAACTTATTAAATACAATATAAACTCTTTTTAACTAACAAAAATTTTATTTTAATCCATTTGTGCCTGGATATTTTTGCGACTTTCTTCGATTTTTACTGATAACAGAAATAATAGATAATTTTCTGATGTCAACTTCTTGAACAAGGGATGATTTCTTTTAAAATCATTAGGCATAAAAATCGAAATATCAACATCCTACTTGGTCATGTTAAAATATTTTGTAGAGTTGAGGTTCAATACTCATGAATAAAGGCTAGAAAAAATAAATAACATTTTTGACTTATAGCGAAAATGCCGTCCCAAAAAAGTGACACTAGGCATAAATGGGTTAAAATGTATTCTACAAGAACATTCTATTTCTTATAAGAATTTACAATGCTTGACTAAGCCTTAACTGCATAGCCATTTTACCCCACCACACTAAACCATAAATAGAATATATGTAAGCAACTTCTTATCTTTTTCTGATAGTAATTTGTTCAGACCTTTTCTAAATTCAAAATAATAACAGGACTTCTCACATTTACTGGAATGTATTAGTTTCTCGAAAGTTTTTTAGGGACAAAGAACAAGGCTTTAATAACCAGATAAAGGCTAACATTATGTTACTAAATGCAACTAATAAAACTTTCAAAAACTTCACTTAATTTGGAGTATTAATGTTGGCCACTAATGTCTAAAAATATAGATGGAAAAGGAAAAGCATTTAAAAATCCAGCTATTTATATTTTTGATAAAAAAAGAAATGCCTACTCATTTTACCCAACCTTACCCTACGAATGTAGAAATACTTTTATAAAGTCAAATTCATGATGATACATATATATCGTAGATATTCAAACATAATACACCTCTGAATTATTATCAAGAAATTGATTTCAAAGAATTATTTTTCTATTCACGAAGCATTGTATATTTTAACATATAGTCAGTTCTGTTTATTATGTACCTATATATACAGAAAAAAAAAATGTATAAAAAACCAGACATTATAATTAACACTCTCTAAGAATTGAAAATATATGGATATTTATATAAATATATATAAATAATATATATATATATATATATATATATGTGTGTGTGTGTGTGTGTGTGTGTGTGTGTGTGTATAGTATATATATATATGTATGTATACAAACGCATCTGTAAAAATTTAGTAGCCTTTATCCATATACTGCAGTCTGAGATAATAATGCGGACTACTATTATAATAATATGTTATTTATGTAATAATAGGTGGATTATACGAGTGAGAACGCTGCTTTATATTGATAATCTGTGTTTAACATTTTAAAGTTATTAATGGAAAAAAGATACATAAAAAGGGCTAAATTGAAACTATTGACTAAAACTTATGCATTTTAGTGTACGTTTGTGATACACTTTAGATCGCAACAAGTCCTATCCCCTTCCCTTTTCAATTTTAAATACCGAACAACGTCATTAAAATTCAGCAAACAGCATTCTTTTTTTTATGTATTAATTAAAAATTCAGAGCGTGAAATATGCTCGTAGGGTTGCACTTAAAATATCTCTGACTATAGTTATTATGTATTAATGACTATGTCATTTTATCTCTCAACACCCTTTATTGAAAAATGTGTCCCAAAAATGCGACATAATTTTACATGCATTTAAATACTATTAGTTCACAACAGCTTTAATCTATTGTTACAATATTTAGTAAACTGTAGAATATGCTTCACATGTATGTTTTACATATATTTTAATACTATTAGTTCACAACAGCTTTAATCTATTGTTACAATATTTCGCAAGCTGTAGAATTTGCTTCACATGTATTTTTTTTTTTTGGTACATATATTTAAATACTATTAGTTCACAACAGCTTTAATCTATTTTTACAATATTTCGTAAGCAGTAGAATATGCATCACATGTATTTTTCTATAAATAAGTTACACTCATAAAAATTTCAACATAGGATTACAGGGCGACATACGCGAAAGATGAGCGATAAAATGACAAAGTCAATACGTTTTAATATGGCAATAATGAAACTAAAAAAATAGAGGGGTTCAGGGGGATCTCCCCCTGACGAGGCTCGAACAGCCGAGTTATATATATATATATATATATATATATATATATATATATATACATATTAAGCATTACATTTAGAGATGTGTACATAGTGTCTAATTAAATGTACTTGTATTAGCTTGTAAATTATTGATTAAATGAAATATTTCACAACGCGTATTGTTAAGAGAATGAAATACCTATTAATAAAAAATCTGGAGTGACTCCACTCGACTTTCCGAACACTTACGATTAAGATCATTACCAAGCATTTAAATAAATTTTAATCGATGAATAATTCAAACATACATACCAAATTGAAACTCAATCGAATGCACCGTTTAAACGCTTGCAGAATTTCTCCCCATATGCCATTATGCCATAACATAAAAGAAAGTTTTGTCGTAGCCCTTTAGGAGAACTATAAGTCCTATACACACCAAAATCAATACCGGTCTTAGGATGGTGGTTTATAACATGTATACCGAATTTGAGCTCAATCGAATGTATCGTTTAAACGCTAGCGCACTTTCAAGAAATTCCCCCCATAGGCCATAATGTAAAAGAAATCTTTGTCGTAGCCCTGTAGAAAAACTATAAGTCCTATACACACCAAAATCAATACCGGTCTTAGGATGGTGGTTTATAACATGTATACCGAATTTGAGCTCAATCGAATGTATCGTTTAAACGCTAGCGCACTTTCAAGAAATTCCCCCCATAGGCCATAATGTAAAAGAAATCTTTGTCGTAGCCCTGTAGAAAAACTATAAGTCCTATACACACCAAAATCAATACCGGTCTTGCGACGGTGGTTTATGACATATATATCCAATTTGAGCTCAATCGAATGCTCCGTTCAGGAGCTATCGTGTTCACTCACATACACACAAACACACATACACACACACACAAATACACATATACATACATACATCTCGTAAAAATAGCATAAATGGATTCAGAAGCCCTCAAAACGTGTAAAAACACCAAAATCTCGAAGTCGAATTTTTTCATGATTACAATACTTTCCTTACATGGTACATGTTCGGAAAGTAAAAATGAAAATATATAGTTTCAACTGATCCTTCAAAACATTTTAGGTTTCATATATACTCCTCGCGCGTGCATCATTATTTCATTTTCATTCATTTATTAAGCAGTTTTAGTCATAGGTATTTGGAAATTAAAATGCGTAATAGCAAGCTTCAATAACGTTTTCCACGGAGAGAAATACATTTCAATAACTTATTCTGCATTATATTTTTAAATCCGCAAAAATATCTGTTTTTTAAAGCTTCTATGCTGTTCATACAGGCGAAAACTATCATCTTTCTCCCTGGCTCCCTGTCTAACGAGGTTACTGTACAATTTCCCCGCTGGCTGTAGAAACAGGTTTATCCTTCCCTCCACAGCGCAGCGCAGCGCGTGTCTTGGCGCCAAATGCTCTGTATCCATTAGTGTTTGTTTACACGCATACCGGATATTGAACCCTGATCAACAGTGTGATAGAATGGTGCGTTAGCGGCTACACCACCTGTGTAGCTTCCATCTAATGATGATTACTGTCTCTCCACGGAAATGTCTTCGACCTGCTTTGCCGATTCGAAAACAGGAGGAGGGAAAGGCTTAGCATCTACTGCTACTTTTGGGAAACTAAACGGAGTTAAACTCACTCTTAAGAAAAAAGATAGAAAGGATAAATATTTTGTAAGAAATCACAGAGAAAAAGTGTCTGGTATTGATCTGAGTGTAATGTTATAGCGCAACTTACGAAAAAATTCCTTTTTCTCCTACACCTAAACTGCAGTGGAATAGCATGTTTCCTTGAGACTAACCAGCTTGCCTATTGCCAAAGAATTTTTGTTGTTGTTGTTGCGGTAAGAGCAAGGATTTGGGTAAGACAGTATTCTAATAATATTAAAGGTGAACAAGTGTTCAGCCTCGTACGTCTAGTACTAATAGCTAGGTACTGTACAAGAATGGAGTCAGCTTATGATTCGATATTTTTTCTTTTTGCGAGAAAAGTAATAAGCCACTGACACAAAAGTAATCAGTATTTACCGTACTACCGATGAAATTGATTCCGCCATGCGCTTAAAATGCATACAAGAATATCGAGTTGTTCTTTAAAGAATTAAATGCACTCTTAAGCTACGTCTGAAAAATTTAGTTTACTTCGGAAACTTGAATCTCGAATGCAAGAGATTCAAATGCATTTTTGCTTTCAAATGAGTTCTTTTACAAAAATTTTTTTTTGGAAATACAGCTCTTTCTACATTTTATGAATATTCTCACTGTAGATCGGAAATTAAGGTTAAAATAATAAAAGCACATTACAGCATTGTCTATTCTTACTATTTTATAGTTATAAAACTATGATTAAAAAAAAAGAAAAGAAAAGTAAGAAAATCTGAAACACTTTCAGATTTTAAATATGCACTAAATTGCAATATATTAAAACCGTATCATAATTTATTCGTCGTCCCTATTTTTCTTCCTTACTCCAATAAGGTGGAAATTGCATCATTTCATGAGTGTGCCGTATTTTTCTTCCTTGTTGCATAAAACCCATCTTTGGAATCGAAATCTATCTTAAAATCGCCTACTAAAACTATTTTACAATCTCCGCAAAGTATATTCCAACTATACTTCACCGTTTAAATATTGTTTCGAATGTGCATCATAATCCATGTGTGTGCCGTGTTTGTCTTTCTTGGGTTGGTTCCTACTTTAATACATTAACTCTCATCAAGGTGGCGATAATTAAATACATGCAGTTTTGTATTTATCTGGAACCGTCACTATGACGATTTTTTGTATTTATGTGGAACCGTCATTTAGAATTAAAATGGCGATTTGGAACAATATGTAAGTGCAGCATTCTGTTACCTATTCATTTATTTTGGGTTGCCAATTAATGCAGTTTTAATAATTAAGTGTCTTCAAATTTCTTAACTGGTGCGTTTATCGCTAATTTGTTCACTTTAGTTTTCATCTAGTTCTTTTGGGGGCGTTGAAACTTGTGCATAATTTCTAGAGACCCATGACTGCAAAGCTCGCCAAAGTGTGGGGACTTTTTAAGTTGGCGAGAGTGGGGGCGTTAAATAGGGATCAACTCTTTCTTGTACCATAAAACACATCTTTGGAATCGAAATCTATCTTAAAATCGCCGGCTGAAACTGTTTTGCAATCTTCCCCAGCATATTCGAACTATAGGCATAGTCCAACTATATCGCGTAGACATTTTAAATACTGTTTGGAATGGACATCATAATCCACGAGTGTACCATGTTTTCCTTCCTTGTCCCACAAAACACGTCTTCGGAATAGAAATCTACATTAAAATCGCCTACCAAAACTGTTTAACAATTTCCGCCTGGCATAGTCAAACTATACTCCACCTTTATAAATACCATTTGGAAAGTGTATCATAATCTATGAGTGTACCGTATTTGTCATCTCTGTTCTATAAAACACTTCTTCGGAAATAAAATCTGTTTTAAAATTGCCTATTAAAACTATTTTACTATATTCGCCTGGCGTTTTCTAACTATATTCGAAAAATATTTATAATAAATTGTCGCGTTTTGACACTAACATTAGCGATAAATTTTCAAAAATTGCAAACCTTGCGCGACTTTCAACATTTTATTAACTCCTCCCCCCTCCCTTTCCACGTTATCTGGCAAACACATTTGAAAAGATCTTCACCGTGACAGTTCATATCTACAAAATTTATTGACAAGATCGCATAGACAAATTTCTCATACTGGTCGAAATAGCCCCCTAGTGCTGGTAAAAATAAGGATCAATCCGATACCCGGAATCAATGAGACACCTGATGATGACGACGACGGTGTGCACCCGAACCGGGTACGTGTCACAAGAGTAGCTTTGCTGAACGCTATAGACTTTTTACGGAAAACATTTGAGAACAATGCAAATCTGATCCCCTCTCTTCAACATTAGGTGAAATTCAATTTACGCCACATGCAACTATGCCCCTAAAACAGCCTTTAATTTCGGATCCCCCCCCCCTCAGAAGTTGTACTTTTTTTCCCTTTTAAATAAAAGTACATATGTATTTTTGTCACATTTTTCTTTATTGTTAAATAAATACTTGCATATGCATACGTTGAACTATTAAAAAATGCAGTTCATATATTTTGAGATTTTCTCTCTTAAATTTTCTCACTTTTATTTTTTTTCTGCGGTTTATTTCGGATTTCGGTTATTTCAGTCAATCGCAATCCGCCCGATGTGACCGGAATAAGCGACGACCAATTTGTACAGTGACGACCAATTTGTACAGTTTGGCAAATTCTCGCCAAATATAGAAGCGGAATTCGAAAATGAGAACTTATTTTTTAACGCCAAATTTGGCGATAAATCAACAAAAGTGGCCAACTTTGGTGACTTTTGACATTAAGAACAGTACCGTTACTGGCAACTCTTTAAGCAATGGTTTAAATACAAGTTTTTTCTCGATTTTCTAATCAGAACGTGACCAAATCAATATGAGACCACCTCTGAACTATCCCCTTTCCAGTAAAAAAAGATTTTTTGATATCGGTCTACGCGGTAAAAAGTTATCGCTGTACATACATAAAATAATACACATTGAACATAGTACCTCCTCCTTTTTTGAAGTCGGTAAAAAGTGTTTTAAATTAATTACACTCTGTAGTGTTAAAAAAGTGAAAGTGATCGTCAATTAATATTAGTAGGGGTTTTCTTTTTCACCCTACAAAGACAGCAACATAGTAAGCATTTTTTTTTTAAATAACGGGTTCGGCTTAGGGCATGTATAAAAGGCATTTTAAATACTTATTCATGATCGTGTTTAGTTACGAAAAGCATATATAATGTCAGAGTTTACGCCTCTTGAAATAAGCGTTTTTATAGTACAGCAAAAATGCTCTTTAAAAATGTGAGATTTGTAACTTCCTGGGAAATAAACTTACAGTTTTACGAGATAAGACTCGCATGGTGAAAAAAAAAAAAAAATAAACTGTGATTTATAAACACAAGGAAGAATATTTTCTCGGGCAGTGCAGATAGTGTAGCACCAAAATTAATGAAATCTTTTATAAATTTAAATATTCTTAACAATAATGGAGTTAGTTGGCTCTACACTGAATTGTTCATACACATCCCAGGAGCACAATGAGCATAAAAAAATAAAGATGTGGGAGTAATAACTATTTAATTCTCCCTCATAATATTGTGAAGTTGTTATAAAGATATATATTTTAATTACTGGAGCATTAATCACATCCTCTTTATCAGCAGGGCAAACGAAGCACTTGCCTATGTCCGACTTACTTTATAAGCCTAAAATTATTTAGATGTTTCAAAATTTGTGTAAAATGCAAGCTCGGATTCTTTAAAATGTTTGTATTCTTAAATTAAAAAAAATATTTTTCTTCTTTAATAAAATATTTTTAATTTCAAAAACTAAAAAGACAAGCTTTTAATCTCTATACAGTCACTATACATTTGTTATTAAAAAATCTATTCATTTACCTATTTTTAACTATACATTTATTACCAATGAATCTATTCATTTACCTATCTTTAACTACACTCATGTCCATAAATTAAGGATAATTCAGAATCACACAGAAATTGATCTCTAAAATAAAAATTTCACCTGTGGAATGATCACACACATCTTGAAGAAGAATATGCAAATTACAGGAAACCACCAGATGGCGTGGATGGTACGTCACAATGGCGAGAGTGTAAGAGAGGGGTATATAAGGAATGGTGGCAAAGAAGTAAAATTGTTCACAAGCGCTGTGAAAGTCTTTCAGTGCAAAAACCGCATAGTTATGGCACAAAGGAGCAGAATTATCGGACGACTGGAATGTGGACGTACCCAGCTGGAAGTATCCGAGGAACTTGGAATCGTCTAGAGTGTCATCTACAGGCTTTGGCAACGATTCCAAGATGATGGTAATGTGAGTAGACGTTACAGCACAGGTCGCCCCCGAGTCACAACGCCGAATGAGGACCGCTATTTGGCAGTTACTGCCAAAAGAAACAGACGGAGTACAGCATCAGACCTGTCTCGTCAGCTCTCTTCAGCTACCGGTACGACAGTTTCAAGGCAGACCGTGTACAGACGCTTAGGGCACATTGGTCTATATGCTCGTAGGCCTGTCAGATGTGTTCCACTTACCGCAACTCACTGTCGCCTGCGATTAACCTGGAGTAGAGAGCATGCATTGTGGACACCGCAACAGTGGTCTTGTGTGATGTTTTCCGACGAGTCCAGGTTTAGTTTGGAGTCTGATTCTCGCCGGACATTCATCTGGAGAGCGCCAGGTACCCGTTATCACCAAGAGAACACCATTGAAAGACACCGTTACGGTGGTGCAGGATGGCTCGTTTGGGGAGGAATTATTCTTGGTTCCAGAACTGACCTGAATGTTCAGAGTGTAACGATGACAGGCCACATCTATCGGGATGTCATTCTGGAACAACATGTACGTTTGTTTCGGGGCGCCATGGGTGCTGAATTTGTGTTTATGGATGACAACGCCCGTCCTCACCGTGCTAACATTGTAGACGAATGCCTTCAATCGGAGGATATCACCCGTATGCATTGGCCAGCATACTCACCGGACTTGAATCCAATAGAGCATGTGTGGGATATGCTTGGCCGACGAATTGCAGCCCGTCAACCCCCTCCCACCTGTCTACCGGAACTTCGGAGTGCATTGCTTGATGAGTGGTGTAATATTCCCCAAGATCAGATTGATCATTTGATACTCAGCATGCCTAGGCGTTGTCAGGCCTGTATTGCATCGTCCGGGAGACATACTCCGTATTAACCATCCTACTAACCATGTTATACTGTTTTTTGTAAATAGGTTCTTTTTTGAAATTTGGTCAAGGGAGTAAAACTTGCAATTTTTATTAATTATGTCAAACATATAGCATCTTTTTTGCTCTTTACTTTTTGTTTAATAAATAGACTTTACAAATAAGTCAAATTTGTTTTGCTTCTTTCTCTTTCTTTGCCTGAACTTCATTATCCTTAATTTATGGACATGAGTGTAGTTTCTTAAAATGTAATTGTGAGGAAATTTCAGTTAGTTCTGATAATGTATCTTATTCATGTACGGGAAAATCTTTTAACATCCCTTTACTGCTATGCATTTACACTTAGTATTGAAGATTTGCTTAATTTTTACTTATTTGTGCAGTTTATATGTGTCGAAAATAACTTAAATGGTTACTTTTTATCCGTGTAATTTTTCATAGAAATTTATAATGTGGCAAGGACGAAAAAGCTTTATTTTCCTAGGCCCAATATGTTGATGATCCTGGTGTTCGCGTTTAGTTTTACCAGTTATCACCACACCATCTTGCAAAGCTGAGCTTAGAAAAAAAAATTTAAGCTTACACTATCTTACTGGCATCTGTAACACCTATTTGTATGCATATTGAGGAAGGCTAAAATGTGATTACCAGACATGACACTGGTTTAGAAATGCAATCTGAAAATCAGGGAATTTTGGGATGTAGTTCAAAGAAATGAATGCAGCTTTTGAAGCCTTTTAAAAATTCCAAACTCCTTTAGAGCTTAAAAAAAAATCCAGAATATGCATTTCTGCTTTCAAATTATTTCTCTTCTAAGCATATATAGCTGAATGTGGTCGCCCCGTTTTCATTGGCTTTTCATTATCTTCCTGAACAGTAAAGTCAACGAGGACTTCAGCAGTCCGTGGACCACAGAAGAATGATGCAGAATGTATGAAGTAGACCATTATCTTGTATCACCATTTTGTCATTAAGCATCAATATCAGCGTTTTTCTTCTTTCTTTTAAAGTTAACAACACTACATTGTTTAAAAATGCATGTTATGTGCTGGCAAGGAATTTTTCTTTAGTTTCTCATAAACACGACGTAGTAGGTGTTTTTTTGAAATAACGGGGCTGAATGCTTTCCGTTTTTATGACGCATAAAAAGAGTGCTCTTATTCATTCATGATTGTGTATATTAACGAAAAGCACTTAAAGTCGAAGTTCGTGCTTTGTGGAATAGAAGTTGTTTACTTTCTAGCAAACACTTCTTAAAAACCTGAGATATATTTGTAACTTTTTGGAAAATATAATTTAAAATGCAATGTATATATAGGTACTAACAAATCTTATTTATGCAGATAACACCGCTTCACCCACTTTTCGTGGAAATTATAGTAGGAGCATTTGATAAATAATAAATAACCAGTAAAGATTTCGTAAAGAACTTTTTATTCTCATGTGTACATACTTAGTGCTGTTTTTTCACATTGTCATCCATCATATTTAAGCACTTTTTCTGTTACCTAATGGTCCGACGGGTATACGTTAGTTGCACCGGCTAAGGTGAGAAATGGGGAGTTGCACCGCCTATGAATTTAATCCACAGTCGAGTTGCACCCGAGAAATGGAGGGGAAGGAGACGATCATAGGGGAAATCTGCGGTCTCGCAAAGGGCCACCGGTAGTGTTGCTACCGGTGGATCTTTTCGACGGGCCACCTACAGCGATGGCTGGACACAGTGACGTTTTTTTGGGTCTCGCAAAGGGCCAGCGGTAGTATATTTTTGAGGAACCCTTACAGCGATGGCCGGACCCAGTGATGTCTTTTTGGGTCTCGCATAGGGCCAGCGGTAGTATATTTTTGAGGGACCCCTACAGCGATGGCCGGACCCAGTGATGTCTTTTTGGGTCTCGCAAAGGGTCAGCGGTAGCATATTTTTGAGGGACCCCCTACAGCGATGGCCGGACACAGTGATGTCTTTTTGGGTCTCGGAAAAGGGCCAGCGGTAGCATATTTTCGAGGGGGGAGCAAGATAAGGTCTCCGTCGCAACTCTTTGGGATTCTCCCCTCGATTTGATTGATCTTTGGGATTCTCCCCTCGATTTGATTGATAACTGTTGGCACGGGCGCAACTGACTCATCCGGTCTGACAACGGCAATCGCTGGTCTTTTGTCTCCATTAAAATTGCGCCAAAGTCGCCAAGCTTGGGAACATTTCTTTGTATGGAAAGCTCCCAAGAACTTACCGCCACTTGAGGCGCCAGGAATAAGTCTCCAAAAACGAAGCGAGCTTGGCCATAGGCTTAACTTACTAAAGGCAAGAGGAAGCAATCTCCCCTTTCCCCCAAATGTTACACGCCTACAAGATATTTTCAATGCTTAGCGAGAAATCAGAAATCCTAATGTGATAACATTAAGGCTTATCGATTTCAATATGAATTTTAAATATTTGTAACTCGCACTATAAAAAAGTAATATATATTTTTTTAAAGTTAATTCCTACTTAGGTCAACAAAGAAAATTTTTATTTTAGTTACTTTTTATTAAATTTAATTAATGAATTGATGAATTAATTATTAATTCATAAATTTATGCAGCGCCGTTTGTCAAGCAAGGGTCGATACCGTTAATCCAATTTGTTTGTTTAGTTTATTGTTTTCTAATCCCACGTAACAGGATCTAAAATTAATTAATTAAATTAAATTAATGAATTAATATTTGAAAAAACTGTATTAACACCAAGTGTCATCCACTACATGTTTAAAAAAATGTATTTGAACTTGAATGGATGAATAAAATGTATTTTATTAACGATTGAAAATTTGAACAAGAAATATAGGTAGAGTGTGAACCAATACTAAGAAACCGACTCACATGCAACAAAGTTGAAATGTGAACTTGTGTTATAACATATTTATTTATTTATTTGGTGCGGAACATTAATTTTAGACTGCAAACCTTAGAAAAGCATATTCCTTGCTTTCAAGTGCCCACTCGATTCGGGTACGTTGTATAAAAGGAATATTTATGATTTTATCAATTGTTTGGAGAGTACAAGCATGATTAAAAAAAAAAGAAAACCGACTTCAAATTATTTCACCATAGCGAAAATTATTTCTATTCTAAAGTAATAAGGTTTGGCAAATTATCGCCAAATATACCAGATATCGCCAAGTTGAGTTCCGTCCTGAGTCTTATTTTTTGACTTCAAACTTGGCGATAAATTGCCAAAAGAGCCAACTTTGGCGACTTTTGACTTATGCCGGTACTCGCAAACTTTATTAAGCTATACTATTATACCCATTGAAAATAACAGGGTTTAGCAAATTTATTTTACGATATTATCATTTTACGAAATTAAAGGAATTTTTACGAAATTACGAAATTAAAGGTAAGGAAAACAAATTTGGTGACTGGTAAAGAGAATAAACGCATGATCTGGTGGAGAAGTGTGCGATGAGGGTATTCAATACTCATTATATAGTATGTATCGTCTTTTGCTACCAAATTTATAAATGTTATTCCTATTTACTGTATTACATACCCTATTGAAATTGTTGTATGTAAAATTTAATTTCGTTTACAGGAGCACTCAAAAGAATTCCGATATATTACACTATATGGGCAGTTATTCTTTAAAGCATAGAGATAATCGTCTATTTCAAATGAAAAGGGGTTTTCGTCATTAAGGATTACAAACTAGTGCTCTCCGATGAAGATAGCGTTCTTTGTATTTAATGTTCCTCTACAGGTGCACTCAAAAGAATTACATTGTCTAAAAGCAATACATTACGGTTAGTGGAAGCTTAGCGACATTTACCCATTTCAAGCATTACATAATGGACGTCTGGGGTAGCTAACTCTTCGTTTAAGAAATGTACATTCAAAGTTTTTTAAAGGGTAACATAAAATTACGTTAATAGTGATATCCTGCTCAAAATCGCGCCAAATTTGGCGCAAAAAATTATTGTGCTGGAAAGGGTTTTACAATCGATGCGCCTGGCATAATTTATGTTTTTTGTTTATTTATCACGCTTCTTTCCGAACACCCCTCCTATAAAATAAGAATGTAGGGCATTTTCTTTGCTTTTACCATTTTAAAGTTTATGGAAATGAAAATTTTTTTTGTTTTTAAATTAATAGGATTTTAGTGCTTAAAAAAGCACGCGAATATATTGCCTGGGCATTTTTTAACTCCACATTAAGAGAGAGTTTTGGGCATATTTTCGAAATAATGGATTGCATGCATCTTCTTTTACGGCGTGTATAAAAGGAGTTCTTAATCATTTATTCATTACTAGTTAACGAGGATAATGTCAGAGTTCAGACAGAAATAAACGTTTCTATATTTTAGAGGAATGCATTAAAAAAAAAAAAATAAAAATTGCCAGAGATTTGTACACGGCCTGGATAACAAAATCTTAAAATTTAATAGATAAGTTTCAGTTGCGGATCCAGAAATGTTTCAAGGGAAAGGCGATAAGTATGTGGAAGAATATTATCAGAGATGGGTTGCACATTATTTCAAAGTGTTCATTTTTAATGTCGAACGTATATTTAACATATTCGATATCATCATCCAAAAGATGCAACGGAGAGTATTCCCCTTCTTTGACCAATGCTGTTACCCAAGATGGTTCTTTGAACGCCCCAATGGGACCCAGCTTTGTGCTTGTGCAATAGTAGGGTTCCCTGGAGTTTAGTGGCAAATCTCCTGAATTTATAACACTGAATTCTCCAGTTTGGGAAAAAGGTAAAGTGTGCAGATTCAGGGTTCCGATCTCTTGAGCCGCTTTTGATCTAATGGTCTGAAGTTTTAGCTGGTTTACTATAAATGTAAAGTGAATGAGCATTAGAACACTTTAGAAGCATTAGAAGTCATCTGCCCAAGGCATTGCCCTCCTCCCCCGTAAGGCAGACAGCCCTCGTGAAGCTATGCCTTAACTAAAATAATATCAGGAAAAAGCTAATAAACCATCTTTATGCTACTTAGGACAACTCGCTGTCACTGTTGTTCGTAAATTTTCTTTTGTGAGAACTCGTTTAGAAGTGAAGAAAAATTCATAAGAGGGAGAAAATAAGAGAGGAAAGACATCGATGATGAGCCGGTATGAACAACCGGTCCAACCCAAACAGCACATAAGCTTAAATCAAGCTTGACATTTCTTTGAATTTGACGTATTAATGCAAGCTTGACAGTTCGATTCATTTTAAGCTTGCAGCAAGCTTGGAGAAGTCATTTGAACTGTAAAGCTTGAATACAACTTGATTACTGCTTGATTTGCAAGCCACATCCACATAACAAATAATTTATCATCAGTCATAAATGTACTTGACCATAGAATTAAAAAAAAAAGATTCTATATTTCCAAATATGGAACTTCTTCAAAATAAAATACAATTATACTACGAAATTGATTTAAAAATCAGTCGTTTGTCTCGATTTTGGCCAGTATTGCCCAGCATGAGTGTCACGATATTGAAAGTTTTAAAACGTGTGCTGCTTTTAAGTTTATACTATGCTTATTTCCCTATTAGTATAGTCTATGAATCACACATAACATTATTTTAATTTTGATTCATCCCATGGAAAAATAAAAGAAAGAAATCGGCATCGAGCACTGATCGATCTCGTCAGAAAACAGCGTGACAACCATGACAATCACTTCAAACATTAGACACGCCAGCGCGAGGCAGATTGGCGGAACGGATAGGACGCTGGCCTCCCAACCCTTAAGTCCCGAATTCTATCCCAGCCGCGGACGCTTGATGGAAATAGATTAACTTGAAATTTCAGCATAGAGGGGAAAATGCGTGGAAAAATAAAATACGTGGGGCGAATTCGCCGACGGGCGCCCCGTGTATTTAAGAGATTTTTTTTAAAGAAAAATTTTTTAAGCTTGAAATTAAGCTTGCTATGTCAAGCTTAATGCAAGCTGGGCAAGTGTAAACTTAAACACTTGATTCAAGCTTGCATTAAGCTTACACGCTTGAAATTTTCAAGCTTAATTCAAGTTTATTGACTTGATAAATCAAGCTTGCTGCAAGTTTGATGCAAGTTTGCTGTGCTGTCTGGGAACAACCGGCACAAAAAGCATTTTTAGCTTATGTGTACCGTGAGAATGTTCGATCGTCTGTTTCACTTCCACTGTATTTCTTACCGACAGAATAATACAAAGTGTAAATTACGGTTATAGTGAATATCTTTTGTGATTATACACAGTTGAAGCATATATTAGCACTAGACGCTGTTTCACTCACTCCAGGTTTTTTTTGTTGACATAATTTGTGAACATGATTTGCATCAACATGTTTTCATTGCATTTTTCAGTATGGTTGCCCGATAACAAGGGAAAGAGAGAATAAAATGTTAAAGTCATCAAGGTGTGCAATTTTTGATGATTTATCACCAAGTTTAGCTCAAAAAAATGCCCCAAAATGAAACTATATTGGCAATATCTTCCATATTTGGCGAGAAAGTAACAAACCCTACAGTTTATTACAAAGGAGAAGTATGGTTAGAATATGCCTGACGAAGATTTTAAAACAGTTTTAGTAGGAAATTTTAATATAGATTTCGATTCTGAAAAGTTTTTTTGCAACGAGAAGGGCAAACACGGCACACTCATGGATTATGATGCACATTCCAAACAGTATTTATAAAGGTGAAGTATAGTTAGAATATGCTTGGCGAAGATTGTAAGACAGTTTAGTAAGCGAATTTAATATGAATTTCGATTAAAAAGAAGTGATTTATGGAGCAAGGAAGCAAAATACGACGCACTCCTGGGGTGCACGTTTCAACTTAATTGAATAAGGAAGAAAAATAGGGACGACACATGGATTATGATCCGCTTTAAGTATATAGCACTTTAGTGCGTTTTTAAAATATGAAAGTGAACCAGATTTTTTTTTTTTTCAAAACTGAATTCCATTAGTTACACTGTCCAAGGTATTCAAATTGTTGTTCCAGGAAACCAGTCAATTATTCGTTAATCAATAGTGTTGATGCAAATATCGTGTTGGAAAGAGTTTATACTCCATTCGTCTGACAATGATTTACATTTCTTCTTCCTTGTAAATTGTTTATTTTATTTCATATAGATTTATTTAAAACACTGCTGCATTAGAAACATTACACAGACTAGAAAAATTTCTATAGTGACCTTAATTACTTTAGTAATTATCCCCGATAAGAAATAGATCTAATGTAACAGCGTGATTTCAAGTTTCAGGGTTGAGCATATTTCAGAATGCTGGTAAATCGCTGCATTGAGTCAATCCGTATCACGTATTTCTAAGAACAATAGCGTAGGTTAAACTGAGCCGTGAATGGGAAAAAATAAATCATCCTAAATAATAAATCATAAAAGATAAATCATCCTAAACGAATGCATGATCAGACAAGTCCAAGATGCAGAATCGTCCTACACTGTGGCGGAATTGGTTAGTGACCGAACACAGAAAAGGAATCTTCGCTATTAGGACTTTGTGACGAAATACAGGGAATATTATAAATCAAATAAGAATATTATTTTACTCTTTACAATATTCTCTTCATCTGCCAGTTATAGACTTGACCACTATACGAGCCGTAGATATCAATCATTTTTATGATTGGGGCGCCTAGCAGGCAGGGTCTGTGAACGGTCTTCTAATTTTTAACCAATTTCAGATGAGAAAACAGCACCTGGATTGGCATTCCCAAAAGTTCTTTTGAACATGGACAACATAGGAGCAACGACGTATTTTACGTGAACCAGATCCCTTTAGCGTACACGGTCACACAGCAGTCCAGTCGAGAGAGGTTGTCATACTCCCAAGCTCTGACCAAAGTCGGCCCAAAATGTTAACAAAGCTACACTAATACGAGTAAATTTGTTCATTTAAATAAAAAAAAGAACTTGTTAAACTTGCACTCTCTTTAATTAAGCAGAAATAAATTATTTACTTCCACGTTAAGTATCTCACAATTCAGTTTTTGATAACTTAATTTTCGAAAGAACTACTAAAAAGACTGTGGTTACGTTTATATTTCTCGCTTTACTTATTCTTTAAATATGAAGTGTTCTTTTTTCATACTGCCTTTTTTAAATGGAAAATGGGGCAACAGCAGGGCCGATCCCACGGGGGGGTGAGACACCCCCCCCACTTAAAATGCAGTCGGCAAAATTGCTATTCCAGACTTCTCATTTTAGTATTCAAAAGAGTTTTTAATCGGCACTTTTCCTAACTTTTGTCCCTTTGACGTCCCAGTACTTTCAATGCATACCAAACCGAGTGAGAAATTCCTTTCTCATTCGCATCAGTCAAAAGAAAGAAGTGGGAATGTATAAAGAGCGCTCGGCACTGGGTGGCCAGATACACAGAAGGAGGAGTCGGAAAATCTGCTCTCTACAATTGACACCACATACATCCCATAGCACCTGTCTCGGCATTTTTCCCTATGCAAATAGTCATCCCACATGTCCATAGTAATCTAATTAAGAATCTTCTGTGCACATCTCTATGGGAGAAATACTGAGTATGAGAACGAGAATGTTCTGTCCCGCAGTGGTCTGGGCGCTAACCTCAGTTCCAATAAGAACACGGCAAGGGAAGCAGCATCCAGCTTGGCCAGTGCTTGGGAGGGTCAACTCGGCTCGACTGCTGTTGGAGCGTGTACGCTAATGGGAGCTGGTGCACGTAAAATCCGTCGTGGCTCCAATGTCCTCCAAGTTGTTAAACGATACCTCTGGGGGTGCCGATTTCAGGGGTGTTGGGTCCCTCCTCTGGAATTGGTTCAAAATTAGGGGACTCCGAGCTGAGTCGGACTCCCTCCGACTGGGGCTCATTAAAATGGAAGACTCCCCTTCCGCCTATCGCCTGCCTATATGGGGGATCTGGCACCGCCCCGCGGTTGCCAGAGGGCATTAGCAACAACAACAACGAAAATGTTCCAGTCTTATATATTGCCCTGAGACAAATTAAGAAATGCCATTCTGTAAGAAGTAAAAATATCGCAAGAAGGCCGCAACTGGCCTGAGGCTGTCACCACCCTTTGGTCCAGCGTGGTCTTTTCTGGAAGAAAAGATGTATAGGAAGAGAATGTGTATGATGTATGGAAGAAATAGATGTATTTTCTTTGCTTCTTTGAAATGCATGGGAAAAAGAAATTCACTTTGAACAGTAGCCCCCTATTCCGGTTAGCTAGACAGCAACCGAGCCAAAGTCAAACATATACTTGGAGCCTTGGCATACCTTGGAATCTAAGCATACTTTGATTAGAAGAAAATCATATTTAGCTTTTAAGATATTATTAATACATCAATTTGGTAAAAATAAATAAATAAAAAAATCTCTAGCATTTAATAAAATGAAGTAAAAGTTTGCTTCTGTGTGCATTTAAGACAAGTTTGAAACCAGTTGTACACAAAAACATGAAACATATAGTAGTTGTAAACAAAAGAAAATGACAAAAAGTGCAGTGCACAAAATGTGATATAGGAGCTTCGAAATCAATATGCTTAATTTTCCATTTTCTCTTAAATTACAGGGAAAATTAACTTTTCGAACTAGAATTACTTTCCTTATTCCATTTTTCCCCCTTTAAGCCTCACATTCTTTTTAAGCCTTTATTTTTTAACGCTTTTAAAGAACTTGAAATGTTTATGCTTTCAGTTTGTCTGCCCGTGCTCTAAATGCCGCAAATATCCATCGATCGAATTTTTATGTGATAATGAAAATTACCGTACCATGTACCCTATTGAAAAGGATGTAGGTACCATTTATAGTTCTTTTACAGGAACACACAAAATAATTCCAATGCTTTGCAGCCTATGGGCAGAGAATGTTTAGAGTACATTTTAGGAACGTTCATCCACTTCAAGCAAAACGAAATTGGCATTTATTATTGAGGTTTATGAGGGCATTCTATCCATCGGCATGGGTGGACGTAGCGTTGATACCTATGCAGGGCTAACAAAATAACATACATAGATTAGGCTTTAAGAGCAGTAGTTAAAACAATATTTTAGTTTCTTGTTTGCTTTAACCTGTTCACTACCGTCGTTGCTAAGATACAATGGCAGAAAATTCTCCCTCCTGTATAAATCGTTGCTTTCCGGCATTCAAAGACATTGTGCAAGGCTGCGGCGGCTGTGGCCAGAGCAGAAACATTCTAAGACTCGTGCCGGAAAGCAACCATGGACGCAGAAAGGAGGAATCTCTGCCATCGCGTCGTTAACAACGCCAGGAGCAAACAGTTAACTGTTCGTCGTGCAATAGTATTCCAGCCAACATCTAGCTAAGAAAATCCAGTATATTTATGTGGTATCATAATCTTAAAGTCATAATTACTTATCTAAGTCACAAAACATTCTTCAAAATTTTTTCACACATTAAATTTCGCCATTTATTCTATGTATCATTTTTTTAAAAATAAAATTTGACATAACACGACATAGTTATGGTTTTTAAAGTGAAAAGCTTTTTATAATAGCTTATGTTTGAAATTTTAATCACACATAAGGTCGCGATATTAAAAACAGAATTTGTAAAAGAGCTCAGAAATAGAATTCTTTTAACATAAAATGAATAAAACGTCAATGTTTCTTTACATTCACAAGTTTTTCTCAAATGTTCGAAATTTTACAAAATCTAAGACTGAAAGAAGTAGTAAAATTTTGGACCTTTGAACTCAAAAAATGTTACAATTAAACGATTTGCCATCGAATTCTGAAAACTTCAAGAATCGCTCACAAATGTGTTATAAATATAAGCACAAACCTTTATTATTGGACCAAAATACCATGGTATATTTGTCTATATTGAATGAATAGACCCAGAGAGCGGTAATATTTCAGAATTGGTGGAGAAATAAATGTATCGATTATTAAAGCTTCAAAATGTTAGAAAACCAGGAGATTTAATGTAAAATCAGGAGACCAGGAGAAACCATCAAAATCTAGTACTCTCCTGAAAAATCCAGTAAAATTGGCAGGTATACAATAGTATATACGCAAATAAGACAGTGTTGAAAGTATAAACAGTGCTCTCTGTATGGCTTCCTTTCCTTTTTCATTCAGGGTACCCCCAAACTCATTCTCGCCAACCCAAACTATGGCCTGATAGTTTTGTCGCATACGGATAAGCAAATATTTTCTTCAGTCCGGAGATAGTATTTTATGACTCAATTAAAAGTTATGAATATTTTATGAAAATTTAATTACTTGTGACAGAGTCAGGAATGTAACCATTCCTCCCCAACAAAAATGTGGAGTTTTGTTGACAAAGTGATAATAATCTAGCCTTTTTGTAGAAAATTACGATTTTGCGTACTCCCCTCTGCAATTTATTAATGTAAAAACCAGACTGATCATTAATGCGTAAATAATGTGAATCCTCTGAAAGTCGAACGTTAGCGGCTGGCTCCCTCTGTACAACTTACAGAGGTATTTATGCTGTTTTTATGTTATGGGTACGTTCTGTTCGTCGGAAAACTGTCTAATATAGGAAGGTGATCAACTTGGAAACTGAATCGGCAAATTTGTTTTTTCAGTCGGCAATTTACTTCTCTTCACCCCCCCAAGATTTTCTTCTGGGATCGGCCCTGGGCAACAGAACTGAAAAAATTCCTGTTACGAACGTATTAGCATTTAGTGGAAAACAGGGATCGAAATTCTCAGCCTTACATAGTGAAATCTGAGTAAAGTGCAATGTCGAATTTTGCTTTAATTAGTGACTGGAATGCTTACTTTTTATGCGAATTGAACATCATTAAACGTAAACATAATTGTTCGGAAAATGTGAAAAATTCATTAGCGTAATTAAAATGCTGAGTTAATATACTTCGTGCATTTTCTAAGAAATCTGAGATGTGTAGGCTCATATAAAAAGTGAAGAAACGAAGTCCTGCTGTTAAAATATAATACTTTATTTGAACTTTCCTATAGGAAAGCCAAAAACTACCCGTTGTTTTTTTTTAAAATTTGATAAATATTGGTTTATAAAACCAAACAATATACATTAAGGACAAACCCCCTTGGAATTAATTTGCATTTGAGACTTTAGTGCGCTTTAGAATAACATGGAAAATAATTTTAATTCTCTTAAAATGCCATATGTGGCAACTTAAATTAGCTTTTGTGGTTTAGCTTGTGTGGCAACAAAAACCTATTGCATTAAACCACGCGCACGTACGGAACCGTTTTAAATATTTGAACAAAATACTAAAATTAAGTATGGTCGATATGAAACACGATTTTCGTGGAAGGAGAATCGCCGAGAGTTAAGTTGCAATTAGGAGATTGCTTGAAAATATTTATTTAGATTTAGTGCTATATTTAGGCGAAATGTTTTTATGAGTAGAGATTTAACTGTTCCCTTAGAATATGTTTATCTTTGACGTTTATTGTAAGCTAACACTTTTGAGTACAATTTTAATTACAATATGCTGTTCGAGCCTTTGGGTTTCCTGACTTCTATCACTCCTGCACCATAAGTTTGATTCGAAAATCAAACTTATGGTGCAGGAACTATTGGAAAAGGGAATTTCCTGAGATGAACTTCTCGAAATAACGAAAAAACACCCCCTTCGCAAGCAGGAAGAACAATGAAGAGGTTGGGAAGCAGGTATTTTACAAATCTGCGTGGTGGAAAAATTTGCATTATCTGCGCCGTAACATTGTGAAACGCCATCTGGTGATTGTTTCTTTAAAGTGTTTTTTTTTAATCTACACAAATCTTTCTCCATTTGTCTCATGAATGTCTCAGCAAATTTTGTTGTATTCTAAACAAAGGTTCTCACTGTACACCACTCTAAATGGGGAATGATTAGAAATTTCAGATGAGAAAGGAACACCCTGCACAAAACAATTGCTTTTTAAAAAGTGTTCTGCCTGAAGAACAATCGTCACAGGACTTTTGAATAGCTTTAAAAACAAACCAATGATGTTAAACCCTCGAAAATATTAATAATGACTCTTCCCCTTATACAATGTACTATGGACTGACACTAACAGTAAAGCTCTGTATGTCTCCAGCAACATTCAGAAAAAATTCATAAACACAAAAATTGCCTTCAAAAATGAGCCGAGGGAATACCCGTGTTTGGAAATATTTTGAAATTCCGCGTGTTTAGCCTTTTTTTCTGACAGTTTCCTACTGGTTTTGTCAGGGTCAGTTCATAGTATAACTTGTTAAGGGACATCCTAAAATTTTCAGAGTCTGCAGCGCAATTAAATTTTTTTAAAGCTGTTCGAAAGTTGAACGACTTTTAAGTAGAATAGCCCTAACCCTTTGAGGCGCAACCCTTTCCCAATGCTGAAAAAAGGGCAGCCGTTGCCATCGCTCGACTTAACTACCAGCAAGATGGCGGACGATCGAAACGTTCATCGCTTGCCACAGATCTAGAGACGCTTTTTTGACGACAGCTCGCTGTACCGGCACAGCCAGCTGTCGTCAAAAAAGCGTCTCTAGATCTGTGGCAAGCGATGAACGTTTCGATCGTCCGCCATCTTGCTGGTAGTTAAGTCGAGCGATGGCAACGGCTGCCCTTTTTTCAGCACTGGGCAATCTAACCAACTGTTCTCGCATTCTTCCATTTTTCAGCAGATGTCAGTGCTGTCAAAAATAATCGTGACAATTTTTTTATGGGAAATGACGTGCTAAAAAGTAAAGGATTCTCGTGGAGCTATGTCACCCGCAACTATTTTTATAGAAATCAAATCTATTCTTCGTGACTGGCAACAGTCAAAACGTCAGAGTTTGGTGTTCCCAGAGCGGGAACACTGCGCATTAAAGGGTTAAAGCTCTTGCGTGTTTGAAACTTTCTGAAGCTAAAGTATGTATTCCGAAATAAATTAGATCCTCGATAACCTTCTCTTATTTGAAACGTTTATTTACTCCTATTACACAAGTGCCAATCTACATACAGCGATTCAGGCACGGATAATATCAAACGTAATATAATTTTTGTAATTAAACATTTCGCCGAGATCGCATAAAGGCGCTTTCGGCGAAGTAATCCTATTTACTGCTATCTTTTCGCATATCCTCCAGGAATTCCACCACTTTACCAAAATTTAAGTAAGCAAAAATAATCCAGATGTTGTCTAACACGATGCCGTTAAAAGCAAAAATAAAAATTTCCCGTTTCATACTGTTTTCTTTAAAGAAACACGAGAATCGCCGAGAGAATTATTCTTTAAATTCTTATTAAAGAATGTTTTCGGATTTAAAAAGTTGATTTTATTGAAATGAAATAAAAAACAAAACCTGATGCTAAATGTGGATGCACGTCAACCTCTCACAGTTTTTAGGAAAAAATCATTCATTGAATTCGGAATTTATTACTTGGGATATTTTTAAAAAGGTGATTACAGAGAATAAATGAAAGTTTATTTTAGATAAGTATCAATTTCAATCTTCTCAGCTTCTCGAAAAAAATATTTTGGAATATTAATAAACTATCTTATCGAATAAATTTGCGTGAGTTCTTGAATATTCGTGATTTTTCAGCAGTATGCTAGCCCCTTTCGTGAAATGCAAAAATTAAAGAATAAAAATAAAAAGTTCAGATAGACTCTATTTTTAAAATTACGGGAGGCTATGTTAACATAGGATTACATTTCGTTTAGTTAGTTAGGCAACCTTTGAAAAATGATGCATATAAGAAGCACTTTTAATTTTACAAATTATTTATGAACACGGTATATTGTGCTTTAAGCTGTATTATTGTGACAAATCTCCCATGATTAAAATTCATAATCTTATGTTGCCACATAACTAAAACAAAATTAAAAGATCATGCTGGTTTCTGAAAATAAAAACAATTCTCGAGGAATCTGAAATACTCAATTTAAATATTTAAATCCTCCATGGTTCAACAAAAGATTTATGTTAATCTCGTTTATTTTTTTTTTTTAGTTCATTTATTTTAATCTCATGAAAAATGTGAAACTGTGTACCTTCAAGGAGCTATTTAGAATCTCACAAATTGCGAATTTACTTCGATATGAAGTAAATTTCTTCAGAAAGTTTATCAATAAGACGTAATTTTTAATTTATGACATCACATTTTTGTGTCACGTAAAAGAAATCCCAATTAGTTTACCTTGTTAGTTTTCTAACGGAACAATTTTATAACTTATGGCATTAAAAAGGAATCTTTACATAAGACTGTTATAGGGGATCGTATTTCTACGTTAAAAGTATTAAAATAATCCGAAGCTGCGAAATATTTTAAGTTCTTATTGTTACAGAAATAGGCTGTATAGAGATTCTTATTTTCCGCTATTATAAACGGGGTATAAAATTCGCCCACACCATATTTTCAATCGGAGAAATGTTTCTGTAATGTTTATGTGGTTTAATTTATTTATTCAATCTTTCTACATGGATTTTAAATTTTTGAAAAGCCGTTGACTTGTTTTTTTTTTTTAAACTGAAATATGAAATTATTAGAACAAATCATTATTTTTATTTTCTCAAGCATTTTTTTAGGTCTTGATTACACCAGGTATGACATTTCACTACTCTAAGGTAAAGAGATTTTATTCGGAAACAGAATGTCGCAATGCTCAGAATGATTGAATTTAACACAGAGCTAGCTCTTATGATTGATTCCCTTTTAACATTATTAGGGGTAATACATAAATGATTTTATGAAAAAAGCATTGAAATGATTGCTTAAGTAATGTGATAAATGTCTTGGAAATTGTAGTTACATGTTGTGTATATATTTAAAACATACATGAGCATATATTGATATGATTGTATATGAGTGTATTTAGTGTGGGTATGTTACTACGCAGTCCCGCGCAGTGGTATCAGCGCTAAACTTCATTCCGCCTCACCATGGCACAGTGATTATGTCACTAAAAATGCTAGACGGCCGAAGTGTGTAGGTCCGGGTTCGGGTCTCATCGCGCGGCTGTCAATCTAACGGTCTGGAGTTTTGGTAGGTTTTCTTCAGATGTATTGTGAATACGCGTTAGAACCCCTAGGAAAGTCTTCCTGCCAAGGTACTCCCGCTAATATTCTCCAGCGATACCAAAAAAGTCGGTGAAAGACACAATAGTTTGTTATATTATTATCCATAGGAATGATTACCTGTGGATGTCGACAACTACAGAATGGCTTTGGTGGGCGTCCAAATCGACACGATATATTATAATATTTTGACATGAATGTTATCAAACATCCAAAAATTTTTCCTTCCAGTTCACGGCTATTATTTGCAGAAGACTCCCTCTTAACCGGCCTAAGTGGGTCCGGGGGTGAGCGGATTAAGCGAAAATACGGTTAACCCTTTAACGCGCAGTGTTCTCGCTCTGGAAACACCAAACTCTGACGTTTTGACTGTTGCTAGTCGCGAAGAGTAGATTTGATGTCCATAAAAATAGTTGCGCGTGACATAGCTTAACGAGAATCCTTTACTTTTTAGCACGTCATTTCCCGTCAAAAAATTGTCACGATTATTTTTAACAGCACTGACATCTGCTGAAAAATGGAAGAATGCGAGGAACAGCTGGATAGATTGCCCAATGCTGGAAAAAAGGGTATCCGTTGCCATCGCTCGACTTAACTATCAGCTGGCGGACGATCGAAACTAGAGACCCTTTTTTGACGTGTGTTTCTAGATCTGTGGCGCGCGATGAACGTTTCGATCGTCCGCCATCTTGCTGGTAGTTAAGTCGAGCGATGGCAACGGCTGCCCTTTTTTCAGCACTGGGAAAGGGTTGCGCCTGAAAGGGTTAAAACGGAGAATGAGAAAAATATACACGAATAACTCGATGGAACTGCACTATAATAAATATATTAATTTATTACAGAAATTTTATACACCGTTATATAAAAGGAAGGTTTTGAAAACATCATTTTTTCCCCCTGATGAAGAGTGAAAGATCGGCAATTTTCTGCAGTTTCGTGACATTTGTTTTAAAAGCCTCACATCCGTGGAAGAAGCCAATGCTTGTTCTTTCACACAAAGTCTTTTTTCTAGAGTTTTTGCTCCATCTGTATATGACATGACGGATGTCGGTATCAGTCTTATCTTCGTGGCGTCAGTAACTGTCAGAATTTCCAATGTTTTTTTAAAATTATTTATTAACTTGTGTGTAAATCAAATACGGCCGGTTAAAGGGGAGATTCGGTTAAACGGAGTCCGGTTAAGAGAGAGTATACTGTATTTATTTATTTATTTATTGTACCACTAGTTTCAAACATCGATTTTGATGGTATTCCTTTTTCTCATCTGAGCTCAAATGCAAATTTCTAAAGATTTTTGTTTGTACTTTGTGGTATGTACACAAATAACAACAGTCACGACCGTTGGCACAAACTTTTTGGGTGAATGATGCATTAAAACGTTGTATGTATGCATTGAGGTGGTCAAAAATATTTTTGATCGACTTTCACCATCAGTGCATAGTGACAACTGCCAGTGCAAGTCAGAAATGATGTTATTTATTCTATGATACCATATACTATGATGTAATACACTGGTATGTAGGCCAGAAACTATGTGACTTCGTAAACTTTTTAAAAGAACCAATAAGCAAATTTGAGTGTTGCTCCTCTGGCGGATTTTTAACCGTACACCGTTTAACCATTATTTTAACTTATCGGCTGTATCACTCGAAACGTACCTACTGTATATTTTTTTGTGCCAGTGCTAGTTTCAACATTCTGTATTACGTTTGGCTTTTATATTGCAGCAACTTATAATATATTAAAAAATTAAAAATGACACTACATCAAATTCTGGGGTTAAAAGTCTTTTAAATGTTATGAATTTGTCGTAATAAATATTATGACAAATGAAGCTATGAGCTATGAAGTTTATTTTCTCTTCATTTATATTAAATTTTATTTTAGACGCTCGCTGAGAAAAAATCCAAATCATACATTTTCTTCGATCTTGAATTCGAATTAATATATATATATATATATATAAATTTATTTTTTCGTGTTCTTATTGTAAAAACTATAAGAACATCTTATTAGGATAAACAATTCTTTTTCTAACGGTGTATACATATTCCAAAAAAAGCTTTGTGATACAAATTATAGTTTTTTTAAAATTCCCTTTTGACCTGCAAACTCTTGTTAACTTCACTTTTATTGCATAACAATCCATCTAACTTAATTATAGGCAGAGTTTTCTTCAATAATAGCTACTGAAGAAATTGGCGACCTACTTCTCTAATCAAATTAATTAGCGGAGTTGTTTAGCTCTCACTTCCGTCGTAATCATGCATCATTTTCTTTAACTAAGAAGTTCATTTTTAGAAACAATATTTATTCCTTTTGCTTAACTCTTTATGTAAATAACATGAGAATAATTTTTTTCCCTCTAACTGGGATAGATATTAAAATTTAAGCAAATTTTCCCCCCTGAATAAAATAACCTAAAATTTATCGTGTTATGTGTATTGTTTACTGAGACAAAGCTGCCCGGGGGCTATCTGCTTAAGGAGAGGTACGAGTGCATTGCGTAGGAAATTTTAAGGATTTCTAACGCTGGAGATACAAGTAAATGTCTCCCCTAAAAAAGAAACCTACTAATATTTAATATCTTTTAAAAATGTGTATTTTTAAAATATTTTTTTATTTTATTAGTAATATTAATTTTCTATGAAAAATATATTATATACTAGCGGCTACCCGCGACTTCTTCCGTGTCGGCTTTAGAATTAGGTCCCGAGAGAAATGAAGCATGTGTGAATAACAAATATGTTTGCGACCAAAGAAACTGCATTTAAATATTATTTGCTTTTTACTTATTTTAAATGAAGTATAATGCATGGTAGTATACTTCATTTAAAATAACAGAATATGTAAAATTACTAAATTTAGATTTTTTTCAGGCATTTGGCGAATAGAGACAGTTACGCCAGTATTTGCGAACTGTTTTGAGTGTTCTTGTAAAAGAAATATTTATGCTATATGCATGAATTTTAGCCTATGTTAATCAGGAATAGTGCAGCTTTCTATTAGCGAAAAAGTTTTAGAATCGGTTCTATAGTTACAGAGATACCCATAGAGCGTAATGTATTAGAATTATTTTGAGTGCTCCTGTAAAGGAACTATTTGCGCTACATGCATTAATTTTAGCCTATAATACTCAAGAATAGTGTAGCTTACTATCAGTGAAAAAAGTTTTGGAATCGGTTCAGTACTTACAGAGATATACATAGAGCGTAATGAAATTGTTATGAGTATCCCTGTAAAAGAACTATTTATGATATATGCATAAAAGGTGGCATATAACACTCAGGGTCCCCCCAGTGTCTAAGAGGTTCTGCTCTCAAAACTGGAAGGCGGGAGATGCCAGGTTCAAACTCCGGTCGCGTCTGTCGACCTAACCGCTCGCAATTTTCCGTGTTTTTTTTTCCAAAACCTCGCGAAAATACGGGCTAGGATCCTTTAGAAAATTCCACACAGAGGAATTCCCCATATAGGCCTAGGACTTTCAATCAGTGAAAAAAGTTTTAAAATCGGTTTAGTAGCTACAAAATTTCCATAGAGCGCAATGCATTAGCATTATTTTGAGTGTCTGTAAAATAATTATTTATGCTATATGCTTGAAAGGTTGCCTGTATGTTAATCCAGGGCATAAGCTATCTTCATTACAAATTTTTCCAACAATTTTTGTGTGATTCAGTCAAAAACATCCAAACACATAAACGTACATATTTATATTATTTGTAGGATTTGGAAATTTACGAACTGTAAGAAACACATCTGGACTTTTCTTGGTACTTACCTATTATCTCGGCGGTCATTCCCGCCAAACTGTTTTTTCGTCAAATGAGTTGCCAAACTGTTTTTTCGTCAAATGAGTTGCCAAACTGTTGCCAATCGTATTCAAAACCATTAATAATTTCATGTGCCCGGCATTTATCTCGGCAAAAAATCGCTCGTCTTGGCGGACCGCCGGGATAATACGTAAGTACACTTTTCTTTATTTATGCTTTTTAATTTGGCGTAAAATCAACATAATTTCCATACATATTTATGTTTTTCAAATGCATGTGATTTTGCAAATAGAATTTCTGCTTTATTTCAAAAGCATAAGTCATTTTGTGCGGACGATAAAACGGTTTTTAATTAATAGTTAGAAAAGTAATTAAAATTTCCGAGCCTCAGGTACACTTTAGCGAAGTCATGAGTCCAGTCATGCTGAAATTTTCAAAGCTCTGCTTTCTGTAGATTTGTCTGGAGAACATTCATTTTTATTATTAGAGATAGATATATTTGGCATAAAACTGGCATAATTTCCGTATTATTTAATGTTTTTTAGATGCACGTGCTTCTTCATTGAAGTAATAGCATTCTTGTTATCTCAAAACATGAATCATATGATACGGGCGAAACTCGCCAAGCATGGCAACGTAAAAACGGTTTTTAATTAATAATTAAAAAAGTAATTAAAAATCTAAAATTATAAGTAGCCTATAACCAACTACAGGGTCCCATCTATATCTAAACCGAAATGCATTCTAATCGATTCAGCGGTTTAGGCGTGAAAGCGTCATAAACAAACAAACAAACAAACAAAAAAACAAACTCACTTTCGCATTTATAATATTAGTTAGGATTATGAAAAACATATGCTAAGAAATAATATTTAGTGATAAATTATTTGAAAAAGCATATAAAAAAGTAAACAAGCAATAAACAAGTTCCACATAAGAAAGTAACTTATTTAACATAAAATTTTACAAACTTACCCAATAAAACTTATTCAAGTGCTGTACAAATACCTGAAATTAGGTTTTATTTGTAAATAAGCAGTATTTGTAAAATTTGTTGAAACATAACAAATATGGTTATCGACTGCTTAAAATTATCTGTAATTCAAGACAGTTTCATGTGCTTGATTTCGTTTAGTGTTCCCATCTGTTTAGATTTTTTGACGTAAAAGGTTTGTAAATAAAATATGAAAAAAGATGCCAATCGTATATAGTGGTACTTTTAGGCCCACCGTGTTAAATTTGACACCCAGTGACGCTTAGGCTTACACCTCAAAATGCTAACTTTAAATCCACACTGACTTTTATTAATGGCTGAGTTTTCATTAAACGATACTAGGTGTTATAGTCAAATTATTTTTTTAAATTTTTGCCCGTGGGTTGAGCTCTTTCTAAAAATGAGTCATTTTGGTTTCCCAAAGCTGTTCACACAGCACAAAGATATCCATTGGTTATCTATAAGAAATCAGAATTGGATAATGGGTATATCTATTAGAAGTCCAAGATCCTCCGGATAACATAAAATGGACCTCTATTAGAGATTTGGGGTGTGATCTCTCTAAGGACTAGACAACGTATATAATATCCAGGATGTCTGTAAGATATCTATATCCAAAGTAGCATAGATATAATTGGACGTCCAAAATATCCAATTATCGAGGGAAAAGTGAATTGCGACGTCATAACTACGACATTTTTTACCCACTGAGAATTCTTCCTCCATTCTGTGAATTTTGGTGCTGCCGTCTATTGTCATACATAAGAACTTCAAGTTACTTTTAAACTGAAACCTAATTTCTTCGGCTGGTGTCGAACCATGGATCCAAGGCGTGAAAAACGAGCATTCTAACCACCAGACAAATCGGGTTGAGAAGATTGAAGTTTGAAGTGATTGTTGTTTCAATTTCGGAATGAAAACACTTTTATGTATCTTAATAAATAAAATTAGAATTTGCCATACACTATTTGGTAGCACAAAATTTTGCGATTTCTATCCGTTTTAAGCATTTGGGACCCCTGTACAACCATAAAAAAAAGTTTGTCTGCACATCACGTAAATCTGACTGAAGCGAATTAACTAAAATTTGGTGACATGATAGATGGTCACTCAACTTAAACTATAGGCGTCGAATTTTTAAAAAAATCATTAGATTTTGAGATTTTCTGAAAATTCTTTCAAACTGCGCAAATTTTTTTTTTCGCACATCACGCAATGACGACTAAATGAAATTTGGTGACATGACGGATCATCACTCAAATCAAGCTATAGGCATCGGATTAAAAAAAAATTCTTACGAGATTTTTCGATTTTTCCGAAAATCCTTTCAAACTGCGTAATTTATTTTTCAGTAGCTATTCAATCTTCTATGTAAATAAGATGTCTACAAATGCATCTCTTAAAGAATTTTAAACACGCATATCCAATAGATTTGTAGCTTTGGATGGAAATTAAATATCTATGGGACATCTATTTCATAAGCTACATAAGATGTCTACTGATGGATTTCTTATGGATTTCATACATACATTTCCAATTGATATCTTGTTTAGGATGACTATTTGATATAAGTCCTCTAAGGATATCTTATAGAGGTAGCGATTTAGATTCCTATAGATATATATTTTTCTCCGCATATAAATATCCTTTAAATGTCCTGGATGTTATAGATCAGTTTGGATATCCATTAGACCTGATTTGGACATAGTGTGCTGTGTGGGTGTGGTCGGGGACAATGGGATAGGCTACCTAAAGAAGGAACTTACAGTCACAATACCCCTTTGAAGGTCAACCATTTTTACATCCATATTGAACACCTGCTGAATAAGCTGCCCAACCCTGTAAAAGGGCAACCGTTGTCATCGCTGAATTTAACTACCAGCAATATGGCGGCCGATTGAATCGTTAGTCTCCTGACACAGGCCTACGGAACTTTTTTGACACAGCTGGCTGTGCCAGGTGGTTGATGATTAACTCAACCGCATATTGTGGGTAGTTAAATTGAGTGATGGCAACGGCAATACTTTTTCAACAATGGGAACATTTGACGATATTTTTTTTTTCGAATAGCAGTGAAAGCGTGGTGGTTGCATGGCGTTAAAGGGTTTAATATAATCCACAAATTGGCTGTGTTAGAAAGTTAGCAGGTAATCAGTTTCTACAAATGCAGAAGCTATTCTAAAAGCATGAGTACAATTTGCATTTTCAAAACACAGAACAAGAATGAACAAGTGTTTTTAAAGATTTTATTTCTTCAGAGCAGTGATTCTTAACCAATGGTTCGTTCTTCTTTGTAAAAATTTTTACAAAGAATTTCAGGTGTATAAAAGTGTGAATAACGTTCATAAATGTTCACTTTTTTGTTAATATCAATACAATAATGTGTGAAAACCTGTTTAACTGCATTAATTTTAGAAAACAACACAAACAACAAGTTTTCTCTTCTGACATGCAGTCCTACGAGTGACTGTTTTTTTTTTTATACACTATTGAATACAATCATGATGAACCTTCGTATTGTGAGTTTTGGGACAAGCTAATTTCAAAATCAAGTTAAAATATAGGTTTTCAATGAAATTTTAAAATGTAGGTACTGTTTTGATATGTAAATTGCTATTTATTTTAGTAGCGTTTACCGAAGTAAAAATATATTTTTCTTTCTTCCTTGTTCCCCCCCCCCTTTTTTTGAATGTTTGTATGTGAATTAGAGACCCGAAATTCCTTTCAGACTTAAAATTTCTTTTTAATATTTGTGCAAATAGAACTGTATATCAATATGTATGTCGAGCAAATGCCAAACTTAGATAACATGACTACTGAGGATTTCCATTGCTCTCCTATAAAGCTATAAAATTCAAGCACATTATTTTGTTCTTTATTAACAGATTGCTGGTTGCGGTCCTGACATGACAGTTCAGAATTTATTACACACATTCACTTTCCTGATTCTGAATCATTTAGCCATTTTACATACTGAAAAAGTGTGGCTCTTTTGTACCCTTTGAAACGTACCAACAGACTTATTTCTGCATGTATGTGTAAAACAAAGCTATTGATTTCAAGCTTTTTCCAACTTTTCTGAGTTTTTAACACTACTTTTTATAGGGTTAGACAATTTTTTAGTAATCCTCTGTTCAACTTCAAATCGGAAACGGAACTCATTTTTCCGACGCTGGAAGTGCATTTGTATTCTTTTCTAAATATAATAAAAGTATTCTTTCTACGACCTTTTTTGTCTATTACTTATTTTAAACAAATGTATGACATAAAACACCTGAATATAAATGTTGACTAATTCTTGCTTAAACTTCCATACCGTAAAAAAAATAGTTTAACGGAAACTGTCATTTTAAAAAATTCACTTTCGGCACGCGAATGTCTTGTTAACCTAAGTTTCATTGGATTAGATGTTATCTAACTGAATTACAGGCAGTAAATCTAGACGGTACATTTCCCAGTTGCTCCTGAAGAAAATGGCGACCTACTTCTCTAATTGAATAAACTAGCGGAATAGTTCAAGTCTCACTTCCGTCGCGATTACCGTAATTTTCTTTTTGCCGGGAGCGAAATTTGTTAGGAATGATTATCCCTCTCCATAAGCTGTTTGTGTATCTTGCGAATATGTTAGATTAGTGTAGTGTTGAAATTTCTGGAGAGGCTTTCGGATCCCACGGGGTCAATTACTGCTGCTCCCTCAAAAAAAAAAAAAAAAAAAAAAGAGAAATGCTGAGATTTCTATGCGACAGAACGGTAGAACAATATGGTGTACAGGGTGTTCATAGTTCATGTTCTCCTATTCAGAGTGGTGGGTAGCGGAAAGAACTAATCAGACCAAATTTACAAGAAACTTTAATGAGATCAGGAGAAAGACATTTTCATGAGGGGAAGTTTAAAAATTCACCACTATGTGGCGTTACACGACGTGTTAGGGCAAATAAAACAAATAAACAAACAAACAAAAACAACATTCTCAAGCGAAGAGAACAATAAAGGGGTTGTGAAGCAGATGGTTCATGATTTTGCGAGTTGGGGAAATTTGCATATCCTTACCCATCCTTATAAGGGGCTTCAAAAAGTAAGTTACACTTATTCCTCCGCGGATGGCAACATTGCGAACCAACACCGAAGCTTAATCAGACGACAGTTCAGTTCCACGACTTCCAAGTTCCAACGGTAGCAATTTCATTCGGATAGTGACAATCATTGGTGCGTACTACGAGAGGGAAATGCCGCGTAAACTGGAAGCTTACTCCAACGTTGAAGTACGCGGCACACTACGTTTTTGTTGGCAAAACGTTTCAAGCAAAGGCATTGTCCTCTTGCATGACAATGCAAGACCTCACAAGGCACGCACAGCACAGGATTTGGCTCGCAGCTTTGGATGGGAGGTCTGGCAGCAAAAAATTAAAATAAGTTAAAATAACGTGAAATTTCTTTTTTGTTTGTTTTCAATAATTTAAGTTGCAAATCGCAGCTGAAAATGATGTCATTCTGATTTTCCCAACTGGGTTACCGCGGTCTCACCTGTTTACATATGACCCATGATAAAATATGTTTTGTGTCTCCTTTTAAAATTATCGGTGTACCATTCTTTGCATTTGTATTTTTAATGAAAATTTACCTCATTATTCCGGTGCGAAGAACGGGTATTTCAGCTAGTTTGTTATAAAATTTTCTGTTTATCGTCTTCCATTTTGATTAATTTTGTACTAATAGCAACCGAACAATGTTAACATCGTACAAATTTAAGTAAAGTCTTCTGCCAGTTTCTTGTGACATCTTTTTAATCATAAGAATCCTTTAACATAACATTATTACATAATTATTTTGCATTATTCTAATTGCAAAAACATTCGAAATTTGCATTTTACATTTTTAAATTTCAATCTAAATTTACAATATCATTAGGGTCGACCGATAGTATCGGTGCCGATACCTCCTATTTTTTTAGGTATCGTTATCGGTTCTTTTGATTCTAAAAGTATCGGGAAAGTATCGGTTTCTGTTGCGTTCATCCATTTTCACCGATACTTTTCAACCGATGCTTCGTTTTTCAGAAGAAAAGCACGCAGGCGTAACACCATTCTAGATTCGTTATTTTGGTAATGAGATGAGAAGCGTCGTTTTATTGGCATATTTGTTTGCGCGAGTGTTTTCGAACTATGTTTTACTTAATATATAAAGTATACAGTATACAGTACGGTGTTGTTTTTATATACAGTCCGAACTGGCACCCCTTGGAGTAAGCTTCCAGTTTACGCGGCATTTCCTTCTCGTAGTACGCACCAACAATTGTCACTATCCGAATTGCTGCATTTGGAAGCCGTGGAACTGAACTGTCGTCTGATTAAGCTTCGGTCTTGTTTCGCAATGTTGCCATCCGTGGAGGAACAAGTGTAACTTACGTTTTGAATGCCACTTGTAAATAAAAATGAAAATCTGTGTGTTTGTTTGTCCGGATGAATCGTATACAAATCCACACCGTTTGACCAATCGGCTTGAAATTTTGCACAAGTACATAAAAAGATACAGGGCAAATTGTGGTCTACTTTAAAAATCTGAAAATTGATTCTTTCCAAAATTTTTTGAATTTTTTTTTCTATTTTCAGCTTTTTTGAATATCGAGAGTAAAAAATGAAAATCCTTTGAGTGACACAAACTTTTGTATTGTAAGTGAAGTGACGTCATTTTGATCTCACGTTAGGCTTTGAAGGAAAAATTGTGATTGCAGTTCGTTGGAAATAGCTTCCCGTGATTACCCTGTATAACACTTTTTTCAAAAATAAAATGATTTCCTTCGATGCAGCATTAATATAAAAGGAGTTGTTACCAGAAAAACGAAACCTTTCGAATACTAAAACTTCTTCTATACGATGACAAGAATATATTGAAAAAATGAATTTTCTTTATAAGCGCGTTTACTGGAATTTTTCGTGGGAAATTGGGTGATTCGTTTGTTTCATATTGATCTATTTTCATTTTGCGAGTTTAGGAACTCTAAAAATGAAAGATATCAGTTTCATTGGATTGCTGAATTAACAAATTAAGTGGCAACAGAGGATTATGTTAACTACGGAAACCTTCATGTTGAAAATAGAATATGAAAATAATTATTTAAGTGAACAAAAAGTAAATGCATTCAGTGTAAGTTTCATTGATACGAATAAGAATTATTTTGCTGCCAAAAATTGCTTTTACATTTCTAAATCTTAAAGTAGAGCCGCACAGCCGCATTTAAAGTTCAGCCACATAAACAATATTAACATCGTCGAAGTTTAAGTAAAGCCTTCTGCCAGATTCTTCCGACATCTTTTCAATCATAAGAATCCTTTAATATTATTCTAATTGCAAAAACATTCGAAATTTGCATTTTACATTTTTAAAATTCAGTCTAAACTTACAACATCATTAATATATATATATTTTTTTTTACTAAGGATAACAGTTTATACAGAAAATTTTCAATTCAGCGATTATTTTAATGGACTAAAAAAAAAAAATACAAAAAACTACTTACTATTAATTCTTTTTTTAGTAAAGTTTTCACAGTTTTTAATTCATTTCTTCCATTAACACTTTCCCCAGTCCACAAACTTTTGATTTTTATTCATTTGGAAACCGCTCTATTTTAAAACAAAGAGCAGATAATGAACGCCCATTAATCACGTTCAGAAAACTCGATGAAGTCTAATCAATTTTGTGAAAGCAACCGTTCGGAGTTCCGACATGTTCATCATTGATTTGTGATGCATCGAGTTCCTGGTAAAGAATAAGATTGCCTAATTGATTTCAAGTAAGCACTTTCGAATTCATCGGTTTAGAAAAGACGAAGCGTTTAGCTGGGCATGATGAAGAAAAAGTATACTGTGTATATGTGTAAACAGGGCCCGAAGACAGCTCATTTGAGTAGAGGCGGCAGTGCCTGCAGGATGGCTGCGCATTTTGAATTGGTTTTCTTCTCTCCCTTTCCCTACACAGAGAGGGCCTTTTTTCCTTCGTGAAGCATGATTTCTGAATATGGACCTTAAACATTTGAAGCGAAACCATTTCCCGTTGCTGAAAAAAAGGAAAGCTGTTGCCATCGCTCGATTTAACTACCAGCAACATGGTGGTCGATCGAATCGATCATCGCGTGACACAGATCTAGAGATCATTTTCTGACACAGACTGAGGCGGAACCCTTTCCCAATGCTGAAAAAAGGGCAGCCGTTGCCATCGTTCGACTTAACTACCAGCAAGATGGCGGGCGATCGAAACGTTCATCGCGTGCCACATATCTAGAGACCCTTTTTTGACGCAGCTGTCTGTGCCGGCACAGCCAGCTGTCACTAGCTTTCCCGGCACAGCTAGCTTTCTGATGCAGGATTTTTTGATTCATCCCTTCACACTATAATGCCATTGCAAATCCTTTTAAAGACATAAGTTCACACGATGGCTATTAGGGGAACTCTTTTCGGGGGAGGGGATTATACTGTACTGTTGAAATTATCTGACAGCATCCTCCTCGGTTGAAGGCAAGTCTCGAATTTTTATCATAATAATCGCAAGACAAATACTGAAAAGAAGACGATGTAACGAACGCTCTGCTACACGTAACATGATGAGTAGCTCGCAAAAGAATTATTTCAGTTGAACTATTCGTTAAAAATAATTGAACGAACTTGTTCCGAATATGATCGGCAACAGTTTGCCAAAATGCCACATTTGACAAAAAAGTAACTTAGCGGAGAAAATACGAAGTATCTCAATGGTCTATTTAAAAATCTGTTCTCTTTCCGTTTACATAAGTCATTGTGCCCTAAAAAAATTGTAAACATATGATTGTGTACGAATGCTAGGTCAAGATTTATGGTCTATCAAAGTAAAAAGGACATTTTAACACTAAACTGAGGGGCACAGCAGACCATTTAAAAGTCAAGAACTGAGATGCCCAGCCACACTTATCGTGGGCTCCGGAGTACAGGTACAGAAGCTTATGTCTAGATTATGTGACCAGTATGAGGTGGGGCCATCGCTGTTCAAATTCCTAACGGCCGTATTCACCAAGTACTTGACACCCGGTTTAACCCACCAAAGCGAGAATCAAATGTCGAATGGATGTATCTTTGATGTCTATTTAAGGTCTGAAGGCGTTAACACGGGTGTCAAGTTCTGGTGAATACGCCCGATTAGTAAGCTTAATCGTCATGTCATTGACTTATAAAAATATGAAAGGCTCAGTTAACTTTGCCCAATCCAAGGATCGAGCCCTGAACCTGTGGCATATCAGTGCAATGCGCCACCACTAGACCACTGAGCTTTAGACATTTCAATAGGCAGTGCAAAATGCTTTTCAAAAGTTTTTGGAAATTAAACTGCACAGCTTTCATCATTCTAGAAATGTATTAAAATTATTTATTAATAGAGATACAAGTGAAAGCAGTTTAATTAATTAATTAATTATAAAAAATTTGTAGCTCGGTGTAAACTAATTAGCACAGAAAGAATGTTCGAAAAACACCAATGGTAGATAAATCCATAAAACCGGAGGTAAGTATGAATGATCATCATCCATGCGGGAAGATGCATTGCTTATGATGGCACCTATTCTCGCACTTATGATAGCAAGTCATACTTATTGAAACCTGTTAGCGTATTTAAGTACCATTTATAACGTTGTTCCTTTGTATGTTAATTAATTATTTTTTTTAATCTGGTGTGTGTGCGTGTGGGGGGGGCAGTAGCGGATCCACGGGGGGGCTCTGGGGGCTCGACCCCCCCCAAGAGCTAGATATAGTATGGATTAGGGAAGTTAAAAATTTTTTTTGTTATAATTATTCACATGAACTGATAATTAAAAAAAGTAGTAGTGTATATACAGTTGACTCTCTGTTTCACGACGATCTCTTTCTAAAGACGATATTTCGAAGTCCCGGCCTCTCCAACGCAAAAAATTTCTATTCAAAGACGGCGTCGTTTCTTTTAAATGACGATTTTTTTTCATCTTACGCTACACGAATAGAGGAAAAAATTTTTAAGAGTGGGGAAAAAAGTGTTGGAAAATGCCAAAAGTGCAATTCGCAAGATAATTTCAAAGTGTATTCTTAAAGGTATTTTAGAAGCAAAGAAAAAATTCTTGAAGCAGCACTAAAATTTAGTTCGGGTCCCAAATCCAAATGGCCGAAAAGTCAATATGGCCGATTAGAAGAGTTTGCTAAGGCACTTCTGAACGCAAATTGTATCATGAAGTAAGAGCATCCAACATTGTAATTACTTGGCCCAAACCATGGTCGTGTGGATAAGACACTTAACATGATAGATGGCTGAAGTGTGAAGGTTCCGCGTTTTTGCCTAACGCGCGGCTGTTGATCTAATGGTCCGGAGTTTTGGTCAGTTTTCTCCAGATTTAACGTGAATACGCGGTAGAACGTCTGAAAAACTCCTCCGACCAAGGCAATCGCCCCAAACAGCAGATGCCTCTAGAGTAGGCTTGCAACATAACATCACGTAACACATAACTCCAATTTCTGGAGGCCCAACGAGTGGCTGAACGCATAGCGCTCTCAACTGGGAGAAGAAAAGTGCCTGGTTCAAACTCAAGTTGCGTCCGTCAATCTAGCCGTTCGGAGTCTTACGCGGTTTTCTCCGAAACTTCGCATAAATACGGATTAAGACGACTTAGAAAGACCCCTCATGTAGAGCACACCGTACTCGGCCTCGATCCCTCGTATAGATAATTTTTCGTATTACCAAAATAAAATAAAATCAAGCAATTTCTGCAGTGATATTCCAAGAAATTGTTATTGTTCTGGCAGAGAAATTTGGAATGCAAAATTCTCAGGCTTCGGCTGGTTAGGTAGAAAAATTCATAAAATGGAAACTGACACATTTCACATTTGAGAAAATCTGGAAGAAAGAATAACGGAAAGGCGAAAAATGAAACAGTTGACTCTTTTTGATTTTCTTGAAACCTAATTTTATTGTATTGCTTGTTTTTACTATCTTTTTTAAGGCAACTTAAATAAAATAATATTTTGTGGATAAAATAAATAATGATAATAAAGTAACATCTTTAAACACGTTAATATATCAAGAAATATATTCACAGTCCTAAGAATGTAAAGTGTGAAGGGTTGGTGTTGATGTTGTAGGATTACGGCCGATTATCTGCACGTGGGGATCTAGGCCGATGGGTGGGGGTCTTTGAAAGGGGTCCTTCCTAACATGTATTTACTCTAAGTTTCGGAGGAAAGCACGGAAAACTCCGAACGGTTAGGTCGGCCGACGCGACCTGGTTTTGAACCAGGCACCTTGCAAAGTGTAAAGGGAAATGCTATTCTTTTACAAATCCTGTTTAAGGAAGATCTCTATTTAAGGATGATTTTTCACGGTTCCTTGACAGTCGTTAAATAGACAGCTAACTGTATATATATATATAATACTAGCTGACCCGGCAAACGTTGTTTTGCCATATAAATTATTCCTAGGATTATTTTAGTAGAAAGAAATGACTAACTTATTGTAAGTGTGTGAGGATGTGGTATATGAGTGGAAGAGGCATTTAGCGCTGTGAACAATGCTGGAATATAAAAATAAAACAATACCAAACATTTATATTTTTAATTCATTGTAATTTATTCTTTACATTTATATATATCGCTAATTACAATAATTTTACTAAAAAATAATATCAATCCCTTAACGGAATAGAGTGAACAATATTTTTAGCTAACACAAACAAACTGCATGGTTTGCCCACTCGATATCATGCCACGTATAATTGTTCGTGTGAAAAACATGGCGTGCTCAAATCTAAGCCACAAACAAACATAGTTTGGCCTTGAGACTTATTCATAGTCATTCCATAAAAAATTTTGTCAAAAAAAAATAATAATAAAAGGATGAAAATTTGAAAAATTTTCAGATTTTAAATACGCACTATAGCGCTATATATTAAAATCGTATCATAATTTATGCGTCGTCCCTATTTTTCTCTCATATTCCATTAAGTTGGAAAGTGTATATTATTCATGACTGTGCTGTATTTTTTTTTCTTGTTTCGTAAAACCCATCTTTGGAATCGAAATCTATCTTAAAATCGTCTTCTAAAACTATTTTACAATATTCGCCAAGTATATTACAACTACACTTCATCGTTCTATATATTGTTTCGAATGCGCATCATAATACATACGTATACCATGCATGTCTTTCTTGGGCTGATTCCTACTTTAACGCCTCGACTCTCGCCAAGGTGGCGATCATTAAACATATGCAGTTACAATGACAATTTTTTGCATTTATGTGGCAATCATAATTTAGAATTAAAATGGCGATTTGGAACAACATGTAAGCACAGCATGCCGTTACATTTTTATTTATTTTAGATTGCCAATTAATGTAGTTGTAATAATAAAGTGTCTTCAAATTCCTTAACTGATGCGTTTATCGCTAATTTGTTTACTTTAGTTTTCATCTAGTTCTTTTGGGAGCGCCGAAACGGTACGTACGTATTATGCCGGCGGTCACTTTCGTCAAATTTGCTGGCAAACTATTGCCAATCGTATTCCAAACCATCAACAATTTCATGTGCCCGGCATTTATCTTGGTGAAAATAGCTTGTCTTGGAGGACCGCCGGGATAATACGTAAGTACCGTTGAAACTTGTGCATTACTCCCAGAGACCCATGACTGCAAAGCTCGCCAAAGTACGGGGATTTTTTAGGTTGGCGAGAGTGGGGGGCGTTAAAATAGGAATCAACTCTTTCTTGTACGATAAAACACATCTTTGGAATCGAAATCTATCTTAAAATCGACTACTGAAACTGTTTTACAATCTTCGCCAGGCATATTCGTCCTATAGGCATATTCATACTATGCCGCAAAGACATGAAATGGGAATCATAATCCATGAGTGTACAGTGTTTTCCTTTCTTGTTCCACAAAGCACTTCTTCAGAATAGAAATCAATATTAAAATCGCCTAGTAAAACTGTGTTACAATATACGCCAGGCGTTTTCTAACTATACTCGAAATATATTTATAATAAATTGTCACGTTTTGGCTCCCCATTTAGCGATCCATTATCAAAAATTGCAAATCCTTTTTCGACTTTCAACATTTTATTAACGCCCCCCCCCCTCTCCACGTTATCTGGCAAACACATTTGAAAAGGGACTCGATGCGCTAATGCCTAAACAAAAATCCTGATTGAACTTATTAGCACTCTGGTGCTAAAAATTTTGAGGTGGACCGCCCTTGTGACTTAGGGGTATGAGACAAAATCATATTCGCAGACCTAACGAATATACATATAAAATTTCTTTAAAATCGGTCGAGCCGTTTTGGAGGAGTACGGTAACTAACACTGCGACATGAGAATTTTATTTATACCCAATATGAGTTCAATCGAATGTACTGTTTAAACGCTAGAGCACTTTCAAGAATTTCCCCCCCCATAAGCCATAATGTAAAAGAAATCTTTGTAGTAGCCCAGTAGAAAAACTATAAGTTCTATACACATCAAAATCAATGTCGGTCTTACGATGGTGGTTTATAACATATATACCCAATTTGAGCTAAATCGAATGCCCCGTTTAGGAGCTATCGTGTTCACTCACACACACACACACACACACACACACACACACACACACACACACACACACACACACACACACACACACACACACACACACACACACACACACACACACACACACACACACACACACATACAAACATACATCTCGTGAAAATAGCATAAATGAAACGTGTTAATACATCAAAATCTCGAAGTCGAATTTTTTCATGATTACAATACTTTCCTTACAGGGTACATGTTCAGAAAGAAAAAAGGATGAAAATCTGAAACACTTTCAGGTTTTAAATACACACTATAGTGCTATATATTAAAATCGTATCATTAGTTATACGTTGTCCCTATTTTTCTTACTTATTCCATTAAGTTTCAAAAGTGTATCATTATTCATGACTGTGCTGTATTTTTCTTGCTTGTTTCGTAAAACCCATCTTTGGAATCGAAATCTATCTTAAAATCGCCTACTAAAACTATTTTACAATCTTCGCCAAGTATATTACAAATATACTTCATCGTTTTATATATTGTTTTGAATGTGCATCATAATCCATGAATGTACCGGTTTGTCTTTCTTGGGTTGATTCCTACTTTAACGCCTCGACTCTCGCCAAGGTGGCGATCATTAAACATATGCAGTTACCATGACGATTTTTTGCATTAATGTGGCAATCGTAATTTAGAAATAAAATGGCGATTTGGAACAACATGTAAGTAAAGCATGCCGTTACATTTTTATTTATTTTGAATTGCCAATTAATGTAGTTTTAATAATTAAATGTCTTCAGATTCCTTAACTGGCGCGTTTATCGCTAGTCTGTTTACTTTAGTTTTCATCTGGTTCTTTTGGGAGCGTTGAAACGGTACTTACCGTATCGTACAATCGTATTCCAAACCATCAACAATTTCATGTACCCGGCATTTATCTTGGTTAAAAATTGCTTGTCTTGCCGGACCGCCGGGATAATACGTAAGTACCGTTAAAACTTGTGCATAACTCCCAGAGACCCATGACTGCAAAGCTCGCCAATGTACGAGGATTTTTTAGGTTGGCCAGAGGAGGCGAGGAATCAACTCTTTCTTGTACCATAAAACGCATCTTTGAAATCGAAAATCTTAAAATCGCCTACTGAAATTGTTTTACAATCTTCGCCAGGCATATTCCAACTATACCGCAAAGACACTTTAAATACTGTTTGGAATGGGCATCATAATCCACGATTGTACCGTGTTTTCCTTTCTTGTTCCACAGAGAACTTCTTCGGAATAGAAATCTATATTAAAATCGCCTAATAAAACTCTTTTACAATATACGCCAGGCGTTTTCTAACTATACGCGAAATATATTTATAATAAATTGTGGCGTTTTGGCATCACATTTAGCGATCAATTATGAAAAGTTGCAAACCTTGTGCGACTTTCAACATTTTATGAACTTCCCCCCCCCCTCTCCACATTATCTGGCAAACACATTTGAAAAGTGATTCGACACGCTAATGTCTACACAGAAATCCTGATTGAAATGAATAGCACTCGGGGGCTAAACATTTTGGGGTGGACCGCCCTTATGACTTAGGGGTATGAGACATAGTTAAAAACCTATTCTATGACCTAACGAATATACATAGAAAATTTCATTAAAATTGGTCGAGTGGTTTCGGAGGAGTTAGGTGACTAACACTGGGACAGGAGAATTTTATATATTAGAATATATATACACTAAGAATATTTATACCAATACTTATTGAATCTTTCTGGACTAAAAATAATTTCTCTATTTACAAAAATGATAGTGCTTTTATTTTTAAACAGAAGGAGAGAAAATTTTCATTGACTCGTTATCGCCATAGTGGCTGGAGCACAGTTATCAGTTTTATTTGTACAGTGGAACCTGTCTAATGGGACTACCTTTGGGAAGAAAAAAACTGGTCAACTTTTAAAGATAGTCACCTTACAAAGGTGGTAAAGTGTGATGGTTGTAAAGCGAAATTGCACAAAAGTGGTCACTATATACAGGCGATCTCTTTTCCAGGGTAGTCACTTTAGCGGGTTCCACTGCATTTGAATGGACAACGGGACACTGATATAGGGGGAAAAAAAATCTTCCGTTGTTCTCTCCATTTTGAAGGGGACGGGGTTTGCGGTTTAGTGCAGAAATCTTTGTCGGTGGACCCCGAATGGTCATTGAAAAGTCGTAAAATTCGCGACGAGAATGCCCTCTTACCCACTGCAGTCACGTTAGACGCAGCGACAATCAGAATCGACCTTAAGTGATGCTGAAGCATAGAGGAACAATCCACCCCTCCCCAATTTGGACAGCTTTCATTCTTTCAACTGCTCTCATGAGTTGTCCACACCTCCCAGACGTATGGGTACAAATCCGCATTATAAAAGTAAAATATATTCAAAGATATCAGACAAAGCGAGTGCCTGGTAGTGTATAGGTGGTCTGGTTTTAAAATAGAAAGCTCCCGAATTGTAAATAGCAGGCAATTTTGATAATAGTTGTAAATAGCAATTGAGGTTGATTTACTACAGTACTTACAGAAAAGGATGGAAATTACTGAATCTGGAAAAATTAATGCCATCCTAAAATGCGAAAATGTATGCTGTGAACAGAGTATATTGCTATGTGGATGTGAAATGGGTTCAATAATGCATTCAGCAATTATACTCTGTACACACTAAAATGTTAATGGGGAGGGCCTGCGAACAACAACATGAATAAAGGTCGTTGCTGATAAGGCACGTCTTGTCGTCACTACAGGGGTTAAGGTGACATTTTTCTGGCGAATTTTACGACTTTATAATGACAGTCGAGATCTACCAGCAAAATATTAATGTGCTAAACTGAAAACACCGACCCCCACACAATGGAGCAAGCAACAGAACATTTTTTCCTGTATCAGTCCCGTCGTCCATTGAAACGCATAGAAAACGTAGCTTATGAGCATCGGCCTTAACTTGATCGGTATAGGGGGGCCGACAGCTCTGCCCCCCCCTCCCGGACCCGAGTTTTCTTAAGACGGTCCTTGCAGCAGACAACATACTTATTTAGTTGTGCTATACCATGTCTAGTTATGCATTGGGAAATAAATATATCATCCTAATGGAAAACGGAGCCCCCCCCCAGATGGTTTTGCTGGATCCGCCCCTGGGGGGGGGGGGAGTTGTGTGATGGCTACAATCGGCAAATGGGCAAGTGCATGACTTTGAAATCGTGGGAAACGTATATTATGCCCGGGGCGGCTAAAACCCTGAGAATACCCTAGCACGTAATTTAAATAAATCCACGTCATTTTAAGGAAAATTTATTGAAGGAATGCTATGAATTAAAAATATTTTTTTTCTTGCTCAGTATTCTAATTTTTGTATTCTGATTCCTGATGATTAAAATCCAATATAATGCTTCTTAAAACCTATTGTTATTTCTCAGAACATTTAAGTAGCTTCTTACGCCTTTATTTCTCCAGGATACAGTCTTTGAAGTTTTAACTTAATTGGAAAGCTTTTTCATCATGGAATTAAGGGCACATAATGAACGCCCATCAATCGTGTTCAGTGAACTCGATGAGGTGTAATAAGAACTAGGAAGCAGGTGCAGTTCCGACATTTTTATCACCAGTTTGTGATGCATTAGGTTCCTAATGAAGAATACGATCGCCTTATTGATTACAAGTAAGTACTTCAGATTACTTTGCTCCGGTCGGTTTACAAAAGAAGAAACGTTTAACATAGAATTATTAGAAAAGGCAAAAATAAAGGTTAAACGACTTAAAATTAAACGAGAGACAATAAAAAAAATCCCTACAAAAAAAATAAAAATAAAATCTGAAACTCTTATCTACGCACTCGGCTGTAAGAATTACAGTTTTTTAAAAAAATATATTCAATCAATTCTGCCATATAGAGGAAAATGATAACTGTAAGTGTTCATATAGACTCCTGTTCGCATAATTTAATTTGCATCAATTGTTGTTTGGCCCCTAGTGGTGAAATGTTATGGATGAGTGCGTATTGGAAAATCTAAAGTATCCATTTCAGTTATAAAATCAGATCCTTGATCGGAATTTAATTCTATGTTAAAATCTCTTACTAAAACAATCTTACAATCCTCCTCCTCCAGTAACGTTTCGAATAGAGCCTCTAATTTATCTAAGAAATTCGAGGACTAGCGTATGTATCTGCAAATCTCACTTTATCTTGAGTATGCGCAATGAGCATTTGAACACCCTTGATCTGGCTCATGTAGGCACGGGCAAAGTGTTTCATATTCTTTTTATAAAGTGATTTTTATAAAGTTTTCCTCTATAAAAATCATAACTCCAGATGACTTTCTGTTTTGGAAACCACCGTTCGATCCCAAGTGAATCCTGGTATTTGAAACTCGTCTGAAGGGATAGTCCATGTTTCCGTTAGCAATATCAAATCACTCTCCAGAAAACATGAATCAAACGGAAAAGTGACTACGGCGCGCCGCGTAGACAAAAATCCCGTGCTTGAAAGAAATAGCACCCGAGTGCTAAAATAAATAAAATAAAACAAAAATTTATATTTTTTTCTAATTTTCATATTATCCGTAACTTTATTGCATGTTTTTTTTCTCGGGGGTTTACTTAAATGTAGTCTAATGATAAATAATGACAAATTAAATTAATTTAATTAAAATGACAACATTCAGTTTTTCCTCCATCAACCGTGGTCTAATGATTAAACATATTTATTCATGAGGCTCTACATCTTAAAACGTGTCTAATTTGGAAGAAAACACCGACATGACTGCGACTGAGGATGGGAAATGGCTTTGTGCATAAGTGCACTACACTAATTCGAAAGCTTTGTTGCTACAAACATGAAGAAAATAAGCGTGGTGACATTAAAAATTCGAATCAATTCAAAGCGCTGATAAGTTAATGTTTTATTTGTTTCATGTGTATATATTCGTATATTCGGATTGGTAAATGAACTGCTTAAAACAAAATCTTTAGTTAGAGCAGAACTCAGTTTTTGTAATGAATTTAGTAATATAAGTGGCAAGAACCGATTTTATTGCAATGGTAATAGTCTAAGAGCCAGCGACCGCCAGACCTTCGTCATAGTATAAAAGCTGAAACTTTCTCTGCGCATACCCCCCAACAGAGGTAGGAACCATCGGCCACTATAAAGTTTGGATGATCGTGGCTTTGGCAGGTAACAGGTGGCAAATGTGTATAAAATTGCAGAACATTTTCGTCATTTCATAAAGCTTCATTTTTTTATAGGTTCTTCTTCGAGGTACTAGAAATCACTTTATCCCTTGCCAGACACTTTTCCATCGTGGCAAACCCCCGCCAGACAACCTCAATGTCATGGAAAACTGTTGTGTTCGTAAACTCCCGTGACGAAGTACGTCAAGCTGTCACAAAGTGCCAAGCACATTTTATACTGCTACTTCTGAACTTTCTTACGCGCGAACTTTCTTGCAGCGCGCTCGTAATAGAATTACGTTTTTCAAAACTTTGAGATTGTCTGGCGGGGGTTTGCCACGGTGGACAACTGTCTGGTAAGGCATAAAGTGATTTCTAGTACTGCGAAGAAGAACATATAAAAAAATTAAGCTTTATCAAATGACGAAATTGTCGGCAATTTTATACACCTTTGCCACCTGTTACCTGCCAAAGACACGATCATCTAAACTTTATAGTGGCCGATTGTTCCTACCTCTGTTGGGGGGTATGCGCAGAGAAAGTTTCAGCTTTTATACTATGACGAAGGTCTGACGGTCGCTGGCTCTTGCTCTATAACTATAGTATTACAAATAGAAAATGGAAATAGTGACTCTTTTTAATTGGTAAGAAATGAAATGCATTGAGGGAGTTTTTCATAAGAAATAAAATGCAAAAGCAATAAAATATTAGCATGTAAATAAAATAGTACAAAAAGATACTGCGTCACTGATAAAACTCAGCATTATTGTAAGAGTAAAAATCTGGAGTGACTACACTCGACTTTCTGAACATTTGATCTTTACCAAACGTTTAAATAAATTTCATTCAACTCATTCGGATATATTGTTCAAATGTTGGTGCACTTAAGATAATTTGAGTGTATAAGCTGCAATGTATAAGAATAATTTCTTATACCCCTGTAAAAACAGTAAGCCGTACACACACTAAAATTTAATTTATGCATTATGCAAGACTGACCTATAATATGCGACCTAATTTGAGCTCAAATTCATTATTTAGACACTAGCTCACTTTAAATCATTTGCGTCCATAGGCCGTATTGTATAAGAATTATTTTTTGCAACCTGTGATTTCCGGTGTACAAACTATCCGCTCCGCTCACACCAAAATCTATACCGGCTGTGCGATCGTGAATTATAATATACATATAATATGCACACACTCACATCACCGTAGAAAATAGCATGAATACAGACCTCAAAACTTGTAAATACAATCAAAATCGCAAAGTCGAATTTTCATGATTACAATACTTTCTTTACATGGTACATGTTCGGAAAGTAATAAATAAGCAACGTCTGCAGAATGAGTAAACAGGAAAGAAAGAAGGAAACAGCAATAACATACCAAAAAATCAACAACAACAAAAAAACCCTCTGATAGAATCTGTGCTCTCAACTATGGGATTAAACAAGGCCATTTCACTTCTATAAAAACAGATATGCATAAATGACGCACGGAACAATTACCAGCAATTACCGATACAGGCATTGGTAACTTACCAGACCATGGTCACTCTGACCATATACGTATTTATGGTTCCATCCATTAAATGCATAACATCACCTACTATGGAAGAACGAATAATAAATACTTAAATTCTGAGATGTAATCGAGCCATAGACTAAACCCTAGAACTCATGCGTGATGACCACTTGCAGTTATCTTTGCTACTCCGCCGATTTTAAAAAAAGTAGAAGATATTATGTTCAACGTATATATATATATATATATCCTCGGCTGTTCGAGCCTCGTCAGGGGGAGACCTCCCTGAACCCCCTAATTTTTTAGTTTCATTATTGCCATATTAAAACGATATTAATTGACTATGCCATTTTATCTCTCATCTTTCGCGTATTTCGCCTGGTAATCCTATGTTGAAAGTTTTAGGATTGTAACCTATTGATAGAAAAATACATGCGATACCTATTCTACATGTTATGAAATATTGTAACAATAGATTAAAGCTGTTGTGAACTGATAGTATTTAAATATATGTAAGAAATACATGTGATGCATATTCTAAGCGTACGAAATATTGTAACAATAGATTAAAGCTGCTGTGAACTAACAGTATTTAAATATATGTAAAATTATGCCGCATATATGTCGCTTTTTTGGGACACATTTTTTGGACAATTTTCAATAAAGGGGGTGGGAGATAAAATGGCATAGTCATTAATATAAAACAACCAGACTTAAGTATTATGAATATTCCATTAATCCATCGAGCGAAAGTATGCACAAAACAAAAGAACATAAAAAATCCGGAGCCGAGAATAATAATGGGGACATAGGCCTTAAATGGTATACAAAAACTTATGTAGCAAGTGAAAGAGGTATAAGAGCTAAAAAGTTGGAAATATTTACCAAGTGAGATCTCCTGGGCCTAAGCCTAACTGCAAGATCCATAAAAAAGTGGAGGTGAAATGGAATATATATATTTTTACTTTCCGAACATGTACCATGTAAGGAAAGTATTGTAATCATGAAAAAATTCGACTTCGAGATTTTGGTGTTTTTACACGTTTTGAGGGCTTCTGAATCCATTTATGCTATTTTTACGAGATGTATGTATGTATGTGTGTATGTGTGTGTGTGTGTGTGTGTGTGTGTTTGTGTGTATGTGAGTGAACACGATAGCTCCTGAACGGAGCATTCGATTGAGCTCAAATTGGGTATATATGTCATAAAGCACCGTCGCAAGACCGGTATTGATTTTGATGTGTATAGAACTTATAGTTTTTATACAGGGCTACGACAAAGATTTCTTTTACATTATGGCCTATGGGAAGAAATTCTTGAAAGTGCGCTAGCGTTTAAACGGTATATTCAATTGAGCTCAAATTGGGTATATATGTTACAAACCACTATCTTAAGACCGATATTAATATTTATGTGTATAGGACTTATAGTTTTTCTACAGGGCTACGACAAATATTTCTTTTACATTATGGCCTACGGGGGGAAATTCTTGAAAGTGCGCTAGCGTTTAAACGGTACATTCGATTGAGCTCAAATTGGGTATATATGTTATAAATCACCGTTGCAAGACCGGTATTGATTTTGCTGTGTATAGAATTTATAGTTTTTATACAGGGCTACGACAAATATTCCTTTTACATTATGGCCTATGGGAAGAAATTCTTGAAAGTGCGCTAGCGTTTAAACGGTACCTTCGATTGAGCTCAAATTGGGTATATATGTTATAAATTACCATCTTAAGACCGGTATTGATATTGGTGTGTATAGGACTTATAGTTTTTCTACAGGGCTACGACAAAGATTTCTTTTATATTATGGCATAATGGCACATGGGGAGAAATTCTTGAAAGTGCGCAAGCGTTTAAACGGTGCATTCTATTGAGCTTCAATTTGGTATATATGTTTGAATGATTCATCGATTAAAATTTATTTAAATGCTTGGTAATGATCTTAATCGTAAATGTTCGGAAAGTCGAGTGGAGTCACTCCAGATTTTTTTATTGGAAAAGAGGATAGTTCATGTGTGGTCCCATATTAATTTGGTCATGTACTGGTGATATTATCACTCCGAAAATCGAAAATAAAAGTGTTTTTAAATCATTTGAATAAAGGGTTGCAAATAACGGCTCTGGTCTTAATGTCAAAAGTCGCAAAGGTTGGCTACTTTTAGCGAGTTATCGCCAAGTATGAAGTCAAGAAATAAGTTCCCAAAACTGGATTCCACGTGACTATAGATTCTACTTTGGCGTAAATTTGCCAAGCCCTTCTACTTTATAATGGGAATAATATTATATTTTAGAATAGTTTACCGGTATTGGCATAATATGAAAAATCGCCAAAGTTGGCTACTTTTGGCAAGGCTTTACATAAAAAAATAAGTTCCCAAACCTGAACTCAACTTCACGATATCTGCTATATTTGGTGAGAATTCGCCAAACTACTATTTAAAATGAGAATAATTTCTCGTTATGGTGAAGTAGTTTGCAGTCGGTTTTCTTTTTTACTTCCTTGTACGGAGTATAAGGAAGTTATGTGATCCCGAAAAATTTCGGGGGACAAATTTCGACGAAAAAACCGATTTTGACTACCTCTAAATTTAATTTAAAGAATTTTTTCGATGCATCTCATCGTACGCTAACATGAGCGATCATATAAATGCGTCTGCAACCCATTTTGACCAACGGCGAGTCTATTTTGACCAGTTTTTCCATGCCGTCTGTACGTACGAGTGTACGTACGTATGTATGTGCGTATGCAACTCGCATATCTCAAAAACTATTGGTCGTAGAATGTTGAAATTTTATATTTAGGATTGTTGTAACATCTAGTTGCGCACCTCCCCTTTTAGTACCAATCTACTGGATAGTTTATCTGCAGGACCGCCCAAAAGATTCGAAATACATCACGCTCTACGAGCCGAAATTCATCAAACTCGCATATCTCAAAAACTATTGGACGCAGAATGTCGAAACTTTATATTTAGGATTGAAGTAACATCTAGCTGTGCACCTCCCCTTTCGGCCCCATTCGACTGGATAGTTTATCTACAGGGCTGCCCAAAAGATTTTAAATACAATACGCTCTATGGGCAGAAATTCATTAAAGCGTATTTTAGAGGTATTAGCTACTTCAAACGACTCAGAAGTGATATATGCTGTTCAGGGTTACAAAATGAATTTCTCCATCGGAAAAAGTGTCTTTATCATTTATAGTTCTGCTACAGGAACACTCAAAAATGGCAATTTTAGGTACATTCATCCCTTTCAAGCACAATAACGTCCTACCATATAGTTAGGTAATGATCTGACCACGGTCACGTGCCTCCCTCAAGAATTACGCCAAAAGTCACCGAGCTTGGCGACTTTTGGTGTGCGTGTTTATGTATTTAACTCCCTAATCTCAAAAACTGTTAGTCGTAGAATGTTGAAATTTCATATATAAGATTTTTGTAACATCTAATTGTGCATCTCGATTTTTGGTTCCAATCTACTGGAGAGTTTATTTACAGGACCAGCGAAATGAATTTTAATACATTAATGTCTATGGACATCTTCAATATATTACATTTGCAGACAGCCATTGTTTAGTCCATGCCCAAAATCTCGCAATTTGTCGTCGACCTTGGCGAGTTTTGCCGAAATATCGCGAAATTCGTAACCAAAAAGTATTGCGTATTTTGCATAACTCTAAAACTTTTACTCATAGAATTTTGAAATTTTTGTATTTGGAACTATTGTAACATCTAACTATGCATCTCTTTTTTGATTGCAATCGACTGGGTAATTTATTTACAAGGCCAGTCGAACGACTTAAAATATAATAAGGTGTATGGATACATTCAATTCATTGAAAGTCTGTGGTCAATGACTACTTTGGCTATCCCCAAAATCTCGCAAACTATATAAAGTTTGTCAGCTTTTGGTGAAATATCGCAAAATTAAGTGTCAGAAGGAATCTTGCAAATTGACCCCAGCTTGGCGATATCCGAAATGTTTGGCTAGAAATCGCTAAACCTTACTACTACTGCAGTATTTTATCTCTTTCAAACAAAATAAGTTTAGATGAAGTGGGCTGAGAATATTTTTGATTTAATAGTAGTACAAGGAAGTCCTGTGTTGTCCACATCAGCTTTTTAAAAAATATACTTATTCTTTATTAACGTTCATATTTTCTCTGCGATCCTAATCATTTATGTCCCATACAAAATCACTTATTTTAATTTTTCTTTCTTTTACCGTAGCATTTTTGAGTGCAAGTACATGGTGCATTTTTAGGTACTGTATATTTGAAGTGCGTTTTTTTTTTGTACAGTCACGATAAAAATAAAATAATCAGATTTTGCAGTTGAGTGAATGAAAATTTATTGCTTGCGTAATAAGCAGATTTCCCCGCATTAAATATTTACTATGTGTCATGTGTCTATAAGGTAGAATCCCAAGAGCGTTCAAATAAATCTTCATGTTTAATCTAGAAATGCGCCAAGGAATTTCGTAAAAGCTTTCGAGAATTGCTTAGTAAATTTCACATATATTTAATGATTGTATTACGTAGTTGAATATTTTCTCTCATTCATATGAATACATCTCAATCATGTTTAATGTCTTATACAAATTTTATACTCTGGATTATTTTGTTTAATTAAATTCATATACTCTCCAATTAAAAACTGAAAGTTAAAAAAAAATCAAGGTATTTCTTAAAATTTGAATCATTGTTGAGAAATTCAAGAAAATTGTAGTTTTAACAATCTGTGTTAGTGATGGACGCGATATAAAAAAAAACAGATTTATCTAGTCTATCAAAATTCCTTTAAAGTTAAAAATAATTTCGCAATAAAGCGTACGTCTCGTCTCGTAAAACAGCCAAATTTGTTTGAAATGATAATCGGTTTTAACAAAGAGTAATTCTGAAAGTTTTAAAGATTTTCATGGAGTACTCGGGTAGTAAACATGTAGTTTATTGCATCGCTAGTTTACAAAGAACTATAGTAATGCAAAACCATTCTATCACACCTTAAGTCTGGGGCAGGGGCGTATACAGCAAAAGCCCTTTTGGGAGGGGGCGGGGTCCGTTTTCCATTAGAATGATACATTCATTTCCCAATATATAAGTAGACATTGTATATCACAACTAAGTCAATATGTTTGATGCCTGGCCCGCCCAGAGAAAATTCGGGTCCGGGGGGGAAGGGGCTGGAAAGTTGTCGGGCCCGAAATACAGATCACGTAAAGCCATGTTTTCTATATATTTCAATAAACGACGGGACACTGAGACGGAAAAAAATACCTTCCGTTGCTCTCTGCATTGCCTAGGGCGGCGGGATTTGCTATTTAAAACACTAGAAAGGCGGAGGGGCCTGTGAGGCCCCTCGCGTTCTTTATTGTTCAGTAATTCCAATAATAAGTAACTGAACATAGTGCAACTTTCTGACTTTTCATAATTTGATCCTATTTCATTATTTATTTTGCTATTTATCTGTTAGCCTAACAGAAGTGTAAATATTGAACCTTCTACCTAGAATGACAGCAGGGGCCAGAGTGGCCCCTGGGGTATTTTACAATAATACTAGAAATTCCCCTTTTCACGTTATCTCTGCCACATGACAAATGGTATTCAGTGAGTGCATTTTGAACTAGATATTTTCTTTTGTATAGGATAGAAATTCAACCCCCCCCCCCCCCCACTGCTGACTGTGGTGAGAGCCGGACACGTGAACAAAAGCGATTGCTCTCCCATAGAGAAATATATGTTGCTTTTGTCATGTACAGATAACGCAGTGATACTCATGCTCAGGTTTTATTTAGTCAGCGGGAAAAATGCGCCGAGAACGTGGACATACTCAGGAAGAAATTTTAAAAGAATTACAACGATTAGATGAAATTGATTCTGGTGATAGTGAAATTAGTGATTTGGATGAAGACGAAAAATATTTTCCCACAAACAGCAAGAATTCTGATGATGAATCTGAATGTGCTTCTGAGAATGACGATGAATGCCATGAAACTAACATCTAGGAAAAAGAATGTTCTGAAACAAACCCCCAAGAGTCTATAGACAGTAGACAGAAGAGATCGCAGAGAGATGCCACCATCAGCAAAACTGGGAAAACAAAATCTTTATTCCACCACTAGCTGAAGTACCCGTCCTCGACGGGTTAGTGAATGAAAATTTCCAAAAAGAAAGAACTTTCGTCAGCATTGTAGGAGTACACAGAATGGATGTAGTATGTTGCCAAAGTAAAGAAAGCGAAGTTATAATTTTCATGTATTGTTAAAATATTACAGGTTAGAGAGTAACTAAGTAATATCATTTCATTCGCTTTAGTCGTAATTATGTGATGCGCGAACGAATATTTACGCATATTGAAATAATTTTCGCAAAATCTCAAAATTTAATCAACATTTTTGGAAAATTTGAAGCCTAGAATTTAAGTTGAGTGACAACCTATCATGTCACCCAAATTCGTTTCATTCCCTGCAGTCTTTATTTCGTGATGATGGAACAAATTTTCAGCATTTTAAAACGATTTTCGAAAAATCTCAAAATGTTAGCAAAATATTTTTAAAATTCAACGCCTATAAATTAAGATTAGCAACTACCTATCATATCACTCAATTTCGTATCATTCGTATTAGTCGTTATTACGTGATGTTTGAAGAAATATAAACGTATTTTGAGAGAATTTTCACAAAATCTCAAAATCTAATAAAAATGTTTAAAAAATTGGACTCCTATAGTTTATGTCGAGCAACCATCTATCGTGCGACCAAATTTCATATCATTCGCTTTAGTCGTTATTACGTAATACGGGAACAAAAATTCACTCAGTTTTAAACGATTTTCACAAAATCTCGAAATCTGATGGATTTTTTTTTAATTAGATGCTTATAGTTTAAGGTGAGTGACCACCTATCATTTCACCAAATAACCAAATATCATTTTTTCACCTTTGCAGTTATTACGTGATGTGCGAACACAAATTTACGCAGTTTGAAATGATTTTCGCAAAATTTCAAAATCTAATCAAGATTTTTTTAATTCGACGCCTATGTTTTAAGTTGAGTGACCACCTATCATGACACCCAATTTCATATCATTCGCTTCAGTCGTTTTTACGTGATGCTTGAACACAAATTTACGCAGTTTGAAAGGATTTTCGCAAAATCTCAAAATCCAATCAAGATTTTTTAAAAATTGGACGCCTATGTTTTAAGTTGAGTGAACACCTATCATGACACCCAATTTCATATCATTCGCTTCAGTCGTTTTCACGTGATGCTTAAACAAAAAAAGCGTCACGGACAAAATGACAGAATGACAGACAGACAAACTTTTTTTTGAGGGTCGCATCGGATTCCCGGGTGCTTGAAACGGATAGAAATCGCAAAATTTTTGAATTCCAAGAAATGTACAGACAAAAGTCTAATTTTATTTATATAGATTATATACAGGGGAGTTAACGATATAACATTAACTGTTTATCAAGGGAAGAAAAATAAAAATGTTTTGCTGCTATGTTCTCTCCATAAAAACGTTATCATCGACGACAGTGTGAACAAAAAGCCAGAAACTATTACATATTATAATCAAACCAAGTACGGCATAGACATAGTCGATCAAATTATACGCCTTTATTGCACCAAATCAGGGACACGTCGTTGGCCTGTGCATGTGTTCTTTAATGTTTTGGATATATCTGCTATAAACGTGTGGATTTTATAAAAAGAGGTTACCGGGTAGAAAAAACTTAGTCGCAGAGATTTTATCCAACAGTTATGTGAAGAACTCCGTGGTCCCTGCGTGTCATCGAGAAATACAACTAATGCAAGGAGATCGAATGAGCAATCTATAAGCAGAGAAGACAAAACTTTAAAAATCAGAGTCAAATGTAGGATAAAAATATCTTGCAAAGGTAACCATACATGGAACACATGTCCGGATTGCAAAAATGCAGTTTGTGGCAAATGTGCTTCGAGAGAAGTGCGGTGCATCAATTGTTATGAAAACTGTACAAAGTGAAATAAATCAGGTTAGTGCATGAATTTTCAGTTTCATGAATTAATAAAATAAAATAAAATACGCTAGTTTATTATCTGTAATTATTATTTTCTAGAGTGGGGAAACTTAATTTTATCAGCAATGAGAATATAAATATTATTGAAAGAGTACTTATTATATTCTGTTTAATAAGGTATTTCTATTATCAATATAAATTAAAATTCCATGTAATTTTGATGATTACTTTTCTATTATATTCTAATAATTTAATTTTAACCATATTTATAGATTTTCAATATAAATAACTGGTCTACACTTAAAAATCTAGAAGGGGCCAGACTGGCCCCTTCTGGCTTTCTAGGTAACTGCGATTGTCAGTCTTCCTAGTGTTTTAACGCATTAATATTTTGTTGGTAGATCCCGACTGGTCACGCCAGCAGAATGTCGCCTTACCCCCTGTAGTGACGGCAAGACGTGGCTTATCAACAAGGGCCTTTATTCATGTTGTTCGAGGCCCTTCTCCATCAACATTTTAGACAGACAGGACTTACAGAGTACAATTGCTGAATGCATTATTGAATCCATTTCACAACCAACGAGCAATATACAGTGTTCGAAGTATACAATTTTGCATTTCAGGATTGCAACAGATTCTCCAGATTAAGTAATTCCCATCCTTTTCTGTGAGGACTGCAGTAAACCAACCTCAAATGCTATTTACAGCTACAGTGAAACTTCTAGGGAGCGACCACCTCCGTTCCGTGAAAAATCGGTCGTTAAGAGAGGTGGTTGCTCAAAGACGTATAAACATTTTATACCTAAGAAAACACACTAAAAATATTATTTGTTTTGTTATTTCTGAAACTGAATACTAGCACATAACTAATTATACAAACATATTTATAAAATTTAATAAAATATTTAGAAATTTCAGATTTTTTCATTATTTTCTCCGGATTGTTTCGCCAGTGATTTGCTTTTGCAAATCTGTGGAACCCTAATGAAAATCAATAACGAAAATCTCTATTTCAAGAAATTAGGTAGCCATGCTTCTTTAATACACGATTTTTAATGCTGCCATCTGCAATTATTAATAAAAAAATGTCGAAGGTATAGTATGCAGATACCCATCTTCTGTTTAAAGATTCATTTCTTTAAAAAATTATTATTAATGTATTTTTCCACGTTGTTTTGATGTGAAAATTTTTCTAGAATTTCAAATATAGCACATTATATTAATAATATTGGAATGAATAGATTTACATTCACGTAACTTATATTTATTCGTTAAATTCATGTAATTATCTTCGATTCTTGAACTTACATAAGTATTTTTCGGCGGTTACTATGCAACAAGGGAAATATTATTCCTTACTACAGAAGTTTATTACTTCAGCGATGTGAATAATTATTTATAATTACATACTTCCTGTGTAGGTGCAATTAGTTGCAATCAGTGGTGATAATCAATTGTTCTGTGAGGGTTTCATGTTAATCATAAACTTATGGAAGGCTCACTGGTATATTAGAATTTCTTATGGCACATAAATCAGGATTTCTTTTGAGCTAGATGAAGGAGAGTCGAGGTGCTTGAGCGCTACATTTTTAGTCCTTTTACAAAATAAATAAATAAATTTTACATTATATGAGAAGATATCATTTGAAGTAACTTTTACAGGAGTAAATGTATTGCAAGATAAAACGCAATTGTAGTATATATTAACAAATTTATGACAGAATGATTTCGATAATGGATGTAGTTTTTTTTTTTTTTTTTTTTTCCCTAAACAGGAGATCACAAAATTATTATAATAGATCACGAACAGAGGGCAATGCTTTAAGGAAACATTTTAGTAACATTGTTTGCTTTAGGGCAAATAGTGTTGTTCCTACAAAAATATTTCAGGAATTTTCCTGAATCAGATATTATGATCCTTTGTTACTTTTAGGTTGCACCGTTTCTCAAGTATTTCCTGATCACAGATACTTGATTCGTGGAACTGGTTTCTTATGCTATGCCATGTAGCTCAAATTTGTCCTGAAAAACCAATGAGAAAATAGATAAGCATTCCTTGCTATATATAACATTTTTCTACATTATTTAAAAGTATGTATGACTTTTGTATGTCTAGCCTTTCATCCTATTTCTCCTTTTTTGTCCGATTTCTTCCGATATATTTATTTTTGGGTTATTAATTCTAAATTAATGAGTAAAAAGGTTTAAAAATTAAGTGTATTATATGTTACACATACTAGTAAAAAAAAAGATAGAGAGTGAGAGGGAGATTACTCAGTTTACAAGCCGAGTTATTAGAGACATTTTTAAACCTGTCTGGTTCAAATAATGTTAGCGAACAAAATTTTGTAAGAAAGAATTGCTGTGTAGACGTCGTTGTTCAAAATGAAACTGCGTTTTGAAATAAAGCAAAGCTACCAAAGTTAAATTCATTGAAAAAAAAAAATAATTTATACAACTTTGCATAGACGTTCACTTTAAAAAAAATCATGTATGGATATCTGAAGTATACACTCCATATTGCAAACAAAATCTTAAAAGTGATAAGTACAGTTAATTTTACTGTTTGTTCAAGATTTTAAAAATAAAGTACATAAGCGGACTACTGATATTCTAAAACGATGCACCTGTACTTTTAATTGAAAATTAGTATTTTAAAATTATTGTTTAAGTATCTCATTCATTATGCTTTTTCAAATATTGCGAGATGTCAACATTATTTTAAAACAAAGCAGACTGTACATTTTTTAATTAAAAGAGTTAATCCCGCTTTCAGAATTTAGGTATAAATAATATATTTTGTTCAAAATTAACAGAAATAAACCTATAATGCATGCATAATCTAAAAAGTTTGTTTATTCGATGAATTTGGAGTTCCTAAAAAATGCTACTTTAGAAAATTTTAATTAGTTATTTATGAAACAGCTACCGTATAATTTATGTTCTTTGATGTTATGAGGTCTCTTTAGAACTTATATACAACTTCGTTTCAAGAAACAATTACGAAAACGGAAAATCATTACTCATAGTTTCGTGCATTTTAAAGATATCAATAATAAACATTTCTTTAGAAATTGACGTAGAACTAATTATATTGTATGATAAGATTCTAGACCGATAGTTTCTATTCATTCATTTACTTACCTGTAATTTTCCCTTTTTTTCGTGTAATTGGATGTATTTCTTCCGCTATACGCGAGAAAGGAAATGAAATATTATTTGTTGTTACTGAATTTCCAATCAGTTTGCAGAAATATTTTCATTAATTCAGAGTAATGCAGCTAGAAATACTCAGTATTTGTTCATTGTAACACATTATTATGTAGGCGGAATTAATTGCACAAAAGGGACAAATTATTTATTAAGAACTCTGATGACAATAATGAATATTATTTAGAAAGCCGTGGTGCTTTTTTATAAAATAAAATAAAAAAATTCGTAATTTTCAATCGATTTAAAAAGAAGGTAATTAATACGGCGAAATTTTTTGTTTAAATGTAGTTCAGCAATAGTATTTTACTCCGTGGATGGATTTTGATTGTTATTTTTTTATTGGAAAGAGGATAATTTAGGGGTGGTTTCATAGTAATTTGGTCGAATTCTGTTGATATAATTTAAAAACCGAAAAAAAAACATGTTTTAAAAATAAACCTAAAGTGTTGCTAGTATAGCAGTAGTACTAAAAGTTGCTAATATTTGTCCTTTTGATAATTTTCCCGCTAAATTTTACGTAAAAAAAAATAAGTTCCCAAAATATCAATCATGCAAAAGACTTCTTAAAAATGGATTTTTTTTTTTTTTTTGCAAAATGCGTCATACTTTGGAAAAAACTTTGCATGCAATTCCCTGCTTAAAATATTTCATAAAAGTTCCACGAAAATCCCAAGTTCAACAATTATGAGATTGTGCAGTGAAGTTTGTGAAGAGACAGCGGTAGATTCAATCTACTGCCATGATGGCGATAGTTAAATCGGCAATGGTAACGGCTGCAGTTTTTCAGCATTGGGCCGTCTATCCAGTTATTCTTCTATATCGATGTATTTTCATCATATTCCCTTATTTTCAGCAGATGCCAGTACTGATAAAATTAATTCGGACATCTTTTTTGCAAATAATATATAACTTTGCGGGGGAATTATGTGCTAAAAATGTAAAGAATTTTTGTCTAACTGAGCCAATTTTAAGTACTTTGAAATAAAATTTATTCTTTGTGAAACAAATTAGTCAAAATGTAAGAGTTTTGTGTCCTCATCGCGCTTTAAAGGGTTAAAAAATTAAAAATTTATACCTAAAGCTTAGTAAATATTATTCTGTTTGCAGGCTTGCATCAACAATTATTTCCTTTTTGTTGCTCTGTATAAGGAACTATTCAAATTCTCAGAGTATAACAAAGTAATTGCTTCTATGCAACTTTCATGTACGGCTATGAAAGCATCGCTTCTAATTAGAATAACAAAACACTTTTGGAAAATGGATAATAATAAATGATGCTGATTAGCTTTAATTGCTAGAAATAAACTGTTGATTCACGATAGGCGTGTTCACTGAACAGTTTTATCAGACAGGTCCATCGTAAATAAATGGAAATTTGCTTTTTGATTAGGAAGATGAACAATTGAAATAATTGTGGATTGAATGGAATTGCAAGTTTATAACACCTTCTATATTTGATAATACAGACGAGTTGCTTAATGGTATAATGTTGGAAATCGCTAAGATGCTCGTTTACATTGTTCTAAATATTATTCATAAATGAACATTTATTCAAGAAGGAATCTCTTTATTTCAGCTATTTCCTTTTGTATGCAACGGAATATTTTAATGTATTCTTATCGTATTAACGGATTTAAGCATTTATTTTTGGAAATGATGGTAAAACAGAAAAAATATAAAGGTGAAAATGTGCTTTAGTGGTGGAAAAATGAGCTTTAGGTGAAAATGTGCTTTAATTCATAAATGAACATTTATTCATGTAGGAATCTCTTTATTATGCAACGGAACGTTTTCTTAGCGTATTAACGGTTTTAAGCATTTATTTCTGGTAATGAGGGTAAAACAGAAAAAAATATCAAGGTTAAAATGTGCTTCAGCCCACCACTTGGCGATTGTCAACAGACTAGCGAGTTGGAATGTTTCTGTGGGACGTGTCTGGGATTGCAACCTCTTCTGTTCTGTTCGGTTCAGTTACTATGGTGACTTCTCGTTCGGACCGACAACACGCTTATGACGCAAAAGGCTGTGGGATTCAGCCATAGTGGAAGAGCGCTCAATTTTTGCGATTATTTTCGCAAGATGCACAGCAGAATCTTAAACAAAATGGTGATTTAGAAAAACTAAATATTTTAAAAAGTGGAACAAATATTGGAAGTAAAAATAACAAAATATTATAAACAGGGGCCTCGTCGAAAATATGCTACCTCGTGCCCTTTGCGAGACCCCGAAAAAACATCACTGGGTCCGTCCATCGCTATAGCGGGGGTCCCTTGGAAATATGCTACCGCTGGCCCTTTGCTAAACTGAAAACACCAGACTGTCTCATGTTGTTATCGTTAATTGTACAAGCCTAAACAAATTAGAATAAAACGATTACGAAATAACAATGACGCATGAGCAGAAACGCAAATTAACAGCTCAATGACGTTAAATTTAGCAAGTTATTCGATTCAAATACATTCGTCAAGCAGCAACTAGATTAAAAAATAACAATAACGCATGAGCGAAGATACAAGCTATTTCGGATCTTTCCGCAGCTTTAAAATATTAAATTTACAATATTTGATACAGAGTTTGCCAAGGAATCACCGTTAGGTGATATCCCGACAAAGACAGTAATGATGACCCTAACTAGGATTCTATAAATTAGTGTTCCATTTATCATGTAGTCTAATCGGTATCGGTTTCTAAATTAACAACACCGAAAGCGATCGACCGAAACTGTCTTCACAGAAAGAATCGAGCAATACTTTCGCAGAGTGACAGATAAAAGAATACAGATACATGAAGCCTGAACAGTGCACAGCTACTGGAAAAAACTTTAAATATGGGTGGAAAATGTTTTAAATGGTTGTTCTTCCACGGCATGGCTATTCCCTCGCTTAAGTACAATCTACGCCATGATCACTATCACTGTGCTAAATTGAGCCAAGATCGCATAAGCGGTCTCGTAGGAGTCAACGAACAATTGTCGCAAAATCTGATCAGTGAGCATTGCTCCACCTTCGGCTACCTACGCTTAGCAAAAAAAAAAAAAAAAAAAAAAAAACATGGTATTCCATGGTGATTGGCACAAACTGTAAAGGGCGGTAGGACACACGATAAATATTTAGAATCAAATGGCAATGGGCTGTCGGAAACAGCGTCTTTATGTAGCTATTAATAATCACTTTCAAACAAGTGCTGAAATAATAGTGTTTCCAACCATTGCTCGTCAAAAACTAACGGATCTAATTAAAATTGATACCTTAAAAATTCCATTTTATTTCATTAATGAAATTTTTAGTGACACGCCCATTGTTCACGAAATTTGGTTAAGAAATTAGACGCACACTTCAATACTATTCTGAAAGTGATTATTAACAGGTAAATGAAGACCGCGCTTTTGACTCCTCATTGCTATGTGGATCTGTTTCGCTGTTATTATCACTATTACTATAAGTTTGCCTTAATCATTATGGGACTCTCTCCGGAAAAATAACTTATGCATATAACTACTGTAAAAGCATTTATTTTCGCGAGTCGTAATTTTCGCGAAAATCAAGATATCGGTGATTTCGGGAGCTGAAAATTTCGCGAATTTTATATGACCGAAAGTTGAAAAATCTCAAAAGTACTTAAATATAGGACCCCATTCACATAAGGCATTTTAAGAAACTTCTTTATGTCAGAAAAATTAACCCCCCTCCGCCATTTTCAATGGCTTCAAAGAAGCTGATATAAAAATTGTAAGTAAATAAGCTGCCTTCTATTAGTGTATTATTGTTTTATATTCTAGAAATAGTTGTAAAGTATTCAAGAAATAGTTAGAAATGAAATTGTCGAGAAAGAGTTTGTAACTGTACAATAAATCATTAAATTTTGGTAACTGAAAGATTTCGGATGTTTTATTATTATTTAAAGCGACAAAAAAAAAGTATTTCGGGAGGATTTAATGTTTGAGATTACGATGGGCTCGCGAAAATTGTGAAAATTAAAATCTTGCAAAAATAAGTGCTTTTACAGTAATTAACATAAACATATGACATATAAACATGCGCCCGTTTATCGAAATGGTGCACGTAAAGCAAAATACCGTAATCTGTAAAAATATGAATTAAATTAGTTAAAAAGCTGAAATGCTGGATCATAATAATGTTTTTTCTCACAAACAAATCAATAAAATTAATTACTAGGGATCGACCGATACCACATTTTCACCGATCACCGACACCGATACTTTACCTAAAACTTCATTCTACGAAATAGCCGATACCGATACTTTACAGTTACTGTATCGGCTGATACCGATACTTTACATAGTTTAATGCCATTTAAATCTACATCTGTGGGCAGTTTTTGAAACGAGATTGCAGTATTCAATAAAATGAATAACACTATGATGAAGCCATAGATAAAAATTTGAACCCAGTAGAGAGCATTAAAAAGAAAAAGCAGTGAATACATTCAAGTGAGTGTACAGTATTTATAGTCCTACTTTTCTTTTAAAAAATACCGACCAATGGCCCAATTTATAAAATGCTGAACATTGGGAAATGTCTAAAGTGTGCAGGTTCGGGATTCTTTCTCCTCGCGTGGCTATCGATCTAACGGTCTAGAGTTTTTGGTGGTTTTCTCCAGATGTATCTTGAATATGCGTTAGAACCCATCAAAAAGTTCTCCTACCAGTTCTTTTAGAGAAATTACCATGTTTAGGTTATCAGACTATCTCTAGAAATTGCAGTACGCCATGTTTTTGAATTAGCCAGGTAGTTAAATTCTGATTTTAAACTGAGCACAAGTCTTTTTTAGTACGTAAAATTTATTTTTAACATCAAACAAAACAAAATTAAAAAAAGTCTCATTACGCACAAAATTTAGAAGCTAAAACTCCAAACTGTTCCTCGAATACGATTTAAAACATACATAATGTGATGAATCAGAGATAATTCGGCGTCAAAAGATCGCTATCGTAAAAGAAGTTTTTATTTTATTCATGCAAAAATCATGAAGTACACGAATTGAATGCTGATTGCACTATCGTATGTTTAATGACATTCTGTTGGAGCTGTAAAATTAATCTTAATCCAAGAAATGAAACGATTACAAAAAATGTCTCAAATAAATTACTTTTCCTAAGTCCGGACAGATAAGAGAAAATTAAAGCAATATAAAATAACTCATTTTATTAAATTTTATCGTAAGATTTGTGTGTTTGAGATCAAATAAAAAAATTCAAATCCTTTCAAATCTTTGATAAATCTTTATTAGTTTCGGGAAAAATAATTGCCCCCCCCCGAAAAAAAGTGTTTTTTTTTTTTCAAAAAGTTTTTATTTATTTTATTTTAAATAAAAGAGTGGTTTTTTAGTGCAAAGGTTTGCCATAAATATAAAAACTCCTACCGCGAATTTCTCCGTACAAAATTCAAGAATTCAAATTTCTGCTTTAAACACATATATCTATAACCTAGAAAATAATAATTTCAATGTTTCTTAATATAGCATATTTTTAAAACTGACAAAAACCTATAAACTAACTTTTCCTAGCCGAATATTGGTTATGACTACATAGAAATTCCAAAATCCATACAAACATTTTTTTAATATCTATGAAAAATCTTGTAAAATATAAAACAAAAACGAGGGCCGCATGCAATAGATAATAGTAACGAGTTTAAAAAGAATATATACAGCTGCTGAAAAGTAGAAAGTAACTCCATGCACCTAACTCTTTTCTAACCATTTTCCTGTTAAAAAAAAAAAAAAAAAGGAAAAGAAAATAATAGAAAAGAAAAATCTGATTTGTGACCGTAAATTGTGCTTTAAAGGTAGGCAGTGATCTTAGTAGAAATAAGAACACTAAATAAAAAGAAAATATTAAAAGGATAAAAATATAAGACTTAGCTAGTTGATCAGTTTGCGATTGCCAGCCTCGAAATCTTCATGAAAAAAGCATATCTGTAAACAGTGGAGTAACTACATCGTTGCGGCCCGTAGCGAATTCATTGCTTGCCCCCCCCCCCCTTTACTACAACTTACAAAACAGAGCTATTACTTTTTCTCACTGATACCTTTAAATTTGATACGTATATTTTGTATGTTGTTTAATTTATGTACTTTAGTCGATAACTTCAATTAATTCAATACAATTAAAATTTTTAATCTGTGTATTTCTTCAGTAAATGTAATGAGCTTGCAACAGTCTCGTGTTAGGTGGTGGGGGGCTGTGATATCTCGCGTGTCGTGCCACCCTGCTGCTATTTCACTATCCGTTAAATACCAGTGCGAACAGAAGTCATTTTCGCGCCACTAAGCCAAAGTCGCCATGTGTACATTTTCAGGATAATGTCGGAAAGCAACGATGCAGTCTTAAGGGAGAAAGTTTGAGGCCTCCCATCGGGGGATCCAGAGGGGCATGTGCCCCCCCTCCGACGAACTAAGTTTGCACTCAAGGTGATTGACTTGTTTTTAAATTCAAGTGATTTTATGAGAAAATCCAACAATAAATGTTTTGTGCTCCCTCCAGACTTTTTTTCTGGATTCGCCCCTGAAAACGCTCCCCTCTAACATAATAGTTAGTTCAATACAATTATTCGTAAAACAATAAATTAAATCATTAGTTTATTATAGTTCATAACTTGATTAATATTAATTACGGTTTCGCATTTGACTAAGACTGCTTTTATCCAAATTACCATACTGTTTGTCTCTGTGCATTATTCAGTATTTACAATGAGGGTTTTGTGTTATGGAAAGTCTACACGATGGGGGTGCCTTAGGTAGCGAACTTTTAAAAAGCATTTATCATCAGACCGTGCAACCACTCAAAAAATTATGCAAGTAATATCCCTAGTTCTACTTTCGTTTAATGAATAACTAATTAGTTTTTGTGAAAAACACAAATTTAAAAGAAATTTTAGAATTTATTCTTATGTGACATCATTCGTTTTTACAAGGAACAAAATTCTAAATATGAAACTGTCGTCCCCTGAAAAATCAAACGATGTCGAGGTCAGTCTCATCCGTCAGTTTTGATATCGACATCATACCCAAGCCGAATCAGATGTCCAATTAAAAAAAAAAAAATCAGATTTAAAGAAAAATTTAAAGCCAATTCAAAAGCTATACACCTACCCCCCCCCCATAAAATTTATGTATTATGTATATGAATGAACCTTTTATGAATCCAGGCAGAGAGAAAATAAACATTTATAAAGCTGACGTAAAATTATAACCTCTCGATATCTTCTTTTTGAATTCGCTATAGATCACATATTTACTGTTAGGCTCCAAATCGAAATATTTTAACAGAACAGACGACTGCCCTGCTTCATTTTCATCTAACGTTTCCTCACCCATACTTTCTTGCACACCAGATGATGGTACATCCATATTTAGTGGTGGTTAGAAGGACAAAAAAAAAAAAAAAAAAAAAAAAAGAGAAAGAAAATCAAAAACACGATTCGAAAATATTCGCGCAAACAAATTTGCCAATGAAACGACGCCTCTAATCTCATCAAAAGAATAGATTCTTGAGTGATATTGCGCCTGCATGGTTTTTCTTCTGAAAAGCTAACCATCGGTTGAAAAGTATCGGTAAAAATGGATGAATGTATCGGGAACCGATACTATCCCGATACTTTTGAAATATGAAAGAACCCATATCGATACCTAAAAAAAAATAGGAGGTATCGGCGCCGATACTATCGGTCAATCCCTATTAATTACCTTTCTTGATCTCCTTAACTATATATATTTTTACATCTCTCTATATAGACGTCGTTGTTTAGTTATAATTCCATCAAACCAAATTCTTTCCTTGCAGACTCAACGATAACACTAATAATTTTTGCATTTAAAAAATGGCAATAGAACCTCACTTATCCGATGGCGTTAAGCGAGGTACTCAAAGAGATATGAATACAAGGAGATGGCTATCTTCAGCATTGGACGACATGAAGTAACTGTGTTGGTTTCTTTTTAACCCTTTAACGCGCAGTGTTCCCGCTCTGGGAACACCAAACTCTTTTGACTGTTGCCTTTCACGAAGAATAGATTTGATTTCTATAAAAATAGTTGCGAGTGACATAACTCCACGAATATACTTTACTTTTAGCACGTTATTTCCCGTAAAAAAATGGTCACGATTATTTTTAACTGCACTGACATCTGCTGAAAAATGGAAGAATGCGAGAACAGCTGGATAGATTGCCCAACGCTGAAAAAAGGGTAGCCGTTGCCATCGCTCGACTTAACTACCAGCCAGATGGCGGACTATTGAAAAGTTCATCACGTGCCACAGATCTAGAGACCCTTTTTTTGACGCAGCTGGCTGTGAAATTTGAAGCCAAAAATAAGTACCCGAAAGTGACGCCAACTAAGCCCTAGCACCAGTATTTCTAGAGATTTCTAGAAAATTCTATGTTAACGAATGGGGGAAACCCAGAACTTTGCATCTAGTCCAGACTTTGCCAGAAACCAGAACTTTGCATCGCATCAACTAGTTAACCCATTTTGATGCAACAAAATGCAAAATTGAATTATTCGAGGCGTAGAATACGAATTTAAAACTATTTTTAACCACAGGAAGGCAGAATAAACCGAAAAACTGTTGTTGTTGTTGTTGTTGCTAATGCTCTCCGGCAACCGCGGGGCGGTGCCTGATACTCCATATAGGTAGGCGATGGGTGGAAGGAGCTGCTTCCATTTTAATTAATTCCAGTGGCGAGAAGTTCCAGTGGCGACTCATTTCAGGGTCCCCTAATTTTCAGCCAATTCCAGAGGAGGGACCACACCCCTGAAATCGGCACCCCCAGAGGTATGGCTTAACAACTTGGAGGACATTGGAGACACGACGGATTTTACGTGCACCCGCTCCCATTAGCGTACACGGTCCCACAGCAGTCGAGTCGAGAGGAAGTTGACCCTAACAAGCACAGACCAAGCCGGATGCTGTTTCACTTGCCGTGTTCTTATGGGAACGGAATTTAGCCCCCAGACCACTGCCGGATCCGAAAATTCGTAGCAGTATCGACCACTTTGAATAATCGGGATTGTACTTTATTCAAATTAACTGTCTACGCAATGTTTCAAAAAAACATCGTAGGGACCATTCAAAGACTCGTTCGTAAAATCAATTCGTAAAATGGTTTACGGAATAGTGTAGAAGGAACTACTCGCGAGTTCGTAAAACAGGGTTCGTTGAAAACAGGTTTGTAAAAAGGAATGCCGACCGGTTTAATTTCGCAGTATGTGTATCAGCATTCACGGATGTGAAAATGAACTTCCGTATAAACAGGATGCATAGGAAAGTCCCTTTAAGCTTAAAGTATTTGCTTACGGAGAGAGCTGCAGCTATGCAAACGTGGTAACAGTATAGTAAAGCGATCACGCCTGATCTAATGTAAACTACAGTAGCGCAACCTAGTGCCGAAAATTGGGAAAATAGGAATTGCAAATCGAAGACGAAAAGAGACAAAGTTTCCGATTACAAAATTTTAGAGCATCAATTAATTAGCTCAAAACGAAATTTGGTTCACACAAATAAGATAAATTGGCGCCTGTATACCCAAAAGTGTCCGAAATCGATGCACGACGATTCTACTCTGCATATTCACATTCCGGATATATAGCAGTACACGAAGTTCTAGATTGTGACGTTCTACTGTAACGTAACATTTAATAATAGAGATGGACGCGAGTTGATTTTTTGCGAGACGAAACAGAGATTTACAGCTTCTTTGTGAGACGAGAATCGCATTTTTAACATCACGATATAGGGATTTGGCGAGACGAGACGAAGATTTTAGATTGTTTTGCGAGACGCGAGATGTCTATTTTTCGTCTCGCGTCCATCCCTAATTAATAAATCCCCCCCCCCCCCGATGGCTGGATCTCATTAAGTTGGATTTCTTCCTGGACGGGTTACAGAACATATTTAAAATTAACTTGCTATCACTGTGTGACAGTTTGCCTTGGCGGTTTTTTTTTTTTTGTTTGTTTTGTGTGTGTGTGTGTACTTGATACTACCAAACTGTATTGATGTAAGTACATATTTTATGCAATAAATTGTGCGTATTTCTTCATACCTACGGCTATTCCTTTGAAATGTTTACATAAAATGGAGTGTACCGATTTCGGACATTTTTGGGTATACAGGCGACACCTTATTTACATAAGGTGTCGCCTGTATACCCAAATTAATGTGAATCCGTGTGAATCAAATGTCGTTTTGAGCTGATTAGTCTATGCTCTAAAACTTTCTAACTGGAAATTTTGCGCTAACTCTTTTAATTTTCGATTTGCAATGCCTATCTGCCAAATTTCCTCGCTAGGAACGCTGCTGTCGTTTGCATTAGGTCCGACGTAGTCGCTTAACTATACCGTTACCTCAGCTGTAGTTCTCTCCATTCGCAAGTATTTTCAGGTTGAGGCGACTTTTCTTATATTCACCCTGTATATCTGCATCACTGTAAGATCAAAAACTCGTTTCCTAGAGATTAAATACTTGACGACACAATTTTAAAATATTTTTTTGCGAATACGTTTTTTAAAAATTTAATTTATAAAAGCATTAAGGGTTTTTCTGTTATATAAATACTTACGCGGATTAAATATTTTTCTGAATGCATTTAAAAATCCCTGTTTGTTCACTGAGAAATTTAATTTCCTGTTGCCTGGCGTATTCATTTTTATTAAAATATGCAATTATTTTAATTTTTTATTCGTATTTGAACTCATTAAGTATCTAATTCAAGTGTAATCAAAAACAAAAACCTGCTTACATTTAAATTCGGCTTTACATTTCATATTTATGTCCAGAAACCATATTTAAACCGAATTGCTTTTTTTTAACATACGCTAAGCCAAGGAGAAAAAAAAAGTAACGAAAAAAAAAAAAAAAACGTGCATTTACGTGGGAGCGGTGAAGGATTTCCAGTGAGGTACTATTTTTCTTGGCATGTGTGTATTCCGGGGATTTTGCAGGAATGCCGTGTGTACCGAGGTTTGCTTTGAACCAATCGAATGCCATAACGTGATCATGTGACTATGCTTTAGGTTAAATTATTTTGCAGCGCATGAATTTATGGGGAGATCATGCTAACAAAGGTAATTAAGCAAAATATGCAAAATATAACAGGGTTCTTTCTAGAATCTCGAAAATTCTTATCAGAGATCTTTTTATGTAGAATATATTTTCATGCCACAGAGAAATGATACTAATTATACTTTTAATTTTTAGTTCTTTGATAATAAATCTACTATTACTTAAAAAGGATCGTATTAAATTGTATTTGAGTGAAAATTTTTATAGCATCGCTTACAGAAACATAATTATATTTTAATAATTTATATGTGATCGACATTGATGATTAATAAAAAAACACCTATCAGTTTTTGAAAAAAATTGAAAATTTTACAGCTGAAAAAATTTTGAAATAAGAAATATACCAGGAAACATCTTTTGAAAATGATCTTATTTATACACTTATTGCTGTTTAACTCAGGAACGGTTATGGATATATTACCTTCCTTTTGTTTGATAGTGGTGGATTGGTCCTGAGCCCATTTTGAACCCATGTTTAACCTGCTGGCTCTCATCATTTAGAAAGGCTCAACGAAGAAGACTCTCCTTCTTTGACAAATGTTGCTTCCTAGTTCCTTTTATTTATAAACGCTCCTTCAGAAACATGCAATTGTGCAACGCTTGGCCTTAATGGTTGCGTTCAAAGGAACATTTCAGGCAGCAACATCGGTCAAAGAGGGACAATCTTCTCCTTTGTGTCTGATGAAATCCAACAGGCTTAATAGAGGTTTGGTATTAAAATGTAGATAAATATAGAAATTACCTATATTCAATAACTAGCTGAAGTACCCGTCGTTGACGGGTTTTGTATGTAACGCAAATTTCAAAAAATAAAATAAAATAAAAATAAAAACCCTGAATTTTCGTCAGCATTGTAGGAGTTCAAAGAATGAAATTATCGTTTTAGTAATAATATAGAAAGGAAAGGTGTAATTTCTGTATATTGTTAAAATATTACACGTCTGAAAGGAACAAAGTGCCAAGTAAAACTGATAATACAGAATTTTTTTTTATTTTAAAAATTAAAGTTACTTGAAAAGTATTCAAGTTGTATGAGCTTTTCAAGTAAAGCGATCATTCCTAACATTCAATTAAATTTTGTTTTATTTGCTGTAGGTATTTTAACATTAGGCCTCAAAAAATTGTGCACTATTTTCATAAAATATATAAAAGCAAATACACAGTAAAAAAGTTTTAAAATTTATTCAAATTTTTCAAAAAATTTCGATATCTATTTTTTTTTATTCGTTGCTGAACATGTTGCTAAATTTCATTCTATTCTCTTAATCCATTTTTGAGGGATGCGAGATTAAATGCTTATACGATTTTCACCAAATCTCAAATTCTATGAAATATTTATAACAATTTTAGCATATATAGTTAAAATTAACTTGCCATACAACATAATTCCAAATTGCATTCTATTCCATTGTCATTTTTCAGGAATGGAACAAATATGTAGACAATTTTCACAAAATCTTAAATTCCCCGATGACTATAGTCTTTTTAGCGATGGCAACGGCTGCCCTTTTTTCTGCATTGGGCAATCTATCCAGCCGTTCTCGCATTCTTCCATTTTTCAGCAGATGTCAGTGCTGTTAAAAACAATCGTCACCATTTTTTTACGGGAAATGCTGTGCTGAAAAGTAAAGGATTCTCGTGGAGCTATGTCACCCGCAACTATTTTAAGTGACCACCTGTGACGACACTAAATTCTATTTAATTCGCTTGAATGATTCATACGTGATGGAAAAATAGTATTATCATATTTTGAATTGATTTTCGCAAAATCTCAAAATAAATGAAAATTTTCGAGGAACTCAATCCCAATATTTTAAGTTGAGTGACCGTCTATCATGCCACAAAGTTTCATTTCATTCGCTTCAGTTGTACTAAGTAGTCACGAACAAAGAATTAAGCAATTTGAAACAATTTTCGCAAAACCTCAAAATCAGATCAATGTTTTTAAAAAAATTCGAAGCTTATAGTTTGAGAGAAAGCCTTTCATGTCACTAAATTTCATGTCATTCACTGCTGTGCCCCACACCCAACTGCGTCAAAAAAGGGTCTCTAGATCTGTGGCACGCGATGAACGCTTCAATCGTCCGCCATCTTGCTGGTAGTTAAGTCGAGCGATGGCAATGGCTGCCCTTTTTTCAGCATTGGGCAATCTATCCAGCCGTTCTCGCATTCTTCCATTTTTCAGCAGATGTCAGTGCTGTTAAAAATAATCGTGACCATTTTTTTTTACGGGAAATGATGTGCTAAAAAGTAAAGGATTATCGTGGAGCTATGTCATCCGCAACTATTTTTATAGAAATCAAATCTATTCTTCGTGACTGGCAACAGTCAAAACGTCAGAGTTCCCAGAGGTCTGGTGTTCCCAGAGCGGGAACACTGCGCGTTAAAGGGTAAACTTTTATTTAAAAAGTAGAAAACATACATAAAAAATCATAATACATCTATATAGGTTTTTATATCAGTACTAGCTGAAGTACCCGTTCTTCGCACGGGAATGAATGGACTTTTTGATATTACGATTTGTGGTGATTACTATTCATTGTAATAAAGAGATATAGCAAAATGGATATCGCATTATATTGTGTTCAATAACCATGCATACCGAATTTCAAGGCAATCGTTTGTACGGCGCAGAAGGCCATGCGGCGTAGCGCAATCTAGTGGCGATTTTTAGCAAAACGGATACGGCGAAAATATTCTTCGCATTCAGATATCGATGAATACGAAATTTCAGGACGATCGGCTGGACAGCCCTGAAGTTCATGTGTTGACGCGACATCTAACGCGAAACTCTTCCCCGTGTTCAAATATCTATGTATACCTATTTTCATAGCGATCAGTTGCACAGTCAAGAAGTGATACACTGCAGCGCGATCTAGTGGTTAATTAAAGTAATGATTTGCTGCAGTGCCGTCAAGTGGCGAGTTATAGCAAAATGGATAACGCCAAAATATTCTCATTGTTCAAATAGCTATGTATACTGATTTTCATAGCTACCGTTTGAATGGTCAAGAATTTGGCCTGCTGCAGCGTCATCTAGTGGCGAGTTAAAATAATAATGCATTGCAGTACCATCTAGTGGTGAGTAACATCAAAAGGAACACAGTTAGAATATATTCTTCGTGCTGAAATGTGTAAGTATAAGAAATTTTATGCCGATCAGTCGAACGGTATAGAAGTTGATGCGTTGCAGCGCCATTTAGCGGTAAGTTACAGCAAAATGGATACTGAAAAATATTCTCCGTGTTCTAATATCCGCATGTACCAAATTTCATCGAAATCGGTTGGACGATATTCGCATAGTAAACGGCTAAACGGAATAGAATTTGACGTTCTGCTGCGCCACCTTAGAGGAAAACGGATAGTATAAAAAGCTTCTCCATGATAAAAGACTTAGGTGAACCAAATTTCATGGTGCAACGGTGCTCAACGGTGCTCAACGGTGCTGGAGTTTTTCAACCTCATACACACATACCAACCATACACATACCCATACACCAATACACATATACCAACCATACACCAATACACATATACCATATTTTTATCTATAACCAGTGTCATTATATATTCCAGTCTCAAATAAAATCCAGTTTCAAATCTAAGCCTCGCCAAAGTGCCAACATACGCCATTTTGCAAGCGTTTTTTCAGGAAATCATTCGAAGCATTGACTTAGCAGCAATCAATATGGGAAATGGTTCGACCGCGAAAAAGTAAAGCAAGCCTTTATTTGGAAAGTGGAATCCCTTAATACAGCCGAATTTTTTAAAATTATCAACTATAACGTGTTTTATTCATCGTTACTCCGATGTACTAAATGAGAAGATTTCAATTTTCTGAAATTTGGCGGAATTCCCCCAACTTAAATCAATGTACTCATTTGGCGAGAATTCTGGAGATAGATCGCTTGAAATCCCTTAACAACTGCATTATTTCTTCACGGATCATTAAAATTTAACGCTGTATTCTAATAAAACCTTTGCACTTGTTTTCAAAAATCTATTTCCTTAAGCTCTCAATAAATTGCGCCAAGCCGAAATCTGTGCAAACCGCTAGAACTCACTTTCTCAAAATCGGCATTTGAGCCATTTTATTTTTTCGCCAAACTAAAAAAAATTACCTATTAGCCTCGGAAATCTTCAATTCTTATTATTTTGCGTATAAAACATTTCATTCCTGCTCGGATTTCCCATGCACACGATATTATAATTTAAAAAAAAATAACCTTACGAATATAAACTAACAAAAAAAAATCATTATTATTCTTTTATTTTTACTTTGAGAATTTAAAACATTTTATTCGGCAAAATCGCCACACTTGGCAACCACGATCCTTATTTCACACTTTTTTCACTACAGGGGTTACAATTACGGAAAGCTTTTTGCCTGGAGAGCATAAAAAATCTCTTAAATTCCGGGAACGGGTGGACTTTCAAAGTTTTAAAGTGGACTACGATTTATTCTATATTATTTTACATATCTGTACTAAATTTCAGGCCAATAGGTCCATTTTTGTGGATTTGTATACGAATCAAATCCACAAACAAACAAACAAACAAACAAACAAACAGAATTTCATTTTTATTTATAAGATTAAATATTTTTAGAGTATTTTAATGTCCTTCTAAATGCGCTAAAAATATTACTTCATTTTTGAAGTTTTATTTCATTTTATTTTTTCTTCCCAACGGAGCTGTACTATCCCATCAAGGGTAGGACAGGGGGACGCCTAAGGTGTCCATCTGAATGCGTGCCCAATGGGAATCACCCCTAACAAGGACAGATGGAACACCCAAACCCATGCTAGGAATCGAACCCGGATACATAAATGTGGTAGAATGCATCACATGGACGCTTGTTTTCGAGCGTGAGCATTCTTTTATAAACTTCATTAATATACATACTTCTGTTTTGCTTGAAAAAATAAACGCGTTCGAAATCTACTCACGGTATTACTGACTGCTCTATACACTTTAATGCACTGAAAGCCTTTTGTAAGAATTAATTTAAATTTTTTTTTGAGGCTTTAATATTTATTTATTCGTCTTTAATTCTCCCCCCCCCCCTACCTGTCTTTGAATTGCATTAGAAAAATATGGCATAAAACGCTGAATATTTGTCAGAATTCATTCACTATACTTTCTTATTCTGTCAATGTAAAGCCTAATATAAAAATGTGAGAGCCGTGCTATATGTGAGTCATGTGTAAACTGTATGCAAGATATCTCTATAAGAGGACTTATCACTAATCGAGGGTATGATCACGTACAGACCTTAAAAGTAAATTTAGGGCGAGATTCAAGTGAAACACAATTCGAACGTTGTCCACGTCGAACAGGGGACACTTCGAAATATATCAATGTTTCTTATTCAACTGAAACAAAACAATCGTGTTTTGATCACGTGACAGCGCGATAGGTTTGTTCATTGGAAGACTTCTGGGGACTGAACTGGGAACTGGGGACTGAAAAACGTTCGAATCGAACTCGATCACGCGCGTTTCACTTGAATCTCGCCCTTAATAGTGTTTCAGCATATCTACCACTGCACTATCATGCCATCTACAGGTGTACTTGCACAACGTATAGGACAATGAAAATAGTATCACAAAGCCTCTTTCGGCAAATAGCGGATTTGCACTGAAAGATGACTTTTAATGATATATTTATTTCACGTCTCTTAATTTTCCGTTAATTTAAAAGCAGTGCCAGTGCAATAAAAACTTTAATAAGATCAATTCTTTGAACCATTGAAAAGAAAATATAGTACCGTTCTTCAGTAACATTACTAATTAATTTAATAAGCATTAAAAAATCAAGTTTCCTCTAGTTAGTGCACGTTACAGCAGTTTTGAACCAATTAAATAAGTTCATAACAGACATGAAAAACTCTCTTCATTATACAAGAAAGCGGTGACCGAGAAATTAGTAATTATAATTCTTGTTAAAATAATTTACTTCTGCTAAGAGGATAATGCGTGGGCTTCTACTCTTTTCCTGTGATTTATGTTTCAGGCGTTTAATAAGCGCTAGAGAAGCATCAGTTATAATAAGAATATTTTTAAGAGATGTATTCTTTAGCCTATCTTGTGCAGTGCTTTATTTATATTTTTTGAAGAGCTTTTATGATCATGGTTTTAAATGTAATGTATTTTTTATAAGTTAATGTATTTAAAAGGAAAAAAAAAGTTTTAGATGTAGGGGTGAGTTGAGAGGGTTGAGACATCATCAGTTTTGCCTAAAGGAAATATTTTTATTTTTGATTTGTCCACTAGGTTAGAAGCCATAGCATCATAGTTATAGCTATAAATCATACCAGTTACAAATTTCTATGAGTTTATATGACTAAAATGTTGTTTTATAACATAAAAAAAAAATCTGGAGTGACTTCACTCGACTTTCCGAACACCTACGATCAAGATCATTACCAAGCATTTAAATAAATTTTAAGCGATGAATAATTCAAATATAGATACCAAATGGAAGCTCAATCGAATGCACCGCTTAAACGCTAGCCCACTTTCCAGAATTTCCTCCCATAGGCGATAATGTAAAAGAAATCTTTCTCGCAGCCCTGTAGAAAAACTATAAGTCCTATACACACCAAAATATATATAGGTCTTGCGACGGTGGTTTATAACATATATACCCAATTTGAGCTCAATCGAATGCCCCGTTTAGGAGCTATCGTGTTCACTCACATACACACACACACACATGCACACACACACATACACACACATATATACATACATCTCGTAAAAATAGCATAAATGAATTCAGAAGACCTCAAAACGTGTCAATACACCAAAATCTCGAAGTCGAATTTTTTCATGATTACAATACTTTCCTTACATGGTGCATTTTCGGAAAGTAATAAATAACTTTCGATGCAAGTTTTCCCTATCATTTATAGTAACTAACAAATTTTTCCTTGATGTTTTGTATACCTAAGTACATGACTTTTACAAATTACCAATTTAGTGAAGCCTAGAAGCATACGTTTAGGAGTAATTTACTTTACTGATATGTTGTGTAAAGGGAGAGATGGGACACAATAACTTAGGAAAAATGATGAGAAAAAATGAAATGTTATCTCCCCACTGTTCCATCATTAAGATGTTACTGCAAAACTGCATCCACCAAAGGCGGTTGGTGAAACTAGTCGTGCATCATATTTTTCATTTGATTTGGACAATATGCTAGATAAATACATGTTATACTATGCAATAAACCTTGAGAACATAAGCTACACACTGTCTCTGCCATTTCCCCCGAATATTTACAAAAAGTTTGCGTGAAATAAAAACAGGTCCCAGCCCTTCCTTACTTAAGGGATGGATAATGAATAATATTGAAATATAACGATGATTCCTTCTGGTACAAACATGGAAGGGGAATAGACGGAGAGAGTAAGTATTCTAACCCTAAACTGAAATAAGCCCTTAAGTCTCCTGACATGGAAAAAAAAAGCTGCAAAAACTATTTCATTATTTCTTCCGCCCCTTGTTTTGCTGTCTAGCAAAATAAAATGCTTGATTTTGAGAAACAGATGATGATAAACAGCCAAATCTGTTAAATTTCTACTTGGTGACGCTGTTATCTTAGCTTGAACTTTTCCCGAAAATTTCTATAGGACGCTTTCTTTACCTATTCCTTCTCTATGAGTGGAAACTCTATCTGTTACAGGATTAAAAATTTTACACCTGATTAAATTATTTCTATATGATTTTTTGTAATAAAATAGTTTACATTGATAATAAAAAAATAAAATGCTTATTTTTAAAAATGTTTGTTTTACTTTATATTTTTAAGGGGTTAGGGGTAGTCAGAATTTTCAAAAAATTGATTTTTTTTTTTTGCATTTTCTTAAAGTATAGTATCTTAAAAATATTGTCTGAAAGTTTGAAGTGAATCCGACAAATATCTTTCGAGTTATTTAGCGAAGAATAAAAGGCTCTCGAGCGGTCTAATATTTCCGAGAACAATTAGCTAGCGGCATAATTCTCCCTTACCTCCTGAAGTTTTAAAAGCAATAAAGCCTATTTATGAAGATCTTAGTAATGAAAATTTACTTTCAAGATGTGTAGGTGGATTTAATCAAAATAATAATGAGAGCTTCAACCAACTAGTGTGGAAAATATGCCCAAAAACTATCAATACTAGTTTTACCATTGTTCAAATTGCTGCATTCGTAGCTATGAGTATATTTAATGAAGGGACAAAGTCATTATTAGTAATAATGAACACACTGGGACTTAGTTGTGGACCTAATTCGCATCGGTATACTGAAAAAACCGATAGTGCACGTGTAAAAGTAGCTGATCAGCGCACTAACGACAACACTCGCGAAGGTAGAATGCGACGTAGACAACAACAAATTGATGTTTTAGAAAGTTCTACAACGGCTGAAGAACTCTTATATGGTCCAGGAATAGATGACTCAGTGTAAGTATTGAAATTATTCGTATTACTGTACATCAATCGACTGTAAAACTTTAAATGCGTTTTTCTCAAAACTATGTTTTTTGAACTGGTGACCACTGTAACTCAAAAACCGCTCGATAGATTTGAATGAAACTTATACAGCTTTTAGAAAACATAAAAAGCTAGTGCCTGATCGAAGGATTTTTTTTTTTTAAACTTCGATTTTTTATAAACAATTAATTGTTGGTTTTTTCCCGAAAATCTGCAAAAAAATTTCCAGAGACCGCCATTTTGTTAATTTTGAAAAAAACAAAAAAAGCTTCGATCAGGCACAAGATTATCTATCCATAAAAATAATCTTTTTTGTTTCATTGATTTTAGATGAATCTCCAAGGAGCTGTAATGGTCACCGCAAGGACCCATTATTAAAACCTGTTCAACTTAGACCGCCATAACTTGTAAAATAATTATTATTTTTTTTTGAAATTTAAGTGAAGTAATGTTAAAGTATGATGAAATGATACTATGTTTTTACTTATGTGAAATAAACTTAATTACTAGTAAAAAAAAAATTAATAAAAAATGGCATTTTTTCACGCCTCTGACTACCCCTAACCCCTTAATTAGTACATCCATCCTTTATGATAGTATAAGTAATTTTTGTGTCTTCAATCGTAGATGCAGGGTTTAAAAGGGTTAATATCTCACACCTGATTTTTGATGCAAAAGAGAGGGAGCAGGCACTAATATGAAAACAAAAAATAATTTTTCTATATATATACTATGGTAGTTCTTTAAAAGTTGAATTATTTTACTTTCTGTATTTTAGGTATTTGTTTTCATTCCTGTCTTCCTGCACTTTCGTAAAATATGTATAACTTTTGCAAATATCAACTATAAAGGTCAAATCCTGACTTAAGATCTCCAATACTGCGATACATTCATTTCATCGCTCTTTATTCCCCTTGAATAATTTCGCAATCTTTTATGTACAGGAAATGAAGCACTCAAAGAAGTCCTGAACTGTTTGAAAATCTCTTCTTAGATTATAAGATATTTGAATACAGTACCAAATACTAGTGAATACGTGTGCTTTAATTTTAAAACATACAGCCTATACGAAAATCTGACTGACATGCTGTACTATTGTAAATAAATTTAAAATTAAAAAAAAAATACCTATCACAATATAGTAGTAAATTGTTCCTGATTTGAAAAAACACTCAAAATACTGGTGTTAAACGATAAAGTAATTAAAAAACTTTGTAAAAAACACACATAAGAAGTAATAGGTAAGAGGATACGCACGTTTCGTTCAAAAATTGTTTGTTTGACGTTTGTTGACGTTGAATTGTTTGTTGCACGTTTCGTTCAAAAATTTTTGAACGAAACGTGCGTATCCTCTTACCTATTACTTCTTACGTGTGTTTTTTACAAAGTTTTTTAATTACTTTACTGTTCCTGATTTATTGGACATCAAAAAGTACTATTTTTGCTAAGATTTTATTTATTTATTTATTTTTTTTTTGTCTACACGTTTACCGTAAAAAAATCGTCTGGCAACAAAATAACTTTCAGATCAGCGTACCCACAATGCAAAGCGAATTCTTTATGACATGATTAAATATTGTGACATTTTTAGCTTTCTCCTCCACGACTGCGGGGACCCACAATGGCCGTCTGGACCCCAACGCACGGGCTAACTGTCTATTTTGGGCGGTTTTCTCCAAATGTAACGTGAATAGGCGTTAGACTCTCTTAAAATGTTCTCGTCCCAAGGCAACCCCCTGTAGGCAGATGCTCTTCATGTATGCTTGCCATAACACACGAACACACACCCGCCGAAACTGCTCATGTGATCTTGACCAAATTTTAGAACAGTCATAGTGGCCATGGCGTAGATGGTACTGAAGATATATGTTAGGGATTGGCCTAGTCGTTTAGGAATAATTAACGATATGAATGATAAACGATAGTCACTAACTAGTGACCGGCCATGTGGTTAACCCTTTAACCCGCAGTGTTCCTGCTCTGGGAACACCAAACTCTGACGTTTAGACTGCTGCCAGTCACGAAGAATAGATTTGATTTCTATAAAAATAGTTGCGGGTGACATGGCTCCACGAGAATCCTTTTCTTTTTAGAACGTCGTTTCCCTTAAAGAAATTGTCACGATTATTTTTAACAGCACTGCATCTGCTGAAAAATGGATGAATGCGAGAACAGCTGGATAGATTGCCCAATGCTGAAAAAAGGACACCCGTTGCCATCGCTCGACTTAACTACCAGCAAGATGGCGGACGATCGAAACGTTCATCGCGTGCCACAGATCTAGAGACCCTTGTTTGACGACAGCTGGCTGTGCGCGGGCACAGCTAGCTGTCGTGACATAGTTACACGACAATCTTTACTTTTTAACTCGTAATTTCCAGTAAAAATTGTTCGGATTATTTGTAAAGTTGTCAGGGTTATTTTCAACAGCACTGGCATCTACTGAAAACTGTATAGAGACTGCCCAATGCTGAAAAAAAGCGCAGCCGTTGCCATCGCTCGATTTAAGTACCAGTAACATGGCGGTCGATCGAATCGTTTATCGCGTGCCACTTGAGACCTAGATCTTGAGACCACCATTATGGACACAGATGGCTGTGCAATGGCTTCTAGATCTGTGGCACGCGATGAACGTTTCGATCGTCCGCTATCTTGCTGGTAGTTAAGTTTGGCAAAGGCTGCCCTTCTTTCAGCATTGGAAAAGGGTTGCGCCTCAAAGGGTTAAGGAATAATCACTAAAAACATTTTCACAATAAACTTAACAGAGAACGGCAAGTAATGATTGAAAATATATAGCCTGGATTTCAAACTACTGCTTTGCTTATTTCCCTTATAAACCTTAAAGCACATGGGCGTGGCCATGGGCGTATGATTGTGTGCCCCTCACTTTTGAGCAAGTCTTAAATATCAAAAGCATCTGCTTATACCTTTAGGTTATTAATAAAATCCGAAACAATAGCGTAAAAAAATTTATTAGTCAAAAAACCACAAAAATAAAAAAGAAAGATAAATCATGCCAAACGCATCGATTATAAAACACTTTCCAACAACAGTATTTTTGTGCCAAACAACAAGTATCACAAGTATCACAACAAGTATCACAACAGTATTTTTGTGCCAAATTCGGCGATTTATTGTCCTTAAATCTGGCGAGATTTTTGAGACACCGTGATAAATATTTTTATACCTATTGTACTGCACCTGAAATAGATAAATGTCTCTCAACTGCTACAGATCGTAATGCATTGGAATTCTTTTGAGTGTCCCTGTACAAGAACTGTTAATAACACAGACACTATCTTCCATGGATAACATTATTTTATGAGCCTTAATAACATATAGTAAACTGCTTTCGTTGGAAAAAACAAATATCTCTGAAACGCTTGCAAGAATGACTGACCATAGAGCGTGATATATTAGATTATTTTTTATTTTGGTTCTTGTAAAAGAACTATAAATGCTACATACATCATTTCCAATAGGGTAGATGGCAATTTGCATAGAAAAAACGTATAATTTTCGCATTATTCGGTGCATATTTAAGGCAGTTAGTCACAGACCGGTATTCAGAAGAATGGACTGCGAAATCATAAACACCTCTCAATCTTGCTGGAAAGATGAAAATATAAATAGGTGTTCCTCTTATAGAAAATAACGGTTATTGCACAAACACGGAGAGCTAGAAATGTATTCTTTTAAGGGTTCGCAATCTAAAATTAATGTTCCACAGGTTAAAAAATCAATGTTTCCAATTTTGTTGCATGTAAATCGGTTAATGCGTTATAAACCCTCAAAAATTCCTTCGACCAACGCAACCCCCCTCCTAGGCAGATAGCTCTTGCGTAGCTTTGTCTGACTGACTGACTGATGATAGGTTCTTGTAGGAGTGCCCTGGGCATAGGCGTAACTTGGGCTTCGAAACTGGGGGGGGGGGGGGCAAAAGTCGTTTTAAATGAAAGTCCATGTATGCGTGCCCATACACACACACACACACGTATGCATATATATATATATATATATATATATATATATATTTGCAGTTGTGTTTTACTTATTAGTTGAATTTTTTCCTCTTCAATTGGCAACAGCTCCATGTTCGAGCCATGTTTTCAGGCTTAAGGCTCATGGACGCTTCATCTCATCTTTTCTTCATTTTTACTTTTTTTATGGGTATGTCTTTTTGATTACTTTTTACTTATTAACAGGATAGCCCCCCGTAGCCACATATTTAGCTTTCTTTGAGCTAACTGGCTGCATTGAAAGCCTGTTATTTTGTTTTTTGTCTTGGTAGCAAGTATTCGGCTTGTGGGGCCTGAAGAGTATAGTCGATGCTTGCTACCTATTGTTTTTACTCCATCCAATTCCATTTTAACTTTCTTTTTTACCATTGTTTGGGTTTCCATTTACTGGATATATCTACCTGATTTGCTTAAGATTTGGTGATCAGTGTATATATATACTACGAAAACTGCTGTAGAATAATTCCTTGATTCGTAAGTTTAGCCTTTTAACTATTATATATATATACATATACATACATACATACATATATATATATATATATCCGCTCTTATATTAAACGAGGAATGTTTGTGTGTGTGTGTGTGGGTGTGTGTGTATGTCCGAACGATCTCGAAAACTGCTCTAAGGATTCTTTTTAAATTTCGTACCTGGGGGTTTTTTGGGCCCCTGAAACGATTGAGCTAGGTCAATTGATTGAAAAATCTCTTAAAACGCTCAAAATTTAAAATTTAAAATTTTTGGACGGTAGCGCCATCTATTGAGCGTTTGAAAAACACACTTGATGCAATCTTCCTAAAAGGGACGCTCAAATAAGTTTGAGGCGGATTAAAAAATACACGCCATCGATATATAATAGTAAAAATTAATTTCGCAAAGAAATAAAATAAATGGAACTTGATATTCAGTACACAGACAAATAAATATTTTAGTAACTAGATATATTACACCATTCAGCTACATAAATTTGTATAGAATTAAAAAGTTAGTTTTATTTCAAAATATCGTCCTGGCAACCAGCGAAAGAAAAAGCGAAAAGAGTCTTCGTTGCCATCCCCGCAAGCACCTTGATGTAATATACGTAAATAATTTAATTATTCTTAATTCGTAGTTATTAATACAAAACTATTCGTAAATCTTATGTGAAAAATTGCCTGCATTTATTACAATTATCCTTTTGTAACTAACGTAAAGCTAAATGTATTTTCGCGTATATACTAAAACAATAAATATTTTTCATGTATTTTATTGATCCATAGGATGCGAATTTCAAAAGTGCATAAAAGTTTCAGCTTAGCCGAATAATTTAAATGAAAATGACACCCTTTTCAGTCATTCACAGTAAGAAAAAAGATCCTGTGACGTAACATGAAAATTCCATTTTTTTTTTAAGTAACCGCACTAGGTTGAATTCTATTTTAACTGCCTTATTCCGCCAAGTTGACGATAAATATTTAAATGTAGTTACCCTGACGATTTTTTTTTTTTTTTAGTGGGTCAACCGTTTATAATGAAACGATGTTCGAAACTCCGATGAAAAAATGATACGATCGATTCCTAAATTGGGCTCGCAGCCGATATTCAAATTAATTTTGCAGATGATCAGCCATCAGTTTAGTTTTCATTCACTGCAGTTGATGATTTCAACTCATTTATTTTTATCATCATATGGACAACCTTTTAAAAGTTGCGGGCAGAACTTTACGATAGTGGCCTCCTGGGCCTGACTTCAGGATGTTAGCGAAATCGCGGGCCGTATAATTCGGATTTATATCGAAGTTTGAATGTTTTATATAGGTTTTATACAGGGTTTTGACTTGTTCTGAGGGCTGGTCCAAAAGCCATGGCGGGCCCCATCCGGCCGCAGGCTGGGAGTTGTCCATATGCGGAAGCAGTAAATTGGGAGGCTGAAATCTGGTTACTAAGATTTTTTCTAATAAATTTTCAATTCTTATTTAGAAGTGGATTAGACTGTGTTGTTTTGTGTTCTGTACTATCATTAAACTAAAGGATAAAGCCCTTTGTGGAGACAATTACAGCGGGCGATAGAATGTCTACACTCAGAATATTTAATATTTACCCACTTAAAATCAAATAACTTCATATTCAATTTTTATTATACATCGAAATTCGAACTGTATAATCTGCAGAAACATTTCGTATTCGAAACATTTCGTTTGGTATCAACATCCTCTCCTATATCCATGCTTAATGCATAGAAAACCGTTTTATTTTTGAAAAAAAGTTAAACTGAGTAGTAATTTAGAAAAGCTATCTTAAGCGAATTGGAATCGTAATTTTCCCTCCAAAGCCTGATAACCGTGACTTCAATGTAACGTCAATGTCACTTGCAATAGATAATTCTGACACTTAAATGATTAGCTTTTTTTATTCTCTTAAATGAAATAGAGCTAAAAAAAAAAACGCTTAAAAATCAGGGAACGGGTGGATTATCAGATTTTTCCTTTCTTTTTTTTACATAATTATGATAATTTTCAGGCTGATCGCACCAACGAACCGTGTGTAAATTTTAAGTTATTAGACAATACATATAGGAGCGATGTATTTTTGATTTATTCGAGGTTAGAAGTCCATTTTCTTCAGTCCATCCGTTTGTTCTATTATTGTGAACGTTTAAGTAGTTGTTAGGGTTATTATAAAAGAATATTTTTGATCTATTCTGTTTTTGATTTCATGATTTCGAAGTGTCCTTTTGTACTAATAATTTAAATTGCGTTACACTTTTTATTTTCTTAAGGGTGAGTTTATAAAATAAAATTATGTTTAAAGCATATTTATGTGCTTATAAAATTAAATTATGTTTAAAGATTATACTTTTATGGCATCTATATTTATGTATCTATAAGATTGAATTTACGTTTGTAGAATTTGTTTAGGCATGATGTATTTTCTTTGAATTAGAAAAAAAATAAGTATTTTATGTTTGAATTGAAGCACTATAGAGAAATTTACAATTTCAATCGTAAAGAATTATCATCATAGATGTATTATAAAGACGTAAATGAATGAAAGTGTAGCTCAGAAACGAGCTGTGGAAACATATGATCACCGACAGCAACACTTAGCCCAAATGTGTGAACGTGCAGTTAAAACACAAGCAGATGAAACAGATGATTAGTATTTGGAAGGAGAACGACATGGAACAGCTAGACGTCGACAAATACTTCGGATAAACAGTGTAAGTATCTACAAAACTGCCACAAATGTGGGTACTTATTATCATAGTTTAAAACTTTTTAACATGGATTGCATTCACCCTGGAGCTTTGCATTTTTCTGAACAGTAAAAACAAAAATTAACGGAAACCCTTTTGGGGACTGTAAGATTGATGTAGGACATTCCGAATTTCCTAATGAATTGGTGTGGTTGTTTCTTCGATGTCACCCACATTTCAAAGAATTCGAAATTTGAAAGCATACTTTACAATGGCTTTGTTCACAGTATATGACGAGTAAAACTATTAACGATTTTGGTGTGTACTGCTACGTTGCGAACAGTGTATAACAGACTTGATGAATTTTTTTTATAAACTCATTCATCTGACAGTTCAACCAACTCAAATTCTTGATGCTGAATTTGAACGTCCTTAATATGGACAGATATATTTCTGAAGTAATGAAGACGCTGTTAGTGAATGCATCGCCCAAGATCTTCGCTGATACCCTCGTTGATCTGCTACAGAAGGAAAGGAGGCACCTTACGTTAAACTACTTTTTGCTCAACTCTGATGGCACCGACCATCGAATATTTAGCATCCCTCTTCAAAACAAAGTATATACCATTGTAACATTGAATGCCGATCAAAGCTTACCCGATAATGTATGGGTGATCCGACAGCCATGAAAATCTTTGGCAACCATGAAGATTATTGATACGTGCCAAGGCATTTACGTATTCATTATTTTACACTTAAGGAGCCTTTAGATTCTGAGCATGGCTCGGTAACCTGGTACTATATATATAATATAGAATAGCTAACTTACGTAATGTGGAATCCCAAGATAATCCATTGATAAAGTGTATATATATATTGATCTTCGTGTCGGTCCACTTCCTCGTTGTTTTTTTCTAATAGCTACGGTCGCGCCCCCAGGTTACAAAATGACCCTATTTTTGGTCAGGTAACTTGCAGAAACCTAGCTATTATTGTTTTTTCGATTAAATTGAAATGTGTGTGCGGTGGCGCCTGACGATAGAGCACACCATTTCAATTTTCCATTCCATATCCGAATCATGTGGATACATGTGGTTAGGCCTAAAGCCCACCTGGTCTCATTTGGCGCATTATATCCAAAAATTTTCCAAACTTTCATTGGCTTTGAAGGCTCTATTTAAACACTTTTTTCGGTCTTAGCTTGTTAATTGGCAACTTATGCTATCTGTTTTTTTTTTTTTTTTTTCCAATTTATCAATGGATTATCTTGGGATTGGGATTTCACTTCACGTAAGTAAGCTATTATATATTATATATATATATATATATATATATATATATATTCAGTCTTGAGCCTCGTCAGGAGAGACCCCCCTAATTTTTTAGTTTCATTATTGCCATATTAAAACGATATTAGTTGACTATGTCATTTTATCTCTCACACCTTTTTCTTTTTCTTTTATTCTTCCTTTACATTTAATTCAGCGACTGGAAGTAGGAGGGTTTCCTGACTTTTCCTTGCAAATGCAAACGTGGGTCGATGATAACTGAAGTCACTTATATAATTTTTAGTATTTATCTTAACACACCAAAAATTTTGCTTTTCGTTATTTGATATTATTGAGAGAGCTTTAGGCGAGTAGGGTTGCTGTATTTCGCCCTATTGGCGAGTCATCCAGAGTGGATAAGAATCCCAGGCTGTTGGGCTTATCTTTAAAATTATTCTTTTTTCCACTTTCACATTCGCTAGCCCAGTGCCCGATGCGTTTACACCTTTTACAAATTATTCTTGATGCATCTTTAATTTTATAAGTCGGCTGGCCCGAGTACTTTCCATAACTTTTATTTTTAGACGCAGGTTTTCTAGGAGCAGCCACGAAAGCACCTGAGTCTTCCGCTTGTCTATCATCGTTACGCCTGGCATTGAATTCTTCTACTACTTTGATTCTGAATATTTCTGGCTTCGGAAGCTCATCTCTTGATTCCATGGCATATCGGAAATTGTCGAAAGTAGAAGGGATGCTATATAACAGCATTACAGTCAGCAAGTCGTCGTCTATTTTAATATCCATTTCTGAAAGTCTGTCCACTATATCGAAGAATTTTCTCAAATGGTCGTGAATTCCATTAGACGAGTCGGGTATCTTATATTGAATTAAAGATTTCATTAATGCAGCTTTACGAGCAGGTCCTTTAGACCAACAGTTCTCAACCTTTTAACCTTCGCCCCCCCCTCCCTCCCCAACAAAGGCTAACTTACGATGGTGCCCCTCCCCTCACATTTTTCAGCATACATTCAGTTTTTTAATCTTTAATAATGAACATTTAGTTGAACTTTCTACGAAATAATGTTATCAGTAAAGTTTGAATGAACATTTTAAACGAAAATGGTTATATTTTTGAGTAAAAATGAGAATAAATAACGTGATTTTTTTAAAAACATGCATCACTACTTGCTCTTTGGTTTTTCTCGTGCCCTCCCTGCAAACGCTCTGTGCCCCCTTGGGGGGTCGCGCCCCGCAGGTTGAGAAACGCTGCTTTAGACTGATAGATTTCTCCCTTTTTTCCCAGATATCTGATGAAGTGTCACAAATTTTTATTTGTTTGAGTTCAGATGGCGATATACATAGAATTATATCTTCTTTTAGCTTTTTCGTCCATTTGGTTGTACCCACGTATCGAACTCTTCTTGCGATTTTTCGTCATTTTCAAAACTTCAGGTTTAGGCTTTGAACCTGATGCATGAATCAAGGCATCATTCTTTATTAAAAGCGCTTTCATTTGCATTTTTAATGTTTCGTAATTAATTTTTTCAGCGTTTTAATTCGCCAAGTTCCAGTCGCCATTTTGAGGATGAATGATACAGCCTTCTTAAAACGAACGTTAAAAATCAGCAAATAAATAAATTAATCCATCTGGTGTCCATAACCTTTTAGAAATGTTAGCAGAGTTATGGCACAAACATAGTAAACGTGGGATTTTAACAAAACATTTTATTAAAACGGAAGAAACAGGCACATCACATAACAAGATAACATCAAAGGAAAAAAGTATATATTTGTTTGTGTTTGTGGGATTACGGCTTATTAGCTACGCGTGGGCTCTAGGCCGATGGGCGGGGTGCCCTCCATGGGGGTCTTTCTAAGGAGTCTTAACCAGTATTTACGCTAAGTGAAAAAAGTATAGAAGAAGTAAAAAGAATGCGTGCGCGAGCACAGTTACAGTTAAGTAGATAAAGGTTTATTCAGGTAGCAAAAGACATTGCACAGTAAAAAAACAAACGATTCAATACTCAACAATTTATTCTTACTTTTATGTCGCATTTTTGAGACACATTTTTTGGACAATTTTCAATAAAGGGGGTGAGAGATAAAATGACATAGTCATTAATAAATCATAAAATACTTCTTCTATAACAATGGAAAAAATACTGTACTAAAACGGATGAAATTTGAGAACAGTTATATTTAACTCTTGCAAACAAAAAGTAAATAGTGCAACAAGTATATTTAATAAAATAGATAAAAGGGCTTACTTTTTCCCCCCCTTTTATCAAACCAACTCCACAGCCACTGATATCACTGGGGACCGAATCAGCTTTTAGCGGTAGAGTCTGTGTAACGTCCAAAAAAAAGTTCATTGGAAGGATTGTAAATTGCAAATCACTACAAAAAAAAAAAAAAAAAAAACCCACCTCCACAGCCACTGGACATTAGCAGGGTATGACTGCCAAGAAACATTTGACGGTCAAAAACTGAAGCGGCCGACTTTTATTTTCAAAGGGTCTTTCCAATAAGTAAGGGGAGGCATCAATTTTAATTTAAACAAAACTACATTTTCCCCCTCAAAGCGCAACTATAATGGATGTCTTCTCCTTAACGAATTCCTGACAAAAACCCAAATGATCATTACATTGTAGTATTTTCTCCAGGCTAATACTTTATTTAAAATTTACCGATTTGACACGAAAATTACGAAAACTACTTACCTGTACTCATACACAAAACAAGTTAATATTTCACTGCAAGATACAGATATCCGGCTGGTAAAATTCATTTAACTTAACCAAACTTGACACACAGACATCATTTGCCTATTTAGCTTAGCTCTTTGTAATCCATCTTTGCAGCTCATGGTATTTTTCCCCCCAACCAGGTAGCGAAAGATTAGCAACAGACTTGAAATATAAAACATGATGTTACATACAAAAATTTTTAAAGCTCCCTTCTCTCACAAAGTCATTATGCTTGCGGGAAAAACTGGTCCTATTCTATTTAAGTGAACAAAGATGTGACTGATTTTTGCGTTAACGGGAGATAAAAGGGCCGCGTTCGACATTTAAATCACTCCAATTTTTCACAGAATCTTAATGGTCATTTAGTGATGACATGTTCTTATGTTTTGTTTGTAGGTCCAGAAAAACGATCATTTTATGCCTTGTTAAAAAGCCGCTTTTCTTGCGGGGTTTGAAATACATTACAATGAAACTCATTGCACTGCACATTTTCTATTTTCTGTAACCTCTGTTCCCGTGGCACTTCCTTTAATGTTAGCGACCTGCTAAATTTACAGCATTCTAAGCTCAATGTTCATATTTTTCCTTGACTTGGTCAGAAAATTTTAAATTTTTAAGAGAGTCCAGTACGTTATTTTTATTTATTTTTTTTTTTTGGAGGTGGGGGGGGGGTTGATATTGTAAATATTTTTAGAAAAATAATGTGGAAAAAGATATTTAATAATTTGAAGAGCTGGAACGACTTTTAGCGTGACTTCATTAATCAAAGGTTCGGCATAAGCGGGGAACAGGCGTCGATACAAACAAACATTGGGTTCGTTTTGTGGCCCTTTAACAAAATTACAATCGATTTTAACGGAACCCCTTCACAAAAATACAGTCGATTAAAACTGCCCTTCATTGGCATTTTACCCTACATTTTAATGTGTTTCATCAATTAACAAAAAATGTGACTTTTATTAAAATTTGGCTTGAAATTTAACAGAAAGTTCTGAAATTCACAAAATTAAGCATTAAAATTCACAAAAAAGCAGTTTTTACAAAAATGGGGCCCTGGAAAATATTCATGGATTGACCCCTGATAAATTATGTATGTTATTGAGTTGAAGGCGTATTCACGAAAAAAAAGGGGGGGTAGGTATATAAATTAGGTGAATGTACATATACTCTAAAGAAAACTAATATTCTGAGATATTATTTTAGCTAGATTTTAAACGATTTTTTTGAAATGCTAGAAAATAGAATTATATGCACACATGGGCGCCCATAAGGGGGGGCAAGGTATGGAACTTGCCCCCCCCTAAAGTTTTAGGTTTATGTCTCATGATGTTAACATGGACAAAAAAGAAAATGGATGTCAAAAACAGAACTAAATTTGTTAAAAGTTTGAAATTTGTCCCCCTCTAGAATTTTTTTTTGAAATTTGCCCCTCCCCCTAGTAAAATTACTATGGGCGCTCATGTATGCACATCAGCAGATCGTTATAAACAAGAGCAGTGAAGGTTCCCCTTCTGTGTCGGACGTTGCTTCTCCGTATTGCTGGGAGCAACGCTATTAGTAGGAAGTAATGAGGAGATTTGTTGCTATATTTTTCTAATGCATGAAAATCTAAAAGGGTTAAAGGTATCGAAATACTGACTTAGATAGTACTGCAACTAGAGTTTATCTCTCACAACGAACCAACTAGAACGGCCCCCTCCCATGTAACCATAACTTATTTTGGAGCCCCCTACCAAGTCTGAGGCACGTGTCTCTAGTTACCCCTGGCATCAGATATAAATCATAAAATCGCGGACCGTTTCTTGTTCTCTTAAACTGCGTCGCATTTGCATTCGCAATTAGCCGTCTGTCAAATCAAGTGTGCCCGATCATAAATGTGCGTTGTCTCTCTGCTATTGACCTTCAAACACCAAAATTAGGTTCATTAAAATATAAATGAGAAACTGGCCCCAACCTGTGACAGGGCGGCAACTAAAGGGGGGGGGGCAAGCGGGGACAAGCACCGGGAGACATTCTAAATGGTACGCCAAAATCAGTTATAGTTTCTTGGGATGAGGAGCGGCTCCATGCGAGGGGGCACACGACCATGGGCGCCCATAAGGGGGGGGCAAGGTAGGGAACTTGCCCCCCCCTAAAGTTTTAAGTTAATGTCTCATTATGTTAACAAATGGCCAAAACAGAACTAAATTTGTTAAAAGTTTGAAATTTGCCCCCCTCTAGAAATTTTTTTTAAATTTGCCCCCCCTCTGAAAATTACTATGGGCGCCTATGCACACGACACTAATTACGGTTTGCCCCGGATGACATAAACTCTAATTGCGGTATTGCCTGTGAAAATGACCTCTTTTTGCTCACTATTTACAGCAACAGGTATTTTTTTCTAACGCTGAACAATTGATTTCAGACAAGTTTAAAATCGCTGCCCCTTGATTTTTGCTTTCCTGAGAAATGATCTAGCTTGGCCATTTGGTAGAATCTGCCATCGTTCCTGTTGGGTTGAAAAGCTTCTGTGACTCGATTCTTTTGTCGATTTTTGCAGGGGAATTTTTTTTTTTTTTTTTTTTGAATCTGATAGTATATTTGGGTTATAAATGCATGATTTGGGTTCAAAATCATAACTTTGCCCCCTGACTTTTTAGACTAGGGGGGCAATTTTTAAAACTGCAGGGGCATTTGCCCCCCCTCGCCCCCCCAGATTACGCCTATGGCCCTGGGCACTAGGCCTTTAACTCCAGTATGTAAGATCTTACTTTGTCTTTATGCAACACAAAACAATAAATCAGATATTCTAGCGCGCGAGTAACGATTTTCAAAATTCTCATTAAAATCGTCATAGCTTAGTATTATCACATTAGATTTATTTCTGATTTCCCGCCAATATCGCGAAGCTAGAGCTCATTTTTCCAAAAAAAAAAAAAAATCGCACTCTATTTGGCAGTTTATCGCAAAAGTCGCCAATATTGACGACTTTTGGCGCAACTTTTGAGGGAGCACGCAATCTTCGTTACACCATGGCTGTCCGAAGAGGTCCGTTTATGCGTATCAACAAAGTTTCGCTCCTTCACCGATTTGGCGCTACTACCGGGTCCTATCACTGTTGCCAACTCTGCCGAAGAAACAGTGTCTCAAATCAAAGTTAAAAAATGTTTTCAAGCTGAGAAAAAAAAATAAATTTCTTGGGCGTTTATTTTTAAGTACTTGTTCTGCTGAAATATGCTTGTCTGATGATGCTTTTTGAGACATTTGGACTTTCATGTCCGATTTACAAAATACTTCGGTATTGACAGTTTACCAAATATTTTTCTCCGGCAGAGTTGGCAACAGTGATACGGTCAGGTAGTAGCGCCAAATCGGTGAAGGAGCGAAACTTTGCTCGTACGCAAAATGCAATGGAGAAACTGGTTTTCGGACAGCCTATACTTGGTATTTCAGGGCGCTATGCTCAAACAATCAATCTTTTTCTTAAACAAAGGAAATCAGCAATTAGTAAACACGTGACACTTGCTTATTTTCCATTGTAATTCTGAAACAGTTTTTTTGTCAGTTAATGAAATAAAGACTGTTTATATATCAGTACTCTGGAAACAAAGTAAGACACCAGATATGTTCGGTCTCGACATGAAAGAATACTTGACCACCGGTCAATACCTAAACGTTGAAGAGCAGCTAGTTCTTCAGACGTCCTTACCTGGGCTGCAGATGGACAATAGATTTCGTTCCGTATCGTTTTTGGGTAAAATACTCTGCAGCGATGGACAGTTCTACTATGTAGCACTTGGAAGAGGAAAAGATTATATACGGAATAAAATGTTCTTCTATAGGTAAGTGGAGAATATACTAAAATTTATATGATTTGTAGGGAAAACTGAAAATGAATGACAAACGACATGGGGAAAGAATCACCAAAATTTCAGGATAAACAAATATTTATGGTGAAGCTTCAGTTAGCAGGCAGAGCTCGGATATTTGCCACACTTGGCGACTTTTTCATTCTTTAGCATTTTGAATCATGCACATAATCGATATTTATCTAGCATTAAGGTTGCTATTAAAACACTTAATCATTATTTACTTGGCATAATCTGGTACTTACGTATTATCCCGGCGGTTATTCCTGTCAAACTATTTTTTTGTCAAATGTGCTGTCAAACTGTTGCCAATTGTATTCCAAACCATCAATAATTTCATGTGTCCGGCATTTATCTTGGCGAAAAATTACTCGTCTTGGTGGACCGCCGGGTTAGTACGTATGTACCCATAATCTTTTCCAGATTTGAGTATTTAGCATTGCGAAATATTTCTGCTCGTCGTAAGTAGCACATACCCAAACCCATGCTGTGTCGTTTAGCCTTTAGCCGTCAGAGGGTCGTTAAATCGGGAAGAGTCGCTAAATTAAGGTCTAAAATCGCGAGTTGACTGTAGTTAATTTCCTATTTTTCACTGATCTACTTTTATCGGATATAAACTCCTTCATATGTAGATGGTGAGTCACGTGACTCTTTAAATTACAAAGATTTGATAATCCGATCACGTGAATTGAAACCGCATATGACAATTATACAAAATCGTGTGGTTTAACCTGAAAACCTTATTGCGAAGGCGTAAATATTGCCTTTTTTCTTCAATACACGTACATATTATGGTCGTTCCATCATGTTATATATATGTAAACCTCCTGTGAAAAATTATCTAACTGACGGTGAAAATTGCATCAAAATAAGTTGCGTGGTTTATACTATATAGAGATTAGTCGTAGAAAAATGAATCCAATGCCATTATTTAGCTTTTTTAGTCAGCTTGCTCTTATGACCTTAAGTTTGCGTCGGGGTTTCGGGGAAGGGGCATTAAGCAGAAGAATCGAAACCGCACTCTTGCCCCTTTCTTAGTGTAACTCTCGACTCAGACGTAATAGCGCAGTGATTCTATCGTGTGTTTATAGAGTTTATTTAGCCCGATCGATTCAAATAAGTGTAATTTGTACAATATTTATAGGTAACAATAACCAGGAAGTATATAAAAATAGTCTAAAAATTGAATGTGTCGGCCTCAGCCTATGGTAAAGTCTGCCAGAAATATAAATCAAGGCTGTTGTTGGGAAGAGGGGGTTATGAGCCGCTCACAGGTACCCCAATATACATTTATTTTGGAAGTGTGCTTTTCCAAAAACTGATTAGTTATTCACAAAACTAAATTAAGAAATTTGGCTTGCGCTCGAATACTTCTTTTAGTGGGTGTACCTTCATATTTTGATCTATGTTTTTTTTTTCCTTTCTGTTTTTAGTCTTGACTGTCAGTCGTGGCAACTGCTGTTTCCTCCTTCAGCAGACGACCTCAGAAATTTCCGATTCACGAAGAACCGCTTTACTGGAGATCCGACGCACGTGCATCGCTTTCATCTCGGAGACAAGAAGGTAAATAGAAAAGGACGCAAGAAGAAAAATATTCCTGTCTTGTCTTGTAAAACAGCTGGAAAACTTTGCTTCATCTCACAAAACAGCTGGAGAGCTTTGGCTCATCTTGCAATATTTCTGTATGTAATAATTAACTTTAACGCTCAGTGTTCCCGCTCTGGGAATACCAAACTCTGACGTTTTGACTGTTGCCAGTCACGAAGAATGTTTTTGATTTCTAGGAAAATAGTTGCGGGTGACATAACTCCACGAGAATACTTTACTTTTTAGCATGTCATTTCCCGTAAAAAAATGGTCACGATTATTTTTAACAGCACTGACATCTGCTAGAAAATGGGAAGAATGCGAGAACAGCTGAATAGATTGCCCAATGCTGAAGAAAGGGCAGCCGTTGCCATCGCTCGGCTTAACTACCAGCAAAATGGTGGACGATCGAAACGTTCATCGCGTGCCACAGATCTAGAGACCCTTTTTTGACGCACAGCCAGCTGCGTCAAAAAAGGGTCTCTAGATCTGTGGCACGCGATGAACGTTTCGATCGTCCGCCATCTTGCTGGTAGTTAAGCAGAGCGATGGCAACGGCTGCCCTTTTTTCAGCATTGGGAAAGGGTTGCGCCTCAAAGGGTTAACAATTTAAATATTAAATCTATGTTACATACGGCGTTTTAGGAAGGCTTGAGTAAAACTTGTCCTAAAACGAGTTATTTTGATTATTCCAAAAAATGCATTCTCTTAAAAGAAATAAAGGAAGAATAAATTATAATAATTATTAGGGTGCAACTTTGCTTCCGCCGTTTCCTTATAGATGGCAACAGCGGTGAATATTTTTGAAATGAATACATCCCAAACGTCGTGCAATCAATTTACGCATCTGCCAACATAAACCCATAAAAGTTCAAGTCAAATTGTGTTAGCATCATAAAGCTATTCTTTATTGAAAATGTCAGTTTACAAGCCAACATTTATTGGAGGTTTTAATTTTCTACTTCAATATGAAGAAATAAAAGGCTGAAGCTCATCGAGTGTTTCCAAATACATTTATGGTGAGGCCGCTATAAGTAAACGAACATGTGAGTGGTTTCAACGGTTCAAGAACAACGATTTTCACATCGAAGATTGGCATAGCAGTGGAGGAAAGAACGTTTTCGAAGAGGCAGAATTTAAGGTAAGACTCGTGTCAAAGTCAAGAAAAATTGACACGGTCATTTGGAGTGACTACTCAACAGAAAATTTTAAGTTTGAATGACCAGCTTTTTACAATAAAACCTTGAATTTCGGGTGTGGGGATTAGGCGACTGAAGCAAAATTGTACACCCAATACACTGGCGGCAAAAGATCTTGAGCAGACTCTTTTCTTTCTTTTTTTTTTTTTTTCCTTTTCTTTTCGTAATTTTTGTGGATGACTTAAATTTTAGTTATGAAATTATCATGTTATCTTAAGTGAGTTATCATTCTGTTAGTGATACTAATGTATTTTTTCATGCTTATTTTAAATCTTTTTTATTGCAAGTATTTTTTTGGGCAGCTGTCTAAATGCAAGAATATGTAGTATGTACAGACTAACACAATATAGAATAACATACGTAGGAAAATAATCAAAATTTACAAATACAGTAAATTTACTATGAAATTAAATGCCATCCATTTTGAAATTTATATCTTTGTTAAATGTTTCAACATCAATATTATATAAGTCAACCTTTTGCATTAATCGCGGCTCTACAGCCTTTTGGCATGGAATGAACGAATTTCACACGCATTTCTTTTGTGATAACGTGGTTGAAGGAAAAATAAGCTTCGATTAACTTATGTTATTACATTTATAATAGTTAAAAGAGTGCGTTAATTTCATAACATAAATTAAGTCAATAACGAAAATTAGGCAAAAAAATGAGTGTGCTTAGGACTTTTGTGTTCAGTATTGTAATTAGAGTAGTAAACTGCATGATTATTCTTCCCTTTACTAGATTATTCTTCCCTCTGGTGTAATTTTCAACTGTCCAAAATCTGACGAGAGATTTAAGACTATGCGAACTAGTCGCCTGTGGAAAGATATACAGTTATAATAAAACAGCGAAACAGGAAAAACCTGCATTGAACTGATTTGACTTTTAAATTCTATAGATTTGATTTTAAATTCAAACTGATTTGACTTTTAAATTCTATAGAATTACCTCATGAACTTACATATTTATTGAAAGAACTCAACATTTTTCTGTTGTTTCTGGTCATAGACTGCGTGTTCGATTAGTGACTTCATCACTACAACATTTTGGTGAAGTCACTAATCGAAATGGATGAATTTTCAGTCGCCTGCATAAATATGCTATAAGCACTTTTAAAAATGTTCTACATTTTATATATGATTTAATAACCTGCATTAAAAATATACGAAATTTGATGAAAAATTCCTTCAAATGATTTTTCTGAAATTCTACGTATAAATTTTCAATGTAGGCCAGTAATTTATGTATTAGATAAAGAAGGGATTTTTTTTCAAGTGGTTACATATTTATGCATATAACTGTAGGTAACCTATCCTACTCCACACTCTAGCCAGCTTAATATGTTTTGATTTTTAGTTGTCCTTGCGTGAGGAGACTCGTCTGAGTGCTACTGTCCACCTTTTGGACTGGGAGACAGACATCGGACCTAAAGGAGTTCTGGAGATCGATCCTGTAACTGGCATGGTGCGGCTAAACCGGCATTTTGCAGGTGAGAATCTTTAAACTCTCCTCGTTAGGGCACGTTGACTATATGAATAAAAAATACTTTAATCCTTATTTATCAATTTTTTATGAACCTCGATAACACAATTTTCATATTCATCAAAATCTGATTACTTTCAGAGCAAAATAATTTTTAAATTTTGTTCGTTAAAGGGCTGTTTTTAATACTTTTTGGAACTTTTTTAAAGGATATAATTTAAACAAGATGATGTAAATCTAGTGATTCAAAATTTTATCAGCAATGGGATGTTGAAAACAAATTTATATGTGATTACGTATTTCATGACAAATTCTTTTTCATAGCTTTAAACTATGGATGTCAGAAAATGTTACCGGCAAAATTGAAGTTTGATATTTGTTGTGCTTCCATTTTAGGTGTAGAGGACCCTGGCCTGCTCGGTTCCTATGTCCACTACCGACTTCCCAAAGACCGTGTTACATTTGCAGCAGTTGGAGAATTCCTGGAGCCTGTGTCCAACGACTATCCTCCGGGTACGTCAAAGATAGACTGGTATATCTACCCAAATGAAACTCGATTTTAAAGTTATTTGTTTTCAACTGCCAATGGAGTGGCAAAATGTTGTGAATATATTAATGGCATAATCAGAAAACATCAGTCATAGGTAAAAATAAGTAAAAACATTATAAAATAACAAGCACGATTCTGCTGTTTCTGGTCTCTCCGCAGTGGTCTAGTCACTAAACTCCGTTTCCGTAAGCACACGGAAAGTGAAGCAGAACGGGCTTGGCCAGTAGTTGCGAGAGTGAATTCCTCTCTCGGCTGGACTGCTGGGGGACCGTGTACGCTAATGAGAACTCGAGGCCCTACCCCGATGCCGTCGGAGAATATCAGTGACTGAGAGTTCTCACTCACGGATAGTCAAATTCTTCAGATAAATGGCCGTGATTCTTCATTTTGTACTAGCACGATGAGTGTCGAATAAAAGAAGTGATAATTTTGTACCTGTTAGGTAAGTTTCAACACTGGGACCGATCAACCAATCAAAATACACGGCTTTCTCCCACCCCCCTTTTCTTAAACGAAGGCATTGTCTTCAGAATTTCTGTGGGGTTGGGGCATTAACCAAGGAAGGGGTGTGCTTTTTGACAGTCAGCAGTGCCAGGGAAAGGGGTTCTTTTGTAGAAGTTCTTAACACTTCATAATACACACAATAAAACATACCCATCTTCTACTTTCCTTGCATCGCGATGCAAAGTTTCGCCTTCATCTGACGTGTCTGAAAAAACAGCATTATTTCCGATAGTGAATAAGACATCGGAACGATTCCGACAGCTTCGTAGTAGCACATGCAGATGTTTTCTTGGATTGTGACGTCATAAGTTGGGAAGGCTTGATTTATCCGGTACGGAAAGCTTTTCCATGACATCGTGGTAGAGCCCCTGGTGCGAGTAAAATCTTTCCAAGGCTTCAATGTCCTCCACGTTCAAACAATATCCCTGGAGTGCTGATTTCAGGTGCTAGGTCTCTCATCTGGAATTAGTTCAAATTAGGAGACCCCGACCTAAGTCGGTCTTTCTCCCACTGGGGCTCATTTAAACAGAAGGCACTCGCTTTCACCCATCGCCATCCTGCATGGAGGATTTGGCTTAGTTCCACGGCTGCCAGTGGGCATTATCAACAACAACAAAGCAAAAGCGAAAAAGTATTTATCCAGTACGATCGTTTCGGGTGGTACTAAAAAAGCGGCTTCTTCAGCTTCAAAAATGTTCCTCCAAAAGTATTCTGCCATTGTGTATTAATTGTATCAAAATAGACCTAGCCATCTGTACTTCCATAGTTCTATGCATCTGACAGCAAAATAGAAATATTTTTTTCATTAAGTACTATTAATGGTGGTGTGTAAAAAGATGGCGACGATAACGCATAGTAACGAGGGAAACAAGTCTAATCAGTAACCTTACTATTACAAAATACTGAAATTTCCGTAGCAAATGTATGTTATTACTAGTGCTTGAGGTTTTGCATCCATTAAGTAGAATAAAAATTACGCACTCTTTAGCCATTTCAGAGACTGAGTCATATTCAGTAAGTCATCTTATGTTATATTTTAATAGAAAATAAAAACTCTTTGATTCGAGATACAAAACTTTTTGACTACATTATTGAAATCTCTTAGAATTAGCAGCAGGCAGATTGAGAAACAAGTGTAACTCTTAATTTGTAGTTTTAAAGTGTTAGATTTTACCCATTAAATGTTAAAAGTTGATACTTTCATGCTGTCATAGTTCCTGAAAGAGTTAAAGGTAAAACATTTTCTATGTTACTTAATATCTGATTAACCCTTGGAGGCGCAACCCTTTCCCAATGCTGAAAAAAGGGCAGTCGTTGTCATCGCTCGACTTAACTACCAGCAAGATGGCGGACGATCGAAACGTTCATCGCGTGCCACAGATCTAGAGACCCTTTTTTCACGCAGCTGGCTGTGCGGACGATCGAAAACGTTCATCGCGTGCCAAAGATCTAGAGACCCTTTTTTGACGACAGCTGGCTGTACAGCCAGCTGCGTGAAAAAAGGGTCTCTAGATCTGTGGCACGCGATGAACGTTTCGATCGTCCGCCATCTTGCTGGTAGTTAAGTCGAGCGATGGCAACGGCTGCCCTTTTTTCAGCATCTATCTAGCTGTTCTCTTCCATTTTTCGACAGATGTGCTGTTAAAAACAATCGTGTCAATTTTTTTACGGAAAATCACGTGCTAAAAAGTAAAGGATTCTCGTGGAGCTATGTCACCCGCCACTATTTTTATAGAAATCAAATCTATTCTTCTTCACTGGCTACAGTCAAAACGTCTGAGTTTGGTGTTCCCAGAGCGGGAACACTGCGCGTTAAAGGGTTAAGCCAGAACATGCTTTATTACCATTTTTTGGGGGGGGGGGTGCTAATTCAGAGATAAAAGTTATTTCATGACTCATCCCGAATTTATCAAATATAATGCAAGCTCATGAGCGCACTCTCACACGTATACTAAGCATTCGTTAATTGTTACGGTTCATTTTTGTATCTCATAGGTTGTTGGATTCTAAGAGAAGAAGACTCTGTGGTACGTCTGCACTCCCTCTGGTGGCCGGGACACACCTTCTACTATCGCAAGACGGACGGAGTGACATTCGGCTCCTTGTACATTGGACTGGGTGACCGAAATGATGACTTGCCGTTCATGCTAAGTTGAAGAAAGCATTCGAACTGCAAAATGAACTGACATAGATAACTTTTTCATCATAATTTGAATTCATTAAGAACTATTCACAAAATCTTATTTCTTGCAGCTGATACAAATTCACTTATGTGTACTTTTTGTACTGTCACATGTTTAGGAGGATGCAGTGACATTCCACTTTTTTCTAATCAGGTGAAAAAGGCAAAATTCAAAAGTTAGCATTCTTTCACAGTACTTTAAAAACTTGTAAGAATTAGCTTTAAGATTTTAAACTAAATAAATTTCAGTTTTGAATGCTATTTAAATGCTGTGTAAAAGTGTTTCATTTAAAATGGTTTCTCTTTTATTCTAAACTTCAAAATAGATGCACTTCAACGAACAATATATTTTTGTGCCCTTATACCGCGCTACGCGATTTTTTGAAGGTTTTTAAGATATGTATATTCGAATGCTGACGAGCATTAGGCTGATTTGAAAACAGAACATTAGCTGGAATTTTGTAAGTACCGAACATTCACCGTTAATCTAGACTGTGACCGATTTAAAATTTCGAGTAATATAAAATGCCCTAGTATAATTTATAACTATTTATACTTAAAAGGACATAAAAGGAAAAGATTTTTTTCCAACACGATGAGCTGATTTCAGGTTTTGGATGCAAAATAAGCGTCTGTATTGATGAAATTCTGCACAACATATAAAAAAAATCTGATGTGTCCAACACATGACTTCCTTGCACGTCCATTAGATCAAAAATATTTTCGACGCACTTCCTCTAAATTTATTTGTTTGAAAGAGATAAAATATCAATAATAGTAAGGTTTAGCGATTTCTAGCCAAATATTTCGATATCGCCAAGCTGAGTTCAATTTGAAAGATTTCCTTCTGACACTTTATTTGGCGATATTTCACCAAAAGCCAACAAATTTGAGATAGTCAGCGATATTTTGGGGATAGCCAAAGTAGTCATTGACCACAGACTTTCAATGAATTGAATGCATCTATACACCTCAATGTATTCAAAGTCATTTGGCTCACCATGTAAATAAATTCTCAGTCGATTGCTGTCAAAAAAGATATTGAAAACAGTTAGATATTACAATAGTTCTAAATACAAAGTTAAAAAATCTACGGGTTAAAGTTTTAGAGTTATACAAAATAGGAAATAATTTTTGGCGCCAAATTTGGCGATATTTCGGCGAAACTCGTCAATGTCGATGACATTTGGCGAGATTTTAAGCATAAACCAAACAATGAGAGATTATCGCCAAATTTGGCGATATTTCGCCAAAACTCGCCAAGAACGATGACAAATGGCGATACTTTGGGCATCGACCAAATGACTGACTATCGCCAAATTTGGCGATATTTCGCCAAAATTCGCCAAGGTCGAAGACAGACGGCGAGATTTTGGGCATGTACCAAACAATGACTGTCTACAGTTGTATTATAATGAAGATGTCCATAGACATTAAGGTACTGAAATTCTTTTCGGTGGTCCTGTAAATAAACTCTCCAGTAGATTGGAACCAAAAATCGAGATGCACAACTAGATGTTACAGCATTCTTATATATGAAATTTCATAATAGTTTTTGAGATTTCAGAGTTAAATATGCACACACGTACACCAAAAGTCGCCAAGCTTGGCGACTTTTGGCATAGTTCTTGAGGGAGGCACGTGACCGTGGTCAGACCATTACCTAACTTATGTGGTAGGACGGTATTGTGCTTGAAATGGATGAATGCCCCTAAAATTGCTATTGACCGTAATGTATTGTAAATCTTTTGAGTGTTCCTGTAGCAGAACTATAAATGATAAAGACACTTTTTTTAATGGAGAAATTCATTTTCTAACTCTTTACAGCATATATCACTTCTGAGTCGTTTGAAATAGTCCAATACCTCTAAAAATCGCTTTGATGAATTTCGGCCCATAGAGCGTAATATATTTCGAATCTTTTGGGCGGTCCTGTAGATAAACTATTCAGTCGAATGGAACCGAAAGGGAAGGTGCACAACAAGATGTTACAACAATCCTAAATATAAAGTTTCAACATTCAACGCCTAACAGTTTTTGAGATATGCGAGTTTAATGAATTTCGGCCCATTGAGTGTAATGTATTTCGAATGTTTTGGGCAGTCCTGTAGATAAACTATCCAGTCGAATGGAACCAAAAGGGGAGGTGCACAACTAGATGTTACAACTATCCAAAATATGAAGTTTCGACATTCTACGCCTAATAGCTTTTGAGTTAGGCGAGTTTAATGAATTTCGGCCCATAGAGCGTAATGTATTTCGAATCTTTTGGGCGGTCCTGTACATAAACTATCCATTCGATTGCTACCAAAAGGGGAGGTGCACAACTAGATCATAGAACAATCCTAAATAGCAAATCTCAACATTCTACGACCAATAGTTTTTGAGATATGCGAGTTACATACATACGTACGTACGTACGTACAGACGGCATGGAAAAACTGGCCACAGTAGACTCGCCACTGGTCAAAATGAGTTGCAGACGCGTTAATATGATCGTGCATGCTAGCCTACGATGCGATGCATCGAAAAAAATTTTTAAATTAAATTTAGAGGTAGTCAAAATCGGTTTTTATGTCGAAATTTGGCCCCCAAAATTTTTCGGGATCACATTACTTCCTTATACTACGTACAAGGAAGTAATTAGAGGAAGAAGCTTCACTAAAAACCCTCTTGTTCACCACACTTCGAACACATGAACTGAATTTAATAGGGATTTTTATAAGATAAATTTTATGACGCAAAGCGATCATAATTTGAATTAATAGCAGCTATTGAAAGCAAATGTGTCTAAATGCACGATTCTTCCATTAAAGTAAGTTTAATTACGTCAAAAGCGAAAAAAAAACTGACAAAACATTTATCGTGTTTGCTTAGGGAGTAGAAACAATTTTCTTCGTGAGAGAATTTGAAAGTACTTCAGGCAGAAGAACATGGAAAGTATAAGGTATCGCAATTTTTAGACGAAAGTATTTTTTAATTGATGATTTTTTATAGTAAAAAATCTGATGTGAACACCACATGACTTCCCTGTACGTTTATTAAATCACTATATGTCTATTAAACTTAAAACATTTTTGATGCACTCAATCTAAACTAAACGATTTAATGTCTAATCTAAATCATTTGAAATTGAAAAAGAGTACTACTTCAATATTAGTAAGTTTAATGTTTTTCCGCCAGATATAAGAGCTATATTAAGGGTTCAGTTTTAAAGATTTATTTCTGTCGCTTAATTTAGTGATATTTCGTCAGAAGCCGCCATGCTTCGCAATAGTAGATTCTGGTTTTTGAGTAAAACCCATATAAAGTAATTGACTACAGACTTAATGAATTGAAGATATCCATAGACTTCAATGTATTGAAGGTCTTTTGGGTGACTCTGTAAATAAATTACCCAGTCGACTGCAATCAAAAAAGATGTACTGCAGAACTAGACTTATAACAGTTATAAATACAAAATTTCAATATTTGAAAGCTAAAAGCTTTTCAACTATGCAAGATACGTACTTATTTTTGTAGCCAAATTTGGCGATATTTGGGAAAAACTTGCCAAGCTCGATGACAGCTGGCGAGATTTTGGGCAAGGGACCAACTATGACTGAATATAGACACAATATATAGAAGATGCCTAGTGGATTGGAATCAAAAAGGGAGGTACACAACTAGATGTTACAGCAACAACCCTAAGTATAAAACTTCATCATTCTACGGCTAATAGTTTTTCAGGTATCGAATTACGTACATACGTACGTATGGAAGTCAAGAAAATCTATTCAAAATGGATGGACCGTTGCACCACCCCAATGTAAGAACTGTAAACTATTTCCACTTCCTTGTTCAATATACGTAATAGCGAAAAATTTCGGTATTCGTGCGTTAATGGAAACAGAAATTATATGTATGTAGAATGAAGGTATTGTTATAAAAAATACACAATGAGTGTGTTAAAATAGTCCAACAAGCTCCGAAAACGAAAATAGCACTTTATTTGACGAATCGATGCACTATATCTCACAAAAAGAATACAGCAAATAACACATACAGCAACAATTCAATAAATACCACGATTGAAATGGCAATATTTATCGCACTTACACGACAGCGAGAGGGACTCTCTTATTTATAGATCTTCAAGTACGGAGGGACGACATATAGGGCGTGACATCATTTTTTGTGATTTTTCTAGTAACGTCTTTCCTAATTGAGATGCAGGAGAATTTCCACTAATTTCAAAAACTTTCGTTTGTTCGCGAAATTCAACAAATTTTTTGCCAAGTCGTTAAAATGATCGCCAAGTTTGTCACCAAGGTCAAAGGGTCACATATTCATTTCACTTGCAATAATGCCTGTTCAATTCTTTTACCCGCAGCACATATTAATGCGAGAAAATATTATTACAATTTTGTAACAGTGTCACATAAATATCTCGCATAACTCGAAAACGATTAGCTGAAAAAGTTGAAACTGTAGTAACATCCACACAGTTATGTATCTCCGTTTTTAATTCTAATCTTCTGGGATGTTCATTTACAGAATCCCCCATAAAACTTACGATACATTAAAGTCTACGAGCAATCACTGTTTGGTCCATGTCCAAATTCTCGCCTTCTTTCACTAAGCTTGATGACTTTTGGTAAATGCTACGAAATTTATCAGGAATAAGTTCCGAAAATTGAATCCAGCTTGATGCTGTCTCATACTGGCGTAACTAAAAAGCTGTAGCTTTCCTAGAAGGCTAAATTTCCTATTCTTGATATAAAAAATGTCATTAGAGTGGGCTAAAACTTTTCTGAAGTAGGGTTGGATATTTTCTGGAGGGAGACCACCTAGACATTTTTATTACATTGAGTAGTTACAATACATATAAAATATTTATAATTGTTGTCACATCATATTTTATTTATTTGTAAGAAAATTGATATTTTATGATGGAATAAGTCTAAATTTATTTATTGTATTTTGCTGTACTCCAAACTCACATACTTGGAATTTGTATTGCTTATACAAAATTTTCATTGGTACTTAAACTCTTATTTCTTCTTATTTTGGTTTGCAGAAGTGTGCATGATTCAAATACGTAGAGTAAGGACGTCCCAATTACTCCAATGATATCTCTTATATTTGGGGAGAAAATGCCGAACCTTGCGCTATTGAGAAGTATTGATTATCACTTCTAAATGAAATAAGTTTAAATGAAATGCATCAAAAGTTCGTTTAATTTAAAAGGCATACAAGGAAGTTATGTGATATGCACATCAGATTTGTTTGTATATGTGTTTAAAAGAGTAATTTCTTTCTTCTTTAATTCTATTTTGGTCAGGTTTAAATGGTAATGGTTATGTAAAGCTCCAGGTGTGTCGTTTTTAAGTAATTTGTTAGACTGGCATAAGTTTTCCGCACTGATTTTAAAAGTACAATTAATATCTGTCATGGTTAACTAATTAGCTATAACACGAACATTTTATCACAGTACAAATTATTTAACTTTAGAGTTTCCACCATTTTGTTAGAGTTATTTATATATTTTTCCCCACATCTGAAAAGCACCATCACCCGTTTGTTAGATGGCGTAGAACGTTTATATAACTATAAATAATTGCTTCGCTTTACAAATCTTGTTGCTCAACATATATCTTAAACGGTCGCTATGGCGGGTTAAATCTTTTAAAAATTTCATTGCGAGTTAATAGATTGATTCTTTTGTTAGAAAAACTTTGTAATAACTACCCAGATACCAAAATATTATTGATCCCAAAGAAAATTCTTTTCAACTGAAAGGTTTAATAAACGCTCCCCAATGATTTAAGTAAGACCTTATAAATCAAAAGTATTCGATTTTCTTATTCAAGAAAATGGAAGCTCTTACACGAAATCGGTAGAATTTCAAAATGGATGAGTTAGCTATCTATTATATTTGCTTGAATTTTATGGAAAATTTTCTTGAAAAATGTTCCTTCGGAGTCTTGTAATATTTACTTAGAAGCAAAATTTTTAGTTGATTAAGTGGTTTGCCATGGAAACAGGAAGACACGATCGGAAGATTTTAAATTATTGATTAGAATAAAGAGTCTTCTATCTCGATTAAATAAGAGCCCCTTTCTTTGAAGTTTTATGCCTTTAAAAATCCTTTTCGTTTTGTATATTCTTATGTTAGTCACCTATAAGTTGAAATTATGGGGGTTTTGCCTTAAGGTATTGAACTAGTTTTCTGTGTTAGTTTTATAACGCTAGCTACAATTTTCCCATCTTTTTGACACCATTTGAATTTCAGGCCGTTAAAACGACACATATTTTGAGGCTACCCAAGAGTCTATTCACTCAGTCAGCTGATACGCCACTGGTTGGAGCAATGCCTGGTGAATACGACGGAGGAGGCATACAACCCGTTTAAGCGTTTCTAAGTAGGATTTAACAAGTTCTGCAACATGGCTCCTGCTATTTTGCAAGGGGTAAGAAGAAATAGCCTGAAAGAAATTTTAAGAAATAATTTTTAATTGTTAATTAAAGTATATGCATTGATGACAAAAGCTTGAAGATTTACCTGCACTTCTAACTTTTAAACTTCTTTTGACGTGAATACAGTCTTTAAATTTGCTTCCATAGTGGGACTCAATTAAAAAAACTAATGAAAACAAAATAGGGGGATACAGTTTGGTGTTGCAGCTACTTATCTATCATCGACATCCGAAATGACACCCCTCGATAGCTAGAGGATCACAGAATCCGTTACGTTGAGTGAGAACTGTGTCGCATCGCTTGTGGCAGATGGGGAAGCGAAGCGCCGTCATTTTGAGGTCGTTTCGCAGCGTCACATAATGTTCCTTTAGTATAAATTTTTGACTCGAAGATTCTAGAACGTTCATTTGCGTTTAAATCGTCGGCTCTTGTCAATATCTATCGATTGCGTGTATAAAACATTAGTAGTAGAAGTAAACATAGTTATAGCGAATATAGCGTAAAATATTAAAACAAATAATGCAGTTAGCATAGTTATAGTGTAAAATATTAAAACAAAAAATGCAGTGTCAGTCTATACTCGTCGGAAAGCCAAATCAAAATATAGAGAAAGCTTACGGTTGGAAAGGGTTTCTCAAGAGCGGCCCAGTGATTTTCCGTAAAACATCATATGACAGAATGAAGCGGTGTCCGGAATAAAAAAGAATGAAGGCGTAAGAGTGGATAAACGAAGGAAGCCAGCACATCTACAGATGCGGAGCCTGAGCCCATGCAAGTGGATGATGTAATCCTTTCTATATAAGTCGTTCTGTATATTTTGGTATTATTTCTGTATTAGATAATATTACAGCATTGGGAAAGGGTTGCGCCTCAAAGGGTTAAAGGGTTAACTGCGCTTCTTCGTACTTTATGTTTTGCGAACGGAAAAAGACTATACAAATTCAAACTTACGCACTCTCTGTTATGTGTCTGACCGCTGTAGGCACACTGAATATCACTACATGTTTGAATGCAGGGCTTTTAGGGATGATACAAGACATGAACATTACTAATCCCCTTTCCTCGCCACCCCGCGGCAGTCAGCTAAATTGGAATAAAAAGGTTTTTATTTCTGGGTCTTTTGCTTGGATGTGGGCGTTTTTAGAGCTTTTAGTTGTGACATTGAATTGTTTGTCTGCTGCTTCTGCACGGTATTTTTCTAGAGTCTTTTGCCTAGTGTTACGGGTCTTCGGTCTCTTCATTTAAAACATGTTTTTTTTTTTTTTGGCGTTGCCTTCCTTGATCTTTGGCTAAGCTAGCTAAAGCGTTTTTTTTCTTTTTTAGGGTTTTCCGTAAATGTCATTCCGTAAATTTCTCTCTATTCTAAAAAAAAGTAACGACCGCTGTCAAGAGCTGTTCGGCTATCTTTTCCTAAACCATGGGGATTTGAATTTCGAGAAACATGCCCATGGATTCAGAAAATTCCGAGGAAGTTGATAAGCTGACTTAGATTTCGAAAATGGAATCAGTTTAGAAGTTATTAATAAAAAACTGAAAAAATAAAGTATAATGGTTGCTAGATTTGGCATAAAATCATTCATTCCTTTGCAACAAAGCAATTCCAAGTATGTAGAATCGCGTGAAATTGACAAACATGAAGTAGAATTATAACCATTTTTTACGGCAAATTAAAAAATTTATGAAATAAATAACTCAGTGTGTTACACAAAGTTGACAATTTTCAAATAGTAAGTTCGCTTAGACAACAGGAGTTTAGAATTAGAGATTGTTCGTTTTTCCAAAACAGAATAACTAAATGTATCTGATTTTAAAAGCGCCATCTTGGCATTACGTACGATCTGGCAAATCTGGTATCTTTCCAAGCAGGGTGAATCCAAACTGCGAGTTCAAAAATGTTAGAACCCAATATCTTGAAAATGAAAAATAATTAAAATGCAGATTATTTTAAAGCCAGTTCGGTCCAGCTGGAGTATTTTCGACCAGTATATATAATACCTAGAAATATTTAGTGGCATTGACTATGCCATTATAGCAGTTATAGTACACTTTGGCTATTTGCCAGCGCGGCGAGATGATAAATTCGTGGTGCCAAATACGCCAATCTGTAAAGGATTATGTATATGAAAATATGGATAACTGTTTTCCTGGAACCTTAAATGAGCAGTAATTATAGGCTGTGAGCATGCGTATAATTACTACTCATTAATTAAAGGAATGAAATAATGAAATAATGAAAAGTCGCCGTTGGTGGCAAGCTATCCTAGCTGTTCCGTAGTTTTTATCAAAGAAAACATATGAAGTACTGTTTTCTTAGAGCTAATTATTAACTATACATCTACGCCTGTCCCCAAAATATGAAAAGTCGCCATAATTGGCTAATACGCAAGGTGTTCCATGGGTTTCACGTAATTAAAAATAGTGCGAAGTTTGAATTTTTATGTTCCAAGCAGCATGCAAGAACCAAGCAATGTCTAGCTCGATAAAATTCTATCTGATATAGCCTTTGGGTTTTGTTTGTTGAAATTATGCCTTTTTTACGAATAAGCCTTATTAGGGACCGAATGCCTCATGCGAAAAGCAAGCGTAGCGAATCTAGGGGCCTTTGGTCTTAGTCTCGCTAAATCTTCAGAGGTTTCGACGGCTATACTTGCTGTAGCGCACATTTTAACCACCGAAAACCCAAACCTTTAAATCAAAGATTATTAATGTAAGTTGACATTTAGTGTGATATAGATCGTATGCAAGTGACGTTACAAGCGCAGCAAACGTGTTTCAAACCAGAACTGATGACCAGCGTATGCTAACTGTTCTTCAGTACAAACTGAAGGTATGTTTCGGAAGCTTGTACACTGTCAAGTATAGCAGACGATAAAATGACGTTTAGTCACGTGATTTACATACAGCCTGTATTAAACTCATACAAAATAATATTCTATCGAATATTGAGTAAACTGTCTAGAGCTGAAAATTATAGAAAACTGCTAAAATTCCAGGAACGAGTCGATTTTCAGAATTTTGAATCACTTATGACCTCCTTCTTGTCATTTTACATATCTGTAATTTTAAATTGATCGGTGAAAAAATCTGGCAGTTTTCTTTTCGATTGGAACAACCCGGACTCGAGACATCTCCAGGTTTATATTTATATGCTAATTCTGCCCAGATCCGCTACTGTGACATCATAAAATGCTACGTACTGCAGATTCTTAGTTATGGTGATGCTAGTAGAATCCCCATATACATGTAGAGGATTCTAAGTAATAGCACCGTAAAAAACTTTCAAACATTGTTTTGATACTGGGGAGACTGTGCTGACAAATTCTTTTAATTTAACTCTAGTACAAACTTTATTCTAAATGTCGCAAGCGTGCTCTCACACTTCATCTATGATTTTAAGCTGTTCTGAGCAAACTTAGCATAAAAAAAAATTTGTGCCGTAAAAAAAGTTCTATTGCCTTACATAAATATTTTAAGGAACATCTTTTCTGTTTTTCCCTTTTTCCTAAAAATAATTTTCTTTCGCGAAGTCTTTTAGTACACAGAATCTGGGAACCGTTCGTTTGTTTATTTAAGTCCGTTAGCTGATGCGAAGGGAGCCTCGTTCTAGGATCATTCTACTGGAGTAGCCTCTGATAATATTTACATTGGAAAATAGAGTTTCAGAATATATTTACAGGGGACGACGCTGCAGTGTTGTCATAGAGCCTTTTAAATGTTACTGGAACTTTCAAAATATCAATCCTCAGAAAATTTCATAGATAAACTCACTGAGATAAGTTCTTGGAATATTTTAATAATTTTTGCGAAGTTTGAGAGACGATTTATAATCAGATACTAGAGAATTCTCAGAATTATTTAGCCTTAGTTAGAAATTAGTAATTTTGTCTTTTTTATAAGTTTTCCTTCTACTTGCTCTGTCGTAGGTGGTGTAAGTTAGGGACAAGCTCTTCAGGTATGCAAAGAGCGGCGATATGTCATACGTCGACGAGGTTGCCCCTTTTGGCCGATTTATTGCCACATTTGGCTCCAAAAAGTAGGATTTCAAAATTGAACAGAGCTTGTACACAACGGATTGTTAATTTAAGGTGACATTAAATGTGATACACACGGGGTTAGACTATAGGAGATAACACTCTTTAGCAAATGAATAAAATAAAAAATTAAGTAAAAATACAACTTTTAAAAGAAAGTTTTTTTTAAGGCATACAATAAAAAATTATTTGCAAAGATATGCTATAATTGAATAGAAGTTCCAAAACTAAGAAAACTTTTGAGAAAAACTTAGATATTTCACTTTTGCAAAAGATGAAAACTTTTAAAATTTCAAAATATTTTAAAAAGCATTCGAGACCTTTGCAATACAGATATTAATGACTAAATCAATGCATTACAAGCTAATACAGCTCGAGTGGAATATTGGTCACGAATGCTTTTAAAATATTTTGAACATTTAAAAATATTCATCTCCTGCAGAAACATCTATATTTTTATCAAAAGTTTTCCTCATTTTGAAACTTTCATTTATTTATAGCATACTTTTGAAAGAATAAATTTTCATTTTATGCCTTTTAGGGCTCTACAATAAAAAGCTTCTACTTTTAAAAATTTTATTTTTGCTTAGTGTTTATTTTTTGCTTTTTAGTTACAAATAAATACAAGTTTTATTTGTAACTAGAAATGAAGTTATTTTATGAAAGTTTCTTATAAATACTCGTATTATAAAACTTAACCATTGCACCATGGAACCTCTCCCTCAGTAGGAAACAAACCCGGGTCTCCCATGTGTAAGCCAGGTAGATATCCTAACTACTAGACCGAATGGAATTTATCAAACGAACTCAATACTTCAAACTTGTATAAAGTGGAGGCACCTTGTTTCTAAACGTAACACGATGGCGGAAAAACAAAATACTATTTCATTAAAAAGCATCTAAAAAGGGAAAAAGATATTCTATCGTGAGACGATTAAAATATTGAGTTTTAATTTGTTACGAGTGTGCATATTTACGCCAGAAAATGACTTTGAGTTCATTCCAATGTTTTTTTTATGTAATACGAGGTTAATAAAATAATTTTGTATAATAAAATCCGAGAGTTAATAAAATTTGTAGCTAATGTGTAAGTTTGCAACCTCCGATCTTATTATGTATGTATTAGACTAGAAGTCAAATGCCGTTGTGAGGCAATTACAATGGGCGCTAGAAAAAACATTTGACGAAAATATGTCCACACTCAACATATTTAATCTTCGTCCACCTAAAATAAATAAGTTCATATTCATTTTATTATATACCCGAATCGAATTTCATGCTCTTCTGGAAACGCGCGGAAACTTTTGGCATTCGAAAGATTTTGTTTTGTGTACACAGCCTTTCTTATATTCATGGAGACTATTTATTTGTGAAAAAAAAATAAACTATATAATCTATAAAAACTATTTTAAAAGAATCGGAATCACACTTTGCTTTGAAAGCCTGATGACCATGATGCATATGACGTCATATCGATTGCAACAGCTCATTTTGTCATGCAAATGATTCACCTTTTTTGCTCTCGGAAATAAAATGGAGCTGAAAATATCAAAAAGTCGCTTATAAAATTATTAATCAATGGATTTTCACATTTTAAAAGTAGCACAGATTGTTTTTTTATATGTTTATACATAATTATGAAAAAATTTCAAGCGGATCGTATAAACGGTGTAGATGTTATTACGCTTTTTCTGCTTTTTAATCTTGTTAGAGCAATGGCAGTAAAACATTTATATTGAAGTGATTTCTCGGAATAGTTACAGAATGAGTCAGGGATCAGCGTAACTATATAGTAGGACGCTCTGAGAATAATTAAAAAAAACAAATGGAATGGTTTAAGTATCCCCATTTTAAGTGATATGAAAGTTCTACCGTGTATTAAATAACTGTACCCATTAATAGAAATTGCATTGACAAGAAATATCCCCCCCCTCCCACGCAAACACACATACACACGTATTCATGAGTATAGTGAAGATTTGCAAAGTGCACTTTTAGAAATAAATTTAATCTTTACCATGTTAACATACGCCTTTTTTTAGTTTTTTTTTCGTATTGAAAACATATGCTTACTCAAAATAAATACTCAAAGATTTTGATCGAAAATGTAATTTATTCTGAAGAAACTTTTATGTAAAGCCTAAAGAATTCTATCTGCGGGTAATTCAAGTCCTTCGATGTTCGGATTCTACTTTAATGCATTTTCTTTATTACATTTGGATAACCAAATGCGTATCGTAGATAGATGTTATTATTTGATTTATAAATAAATAAATATTATTTTTCTAGGGATAGATCTTTTCTCTCTTATATGAAATGAGGCATAATTTAGTTTAAAAAATTATGATTTCGACCAGAGTACATAAAAAGCATTATTATTACATTATAATGCATTTATGCGTCACCCATAAACATTTTTTGCCTTGAAAAATTGTATTTTTATTCGTTATTCGAACAGGAATTTTTAATGAAATCCACTTTAATACTGACGGAAAAATTTAGGAGTAGAAAGTGTCTCAAACGTTAAAAATGGTCGATATGTTTAGTAAGTAGTAAAACGTTTATTAAGTAAACGTTTATTTTTTTCATTAATGATAATTGCTAGACTCAGCAAGCATTTATCACTACAGGGCTTCTAAAAATATTTTACCGAGCACCAAAAAATGCGTAACTTAATTTCATTGTGACTTAAACTGTCTTCTTCCTTTACAAATATCCCCCAAACAACTTAATTCTCTTTTAACAGTGTTTTCGAAATTCCAGATAAGTAGGGGGGGGGGGGAGGAAAGACTACAGCAATACAAGGGCATGGTATCGTTGAAAAATTTTGCAGCTGATAAACTTTAATTCACACAGCTTGAGACAATGTGCTCAGAAACATTTTTAAAACTTTTTTTACCAGCGTCTTTTAAACTACGAAAGATAGTTTAGCTCGGAAATGGCAAAGCCTTTCAGCGGAAACATTCAGTCGTGAAAATGTAACTGTCCACACAGTAGTCATATTGGAAGTGACATTCTGCAGATGATGCAGTTTGTCACATCACAAATGAGATTCAAATGCACGCCTTCTGTGACGTCCCTTCGTGTCAAACATGTGACGTGGCAGAGTGACGTAGCAGTGTAATTGACAGTGAGTCACAATGTGATGTTGCAGAGTAATGCAGTGTGTTTTCAAGCTCCATGTAGGTCACATAGGGATATACATGGAGCCATTTTTACAAGACAATTTTAACATACTGGAAATAAAAGTAACGTTTCAGTGCAGATTGTACTTGCAATCTGCCAGTGGTATAGTAATAGCTTTTATTGTTAGCTAAAGAAGACTAATTTAAGGAGTTTAAAGAATTACAGTTTTACTCCCTCCTCCACACCCCCCAAATAAATAAATTAAAGATCAAATTCCAAAGAAAATACCTGACTACGCATGGTGCTCGAAAAACTTTATTTTTGTAGGGACAAAAAATTTTGTGTTGCAATAAAATGCCCTGATTTGCTTGCAATTATATATTTTTTCATCCATCTTCCTCTATCTTAAATTGTCCGGAACACTGATCGTTTCATATAATAAAAATATATGAGAGCGCGTAATGATGTCACTGAACCATTATCGGATAAAATTGAATATTCTTTCAAGTTTAGTCAAATTTCGAATTTACGGCGAAATAAATGCATTTTTCACAGCTGACTTTAAACTCAAGTACAAGTATGGCTAGGAAGCAGACTGATCATGCGCATGGGATTCATAAGACCGGCCTCACACCGATTGCAGAGAAATAATTGTTTTTAGACTCCTCGGCGATTTAGTGCATGCATTAATAAATTTTACGGTCATTTTTTGCAGCGTAAAACATGTCGCTTAAAATGACTGACACAGAATACAGTCTCTGTCACAGAATGATCACTAGATCTGTGGCACGCGATGAACGATTCGATCGACCGCCATGATGCTGGTAGTTAAATGAGCAATGGCAACGGCTTTCTTTTTTTCCACATTGGGAAATGTTTGTGCTTCAAAGGGTTAAACTACTTCGCATTATCATTTCTCACATAAAATAATGGATAAACGCATTTTGCCGCTTATTATTATTGGCGAAAAATCTCGTGCAGCGAGAGAGCAGTACGTTTTAGCTCTGAGACACGTACTAGTGAAGAACTCGCTTAAAATCTAATTCGTGTAAGTCATATCGCATTGTAACGCAAGTCCACTGTATAATGAAACCCGCTTAAACTGTTATTCTAGTTATTAGGGGATTAAATTTACTATCATTGTAAAAATACTGGAATAAAAATTACAACTCTTTCAAAATGTTACATCTGTCGTGCTATTGTGCGGTTTTATAATCTGACTTTCATGTTATCTGTATTTAAATTACTTTTGGAAGATATATATGAAAAATACTTTACTGCCTACATCAAAATTTCATTGAAAACTAGATTTTAAAATTTGCTTTTAAATGTATACATTTATAGAGAGTTTAATTAGTATCTGCCAAGCTTCTTAAATGAAAATTCCTCTTCTTTAAAAACAATACAATTAAAAAATTTCTTTAAGTTTTTCTTTTGAGGAAAATCTTGATAAAAAATTCTTACAAAATTGCTTAATTATGCGAAGCGCAAATAAATGTAACTGAAATAAAAAAAAATACTTTTTCACTTTGGGGCAAATAAATGAAAAAACAAAAAAAAAGGGAATAATTGAAAAGAATTTCTTGAAAAGAAAAATCGGATAGGAATAAATAAAAGATAAAGCAGCGAAAATATTTATTCTATTTTTTCATTTAAAGAATATCGCTTCTTAAAAATTAGAAGCGAATTTATCTGCGTTTGACATTTTGTTGTTTATCTAAGTTTTTTTAAACCTATGGAAATAGCATTAAAAATTCTATATTCTTAATTAGATCATCCACACTATCAAGTATACCTGTGTACAAATTTAGTTTAAGTTAGAGGGCTTGTGAAAGATATCTTTGAAATGAATCCTTTTTATTTTCTGATGTCCAAAAGTTAACTCTGATTATTGCGTGCGCGAGCATGGTTACCCGGGGTAGGTATAGTTACATTTTTGTTGTTTTCATTCTACGATACATCATTTTCCTAAAATGAAAAACATTACTTAAAATGCTCACATGTCGGGCAACATTTAAACATGCAAAAAAATTCTGGCAACACCTTTACTAGACATAGAAGACATTTTGTTTTTCAGTTGACAGAACAGTGTGTTTTTAGTGACTGATAAGCTTATTTCTATAAAAATTTGCAGTAAAAATATTAGAATTTATTGTTTGAATTTTACAGGAGAAAATTTATCCTAACTAAATTTAAAATCAAGTAAATTTTCTCACTCCCAAAAAAAAATATAGCATGTTTAGTTAAACGGGGTAAAATGATTATACCAATATTTTTGAGTTCAAGATGTGATTGCATGAAGACTGATCAAAGTTTAAAGGCCTTTCAGAGCAAATTTAGGTTAGGAAGAATTACGTTATACATTTACCCTAAACCCATTACATGAGCATGTTTGTACATATTTTTGTAAGAGTAATAAATGATTATATTTCCTTAACATGTGTATATGAGTATGGACATAACTCAGTATTTATTAGAACTACTAAGTAGGCCGATTATTTTACTTATTATTATATAGCCTACCTACCCTATGCAAATTAGTACAATAGAAGACCCAACATCCGCCGATCCTAAATCCGCAAGGCTCTAAATTCCGCGCTGTCTTTTCAATCTAAGCAATGAAATTTGCCCTGCCAACTGCAAGTTCAGAAATCTGCTGCATAACCACACAGTAAGACTAATAAGTAATTTTCACTTGAAAAAAACAACAACATATATTTTAGAACTGTGACGGTAACATTGATAACCTTCAGATGACTGACAAGAGCATATTTGACACTGAGTTTCTGTCACAATATACAGACTCTCACACAGTAATAACTCTGACGATGAAACAAAAAGCACTCAAAAAAGAAACTGGTGTTAAAAGATGAGATAAATAAAACTTTGTATTATAGGTGTGTTACTATTTACAGAGTTTTATTTATCTCAACTCTGAGGATGATCAAAAGATTGATAAAATAACATCTAAGAAGGTTTGGCACTGAGAGAGTATCTCAGATGCGTGCAAAAGCAAAGCTGTTCTCTAGAGATGAGCTCTCTCTAGAGAGAAAGCCTCTTCTCTAGAGAAGAGGAAATAATGACAGTATGAAAAAAAAGAACTATATATTTTGAACATCTATTAAAAAATCTATTGGTCTTATTATTGACAACCCTGATGAAGGTGAATTCACTGTGAAGTTTACAACAGAGTAATTTGGAAGATTATTCTATGTCTTCCCCGAGGAATATGACATAGCTGATGTGCAGGCATCACAAATTGGCAGAAAGCTACCTCAAACAAGCTGCAACAGTCTTTGCCAGCATACCTTTTGTTCATAAACTTTGGTTCTTTGGTTCATGAACTTTGGTAGCAGTTAACAATTCATTATACTTGCTTTATTTTGAAGTATAAATTTAGGCTACTTAATTTCATATTTTCTCCACTAATTATAGTAAAATTAAAATTTAATTAGCATACCTATTTTACCCCGAACCACGTGGTTAAATAGGTATAGCCCTTTATACAAAAGTTAAGGCGAAAAGGAAAAGCAAATTATGTTCTATTTAACAAATTATGTTCGATTTTAAGATACGCAATGTGTTAATAATATTGAACAAAAAAAAATGATTATATTTCATAATGTTTCCGCTATGGAACATTAAAAATAAAAAGTTGACTTTTATTCCCATTTTACCACGGGTGACCCTACTGAAAAAATTCAATTTTTTGACATGCGTATATGCTTTAGATTGGGATAAAGCAGTGGCTTTCGTTGGAGAGTACGCTTTTAAGGGTCTTACTTTAATTTTTAGAATTTAAAAAATATAACTTCCAAGGACTTAAACAAGGTCCTTTCAATTAAAAAATGACTAGACGGTCGGACAGTGGTCCAGTCACTTTGTTTTCATATAAACATCGAAAGTGAAGCAGCGGCGGTTTTGGTCACTGCTCGAGAAGGTGAACACCTCTCTCGACTGAGTCTGCTGTGGCCTGTGTACGCTAATTAGAGTTTGGAAACGTAAGATATGTCACGGCTCCAATGTTCTCTATGTCCAATCGATAACTCTCGGGATGCCAAACCAGATGCTAGGTCTCTCATCTGGAATTGTTTCAAAATTAGGAGACTACTCACAGTGGGCAATGTTGGCCTCCCTAACAAGCACCTCCATAAGGAGATGATTAATATCTCTGGCTCTCGTGGCGATCAATCCATAGTAGGTAGCTGACCCGGCCATTGGAATGAAAAAAAAAGCTGAAAAAGAACTATATTCTATAGCAGTGGTGGCGAACGCATGATACGTGAGTCGGACACTGACCCATGCAGACTTATTAAGTGACGCACACATTGATTCTTAGCATATTTTATGTATCGTGAAAGCGAGAAAAGACATACAAAAATATAAAAAATGAGGTATATTGACTTGATGTTGAATACATGTAAGAAAAAGTCCAAGTGAACATTGGCTATTCATACATACCAATAACTATTTCTAGTAATAAGTAAATAATAGTGCAAAATATCTATGCGATTTTCTGTATACCTTGCTCATTCAAATACTCAGTACAAGGGCGACAGCCGACAGAGCATGGTGTCACCTCTTGCAGCACTTCATTATATCATCACATTTTCATGAATTTTTCGATGTTGACCTTTATCGCTTGCATTTTCCTTGCAAAAATAAAAATTGTGAAGCAGGAAAACGAAAACATTTTTACAGGATTTTATAAGTGAAAACCAAAAATTGTAGTTTTCAATCATCCTCCCCTCCTGCTCTCTAACATTTGGTTACTGACCTGTGCGACTGGGTTATTGACCGTCGAGCTAGTAATAAACAGTAATAATCAAAATGTGCCCACTTCTAAAAAGATTCGCCGTAACTGTTCTGTGTACATTACCTTGAATATATGACCAGCATGATATAGTATATTTTACATTGCCTGTAAAACTACTTTTACCGTACTGATTGTGTCCGTGCAAGAAACTTGTACTACCGCGTTCGTACGTCGTCCGGTTATCGTGAATGATTTTAGACAGGACAATTTAAACAATAATTTCTTTGCGCGTTTGAAATCTTAATGCACATTGCCTCTTGTATATAACTAGCAAATCCTATTTTACACATTGCCGGTAACACTAATTTTTTTCTTTCTGATAGTGCTTGTGCTGCAAAATTGAATTACTGCGTTGTAACTGCGTTTGTACATCTGAAAAATTGTCAGGATTATTTTTAACAGCACTGGCATTTGCTGCAAACTGGAGGAATATGATGGAAATACATTGATGCAGAAGAACAACTGGACAGACTGTCCAATGCTGAAAAAAAGGCAGCGAAGGACGTTGCCATCACTGTATTTAACTACCAGCAAGATGGGGGTCAATCGAATCGTTCATCGCGTGACACAGATGATCAGAAAATGGTCTCTAGATCTGCGGCACGCGATGAACAATTCGATCGACCGCCATCTTTCTAGTAGTTACATCGAGCGATGGCAACGGCTGCCCTTTTTTCAGCATTAGGAAACTGTTACGCTTAAAGGGTTAACAGCACTGGAATGCTAGAAAATAAGTAAATAAGTAAATCGATGGGATATCTATGGGGGCGGTATTGATAAACCATTCTAGAATCCAGAGGAATCTTTCTAAAGATCAGAACATCATTTTTTTTTTTTTTTTTTTTTCGTTTTTCGAAGGAAAAGAAACTGTGCCTCCATTAAATGCGAATATTCCACAGAAATTTCTGATTTTATCGTAAAACATTTCCTGTTTTATCAGCCATATATAAGAGATGTATATTGAAATGATGCACACGTGATGGCTGTAAAATAAGTACAATTTTGTTTTCCAGAACAGAATTAAATTCTTTCTAAGAGGGATACAATCGTTACAAGAATAACAGTCTAACGGTAGTTTGAAAAAAAAATCGCATGATTTTTGTACACAAATAAACTAATAATGTGAGACACGTGAAAAATTTTAGGACGTCTCTTCACAAGCCGTACTATGTAATAAACGGCAAATCTGTGCCGTTCGCAAACATTTTTGAGTACATTCTTAAAAATCGAAAATTTGCAAAATGTGTCACTTTTTGAAAAATGTTCTACATTTCATGCTTAAAACTTTTTCTGTAGGTTTCATGAAAAACAGTTTTTTTTTTAGTTAATTTTCTTGTAATTTATAGATAACGCTTAAAAATAATTTGATATTCTTTGCACATATTAATTTGGAGTAAATAAAGAGACTTTTCTTTTGGAAATGTGACAAATTTGAAAGCTTTGTGCTTCAGTAAAAAAAAAAAAAAAAAAAAAAAAAAAAAACTTTCTTCTATTTATAAAAGAAATACCTTCATTTTGAAGTATCTTTTTCGTCTAGGATGCAGTTGAACAACCGTTGTAGTGAACCTGGTATGCGATGGACTCACGCATATAGTGAACAAAAATTCTAGTTCAGAACCTCCGAAATCTAAAGAATCGGCTATCACCACTAAGCATATTTTTTTTCAGTCGACCACTGAATTTTATTAAAAAAGCTATTCAGCAATTATAATATATTTTTTAACACATGCATGCACATTAGGGTGCAGTGAGAAAAAGATTTTTTTTAAATTCCAAAATCCAATAGTGACCAAAAGTTCTTTTTTGTATTGAATAAGAAAAGTACCGAATTTCAAAATTTTTGAACTATATCTTGAGGATCCACTATTACACCAAAATGTCACACACATTCGAAAAATTGAGAATTTTTTATTATTTATCAAATATTAAATATATGATTTCTAATATCAAATAGCGAAAGACGGTTGGGTTAACCCTTTGAGGCGCAACCCTTTCCCAATGCTGAAAAAAGGGCAGCCGTTGCCATCGTTCGACTTAACTACCAACAAATGGTGGACGATCGAAACGTTCATCGCGTGCCACAGATTGCTGGTACTTAAGTCGAGCGATGGCAACGGCTGCCTTTTTTCCTGCATTGGGCAATCTATCCAGTTGTTCTCGCATTCTTCCATTTTTCAGCAGATGTCAGTGCTGTTAAAAATAATCGTGACAATTTTTTTCACGAGAAATGACGTGCTAAAAAATAAAGGATTCTCGTGGAGCTATGTCACCCGCAACTATTTTTATAAAAATCAAATCTATTCTTCGTGACTGGCAACAGTCAAAATGTCAGAGTTTGGTGTTCCCAGAGCGGGAACACTGCGCTTTAAAGGGTTAAATTCTATTTCCGTTCTTATTTTTGTAATGAGAATGTTCACTTTCTTGATTATTCCTACAAAAATATCGATAGACTATATATTTTAATCGAAGTATGGAAAAGTAGGTAAAATATGCTAATCTCTATATGCTCGTATGCACTTTCGTAAGCCTCTTTCTAATTACAGCAGCATTTTTTTTCCGTGGCAAAGTAAATAGGATTATGAAATAAATAGCTCAGTTATTATTACAGAAACCGTTCCTCCGCAAATCAGTCTGGAATAACCGTGGTTTTTCAAATTAAACTGAGATAGGCATTGTTATCGTTAATCACACATGTATTATCTTTGAAATAAAAATCTCATTATCCAAAGCTTGCTTTTTTAAGAACTCTCGTCTTTAAAAAGTCCACATAATTTATGATTTCTGTAAAAAAACGTTTGACTTTCGAAACTCATTAAAATTTTTCCTCGAACTGTAGAGCTATCTTTTATACATTTTTCTTTCTTTTAATTTTTTCACTATATGCTTTTCTCTCCGATTTAATAAATACTCTACTATTATATGTCATTGCATTTTAATATTAAATAAAGAAAAGAAGAAATCATTATTAATGAGCAGTCAGCTCATTCCTCTGCCATAGCGAAGCAAATATTTTTAATTACTTTGCTGCTATGGAAAACTACCTGTAAAACTTTAACGTGAGGAGTTGGCGAAGTGAACCATCTTATTTCAGCGCTTTCTCTGCCAGTCGCAAAAAAAAAAAAAATGGTTAAATGGTGCCAATGCTGAAAAAGTGCAGCCCTTGCCATCGACCTATTTAACCCTTTAACGCGCAGTGTTCCCGCTCTGGGAACACCAAACTCTGACGTTTTGACTGTCGAATTCTTTTAACGGAGACGAAACATTTTTATCAAAACTACTCCTGTTCAGTGGGCGTGCAGATGGATCCTATTTCTGATATGTTTTATTGAAATGCCAATTTATTTATCCAACCATAGCCCGATGTTCACTGTATTATATTCAAATGATTCCACTTTATTCACTGCATTAGTTAGATGTTTCAAAAGCGCCAACTTCCGTCATACTGGCACAATAAGGATCCCGTAAATATTGTTCCAGCAGTATGAATAACAATTACAACGAAGAACTCTCATTTTGTACCTTACTTCCCTTACCTCTTTAACGCGCAGTGTTCCCGCTCTGAGAACATCAAACTCTGACGTTTTGACTGTTGCCAGTCACGAAGAATAGATTTGATTTCTATAAAAACAGTTGCGGGTGACAGAGCTGCACGAGAATCCTTTACTTTTTAGCACGTCATTTCCAGTAAAAAAAATTGTCACCACTATTTTTAACAGCACTGACATCTGCTGAAAAATGGAAGAATGCGAGAACAAGCTGGATAGATTGCCCAATGCTGAAAAAAAGGGCAGTCATTGCCATCGCTCGACTTAACTACCAGGCACAGCCAGCTGTCGTCAAAAAAGGGTCTCTAGATCTGTGGCACGCGATGAACGTTTCGATCGTCCGCCATCTTGCTGGTAGTTAAGTCGAGCGATGGCAACGGCTGCCCTTTTTTCAGCATTGGGAAAGGGTTGCGCCTCAAAGGGTTAACTTGCTGTCTGCATGGCCGCAAAGCCAACTGTGTGAGAAAAACCTTCTTTAGCTCTCTTGCTTCAGGGGCTGTTTGATCGACTGTCATGTTGGTGGTAGTTAAATGGACCGATGGCAACAGCTGAACTTTCTGAGCGTAGGGCAGTTTATGCAGTTGGTCTTCTATATTGAAGGGAAAATGCCTGCGCTTCAAAGGGATAAAATTTATTGCTTTTTTAAACGACTTATTAAAATTTGCGTTTATTAATATTTAATATTCATTTCGAAACACATTTTTTTAAACTGATAGACCTCATATCATTCAATTTTAAAAGTTGAGAGAGAACTAGAGAGAACTTTCCTCTAATTATAATTATTTTACAAACTTTTTTAATTATCTTTTTAAACTGCTGAAATTTTCTAAATACAGTAGCGTGAGTAGTCAATTCACAGGAATCAACGCCGGAAAACACCACTGAGAACAGACGCGGGAGGCATTTTTTATCTTTGCAGCGACAGAAGTCAATAGATTAAATGCAGGTTGATGGAGTATGCGAAGCGTTATGCTCCTCACCGATGTGTACTCTATTATCTAATCTTACATCCACCAGCAGTAAAAACAAGAAAGATAAATCATCTTAGATGTATCGATTATGAAACACTGTCCAACACAACAATAATTTTGCGCGAAATTTGACGATATATTGTCTGCAAATCTGGTGAGATTTCGCAGATAATCTAAAAAATTTCATCATCACTATAAATGCAACTTTGTGAGGTCTTTTAAAAGAGCTTTAAGTTTTTTCATAAGAAAAAACTCAAAAGAGCTTGAGTTTTTTCCATAGTTTAAACAATGTAGAACCAAAACTGTTATAAACATGTTTATACTTATTGTATTGTGCTTGAAATCAATTAATGTCTCTCAATTGCTATATAGACTGCCATAGATCGTAATGTATTGGAAAGCTTTTGAGTCTTCCTGTAGAAGAATTATAAATGCTGCATACACCATTATCTATAGGGTACGTCGTACAGTACACAGGAATAACATATGTAAATTTCGTAGCAATCGATGCACATTTAGAGGAGTTAGAGAACAGACGGACAGACAGACAAATCGAAATCATAACTATTCAACCTTGTTGGAAAGTGTTAAGAAACCTGGCAAAATGAAAACAAATGAAATGCGATCTCTTTTAAGAGCTAGGATTAGTTTTATTGCAATTCAGTTAGCTGAAGTTAGATTTTGAAGACCTGTAGTTGAGGGACAGCCAGCACACTTTGCAGTACATTTACTTAAAAGCGGCATAAGCAGTCAGTTCCGCTTTCGATGCATCTTTGGATGCATTATTGCGTTGGATGTCATGGAAGAAATAGACTTACTTGACAGAAGACGGATTATGGCCTTAAACCCAGTCCAACGAACTTATTAGAAGAGCATTGAAATAGTCTACTGGTTTTATGGCCTCGGTCAGGGCCTGATTATGACAAACTGGGGCCCTGGGCATTGATGAATTTGGGAGACCCAATCAATGATTTTGTCTTATTTTTTCATAGAATTTTGATACAAAATAGAATATTTCGGAACAACATTTTAAATTGGGGGCGCTTTCGAGCCAGCGGCCCTGGGCAAAGTCCCGATTTGCCCATGCGATAATAACGCTCTGGTTTCGGCATATCTGAAGTCAGGATATTTTTACATATCTATCCCTTCGTAAGATTTGCAAACAGTTTAGGATGATCAAAATATACATTTAAGAATGAATTTTTTTCCTTTTAAAATGTTACCTCTTCGCTTCCCTGCTTCTACCTTAATGGAAGCTGTTCCCCTTCTTCAAATTCTATGTCGAAACTTTTAGGTAATCGAGATTGTTTCATGTTTAGGATTAAACACAATTACATATGGTCATTCTTATTGTGATTGATCAAAATTGCTTTGTATAAAATCAAGCTATAACAATATATACCCATATACGACCACAAATAGATACATTATTAGTATGCAACATAAACATCACGCATAGATAAAGGACTTTTTAAATTCTCTAACTAAAATTCATAACCAGTTTTCGGTCAGTCTTGTACATTTTTCTCATAATTTTCTAATACTTGTTAGGGAATAGCATTTAGCATTTAAATCTCATTAATTTTTTCCCTTTGTTCTTTAACAACTTAATCCTCCTTCAGAGAACTACATTTTTTCTTAATTTGCTCAGTGTAATCAATTGAAAGACAATAATGCTATCTTTAAACTTTTTAAAAGTTTTACTTTTAAAGGTAAATAAAACTAAAGAAAAACGTTAATCAATTTTTAACAACATATTTATATTTAAAACGCAAAAATGCTTTTCTTACTGACAGTAATTGAACAAAAACTAATGCATTAATTTTTTTAAATGAAAGGTATTGGTATTAGTCTTGTATTCATTATTACTGTTTGTTTTGCGGCATTTTTACTTCAAAAATTTCTTTTCGAAAATATGAGTTCCGCGAGTGCCACTGAAATTGTAACTTAATTTTAACTTTTTTAATGAATAAAACTATGAAAAATGGTGTGTGTGTATAACATACTCTCAGCCAAATAATCTTAAATATTTTTTCAATCATACAGCTACTTAATTTCAAACTTTTCGATATGTATGCTTGTCATGTAGTTTCACTAATTAAACGAAGAAATTAAATTTATATGATAAATTATATAAATGAAACTACGCTAATAACATTTATGAATAAATAGATTTTTTAACGTACATTGATCGTTTCGTTGACAAGTACACAATATAACACTGAAGCTTTGAAATCTAAAAGTGCATGAATACTGCAATCTTGATTTAGAATTTTTCATTAAATTCTCTGAAGCTTATAACATATGATGTTACGAGATAACTTTAATTAGAAATCTCTGCAATGTGATTACATAGTAACATTTTATAATGAATTTCTGTTATAATATTTACGTAGAATTTAGAACATCGTATATCCCGCCGGATAAAATTCGCACTTTCAATTCAAAAAATAAGATCAAAATTTATAGGTGAGCATTACTTATTTTATCGTATAAAACCTATTAGTTTAAAAGTATTTCGTTTGGGTTATTCATCATGTTATTTATAAATACGTTTCGGAAAAATAATAATTAAAGTACAATCAAATTTTTCTTTTAGTTCAAATATTTCGAAGCGTTGCGTAGTAATCGCTTTTGGATATCTACTGTGAGGCAAGCAAAGCCAGTAAATATATAAATATTTTTAAAGCTATTTAATAACGCTGATTATAACTGAATGGTATAACCGCGTTCGACGAAAATTTGACATGCCTGACGACTATTCGGCATGATTAGTGTATTTTGTACTATAGAATTTTGTTCATGTTACCACCGACCACGTAGCCGGCCGATGGTAACCCGAGCAAAATTGCTAGTAGGGTATAAAATTCTTGTCACTGCAATGTCTAGAATAAAGTACCACATTTTACAAAGATTGATGAAAATCTATGCAAGAGCTGCATAATAGTGAATAGTACATGCAATATTTTGCAAATGAATATAAACAAGGAGTGAAACTAAACTATCACGGCCCTCGCGAGATGTAATCGAAAGTAATTGTAATCGAAAAAGCAAAAAATGTCCAAGCATTGAATTTTTCTTTAGGAGATGCTAACAACGTTGTTCTGTCCGCTTGTCGAGAAATAAAATAGTCATGATTCAAAAGATGATCCCCAGATGCTAGACTACGTAGCTTTAACGCAGCAATAAAATATATTTACAAAACCAAAACAGAAATTAATAAATCGTGCACATTCTCTTATAATCTTCTTGAAAAGTAAATTCTTACTTTTTTTCTAAAATAACTGATACTTAAAAATTACTTATTACTTCATGATAACTATGACTGTCTTCGTTTATTTGTTTACTAATGCTAAGATGTATTTAGATTGTGTTTCGTCAGGATCGGTCACAGAAATGTGATTATATTTGGAAAGCATGGATGGGGCTGAATAGATCACATGTCATGGTAATGAATGAGTCATTTTTGTCCTTGCCCTGAACATGCAGTTAGCTTACTTTCTTTTTCTCGTTTTACCTTTTTAAAGATATGAAACTATTTACTGGCTTTTGCAGATTTTTGATGATTATTTAAAACTAATTGGTGATAAATTAAGCAAACAATCTCATTATTTGCCGAAAAATAAAGCTAAAAGACTGTTGTTTTCAGTGTCGCACGCAAGGGTGGTGTCCAAGGGGTACTGAACCCTCCCGAAAGAGTTATCAATTTTGCTTTGTTAATTAATGTAATTTGTGGCATTTAAATGTCAGAAGACGTAATAAAATTCTTATTTTTAACAGTTAAGATAACTAAACGGAGGACAGAGCCCTCCAAGAGAAAGTTCTGTGGGTGCCAAATGTTGTTTTTAAAGAATTTGGGAACGAATTAATTTTTCAATGTACGACGCAAAGCTGTACATGTCTGCACATTAGTATAGTATTATGTATACGTATATTATGTGTCCATGTTACAATTAGATTATGTGCATATATGACAATTACTATTCTGCCTTCTTGTGTTTTTCTCAAATTTCATTTAATGACCCATTCATTACCTTCTATGACTGATTCAACCCCACTCGTGGGGTTGTATCAGTTGAATGGGCCAAACTTTAAGTTTTTTCTTATAACTTTTTGTAAACAATTTTTATTCAAATCATTACTTTTGTTTTATGTGACCAAACGTTTGAAGCAAACATCATTTAATTTTGAGACTATGAAAATAATTAGGAAAAAAAAAAACCATCCCGTCTATCTGAGCCGTCTATCATGCTCATTTATTACTGCTCTCCCCTACTGTATCTCTGCAGCCGTTCAGCAGCTGTCGTATATCTTCCATAATTTAAATCAAGAGTTCTATTGTTTATTTGGCAGACCGTTTTTGTAGATGGAGCCTGAAAATATAACTAACATAGAAAGATCAAAAACATTGATAATTAAACGAATGTTTCCCATTTGCAACGTAATGTAGACAACTTAGAAGATATTATCGATTATACATAACAAAATAAGACTGTAACAAAAGAAAATCCTAAATCAAAAGACAAGTTGCAAAGAAAACAGAAGTATTATAAATATTTATCTGACTACTTGTGAAGGTAAATAAATAAATATCCGTAAGAGTATTTATATAACGCAATTGATTTGTGAAAAGAATCCATAAAGCAATATTTCTATTTTGGTATATATTTATGTTAAAAATATAATAGAGAAATAAATAGGGAATTTCAATCTCGTCAACTCTTGTATTTATTATATGTTACTTACTGTAAGGGCATTCATAAAATTTTATTTAAAATGATAGTTATTGCATAATCTAATATGCAAATATGAAATTTCCTTTGTTTGTTTGTAAGTTTGTTGCGTTGATCAGAATAAAAAACACACTGTTCCACTTAATATTTGTAGCAGACATGTATAAAAGGTTTAAGGGAGGCCGTATAGGTTTCTTTGAAATTCTGAAAATTTATCTATTCCCGGATTTTTAGTCATTTTTCTTAATTTTTAGTGCAGAAAGCTGTTGAAATATCCAATTTGGGCACATTAGTGAATGTTGTTAACAAGGTGAATTTATTTATTTATTTATTTATTTTTACTTTCAATAATTTAAATGAGATTGACGCCATCTTGATGTCACAAGTAAACAAATGCATGAGGCACCCTTTTAGGCTATCATCTTTAGACATAAAATTTGAGCCATTAGCAAAATAATAAAACTTCTATGATATCCGATTAAAATGGATCAGGGAAACACGTGGGATTAATTATTTTGTTTTCAGTAATTCAAGCTAGACATTGCAAGTGATATTGACGCTATTTTTGATATCACGAGTTTAAACATGCATTAGAAACATGATTTATATATTTTACAGATCAAATTCAGGTGTGTGATATGGCAACTCTACATGAGAGGCATCTGCCTTTTTAAGGGGTTCTAACAAGCATTCACAATACATTTGGACAAAAGTCAAAAACTCAAAAAGTTTTTTAAAGTCTATTTATGAAGTTTAAACTTTCAATAGATTTTATGTTTTATGTTCTTAATTGGGAATATTGGCCTGTAAAAGGTTAAAAGTGAGGCTACTGAAAACCGAACTAATACATTCCCACACTGTTTGTTTCTCAGACACTTATTTCCCAGTGAAGTCTGAAACTATGAGGCGTTAAGTACTTGGCACGGCTATCGTCTGAAATGGCGAGTAAATTGATTTGGTCGTTATTTGTAACATGCACCGCAGTTTGCGCATGGATTATTATTATTATTTCTTTTAATTTACAGACGAGATTTTCTTTACGATATAGATTTATGATACCCACTCAAAATATTGTGGCATCCTCTAAGCACATAAACATTGACAGAATTTGGCGACAATGCGTTACAGTGTCCGTAACCCTGAAATGAAATAAACTAATCCAAAATACAACCATAATCCAAAATTAAATCTCAATATCACATACAATATATCTAATTACAACTGTACATGAAATAAATAAAAGTACAAATTAATAATATTTTACAAAAATTTAAAAAGAAAAATAAAGAAAAACCAGGAACTTCTTACTATACATAACTGAGCTTGTACACCTAGTTCCCAATCGATTCTCTTCTGCTGTTTTTTTATCGCAGTCTTCTTTCTTTTGGTAATGGAAACCGATACATCTTGAAATATTTTCTCAAACAATTAGAACAATTTGGCGTAGTACAACCGCGTATTTCTGCAGTATATTACAGTCTCAAATTTTCTCTGTACATGCACAGCACAAGAACAGACACAAAGGCGCTCGTAGATTGATACAGAATGGGAAACAAACATTGGTGGGTACGATTCAGCCTGGATTAAAGGAGCTGTAGGTGTCTTATCCACAGTTGCCGAGTGAATAAGACTCTGAACATGGTAGATGGCTGAAGTGTGAAGATACCGCACCGCGTCCAGACCGACAGAGCAACTGTCGATCTAAGAGTGTGGTGTCTTGGTCTGTTCTCTCTATGTAACGTCAATACGCGATAGAACACCCTAAACAGACCTCCAAACACGATATCTCCCCTCCTGTTGGCTTCCCATAACACGAAACACTCAAACACTAAATAAATTTGCGATTAAGAAGAACCTGAAGACATATGGTCCAGGTGTTATGGTCCTGAAGACAATGGGTCCAGGCGTTATAAGTATCAAGATTTTGATTAAAAGATGATTTTGATTCTAGAAAATTACAGAGAGAGCCCTAATCCCATTTTAACTTAAGTTTTTAACTACATTCATGTGCAAGGAGCACACATAGAAAAATCAGATTTAATGGAATTCCGCACAAAAGCACTTGTTACAAATGAACAAAATAGACTTACAAGGTTACAGAAGTATAGTGAGTATTTTGTCGGACCTCCTTTATTTTTTATCACTACTGAAATCTTTTTGGTCATGCTATGAAGGCGAAATTCCCCAGGCTTATAGCAAGGCCGTGATAAATAAGCAAGACTCGTACAGTGGCAAACTTTTACATTTTATTTTGACATATCAATGCATATAAACTTCAAAAATATTAAGTCCTGCGGTGGCTGGGCAGACCCCAAAAAAACGCAGCTTCTCTAGCAACAGGTAAGAATGATAGCGAGAAATGCAAGACAAGAGAGTAGTAACAGAAGAAAACACGCCAAGGGGCACGCCAAACAAAGTGCTTAAACCACGTGACGCCAGTAGGCGTTAAATACATTTCTATATAATTATTTTTGAATCCCCGACGCGCCAACAGGATAAAACAAAAAATCTATCAGCTAAATTGTAACGCAAAATGAAAGCGAATACTATTTGTAGATTTGATGCCTTATATGGTCATAAACAAACTGAAACGCTAAGCTTTACAAATGCAAAAGTGAAATAAAAAGGAAAAATAAATGAAAACGGAAGATTGCTTTTAAATACGGCAGTTGCAGAAAAAAACTTTACAGGCAAAGCGAAGAAAAACCGAATCGAAAGTGCAAAGGATAAATTTTGAACATAGATTAAATTTAGAAATAATTAACAATTAAGGAATTGATAATTAAAAATAAGATATGTGATTATCTTCATCGCACATGCCTTGAACAAGAGACTGGGAGTAAGCTTGAGAAATCTCTGTACACCAACATGCTTTATTGCTTGAACAAGTTCTGTTGCACTGGATGATAGCTTCTCTGCCACCTTATTTTTCACAATACACCACAGATTCTCTATGGGATTCAAATCTGGGCTGTTACCTGGCCAATCAAGAACTTGGATTTGAGTATCCATCAGATAGTCCTTAACCATCCTTACCCTGTGACACGGAGCAACATCATGCATGAAAATTCAACATATGTGAACATCTATGTGAGGCTTCAACTTGTTACATAACAGGTACCGACTGCCGTTCATAGTGGTTTTACGTGGCAGGAAATACAGAACAGTAGTACCAGACACAGACATTGCACCCCATATCATCTTATAGGATGATAAATCTTTAGTCAAACGTTTCGAAATAGTACTCAAACCGACGTTATACTTTGCAGCCAGATCAGCTGTAATTTTATTGCAGGAGGTTGTTAGAGATCGAGTGACCATCTTTCTTATCACATGATCATCATACACAAGATTTTCTTGGGCGACCTCTTAAGATTCGCATACTTTCCCGAAATTTTGAATTTACTGATGCATTAATATACACTTGTCTTTCTGACATTTAACTTCAAACTTATTTCACGTTCAGAAAAGCCAACTTCATACAGAGACACTATTTTATCCCGTTTTTCAACAGTAAGTGACGGTTTTTTACCCATTACACCAATTATACAACAGTACTGTGTACCCAAAATCCAATAAAGAACTACTGATAAACGAGATAAGCACGTTTATATATAGCAGCAGACAGCGTCTGGTGCAATCAACGCATGACATGACGCAATCAGGAACGAAAATGATGCAATCTGTTAAAATACAGGAAAACGGCTACTGGTCTTAAACTTTTGCACGTGACTGCAAATTCATTTATTACGAATTATTTCTTTGCAAAGCGTTTAGCCCTTTGAAGCGCAACCATTTCTTAATGCTGAAAAAGGGCAGCCGTTGCCATAGCTCTATTTAACTACCAGAAAGATGGCGGTCGATCAAATCGTTTATTATGTGCCACAGATCTAGAGAACATTTTTTGACACAGCCTGGCTGTGCTGCTGGAAGTTAAATCGAGCGATGGCAACGGCTGCCTCTTTTTTCAGCATTAGGCTGTCTATTCAGTTGTTCTTCTATTTTAATGTATTTCCATCGTATTCTCCAGTTCTCAGCAGATGACAGTGATGCTAAAAATATTCCTGACAATTTTACAATTAATCGACAATTTTTAAGGGAAATGATGTGCTGAAAAAGTAAAGGGGATTCTCGTACATCTATGTCACACTCAAATATTTTTATAGAAATCAAATTTATTCTGACAACAATCAAAACGTGAGAGTTTTGTGTCCCCACGGCGAGGACACCGCGTGTTAAAGGGTTAAGACTGCATAAGTCACTTCTAAAATATAAATATAATTTAATCACAAATAAATATGTTAATTACGAAGTGTAGCTCTTAATTAAAATTAATCACCTGTAATTGGAATGAGTATTTCGGAGCTGACTTGGAATTTATTTTTCTCCTATTCAAGTCTGAGAATTATCAACATTCATAAAATGCTTTGAGTTTCTGGAATACGCGAAAAGCCGAGCAATTGAATCTTGCAGATAAGGAATTTCTCATTACGCTTCCCTGAGCTCATGAAATGTCGTGACATCGGAATCTTAATTGGTATGCAGCTGAAGGTAGATGCGATGCGGCGAGGTTTCGTAATCATATGGGAAATTTGCAATTTAATAAAAAAAATCATAAAAAAATTCATATGAAAGAAGTTGTAGAAGATGGCATTGCAGTGTCTTACTTTCATATTTGTTTTGCATTTTAACCCTTTGACGCGCAGTATTCCTGCCTCTGGGAACACCAAACTCTGATGTTTTGACTGTTGCCAGTCACGAAGAATAGGTTTGATTTCTATAAAAATAGTTGCGGGTGACAATAACTCCACGAGAATCCTTTACTTTTTAGCACGTCATTTCCCGTAAAAAAATGGTCACGATTATTTTTAGCAGCATTGACATCTGCTGAAAAATGGAAGAAGGCGAGAACAGCTGGATAGATTGCCCAATGCTGAAAAAAGGGCAGCCTTTGCCATCGCTGTACTTAAATACCAGCAAGATGGTGGACCATCGAAACGTTCATCGCGTGCCACAGATCTAGAGACCCTTTTTTGACGATAGCTGGCTGTGCCCGCTTGCTGGTAGTTAAGTCGAGCGATGGCAACGGCTGCCCTTTTGTCAGCATTGGGAAAGGGTTGTGCCTCAAAGGGTTAAGCATCTTTATCAGCAGACATATTTTATTCGTCATACTTTTGGACATAAGAAGATTTGTACACTTAGAAGAAGGGTAGCGCATTGCGCTGCTTTGTCACAGATCGAAGGTTTGATCCTCTGGATTGGCAAGGTTGTTTACCAGTAGAGGACAGCTCACTTCACCGAATGTGCTACTTAGATCTACCTGCTCCTTTTTATGAATTTTTCCAACACAATTTGGATCCTCATCGAAAGGGAGAAACTTTTGAATATTGGCATTCCTTTAAAACTGCTAGTATTTGTAGAGGGGACTCTATGGATTTTCCGCCCACGGACACGCTTGTACACGGAGGTCTTAAAGTGGCAGATCCGGAATCAAAAGGTCCACCTTCCCGTTACCATTCAACGTCTTAACCACTGAGCTATCCCTGGCTGGTGGCTCAGAAAGTTGACTTAACTTTACGTGGGTGGATAAAAAAACTAAGTTTTCTAGTGGAATTAAACACTAGAACTTCGCGTCATGCCGATCATCTCTCTGGGGCACAGTGATGCAGTTCATTGCATATTTTTAATGAGTTCTAATTTTCCTTTCCCTATTTTAAATTTAATACTCTTTACCATTTTTAAATTTCCATCTCTATCTGTTAAGATATTTAATTTTGTTTCTTAAATTAATCTTGCTTTTGACTGATATAATACTATTTGTCAGGCGCCCTTCTGTCGTGGGAATGCTCTTCCACTTGTCTATTCCAACGGGGCTCCCATATTTTCTCTTGTGTTACAAGTTCTCCTTACCTATCCCCCTTTGGCGAGCCACATTTAATTTTGTAACTATTGCGTTACCTCTACCTGCCAATTCATTTTTTTCAATCTGGCGATTTACTGGGCGAACGCTCTCTCTCGCTCTTTGCTCTATCGCCAAATTGGCTTCCTGTGTTCTCATACACAGTTTTCTTCGAGTACTTAGCTCTTTTGTTACGCATTAAAAAGTTCACGCATGTTTTTGTTAGCAACCAGCCACAGTAAAAATAATCCTTTATTATGTTTCAATAAAACTACATTGGAAATCCATACGGATTTAACCCTTTAACAAGCAGTGTTCCGGCTCTGGGAACACCAAACTCTGACGTTTTGACTGTTGCCAGTCACGAAGAATAGATCTTATTTCTATAAAAATAGTTGCGGGTGACATAGCTCCACGAGAATCCTTTACTTTTTAGCACGTCATTTCCCGTACAAAAAATTGTCACGATTATTTTTAGCAGCAATGACATCTGCTGATGTCATTGCTGCGATCCAGCTGTATGCGAGAATTACTCGCATACAGCTGGATCTCGCATACAGCTGTCATTCCAGCTGTATGCGAGAACAGCTGGATAGATTGCCCAATGCTGAAAAAAGGGCAGCCGTTGCCATCGCTTGACTTAACTACCAGCAAGATGGCGGACCATCGAAACGTTCATCGCGTGCCACAGATCTAGAGACCCTTTTTTAACACAGCTGGCTGTGCGCGCACAGCTAGTCTCTGTCAGAAAAGGGTGATGAACGATTCGATCGACCGCCGTCTTGCTGGTGGTTAAATCGAACGATGGCTGCCCTTTTTTTCAGCATCAGGCAGTCTATCCAGTTGTTCTTTTATATCTACGAGTATGTATTTCCATCATATTCTTCCATTTTTCAGTTAGATGCCAGTTCTGTTCAAAATAATCTTGACAATTTGATGAATAATCGACTATTTTTTGCCAAAATTTGCTGCTTATTTTAATGCCAAATATGTAAAATATTGTAGGCTAGATTCAGTTTTGGGAACCTTTTAATGGAGACAAACTTGAGAGATGATTCTCTAAAAGGGGCTAACATTTGCGACTTTCGGCTTACAACTATTACTTTTTTATTGATAATCCTTTAGGCAATGGCTTAAAAATATGGGTCTTTTTTCCAATTTTCTGATGAAAACATTATCAGAACTTGCCCAATCAATATGGGTCTGGCACATGCAGTAACCCTTTTAGAATAAACATTCATTGAAGTTGGTTCATAGGGTAAAAAAGTATTGCTGAACATACATTATAAAAAAGAATTTCTGACGAATTGATAACCTTCTCTTTTTTGAAGTCAATCAGTAACGTATCATGAATTACGAGAAATTAAGAAATTTTTCGAACTGAGAAAAGTTTTGTTTTTTAGAAATCAGTGTCAATCGTACTTTTGATCAGGGCTCGTAATTAATGGTTGCCCGCTAGTCCGAAACCACTAAAGTATATAACGGACATTTTTCTCTTGTAAACTTTCCTCATTTAGTACCACAATATAAGTCAATTTTACCAGTACAAGCCATATAATTTGTTCGATTTAATATTTTTTAATAGATGCTTACATTTTTTAATTCTACTCGTAGGAAAAATCAATATGTCTGGATCGTACAATTTCTTTTGCTTTGCCTTTCTTTAAAATCATGTATACGGCCCAGTGATAAATGTTACAGACCAGTGAGGTCATGGAGTCACTGGTCTTTTGGACCACTGACTAAATAAATAAATTGTCTAATTTCTACCCCTGCTTTTGTCAATATTTATAATATTTTTAACCATTTAACGCGCAGTGTTCCCGCTCTGGGAACACCAAACTCTGACGTTTTGGCTGTTTCCAGCCACGAGGAATAGATTTGATTTCTATAAAAATAGTTGTGGGCTACATAGCTCCACGAGAATCCTTTACTTTTAGCACGTCATTTCCCGTAAAAAAATGGTCACGATTGTTTTTAACAGCACTGACATCTATTGAAAAATGGAAGAATGCGAGAACAGCTGGATAGATTGCCTGATGCTGAAAAATGGGCAGCCGTTGCCATACCTCGACTTAACTACCAGGAAGATGGCGGACGATTGAAACGTTCATCGCGTGCCATAGATCTAGAGACCCTTTTTTGACGACAGCTGGCTGTGCAGCTGCGTCAAAAAAGGGTCTCTAAATCTGTGCTTCACTCGATGAACGTTTCTATCGTCCGCCATCTTGCTGGTAGTTATGTCGAGCGATGGCAACGGCTGCCCTTTTTTCAGCATCGGGAAAGGGTTGCGCTTCAAAGAGTTAAAAGTTCGGTTATTTATAACGCTAGTTTCAATAGTATTTCATAAAGTTTAAAAATAGCTCAGCCTGCATACTGATCCTTAGTGCTATACGGTATTCAGAAGGCATTTGAGGCATTTTACGAAACATTATATTGATTTTATTTTAGTTCTACGACACGCCATCTGCAGAATATAAACGATTCATCTTTTATTTCTTTGAATGGAAACATAAATAGCTACTGATCGCGTATTGGTATGTGAAGTAAAACCACTGCGGTATTTTTTACCTCAGACGTATCGTATATATTTTCTTCGAACAATAAACCTAAATATAGCATTTTAGAAAATGTTTTGGAAAAGTAAGGTTTCATGACATGTTTTATTTATGCCCACAACTGTCTGTAAAATATGAGGTAAAAACAAACAAAATATCATGAAGCATACGTATAATGCTTTATATTTAGCAAATTTATATCAAGGGAAGTAAGGTGCAAAATGTGACTTTTTCGTTGTAATTGTTATTCATACTGCTGGAACAATATATTTACGGACACATTATTGTGCCAGTATTACGGAATTTGGCGCTTTTGAAACATCTAACTAATGCAGGGAATAAAGGGGAAACATTTGAATATATTAGGTTGTAACGAAAGTTTCCCGCCACCGCAAACATCGGAAGCACACAGTTCGAGTTGGCGTATTTGCTCATATTTTGTCAAATGATTTTTGGCATTTGAAAGAAAGAGACTTGCTTTATGACACTGTGTTGTGAAATCTGTAAAAAATATAGTTATCATTAAGAACAAGGTGTCTCAAATGGAACTATCACTCTAGAGGATTAGAACCATCATTTATTTCCAGTTGTGTTGCAAAAAGTCAGCTACAGAATATAAACGAATTATGAGTACAGCTTTAAGTACTATTGTTGTATCATGTGACACGGTACAGGTTTGGTACCGAAAGTTCAAAAACAGATATCTAAGGAGTTAGAAGTTAGTTTTTCAGGCAGATATGGCGGAAAACTTTCGTTACAACCTGATAATACATTGAACATCGGGCAGTGATTGTACCAATGAAGGGGCATTTCAAGAGAGCATATGAGAAATAAGATCCATCTCTACACGCCCACTAAACAGGAGTAGTTTTGATAAAAATGTTTCGTCTCCGTTAAAAGAATTCGATCATTCTCTTGCTCTTTTCCGGTCAAAATCATCTGAAATTCTTCAAACACCGAAAATATAACACACTGCTGACACTAGCGCTATATAACATGCGCAGAACCATTTCGAAAACACAACCCAAGCAGCAATCAGGTTGGCAGCGCCGTTGTGTTAGCGTTGCATTTCGTCATAACACCAGAGGGACGTAAATTCACGTTTTCGCTGTCATCCTTTCCTGTCAAACAAATGACGTCGCAGTGCAATTGATAATTAGTCACAAGGGGACATCACTGTGCGACAAACATGTGGCGTTGCAGAGACGTTCATGTAGGTCATTATTAACTCTCGCGAATGTCGGTCGCTACTCGCCAAGTGGCGATTAAAAAATTCTTACTGGCTGGTAAAATTTCAGGTCCACTGGCCACAATGGCGAGTGACGCTCACCAGACGCTAAGTATTGTGAAATGTCCGAGTTTGCAGCCCTCGTACTCCATCCAAGTTTTCATACGGAAACTGCTTTGGCAGAATAACAAGCTTTTTGTTCTTCAATTCAAGAAGAGTTATTAGATGATCTATTGATGGTAAAATGCAACGGAGTACTCATTGATGATTATGACCCATGTTCAGCTCTAACTCTTCGGTGGAATGATACAAAAGATGAAAAAAAAAAACATAACGCATATCCTTGATAGTCAGTGACAATTGCTAATCGATAGTAAACAAAATTGTAATAAAATAATGAAACTGAAATTATTAAAATTCCTCAAAATTCTTATTGTTTTTCTTCTTTTATTATTCTTTCTGTCTCCTTGCAATGAAAAAATTGAGTTATTTAAATAATTTTAATGCTTCATTCTTTATCACGGATGTGGCTGGTAGGTTTGTTTAAGTGGCTGGTAAAAAATAAGCCTTACCAGCTACCTCGGCTGGTAGAAATTTTTCACTTTGGAGAGGGTTAGTCATTATCACGCCCATGATGGCCACCATCTGATGTCACAAAACCTTTCCCAGATGGCCATTTTCCATAACCTCTCTGCGACAAACACATAGTGTCACATTAAGCCACAAAGGCATACTTTGATCAGTATGCATATCTGTTGATTGTGCAGTGATGTATGGGACCAGATGAAATGCTTTTTTTTCAAACTGGTAAGAGTTTTTTTAAGGTTTTTTCAAGATACCACCAGTACTTCCAGGAAGATGAAAAAATTTTAATTAATTGATTTTTTTGACATATTATTGTAAGATTAGTTTTACAAAATCCATTTTCACTGTCAACATTTAACTCGGTAGGTAAGATGAGGTGATTTACTTCCACGTTCATAAGCCCTTTTTCCACAGCTGAAATAGTATAAAAGTTAATTTCCTCAATAATATGAAAATAGTTTCTTTATTATTGAAAGCTAATCTCGTATATGAAACTGGCGGTGAAAAAACTTTGCTCGAATAAACATCATATTATTGTTATTACATTGTATACAGGTGTCCAAAATTAAGATTAGAAACAGAAAATCTGCAATAACTGAAGGTATACTGGGTATTTTTTAACAAATTTGGTTCAGAAATGTACGTATTGTAATGGGAGAAAATATATGGAACATAATAATAAAAAATTTGAAGTTACTCCACTGGACTTTCCGAACACTTGATCGTAGCAAAGAGACGGTGATTTACAATATGCCTATTAAATTTCAATTTGATCGAATGCAGTGTTCAGTCGTTAATGCACTTCAAATAAATTGAGTCTATAGTCCCCAATGTATAAGAATACTTTTTTGTAGCTTTGCAAAAAATGTAACTCCTACATGCACCGAAGTCAACAAAGCATGTAAACAGTGACCCATAATATGCGTACCTAATTTGGGCCGAACCGAATGCACTATGTAGACACTGAGCGCTTTAATTTGTTCGCGTGTATGGCATAGTGTGTAAAAACTCTTCTTCGCAGGCATGTAACAAAGCCCTCCGCACACCAGATCATGTGACCATGACTAACATATATACCCGATCTGCGTTCAATCGAATGCACTGTTTAGAAGATAGAGCACTTTCAAGAATTCAATAGGCCTTAATGTATAAGAATTCTTTTATGTTGCTCAGTAAAAAACTAGAGGTCCTATACACACCAAAATTAATACCAGTCTTACAAAGATGGTCTCCAATATATCTATGAAATTTGAGCTCAATCGATTGTACTGTTTAGGAGCTGTCGGATTCACTCATATGCACACATACATCACCGTAGCAGAAATTAATTCAAAAGCCTCGAAACGCGGAAACACATTAAAATCTCGGAGTCGTACTTTTTCATGATTACAATACTTTTCTTATAGTAGAGCATGCTCTGAAAGAAAAAAAAAAGAATTGTCAGCTAATGTACAAGTTATATCAAAAACGTGGCCGGTGATCAAGACGACACCTTCTAAATAACGTACACCCTCTCAGCACTATGACGGCTTGTTGCGAAGCCTGCGTAGCTGTGTACGAACACGGCAGTAAAACACTATATTAAGTGGGTCCTTAACGAGATATAAATACATCATTATTAGACTGTTTTGATGTAAGCTGAATATTAACTAGCAATACCATTTTTGATTGTTGTGTTGCTATATGCTTTCTACCATAATTATTTACATCTGCGCCAAATTTTGTAACAGTAAATAGAGTATTTTATCAGCTATTACAGATTTTGGAGGTATTTTGATTTTGGACAAGGGTTCGCAAAGAATAAGCGTCGATTTGATTATATTTAGTAAAGCAGAAACATTATGTACAGTTTTGAAAAGTTCCAGACATATTCTCTGTTGCAGTTTTATTTTAAAATTGTAAGCAGGAAATGTTCCTATAATTAATCAATCAAATTAGTTTAAAAAAACTAAATTCTTCAAATTCGCAAAAAACTTTTAAAAACATAAATTTTAAAAAATGATTCTTTCAAAACTCTTGGAAATATTTAGGAATTATTTTGATAAAAAAATTAAATGAATTTCATAAAAAAGTACTGTTCTTTATACAGATATCTAGCATAATTTTTTTTCTTATTAACATCCAATTAATGGTTTAAACTGCGCTCTTCCAAAAAATTTGTGAAAGAGAACTTTCCAAAGACATGTATCTATTTAACGTTAAGAAAGTCCATTGAAAAAATAATTCACATTTTTTGGACATGTTTACTAGTATCATTTACAAATTTTTCTAAAAGTTTTATGGAAAACACACATGTTTATAATTTTGCGTTCGGTTATTAATTTGCACTCCGAGCTAAAATGATATAAAATTGTGAGGAAAAATGTTTCGTTTTTAAATTTTTCTTTTAAATATCACATTGAGAAAAAGAGTAGGACGGTAAGAATCATGAACATATTTTCTCACTTTAATGTTCATAAAATTTAGAAAGGGAAAAAGAGTGAGTTAAGCAATATTTTTCCATAACCCAATCTTGATTAAAAGAATAAATTTTTAAGGTTTAGATTTTCATTTACTCAAATAAGTTGATTTGATACGAAGTACAATTATTTTCCCTCGTGCTATGTTAATATTTTCATTTTAATTAGAAATGTAAACGAACTAGTACTAGGAATGTACACTATTTACATGGCTTTAGCTTTCTGAGTGCAAAGCACAGAATATTTAAGGGGACAGCCTACTTTTAAAATGCCCAAAAAATCGATTTTGAGATTTTTATCTCATTAAACAGCTTACTTTATTCTAAAAAGATAGATACCAACCATTTTTCTGCATGACATTTATTTGTTAAGATAAAAAGGAAAATGTAAACGCAAGTTGGGCAGCATGCTGTAGAAGCTGCAACTAATATTAGTACTAAAACACTACATGCAATCATAATTACCTGGCATCGCCTTGGGTGATAACAGTAAAGCACCAGCAACTGCTTGCAGATAGGGCAATTCCCCCTTCTTCTTACTTCGCAAGTCTTGCAGTGCTGTATAATGTGCCTCATGCGGCGGCACCTATCCTGAAACTCACAGTTTGGACCCTCTGTGCACTGATAGGAGTGCACAAAAAGACGCTCAACCTGATGAATGGGGGTCTCGGCAAATTCTCCAAGTTCTTGCACTTGGGAGCCTGTAGCCCCCTCATCGGTTGAGCTCGAGGGAGTGCTTCCTGAAGACATCATTCGATGATTTTAGCAGCGGTTAACACACAAATTGAAGTCCTAGAAAGGAAAAAAAATAATAGTAGTAATAAAAGAAAAATGTAAGAAAATCTGAAACACTTTCAGAATTCAAGTGCGCACTAAAGTGCTATATATTAACCCTTTAACGCCCAGTGTTCCCGCACTGGGAACACTAAACTCTGACGTTTTGACTGTTGCCAGTCACGAAGAATAGTTTATTTGTTTGTGGGATTACGGCCGATTAGCTATGCGTGGGCTTTAGGCCGAAGGGTGGGGTGCCCTCCGTGGGGAACTTTCTAAGGGGTCCTAACCCGTATTTACGCTAAGTTCCGGAGAAAACCACGGAAAACTCCGAACGGTTAGGTCAACGGACGCGCGATGGGACCCGAACTCCGGGCCTTCACACTTTGCCCGTCTACCATTTCCAGTGATATATAACCACTGTGCTATGGTGAGGCGTCACGAAGAATAGATTTGATTTCTATAAAAGTAGTTGCGAGTGACAATAGCTCCACGAGAATCCTTTACATTTTAGCACGTCATTTCCCGTAAAAAAAAATTGTCACGATTATTTTTAACAGCACTGACATCTGCTGAAAAATGGAAGAATGCGAGAACAGCTGGTGAGATTGCCCAGTGCTGAAAAAACGGCAGCCGTTGCCTTCGCTCGACTTAACTACCAGCGAGATGGCGGACGATGGAAACGTTCATTGCGTGCCACAGATCTAGAGACCCTTTTTATGACGACAGCTGGCTGTGCCCGCGCACAGCCGGCATTCGTAATTATCTTTATTCAGCGGTTCAATTCGCCAAGTTCCATTCGCCATTTTGAGGATGAATGATGCAGCCTTAAAACGAACGTTAAAAATGAGCAAATAAATAAATTAATCCATCTGGTGTCCATAACCTTTTAGAAATGTTAGCAGAGTTATGGCACAAACATAGTAAGCGTGGGATTTTAACATAACATTTACTTTATTAAATTAGAACGGAGAAACCGGGATATCCCATAACAGGGTAACATCAAGAAGGAAAAAAGTATGGAAGAAGTAAAAAGAATGCTTGCGCGAGCACAGTTACAGTTAAGTAGATATATGTTTATTGAGGGATACAGAATTCAGGAGGATTAGACAGTGCGCAATAAAAAATAAACAATTTAATACTCAACAAATTTCTTAAGCTGTTGAAATTTTTATGATTGTAACCTATTTATAGAAAAATAAATGTGATGCATATTCTACAGCTTACGAAATATTGTAACAATAGATTAAAGCTGTTGTGAACTAATAGTATTTAAATATTATACCGCATACTTTTATGTCGCATTTTTGGGACACTTTTTCCGGACAATTTCCAATAAAGGAGGAGAGAGGTAAAATGACATAGTCATTAAAAAAAAAATTTAAATAAATAATACAATATCGGCCTACATTCGTTGAAAAGACAAATCAAATTATAATGAGAGAGTTTACGGTTGGAACAGTAAATATTTGTTTACCTGATTTCTTTCCTGAACCCGATGAAACTCAAAGAAAATATTACTCGTTACGTACACGTATTCACACAAAACACACAGCCGTGTCCACGACACGGCTGTGTGTTTTATGTTTTTTTTTTTCGTTGTTTTTGTTGTTGTTTGTTTGTGTGTGTGTGTGTAATGGCTGGGTCAATGGCCTAGCTGGAGGCTAAATCGCTACGAGGGCCCAAGATGTTGGTCATTTCATTATGGGGCCGCCTAGAGGGGAGATCAAGGTTACCTCTATGAATGATCTCCTAATTTTGAACCCATTTCAGATGAGAGATCTTAGGTCCGTTGGCGTAACACAGGAGAGGGGCTAAGCCACCCCTAGGACCACAATTAGCCCACCCTAGAAAAAAATTAACCTTTTACCCCTAAGTGGTTAGAATTAACCAGCGACACCAAAAAAAATTCATCAAGATGAAAAGTTGAAAAAAATTGCAAAAGATCATGTTGTAAAGTTGTAACTAGCTGTTCCACTAGTAACTTAACTTGATGTTAATGACTATTTTTTCGGGGAAATTAAATGGCGTGATCCTCCCCATACTGAGACTGAGGGATCGAAGTCAAGGAAAATCTCTTCTTGGGCCCATCTTTTAACTTTTTTCTTCTCTTGCTAACCGGGGACTAGGTGAGAGAAGATGAGTGAACGGACTTTCATTGGAATGTGTGTGTGTGTGTATGTGTGTGTGTGTGGCAGAAAAGAGCGAGGTATGGTTTCATCCTTGAGAATCGAAAGAGATGCAGTCACCTACATTTACATCACTGCTAAAAGACTGGCTAAAGATTCGGGACTAACAATAGGAAGGTAGTTCCGAAAGGAGGTTATATAGGTCCGCACATCATCTGAGCGGTCATTAATAGTTTGCGAGAAATCATATTTTCGTGTACTGCTGGTGAAGATCTTTGGATTTCGGCATTCGGTAGATAGAAAATGGCAGTGGCAGTACGGATTTTTTTTTTTTTTTTTTTAGTTGGAGAGACTAATTTCTAATATAAAACTTATTTGACCTAAGTAATATCTACAGTAAAGAAAAATGTAACATTAAACCAATGTAAGTTGCTTTGGGAAGGCCTAATGGCTACTTTTATCTTATTTGACATAAGGGAAATGTACAAGGAAGTAAAATGTTACTCTTAAGCAATGCTTTTGGCTTGCGGGGACGGGAGATGAAGCCCCCCCCTAGCCCCTCTCCTGGATCCGACACTGAAAACTGGCTGTTCAGAATTTTTGGTGGTTTCGGTGTATTGTTGCTGAATGAAAACACTTTTGGCATGAAGGAGGATAAATGAGCTTCATGTCATGTAAATGCAGCTTTGGAAAATTCTACAAACAAATGTGCGTTTTATGCCTTCCATCAGCAGCATTATTGTGTGAACTAATGAGCATCATGTACAAATTAAGGTGTCTTTTCTTACTAAATAGATGATGTTGAACAACGTTGCAGTTGACTTTTTTCATGTATCTCGGACAGTTTTTGAGATAAGAATGTTAACTCCAAATTTATCCAACAAGTGTCGTTGTTTCCTTGAGTAGCGCACGGCAACTTTTTACTGTACCTAGACCCTATTTTTATGACTACAGCTCTTGCCGTTCAGAAAATATTGCGGTTACAGTGGGCTTTAACGGGCACACTGTACATGTATATACTAGCTATGTTTCAAAAAAAAAAAAAAAAAAAAAGAAATCTGAAGTGACTCCACTCGACTTTCCAAACACTTACGAGTACACCAAATACTTAAGTTACATCGTAAAAATCGATTCGATCATCGATTAAAATAAATTTTAATCGATGAATCATTCAAACATATATACCCAATTTGAGCTCGATCGAATGCGCCGTTTAAACGCTAGCACACTTTCAAGAATTCCCCCCATAGGACATAATGTAAAAGAAATCTTTGTCGTAGCACTGTAGAAAAACTATAAGTCCTATACGCATCAAAATCAATACCGGTCTTACGATGGTGGTTTATAACATGTATACCCAATTTGAGCTCAATCGAATGTACCGTTTAGGAACTATCGTATTCACACTCACACACACACACACACACGCACACACATACATACATCTCGTAAAAATAGCATAAATTCAGAAAACCTCAAAACGTGTCAATACCCCAAAATCTCAAAGTCGAATTTTTTCATGATTGCAATATTTTCCTTACATGGTACATGTTCGGAAAGTAAAAAGGGGGAAAGATCAGGAATATCACCGAGGTCTTGAACAAAACGGACAGGAGAAATCGAAGTGCAACTTGGACGTTCAGGAGCGTAGCCAGGAAAATTTTTCGGGGGGGGGGGGATATGAACTTATATATGTATAAATAGACGGAATTTCATCACTAATCCAAAAATTTCGGGGAGGGATATATCCCGATATCCCACCCCCTGGCTACGCCCCTGCGTGACTTGACGTGTGACAGAAAGTGAACAAAAAGTTTCGCGCCAGTTCTTTCTTTAGCAACTGTACAATGGCGGTGGAATGATTGAAATATTTAAAATTTCTTTTTAACTGTCTTTATTGGGTAAAAAAAGAAGAGTACATATTAAATGACGAATGAGCTCGGTTACAGTCACAAATTCTAATTGAGTATTTCGTTGAAGACCATATTTTGGGTAAAGCCATCGACCACGGAACGTCCAGGTCAATTATCGTGAGTGATCTTAACTGTCGCGGCATTCTTTGATCTAACCAATGAAAAAGCGACATACAACATTTTATGAGGAAATACGAGTTCAGGAAAGTAAACGCCAACAGTAATGAAGTGAAAATAATAAAAAATATCGGAATTCTGCAAGAGACAAAAAATCTAATCCTCCAAATGGTGATCGCGCGCTCCGTGCTTTATTTACCTTTTCTCACGCTACTCTCGATGGCAAAGATCCAGTATCAGACAGAAAGCAGAAAAACTAAAGAAATGAGCGATAAAGCGCAAAAATAGAGACGGAGTTTATAACGGCGGTCAATGTGGTTAATAAACCACAATGTATTTTCCATGTAGAAAAATATGAAAAAAAAAAATCTGAAAAACTTTCATAATTTAAATATGCACAAATGTGCTATATATTAAAAAGCATATCATAACACATGCTCCGTCCCTATTTTTCTTCCTTATTTCATTAAGTTGAAAAGTGTATCATTATTCATGAGCATGCCGTATTTGTCTTCCTTATTCCATAAAACACTTCTTTTGAATCGAAATCTATATTAAAATCGCCACCCACTAAAACTGTTTTACAATATTCGCCACGCACATTCTAGTTATACTTCACCTTTATAAATATTGTTTTGAATGTGCAACATAATCCATTAGTGTGCCGTGTTTGTCTTCTTTGTTCCATAAAATACTTTTCAGAATTGAAATCTATATTAAAATCGCCTACCAAAGCCACTTGGTCAGCCAGACGCGAAGCTCCCAGTTTTTAACTCCAGCAAGCTTGGTACTCATTTTATCGACCCACTCAAGGGATGAAAGGCTGAGTCAACCTCGCTCAGCCTGGGAATTGAACCCAGGACCTGTGGCATGGCAGTAGAATACGCTTAACATTATACCACTGGGATTGCATTCTAAGTATATTTCATCTTTATCAATACTGATTGGAAAGTGTACCATAATCCATGAGTAAACCGTATTTGCTTTACCTGTTCCATTAAACAATTGCTTAGACTTGAAACATATATTAAAATCGCCAACTAAAACTATTCTACAATCTTCGCCAAGCATATTCTAACTATACTTCTCCTTTATTGTAGGTAAATAAATTGCAGCGTTTACCAGTTTCTAGCCAAATCTAGTAGATATCGTCAAGCCAGGCTCAATTTTTGAGACTTACATCTGGCACCAAACTTGGCGGCGAATCAACCAAAATTGTAAAACTTGGTGGCTTTCTACATTTTATTCTTTTCCCACCCCCTCTCCTGCGCTATCTGTCGCTCTTAAACATTTCTCTATATAGACCGTAATGCATGAGAAATATAATTTTGTATCCCTGTAAAAAACTATAAGTCCTACACACACCAAAATCAATTCCGGGCGTGCGGCGGTAGCCTTTAATACATGAACCTACCGTTTAGGAGCTAGCGCACTTTAAACAGTTCAGCAAGAAAATAGTAAAAAACGTCAGAATTCGAAGAAAGGAGTGACGTGTCCTGTATTCTGCGAGGACAATGGACTAATCCGCCAAACGGAGCGCGCGCGCTCCCTGCTTTATTTACATTCACTCGTGCTGCCCTCAGTGGTAAAGATCCACTATGAGAAAGAAAACTGAAAAATTAAAGAAATAAGAGATAAAGTCCCAAAATAAAGATGTGCATGCGTCATCCCGGAGTTTGCATTAAAAAGCTGTATAACTCCCAGAGACCCATGCCTAGGAAATTTGCACACCTACGGCGATTTTTTTTCGGAACAGCTTGTATATTTGCCATCTATGGCAACTTTTCATAATATGGCAACCTACACATACATGTAATTGATCATTATTTCGCATTAAGGTTGCAAATGAAACACTGCTTTGTATTTTAGCTTGCTTAAAATTCTATAAATGCGTAATTAACGCCGTCAAATAATTTATTTTGCCAACATGTTGTAAATGCCCAAATATAGCCACAAATTAATGCTGGCGATCAGGAGCGTAGCCAGAATTTTTTCATGGGGGGGGTTACGACTACTGTATGGAATGAATTTAGAATTGGATTCATAATATGTAGAATATCTAGTATAATATCGAATATAAGTAGGATATCGTGCATAATTATAGAATATGATTATCTTCATGATTTAGCTTCGATCTTTGTGAATATAGAATAAGGTAATTGCTTACCTTTCCTTGATTCTGGACACTTCTGAAATCCAACAGGATGAATAAGTGAGACACTGAGTTAAAGTTGCATGAAATACGCATATGGATAAGTGAATATTGAATTTAATTCTAACATATTAGGAACAGACTATTACTGCCAGTCAGTTGACATCTTTGTTACAATGTAGCATCTGAATGTCGCCTCAAAAGGCTAGAATTAGAACTTAACAATGAATCAAAACTACAGCAAACGTGAAGCGAAACTAAAAATATGAACCAGAAGTAACCCATCAGGGCCTCCCATCCCTCGTTAGTGGGTCAAGTTCTTAAGATTAGATCAAGGGTCTGAATGGTGCTCCCATCTGTTGGATCACTTTCGGATTTCATTTCTGTTGTATCTGACAGATTCCGGGGGGGCGCAGACTCAGTATCAACATCTGGAAGTGGCAAGAATGCTATCTGAGAGGCTGGGCGTGTGACAGTTCCTCTGGCAGTCCGGACGGTGACCACTCTGCTGATGCCATCAGCGCCTGGATGGAGAGCGGAGATTCGGCCTAATTTCCACACGGTGGCAGGGGCGATTGGATCCTTGATGAGGACTAACCTTCCTACAGCCAGGAGATGGTTGTTTCTCATCCATTTTGTCCGTGGCTGCAATGTGTTTAGGTATGAGGTGCTCCATTTCTTCCAGAATTGGTCTTTGAGTTGTAGTAGGAGGGACCACCTAGAATTAAAACTTAAAGAGATAAGATTAGATTTATGTTCAGGGAGTTCGAGCAAAGGACCACCAATAAGAAAATGTCCGGGTGTTAATACACTGAAGTCTTTGGGATCAGCTGATAATGGATATAAAGGCCGAGAGTTGATGATGGCTTCAATTTGGCAAAGAAGGGTGGTAAGTTCTTCAAAATTGAGGAGTGCTGTTTTACATGTTTTGATTAAATGCTGTTTAGTTAATTTAATAGAGGCCTCCCAAATACCTCCGAAATTTGGTGCATATGGAGGAATGAATTGCCAGCTTATATTACGTTGGGATGAATAATCTTGTATTAAGGGATCATGAGGAATTCTAAATAATGATTTTAGGTACGCTGAGGCTCCAACAAAGTTGCTTCCATTGTCACTAAAAACGTGCGATGGGTAGCCACGACGAGCTACAAATCTTCGAAATGCTGCCAGAAATGCCGCTGAAGATAATGCAGAGACCAATTCAAGATGTACTGCTTTAGTGCTCATACAGATGAATAAACAGATATATGATTTGAAGGTACTTGATTTTCGAGTGTGTTGGCACTTCGTGGAAATTGGCCCTGCAAAATCCATGCCCACCTTTTCAAATGCACGGCAAGGATTGACTCGTGCACTCGGTAGATCACCCATCATCTGGGTAATTGGTTTTGCAGATGATTTAAAGCATTCGATGCATTTCCGGAGTTCTTTTCGAACGGTTGATTTTCCGTCTGGGATCCAAAATTTCTGTCTTATTAGAGATAAGACCAATTCTTGGCCTGCATGAAGATTTGCATGATGATAGTGCCGAATAACAAGAGTTGTGAAGTGATGATGTTTGGGAAGCAACATGGGATATTTCTGATCAAAAGTGAATTCTTGTTGGTGACGTAGACGCCCTCCAACACGCAGAATTCCTTCCTTATCAAGAAAAGGATTTAATGCTATGAGTTTGCTGGATTTTGGAAGGGGTTGATTAGAGTTAAGTTGGGTGATATCGGAATGGAATGCATCATTTTGTAATAATTTAACTATTGTCTTGGTAGCTGTATCTAATTCATGGGCTTTCAAAGGTCCTTGAGTTTTAGGATCTGATTTTGAGTTATTGTAGAACCTAAATACCCATGCTACAGTTCGCAGTAGCCTCGTGTATGATGAAAATCTGTCAAATAAATCTAGGAAAGGATTGAGTTGAGTGACAAGAGATGTGCTTTCGAACGATGAATTAAAATGAATATCAGAGGATATATCATACATGTCTTGATTTGGGGTATTTACTCCTACAGAGGTAGGATCAAAATCAATGAGCCATTGTGGGCCATTTAACCATTCTGAATGCTCCATAAGTTGTTTTGGATAAAGGCCTCGGCTTGCGCAATCAACAGGATTCGACTTTCCAGGAATGTGATGCCATGAATCCTTTGAGGTTAGAGAATGAATTTTACATACACGATGCTGGACGAATTGATTTCCTTTAGTTGGTGGATTGTTAATCCAGCACAGTGCAATTGTTGAATCGCACCATAAATAAGTGTTATGAATGGGGAAATTTACAGCCCTTTTGAATGTGTCCACTAATTCTGCGAGCAGGACTGCACCACTCAATTCTAATCTGGGCAAAGTTATAGCATTCAAAGGTGCAACACGAGTTTTGGCTGCCATTAAGAATATACGAGATGAATTGCAAATGACTCTAAGATAAATGACAGCAGAATAAGCCTTTAAAGATGCATCACTAAATCCGTGAACTTCTATCTTTACTGAATTGACAACATGGATGTAACGAGGAATCTTTATCTCTTTAAAATAATGAACTTCGGCTTGGAAGTTATTCCATCGATCGAGAATGGCTGATGGTAAGTGATCATCCCAACCGATGTTGGCCTTCCACAAATCTTGCAGAATAATTTTCAAAATTATCGTAGAAGGTGCGACAAACCCTAAAGGGTCAAAGGTGCGCGCAATGATGGATAATAACTGTCTTTTCGTTGAAACATTATCTGAAGGGACTGCTCTAACTTGAAATGAATCCATCGTTAAATCCCAAACGAGACCTAGAATTTTTTGAGATGAATCTTCTTGAAATGAGTGTGTAAAGGTAGTAGCCTTTAGGGCATCTGGAAATTGTGCGATGACTTCGGGATGGCTACATGACCATTTTCTGAGCTCAAAACCACCAGCAGACATAAGATCTAAGAGTTCTTGGATTATGGATTTTGCTGAATCGACCGAATCAGCACCAGCTAACAAGTCATCTACATAAAAATGATCTTGAGCTAGCTTAGCTGCTTGTGGAAATCGTCCCTTCTCATCGCTGCATAATTGTTGTATGGTACGGATTGCGAGATACGGCGCACATGCTGTGCCATAAGTGACCGTATTTAATGTATAAATTTTGAGAGGTTCATTTGGAGATTCTCTCCAGAAAATTTGTTGGAATGACTTGTCTTCACTAGCTATCAGAATTTGGCGGTACATTTTTGTAATATCAGCAGAAAATGCCACAGGGAAAGTTCTGAATTTTAACAAGACCGCGAAAATGTCTGTTTGGAGTTTTTTCCCTTTCAATAATACATCATTTAGTGATTTGCCGTTACTCGTTTTAAACGATCCATCAAAGACAACTCGTAATTTCGTTGTTAAACTATTTTCATTTATTATACCGTGATGGGGTAACATATAACTTTGGGAAGCTACATCAGATATGAGAGGAGTCATATGACCAAGACTTTGGTACTCTTCCATGAATTGAATATATGTTTGTCTTAATTGTTCATTTGATTGTAATTTCCTTTCAAGAGAAAAAAATCTCATTAAAGCTCCTTCTTTACTGTCCCCAAGGTTTGAATCTTCTTTAAAAGGTAACTTTACGATGTATCTACCCTTGGAGTTTCGAGTATGAAATTTGTCAAAAATCGCGTCAGCCAATTCGTCTTCATCATTAGGTTTAACAGGTTTATGGATTGTTTCGCTTTCCCAAAATTCCTTTAGATTATTTTCAATGTTTGTGAGAGTGTGACATACCACAGATGAATTTTGAGTGGCTGGTGTATTTACACTACCAGACAACAAATGTCCTAACTTGGTAGGTAATGCGGAGGGTGTACCTTTAGGTCCCAATATGGGAGAACCAGTGACTAAGAATAAGAAAATGTCCGCACCTAACAGAATATCGATCTCACTTTCCACAAAATATGATGGATCAGCAAGACATAAATTATTTAGATGAGGCCAATCCTGTTTTTTCATATTGAAATTTGGAAGAGATGTTGTGACTTTGTTTACTACTAACGCATTCACTTGAAATGTATCTCCTGAGAAATATGGAGAAAATTCGAAATTGGTAGAATATAAACATGTTTCAGCATAGATTTCATTTATTCCCACCAAACGGTGCGTAGTTGGTTTCATCGACAATTGTAGTCGTTCTGCACAGTATTTTGAAATTAGCGTGTTTTGTGAGCCGTTGTCGATTAATGCCCGGCAAGTTATTGTTTTACCAGTCTGAGACTTAACTTTAATTATTGCTGTTGATAGCAAAACATGATTCTGTTCTTGCGATTTTGTGTAGCTATTTGCTACGGTGCTTACTGACTGAGATTGAGGCACTTGATCATTATTTACATAACTATGCAGTAATGTATGGTGCCTAGCTGCACAATTTTTGCAACTGAATCCTATTCTACAATTATCAATTAAATGATTACTTCTTAAACAATTTGTACACAAATGATTATCATTAACGCACTTCCATCTATCATTTATATTCATCGCATGGAATGTGGGACACTTAAATAACGCGTGATTTTGTTTACATAGCATACAATTATTAAATTTTACTTCACTACTTACATTTTCTCTTTTCACTACAGTATTATGTACATTAGATTTTTTTACTGCGTTATTTACAACTGATTTCGCTTGAACCTTTTTGAATTCCGGTTTAGAAAATTTATTTTCTTGTAGACTTCTAGCCTCTTTCTCAATAAATGATTTAAACGTATCCAGAGACGGACAGCTCTCATTATCCAAAGCCAATTCCCATCGTTGTATCACCGCATCATCGATTTTGGACGTAAGGAAATTTATTATGATTAAATCCGTAAGAGAGTTAGTTTCCAACCCCAATGTTTTCAGATTCCTCACGGCTTCGTTACAAATGTCAATGACCTCTAAGAGTAACTTTGAATTATTTGCTTTCGTTATCTTCATTCTAAAGATTTTATTTATTTGGCTTATTGCCAGCTGTCGTTTGTTCTCATACCTCTGACATAAAATCTCCCAGCAATGCGTAAGGTTTTCTGGCGTAATTGCGAAACCTCGAATTAATTTTGCTGCATCACCGCGGATACACGACTGAAGATATGTCAGCTTTTCAACATCATTTAAAGATTTGTTATCAAGAATAGATGATTTAAATATTTCTTTAAACGATAACCACATTTCACTATTTCCGAAAAAATGTGGAACTTCTAATTTGGGCAACTTCACTGCCAATGAAGATTCTTTTCCTGATGAATTCTCGCTTTTGGTTATTTCAATCGGAATTTTATTTTCGAGGTCAATGACCCATTTTAATAGTAAATCTTTACTTTTGATATAACTATCAAAATAATCAGCGCTTTCATCTTGGGATAATTCTGTAAAATTCTCTACCAATTCCTTTTCAAACTTTTCTACTTTGCCTTTTAAAATTCCTATTGCGCGATAATTACTTTCATCAGCCTTTTCTACATTTTTCTCAAATGCACTTATTTCCTTTAATAATAATTCGAATTTGAAAGAACTCTTAGCTTGCTTAGGAGGCATTATTACTCTTAATATTTGAGAAACTTCAAACTGACTAAATATAGAATAATATATCTTAATGGAAATGTAATAATAATACCATGAATAATGAACTGAGTTATTTTCATACTCTTAATAAATGTCATTCATATCCTTCGATAGTCACTCAGGCTGGAACGGACCAGAAATATGTATGGAATGAATTTAGAATTGGATTCATAATATGTAGAATATCTAGTATAATATCGAATATAAGTAGGATATCGTGCATAATTATAGAATATGATTATCTTCATGATTTAGCTTCGATCTTTGTGAATATAGAATAAGGTAATTGCTTACCTTTCCTTGATTCTGGACACTTCTGAAATCCAACAGGATGAATAAGTGAGACACTGAGTTAAAGTTGCATGAAATACGCATATGGATAAGTGAATATTGAATTTAATTCTAACATATTAGGAACAGACTATTACTGCCAGTCAGTTGACATCTTTGTTACAATGTAGCATCTGAATGTCGCCTCAAAAGGCTAGAATTAGAACTTAACAATGAATCAAAACTACAGCAAACGTGAAGCGAAACTAAAAATATGAACCAGAAGTAACCCATCAGGGCCTCCCATCCCTCGTTAGTGGGTCAAGTTCTTAAGATTAGATCAAGGGTCTGAATTAGTGATGGGCGGTTCGACTCATTTTACTGATTCGAATCTCGACTCACTCACTACTTCGATGATTCGAATCAGTGATTCGAATCTTGAATCAATAAAACAACTAAAGAAATTTTCCCTCTCTCTGCGCCGAAAGCCGTACTATTTAAACACCCTTCACCCATTCATCGGGTTTCTTCTCCGCTGAGTTCTCGGGCAGTTAGCATCTCTCTCTCCTTGCTCCAGTAAAACTAGTGTTTAAACTGCCCGAAATGAAAATACAGGGGAGCTTCGTATGACCCCCTGGGCCTGTAAGATTAAAAGGTTAAGTTTGGTGTCAAAGTATTCGAAATTTTATGTATCGATGGGGGTCTCAGAGGGGGGGTCGAGAATCAATAAAAACGCGCTCCGATGGATAGTTTCCGAGATATACGTTAATTAATTATGGTAATTAGACTAATTAACCATGATTGAGGCTTAAAAGGACTGCAAACATGTAGAAATTGGCTCTGGGATGGTTTCCAGACTTTGGAGTTTCCGCCGGAGGAGGCTAGTGTTTAAAATGCCCAAATTGAAAATATAGGGGAGCTTCGTATGACCCCCTGGGCCTGTAAGATTAAAAGGTTAAGTTTGGTGTCAAAGCATTCGAAATTTTAAGTATCGGTGGAGTGTTGAGTCTAGGGGGGGTCGAGAATCAATAAAAACGCGCTCCGGTGGATAGGTTCCGAGATATACGTTAATTAATTATGGTAATTAGACTAATAAACCATGGAGCTGTTTTTTCTGCGATGAGAGAAGAAGAAGCTTTCCGAGAGAAAGCAGTAGCAAAAGCATCACAAGCTGGTATTGATCTCAGGATTTTCTTATCGCCGGCCTCAGAGGCGTAGCCAAGGGGGGGGTTAGGGGGGTCATAACCCCCCATGAGGAATTTTTTGCCATACAAAATGTATATTCTTCACTACATTATCATACACACGTATACATATATATGAGTTGCAGTAGTCATAACCCCCCCCCCATAAAAAAATTCTGGCTACGCCCCTGGCCGGCCTGTATTTTTGCCCTTTATCGAATTCGAGATTTCACTGAAATGAAAATGGGAATATCGGATATTTGATGTTGAAATAAAACCGATATGTCGATTTTTGGCCCAGTCCTACTGAGGGGCTGCTGCCCCCCCCCCAAAAAAAAATGGGACCCTTTACTTAGCTTACAATTGGACTTTATCTTTAAATTTGATAACCAGCCCACCCCGAAATAAAATCCTGGCTACGCCACTGTCAATAACACTAACTACGCCACTGCTTTAGGCCCTATTTTGTATTTCTCTGAATTACGAAAGAAAATAAAATCATTCCCCTTAAACGAAAAACAAGGTAAAAAAAAACAAGGAAATCTGCTACAATAAAGCGAAATGTTATTTTGCTTACTACAAAGTCCTTTTGTGAGAGCGCTTAATACCGCCCCTGTATCCTTCATTAAAAGTGACAAGCACAATCCTAACTTTATTTCATTCTATTTCCCTTCACATGAAAATCCGCCACCATGTAAACTTAACGTTCCGTTTTTTTTTTTTTTTTTTTTTTTTTTGAGGGTGGGGGCAGGGGGACATATATTAAAGTTAAAAGTAGAAAAGGGATGTTTCATTAAATTTTAAACAAATATTAAATCAGTCAGACAAGTTGGAAGGAGGGATTTTCTTAATTTTTTGTTCGGGGGGGAGATTGACCCCTCTTGCCCTTAGGAAGTAACGCCTATGCCACCCGCCAAAAGCAAACGATGTTCGACCCACTCCACACCCACAGACAGATAAAACTTTAAAATCCGACCACCAACCAAGAAATGAAACACCAAAGATTCGAAAAAAAAACTTCAATTAAATGAAACATCCTTTCAACTCTTTTCGACTCTGAGTCGATAGAAGATTCGAAAAAACCCCTCCAATTAAATGAAACATCCTTTCAACTCTTTTCGGCTCCTTTCGACTCTGAGTCGATAGAAGATTCGAAAAACTAACGAATCTCAACGATAGTATACAATCACCGAAACAGAGCGAAACACTGAATCAGTAAAGATTCGTTGCTGCACCAACTCAGTGACCAACTCACCCACACCCACTCATTTACTGTTTCAAATCATCTATCGACTCAGAGTCGTAAAGAGTCGAAAGGAGCCGAAAGGAGTCGTAAAGAGTCGAAAAGAGTTGAAAGAGTAAGGGAAAATCCCTGGGAACGGCAAAGGGAAAATAAGTTTTTCTTCCCTTCGCACTTGGAATGTATTTCCCTTGAGGGCTTGAGATTCGAATCAGTAGAGAGTGAGTGTAAAGACTGAGCCACTCAGTACCAAGATTCGAATCACTGATTCGACTCATCGAATCATTGGCCATCTCTAGTCTGAATGGTGCTCCCATCTGTTGGATCACTTTCGGATTTCATTTCTGTTGTATCTGACAACTACTACAACTCATATATATGTATACGTGTGTGTGATAATGTAGTGAAGAATATACATTTTGTATGGCAAAAATTTCCTCATGGGGGTGGGTTATGACCTCCCTAACCCTCCCCCCCCCTTGGCTACGCCCCTGCTGGCGATAGTCATAACTGTAAATAATGTGGGCTATCATAAATTAAATCGACGTCATTTTGATGTCACGAGTTTAAAAATGCATTAGAAGTTTTAATATTGTGTGAAACACTGCTCATGTGCCATACCATCTATATGCTGCAGATAGACATAACTGTAAAGAAAGTGGGATATCATAAATTAAATCAACGTCATTTTGATGTTACGAGTTTCAAAATGGATCAGAAATCCTAATTAGGTTACCAAGCTTGCACAAAATATTATACCACGAACGAAATAATAAACTTCTAGATTGTCAGATGCTGCAGAAATGTAAAATAACATGAGTTTTTTTTTTTTTTTTCTCCTTTCACTAATTCATTTTAGATATCGAAACTGAGAATGGCGCAATTTTGAAGTGATGAGTTTAAAAATGGGTTAGAAATCTACGTAAAAATTTACTATTATAAAAATTGAAAAGTATTTTGTTTAATGCATGAGCTACCCTTGGCGATTTTTGAGCAATTTGATTTTTCAGCAATCATAATAACGAAAGGAAGCTTGCAATTTTTCAAATCGTGGGAAATTCAAAAGGTACCACAGAGGTGAAAGTAGTAATTAACATAATACATAGTATTCGTTATTGGCTTGACAACGGCCGTCGTAGATATCTCTCTATTCTAAAAAAAAGTAAAGGCCGCTGGCGCTGTCAATAGCTTGTGGACCTATCTCCTCCTAAACCGTTGGAATTTGAGTTTCGACTAAGGTGCCCACAGATTCGAAAAATTCCGAGGAACCTGCTAAGCTGACTTAAATTTCAAAAATCAAATTATTTTAGAAGATAAAAAAGAAGATAAAAAACTGAAAAAATAAACAGAATGGTTGCCAGATTCGGCATAAAATCATCCATTCCTTTGCAACAAAGCGTTTCCAAGTATGTAGTATCACGTGAAATTGTCAAACATGAAGTAGAAATACACCCTTTTACGCCAAAATAAAAACTACTTGAAATATGTAACTCAAAATGTGTTACACAAATTTGACAATTTTCAAATAGTAAGTTCGCTTAGACAACAGGAGTTTAGAATTAGCAATTATCCGTTTTTCCAAAACAGAATAACTAATATCTTGAAAATGAAAAATAATTAAAATGCAGATTATTTTAAAGCCGGTTCGGTCCAGCTGGATTATTTGCAACCAGTAGAAATATTGGGCGGCGTTAACTATGCCATTATAGCAGTTACAGTTCACTTTGGATATTTGCTAGTGCGACGAGATGGTATAATTCGTGGTGCTAAGTACGCCAATCTGCAAACGATTATGTAAATGAAAATATGGATAACGGTTTTCCGGTAACCTTAAATGAACGGTAATTATAGGTTGTGAGCATGTGTAAATCGCCAAATAATGAAAAGTCGCCATTGGTGGCAGGCTATTCTATCTGTTCCATAGCTTTTATTAACTTTACATGTAAGCAAGTCTCCAAATAATGAAAAATCGCCATGGGTTGCAAATTCGCAAGGTGTCCAATAGGTTTTACATTATTAAAAATACAGCTGAAACAGATGTTCTGATTTTATTATGCTTTAGCTCCTAATTAATATAACTTTTGAATGGCATCATTAAAAATCATTGTGTTTCTGAGGAGTGTAAAATAATTTTTCCAACGATTATAAGCGAAGTCCGCCCTCCAGGTGGAGTATAGCTCAGGACCCGTACAACACGGATTCCCATAACAAAATATCTTCCGTGTTATGAGGGGGAGGGTGTCTACTGTAGTGTGAATTTTAAATTTTTATGTACCAATGAACATGCAAGAACCAAGCAATGTGTAGCTCAGTAACATTCTATCTGATCCAATCTTCGGGTTTTGTCTGTTGAAATTATGTCTCTTTTACGAATAAGGCTTATTAGGGGCCGAATGCCTCATACGAAAAGCGAGCGTAGCGAGTCTGGGGGCCTTGGCCCCCAGTTTCCAAAAATTGCGCAAAATATCGCCAGGTTTTGACGACTTTTGGCGGTATATATTTTCCTCCTTGATTAGTTAGACATAAACCACAACATCCCAAAATTAACTTTAAAAAGCTATGTTGCAAGTGAGTTTTTCAACATCCTAAGTTTCAATATTACTCCGTTTGAAAATTACTATGAGAAATAACCAGACTCAACAACCCTGGTCAGAACGTGACGTCATAAATTTTAAAAAATTGCGCGAAATTTTTAAATTCTTCAGCACAGTTTAATCCACCTTATTCGCAATTTGAATTATTCTAAATAGCTCCTCGTGATTACACAGCTTGATTATTTTCACGAGACTGAACCATGGAGGATTTTAATATTTAGATTGTAACCAGCTTGGATATTTTTCACCATGGCGAGATGAAATATTTTGCGGTGATAAATAATCCAATCTGACAATTATGCTAATGCATAAATTGCAAAGAATCATCAAAGAGTAGAAAAGGCACCATTGGTTTAAAATAGCTAAGCTGTTTGTTTTACGGTCGTCTTACAGCTAACTAAACTATAATCCTACATTGCGTTAATGTATACTGTGATATTTTCGGAAAAAAGGATTACGTGAACTTCATTTTTATTTATTTATTTATTTATTTATTTTTGAGATTTTGTTTTGTCACAGGTAGTTATTTTAGGAAAATATTCGTTTCTTACCGTTCGAAGAACGGGCACGCAGATAGTAAATAAATAAAAGTTATGCTGGGTTGATTCCTACTTTCGGACCCCATTCTGCCAAGTAAGTAATAAATGCATAGACTTATTCTTGGCGATTTTCCGTGAATATATAGCAACCCTTGTGAAAGCCGCCATTTTGAACTCCAGTGCTATGATTTAACTAAAATGCAGCTGAAAGAAAATTCTAGAGTTTAGATTTTAAAAAGTTAGTTACAGAATTCAAACGATTTCTTTTACCCTTGCCAGGGTACTTACGTATTATCCAATCGGTCATTCCCGCTAAATTATTTTTCTGGAAAATGCGCCGGCAAACTGCTGCCATAATCGTATTCGGAACCACCAATAATTTCATGCGTCCAGCTTTTATCTTGGCGAAAAATTGCTCGTCTTGGTGGACAGCCGGGATATTACGTAAGTTACTTAGCTATAATTAAGGTATGATTTCGAATAAAAAAGAATTCTAGCATTTAGATTTAAAAATAACCCTTTTAGAACTTCCGTAGTGTCTTTGAGAACGTTGTAGCTCCCTCCTGGACGAAAGATGGGGAAACGTGCCAAAACTGCTATTTTTGAAATTGTTCCAAGTGGAATCCGTTGATTCCTACTTAACCCTTTCAGGCGCAACCCTTTCCCAATGCTGTAAAAAGGGCAGCCGCTGCCATCGCTCGACTTAACTACCAGCAAGATGGCGGCACAGCCAGCTGTCGTCAAAAAAGGGTCTCTAGATCGGTGGCACGCGATGAACGCTTCGATCGTCCGCCATCTTGCTGGTAGTTAAGTCGAGCGATGGCAGCGGCTGCCCTTTTTTCAGCATTGGGCAATCTATCCAGCTGTTCTCGCCTTCTTCCATTTTTCAGCAGATGTCACCGCTGTTAAAAAGAATCGTGACAATTTTTTTCACGGGAAATGACGTGCTAAAAAGTAAAGGATTCTCGTGGAGCTATGTCACCCGCAACTATTTTTATATAAATCCAATCTATTCTTCGTGACTGGCAACAGTCAAAACATCAGAGTTGGGTGTTCCCAGAGCGGGATCACTGCGCGTTAAAGCGTTTAAACGCACCCACTCTCGCCAAGGTGACGATAACTCCCTCCTGGACGCAAGAAGGGGAAACGTGCCAAAACTGCTATTTTTGAAATTGTTCCAAGTGGAATCCGTCGATTCCTACTTAAACGCACCCGCTCTCGCCAAGGTGGCGATAACATTACTTAAGCTGTTACCATCACAATTTTTGTATTTATGTGGCAACCGTAACTTAGAATTAACACGACGATTTGGAACAACATCTAAGTACATTATATGTATTTTTATTATTATATTATACTTTGAGGGGGGGCTGTTGGAGGGGGGTTGCCAATGAATGTAGTTTTAATAATTAAGTGTCTTCAAATTCTTCAACTGGTGCGTTTATCGCTAATTTGTTCCCTTTCGCTTTCATCTAGTTCTTTTGGGAGCGTTGAAGCTTGTGCATAACTCCTCAAACCCATGACTGTAAAACTCTCCAAAGTGCGGCGATTTTTCAGGATAGCGAAATTGATTGGCGACTGTGCTCAATTGATTCAGAATCTGACATCATCAAATTGATGCTTTCAGAAGAAAACTGCCAAATGAATACAGCTATTTATATCATTTCGGAAAATCGCATCACCTAAAATCTTAAACTCCTGTTATCCACGTGATCGTATTAGAAATTTTAAAATTTATGAACTTTAAGAAATATATTTCGACTTAATTCTTTTTCATGAATTTTAATTTGGCGTGAAAATGACGTAATACCTTTTGAAATGCCGTACATATGTGTGAAGACAGGCTTTTATTCTGGTTACTGATTGGTCGAGGAGAGTATTATGGTCAAAGCGCATGGTCAAACTGCACCAGAAACGACTTCAAGAATCTGTCCGGAGCTGCCTTAGTGTTTTAATATATATAGATATGCTGGCCCTGACTACAGCACGGGCACTTGGGGCTCGTGCCCTGGGCGTACATGCAGAAATAGGCCAAAATTTAGCACCGAGATATATATATATAGGGTCATAAAATTCGAGCCAGCAGTATATAGGGTCACAAAACTGGAAAAGTGCCCTGGGCACAAAAAATGCTATAGTCAGACCCTGTATGTATATATTTCCTTAGATCCTCATCTGAAGTTGGGGAGATTTCTGAACGTTAGTACTCCCCGAAAGCTGCTAGTAATTGGGCAGAGGACTTATGGAACCACGAAATTAAGATGTGCACATTACCACATGCACACGATGGTCTTCCGTGATAAGTGATAAATCGAACACGTCATCTGGTATTAAAATCACGAATGCCGTGTGTTTTTGTGCTTTCTTTCTAACATAAGACAAAAAGATTAATCAGTAAATTTTATATTTTAAATTTCAATTTATTATTTAAAAAAATGCTTCTAAAAAATGCTTCCTTCCTCCCCCTCTCCTCATAAAAAGGTTTATTTTTTTTTAGCCTAAGTCATTAGAATTAAGAAGTTTTGAAGTTATTGAAAGTTATTGAAGTTATTGTATCTAAGAATTCATAAATGTTATAAGAACAAAATTTCTACTGCTTCTTAACTCCAACAGAATGATGCTTCAAAATCTTATAAATAAAAATGAAATTCTGTTTGTTTGTTTGTTTGTTTGTGGATTTGAGTTGTATACAAATCCACAAAAATGGACCTATCAGCCTGAAATTTTGCTCAGATATGTAAAATAATATAGAATAAATCATAGTCCACTTTAAAACTTTGAAAGTCCACCCGTTCCCGGAATTTAAGAGATTTTTTATGTTCTCCACGCAAAAAGCTTTCCATAATTGTAACCCCTGTAGTGAAAAAAGTGTGAAATAAGGATCGTGGTTGCCATGTGTGGCGATTTTGCCGAATAAGATGTTTTAAATTCTCAAAGTAAAAATAAAAGAATAATAATGATTTTTTTTGTTGTTAGTTTATATTTGTAAGATTATTAATTTTTTATTATAATATCGTGTGCATGGGAAATCGGAGCAGGAATGAAATGTTTTATACGCAAAAAAATAAGAATTGAAGATTTCCGAGGCTAATATGTAATATTTTTTAGTTTGGCGAAAAAATAAAATGGCTCAAATGCTGATTTTGAGAAAGTGAGTTCTAACGGTTTGCACAGTTTTCGGCTTGGCGCAAATTATTGAGAGCTTAAGGAAATAGATTTTTGAAAACAAGTGCAAAGGTTTTATAAGAATACAGCGTTAAATTTTAATGATCCGTGAAGAAATAATGCAGTTATTAAGGGATTTCAAGCGATCTATCTTCAGAATTCTCGCCAATTGAGTACATTGTTTTAAGTTGGGGGAATTCCGCCAAATTTCAGAAAATTGAAATCTTCTCATTTAGTACATCGGAGTAACGATGAATAAAACACGTTAGAGTTGATAATTTAAAAAAATTCGGCTGTATTAAGGGATTACCCTTTTCAAATAAATGTGTGCTTTACTTTTTGGCGGCCGAACCATTTCCCATATTGATTGCTGCTAAGTCAATGCTTCGAATGATTTCCTGAAAAAACTCTTGCAAAATGGCGTATGTTGGCACTTTGCCGAGGCTTAGATTTGAAACTGGAATTTATTTGAGAGTGGTATATATAATGACACTGGTTATAGATAAAAATGAATGTTGGTATGTGTGTATGAGGTTGAAAAACTCCAGCACCGTTGCACCATGAAATTTGGTTCACCTAAGTCTTTTATCATTGAGAAGCTTTTTATGCTATCCGTTTTCCTCTAACTTGCCACTAGGTGGCGCAGCAGAACGTCGATTTCTATTCCGTTTAGCCGTTTACTATGCGAATATCGTCCAACCGATTTCGATGAAATTTGGCACACGCGGATATTAGAACACGGAGAATATTTTTCAGTATCCATTTTGCTGTAACTTGCCGCTAAATGGCGCTGCAACGCATCAACTTCTATACCGTTCGACCGATCGGCATAAAATTTCTTATACTTACACATTTCAGCACGAAGAATATATTCTAACTGTCTTCCTTTAGATGTTACTCACCACTAGATGGCACTGCAATGCATTATTATTTTAACTCGCCACTAAATGACGCTGCAGCAGGCCAAATTCTTGACCATTCAAACGGTCGCTATGAAAATCAGTATACATAGCTACTTGAACAATGCGAATAGTTTGGCGTTATCCATTTTGCTATAACTCGCCACTTGACGGCACTGTAGCAAATCATTACTTTAATTAATCACTAGATCGCGCTGCAGTGTATCACTTCTTGACTGTGCAACTGATCGCTATGAAAATAGGTATACATAGATATTTGAACACGGGGAAGAGTTTGGCGCTATCCATTTTCCTATATAATTTGCCACTAGATGTCGCGTCGTCAGGGCTGTCCAGCCGATCGTCCTGACATTTCGTATTCATCGATATCTGAATGCGAAGAATATTTCCGCCGTATCCGTTTTGCTAAAACTCTCCACTAGATTGCGCTACGCCGCATGGCCTTCTGCACCGTACAAACGATTGCCTTGAAATTCGGTATGCATGGTTATTGAACGCAATATAAAGCGATATCCATTTTGCTATATCTCTTTATTACAATAAATAGTAATCCCCACAAATCGTAATATCAAAAAGTCCATTCATTCCCGTGCGAAGAACGGGTACTTCAGCTAGTGTTTTTATATAATCAAAGTTAAAAAACTTATACGTTTTTCTCCTTGAATGATCAAATTTTTTAACCAAATTAACTGGTTAAGAAAAAGGTACTGGTTTTAATTTTATTGTAATTGAACAATTTACCATCTAAACATTAAGTACATCTACAGGATTGGTCTTAAGTATAAAAAATTGTTAAAAATCGCTGACTTTAGTTGGTAAAAATAAACAAACATTCCAAATTATTCTGAGGAAAACGGCACTTTAAAAACAAATCAAATTTCTAGATTTTTGTGTCTAGAAGGTCCGTAGCTAGACTAGTGCAACTAGGACGGCTATGCTAGGAGGAATGGAAATCAATACCCAGTGGAATTTTTAAACACCCTTCACTCATGGAAATCGCGATGTAGACTTATTGTGCATAAAAAGGGATATGCAACAAATCATTAAAAAATAGTATAAGATTCCATGCCCATTCGCAAAAATCGATCAAAACAACTCCTCATTGGCTTTTTAGATTATATTTTAATATTTTTTTGTAAATTATTTTAGGAAAAAAGTGACTGTCCCTAAAATTGTTATGAACATTCCAAAAAATAGACGTTGAATTTCACAAAAACAGATAATGAAATTCACTATATAAAATAAACAGTTTTCACAAAAATGGGACCCTGGAAAAAATTACTAGATCGACCCCTGCTTTATGGTCGATGTTATTTTAAACATCATTATATATTATGTTTTAAAATTTTAAACATCAATTATAAGATCTCGAAATCATTCTAAAAATGTGTAAACAGCCCCTGTTTTTACGGCAGTGAGACCACGGACGTAGAGAAAAACCTAAATCATAAACACTTTTCAGTCTTGTTGGAAGGTATTGAAAGCAAATTAGAATCATTAACAATAGTTAAGAAATTACGATAATTTCATAATGATAAATTCAGTCAACCTCAAAAAATAGGTAAAAGTATTGAGTGTGTTCAGGACTGTATTTTTAATTGAATTTCGTTCTTCATTTAATTTTATAACTATTAGGTGTATAGGAAGGTAATGTCTTTTTTTTACATAAAATTCCAACAAATAAATTTTAAACAAGAATTAAATTACAAACAAACTGTACTTAAGATTCGTATTTGTTAAATTTTAAAGCGAGAATTTTATAGATTTTTTTTTCTTTCGAGAAAAATGGACACCCTCCCCCTTTACCCTTTTTCATGTATATCCTCCTTGAAGGATTATGTTCGAAATGTTCTGAAATCGATTTTTAGGTGTTTGTGAGTGTTGTTCTTTACAGGAAGAATTTGATGGATATATCTTTTCTTCTTTGAGATCACGCAAAATATGTGAAATGGGAAAAGAACGTTTTCGTCCCCTCTCCCCCCGTAAGTAGCGAATTTTGGAAAATGTCCTCCAATCTAGCAGTGCTAGAAAACTGAACGCACATAACAAATTTCGAATTATAAGGTTCAATGGTTTTCCCTAGGCAAAATATTAACATACGAAAAACGGACAGAACCTTTTTTGGCAAAATAAAACTACCTTTTAGTTACCGCTGCGGTAAGTAATGCCACACATTACTTTTTACAGCTGATTTTGAAAAGCTAAATTTATATGCCCGTATTTTTAGAATCAAAGCTCTTTAACTAATGGCCTTGTGTTTCCTTTATTTGTATTCAAGAAAAATATGATCTGGGCCTCAAAAAGCCACTCTGAAGCAAACATCCCTTTTGGGGGGCCCCCCACTTTACATTATCATATAACTTCCACAAATTTCGAGCAAAAAACCTGTTTTTTCTTTCTTGTCGTAATTATTACTTACAAACATTTTATGCACTTACAGAGAATGTGCAGATGCATAATTAGTGGTTTACATTGACTTCTTGTAAGAGAAGGAGGGTATGGAAGTAATCGTTAGGTTAAATAAAAGTCCTAATCTATATGTTTAAAATTAAGAATGTACGGACTTTATGTTAAAAATACATGGACAAAGGGGGGGGGTTGTATCTCCCCCCCCAGACACACACGCCATTTGTGTACGCCACTGCGCATAGTAAATATATGGAGCTGAAGTTTCCTGCCACACTTTTTTTACAGTAAGTCAACGCTCAGAAATTTCCTTTTCCTTTTAATGAGGATCTAAATTAGGAATGGCATGGTCTACAAAGCTCCAAATGTCAATTGGCATGAGCTGCTTTTTCTCGTACATCGTAAAACTCAAAATTAACCTACTTAAATTGACACTATGTCCTTTAATTTTCCCCCTCTAAAACCCAATGGTCTGAGCCCTCTTGCAAAATATTTTAATATTTTTTGGTCGTCCTTTTCTTTTACTTGTGTATTAATCAGGGCTTTGTACATTCTTTTATATTCACTATGAAAATGATTCAATAATTATTTGTATAAACACTCGAACTAAAAACGAAAAGAGATGCTACATTTCCGCTGGAATTCATGTAAAATCCATTAATTACTTGAGTATATAGAATTAAAAATATCTTTTTCTTACAAATCAAGTGCTCGATTATGGCTGAAAACACTTTTATTAAGAATTATACTTATATCATGAACACATAAGATCTATATTGATGATTTATTAATGTTTTTGTGTTAAGCAAATTTACGCAAGAGTTATCTGTTTAGAAGGAGTGAAATGGGCAGGGGACCTCTAACGCGTATTCTCGATACATCTGGAGAAATCTGTCCAAAACTTCAAACCTTAGAAACCGACAGCAGCACGGCAGGGCAGAACCCTGGACCTTCACATTTTAGCCATCTTACCAAGTTGTATGTTGAGTGTTCTAGCCATTAGTCCATGTTGGGGCCTGATTTATGATTTTTTTATCAAGTAATGTAATTTTGTAATTATTTAAGCTAGGGAGACCATAAAGTTCCATGAGAAAAAGGACGAAGCGTGAGGAAAAATAACTTTTCTGGAATTCTTCTACTTCTAGTCAGTGACTTATTTGTAGAAAGTATGCACTTGTGCCCATTCTTGGTACAACATGTCAAAAAATAATGGTTTTTGATTCTCAAATGAAAAAAAAAAAGAATGAAAAGAAGAATAGGGATTGGAAAGTACTTCATGTCATTTTAAAAATAATTCATTCCGCACTGTGGGGATTGCTATATGAGCATTTTTATTGCATCCTGAATTCTTTTGTAGTTTTGTATTGTTTTCGTTGTAAACTATTTCAAAGCCTGAGATGAGTCCTTTCCCACAAAAATTCAAGATCCCCCACTAAAATTATTCTTATGGGCACCCATGCTGTACGCCACTCCATAAAACCCACACTTAAATATTGTGGTTGCGATTCGGCATGAATTATAGTAACATCTTTTAAATCTTCCATAATTTCATAATGAAAAATTCAGTCAACCTCAAAAAATAGGTAAAGTATTGAGTGTGTTCAGGACTGTATTTTTAATTGAATTTCGTTCTTCATTTAATTTTATAACTATTAGGTGTATAGGAAAGTAATGTCTTTTTTTTACATAAAATTCCAACAAATAATTTTTAAACAAGAATTAAATTACAAACAAACTGTAATTAAGATTCGTATTTGTCAAATTTTAAAGCGAGAATTTTATAGATTTTTTTTTATTTCGAGAAAAATGGCCACCCTCCCCCTTTACCGTTTTTTACGTATACCCTCCTTGGAGGATTATGTTCGAAATGTTCTGAAATCAATTTTTAGGTGTTTGTGAGTGTTGTATTTTACAGGAAGAATTTGATGGATATATCTTTTCTTCTTTGAGATCACGCAAAATATGTGAAATGGGAAAAGAACGTTTTCGTCCCCTCTCCCCCCGTAAGTAGCGAATTTTGGAAAATGCCCTCCAATCTAGCAGTGCTAGAAAACTGAACGCACATAACAAACTTCGAATTATTAGGTTCAATGGTTTTCCCTAGGCAAAATATTAACATACGAAAAACGGACAGAACTTTTTTGGCAAAATAAAACTACCTTTTAGTTACCGCTGCGGTAAGTAATGCCACACATTATTTTTTACAGCTGATTTTCAAAAGCTAAATTTATATGCCCGTATTTTTCGAATCAAAGCTCTTGGCCTACTCAAACTAACGGCCTTGTGTTTCCTTTATTTGTATTCAAGAAAAATATGATCTGGGCCTCAAAAAGTCACTCTGAAGCAAACATCCCTTTTGGGGGGCGCCCTCTTTAAATTATCATATAACTTCCACAAATTTCGAGCAAAAAACCTGTTTTTTCTTTCTTGTCGTAATTATTACTTACAAACATTTTATACACTTACAGAGAATGTGCAGATGCATAATTATTGGTGTATATTGACTTCTTGTAAGAGAAGGAGGGTATGGAAGTAATCGTTATGTTAAATAAAAGTCCTAATCTATATGTTTAAAATTAAGGATGTACGGACTTTATGTTAAAAATACATGGACAAAGGGGGGGGTGTATCTCGCCCCCTCAGACACACATGCCATTTGTGTACGCCACTGCGCATAGTAAATATATGGAGCTGAAGTTTCCTGCCACACTTTTTTACAGTAAGTCAACGCTCAGAAATTTCCTTTTCCTTTTAATGAGGATCTAAATTAGGAATGGCATGGTATACAAAGCTCCAAATGTCAATTGGCATGAGCTGCTTTTTCTCGTATATCGTAAAACTCAAAATTAACCTACTTAAATTGACACTATGTCCTTTAACTTTCCCCCTCTAAAACCCAATGGTCTGAAATTCCAATACGCTTGAGGATTCTTTTTTAAAACTTTTCTTTGTGTGCATGTGTGCGTCTACACTCAAATGTAGTATAGTACATTACTTCTATTGTAAATTTGTAAATACGTATAATCAATACTTTTAAAGGTATTTTCATAGAAATTTAGGACAAATAGATAAGCTTTTGGTGTTGCTGCTGTAATTTTTAGTAGTTTAACTTACATTAAAATAATAATTTTCAGACTAATAGAATACTACTAGCGTTTTCTGTTTTGTTTTGATTTTTTTTTTCTTCGGAAATATTTTAGTAAATGTACTTATCCCTTATAATTCTTATTTCTCCCAATATCATACCCAGGTAAGGTAGAGCCCATTGCAGGCAACAAAATTGCACTTTTTCTTCTTAGTAAGAACTACAGTACTACACCGATCTCTTTGTTTGTATGACCATTCGTTGTTCCGTGGTTTGTGTAGTGGTGATTGATTAAGCAAATGATAAAGCCATCACAAAGTTGAGTCACAATAAATAGTGTCTTCTTGACTTTAACCTGTTTGCTCCCATCGTTACAAGGAGGCGATGGTTAGCTATTCTCTCTTCTGTTCTCATCGTTGCTTCCAGGCCTGGTTGTTTCAATGCAATCCGTATACCAGTGGTCCACAAAACGTGATTCGACATAATCAAGGAATACTGAAAATTAACCAATATGAAATTGCATTTGTTGGGTTATACTTAATGGTATGCTGATGTTTATTTAGTAGTGTTAATCGTGAAAGGGAAACGTAGTACAAAAATTACTAAGTTTCATGTGGTAAAAGATTTTTTAAATGTACTAATCTATAAATATAAAAATTAGTTTTTTGAATACCCGTTTGTAGACATAAATTACATATAAAAGGAGTGGGAAAAATTTTTACATAATTTTATTTTAAACATAAATTAACGTTTATATTTTAGACATAATATACAATAAGAGAATGCAGAAACAAAAAAATCAGATTTCTTTTTTCTTGTTTGGACTTTATCAATTAGTACATTCCCTAAAATTCCAAAAACTAAACTCGAATCTTTAGAATGAAATGAATTCAAACTATTGTTCAAAAATGTTCAACTTCTGTTCAAAATGTCCCCTGTTTGTTTTTAATAAATTTCACTGTTATTATTAGAAAATAACAGTGAAATTTATTATAATAATTTACAAATACTATTTTATTATTCATAGACTACTAGATTATTAAAAATACAAATAAATAGTAAATTTTAAATAAAATATTTTTTTCTAACCAAGAATTATCAGATAGTTCTAATATTTTTACTCATTGGAACATTCGCAATATTTTAAATACAGTCACCAGACTGTTGTAATTTAATATTGATTAATCAAAGTGATTAAGTAAAACATTAATTAATCTAAAAAAAGTGTAAATAGAACGCGTAATGTAATGGTGTAAGGTTAGTGAAAGGTTTTTTTTTTTTTTTTTAGGAGGGGTCCTCGAAATTGAGTTGCGCCTCGGGCCGCTCAAGACCTAAATCCTCCACTGCAAATAATAATAGTAATAGTGTATATAATTTAAGCACACTTTGCAAAGTTTATAACAGTATCTATGGTTAACCTGTAATGTCTAACATAGCTTATGTTGGCCAAACTAGCAATCCATTGCGTCTACATATTAATTTACGACAAAATCATCTAAAGAATTATCCCAATAATCTTTCTGCAAATAATTTTGAGTACGAACATTTGCATATGCATGGGTTCAATAATATTAATATAACTATATTATCTATAAAAAAGAACAATAATGAACGTTTATTTTTAGAAAACTGCTTCATAAAATATCACAATACCAGATATCCCTATGGTCTAAACTCAGAGGCGTAGCCAAGGGGGGGGGGTTAGGGGGGGTCATAACCACCCCCCATGAGGAATTTTTTGCCATGCAAAATGTATATTCTTCACTACATTATCACACACACGTATACATATATATGAGTTGTAGTAGTCGTACCCCCCCCCCCATGAAAAATTTCTGGCTAAACCAATTAGTACATAATAAACAATTAATTTATTATACTAGCACCACTAACATAAATAAATATTCTCCAGTATATAATGCATTAAATATGTCTTTATATTATAAAACATATAGAACATCTAGAGGAAAACTCAAAAAGAGTACTATATCTAATTATTCTAATAGTTGTATAAACTCTGCTATTTTAAAATTATATAATTACTTTACTAGCTCTTACAATTGGCTTAAAAAACGTACATTTATTCATTCAATTAAAAAGAAACTTTTAGTTAAGTATTTTTCTATTTTCTCAAATCTTAACATTATAGGACATTTTTCTCACCTATTCTTTGATCTCATTTTTGCACGAGCAACTGCACTAACCGTAAATCTGACTAACAATAAAAATAATACATCTGCTAATTCTAACCTACAAGTTACTTTCTCAATCCTGCAATAAATAACTTAAATTTCAATAATATTTTATCTACAAACAACACTTGCTTTCCCATCAAAAATTTAACTATTAAAAAGTCTTTTAAATTCCCCTACCTTTTGGTAGAAAAATATTTAACTATAACTCTTTTTCTGAAACGTATAACACTTTGGATACACCACCCTGTATTTTCAGAGAATATCACTGTAGGAAATTCATTAATAGGGATTATGGACACATTATTGCTGGGGACCTTGCTATAATAAAAAGTATAAAATTACAAAATCTCGTGCAGAAAGGCAGTAAACACAGGATTCCATCAAAACTCTCACTATGTGACATAGTAACTCAATTTTCCTATGATCTAGAACTAGATTACTTCATATACAATACTGCCATAAAATACAGCACTCCTTTTTGAGCTTTCAATGCATGGAAAGTGAAAGTACTTGCAACCTTAAAGCATAATATTGATAAATATGTTAAACACAAAACTCGTGCTAATAATCATATTAATACACACATAGACATTCTAAAGCATCATTTCATCATTACTTATGTAGATAAGTTCTCCAATAATTATGCATTTATATGCAAACAGTTATATTACGTTAGCCTCTTCCATTGTAAATAACAATATCTATTCCTCCACTAATCTATCTACTATTGTCTGCAATAAAAAAATTCTGCCTTTCTATAAACTTCTCAACTTATACAACATAACAATTTAAACTATCCTTACATTGTACTATTTCATAAATTTCATAAAACGCCATTAAAGTTTAGAACTGTTACAATAGGATGTAATACATGCAGTAATGTTGCAAATAAACTGTTATTAAAGATATTGTGTGCTATGCATGAGTATCTCTCTATTCTAAAAAAAACTAAAGGCCGCTGACGCTGTCAAAGCTTGTTGGCCTATCTCCTCCTTAACCGTGGGGATTTAAGTTTCGACTAAGGTGCCCTCAGATTCGAAAAATTCCGAGGAATCTGATAAGCTGACTTAAATTTCGAAAATCGGATTATTTTAGAAGATATTAATAAAAAACTGAAAAAATGAACATAATGGTTGCCAGATTTGGCATACAATCATTCATTCCTTTGCAACAAAGCGTTTCCAAGTATGTAGTATCACGTGAAATTGTCAAACATAAAGTAGAAATACACCTATTTTACGCCAAAATAAAAACCCATTTTACGCCAAAATAAAAACTACATGAAATAAGTAACTCAAATTGTGTTACACAAAGTTGACAATTTTCAAATAGTAAGTTCGCTTAGACAACAGGAGTTTAGAATTAGCGATTATTCGTTTTTCTAAAACAGAATAATGCAGATTATTTTAAAGCCGGTTCGGTCCAGCTGGATTATTTGCTACCAGTAGAAATAAAAGGGCGGCGTTAACTATGCCATTATAGCAGTTATAGTACACTTTGGATATTTGCTAGCGCGACGAGATGGTATAATTCGTGGTGCTAAGTACGCCAATCTGCAAACGATTATGTAAATGAAAATATGGATAACGGTTTTCCGGTAACCTTAAATGAACAGTAATTATAAGTTGTGAGCATGTGTAAATCGCCAAATAATGAAAAGTCGCCATTGGTGGCAAGCTATCCCATCTGTTCCGTAGCTTTTATTAACTTTACATGTACGCAAGTCGCCAAATAAAGAAAAATCGCCATGGGTGGCAAATTCGCAAGGTGTCCAATAGGTTTTACATTATTAAAAATACAACTGAAACAGATGTTCTGATTTTATTACGCTTTAGCTCCTAATTAATATTACTTTTGAATGGCAACATTCAATATCATTGTGTTTCTGAGGAGTGCAAATAATTTTAACAGCGAATATAAGTGGAGTCCGCACTCCGGGTGGAGTATAGCTCAGGACCAGTACAACACGGATTCCCATAACAAAATATCTTCCGTGTTATGAGGGGGAGGGGGTCTACTGTAGTGTGAATTTTAAATTTTTATGTACCAATGAATATGCAAGAACCAAGCAATGTGTAGCTCAGTAACATTCTATCTGATCCAATCTTCGGGTTTTGTCTGTTGAAATTATGTCTTTTTTTACGAATAAGCCTTATTAGAGGCCGAATGCCTCATACGAAAAGCGAGCGTAGCGAGTCTTGGGGCCTTGGCCCCTAGTTATATAAAAAGTAATGATAACTCTATAGGAAATAGTTATGATCTTCGCAATACCATATGCAATATTAGTAATATTACCTCTTTATATACCTATGATTTTAAGACTTATTCAATAATATGCCTCTTGACGACCTTTACCCCGACTAATGAATTATTTAAAAATAGTGTTAATAATATTATGATACCTTCCTGCGTCGATGTGAATTTTTTCAATAGTGTATCTAAATTAATTATATATAATAATTACATAATACATAAAAATAAAATATATCTACAAAATCATGGTATACCACAAGATGGTTCAGTATCCAGTTACCTAGCAGATCTATACTTATATTTCTATGAAAAAGACTAAAATAATAAATATACTATTTTTAAAAGGTATATAGATGATACCTTACTAGTAAATACTACTAATATTAATAAATTATCTCCCCCAATAAAATATCCTTCTGCTCTGGAATTAATTAAAAAGCATATGCTTAACAATTTTGTTACATTTTTAGATTTAAGTATCTCTCTCACTCCTAGCAACAGCCTAAGTTTCAAAATATATGATAAAAGAAAAGATTTTAACTTTAAAGTAAATAGCTTTACCCATTTTTCATCTTGCTTATACATAAATCAGTATTCTGCAATATCATCTACAATCATTGCTGTAGAATCAATCTTTTATGTTCAGAAGATTATAAAGTCTCCAATTTTAAATATGTCTTTCTGACAGCTAGACAATATAACTATCCTACTAAGTTCCTAAAATCTATTATATACAATTCATGCGGGTAATGTGTCGATCGTCTTTGTTAATTTACGGCAGGTTGGGTGATTTTAAGGTTGTAATTGGATGGATAGGTCAGTAGGAAGAAGCTTTTCTTACTGTTATAAATAATAATAATTTTAAAAAAGAGCAAAACATTTTTTAAAAACTCTGGATGTGTACATGCATGCATATATATATTTGGCGGGAAAGAAAGAAGAAAAGAAAACGGGGTTCCTATTCAGTGACTATACATTTTTAATTCTAATTTTAGTTTTTTAACATTCTTTTCAGTATTAGAATAACTTTCTGAAAAATAAACAAAATATATGTATTTAGCTAGTACATACATGCATTATAGTTTCAAATACAATAATTTTAATATTTAATTGGCTATACCATCTATTTATTATTATTCAATAATTATAATTTTAATTTAATGAAAGTACCTTTACGTTACTTTAGTTAATATACTTGTATATTATCACTGTCAAAAATATTTACACTACTGTTTCTGGTAACACTTTTATAATCTTAATTCTACTATTATACATTCGAATTTTGGCAACAGCGGTATTTCACCTCTTGATTTTCGCAACATTACTACAACAAAATTTGTTATCTCATGCCATGTGATCTACATTATTCCACATTGATCTACATTATCTATTTGGCTTTCAAATTAATTATGTATTTATTTTCATGTTTTTTCTATTGTAGGATAGGGCCTAAATGTGTGGAGTGAATATCTCTTTTGATATGCCACACAGCCGAAATCTTACTATTTGGTTGTCTTTAATTATAATCTTCTGGATATGGCCCCTGAAGAATATCCCAGAGGTTATAATTTCCATTCCATTCATTCTGGTATAATTCGGTTCATTGTATTTCAAATTTCATACTGTTTGGCCCTCTGATAGTGAGAAAAAACACCAGGGCTTAGAAGCGAATAGTGTCCAGGATGAAGGGGATTTCATATAACCCATAGTTCAACGTATTAATAAAATGGGCGTTACTATGTTTGAAAAATCTAATCTGATCTCTGGTCTCCCTCACACCGCCCATTGACGCATACTTAAATTGGTTAGAGTAATCAGAAACTTTCAACAATGTCAAAGAAATTGTTAAAATTAAAAGGATTTTGTCAAATCGATTTGGTTGAATCAAACAAACTTTTGTTGAATGAACAAAACAAAACTACCACACTGTTTAGCCAAACAAATTTTGTAAATTCCACAAAACACTTTTAGCGTGTGGTTTGGAATGGGGCT